>CM034151.1:626451831-627754331 GCA_019776745.2 Taxus chinensis
TTCGATCTTCAGTATTGGTCCATCGAGGAAGATGCTCTTATAAGGGGAGGGAAATGTAGTGCCGACATATAATACATATATTAATAAAAAAAGAAATGAATGTGTTTGGTTTTAAAAGTGATGGTGGCGTGGAGGAAGGAGAGTTGGTGAAACTTAATGGTGTGGATGGATTGTGGCAGGAAGCTATGCATAAAGCACATTTTGTCCACCAATTAATACTCCCTTACAACACGCATCCTCCCAGCTTGTGTCAAATCACGAGCTTTAAACAGGTATGGGAATCATATGCAACTAGAAGACTGTCATTTTCCTTTCATCATAATACGAGCACTTTTTTTAAGAATCCAAAGGAATTTAACCACACTAAAATCTGAGTTAATGTTTCAAATTTTAGTAGTATTTGGGATAGTTGCAGTGTTTGACCAAATGAAAGAACAAGGAAGGTTTGTGTGGATGTTATGGCTACCAGAAGTGTACAGAAGACATGGGTTTCCTCATGAGATAGTCACATTGATCCACCTATGCAACAAACAGATCTCCGACATGATCATTTTACATTTGTCTACTGCATTCCCAGCCTATGCCTAAAATATGAACTTTGGAACGGGGTATGGACGTCTAGCAAAGCACAAAAGATAGAGGAATTTTTTTCATATGTTGTAATCGTAAATTCTCTGGTAGATTTGTATGTAAAATGTGGCACAAAAAAATCTATTTATTTCAGCCACATGTTTGAATCTCCTTTCAGACAAACAATTACATTATCATGTCTCTATCAGTATCTAGATTTCGTCTCTCACTCAGATTTCATTTTCCCTTTTCAAAATTATTGCTATGACATGATTTTTACTCAAGAAATGCGAGTTTATTGAATCTAAAATCTCAGCAATCTAGAGGAGGCAACCATCTTTTTTTCAAAAGCAAATCCACCCACAAAGCTCAGCAGGCACTCCAACTCTTCAAGGACTCAGGTTTCACTCTTGAATAGGTAAGGAAAACCTTTCTCCTGAAGATCCATCTCTTCTGCAAGTCAAAGTGGATGACCAGCTCAAGCCTTAAGATTCAACTCATCAAAACATTAGGCCTTACTGACAATAACATGGCTAACATCATTTCCCAAAGATCAAGAATTCATGGTTGCAGTTTAGACAAAGGTCTACTACATAAAATCTCCATGCCTATAACTCTGTTTGGTTCAAAGCATAATCTTTCCAAAGAAATTCTTCAACTAAGCATGGCCTCATGGAATGCAACCATTTCTCAGTATGTACATTTTGAGTACGTTGAAAAATATTTAGAAAGTTTCAAGCAAATGCAATTATGGGAACTTAGAAAAAGGCTATAGATTTGTAATTGTTAAAGGGGGGGATACCCCAACCAAACTTGGTCTAGCGAATGATCACTGTGGAGAATGCTCAAATCACTTTGTGGAATGAGTATAAAATCCTTCTAGAAAATGAAATAGTGGAATCGTAGATACACGTGGATTATTTGGTAGAATGCATGGAAGAGGGATGAAGCCTATTGGAATGTGGGTGAACCTGCCTGGGGGACCTCTTTCTCTACAAACATTAAAATTGTCAGGCATGGTCTCCTTACCTTCATCTTCTATAATTTTTCGTAATTTGGTTTTTCTTTTGCATTATATTAGAAACATTAAACCATTGAATAATTTTACAATTGGATATGTAACCAATATTAAATAGTGTGAAAAAATAAAACCCCACCTCTTGATTTTCGAAATTGATTTACCATTTGAACATCAACTATCGTTGCCACCATAACCTTATATGATGCAACTCGAGTATCCGAATCAGGTGCTTGTGTCCTGATGATATTAGCGAGAGTTAGATGATTCATCAACGAAACACAAGCTTTTTCATTTACTTTCAAAGTTAGAAAAATACCACATATAGAGACTTGCAAAATAGCCTTCTAAACCCCGTAAAAGAGATGTCAACCATCATATGTGTTCCTTAATATGAGGAGAGTCACATCAAGATTTAGATTGACCTCAATCGATCATTTGTACTCTTTGTGCCACTCAGGTCTAAGAGTCATGTAACCCCATTTTGCACTTTTAAGAAGCTTCTAAAACATGGAAAAAGTTAGGTTTTGCTTCGGCTCGCCGTTTAAAACCTTGAGCAACGAAATTCTTACCTGTCTTCACAAACCTCTTGTATTTTTACTAGACAATTGCTTATAACCTTTAATTTGAGGAAAAACACATTTCTAGATGGTTTGGAAACGAGGTTTCATAGGCCTCTAGTCATAGTTTGACTAGGTCAAACGTGACCAATTACGACTGGTGGCTCCAGGAAATCCATCGTTGTTTGCAACCCATTTGCCAATTCCCAGTTCCATTGACTCTGATGAATTCCCCATATATAGGGGAGCATGTAGGAAATTTTCCATTGCATGTTCATCTTTCAAAAGTCAGTTTTGGATGGAGTTTTCTTAGCCCTCGAGCTAAAATTGGTTGTTGTTGCAACTAGACCGATTACGACCGGTGGCCCTAGAAATCTAGCTCGCCAATTGAAACTATTCACCGGTTTTGAATTCCGTTAGTTACTGTGAATTCTTGGTGTATAGGATTACGCATTGGAATTTACTCGTTATGCGATTTTCCCATGGGAAAATAGTTTTTGAGCATAGTTCCTTAACCTCTGAGCCAAAATTCGATGCTTCTGCAACTAGTAGAAAAATGTGAAATAAGGTCGTAGGACCCTAACCAATTCATTTAACCGTTTTGAAAACTTTTGAGACTTATAAGTAATTATATGAAACTCTCCCGCGTGGCTTGTGGTGTAAAATGTGGCTTTTAGAAAAATAGTGTTCTCTCTCTTCCCTATCTCTTTCTCTCTCCTTGGTTAGGAAATGAAGCGAAATGAAATGAAATGAATATATGTCTTTAACCCTCTCCTTTCAAATGTAATTTTTTTATTATTATTATGTAAATGAGAAACTAAAAATGTTAATTATGTTAGATCTAGGTGGATACCATGCTAGCGATTTATCACCGATTTCATGCTCACATGGTTTTGCGGGATGCAAGTAAGATGGCGAAATGGCGTGGTTGTGATTCATCGTATCTTATTGTAAATTATGTATGTTAATGGAAAGAAATTTTTATGAATTATTATGTTACAGTAAATATTTACTATTGAAATTTGATAATATGAATGAGGTGCTAGATTTAGGAGTGCTTTGGGAAATGTGCATTTAACTATAGGTGTTCATTTGATTCAAATTTACATATGGTAAAAGGGGGTTGGATATAGTATGTTAAGTGATATTGTAGAGGATAGTTCGGGTGAAGTATTGAAAGGTTATTAGTGAAGTTTTGTAACATTTTTCAAGATGTTAGTGTTTAGGGGAAACGTTCATCTAAACATGGGTGTTATTTTGATCCCAAATTTCGTATTGAAAAAAATGGATATATGTGTTAAATGAGATTGAATTTAATTGTTTATAGTGTAATTACAGTGTGCAATTGTTGATTAAATAGTTTGGCATGTTGTAGTTCTTACCTTAAAATGTAATAAAGAGATCTAAATGAAACAGTCCACCCTAGTATAAACTTCGCGTATAACTACCCTTTATGTGTGATTCTTTGTAGCATAGAAAAACTAAAACTTTAGGATGAACTTAAATCCTTACACTTGATAACACATTCTAGTTAAGTAAATAAAAGCCCAAATTTGAGCTTATTGTCATGTCCTGTATGCTTAACGTCATCATTGTCGTAAACCTAGCAGTTAGGAACAACATGGTTAAACTTTGTCTTGGGTATGTGAATTCCCTCCTAAGATTGATAGTTGTGTTTTCAATAAGGAGAATGTGAT
This sequence comes from Taxus chinensis, assembly GCA_019776745.2. Classification (NCBI taxonomy): domain Eukaryota; kingdom Viridiplantae; phylum Streptophyta; class Pinopsida; order Cupressales; family Taxaceae; genus Taxus; species Taxus chinensis. Next base: position 626,455,677 of record CM034151.1, read on the forward strand.
TCCCTTAAGGTGGTACTCTATGGGTAACCAAAATCCAACATAATGTAAAACCCTCTTGGTCATGTACACGCATAGAGTGACGAGTGTTAGGTGGCAGAGATCGCCAACTACCCTGGAAAATCACCTTTAAGAGTTTGGATCATAAATGAACTTGATACCCAATCTCAATTGTCATTTGTGTTCTATGATGCAATACAAAGTGTTAATTTTGAAATTTAACAACATCTTAGTGTATGATTAAATTGTGAAAACAAAATCATAAGATGATGTGCTTAGAGAAAGGAGAAAATTAGGTCGCCCTCTTATCATATTTAAACCATCTTGTGGTGAGGAACGAGACCCACATTATGTAAACTCTAATGTGGACCTTAATCCTTTAATAATGGACTTGTCCAACTTTCTCTCCTACTTGTCCTTTTATATAATGGATCTTTAATGTGAAACAATGTGATCGTGTTCCTAGTGATAAACTCCCTAAAACAGGGACTAGTAGTCTCATGAGGATATAAATTCCCCTATTAACAAAAATTCTACTCAAGTCATTACAAAAAGTATATGAACCTAGTTAGGGAGAAATAAAACCTCTTAAGTTAGACGTAAAATGATACTCATGAAACCTAATCTAGAAACAATAAAATAACGAAGTATGTTGCCATGTTTAGAGCCTTCTAACCCTTAACTAATTGTTGGACCATAACTATCGTAAACTTATAATTGATGCTTGACCTTGGGAAGTGTAATAGTGGGATGTTATTCCACCTAAAAGTGAAACATGATCTTCCTTGTAATGTGATTAATCCCTCTTGTTGTGGATAAATAACCTAGTTTGTATAATACTTATTATGTACTAAATACTCTATCAATCTATAAATGAGTGGAAGAGACGCAACCCTTAATCCTTAAACAAAAAGAAAATGTGAACTTCACATCCTTTGGACTTACTCTTGTTCTGTTTTGTAATGGGGTTATGATATAAGATCAAGATGCATGCCTTAGGAGTGAATCCTAGGGATAAGACCCAGTATCCTCTATGTAAATAAATATCATATTAACAAACTAGTGAATTAAATAAGTACTTGAAATAATGTTGATGATCCTTATTAAATGAGATACACTGAAAGTTAAATGTTAAATAGTATAGAGGAAATCTAGCAAGAGGAAAAGGAATGTATGATTCGCATATTATGAGCCTTTCTAGAACTTAAGTTAAAGATTGAAACATAATTGTAATAAATGTTTAATCCTAAAAGATCGTGCCTTGGGAAGACCCTATCTATAAGTGTATATTGTAGTTGAACCGTTATGTTGTGCCTTTTTTAAAAAGTGGTCTTGAAGTGCATCACGTGTTTTCATGTTATCTATGTGGGTTAATGTTTTGCAAACATATCATGTGTTGTGCATAGTCCTAAGTGATATCTTGTAGTGTCATGTGTACTGCAATGTAAGTCAAAAAATAAATATTCTGGTATTATACTGTTGTATTTGTGTGTGTAAAATGTGGGCATTACAAAGGAAAATTTTAAAATTTATAGTTACATGAAAGATCAAGGAATTTAACAAACTTTGAATTGATTTGACACGTAGCTAAAATTCTAGGCCTGCTTTTGGTGAAATGCGTTGATTTATGTACTCTGCATCATTTGGATAGCAAATGTGAGTGCTCGGATCCAGGTATTGGATTTAAAATATTGAGTCTGTTAGCACGAGTAAAAGTAGGGGAGAGTTGGGCCTCCATGTTACTATTGTGGTGTCATGTATACTCCGGATTTGCTGAAATCTGGACCATACATGTCCTCCAAACAAATACATCACTGATATTTTTATAGTATTGAATTTGACTAATTTCCTTTAGTTATCACATAGATTTTACACATTTCTAATGTGAAATTTATAAACTATTAAATTTCATTTTACACCTAAGGAGCTACCCCTATTAGATTCGGAGATGTGTAGTCTAACACTAGTCAGGGAGTTGGATGGCTAGCATCCAGTTTCTAGGAACGTTGACAATATGGCTCACTCTTTATCATCCACATATGTCTTCCAGAGATAGACCACTTAATCGAAATCGCTTATATAAAAGCATCTCTAATTTGGTTCGTTTGGTTGAGGAAATTGAAATCACTCAAATGGTATTTTTTCCCTCTCGGGGTTCCCAACACTATATCACTACCATCCAATAGCGGAGCAACATAACTAATGGCTGGTATAATTATGAGCTATTTTGGAAAAATATAAAGAAATTTGGCTATCATCAGATTGCAGTAAAATATCAGAATTGGAAAAAACATTTCGACATATGGCCTTGTGCTTCTTATAGTTTATATATTGTAGTGAGCCTTTGTACAAGTGTTTTGTATCATCCACTTGTCTCTGTGTTAATCCACTAGTTTAGCATTAGAAAATCATAAGCATCATAATGATAATGTTTATTGGATAACTCGACCAAGAACATGTCCCACATTCCACTTATGGGTGTTTGCATTTTCAAGGTCTTTAGGTCGCCACTGTGATATGTTGTCAAGTTGCCAAGAATATTCTGGAGCACCATTTAAGCATAACTTAAATTCACATGGAACCTATTATGTTTCCCCCCCTTTTTATTTATTCCTATTTTAGCAAAATTTGCATTCATGTGAATAAGGCAAGTAGCATTGAGATGGTAAAGTAGAGCACATATGATATATATTATTTGGGTAGGGACAATTTGAGTCATGGAAGAGGCGTGGAGCATACATGCATTTAATCCCTACCTGTTTCATTCCAACTTTACATTCATGTCTTCATATTATATAATAGATAGAATGTTGTATGAATGAAATTATTGACACTGTAAAAAATAATAAATCCAATTTTCCCCATTTTTCCTAAACAAATTTGATTTCTTTTAGTTGAATAATGACTAGGTGTTGATTTCATAGAACTAATAAACAATGTAACACCGCTGACTTATTAAGCCCTCTGTATTGATTTTAATGTGTGGTGCAATGTTAATCTTAATTGCACTACTATTTTTTATTGAGTTATAACTCATATTACATTTTGTAGATTTACTTGTTGACTTTGGGGGTGGAGAGACCCCAAGTTTGAATCTTTTGATCCACAACCTACAATCTGCTACAAAATAATAGAAACAAGCCCACTACTAAAAAATTCTCCATTGTGTTAAAAAGCACTTAGTATAAAATTAGACACCATCAATTTTATATTTATCCTTTCCTTATGACCATATTTGTGTCATAAAACAATTTATGAGTGTTTGTTATTTATGAGAGGAGTTCACACAGAAGGGTCCCTTGTTCCTCATTCCTCCTTGGAAAACACCTTTTGTTATTTTTCCTCGCTTGTTATCCTCTACGGACCCCTGTAAAGTGATTGGCTTGTCTCCATATGTGCTTCATTTGGGATCATGCTAGCATTGAAGATTATGCTTTCATTGAGTTCAACTACATCTGCCAAATTTATTATAGATTGGATTTCTATTAAGTAAATCAGAATCATTATGTATCGATATTTGCATTATTGGTCCTCTGATGATCTCGAAATCATATTTCATTATGGAGTATGTATAGAGTAGTGTGATCCACTCTTCCTCTCATCTAGTACCTCCTCGCAACATTTAATAGATCACTACAGTTTGCATCTTCCCTTCATCTAAACCATCATTACACATTACATGTGATGCTTGAACATTGCATTGGTCGACTTTCGAAATAACTAGATGATGTTGGATATTTATGTCCCTATGCCTTCAAAAAATGGTAGTCATCTCCTCCAACTATCCTCCATCAAAATCCATGCATTCAACATATTCCATGCCTTTAGATTTGTTGGCTCCTTATTAGATTTTACTCTTCCTATCGAGTTTCCAAATTACAAGTTTTCGACCATCCACCAAATTATAATCTTCAAATTCAAATGTCCCCTATTTATAACCTTGGATGACCTTGATGATCAAAGGATAAAACAAGTGTGCGTGAGATTTGATTCCATCTTTTGTCGATGCCTCAACCATTAATTAAACTTGAAAACATTTCCAAATGCAAGTCTTAATTACTATGTTTGTCAAGCATTACGAAAATGAGAGGTCAAGGTATTGTGTTAATGGTCATTTAAGAGACACATGTTTCATATACGTTTGTTAGTAAGAAACATGATTTTAGCATAGGTTCCCCCAACATTTATCACAATCCAGGATGTCTCCCTCAATTTCCTTCTTTGTCACCCTCCTCCTCCTCCCTTGCTTATTTCCTACAACTATAACTTCTTCGAATCATCCACTTCGTCGTTTTCATTGCACATTCCTTGTGTGAATGCTAGTATCTTAGATTTTTTTTTTGCAAGATGTCTATATTTCAAGAGACTTCTAATCCCGGATGGCCTTTGAGGCCTAGAATTTGACAGTCAGCCTTTCTTGTTAAAGGAAAATTTAGAACGGTTATTTGCATGTCAAATTATGTTTTGATTAATATTTTGTTTGTCGATAGTTCTTATAATATTTTAAAAATATATTTAAAATGCTAAAATTTATTCTTTTAAATAAAATAATAATGATAGACCATCTAAATGAAGAATGCAAAAAATTCATATATAATTTAAAATGTATCTAACCAAAATATGTATTATAAATCTTAGCATTCACAGTATCATAGACGAGCACTTATGTTTCATCAAAATTATCATAAACATTTATCACTACTACCATACATAAATCTTAGTGTATAACAAAATGCTTTAAAAAAATAATGTTAACAAAATGCTTTAAAAAAATAATGTTACTTAAGAAAAGAACAATCAGTCTATATTTCAAGAGACCTTCTAATTCCGGATGGCCTTCGAGGCCTAGAATTTGACAGTCAGCCTTTCCTGTTAAAGGAAAATTTAGAACGGTTATTTGCATGTCAAATTATGTTTTGATTAATATTTTGTTTGTCGATAGTTCTTATAATATTTTTAAAAAAATATTTAAAATGCTAAAATTTATTCTTTTAAATAAAATAATAATAATAGACCATCTAAATGAAGAATGCAAAATATTCATATATAATTTACAATATATCTAACCAAAATATGTATTATAAATCTTAGCATTCACAGTATCATAGACGAACACTTATGTCTCATCAAAATTATCATAAACATTTATCACTACTACCATACATAAATCTTAGTGTATAACAAAATGCTTTAAAAAAATAATGTTAACAAAATGCTTTAAAAAAATAATGTTACTTAAGAAAAGAACAATCAGTCTTACAAAATAAAGTGATGAATACAATCTAAATTTAAAATGAGTGAAATAAAGAACAATATGTCACATTATTTTTAAGGAAACTCAAAAGGTATAGTATGCTTTTACTATTAAAAAAGTTTCTACTTTTTCTTTTAAATTTGGAAAAACAAGTTACTAAAATTAGTTATATTTTATCTTATACTTTCACTTACAAAAAACTAAAACACTTTTAAAAAACATTATATTCGAAGATAAATCAATAACCACTAAATTTATTCCTTAAATAACATGATTTACTTTTATTTTTTAAAATGAATAAAAACTATGCTAACATATTATATTTTACTATCTCACATATTATAATATTAGACCATTAAAATATATATACGGTTTATTAATAATTTAACCTGTCAAATTTATGTTTTTAGATAAAAAGAAAATTAACCTATTTAAATATACGGTTTGATTTTTTTAAAATTATAAATTATGACTAAAAAATGGTCCGTAGACCATCAAATTTCAAGCTTTCCTTCGAGTGTGATGAGAGCAATATTTCCTCCAATCAAATGGTGAGAGCTATATCCTAACTATTTTGTACCCTCCTTGTACGTATTCTAGCATAGTCCTGACATCTCTCCCACTTCCCACTGTCCACTTTTTACATTATACATGGCCCTTTTTTGTTGGGTTTTAATCGTACAAAACAATTAATAATTAATTAAATTTTAAACAATAAGTGTCTTAAATAAAGTCTTGTAAAGATAGTGGAATCAAGAGAGTTATGGCGGGCGGGTTTTGGGGTCAAACCCTAACATTACCTCTTAATTGGCACACATTATCGACCATCGATGATCCTCAATAATTTATTGATATGTGATCCCTAATCATCCTTTGATATAGAAATCTTGCACTCCCATGTGTCCACAAGACCATAATTGTATATTCCTACAAGGTAGAATCATTTTGTAGTTTGTAGTTTGTTGAATGTCTTCACATGTATCATGCATTTGACATCTTTTTTGTGCTTTTGCAAAAATATTCTTTTATCAACATCTCCCTATACAAAAAATTGTGTTCATCTTCAAATAAAGTTTTATGTTTGGTCCATACAAATAAATAAAGAATATAATCACAATAAAGAATTTAAAAAGCAATCATAAGAATTAGCCTCTCCATTCCACCTCTTGCACTCCATCTCTTGGCACCATTAATTTTGGTGCACACTTGTGGACATCTGTGAGATATTCATTCCACCATGTCAAAGCCTCTTGTGTGTGCCTCTGTATGCCATGCATTTACTACAACCATTGTTTTATTCTCTTGTGGTTATTTTCTTGCCTTGATTGCTTTCAAGCATGGTCCCACTACTTGTAAAAAACCTCCTCAAATTTCTCAATTTTCTCACAGCCCTCATGACCTCTCTCTACAAACTCATTGAAGATAGCTTCATAATCATTAATCCTCTAATTTATTTAGTCTCCCTTTCTCTAATCTACTTCACGAAGGACTCCTAATTTATCAACATCCCCTTCCTTAGTAACTGTCTAGCACAACTACTCTAACTCATCTCCTCTGCAAATATTTTCTCACTGTAATCTTTGTAGAAATTAAGAAGAAATTTGATGTAAGTGTGAACACACGAACGCGGTTTAGGAATATTTTCTAAGTAGTTTCTTTTTTGTGCATTCACCCCAATAAGCTCCATTTGCGAGTTGTAAGATTAATTGGAATTATCTCCTTTTTGTGTGAGTTGAATTTACTCACATACACATTTGGGGAAATGGTTTGAGGGATTATACTTGTCCTTGATTTGAGGAGATAGCTATATCTCCCAATATAAGTTGTCTCACATATTTCCAAGGTATAGATAATCATGTATTAAGCCTATTTAAATTGATATACCCAAATGTGGAAAGTGTGTGAGATTTACTGAATAATAAATTACTTTTGTGTATATGATATTATAGTTTTTGAAACTTTTTTGATTATTTTGTGTGCAATATGTTGTTTTGGCTCGTTACACATTCCTAGAGGTTGCTCCCAAATGGTATCAGAGCACCTGGTTCTTTGTGTTCATCTTCATGTTTGTTATTGGTGCACAATCATAGTTGTAGCAAAAACCAAAATTTTCTCTCTACTTATGGTAAATCTCAAGCTTCAATTTTTAGATCAATGGGTGGTGGTTAAAATGAATTGCATTGGCAAGTTTTTTGAAAGGGTCTTGTGTTGATCTTTGTTGATCCTAACTCAGCCCTCGCAAGGCCTCAACTCGCCTATAACCCATCTCAGTGCCTGCCCAACTCAGCCCCTGCCTAGCTTGGTCCCTAGCTAGCTCACTCAGCCACACCTTGCCTTCTCTCTCTTAGCTTGGCAGCGTGGTGATTAACTCGGTGTCAACTTAGGAATCCAAGTTTCATGGCCCGGATCAACCACACCATAACTCGGTCGCACATTCCTCCATCTTGGCCTCTTGTTCTTTGCCACAGCTTGTCCTCTCCTCATATAACTTGGTTTGGTCTATCTCACCCACAGATCGACCACACTGGATTTTCCCCAAATCATCCTTATCTTCCAAGATGAACAATTATTCTTGTTCGTCATGTTCTTTGTTTCATCTCGGCAGTGCCTTGGTGGCCCTGGCTTCTCTGCCCCTACCTCTCGCACTTGGGTCTTAACTTCACTCGGAGGTGTATTGGTGGTGGCTTATCCCAATGTCGACGGTGGATACACGGTTGCTCAACTGATTGTTTTCCCTCTGTTAACCTTCGGCTCAATGGAACCTCGACCCTTTAATTCCTCGTAGTGCATTTTTCCCGACTTGGCCTGCATCTTACTTAACTCATCTCATTAAAGTCAACCCTGCTCGACCGCTGAACGTAACTTCCCCGTGTGTTCCTCAAGTCTACCAGTGTGGCGTGTTTGACTCCGACCCAATAGCCCCACCACTCATTCATGGAAGTTAGGTCTTCCCCTATCCTTCTATGTTACATCCCTCCGTCAATTCCACTTTCTGAACGATGGGCTTAAACAACACACACAAACTTAGTAGGTCCCGCGCTATGGACCAATCAGGAAATCATAATAATTTTTGTAAAAAAGTCCTTGATTGGTCAAGAGCATCCGAAAATTGACTTTCGTTGTATACATCCTTAACTTTGATTTCAAAATTTAAAAAATCCCTCCCATATGACAATTTTAAAACCCCCCCTTGAACTGAGCTTTATCTTATTTTATTCCTATTTCACACTTTGTTGTTTACGCTACAAGACACCGACTCTCAAAAGAGTGAGTTGTATGGAGGAGGAACCTACACCAAAATGGAGACAATTGTGGTTAGAAATTTGAAGAGAAGACAATGTTTTCTAGAATCAGAATGAGGTTGAGCTCGGTTGAAAGGGAAGATCCAATGAAACAAACCGGGCTCACAAAAATGCAGAGATGGCTCATGAATTTACATGAATGTGATAGTTTGAAGTCCTCATCAGGGCAAAGTTGCACTCTGAAATCACTAATGAAGAAATTCCAAAATCTGAAGAACTATTAACGAGAGATTCGTGAAGCCTCTGTGACATTGAAGATGTTGAGCGTAATGCTACAACTGTGCTCTATTTCTGAAACTCGATATGTCAAGTTGTGTGTTGGTCTACTTGAATAGGATCTTACGATAACTTAATAATATTATTACTATCGTTTTCCTGTGTTGCTGAACTATGTGTGTGCAATGAAGTCGGTGTCCCGAAAATGAGGCATTCCAGCAGTTTTAATGGTTTCCATGGCAAAAGAAGTCTTGTAAATAAAAGCAACTTATTTATTTATATAGGTGAGCACAAAAGGAATCATTATAAAAATTACTTAGTTGAGTGGATTACAGCTGAGATGTAAATGGGGCCTGTTGCAGTTGATGTGGTTTTTATAGAGAAGTAGACTGAAAAGTATTGAATTTGTACTGGTAGGTGTGATTTAAAACATAATTAATCATTAATGATTGATGACCTTGTTCATTTTTTGTTTAAAAATACAAGCAAAAAAATACAAAAATAAGATTCATACCTAGAGCTAAAGAGTTGGGTACCAAAGATTTCTACATATTGTGTTTGATCAAATTCATATACTTTTTTTATTGGGTTACCATGCGCCCGATGTTATACTCTTGTGCTACTGGAGGCTTCTACAGCAAAGGAATATATGTTACAAGAAATATTGAAACATGTACATGATTTAAATAATTAATTACATTTATTTTTAGAACATATTGAAACATATATACATCATAAATTACAATACTTGTGATTAATGCCTATTATATGGTGGATGTTTCAGTTTGAGGGTTTAAGGAACTCCTCGTCTGTTTGACAATTTTTGTAGTGGTGTCGTCCTTTGTGTGTTGATCGTCTGAAATAGTAATTGAATTTCTGGAACCTGGTGGGAAATGACCTCTAATAGCAGCTTCCCTTCGTGATGTAGCCACAACAGCTATCTTCTATGATAATTCAACAGTAAAATGTTTATTATTCCCAAATATAAATTATAATAGATGAATATTACAAAACTAAAGAATAATATTTATAAACCAAATGATCATAAATTGGGACTCAGCTCCCGCTCTTGAACTATTAACAACAAAGTTGATAGCTTTGCATACATTGTTGTTAGAGGAGTGGTGCCACGTAAATTGTAGAGAGATTCATAATATGATCTGAAAATAAAATTTGTGTAGCTGATGGTAACATTTTCATTCAAATGAATGTTAACCAAATCAACCCTTATCATGGAGGATAAGAAACTCCACTAGTGAAATTTTCGCCCACTTAGGGTGTGAATGATATAAGCCAAAGCCCACCACGAAATATCAGTATATCGACCTTGTAATATAAATCTGGCCTAGAAGAACTGCACCATGTCTTGTAGAAATGGGTGACTAAAATACTTGATTTGAATTCCTCTTTTTGAAATGTTTTGGGAAGCTGTAAATGTAAGAAGATACAAAGTTTGTTAATACTCACTTAAAAACACAATCAAAATGATTAAAATTGAAAATAATCAAAATCAAAATGTTATAAAACTAAAAATAAACTTACGAGTAGTAGCAACTATAATTACATCAATAAATAATTCAAAATGAGACTCCAAATATTTGCAGTCTTCATCTAATAAAATATCCTTCATCATGATAAGATCCACGTCCTCGTGTGGTAGTCATGTCAAAATCTCAATTTCCTCAAGTGAAGTTCAAAATGACTGTGCATGAGATTGGAGTTGGATATGAAAGGTGAAAGTGGAAGTGTCATAGTTCGCTAGAATATTGTTAAGTGTTTTCTAGTCTGTCCAAAATTGGGGCATATATACTAGCCCTGTGAAATTGGCTACTTCAATCTATTGAGAAAACGTATTAGGATCTTCTAGAAATGTGTACAATTGAGGAAAGACCGGGATCTTGAATGAAAACTTCCGCATATTTACTATTAACGCAGATGGGATCTTGGGTTGTGTGGAAATGGTATTTCTTCTTATCATTTTTCCAATCTGTTATAAATCCTTGCTTCCTATTTGTAGATGTCATTTATAGTTTCTTTCTTTCTTAATTTTGCAGATCACCTTGTTTGCTGAGGATTTGTTGTCGTATGCTCTGGCTATTCTTGTTTGTGTAATGTTAAAATGACTATTGTCCACATATATATAGGACTTTTTATACTACTATTGGCCAATGTCATGGAAAATAGCATTGGCTGGTAGCATTCTACATGTTAAAGACCGGTAGCATAGCCAATGTTATCGGCTGATAGCATGGATAATGTTACTATCCTACAACATGCTACCGGATGGTAGCGTCCTCCATGCTATCGGTAGGTAACATCCACCATGCTACCAGCCGAGAGCATGGAGGATATTGTTAGCCGGTAGCATCCACCATGCTACCGACCGAGAGCATGGAGGATATTGTCCGCTGATAGCATGGAGAATGCTATAGGCTAGTAGCATGGAAAATGAAACCAGCCGGTAGCATTCTACATGCTACCGGAGGGTAGCATTCTCCATGCTACCGTCCGGTTGCATGGAGAATGCTATTATGCTACTTACCGGTAGCATGGATAATGCTACCAGACGATAACATGCTAAAATATGTTCCTTCTACAATGCCAACCTTTCCCCGAATGATGCTAAAAAATTGTCTTTTGCACGAAACAACTTCTCATGTGGTTCGATAGACGTCCGAAAGTGGTTTTTCCAAAATTCACTAAATATTTTCTAAGGCTTTTTTTCCTAGGGACCCTTTAAAATTTTCCCTAGCACAATATAGAACCCTGTTTAATAACAAATAAAAGCTTGTGAAATTTGAGCTCTAAAGCCTTTATTTTTTATCTAATTTATAATATCATACATGTTTTATTATTTTCACATCTTCCTTATTGTTTATTTCATTTTTGTTTATTAAATCTATTTTTGTGTTTTTAAATTCATTTTTGTAGTGTGAAAAAGAAGAAATATAACTAGTGGTTACTCCTAGGGGAGCAAGGCTACACCGGCGGTGGTGGTGGTGGGGGTAGTCTTGTAGGTTGGGGTTGTGGTTGTGTATGGTGCTAGTGGATTTATTGTAGGTTAGTTTTTGTTATGAGGTGTAAGTTGGGGTGGTTGGTGGTTTGTTGGTGCATGAAGGATGTGTATCGGTCAAGTAGGCAAAGGGTATATCATCATGGGGAGATTCAATTATGTTGGGATTTGGAATGTTGTTTGTTGTTTTTCTTGTTGTAAGAAGCAGGTGTATGTTGGTGGTTGTTCATAAGTTTTTTTTTTGTAAGGATTGGAGAAATGTTTGTTTTTTAAAAACGGTATGGTAGTTTTTTCTTCAAGTAGTTTAGTATAAAGAAATTATGGCCTATTTATTATTAGAGTCAGTTAGTGGGAGCAATTGCAACAAGCTTGTTTGTTTACTGTACCTTCTAGGTGTAACATTTTGTATATATAGTTGTCTACATAAAGAGTTGTTGGTAGGTACGTGTGAATGCTGGAGAGTTTGTACATTGGTGGTGGTTGCTTTTTTAAGGGTGGGGTTATAGTATTGTGTATAGAGTTGTTACCCAAGGTTTTGGATGGCATCCTCGGATGGAATGGATGTGTGTTGCAAAACTTACTAGGATTGTTTTTTCCCCATGTATAATTAGGATTTTGGAAGCTAAGTCTTTTTGTACAGGTGGGAGGGGTTTGGAGTGGTCATGTATGCATTTCAAGGGTGGTCATGTTTAGAGTGTCTGCATGGGGATGGAAAGAATTTGTATATGAGAGACATGCCACTAGGTTCTTATTGTCAATTTGTATACGACGAATGAATGACTTAGGTGTTGTCCATTAAGAAAATACAATTTCTAAAAAAATTCTAGCAAATTATAATTTCTGCAATTGATGGATGAATTAAAGATTAACAAATATAGTAATTGAAAATTATGGGTTGTGTAATGTGGAATTGTTATATGTGAATTTCGGAATTGACATCTGGCAAACAATCAATTACAAGTTTGATATGCTAGTGAAAGCCTTTCATTTAAGATAAATATGTGAAAGTAGTGTTTATATGGGAGCAAATGGGGTAGTTGTGCATTCACAAAAAAATAGTATCTCTTCTATAGATTATTTGTAACGTGTAAAGCATTTTCGCTTTGAGAAACCCCTACATTTGTGAGTAAAGATGCGGCAAGGGGAATTCAACATGTGTCATATTTCATACAACCTAAGTTTACAACAAAATAGGCCACTGCATAGATTATCCAATTTTTTAGGCATAAGTTGTCTTATACTTGCGATGTATTGCAAGTTTTCTTTGCAATTAAGCTTTGAAAGTTGCAATAATAGTGTTATCTGGAGGTACCAATTTTTTAATTGGGGCAGTATCTAGTAGAATTTGTCTGTGGACGTGGTATGTTGGGTAGGACTATTCCTCTTGACATGGGCAATGGGTTTTAATTGTTGATAACCTTGGGAGTGAAATTTGAAAGGGGAGGGTTGTGAACTAACAACCTTTTCCTTTTTTTAAAAATATGTTGTCAGGTGAACCATTATTGTATTCGTGTTACCTTGCCTAATTATAGTGCCGGTTTTATATGGAAACGAGATTGAAGATACTTGGAAAAGTGATTCAGATCTAACTCTCTCTCTCTCTTTCTCACTTGTAAATACCTATTGCACACTTTATTTTCCTAATTTATGGTTTTTTTGTTCACATTTTAGTGGAGGCGCAATATTGTGGATAGGTGCGAAAGGAGTCTCTTTCCCGTTCAAATAAGGTGGAATCAATGCATAGGAACCTTGAAAGGTAGAGGAAGTGAGAAACTATAGGGTAAAGAAGAGACGCTTACACCTTTAGTTTCAAGAGCTACCAAAGCCTTGTCTTTTGCTCATCAGAGGTTAGAGGTAAGATATTGGAATAGCTATATTGTCAACATTTGGGTGTTGTTTAGTTTTATTTTTATACTTTAGCTCCCTGTAGGAGGGAGGGAAAGTATCGACCTAGGAATTTGCCAAAGTAGTACTTTTATATGTTGAAGGTTTTTATTTTTGAGATGTTTTAGTTTGTCCCGAATATCCTGTTCATCTTTTTTGGTTGATACTCATTTGACCAAGGGTGGGCTACATGGTCTTTTCTTCTTTGTAACTTTTAGGTCATATGACTTGAGTTAACCTTGACTACTCAGTATCTTTCTGGATCAGAGATATTCAACCTTTCAACTACCACTGCTAGTGAAAAGCACAAGCATACTCATGTGTTCAATTGTTTTGTTTAGGTGAATAGGTTGCACAATGTTTTGTACAATAGAGAATAGTATGTATTTGCTAAAATACGAGAACCAACAAAATTAGGAGAAAACTAACAAATGTGAAAACACACTTAACATGGTTAAAAACTCCACACATTGAATGCTAGAAATCATCTCTGGAATCGAGGTTCAACATGTTTGACACAAGCATGTAACTGGAGATAATCCTATAGGGGATACAAATTCCATGTAAAATATAAGATGCTTGATTGACACAGGTTCTCTGTGGGGCGTAAAAATTTAACTAAGGTTCGTGCTTCAATTGATTCAAACCCAGTGTACTTGAAAAATGAAAAAGAAAAGATGAAGTAACGACACTTTAGAATCTGTCTTAAAAAAATAGTAAGAGGCATAATGAATATGTTGCGAAAAACCGGAGAAAACATTTGATGAAGGGAAATCTCCAAGCATTTAAACTTAATGCTAATAGTAACATTAGATTGGTTAATTTAATAGTGAGGTTAATCTTTTGTTTAAAATCACTCTAGTTTGAGATGTTGGAGCACATAGAGCATCTCGATAAACACACATAAAAGCGGTGCAAAATATAGTTGATCATAACAAGAACTTTATTAATGTTGCACACAACTATATCGGAATCTAGATCTAATAGATTAATGGTTAGCAAATGCAATAAGGTAAAATCATAATTCTAATCCTGCTAAATAATGGCGACAAAGTGTAGCACAACAATTAATAAATTCCAACATTATATAATATGCGATTAGGTATGGTTTTTTGTGTGTTTTTTAATATTTCATTTGAAGTTAGGTATCATCCTTGTAATTTTTTGCATTGTTAATGGTAATAATGGTAATGAGGAGCATAGTTAAAGGTACATAATGATTGTACAAAGTAATCAGTTATCTCACTGCAATATATAGAGATTTATAATGTCAGGTTATCAACCACTTTCAGGAAAACATAATGTTTGTGGAATATAATTCATAAGCATCAACATTTTTTTTAAAGTTGGTGCGAGTAATTGAAACAAATGCCGTTTTTTACCATAGTCATAAGTTGTAACGATTTGTATTTTTTTTTCGCTTAATTTGTTTTGTTATGTACATGTGAAGGGTGGGAGGCTTTTACATTGGTTGATACTTGTTTTTTACGGGGGTGGGGTTATAGTACTGTCTATAGAATTATTCCCCGAGGATCTCAATGGTATCTTTGCTTGAAATGGCTACCTGCTGCAGTGGTGGTTTTATTTTTTTCTATGTAACTAGCATTGCGTAGATCGTATATCTGTCTACAGGGGTGTCATCCCTGTAGTGATCGTGTATGCATTCAAACAATAGGTGTTGTATACGCCTACATTCATTGTTAATACGTACTACTATGGCGTTGAAATTGTTCACCATCTTTTAAGTGTATGCATGGGGATAGAAATAATTAGTATTAGAGGTATATGGTGTTGGTAGAAAAGACATTTTTTTTGTTAAATTGTATTTGAAAACAAGCAAGGAAAACTGAGAATAGAACAATATTTGTACTGAATTTTAGAGTGAATAGAAGAGAAATGTTAGCAACAATTTTAAATCCTTTGATAGTTTGTTTCTGTAAGTGTATCACAATGTATATAAGAAGTGCATGGGCAAGCATGCAGAGTGCAGTAGAAATCATTCGGGTAAAAGGAGTGTGTTTCCGTCCATGCGTTAAAAGAAGTAAATATTATATTTGTGTGAGAGGATAAGGATGTGAGAGTAACAGATTAGACAGTTTGTTTGCTACTAAATTTATTCTCTGAAATATGTTTCATAAAAGTAGAGGAATCATTCGTTATGGTTTGTTTTAACAAAGTACTCTCTGTTTCTTGTAGTTTAGAAGTTGTTTGATGGTTACGTAGGAAACATATGTTTTAGCAAATTAAATGCATAACTTTTTTTATAAATGGAATTACATTATCAGCAAAGCCACAGAAAACATTGGATTATTTTGTTCGTGTTTTTTGAAAAATCTAGGGTGTTTTTTAATCATAATATAACAGAACAAGTGTTTCTCGAGGTGGCTATAGAGATCAGTTACGAGCCAATTGTTAAGGAGTATGCCCACAGTATCTATATGGAGCAGGCCGTTGTAATAAAACTGAAGAGGAGAAACTTCTTGAGGTTACTATTGGTCCAGCTAAAGATGAAAGAGGAAAATTTGATGCCCCAATTTGGAAATTACTACCTGAGTGATGGCATGAACAAAACTGCTCAGTTTATGGAATGAGCAAGCGCAAATTGATATTGAAGGACGTCCTATATAAATACATTTTTACCTTGTGTGGAGAAGGAAGATCGGATGATGTTATCTGTACGAGGCAAAAGTTGGTTGGTTGAGGATTATAGGATGTAGCTCTGGAAGAAAGCGTCTGTTGTTCCCTGTAAGCGTCAAATATGTGATGAGGAGCGTTTTGAAGAACATTCCAAAAAGTGATGGATATTCTTTATATCCAGCACATTTAAGTATTCGTTCGAATGTGGGAGTCTCAAATATAGGTTGTGAATACTTGAAAGATGATATCTCTGAGGTAATACAACTGAAATTGTTACTGTTCACAAATTCTATAACATCGTAGTTTCTGCTATAGACATTCAGCTGTAGGAGGTGGACGGGAGTGTGCAATTTCACTTTTATTATTTAAGAATAGTTGCTGTTGTTTTTTATCCAGGTTGTATTTAAGTTGATGGCACGACATCCACATGATTTGGCAGAGGGATTCGATTCATTCAATGTTGTTTATGCGGATGAATTTCTTCCTCACCTGTATGATTGAGATTGAAGAGGTCGGTTGAGACATTGAGCAGGCATTGATTTGGTGTTGCAAGGCTCCGTTTATTGTTTTGGAGGGGTTGTGTATTGTGAGTTGTGTGTAGAGAGGAAGCTATGGTTAAGCAATGAGAGCTTAGAGGGCGAGGATTTTTGTTTTTCCCACTGTTAGTGTCCAGTATGAAGGGTGGGGTGTTGTCGGTTGCAAGTTTTAGCAATAGAATCAGACGCAAAGTCTCCATTCAGACCCTCTAAATGAAATAAATAACATAAATGGATCAATGGAAATCAAAATTCCTGTGTTAGAAACCAAGTAAAGGTTAACAAACTGGTAAATGAGCCCCGTGTAAAACAGAACAAAATTATTTACTGAAAAACAAAGAAAGAAAGAAAGTATATTGAAGTAAGATTGTGACAGTATAGCTAGTTCGGAATGGGCAAAAGGAGCATTCAATTTATCTCCAAAGAGAAGAAGTCTTTTTTATTCCCCTATAATTTGGGAGCACATAAAAGCATTTGTAACAAAAGCCCTATGGAGAGTACGAACTTCCCTTGGACTTTTCCTTCTCAATTCCCATGAAACTTTTACAACATGTAAAGAAGAATACTTTGAAGTTTAGGCTTAATATGGGAGAAGTCTCTTTGGTGACATTGAGAAGGAGGGTGGCTGAAAGGTTGCAGCAACAGCACAGATTTTGCAGGGAGCTTTTTGGATGGGGTGAGCTGAAATATTATCCACAACAACTACAACATGTGACGAAATTTCTCGGGAAAGGTGGGGAGTATACTGATAAAGGTGAACTGATCAGATTGAGAAGATGTTCGTTGCATTTGGTGAAACAACGCTAATGTTTGTTGGGAACATTATTTTGAAAGAGTGCGTGTAGGGAAGGCGGTTCATGGTGCCTTTGTAGTTTTTTTGTGTGGGACGGTGAATTGTTTGGTCCCTACTATTCTTGTAACTGTTTTTTTATTAATATAATGGGCAGTTCCAGTAGTAAATTCCTTTGAGTTCAGACTTTTCCTGTGGTCTGCAAGTTTTAACCGCACGTTTAGGTTACAGACGGGTTTGTTGAAAAAACCAAATTGGGCAAATGCCCTTGACATGCATAGAGGTCTAGAAATTCACAGGATGTCAGTTGTTTTTTGTGATTGTATCTGTCTATTAGTGGTGGGGAAAGTAAGAAACTGTACATAGTGGCAGACTGAAAGTTTTTAAGCAGGATGTTTATTTATGTAGTACTTCATATAGTGCGCGCGCACACGCACACGCACATGCACACACACACACAGATATGTATTGGAAATTGAAAACTAAGTTTTCTTAGATAAACAATTTTTTTTAAAAAAATTGGAATTTATAGACATGAGAAAGAGCTAAGGTGTCAACAAATTTTAATGCTACAGTCACTGATAATTTGGAATTCCAGGCCTTATTTGTCTCGTTGTATAAGCCATGCAAAAATGAAAAATTGAACAAAAAAGAAGACAAGGATTGTTTGAAGCAATTTTTTATAGTGCTACATACACACACACGCACGCACGCACGCGTGCGCACGCACAGATATATATTGGAAATTGAAAACTAAGTTTTCTTAGATAAACATTTTTTTTTAAAAAGATTGGAATTTATAGCCATGAGAAAGAGCTAAGGTGTCAACAAATTTTAATGCAACAGTCACTAATAATTTGGAAATCCAGGTCTTATTTGTCTCGTTGTATAAGCCATGCAAAAATGAAAAATTGAACAAAAAAGAAGTCAAGGATTGTTTGAAGCAATTTTTTATTGAATATAGGACAAACATTCGTAGCATCAGCAAGAGTTTGCAGTCGTATTCCATATACCATACATATTGGCTTTTATGGCTTTTATAATATTGTCATACACCTGTGCAACAACAAATTCTCATTGCCAATCTTAACATGTTAGACATGTGGTCAAATTAATAAGGTTTTTGTAACTCTGAAGTCTGACAAAATGGTTCATTTCTATTCTTCATCAATGTAGCCTGCTTTTACTTGGTAAGTTTGTGACTGAAATTAAGCACCTTTGGGTGCTGTTTAATCTTTGATGGATAAACAAAAAAAATGAATACATCAGGTCTTGATCAAGTGGCAAAGTTGTGGCCATTACTGCAGAGAGAACAAGGCCCAACTCCAATAGCTAGTCCCTTGATTGTTTACCTACCACAAAAAAACATAAAAAAGAATGGAATCTCAAGTGCTCCTCTCAGTGTAGACACTACAACTGGTATGGGTGTAAAAGGCGTGACAATGATACTCCTACGATAGCTGCCAATTTCACTTAATCCATATAGTAGTGTACTACTCTGCTCTATGATCTAAGAGGAGGTTTTTTCCTTTTTTATTGGAACTCCATTAGTATTTGAGTACTTATTAGCACTATCATCCCCACTTGTCACAACAGATCACCCAGGCTGTATCACAGCCTTAATGTAAAGTTTCCAAATCAACTAAAGCATATTTACACACATGCCAAAGGAAACAAATAAAAACTATAGATGAAGGCATCTTTAGGATTTTGTTATATCCGTTTTATCTAATTTTGGGTTCCTGTAATTTGCAAAGTAGAAAAATGTCAAGAATCTTTACTTGCATCCTAGATGTCTGCTTATACAATAAGACTTGCAAAGTAACTTCAAAATTTGTTATTATAGCTTGGATATTAGAAAATGAAAATATTCAATCAAGAAGTTATGCATAATATACAGAGAAAGAGCAATGGCTTGTTTGCTTCATATACACCTCCCCAGTTTGGTAGGCTCAATCATTCAAGAAGAAAATTGCTGTCAAATAATAACAAAGTTACAAAGCAAAATGCCATTTACATATTCCTCCCTGAGATTTAGGACAGAAAGACATCAGCTGAGGATGAGGAAGATGCTAAAGGAGCAGAAGCTGCAAGCACTGATATCATGATACCATTGGCACTAACGCTACAATTGATGCTGGCACTGCTCTGAAGTCCTTCAAAAGGTTTAAGTGCAGGTGGTTTTTCAATAGGCAAAAGTCCCTCTAACATCTTAACAACCTTCCCATGGATGGTCGCTGAGAGGGCTGATCTTGTATGCACCAAAAACTAACTTGAATTGCTCTTTGCTATGAATTGTGACAGTTAGTCAGTTTTTTATATATTTCAGTTAGAGATCGAAATAGGATATGATCAATATATAAGAGGCAGAATTGAAATTTCCAGTTTGTGTGCGGATGTATACATGAAGGGGTAGTCTCAGTTAGGCAGTTTTTATAGGGCATGAATTCCAACCTTGTGTCGGGATCTACATACCAAAGGGCAGTCTCAAGTAGACAATATTTTATGGCTCATGGGTCTGCCTAAAGATAAGGGAGATGGGCACAGGTTTCATTGGGCTGGCTAAAATTGGACCTCAAATTTATAAAATTACCATGTTTCCCATATCAAATAAATATCCAATCTTATCCTTGCAATGTAATCTAGTCATAGATACACAATACGAATAATTGGGAATATGATAGTTAAAGCGTGAGTCTGTGTTTATGTTTAGTTATACAAGAAATGAATTTTTTAAAGATGGACTTCGGCGATATTATTGAGGGCGTTGGAAGATGGTTATGGATTATTATGTGTTTTGTGCTTGAAGATTTTGACATTATCTTCTTGGGAATTGATGAGTATTAGGCTGCAATAATGATATTCCATGAGAACAGGTCTCCTTCAGTCATTTGGTCAAACACTTGGCGAGCATCAACCAAATAAAACTTTGGGAATTAGAGAATAAAATTCCCGTAGTCGTCCGCCTGAATTTTTTTAAGATTACGAGATCTGATTCCGTTTAAACTAAACATCAAACCACCCCTGTTCAAGACTAACAATTCAACATGCGAGATAAAGATAAACAAGAAACAAAATGTGGAGGAAGAGAGGGAACACTAACTTTCTTAGAATTGCAACAACTTCTCCATTCTGATCCACCAGTGCAATGTCCTTTGACTGCCCAATTGCTTCCTTCTACAAGTCGTCAATGGCTAACATAATGGGCAATGACATGTTAACCATGTAACCATCCTGCAACCTGAGGCAATTGAAATGAAGAGTTTGGAGGAACTGAGTCCGTCTCATGAAACCCTTAAGAGGGGTAGCCCATCCTTTGCTCACAACATGGGCCCATTCCAAATCAAACCTTGAAATCCTTATCTGAGGCAACGAACGAACTGCTTTCCTTATAGAATCCCTTTGAGTTTCTAGGACAAGGAGGTCCACCAGCTTCCCACCATCTGGCTCAATCAAGAATACCCAATGGCAGCCCTTTTTCTCATTGACATGCAAATAGGGGATTCAAGTAAAGTGTAGTAATAACAGTTTCAGCAATGGCAGCGTTTCTTCAAGAAGTGCTGAAAGAAATACCCTGTCACCACAGGTTGCAAACCAGCCTACGCTCTTTTAGTTTCATTCCCCATTGCCCCCCTCAATTCATTTGCCAAATGATTCAGGTGATCAAAGAATTCCCCAACAATCATACTTATGTCATCTATAACCAATGCCTTTGCTTTCCTCCATCTGTTCATAGTATTCCTAGTTCTTTTCACTCTCACCAAGAGCTCAGTTTTGGTTAATTTTTATTTATATCTGCGTCATCTACTATAGCATTGTTTTTTTCTATTTGTCTGAAGAGAGACCTTAGATTGTTTATTGTGGCTATATTTTGTGACTTTGTCATCCATTTTACACACCAATGTTAATTTCCAAACCGCAAATTAATGCAGCAAAATGAAAATGCTAGTCTATATGCGAACGGAAATAAATTCAACAAAGAAATACAATTCTGTATCCTGATTTTGTATAAGAAATTAATGCAAAGAACATTTTATGTCTGGAATTTTATAGTAAAGGAATGTCACGGTGATCTACAACAAAATATTTTGTGGGATGAAATACCAGGAAAATGTGTGCCCTTTTCAGCAACTGTTGGGCATGTGATCCTTGAAGCAGTCCATCTCTGATCTGCTGAGCAACATCATGAACTGTGCGAGGTCCATGTGGTATGAACACTGATGAAGACTTGGAATGTGCTCCAATCTCCTTCATTGTGTCAAAATACTGTGTAACCAACACCATATCCATCACATCTTTTGTGGTTGTCCCAGGCACGTTTCCTCAGCCCATCCACAATTGCCTGCCTTTGTCGAGCAATACCCAGCCCTGATAGATACTTCGACTCCGGCTAATTTTACTCCGCCTCTACTTTTTCTTGTGTTGCTAACCTCATTTTTGCAGCTGATGTAGAACAATGGAATGAAAACAATAGTGCCCAACTCAACCAAATACAGAGAAACTAAGAACAATATTAAGCATTATGTATTTAAAAGCAAGGTTTCATGGGAGAGTCAATATTACAGATTCTACATGTGGGCAAGTGACAAAGAAGTTTGGAGATGTACAATGGCCAAGTCCCTTTGGAATTGGTTTCAATCTGAATCTTATCTGATTGTTAGTGCCCTTCATTTGGAAGGATCTCTTGCTTGGGGACAATGGCATGATCAAGAAAAGCTGCAAACTGGTTATGGCAAGAGGCTCGTAGGATTAATTTGGAAAACACTAAGGAGACCTTTTAAGAAGATCCCTCCCCGATCAGGTTACCAGGCCAGGGTAATTGGAAGCCTTCAAGCAAGAATTGACATTTCTTATCAAAATTCAATTGAGGAATCTGTAGAAAAAACGATGTTGAGATGTTAAAGTTTCAGAAGGTTTGAGATGTTTCTCATTCAATCAAAATGTATCCTTTATAAGAGATGTTAAACCCCGCGCAGATGATACAATTTTATATCTGATAAATTTCATATTTGGCAGTAACCAGTTGAAAATATAAATGAAAATCATCAAGAATGAAATGAAAAGGGTTTCAAATCATTTAACCTTTTTGAGTTCCTCCTCAACAGCTTTAGCGACCTCACTCTTTTGCTCAAACACATCATCCAAGTTCATCTTAGGGACACTTGACCGGACAACTGTAAATCAAACATGAAAACAGAGTGAACAGGGGAAAGGCCACCATGTAGATCAATTGGATATTCAGCCCAAATCCTCTTTCATTCTTTGCAATTTGTTTTCTTTAGGGTTTCTCTTTGCAAAGAAGATTGAAAGGGAAATCAAAAAGACTTTTACTCAGAATTTCAATATTTTCTAGAATAAATCGTGGGATAAACTTTACCGTCGAATACATAAAGCCCGAATTTGCCCCTTTGTATCGCTTACCTTATAAAAAGCATCACTTGCCTTCTCTACAAGGGCGCGGTACTGAACAGAGGCCACCATAGTCACAAAAACATTATCCTGCAACAATTTGAAACAAAACAGAAAATTTCAGAGCATCAATATTTTGTACCAAAACAAAAATATTGTCTCTGCTGAAGAAAATTTTCAAGATGCCCTACATTCTTATGAAAACACCTAAAGACCAACATCAAATTTAGGGTTACCAAGGTGTGAATTTGATATTTGTCTTGCAATTATGAACTCGTCTATTGCTTATCTACACTAACACAAGTAAATACAGAAAAGTTAAAAAAACCTATCTGAGGAGATTGAAAAATATTAACACACACCTTGGTCTTTGTTTCACAACGGACATCCAGTTTCTGTACTCTCAAGGGAATATTTCCTCGGACTTGGGACCCAAAAAACCATGGCGCGCAGTGGCTTCCAGCACTTCCTGATACTGTCCAAATCTCTCTTTCATCGCCACCGATGCCTGATCCACATGAATAGAACAAAATAATGTCCCATTTTGTTGCCCCTGCATCCACATGAAATTATAACATGTTCAAAATAACAATTAGATCCACAGAAAACTATTGCAAGAACTTTAGCAATGCCCAACAAATTTTGAACCAAACCCATTCTGTATAAAGTCCACTATCCTGCCTAGACTATGATCCCGTGGCTTAACATCCATATCTGTAAATGATAAATGAGCAAACATACTTAAATTGTATATCCACCACTCTGAATTTCAGAAATACCCAACCTGTATAAAATGATCAAAGAATTGCGTTACATATATGAGTGTATCTCGATGCGAACTCTACGCTACCCTAATAAACAAGCAATTTTTTTGAAAAAATCCGCCGTTTACTTGGTCGAGGTAAGCTTGGGTGTTATCCAAACCAGCTAGGAAGTGTATAAAACCGGGGAATTTTCTGTCTATTTCACAGGGCAATGCTTCCATGTGTAGGGCTAGGTATTCATCCATTCTCCCCCAGAAGTATGATCCTATTATAAAAACTTTCTGTTGTCTTATTATACTGCCGAAGGCAGACTATATAGGATTCAATTTGCAAAAAACATGTAGCCTTCAAAACCAATAATATCATTCCATTTGTCATTTCTTTTCTTTAAGTTAAGTTTTTTGTAAAATAATTTTTTATTTCTTTTTGTGAAAAACATATTCCTTTTTTCTTATTGGCCAAAATTTTTTTATAGTCATATTTGAGATTTTATGATTAATTTAAATAAGGATTTTTCATTCCAACTAATAGATTGGTGACATCTAACAAATATTTTTGTTTTCTATAGTTCAAACATTACAAATGTTATGAAAAGACATAAATAATACAACAAACCTGTACGTTTTGCATTAATGATTGTCATTAAATTTATTTAAACTTTGCTCCCCTCCGCCATTTGTACAGCCTGGTGAAATGCGTTTTTCCTTAGATCCGCCATTTGTACGGGATACTTAGCGTTAAAGATTGTTAGCGGATATACTGTCTTCCTAATCACGGGCTGCCTGTGATATTCCAGTTACTGATCAAAGCAAGTTAAAAACAGTCGTATGTGGTCATATGCTGTAGAGTATGAAGGATAAGTAACGGTGTTCTATATAAGCCCTACACGTGAACAACAAGAATTTACGGATTAAAATATTATGGATTCTTTTCATTTTCTAGCTTTCTTAGTTATTGATATGGTAACTTCCTTCTACAGTGTTGTTCAGGTTGTCTGGCACGCTGTCAAGAATTACAGGACTTGGATCTTATCTCTTACCCATGGATACTGTTTTGGAGTAGAGCTTACTGTAGATAATGTGATTGCAGAGTATTTATATGATAAATTTCATTTGATTCTTCACACTGCGGGCATAATTGCATCCACGTTTGGGCTTGCAAACATAGTTACTGTCTGACATTGTAGTGTGCAGGTTAGGCATGAGAAGGCGAATATGGGTTCTGTGGATTGTTCAGACTGTGGGGGGAGCTTTCTGTATCTGGATAGGAAAGGCAAATTCACTGACCCTGTCTATTACAGTCATGCTAACCTTCTCCACATTTGTCAACGAGAATTAACCTCGTCAAATTCTAGATCTGTCATGCTCTTTGTGGCTCTTTGCCGCTCTCTTCGTCTCATGCTTGTCTCTTGAATTCCCAAATCCGAGAGTCTTACGTTTTTTAAGATGCTTATCATATGGAATGGTCTCCAATTTGGGAAACCCTTGGATGATTGGAAGGTGTTGTATTCCTGTCATCAAAAAGCGACCAATTAATATGTGCCTAATTGAACTGCGATAGTAAAATTACTAGTCTTGAGATCCTTATGCAGGACTCAGGCATATGGAATGTTATAATTATTTCCACTTAAGAATGGAGAAAAAAAAAAATCTTGAGATTACAGAGGTCTGTTTGGTTCACAAGACATCACTGCAGATTGTGGTTCGATGCACTGTACAACCTGCTTATGGTTAGAGATCCATATTTCATTGCTTGAAACATAGATAAAAGTAGCAACATCTTTTACAGTTGATAAGAGGATTTTTTGCATGCTCTGTCCCCTCAAAGAGTACCATTGAGATTGTATGATTCTGGACTGGATGGGCTGCATTCAAGATATTTTTTAAAAAACATCCTATGACAGTAATCTCGCAACTGTGCTGCTCCAAATCTGTAGAATAATCCATTTACAAGCCCTATAATATTCTTGGGGGGAAAAATCCTGCAATAGTGCACTCAATTCTCCAGATTTCATTGTCAGCCGAATTTCCCCACTAACAACAGTTCTTATTTGTGGGTTTTGTTCCTGCTGACTATTATTTTTATAACAGTCTGCTTATGTTATGCCCTCAAGGATAGCTTTGGGTGCTGTATAAGTTTCTCTAAACTAGATAGAGTGGTTTGCTATTTCTTTGGCCAAGCTAATGTACTACAAACGTATTCTGACTTAGGAAATGATTGCCATTATACCCAACTTTTGAGGACCTTAAAAAACTTGCAATTTCTCTCTCCAAATTTGCTTGGTTCTTGAATGAATAGCTGCTTACATTGACATTAATTTGAACATGACAAGCAAGGATGTCATATTGCTGCTGCTTACATTGGTTACAGCAGGCTTATGTGGCAAGAGCATGACAACCTCAGTCTTTACCTATTGTATAGTTTTTTGTTCTATTCGCCTTTCCAACTAGCATGGACCCTATAGATTATCTCTAGTACAAATAACAGGGAAGGCAGAATTCGACCAAACCTACCTGAAAATTCAATTCCTGATACTAGCATAAAATAAGATCTCATGGACAGCTCAACTTGTACAGTAAAAGTACCTCCTATGACCACAAATACAAAGCACTCATAATAATCATCTTAATTGAAAACAGACTAATTTCAAAGACGTTGAAAATTGCTTGGTACTCATCTCCACAGATCATGAATTAAGTTGATGGGGGGTTTGCTTGATCTTGGAGGAGGATTTAATTCTTGGACCTCTATTTTTGGAGTTGCGAATTCCACCCTAGGTTTCCTTCAAGCCGTTCTTTATGTTGCCATGTTCTAATATCAACATCAAAATTATCATTCAATTTCACTGGGTCATAAACTCCCTCGTTGGAGCACACTCATAAGGTGTTGTCTTAAGAAACATTTACTCTCTTTTTTCTAATACATTCATTGACAGCAAAGTAGCAAACAGCAAAGCTACATGATACATAGTATAGACAGAAAAAAAAAAATCACACTTGTAATCTGTAATTGGTTACGGATTGGCTATTTTCTTCCGATGGGTTTTCTCGCTATTGAAGTTGGCTCCCAGAACTGATTACCAGGTAAACTCTTGATTGTCATGTAAGCAAAGTAGGCCCCACAAAACTGATGTAGGAACCTTTTTAATAATAGGCATCACACCAACACAGACACCCACAAGAATGGATTGCACCATCTCCTATGCACATTGTCCCCTGCAAAAAAAATGTAAGTATATGCTGCTGTTTGTGTCAAACTGTCCATACCCTGTTCCAAAGCGCCTATTTTGGCATAGGGTGGGAGTATGTTTGCAAATGTAAACTGATTGGGTTGAAGCCGTGTTTGTTGCATATGGTGAAACGGTGGGACTGCCTTCTGAGGATAACCATGTCTGGTCTTCGATATCTAAGCTTCTTGAGCTAATTTGTTTTAAAATTGTCACTTAAGAGTAATCTAAATGATACTTGCTCCAAGACTTGATCAATCTATGTCTGATCATAAAACACTGTTCTAGGTATAGAAATAGTCTATAACACACGGCCTCAGAAAAACTGACATGCAACTCAATTGCTTTAAAATGTATATACTTTTCTATTCATGGTGTACATATTACGCGTACTTGGTAATGCACCAAATAGGTTAATGTTATTTTTCTTATTTACTGTGTCATATTCAGGTACAACCACCAAAATGTTTGCAATTGCTGTTACCTTTACATTGGCAGTTAGATCATAAGAATCACACCATCTTAAACGTTGGTAGTTTCACGATTTGCTATATGCTTATATATGGTTTTTCCGCAACAATTTGTATTAACATTGTTTCCATTTCTTCCATGTATAGACCTACATACAATCTTGAAAATGTGTCCTAATAACCATCTTCATTTTCTTACGTTCTATGCAATATATTTGCACACAGGTATCAAATTCTCATAACAGCCCAACAAAACTGTAAGAAAACTCACATTACTTTTACGATTACATCTGTGAAGGTATGTAACACCATCTACAATATCTTCTCAATTTGATTTAATTTCATACAATTCATGCACATTTGAATTTTATAAAAGATTACATTAGTTACTATAGCTATTCACCTTAAGGTTACACAAGTTGTTACAAAAAATGGGGTAAAATTGCAAAGCTAACTCATCCTAGCTACCTACTCTCCCAAAAGATGGCTTTTTGAACCGGACCAGAGCATTCTCTTCTCTGATCGTAACATGGCACCATTTCAATTTCTCCATAGATGCTCCTCACTGTTCAACTTCCACCTCTTATATTCAAATTATATATTCAAATTATACCTCACAATTCATGCCTTGCTGCAGTCCTCGATAAAGTTTTGTCAAAATTCAGATCCACCACTAATGTACAGTCCCTTGCACATTCTTTGCACACTCAATTCTTCTCCTGCCGTGGTCCACTCTGCAATTACCACACTTTATGTTTGTTTCTAATGTGCAATCAATGGCGCAAACTTCAAACTGCCCTGCCACATAGATGATGCCACAGATTATTCTCAGGCCTCTGTGTCGACTGCTGGAGATTAATAGAAATTTCCTATTGTAATTGCATGTACTTTCCAAAGCAATCACTTAATGCATCTAGAAAAAATGATGAGATCTGGAACAATACCTTCTATTGTAAAAGGCATATTTTCGTGCTCTTCTATAAAACCTACAACTCCTTTCTGGCCATGCCTAGTGGAAAAATTATCTCGAAAGTGAGCCTGAAATTTGCATCAGAAGGCTGTGGACTCACATTTCCAATTAAAATATCACCACTACATAGGTCTGATGCAATATAAGGCAATCCATCATCATCAAGCTTATCTACCTTGCGGTTTGTTTGTGTTTGGATGTCCACAATCTATGTCTAGCTTGGATGAACTTTTAAAATTACTGTCATCACAGTCTGTCTCTGACATGAATGTATGCAAATACAAGGTTCAAAACAGCCCACGATCTATTGACGCTCTGGTTTTAAAACCACAGTTTTTCCTGATTGTATCCATAATGAACATTCACCTGAATGGCAATATCAGAGTGATCCATTAGAAATTGTACATTCGCAGGTGGATTCGTGCAAACAGTTCATTCTTTCCTCCTCTCTTTCCTTGTGTATTTATATGCAGACGTGACCCTTCAAATTTCATGTTGCTCTTCATCTCCTCTGTGTCTTCTCACATTCTCCATGCTACAAAAATAATTAAAGTAAATTCAGTGCTTTTCCTTTCCTGCTTTGTAGCTATTTCTTTTCCTTTCATGCTTTGTTGCTATTTCTTTTCCCTTTCCTACTTTAGCTGTGTGTAGCCAGGGAAAATAGAGACAAAATCGGCCACAGATAATGAGATACAGAGAAAGGGTTTCTATCCACTGGTTGGTAAATAGGACGTGTGACCGGTTGCGACCCACATTAATGTTGTCATTACAACACAGTGTATACATGAGAGGATATTGCTCAAATTAATCTGCCCTTCCTGGGATTGGATTGCTGCTTTATATATTTTAACTTCTGCAGACATCTGTACATAGGGTATTGCTTAACTTGATCTGTACAAATGTACTTTCTTGAGTCCCAATATTCAGATACTAAACATCTATTTAATGGGTTTTGATTTCTGTTGTTTATATTCAGTAACAGCTTTCATTTCATTTTTCTGTCACAATAGGGGATCCATAAATTTGTGGGTCCATCCTGCCATCTCTTTGAAGCGGTTCTACTAATGCTCATGCCCGTAATATGAAGGCTAGAAGTCTGTATTTTTTCAGAATTCCATATTACTAACATAACTCCTCACCTATTTTGTGCAAATTTTGCTTTAAATTTCGCACTCAGTCAAATGTTTCTTCACTTTAAAATTGTAATTGTTCCTATGTTAGCTTGGTTTCTTATAGCAGTATCATATCTGCCTTTTGCTTCTATATATGCTTGTGCAATATTGTTATTCTGTAAGGGGCCTGGAGTCCCCCACATGTTCGATGCCAATTTTCTCAAGACAGGAAATTTCTTAAAGTGATATCCATTATGATTACTTCTAGGTGTGTGTTTTTTGACTTCTTTACCAAAAAAATGAAGAGGTTCATGCTCCCTTTTCTTTTTCTGAGTTCCATGTTTCATAGGGTTCAGTTTTTTAATAGGATGCTTACTTGCATGTAGTCATTGTTTTAGAATTGCACTAATAAAGCATTTTAGCAAACAGTTCACGTGCCTTGTCTATGCTTATACATTTTGCATACATGTCTACCAGGCAGTTGCACGTACATCAGTGAAAATTTGTGTATCCATTATACTTTGTTGCACGTCCATAGCGTGTGCATGTTTCTAAGTAATTATAACGCATTTTAAACAAATCCATTTTGGGCATATCCTGCAATAATTACTGTCCACGATCCCACATTTTTTTGAGGCATTCTGTCGAACAGTTCACGTGCCTTGTCTATGATTCCACATTTTTTCATACATGTCTATGCTTTGATGGATGCCCATAGCCTGTTCCAAAGTCCCGATTTTGACACAGGCTGGGAGTATGTTGGCAAATGTAAACTGGTCGGGTTGAAGCCCTGTTTCTTGCATAGAGTGAAATAGGGTTACTGCCCTGTAAGGATAACCATGTCTTATGTATGCTGCAATAATTGTATTCCATGAGAAATTGTCTCCTTCTTTCACTTGCTGAAAACTCTTTACCGACATCTATCAAAACTCTGCACTTGACATACATTTAAACACGGTTTTTTATGAAAAAACAGTCTGTAGCAAATGCCATTTAATCACCTGTGAGCAATGAAAGAGTCGACTGTTTTTCCTTGTGAAACCATGCTCGTGAAAATACAGGCCTGCAATAATTGAAAATATGTGATCTTCAGAACATCTATATGAACTCTTCGAAAGAATGCCTGGATATGGTAACTTCCTTCTACAGTGTTGTTCAGGTTGTCTGGCACGCTGTCAAGAATTACAGGACTTGGATCTTATCTCTTACCCATGGATACTGTTTTGGAGTAGAGCTTACTGTAGATAATGTGATTGCAGAGTATTTCTATGATAAATTTCATTTGATTCTTCACACTGCGGGCATAATTGCATCCACGTTTGGGCTTGCAAACATAGGTATTGTCTGACATTGTAGTGTGCAGGTTAGGCATGGGAGGGCGAATATGGGTTCTGTGGATTGTTCAGACTGTGGGGGGAGATTTCTGTATCTGGATAGGAAAGGCAAATTCACTGACCCTGTCTATTACAGTCATGCTAACCTTCTCCACATTTGTGCAAGCAGCTTGCGGTCTGGCCTTTGGAATAGTCCCGTTAATATCTAGAAGGTCTGAATTCTGCATTCACTCTAAACTACCAACCCATTGCATCTAGATTTCAAGTCCTTGGGTATACTTATAGTGTTTTGTATACATAATTGCAGGTCATTGGGTAAAGTGTCTTGAATGACATGAGGAGGGGGCAATGTGGGAGCAATGCTGACCCAACTTCTCTTCTTCACCAATTCCAAGCATTCCAAAGAGAGTGGAATCAGCTTGATGGGTGTCATGATCATTGCCTGCACATTCCCACTGTTGTTGTTTTTCCCGCAGTGGGGAGGAATGTTTATTCCACCTTATAAGTATGAGAATGCTACTGAGGAGAAGTATTATGAATCAGAATGGTCTGAAACTGAAAAGCAGAAGGGAATGCACAACATGAGCTTAAAATTTGCTGAGAACAGTCGCAGTGAAAGAGGAAAAATATCAACTCTGACTTCTGCCCCATCTCCATTGGAGGGAACCCCAGAGCATGGGTGAGAATCCCAATATGGACATGTCATGGCTATAGACCATTAAAAAATGTGTGGATGACAGATTATGAGATGTAAGATTGTGGTGGCCTTGCACAATTTAGTAGCAGGAGATATTATGGGTCATAAGGTTTCAGGATAAGTAAAATATTTACACCATTGTAATTCTGGGAACTGTTGCGTTCAACTCTGAATTGATAAAACTGTGTTTTAATCAATATAATGTGTTTGGGTTCAAGATTTTTGCTAATGTGTATTTAATAGCTTTCACTGAGGCCACATTTAGATCAACATGCCAAAAGTTTGGAAGTTTTCTATTTACAAATGGCTACTATTTTTTTCTTCATGAATTGCTTGGCTAGGATTGGTCAGAAATCAATTTTTAACCCAGAGTAAGTGCAACAAATCTTAAATTAAGAAAACAAAAAATCTATTTTAGACACGAACATTACATGGTAAACTTTGATGGTTTTATTAGTTTTAATCCTTCTTTGCACAGATTTAACAGATTACAAGCTCCACCGTGATCTGCTCTTCTCTCTACATTACTGCACACCCATTACACGTGACTCACAAACACTAATGGCATCCTCTAGCTCGCTTTTTTTGGCACAAAAAACAAAGCATCTCCATTTTTGGCCATTTTTGCCGTCTTTTTCTAGGATGTTATTTACAACAACATGCTTGAAGTTTAAAACTATTCTATTTATATTAGGCTAGTGTTTCTTTTCTTCATGAATTGCATGATTAAGATCCGAAAGAAATCAGTTGTTTCAACTCAAAGTAAGTACATCAGATACTAAATTAAGAAAACATGGAATCTCTTTTAGAGGTGGACATCACACAACACACTTTGATGGTTGTACTAGTTACAACCTCCCTGTGTAAGTCAAAGAGAAATTTGCATTTCTCTTTGTAAATCAGAGAGCAATTTACATTTAATAACATCGAGTCATTTTCAACAACTTTTTTTATACTAGTAAGAATATCAAGATGAAAACATTTACACCCATATCAAGATTAAAACATTTACACCCAACACAAAAATATTTGTAAACTGCTTTTTAATGTGTCTTTTCCTATTCTTTATTTTAAAATAGAAAACGTTTTAGTTTCACTTCAATCTAAATGCATCCTGGTTCCTTTCTTACTCCCCTTCTTTTATTAACCATTTGATAAATCACATCATCCTATCTTCGAGCTTTAGCATATATATTTGAAATCAGGGCATATGCTGCAACATCTTGTGGTTCTAGATCGAGTACACATTTTTTTGGCATGTTCTCCCATCTCCAAATCGCCATGAACACTGTAGGCACTAAGAAGAGTGCACCAAACGAAAGCATTAGGTTGAAATTGCATTATGTTAATACAATCCTTAGATTCCTCAAGGTGCCCAACTCGACCAAGCAAGTCAACCAAGTAGGCATAATGCTCCATGTCTGGTATGATTCGATACTGTAACCATGTTGAGCATATGTTCCAATAATTGTAGTCCAAGATACTACTTCTTGATTAGGCATATTGTCAAATACTATACTTGCATCACCAATTTTACCACACTTCCCATACATGTCAGCAATTGCATTCCCCAAATATATATCTGACATCCATTTTATATTTCATTACATGAGCAAGGACCTTACTATCATTTTCCATGGATGTTAATTCAACACATGAAAGAAGAACAATAATTAGAGTAAATTGGTTTGGCTTAATACATGGTAATTGCATTTCGACATAGAGTTTAGTGGCCTCATCAACACATGTACTATCTACAAAACATGCAATCATTGAACTCCATGTGGATACATTATGCCTAGCCATCGTGCTAAACAAAAACTTATATCCTTTATGTTGTCGCATTTCTTGTACATGGTAATAAGAGGATTTCCCTGGAGTCCACAAACAATGCTTTGTCCATGAATTTATTTTCCCTTTTTGAGACCTAATATATAAGAGTATGCAGTAAGGACACTAGAAAAAGTGACTTGTTCAAAGTTCACCTTAACTAGCTAAATTAGGGAGAAGAGCATCAATGCCTTCTTTGCGTGCTTAGTCTGGGCATAGCTTAAAAGCATAGTATTCCAAGAGATTACATCATGATTAAGCATTTTTTCAAACACTTTTCTTGCATCCTCAATATTCCCACATTTAGCATGCATTTCCACCAATGAATTTGCCACAACCAAATCTAATCAAAATCCAGTCTCAATAACATGAACATTTAAAACCTTCTTGCCATGGTGCATAGATCCTATGCTCCTGCATGATCCCAAGTCACCAATGAATATAAGACAGTTAGTTTTTACCCCCTGTGAGGCTTTTGAGTGACCATATACGAAACCCACAACTATCTGGTTCTGCAATGACTAAACCAAATCCTCAATTTATGACAACATGAATGTCTACCACTTCAATTTTACAATTTCTTCGGCAGTATATGCCATTCATGGCCTTGTTTCGAAGAGGTATGATCCTCAGATACCCTTCTCAATTACATTGACATTATTTATCTATTCTTTATTTGTTTGACATTATTTGTGGTACACTCCTTGATGTTTTTATGTAAACTAAATATGTGAAAAACTTGTGCATTCAAATGAGTGATGTCCAACCCATGGTCCATGTCAGCCAAGTCCTTATAAATACTTTAATCCTCTTCATTTGATAGATTACTAGGAGGCACTCTACTATTTGTTATTACTAGCAATTGCAAATGAGTTACAATTTACGTCGGAGATAGTAGTAATATTTAGTTTATTTGAGTTGTATTTCACGTTGATATTGTCTGGATGTCTATATGTTGTTGCAAAGCTCTTATTTTGCTATTGTCCATATTTTTGTAAGACACAATTATGATAGTCGCCAAACTAAATCATGTTTCATCATTTGGTTAAACAACGAACATTTATCCATTAAAACTTTCGAATTTCAAAAAATTTTGAACAAGATATATGACCAATATTATTTTCCAAAAAGTAAACTATAGAATTTACTTTATGAAGAATAAAATCAAAATTAGAAAACTTTTGAATCTCGAAAACTTTGAACAAGATATATGACCAATATTATTTTCTGAAAAGTAAACTATAAAATTTACTTTATGAAGAATAAAATCAAAATCATAAAAAATTTGAATCTCAAAAACTTTGAACAAGATATATCACCAATATTATTTTCCAAATAGTAAACTATATAATTTACTTTATGAAGAATAAAATCAAAATCAAATTTCTAGGATAGTAAATATCTAGGACTGTAGAAAAATATCTAAAATCCGGCAAGACAGTAAATATTAGAGCCACCGGAATTTGACACTTTCCAGCAATGGCATCTTCAAAGTGGACGCCTACCGGCGAATAAATACTTTATTCCAATTAGATAAAATTATTTCTTAAACTCTTTACTTATTTTGTATAGTTATATGTTACATCATGAAGCTTGATAAATGGAAATTTTGTTTCCTTTTATAGATATATTGGCACATATAATACTAGAAGAATAAACTATGAAGTTAAAATGTCTCTGCTTTAGTTAGATATATTGGCACATATGATACTAGAAGAATAAAATGAGATGTATTATTTTAATGAAATGTTGAATAATTACATGGTAAACATACTTAGTAAAAAATTTCTTATTTAAATTTTAAGTGAATCTTTTTTACTCTTTCTCTTTCTTGGACTAATACCATCGTTAGCTAATCTTAAATTTGATAGAGGTTTTATTTGAGGTAAAGTAGCTTAATTTAGCATCTACTATAAAGTAAAATTTTCTTTTCTTTACCATATGAATTATGTTTCTTCTCTACTCTACTCCCCTATTGTTATTATTACAAATCAAACTTTAAAATAAAATTAAGTACTATCAATAACACCTTAAAGGTGCAGCAATGGAAACACCAATAGAAGAGCTATGGTATGTAAAGAAAATGTACTAATTAAAATCTAAATTAAGAATGTAAACCAAAGGGAATTGAAATGGAGTGGGAAGAAAGAGCTACGGTATGTAAATAAAATGAATGAATTAAAATCCAAATTAAGAATATAAACTAAAGGGAATTGAAATGGAGTGGGAAGAAATGAAATGGAAAATGAATGTGTTAAGTTATGTGCAACAAGCTTTAGTTAATAAAAATTTAGAAAGTATAGTTTAAACATATATAAAGAGTATGATTTAGTCAGGGCCCAATTTATAAATGAAGTCACAACACAAGACCAACTTTGTGTGAATATTATGAAATCCACGCATCAATATCTTGTATATAATAATTGCATGGATTACCTATTTCATTTCGTATGTCAACTTAACATTCACAAACATTCCCGTTTGTTGATATAATGAATTTCAACTCACTTGATTACACTAAAGTAATGTGTGTTGATGTTAATATGTTGGGAATTATCAACAAAGTATGTGTAATAATCGTGTGAGCCCACCTACCTAACCTTAATTTGATAGTATTTAGTCATATCCACATCCCAAGAAAAATTGAAAGTCTATGGGTAAGAGGGCTCAATTGATTTATGAATCTCTCTTTGAAGGGAAAGGGCCCTATTTGTAATAGTCGCTTGACGATTGTTTTGGAGGGCAAGGGACCGGTTACAAAGTTGGCTCATATATACATATATGTCTAGTCTAGAAAGTATAAATTATTTCCTACAATCATATACCAAAGAAACATTCAGTGAGTTTATTAACATTTTCTTCCTTTACTAGTCCACCAATCCATTTGTGGGAAGTATAAAAATTGATGCTTTCGTCTTCCAAAAGAAAAGAT
The DNA here is from genome assembly GCA_019776745.2 of Taxus chinensis. Lineage (NCBI taxonomy): Eukaryota > Viridiplantae > Streptophyta > Pinopsida > Cupressales > Taxaceae > Taxus > Taxus chinensis. The sequence goes on from CM034151.1 coordinate 626,492,050, forward strand.
ATCGTTTGAGACATGAGGATCTCCAACTTATTGAAATGAGCCTCTAAAATTTGTATATTGAGAAGAATTTACTTGAAATTGACCTATCTTTGGTCACTTCCTTATTGACGATTAGTTGTAAAAAATGTTTCTTGAAATGAGAAAGTTTTTCCATAAGGTTGAACTATAATATTTACTAACTTACATTGGGATATCCTCGATAAGGGGAAGATTTCACAATTTATCAATAAGAATGATCTACCATCCACCGAAAGGGGGATGTTTTTGGTAGGGGAACAACTCTCAAAGTTGCATGTCAACAATGGAAACAAATTTAAGACCTAAAAATATCATTTCATCAATGACAATATAGTAGATATGATTGACAAATTCCTAGAAGGATGCAAGAGATTTCCCCTCAAATGGTTTATTTCCTTAACAATTATAAGAAGGCATGCATGTATGGTGGATGCATATATATTGAAAGCATAAATAAATGTTGGAGTGAGAAAATGAAATGGGATGTTTCTTGTTGCAAAATAAGGCACGTACATGCATATTTTATAGTGTTGATGAGGTTATATTTCCCTAATCCAATAGTATAAACTTATCAGAACATTTTCCGTCAAATAAAAAAATGTTGGGGAAAGTATATAGAAGTTGAAACTTCAAGTATATTTGTAATAAACCTCTCAATATTGATCCCTAACTTGGTGTTGTTATTGTCTATTTTTTCTAATTTTACTACTCAGGTTAATCTCCAAGCTTCCCCAAGAAACAATATATAAAAATTGAAAGATTTTTCTTTATGGATTTGTATTTGGAACTTCATCCTTAGCATTCTAATCTCTTAAGACACATTAAATTTGAAACATTTCAATGTGTATATTATTTCCCCTATTATTTTGAAATATTGGCATTTTGTGGCTTTCTAATATGAGGAAGTTGTTAAAGAAGAGGAGAGATATTGAAGTTTTCATAAATTTTAAAGGAATTTAGCAAAATTAAATGTAGTAATTTAGTTGATTTACTAGATATAATTTTCTAATTTCATATATTTAAAATGACCATAAGGGTAATTGATTTTAACAATGTGAATGTTGAAGCTGAGAAATATCATTTTTACAATGTAAAAAGCATTTATAACAGATTCCACAAAGAAACCAATCTAAACATGACTATTATAATACATGATGAATTGAATACATTTTTCAAGAGGCTTTCTAATTAATAGCATGCACGGGGGTGAATGCCAACAATTTTTTAATATTTTACGAGCTTTTTCACAATGGATGTAATTTCACCGACATTAATATTTCTAACATTTTTTTTTAATGTTTTAATAGGAGACCTATCATATCTCTTATTATTTTCTTGTTTCTTCATCTAATGTGCATATTTTTTTCCTACCTTCTTGCCATGTATTTTTTTATGAACATAAATCACCACCAATGGAAGTTTTTTTATTTGAGATGAGATTTTAAGAGGAATTAGAAGAAATATTTACATGATTCCTTAATTGAATGCTAATTTTATTTCTTACATTTATGTCATATATGTAGTGAGGGATTACTTACATGGGAAAATAGAAAGTGGAAAATGCATGAATTGTAGTTACATTGAAGGATGTATGAAAAAATATTTTGAACTTGAGATCAAGGGTCCATATCGTGTGCACCACCATTCTTCATTCTAAAAATAAATGAAAAAAATAGAATCATTATTATTGTCATTATTCATGATACTAGTTATCATTCAACTATGGAACTTAAAGTAATATAGAAACACCACCAAAACTGATGTCTGCTATTTCAGGGAATACTTCACGAAGTCAGGAGTCTATGTTTTATAGAATTTTTTTTCCAATGAAGCTCATTTCATCAATAAATATATATTTTACGAGGAAAATCTCTTGTTGGAATATTGCAAGTCTTGATCCTTCTAATTCTATTAAATCTGAAATAGGGATTCAAAGTTGTGAATGGATCATTGAGGCACCAATATTAAATGTAGAAAGTCATGTTGGTGTAAGTAATAGAAGAGGAGAATGTTCTAGAAATGATGCATCAAAAAATGCTCGACGAATCACACCAATCGAATAGAATTTTCTAGTTCCTACTCTTCCTTTAAATATCATGAGAAATGACATGTTATTTTGAGGAAGATTATAATGTGTTAGTATTATATCTAGTGCTTATTTTTGTTTAGCACCCAACGTGTCATAACTGAAATTTGGGGCCAATTCATCACCTATAACCAACCCATTATCTTTCATGCTACTTATGAATTTTATTGCCTTGCTCGTGTATTCTTCACCTCCATATTCATCATTCCATGGTTCTTTTCTATGAATATCTCTTATTCCCAACATATCAATTGTAGTCACTCACAAAATTTTACCATGATGAAGCCCACACGATTTCCCATTCATGTTCCCTATTGTATTTTTTTTTTATATTTTGATAAAATTCATCTTCAAAATCTTTGTTATTATCAACGCATTCTATATTAGTCCTCCTCTCGACATGCCATGGATTATAACTAAACGAATCCTAGTTTTAACTTATTGAATCCTAATCAAGTCTTATATCTTTCTCTATATCGCAAAACCTTTTGTAAAGAAATAACTCTGACCAACAAAAATCAACCAATTAATTTAATTCATGCGAAGGTATGGAAGAAAACTTTGGGAATACTCTCACAATAGCTTCTGAAATCGTAACCTCCCATTTTTTATCTTGTTTTGTCCTTGGATTATACATCCAAGATCTAGCGGCATCAATAAGTGACACACTTTCCATTGAAAAGGGCCTATTCTTGTACCCATCAATGAAAGTTGTATACATGTTCTGCATGGTCTTCTTCATGAGTTTTTTTACCAGTTTGAACACCTCATGTGAAACATTCAAATTTACAAATACTCTACTGCTATTGATTTGTAAACTCTTCAACTTTGGAATTTTTCACAAATCACAAATTAATCATTGTTATTTACATTATATTATAAAATAACAAAGATAGCTATTGAATGAATTACTATTGTGCTTAGAATCAACAATTGCAGTAAAGGAAAGAATATAATCTCATAACACCAACAATTTATCCTAGAAAACCTCCAATGGAGGAAAAACTAGTTGGGACGGGCAATTACTCTTTCTTCCCACTTCTATTGGCCAATTCAAATCAACAGGTAGAGAATTTACAATAAGTAAGAACGACAAGTAGATAATATCTCAACATTTCCTTTCAGTTACTTGTTTGATCTATCTCAACACTCCTTTCTTCTACACGTCAAAATACAACTTCCACCACCAAGACTTCTTACTCACTCACTCCCATGCTTTGATGATATTCTAAACTTATACAATCATGTATTTATTGCCTTTCCCATGTCCTCCCATGCACTGGAGAATGGGAAAGGTCATGAAGGAGAAGAGAAACAAACATCCTTTCAAATTCAGAGGTTGTTCATTTTGAATTTAGTTTTCTGTCCGTAATGGCCAGGACCGCCGCCTTGTGCAGACTGGCGGTCCTGGGACCACTGGCCTAGCTAGGTGGTGGTTCTGTAATTGTTGCCATGCTTAGGGTAGCAATCCTGTTACTTAATAGACAGAACCTCCATTTCATTGTTTTCCTTCTTTGTGCTGACTTTGTCTGATGAAGTAGAGTTATTTCGGATCCCTATGGATCAACTCTCTACCAATGGAAGCTCCAACAAAATGTGACATGTTTCTTATGTGCCAATATCTCTTTAAAAAATTGTTTCAATTAGAAGTATCTTATATGCTCTTGCAACCAATACATCTTGGTTTTTCAATTTTTTTAATATGCATCAACATTTCATGATAATTTTTAGAACTCTTCTCTAATTTTTTTACATACTTTTCAAAGTACTAGATTATAACATGCTTGGAAAGAATCAGTTGCCAATCTACATATTCTCTCCACAATTGTAATATGTAACAATTGTGTGTATTTACTCTTTCATCATTTCTTGAAGATTCAAAAAATTTATCTCCTCTCTCCAAGTCTTGATATAACTTTGATCCCTTGAGATTGAATGGACACGGTGCATTATACCTGCAGAAGATAATAATACATTATTAGTTGTTCCACAAATGCATATTTCAAATTGAATTTAATTATTCAAAATTTTTGAACATCTTACATACAAACCATTCTTTCTCTTTTCTTACGTTGGAAGACACCTTCTCTACTCATTGTATGTCCTTCTACACAATTTAGAATCTCTTCGTAGTCATGTTTCGTATCAACTTGTGTAAGTTGTCTCATATTTTGAAGACACAGATGTTGTGTAAAATTTTTGTAGACGTGTAATTCATAACACACAAGAATATATCAAATATTTTGAGAATGTAAGAATTTTATAAAGAGCATAGATCAGATGAGATTTGATAAATTACATGTATGTTCCATTGGTGTGGGTCCTCCCTGAGGATTCCACGCATGGACTAATGGAATGCAAGTATTTTTCAAAAAAATTAAGCTGATAAATCATTCAGTCCAATCAAGGTTGTCCATATTTTTTGCCCCTTGTAACCATATGAATCCATGCACATGTGGAGAACCTCTATGTTGTCATTCGTATCTAGACCAATAATCTTTAACTTTCATTCCTTTTTGCAATATCTCCTTTTGGAAAAGTTTCTGTCTGTAGGTACATGTAGTGTGCCACTATATGAGGATATTCGATGATATTTTTCCTTTGCCAATTTTGTGCTTCTCATGGATTATCCAGTGGTGTTCCAGGCATTAATGCATGTAGATCTAGGCCAATACATATCAGTTGCACTAAATGTGAAAAAAATGGTAGGTGATCCAATTTGATGCAACATGTCAGTTAATTGACCATGACATTTTTCCCAATAGGACCTTATACCCCTTAAGGATGTTTCAAACCATGCATCAAATAATTGACCAAATTTGAATGGGGCATATTTTACATATGCTCGTGTAACTCATTGATGGTGATTTTCAAATCTTGGAGGTTTTTCTTGACAAACACTGCAGATGAATTTTGTGCATGATGTCTCATGATCATGTTCATCATGTAATACCTGAATCGAGGATGTCGGCTAAACCGGTGATCCCTATATTGAAATAAATGTTTTACAAATTCATGGATTTGTACTTGTTTCAATCGTGGTACTATCCAATCACATTTTGTATTTGGAAACAAAGTACACAATGTCATATGAAGTAATCCTAGTGTCACATACCCATTGATAGAAGATGCTCCTATCCTTAGGACAATCAATCAGTGTTATAGGGCCTACATGAGGGTTATGTCACCCATGCATGGTTTGAATTCCATCTCCGTTAGGGTATTGGGTGGTCTAGAGGTCATTAGACGTTGTGTGAATAATGACATTTCCTTCATCTATTTCAATGGTCAGACCTAAAAATACAATTATCATTTACGTGTCAGCATCAAACTCCATATGGACAGAGTTCAATTGCTCAAATATATTTTCATTAGAATGAGGTGGAAGTTTCATTAAGAGCACTTTTCATCAATTTGAACATCTGAATAGAAATTTATCACGTTCTATTTTATATTTGAATGCATTGTAAACTCACTCTCTATTGACTGTAAAGCTGGTAATTTGATCCATGTTTATCTCTCCTCCGAAAAATAATCGTCGGTAATTATTTCAATATATGTGGCAAAAGATTCAGCAATTTCTTATCACTTCTTGAGGAAAACTTATTCGTGTGACCTTTATATTTATATTGACCTCAAGTTTCATGTGTCACTTGTAGGAATGGGTTAACATGGGCTATCAACATTTCCTCAACTTAAGTTAAGTTTGCAAGTTATAGGAGGTTGTGGCCTAGGATCCATATTATTTGATGCCGAAAAATCGACTGACGACCTTTCTCTTGTAAACATCTAGTACACATGGGTCCTTAAGGTGTTCGAGAAACTTTTATTCCAATGTAGCATTCTTGACAAATTATAACACATCATCGGTGAAGTAAGGTTATCAAGACCATGTCAAAAAATTATTTAGACCAGGTATTCAAAATGTCTCCCAAGCAATTCCATTGGGATCAAATATATTTTTTTCTCTCACAATATGTGATTCTTGCATTCTTCTTCTTCTTCTTCTGGGCTCAATTGTTGACTGCCTCTTGTAAATAATTATTTTGCATTCTTCTACTTCTCGTTGTTCATACTGTTTATAATGGTGTAGCCTCTTGCAAACTATCATTATATACATTATTTTTAACATCAACATCCATTCTATCTTGGGCAAAGTTTTCCAGTGTTTCGAGCATGGGAATCAGTGATGTTGAATTTCCGTCCCCTAGAATTAACTTCAATATTACTAACCATTCTACTATAATGCCTTTGAGATGCTTCGTAGGTGAAGTTCCTATTGTATATGTAGTATTTATTCCTCTCGCATAATTGATTTAAACAAATCTATCTAAATGTAACCTTGTTCTTCGATACATGTGAGTCATCTGGGAGATGATCATTCACAAATTTTTGTCATGTTATTTGCATGTTGTCTTCTTTCTGCATCTAATTCTTCATTTGTTAATTCAACCCTCCGTTCTACAAACCTTTGTCTATGCGTTATCATTTTTTTGTTTCATTTGTTCCTCTCATTGTGCATTTGTCATTTCTTGTTGTCTCCGTCTGCGATATTGTCTTTGATATTCTCTACAATATGTTCTTATTTCATCATAATTTTCAAAATAGAATCTTGGTCTGGGTCATACCTTTAAAGTATTTTCAACAAATTTTATAATTATTTATATACTTAGAAAACACGCCGCGTACATGTAATAAAAAATAATTATATAATATCCAAGTTGTAACAATTAGCAAGGTTAGTCAAAGAATGATATAAAATAAAGAGAATAAGGAGATTAGTAAAATGTGGATTCATTTTCCTTATTTATAACTTTTTGTTTGATTTTTAATAGTTTTTTCACCAACATACTCAAAAAACTATGCAATTTATAAAAATCATTTACATAAATAATGTAATCAAATATTTACATTCTTGTTTATCTTCCTCAGGAAAGTGACCTGAATGAATAAAATTTTGTAGCCTTGTTCTTGATACATGCAAGTCATCTTGAAGTGATCGTGCATGAATTTTTATCACGTTATTTTCATGTTTTTGTCTTTCTACATCTAATTCTTCATGTGTTAATTGAGCCCTGTGTTCGGAAAATGTTTGTCTATCGTTATCATTTTAACATTTCCTTTGTTCCTCTTGTTTTGCATTTGTCATTTCTTGTTGTCTTCTTCTGCGATATTTTCTTTGATGTGTTCTTCTTTCCTCTTCATCTTCAAAATTTAATCTTGGTCAAGCCATACTTATAAAACATTTTCAAAAAATCACAACATATAGATATCAATAACATAACATGTCATCCGCACATCAAAATGACAAGCAAAATGATGGAATTTTAGTTTACGATAACATATTTCAAAACATTATACTAAGCATATATAAAATACGATATCATGGTTTTCCTATATTCGATATCAAACATTTATGTTTTTTGATGAAAGGGGATCTTATATTATATTAAATGCAACATGATACAAGATTCTCTCAACAAAAAATCGGGTGGTATGAGAGCACACCCCAAAGCCACAAATATATTAGGCCTAACAAAACAACAAGATAAAACAACTGTAGGGGTTCCTGAGGAACACCAAATATAAAGTTACTCAGTTCCAATGGAGAATAAGAAATATGAGGCTCAAAACACCCCTTCTTCTCCTTCAAACTTGTGACAATGGTCTATGGCGCCTGCTGAGGTGCCAGGTAAAGTGAAGGATCAAGACACGAGCCATCTTGAGCAGGTTCATAATCAAAAGAGTTAGATACATGTGTCTGCTTGGCACCACCGCCAGCATGGGGAAGCTTGAACGTCATGTCGTTTGGCTTATATTTAACTTATGGCTGGTCTTTGAATTTTGACATAGAGAATGGTTGCCAACTCTTAGGCCATTGAGAAGCCCCTTTGTTCTTTCTCTATTTATTCTGAGTGGGTGAGAGTGGACAAGCCTTGTGAAGGTGCCCAGTTTGATGGTACAGCCGGCATTGAAAGTTCGTGTTCTCATCGTCGATAATTTGAATCCACTTGAAGCCATCATGGATTAATTCCAATTTTTCCGAAAGAACTTTTTTGAAATCCACCTAAATGTAGATACAGGCATAGGTGAATAGCCTTTGTTTAGACCGCTCATCATCCAACTTGATGAACTGACCAAGAGAATCACCAATAGTTGCACAAACCTGAGGATGCCAAAAGGGGAGAGGAAGATTGGGTAGACAAACCCAAACCAACATTTTTGAGACTACCATAGAAGAAAGATCAAAATCCAGAAACCATGGTGTATTAAAAAGACCAGACCTACCCAAAAACCAGGGACCCTCATTCAAAACCCATTGATAATTTGAAGGGGAGGAGAACTGAACAATAAAAAATCCCTTGACACATAAATGGATCTCACAATCACGGGACCAAGCAAAGTAAATCCATTGATGCAACTCTTCACTCCACGGCCAAAATCCATTAAAACAATAGATAATGGAAAACATTTATATTCAATGTATGTTTAACATAAAAAACTCCATCATCACAAGATGCTTATGTTTAACATACATTGGTGGGGTCCCTTGTTATGTTGCTTTAAAAACATGTTATCAAATTTTGCACACTCGACAAAATTAGATAATGTGAGCCTATGGGACTGTGGATTGAAAAAGGGACTTAAAGAAGAAACTCTGAGACATTACAAGGCTTCGAGATTCATGGTTTGCTCAGAGTGTGGAAATTGGCACTGGCAGGCCCACACATATTCAACACGGTAAAAAATGGTCGAAATCAATAAATCGTGTTTTAAGATGCCTTATTGTGTTTCCATCACCTTCCAGGTTCGGGAAAAAATCTCGTAGTAGTCAAATTCAAGAGAATAAATTATGGTTTGAGGAGCACTTCGCATTGAGTCTTAAAGGGAGCTCGGCGAGCAGCTCAACAAGCTATCTTTCAAACCGGTTGAGCTAATTTTTTCCTAAGGTGGCGGCTCACATTGCAAAGGAATACCGAGCTCCAATATAGCTCATCGAGGTAATGGCTCAAAGGTGTTGGGGCATCGTGTCAGGTCAGTTCGGATTAAGCCGAGCTAAATTTCAATATAACGAAATATGTGAGTAGGGTGCTTGAGATTAAGCATAGCAAACTTGGATTGAGCCAAGTTAATGGATAAAATTTTTTGAGGCTTGGTGTTAGCTACCTCAGGAATCAAACATGTTAGCTCAATGGATGAAAACACAGGTCACACCTCAGAAGAGAGCTCTGTCAATCTCAACATGGTGAATTCAACTCGGTGTAGAGGCATACACAAAGAATGCAGAGGTGAGTTTGGATGGGAGTGGTCTAAGTGCAAACTAAACTCGCATACGAAGCATATAGGGTGATCATCTAATGGCTTATGTTAAGTCAATGAATTACAAGTAGAGATGGTTGAGCTCGTTGTAGAACCTAGCATCTCAAGGGAGTTTTATGCTGAGATTGAGAAGATCAACGTTGCAATCGCATTGTACTAAGTCACGATCCATACGGGTAGACAAGGGTGAGGTGGTTATTTGTAGAATGAACCGAGCTATACGAGTGAGTTGAATGAAGGCTGATTTTAAGGATTTGTAGGTGCTAGGTATTTGCAATGGTGGCAAGAGCTCAAAGTTCGGCTCGGGGTACATAAATGGAAAACAAGCCCGATCGGAGTTCGAAGTAAGCCAAATTGAACCAATGTTAGTCAGGAGTGAGTCATTGAGTGTCTTAGTGCCTTAGAAGGATTGTACAGATGATAAGTTGAAGTTATTGTAGTTTAAAGGTCAATTTAGCAAGGCTCGGGCTCGAGGATCAATTCATGAGAGGCTTAGTATCTTGACATAGTGAAGAGCGATGGATGGATGCACATGAGCTTGATCTCGGGTTAAGTTCTCCAGTTTTTCACAGAGCAGTAAAGTTGGAGGTCGGGGGGATCTCAATTGATGACTCAACTGATGAACTGTCTCTATGATCTCAATGTATAGCTCAACATCGTGATGTGTGAGTTTAGAATTTTGAGCCTTTTGGTGGCTTGCTACTAGTTTAAGTGATTATTAGCTTGACGTAGGCTTAGAGATTGTCAATAGGAGGATTGCATGGAAGATGTAAACCGGTCGACTTCACAAGTTAGGCCCAAAATGTAGGTGATGAGCTCAATCGAGCTTATCAGCAGATGTTGGTAAGAACTTGGATATGGTCATGGTTGGCGAGAACCAATTATAAAGCCATGGATCCATGTGAGGAGGTTCATTGAAAAGAACTCGCAGTGAGCTCACGGAGATGGTTTAAGGATTTGATTGGGATCGGTAAATGCACAAGAGAAAGGTCGATTCAGAAATCATGAATGGCTAAGGATGTGTGTAGGAGCTCGTTGTCAGTGTAAGCACGTCCAAGTTACCATCGAGTGGCTTGCAAGGCATTTGTGTCACAGAGATGGACGAGAACTTGACAATGGACTCGGGAGTGGTCCCATTGAAAGGGGTTGTTGGGAAAGCTTGTGTTACCTCGGCAATGAGCTTGAGGGAGAACTTAGGCAATTTAAGCCTATATAAGAGAGAGCTCGAGGTCGGTGTCGGCTCGGGCATGGAAATTTTTTTGACAGAGGCCGAATTGCGTCAGAAGAAGGAAGTGGGAGTTCTGGAGTTCATTGGTTCATGGTCCACATAGTGAGTGAGAAAACCTGGTGAGAACAACCTGAACTCTGAATACCGAAACCAGGATTTTCGAGATTCCTCGGCCATGGGAATTTCAAGGTAATTAGGAAAGGGTGATTTGGGGCTCCAATTCCCAAAGGATGTCAAGATCATTGTGGGAATATGATGAGGTAAAATCCGCGGTTAGGGATATTTGAGCCAATTGGGCCAGGATTACTCAGGGCTCCAATCCCAAAGGAAGTTGAGACCATCGTGGGAATATGGTGAGGTAAAATCCATGCTTGGGGAGATTTGAGCCGATTGGACCGGGGTGTTTCACGCTCCAGTGCCCAAGGGATTTTAGCTCTGCCGAGGGAGCATGACAAGGGGCACGTGGAAAAATATTTTCAAGATAGACGGGGGCACGTCTCGTAAGTTAAGTTCCCAAATCATCTGGTGAGAATGTAAAGAATGACCATTGTGTGTTGCATAGAGGTCGTTGGAGGAACTAGAATTGAGTCTCACGTGCATTGCCATGTAGCGTGGTTGGTGGTTGAGAGTCCGCTGAGTTGATACGAAGTGATCTCTTTTTTAGGACACCTTAAAGCGAGTTGAAACCCATCATGCTGGGAGTTGGGTAATAAATGAGGTCAACATAATATGTGTCGATGATTTTTGGTTCAGTTATGCCTGTTTCAATACAAAACATGGGAGTTGGTGGAAGTTTAAGTATAAGGCTCCCAATGTAAAATCTTTTAGATCGTTGAAGTCGTTAGAGGCGTTGTTTAAGAAAACGTGGTGGAGAATAAAATGGAGCACGCGGTAGGGTGGCAGTTAAACATAAGACTGCCAAGGTAAAATGAAAAACCACTGTGGAAATGGGACAACTCGACGGATGATATAAGGCTAACCACCACGCCATGAAAACCAATGAATTCGCCAACCAGCTCTGTCGAGTTGGCTAGCGATCTGGTTAGCCAATAAGCATTAAAACCCAATCTAAACCAAATTTTTCCTATCGCGTACCAACAAAGGAGCATAATATTTTATTAAAAATATTATTTTTATTTAAATATGGATAAATTTAAAATTCTGAATTTTTGGGGCATGATGAGTGAGTGCAATTAATAATGTAATTAAAATATATAGTGCTACATTTTGGCCCAAGATTTAGGATTCCTCCTCTCTTCTCTCACAACTGGATTCTCTACAAATGTAAATGGGAAATTCATTCCAAGGGGTTAGACATTTTTTTTCCAATTCCTCTCTCTTTTCACAACTTAATCTATTGTGGATTGTGAGAACTTTCAACCCTCTTTTCTAAGATTTTAATGGTAAATATTGTCTCTTCCTAATGTAATGATGCATTGTGCATGTGATTGAAGTAATAAGAAATTGTGTTATGTGACTAATCATTAGTCCTTTCATCATTTTTGTTGCTTCGTTGTGCCTTTCTCATGCTTGCAAGTATACTGTGCAATTTCAAGTTTCCATTGTAGATTTTGGGAGTTTTTTGCTTATCTAGGAGTGAAGTTTTGTGTGTAGTTGGGTTGTGGTGTTTTTTTATCCTTCTCACTTTCATCCTTCTTCACTGGAAACCAAAACCTTGTCTAGCAACACCCCTTTCTTAGTGCATCACCACTTATAGTATATGTTTTACTTCTTGAAAAACTCTTTCCCTAAATCCCATGAAATGTTAGTATAGGTCTAGTTAGTTGTTTTACTGCATTAGAAGTAGTGTTGTGTTTAGTTTAGGAAGAGGAAGTCAGCCTTCTCCAGAGGTTCACCTTGAGCACAAGTCCCACAGCTTGAGAGGTGAGCCCATGTTAACCAATCAGACTAAATGCCCTATCCATCACTTGGCTATTTAGAGGGTACAGTGATTTGGTGATAATAGTTTTTGGCATGCCCGGTGGAACCACAAGAGTCATATATTTCACAGGTGTGTGTATTTTATTCACTTCATTTCATTAATTTGTTGTGCTCTTAGTGAAATTTCAGCCTTATGATGTATACCCAAACATAACTGGTGACTCCATTTGTCAAAGTAACCCACTCTCTATGATTGCAGACTTTCATTTTTACCCATTTCCATCTATTTTTCTTCCACATCTTTCCATTTTTCTCCCATTCATGAAGTTGTACAATTATGGCTTCATTCCCACAATGGAATTCCCACTTGCAGTAACAACGGTCCTTTCCTCTTCAGGCTATTATAATCCACCTCCAGACCAATTTCATGATGAATATTAGTTTGAGCATGCATGTGCACATGAGAAAGATGCGGATCAATTTGGTCACCCACTAAACTTTGGGGCTGCTAAAGAACAATGTCATACAGATTCTAGAGGCTATCTTACATCTGAAGAAGACCACTTGTAGAAGAAGATTCGAGATTTGGAGTATAGTATAGTGTGAATAAGGATTAATGAAATGAAAAAGGAAGCCTAGATTGGCTTCAGCATTCCATACCCCTGGATTGGCCCTATACCAGATGAGTTTAATCCTCAATAAAAGCTTTAATTCATAATCAAGACGATGACTCAATTTGGGGAAAGGAGCAAGAAAAGGGAAGCTTACGAATGTAATGTTGGTTGGTCCTATCACTAGAAGGTCCTTGCATTCCTACCTATCAACCCTCTTCCCACGTTTCCATCCATGCAGTTTCAACTTGATCCCCATAGTTCTAACCTTCTAACTGTTACACCTATGGTGGAATTCATTGCTTCATCTCCTATTTCTCCATCTCATCATGAACCTTTTGTGTCTCGTTATCCTAAAATTCCTTATTTTCTATAAAGGCTATCAAGACAAGAAGATGAACTTTTTTCACTACCTCAAATGGTGAATGAGACTATTGAATCCCAACCCACCCCTCATCTTGCATTCCATAACCCATTTTGGAAAGAACAAACAGATGTAGTAGCAAAAAAGAGGAAGATATGGTTGGCGAGACTAGGAAAGAAGAACTTGCAAATAAAATGGAGTGGACTGTAAAACTTAACATCAAGAGGATTTCATTCCTGATCAAACCTTTTGCAGAGGTTAAAGCTCGAAAACAGGAAGAACAAACTAGTTTTATACCAGAATCAAATCTAGAGCTGAAGGATGAAGACCAACAGTCTACCTGTTTAGAATGCAGTATCCATATTGGTACCATATCATCAGAGGAGGATGGTTCACCATAGGTTGTAAATTCATTTGAGGGAAAAAAAGAGTTGGATTCAAATCCACAAGATGAGAATCATGTGCAGGTAAAAGAAGAAAAGATGCCAGACGTGCAAAATTTTACAATTGATTGCAGTGATCCCCATTGTCCCGCATGTTAAGAACTTGCAGCATTCTTGGAAGGTTACATTATTCCACTAAGGTCATCATCACATACTTCAGATAGTCATTATGAGATTCTTACCATGGAGGAAAACCATCCATATTTAGAGGTTTTAATTATAAAACAAGATGTACAGGAACTTGATCCTTTGCATAGTTGAATAATGAAGAAGTTGATTATCTGTCAAATTTGGAGGAGTGTTTTGAGGGATAGAAGCCTATGAAACTTGATAATTTCATTATTCCATTACCTCTTTTCAAACAAAAAATTCCTCTTTCTTCAAAGGAAGACATGGGAGAAGCTAGGACAAATTCATAAGAATTTAACAGAGATTATATCATGGAGAGATTATTGTTTTCAGTTGTGGAAACTAATTTGATAAATGAACCAGTAATGGTGGAAGAAGGACCAGAAGATTTCTTTGCTCCTAATAATTCTCAAAATAAGAAAATGAAGGAGTTTGAATTTGCAGGAAAATTAGACAAGGAAAGACTCCTAAAGGGGCAACACATTTTAAATATTTGCAGTGGTTCAACAGTGGGGGCTGCAAGCAGTTCAAAAGAGTTGTATGTTGAGGATGAACTTCTTGTTGGCAAGGAAGATGAAGGAAATGGAGGAAATATCACTTGCATACCATTCATCCAGGTGGAAGCTCAACTTATTATAAATGGGAAATAAGGAAAAAGGGACATCACTGCTACATCATTCATCTGGAAGGATGTCTACAAGTTGACTTTATTATTAAATTTGAAGCTCAGAGTAGTGGGCATATTCAAAGGATGAGACCATGTCCCATCAGGTACCTAGCTTCATTAAATCCAAAGGAGAAGCCACAGCCAATCACATTCACTTCAGAATATGAGGATGAGTTTCCCTCCACCACCACAATCTCAAAGAGCAGTTGTAATGCCTATACAAAACAAATGCAGGTAACTAAAAGAGGGATATTTTATCTTTTCAGTTGATGCCTTGGTTAACCAGGTGGAGAATTGGGCTTGTTTCAGTTTTTCACTCTTGGTCGCAACCATGTCTATCATTAAATCATTTGCATGGCTGCGCATTGTGAGGAAGGGAAGCTATTTTGCATAACCAGTTACAAGGTTCATTTAACTCACCTATGCCTCCCATTAGCATAGGGTAGGAATATGTTTTATTTCAGTAGAATAAGTGCCTGACACACTCTACATGTTTCATTTGAAGCATGTATGATTTTCAATTTTGTGTGTGTTGTGTTTTGTCTTTGTTGCCCTTGCACAATGTGTCGAAGGCGAAGTTTCAGAAGAAGGAAAAACATCAAGATTTAATAGAATTCCATGATGTCCAAAACCAAGAGATGTTTTACTCAAATTTCTGCAATGTGTCATGCATTCTAGGTAGTCATGGGTTCAGTAACAAAAACAGGTCCAGGGTCCATCATAGAGAATCAGGTCAGTTTTGGGATTAACAACAACTCCATGCCCAATGAATGTTGGAGGCTACTGGACTAATGCTTAGCAAGCAAGCATCCCCAAGAGGTCGCCAAAATTGTTATCCATTTTACACACTCGATAAAATTAGATAACGAGAGCCTATGGGACTTTGGACTGGAAAAGGGACAAGGAAGAAACTCCAAGACATTACAGGTCTTGAAGATTCAGGGTTTTTTTAGAGTACGAAAATCAGCCCCAACAGACCCACTCATAATCAACACGGTAAAAAATGGTCAAAATCGATAAATCGTGTTTTAAGAGGCCTTATTGTGTTTCCATCACCTTCCAGGTTCGGGGAAAAACCCCATAGCGGTCACATCAAAGAGAATAAATTATGGTTTGAGGAACACTTTGCATTGAGTCTGAAAAGGAGCTCGGTGAGCAGCTTGGCAAGCTGTTCGGCAAGCTATCTTTCAGACTAGGTGAGCTAATGCTTTCCTAAGGTGGCGACTCACATTGCAAAGGAATACCGAGTTCCAATATAGCTCGTCAAGGTAATGACTCAAAGGTGTTGAGGCATCGTGTTAGGTAAGTTCAGATTAAGCCGAGCTAAATTTCAATACAACGAGATACGTGAGTAGGGTACTTGAGATAAGATACCAGGCGAAACGATTTCGGATCGAGCTCACATGGAGGACGTGACTCAGTTACGGGATCAGCGTTCGAATAAATCGGATCAGGCATAACGAACTCAAATCAAGCCAAGTTAATGGATAAAATGGGTCGCGGGCTTGGTGTTGGCTACCTCAGGAATTAAATATGTCAGCTCAATATATGCAAACACAGCTCACACCTCAGAAGAGAGCTTCTTCAAGCTGGCCATGGTGAAGTCAAATCAGTGTAGAGGCATACATAAAGAATGCAGAGGAGAGTTTGGATGGTAGTGGTCTACGTGCAAACTAAACTCGTAGACGAAGCATACATGGTGATCATCTAATGACTCAGGTCGAGTCAATGAATTGCAAGAAGAGACGGTGGAGCTCATTATAGAACCGAACGGCTCAAGGGAGTTTTGTGCTGAGATTGAGAAGATCGACGTTGCAATCACGTTGTGCCAAGTCACGAGCTATATGGGAAGACAAGGGCAAGCTAGTTATTTTTGGAACGGGACGAGCTATACGAGCTGAGTGGCGAGTCGAATGGAGGCTGATTTGAATGAGTCGAATGAGCTACGTATATGCGATGGTGGCAAGAGCTCGGAGTCCGACTCGGGGTACACAAATGGAAAACAAGCCTGATCAGAGTTCAAAGTAAGCCAAGTTGAACCAATGTTAGTCGGGAATGAGTCATTGAGTGTCTCGGTGCATTGGAAGGATTACACAGATGCTAAGTTGAAGTGCTCGTAGTTCAAAGGTCAGTTTAGCAAGGCTCGGGATTGAAGATCAATTCATGAGAGGTGTAATATCTTGACACAGTGAAGAGCGATGGATGTATACATGCGAGCTCGAGCTTGGGTCGAGTTCTGAATTTTTACACAGATAAGTAAAGTTGGAGGTCGGGGGGCTCTCAATTGAGGACTCGAACGATGAACCGTCTCCATGAGCTCAATGTATAACTTGGCATCATGATGTGCGAGTTTAGAGGGTCGAGCCTTTTGGTGGCTCGTTGTAGGTTTAAGCGATTGGTAGCTCGACGTAGGCTTAGAGATCGTCAATAGGAGGATTGCATGTCAGATGTAAATTGGTTGACTCTTCGCAGGTCAGACCTAAAATGCAGGTGATGAGCTCAATCATTCTTAGCAGCGGATGTTGGTAAGAACTCGGATCTAGTCATGGTTGGTGGGAACCAGTTGTAAAGCTAGGGAGCCATGCAAGGAAGCTTGTTGGAAAGAACTCGCAGTGAGATCATAGAGATGGTTGAAGGACTTGATGTGGGATCAAGAATGCACATGAGAAAGGTTGAGTTGGAAAACATGTGTGGCTAAGGATGTGTGTAGGACCTCGACACTAGTGCAAGCACGTCTAAGTTACCATCGAGTGGCTCACAAGGCAGTTTCGTCACGGAGATGGACGCAAACTTGACAATGGACTCGGGAGTGGTCCTGTTGAAAGGGGTTGTCGGGAAAGTTTGTGTTTATCTTGGCAATGAGCTCGAAGGAGAACTTAGATGAGTTAAGCTTGTATAAGAGCGAGCTCGAAGTTGGTGTCGGCTCGGGCATGGAAAAAAATTTGACAGAGGCTGAATTATAGCAGAAGAAGGAAGTGGGGGTTTCAGAGTTGATTGGTTCAAGGTTCACGTAGCAAGTGGGAAAAACCGGTGGGAACACCCTGAACTCTGAATACCGAAATGGGGAGTTTCAGGATTCATTTGGCCATGGGAATTTCGAGGCAATTGGGCCAGGGAAATTCGGGGCTCCAATGCCAATGTCGAGACCATCATGGGAATATGGCGAGGTAAAATCCATGCTTGGGGAGATTTGATCCAATTGGGCCGGGGTGTGTCGTGCTCTAGGGACCGAAGGATATCAGGTCCGCCGAGGGAACATGACAAGGAGCGAGTGGAAAAATATTTTTGAGATAGGTGGGGGCACATCTCGTTAGTTAAGTTCCCAAGTCATCCGACGAGAATGCAGATACCGACTATTTTATTTACAATAGTAATATTAATGCTAATAATAATCTTTATTTTAATAATAATATTATTAATCATTTATGTTTATATTATAAATTGCAAAAATTCGATTGAAAAATCCTAAAATATAAACATGTACAACAATGACGATGATAATGATGTGATAATGGTGGGTGAGAATGACCATGACCAAGAAGATGGAGATCATAATGATGAGGATAATAATGAAGATGATTCAATCAATCATGACAATGATGACGATGACTAAGATTACGATGAAATAATAATGACACTGAAGAAGATGACGATCATGATGACGCAATTGTCATTATCATGACAATGGTGATGATGATGATGATTATCGCGTCAATGATGGTGAGTACCTAATGATCATGATGATGATGGAAAACACAACGATGATGATGATCACAATGATGATAAAGATGATGCCGATAATGCTGATAATGATGATGACGAAGATCATGATAATGATGACGACGACGACGACGATTGTGATGAGGATGAAGACCGTATCGATGACAATAATTACAATGATGATGACGAGTAAAATGATGATGGTGATGATGACGAAAATATTAATATTAATAAGTATAATAATAATATTTTTTTGAACTATTAATATTAATACTAATAATAATATATATTTTTAACAATATTATTATTAATAATTTATGTTTATATTATAAATTACAAAAATCTGATTCAAAAACCCTAAACCGTAAACATTTACAACAATGATGATGACAATGATGTGATAATGGTGGATGAGAATAACCATGACCAGGAAGATGGAGATCATAATGGTGAAGATGACTAAATCGATCATGACAATGATGACAGTGAATAAGATTATGATGAAATGACAACGACATCGAAGACAATGAAGATCATGATGATGTAGATAATGACAATAATGACGATGATCAATATTAAGATGAAGATATCCACGATGGTAAGGATGATGTTTGTGATGCCTATTACTATTATTGATAATATAATAATAATAATAATAATAAAGCATTAATAATTATTGAAATAATAATAATAACAACATTAATATTAATAAAAATTATAATAATGATAATAAGAAGAGTTTTTAATGTTTTATAAACCTTAATAACAATATCAATTTTAGTAGTAAGACTAATATTGATAATAATGATGATGACGATGATGGTGACAATGATGGTTGTGGTAGCTATAGTGGTGATAATAACGATGAGGATGATGCTGAAGAAGACGACAACAACGACGATGGAAATGATTATTTCGATCATTAAAATGATGGAAATGATTATGATGATGATGAAAACAACAACAACACAAAAGACGGTGATGATCATTAAGATGACGATAACCATAATATTACTAATACTATTAATAACAGTATTATAATATTAACATTTTTAATAATAATAACTACATTAATATTAATGGAAATAATAATAATTATTATAATAATATTTTTATTTCTTATAAATTGTAATAATAATATAAATATTAGTGGTAATATTAGTATTGGTGATGATGTCGATGACGACAATGATGATGACGGTTTTGGTGATGGTGGTGATGATGACGATGACGATGATGACGACGACGATGATTATGATGATGATCAACAATAACAAAGACGGCCCGATCACTATGATGACAAAGCTAATGACGACAATGGCGACGATGAACAATGATGAACTACGTGGAAGGGGATATTATGATGAACATCAATGAACTACATGGGTGGGGATCCTTATTATTAATATTATGAGTCTTAAGTCACCAATTTAATAGGTTCTCATCAAGGTCATTGTACATACCGAAAATTGTAAGGTACTGTACTGCGGAACAGCGTAATAAGTGCCCCAATGATGATACAGGTCTCCTCGCAAGGTGTTCGGGATCCGGAAAAGCTCTCCGAGTGTGCGTTAACATCCCGCATGCCCCGCTTAGCCCCGCGTCCTTTGTTTTTCCTTTTTCACCTCTTTTCTTCCCCCTTTTCTCTTTAGTGACGAAACCGCCGCCCTGCCTGGGCGGCGGTCTCGTGACCGCCGCCCTGAACAGGGCGGCGGTCCTGTAACCGCCGCCCTGCTCAGAGCGGCGGTCCTGCACGCGTTTTCTAGAACGTTCTTTTGACATAACTCACGTAAAAATCAACGTTTCACCAGCTTTCCTTGCCGACTTGAGCTTGCATTTATGTTTTTGGTCCCCTGGAATAGTGTTTTTCCTTTGTTTATTGTTTAGGAGTTCAGTTTGGTTTTGATCTTTGGGTGATTGAATTCCTATAAATGAATGGCTTGTGCTCAAACAAATGGTCTGCCCCTCATTCACTTTCATGCTCTCATTTTCATAGTTCAGTCTTTTATTCTGTTTAGAAGCCATAGTTTTAATTCTTTGCATGCTTAGTTAGCATTGTTCAGCTGTTGGTAAGCCACATATCCAGCTTGTGCAAACAGTGTTGTTGTTTTATCCAATCCATTGGAGTAGAATAGCTTAGGAAGCCATTAAAGTTACAGGTTTTTCTCCTCAAACAGGATAGTTTCAGGTTCTGGATGCATCTATGTTGCATGACTCGCAATAGATCCCGCTAGGAATTGCATAAGCCAAGCTCTATACTCTTGCACTATCCCTCTCCTACTCACGCTTTATTCAGTCAGTGTCCTGAGCTGCCTTTATCCCAATATCTACTTCTGTTGATGCTAGCATTACACACTTTTCTGGATCCACGTGAACACGAAGGAATGAGGAGATCATACTGAGGGGACAAGATCACACACACCATCGGATTCGCCACTGTTCTGCAGAATCCAGGTTCTAGCTTTCAAAGTTTTAGTTAGAATCATATCAAATAGAGTAGTTAATTGCTTTATTTCAGTTAATTCTATTCTTGATATTGCCAGGGAAGCTGTGGGGATTGATAGTTTCTGAGAAACTATGATTCATTCCTCACTTCTGAGGTAGGATCGAGAATCTTGCAAATAGATTAGTTATTTCATTGTTTAGAATAGATCTACAAACTGCACAGACAAATAGCTACACTCGGTTATTTTGTTTGTTTTAAATTATTAGTTTAGCTGTCAATTCTAAATATTTTAAATAGCTGCTTTCTTAAATTCATATAAATCATCAAAAAATACAAAAAAGAGTCATATATGCTATAAATATATTTCATATAGTTAGAGTTCACTTTATTACAGTTTGTTTATATTATTGCTTTTGTATGACAATTACGGGACCTAGGGAGCCCAGAGAATACATTTTCGAGCCAATCGTGCCTCAACCCAATCTCATAACAGTAATAACTGATATTGACCAGAATCTTAGAATCCAAGTCTTCCAAACAACAGTAGACTTACAGCAGATCAGATCTCAGTTAAGAGGATTAAACATAGAAGACGACCAAGCGCATACGTTTTGGTCAAATCAGCCCAAACTACAGATTACCCTAGGAAAAACATCCACATGACTGTAGAAGGGTTTGAAAGAGAGCAAAAATTCGGGTGTGATCCTTTGGTTCCACAGCCAGACGCAAAACACACCCTCACAGACATAGATACTGGCCTAAGAATTTAGGTTGCAAGAACGCCTGTGAGGTATTCTGAGAAGATCGCACAACTGTTGATTCTAAATATAGAAGCTGAGAAAGCGTATGATTATTGGATACTAGGGATTAGGACTTGATTCCACGCATGACCATAGTAGGTCCACAACAACCACAAGTCTACGGTTGTGACCCACAAATCCCACAGCCCAACGAATCCATAGGAGAATTAGACATAGACACTGGCCTACGCACACTAGTATTCCAGTCTACTCCACTTCCACCTATTATCATCGAACAATTATCCTTGCTGGACACAACAGCTAACAAAGCTAGAGAATTCTGGACTAGGCCAGAGAACCGCCCATAGAGTCAATTGCATTCACCATCCACCATATGACCTTATCTGGGGACGTACATGAAACTATCCCGGGTCATTTTCCACGTATTCCACAACCCATAGATCGAATCACGCCAGAGCTCGATATTGATTGGAGCCTTCGAGTAGTCATCCTTGCTGACCGATCTATCACACCAGTCCAGGTTAGAAGGGCCTTCTTTGCCTTAGATTCGCAAATTCCATTAGTGTGTGTCGAAGACATTAGATTACCAAACTAGCTTGTCTGCATTCCATACATATCCATCCCCACCGGCTGTCTCGGCACGACCTCGGGAGGTCGGGTATGTGCAGAAGAACTTGTAGATTGCTTGTCGCTTTTGAACTCGACAAAATTGGTGAACACAAACAAAATTAGTGAAACTGACATAAACTTCCCACTTTCTTGTCTGGAGTCATAGTATTACCTTTTCGTTCAAGTTTAGTACACCTTCTTACCCACTAGTTTTCACAAATCACCTTCGCTCCTTCCCATTATTCTGTGGGTATTCATATACCCCCCGAATATGTCGGGATTCGATGCATATGGCAGACCCCTCCTGGGTCTTGAGGCATACTATGCCCAACAGAATAGACAATCATCACCCTCGCTCTCAATGTGGGGCGACAACTATTCAACTAGTCAGTTGTCAACACAAACCCCAAGGACTAGATATAATTCATCTTTCCAAACTGAGGGGTTAGAACAACTCGCTCAAACACAACAAATAGAGCCTTCAGGCTCAAATAATATGACGTTCACTGGAGAATCTGTTTCATCTCCTCAGGTACTACTTAGACCACACATTAGTAGACAATCGGACCCATACTTAGTTCTAGATGACGAATACTCAACGCGTTATTCCCGGAACGAACAACGCTCTCGGAATATGTATCCACCTATAGGAGGTTTACAACTACAACCCGAGGTCTCCTTTCAAGAAAATACCTCTATGCCACTACATATAGAAAATACCCTCGGAGAAACTTGGCAAGATAGCGATCAGTTCATAGCAGGATATCACATGCCTATACAAAACCATGGTATACAACAAACGCCACCAAGGCAGAATATCGTGACTTCACCAAATGAAGTCATTTCAACTCTAATAGAAAAGGTTAGAGGGTTAGAGCTTGCTCAAGCAAGTCGAAATTCACAATTCATGCAAACAGGGAGTTCCAATCCTCCACACCATCCTAGCCAAGTAGATCTCCTCACAGGAGTAGGCACGTTAGGCATGACTCCTCAGTATTCACAACAAATGCCAACTAGACCCACCATCTCTAGCACCGTTCCTCCCGGTCTAGTACAGAACAATCCATTCCTGGATAGTACCCCTTCGTACTTAAACATGTACTCCAAATCACCACAAGGGGATATGTTCTCATCTCCTGGCATGTTTAACTCAAACACAGGGGTTTCCTTATGCCCCTGCCAATGCATACACTACGCCATATCAACAACCCATTCCACCGCCGCTCCCTCAACAGGCGCCATCAATGGTCGAAACATATGCGATAGGGACTTACTCAGAATATTTGAAAGAGCCCTTAGATTTCACCATACGAAGCGTCATGCTTCCAAGGCCTCTTCCCGATTTGCCCAAATACAAAGGTGAAGGAGATCCGAATGCGCATATCAAAGCTTACGCTACAGCCATTTGAGAGCTACTCCCATGGGATGGGGTTGTTGCTAAAATATTCCCTAAAACTTTGGAAGGCATCACTCTCGATTGGTATTACAGAATACCTGAAGCCTCAATACATTCATTTAAACAACTCGTTTCAGAGTTCATCAAGGCCTTCGACATGAACAAACTATTAAGAACAGGAATCAGGGAATTTTTGCACATTAAACAAGAACACAACGAATCTGTCGCTCATTTTATCCAAAGATGGCGTACAGTCCTTTATTCCTCGGCAAGTGCTCCAAACATGGATCAAATGGAACTATGTGATTTATTCCTTCATTCACTTAGCAGAGAAGTGAAGGAAGAAGTCCAGAAGTTCCCACTAAGGACTTATGATGAAGTACTTGAGAGCGCTCTTCGAATAGATCAAGCAGTGATAGATAGCGGTCGTAAGACATATGGAGCAAATGGGAGGTTGATCACCTCTAACCAAAATACTACGACTTACCCCACAAACGTTAATCAAGGACCTAAAATCCTTAACAAAAATCGTGGAGTGACAACAGATGGAGTCACTGATCAAGCTAAGAGGATAAATGTTGTGAATACTCCACCACCAATGAACAATCAACGAAACAACAACTCTACCCCAACAATCAATACAGTGGATTTTAATCGTCCACAACAGCAACAACAACAATGGCAAAATCCCACGCAGGGTCCAAGCCAAAACTCAGTTGGTTACCAAAACCAGAATCAAAACCAGCAACAGCAAATGCAAAACTTTATTCCAAATAGACAACGGTTTGATCAAAGTTTTGGGCCACGATATGCACCAAACCAACAAACTATGAATTATAATCCTAATTCGTATTGTGGCTTCCACAAAATCCGGGGCCATGACACTAGAATGTGCCGTGACTACAATAAATTCATGCAACGCTTGCCAAATGAACAAAAACAACTTTTTATGGATATGTTCTTAGCAGATCCTACGTCACCAACGTCAAATACCTTTTCAGGGGCAGTTTCCCCTCAAAACGCACCCCTAAAGATCTTTAATGATCCACTCCCAAATCACGATAACAACAGACTAAATCCAACTGGGACAAACAAGGGTGCAATGACAGGAAACAATGATCATGAAGCCTCGACTTCACTAAATCCATTAGTTGCGCCACAACTAGGAAGTCAACCGTGACCTAAGGTAGTTGGATTAGTGGAGTTAGACTCGGAATTACCCATCGAAGCTGTAACAAGAACATGAGAGTATTTCTCTCAACCAAGTCCAAGTCACCTGCCAGAAACGGATAACATCCAGCAAATCGTAGCAAAACCTGTGGGTGCTTATGATTTAATTAATGATCTAACAAAAACCTTCTCGCATATTTCGTTTCTCGACTTGCTAAAGAACTCTCCTGCCCACAGGGCTGCTCTTTTAGAAGCATTAGGTTTAGGTCATTTAATTAACATCACTCCACCACCTGAAACACAGGTAAATCATATAGACTTTGATGTTCATCCTCCGGGACAGACAGATAGAGACGTCGAATTCATATTCGAGATAAACAAAATGCCAACAGATGCTGAGATCGCACGCCGAGGTGATCCAGCCCTACATCTGCAAGTATGGGTTTATAATAACTACGTAAAGCGTGCAATGGTTGACGATGGGGCGGCAGTTAACATAGTCCCCTTTTCTTTCCTCCAAAAGCTAGGGTATGGAGAAACCAATTGTTCCACAACTCGAAATACACTAAGGGGCTATGATAGTCTTAAAGCCACTTCGGTTGGAACTATAATATTACCGGTCACCTTAGGACCCAAAACCATCTTGACTGAGTTTTATATTATAGATCAGGAAACTAACTATAATATGATCCTCGGCTGACCTTGGATACACCGCATGAAGGCAATCCCTTCTACACTATTTCAAGAAGTAAGGTTTTTACATTTAGGAAGGGTATTCGTGGCCAAAGGTGATCCAAAGCCATTTGATGTACACCTAGCCGACTTAAAGAAAAGACCAGGCATACACTCGGAGTTTGAACTCCCAACAAATCAACTTAATAAACCTACCGATGCAAAAGCAAAAGAAAAGTTGGTACCTACGATAGATCTTGAAACTGTCAGCATAGCCAAAACAACCCCAACCCCCAAAAATGAGGCTAACGTTGTAGAAGCAGTATCGTTAAGAACTACTGCAAAAATCATTGAGTTAATAGAACAAGATCAACCAATGTTCTTACCATTTGATTCAGTAGGCATAGGGTATTCTCTAGGTGTTGGTTCTCTTCCAGTGGAGGATCTCTGCATGGTGGAAGTAGAGTGCACAAACACAAAAAATACCCCAACATCTATATTCCCAACTAAGTATTGGACTCTCCATTTTGATGGGGCTAGGTGCCGTTACGGAGCAGGGGCAGGTATAATTCTTACTTCGCCCGAGGAAAAAGTCCTGCCATTTTCCTTTAAACTAAATTTCGAATGCACAAACAACGGCGCTGAGTACGAAGCCCTCCTCCTTGGCCTCACCTTAGCCAAAAGAATTGGTGTTGATAACATCAGAGTCTTAGGAGACTCACAATTAGTGGCAAACCAAGTTTCTGAAGTATATGAAACTAAAGCCGAACACTTACAGCTTTACAAAAACGCTGTATTAGATTTAAGCAAGGCGTTTAACTTCATATCCATTGAAGCAATCCCGCGAGAGAAAAATCTTCTCGCCGATTCAATAGCAACTTCAGCATCACGTTTTACTCCAAGCAATGAGTTAGAAGATACCCATTTCATAGTATCCATTCGTAGTGAACCGTTGATAAAAACAATGACAAATCCCCTTTTAAACGGGAGTGAATCTACCATCCTAGACCATGTTGATAGCGATATGGCTACTTTGGATTACTTAAACACCTATGCGGCATTACATCTCTCCTATCACATGCTAGATTTGTCCTTAATTCCACATTCGTCTTCCTACTTCGGAAATCCCATGGTAGACCTTCCCTCACAACTGGAACCTAGCATATGCACAGTAGAAAATGGGGATGATTTGGATTTACCTCCAGCACCACCCGAGTTTGAAGAGGGTAATGCCTCTTTGATCGAAGAAACAATTGATATTAATATCGGAACGGAAGACGAACCAAGGATATTGAAACTAGGGTCCTCGTTAACCCCAGAGGAAGTAGAAATACACACTCGGATCCTCAAAGAACATCAGAAGGTGTTTGCATTTAATTATAAGGAAATGACAGGGGTTACACCCCACATCGCGGTACACAACCTCATCACAAAATCTGATGCAAAGCCAGTTAAACAAAAGTCGAGACCCATGAAACCCAAGGTAGCTCTCATGGTAAAAGAAGAGGTAATAAAACTCCTCCAAGTAGGATTCATCAAGCCAGTCGATTACTCCCAATGGATATCTAACATCGTTCCCATTCTCAAGAAGAATGGGAAGATACGCATTTGCATAGACTTCCGAGACATTAACAAGGCATGCCCTAAAGACGATTTCCCGTTACCATCCATAGACGTCATTGTTGATGCCACAGCTGGATTTGAGCTCTTGTCTCTCATGGATGGATTCTCAGGATATAATCAAATTAAAATATCTGAGCAAGATCAAGCTAAAACCACGTTTATAACGCCTTGGGGAACCTATTGCTATGCTGTTATGCCATTCGGTCTCAAAAACGCTGGTGCTACATACCAGCGGGCTATGACATACATATTTCATGATCTAATTCATAAAATCATGGAATCCTACGTAGATGACTTGTTGGCTAAGGCTAAGAAGTGTTGTGACCATCCAGAAGTACTCCGTGTCATTCTATCGCGTCTGATAGAATACGGAGTCACACTAAATCCAGAAAAATGCGTCTTTGGTGTAACAGGAGGGAAGCTCCTAGGTTACATCATATCATCACGAGGAATAGATGTTGACCCAAACAAAATCCGGGCTGTCCTCGAAATGGTTCCACCTTCAGATGAATCTGGAATCAGGTCATTTCTTGGAAAGCTGGGTGCAATCCGAAGATTCATCCCAGACTTAAGCTTCGCCATTCATCCAATCAACAATTTACTCAAGAAAGACTATAGCATTGATTGGACCGAAGACTGCAAAGAAGCTTTTGACGCGGTTAAGTGTTTCTTATTGTCACCACCTACGCTAATGCCACCTAAGCTAGATCACCCGTTAATTTTATACTCACGAGCTACCGATGTCTCGCTGGCCTGTATGTTGGCCCAAGAGGACGATGACAAGAGAGAACGCGCAATTTATTTCATTAGCCGAACACTGCTCGACTATGAAACGCGCTATACACAAGCAGAACGAGAATGTCTCGCCATAGTCTTTGCCACAAAACGCCTAAGACATTATATGTTAAATCAAGAAACAAGGGTCATGGTAAAAATAGACCATTTACGAACTTTCCTCACACAAGGATCCTTGTCTAAAAAGGCTGGACATTTTATAACCTTAATGGGAGAATTTGAATTAACGTTTGTAAATCAGAAGTCAGTTAAGGGACAAATCATTGCGGATTGGCTAGCTGATAACCCATTAGATGGAGGTGATCTAGTAGATTTAGATTTTCCAGATGAGTGCGTATACTATGTTGAAACCCGACCCCCTATCTCTGAGTGTCCCTGGTACACTGATATCATTAACTATATCATGAACCATACATATCCAGAAGGGGCTACACCGCAACAAAGAAGGTGGTTACGCATTATTGTAGCCAAATACGTTATTTTAGAACAAGTGCTCTATCGGAAGACGTTCGATGGAATACTCCTAAGATGTGTCGACAAAGAAGAATCCAAGAAGATTCTCCATGAATCTCACAGTGGAATGTGTGGAGGCCACTTTGGTGGCCATGCCACCGCTCGAAAAATACATCGAATGGGCTATTTCTGGCCCACTCTAGAACATGACGCAATAGAGTTCGTACGCAGGTGTCATAAGTGCCAAGAATTCTCCCACGAGATCCACATGCCGGCACAAGCTCTGCAACCAATCGCTACTCCATGGCCCTTTTCTACATGGGGCCTAGACTTAATAGGGAAATTCTCTCCCTCATCCACAGATGGCCATAATTTTATAATCACGGCCACCGAATATTTTACGAAATGGGTAGAGGCTATGCCTCTTACAACTGTACCTGGTTCTGTAATCGCTAAGTTTATTTTGAATCAAATCATTTGCAGGTACGGTATCCCGCAAGTCATTATCTCCGATAATGGAACTTCTTTTAAAAATGAAGAAGTTCATGAACTATGCAATAAGTTTAAGATAAGCCATCATACGACATCCTTGTATTACCCTCAAGCCAACGGACAGGCTGAAGCAACGAATAAAACACTAAAAGCCATTCTCCTTAAAACAGTAAAAGAAAACAAACGAGATTGGCATTTGAAGTTGTATCCGGCCTTATGGGCCCACTGAACCTCAATAAGAACGCCAACAGGAGTGACTCCTTTCTCGCTAGTGTTCGGGGCAGAGGCAGTTCTCCCACTCGAGGTTGAAATACCCAGTCTTCGCATTTCGTTACAAGGGATTCTGGATGAAGACGCTTACAGAGAAGCACGTCTTTCCCAACTAGAGAGCCTAGATGAAACCAGGTTAGATGTTGAACAACGACATAGAGTCTATGCTGACCGGATGTGCTGGCAATATAACAAGAAAATCTATGAGCGCGACATATATGAAGGTGATCTCGTTCTAAGACTAGACAGCCGGATCGACAAGAAGACCGGCGAAGGAAGGAAATTTCGGCCCAAATGGTTGGGCCCATACCGAGTCATGAAGGACTATGGAAATGGTGCATACCTCTTATGTACGTTAGAAGGTGAGGAATTTGGCGAAACAGTCAATTCCCTTCACCTCAAGCGTTTCTACGCATAAGCAGCTAGCACTACTTATATATATATCTACATTGCATCTTAATATAGATTAGGATCATGTTGTCCACTTGTTCATACACAAATGGTGATTAAGGAATCTATTCTCAAAGCAATTCATTACAAACTCATGATGTTGTTGGCATAAACACTCTAATCATACTTCTCCATTTTCATGATATCATCAATTATCTCAGAATCATTTTATCAAATAAATCTAGACATGGCAAAGTCTTAACGGTAACCATACCAAGATCTGCAAGTTTATTCTCACTTTTATTTCTTCTTAGGGTAGGTGTCTTGCCTATGGTCTGTTCTAGAAGCTTCATGGTGTCACATCTATCCCATATGTATATCTCTTTGGAAATAAGCACATACTGACATTTTGCTCAAATAAACAAATCAAAACGTTGATCAACACAGAAAATTTTAATTTTACACATTTCCTTGCCCCACCAACCTTTGGTGATGAGCTTGCGTCTCTTACTAGTGACGTAGGGTTGGGAAAGGATGGAAATGCCCTTACTCGCCTACGCTTTTCCCACGGTGATAAGCCCACGCTTCTTACTAGTAGCATGGGGCAAAGTGTAGGGGGTCCTCTTGATAAATAAATGCAGAAGGTCATACACAAACAATTCAAATTTTGAAACTTTGAGTCAAAAACAAAGGAATCAGATGTTCAAAATCCCAAGAGAGTTAAAATCCTAAAAACCCAGATTTTGTCTACTATGTGGCCATCTACGGGTCTAAGTCTAGATAAACCGCAAAGCAAGTTGCATCCAAAACTATGAAGTCACTCGAGTGGAGTAGACTTGTGGTGTCCTAATTTGGTTCTGCCAAAAACTTTGTCTGTCTTTCATCACTATCATTTCAACACATTTCATAACTTGTGCCCTTCTTGACTCTTGGTGATAAGCCCTCGTATCTTACTAGTTGCGTGGAATTAAGAGTGGGACAAGTTTATCTGTTCATCATACTGGTTCATTCTCATCACTTTGCCAAAACAAACGTGAGGTACCCAAAAATTGCTTACAGAAAACAAGATTCAAAATCACATGGTATCTACATTATCATATATCAGCATCATGAAATACAAAAGGAAAGTAAAACATTTACATCATTTGTTCACCATTTGCATACATTCTAGAAAGCATATAAAACATACATCATAGTATACACGAAGAAACTGGAAATAGAAAGGAAACCATGAGTGCCAAGATTTTGATCCAAAATGAATACATATATATAAATGATCAACGTTTATATACAATGCCATCATGCACTAAGCATGGTCAAAACACTCAAAGAGCCCGTGATATACAAAAGAATATATAAAGCAAAATCTATGAGAGCCAAGTGGCTTCTCAATCCCTACGCGACCCCTCCGAAGGTGCACGCCCTCGCCTAGGACTCCGGCTACGCCGGCGCTCTGAATGTACGGAGGGCTCAGGGTCTCGAGGAGCAGCCGCAGTCTCACCACGAGAATGGCTCCTCATAAGGCGCTCAGCCGTCCTATAGCCCGCTAACTCTGTGCGGAGGGTCGATACCATCCTGGCCACATGCCAAATGGGAGCGAAGACATCGGTATGTCTACCAGCTACTGAGGGCTCCCCAGCATCCACGGACAGCTCCGCGTGGGTCCTATCCATGGGGATCATCAGGGAATCGGTACATACCCTGTGGATCAAATCCCGCCACTCGTCAACAGTCTCTGCAAACAAAGGAGAAAACGAATTAGAAACTAAGCAAGAGGCTAAAAGATACAAAATAGCAACTAAGGAGAGCCTATAAATAAACATTAAAAGGAAGAAAGGGTAACTTACTCGGATCACCGGGCCTCCAGGATGGGTCGCTGGGGCCAGCACCTGCCGCGGATGCCGCTGCCGACTGAGGGGCTGCTCCTGTGGCAGGAGCAACGTGTCACCCTGCAACGGACTCATCCTCTCCACCATGGCCCTGGGAGAGTGGCTCCTCTGAAACCAGAGTCACCCTCTCTGCGCTCTGCTCAGCCCTCTCTACCTGCATAATGTCCTGAGTGTCATGCCACTCAGGATCGCTGTCCTCAGTCTCCTCCTCTGACCCTCCCTCTGTGAACTCCTCAGACTCGGAGTCAATATCAATAGGGTCATCACTGCTATGAGTAGGACCCGCAGCAATCTGAAGCAAAGGTGCCTGAGGCGCACCGGCTCTCCCTCTAGCACGAACTATCCTCCTGGCTGCAATGGGAATGCCAGGAGTGACCACTGTCCAACCTCGGCCTCTAGGCCCCCCTCTGGCCTCGCGAACTGATCTGTAAACTGGTGCCACTGGGGGAAGCATACCCATATACGGTAGGCCAAACTGCTGAGGAACTCGGCCAAAGGGGTGCACCTCCACTCGTCCCACTCGATCGATAAGCTGCCCTGTGGTGGAGCAGGAGATCAAGGTAAGAGTCTCCTCGCCCCATATGCCGGCCATAAGCTGGTACGGTGTCGCCTCCATGTCTGCAGTAGTGAGGGAGGAAACTAGCTGATGAGGTGCTCTAAGCACCGACATATCTGTCCATCTGGCTGCCCTCACAGCCCCAGGGTCTGCCACCTCCACACCCCTACCATAAGGGATGAAATGCTCATACACCCAACTCATGACTAGAGTCGGGTGGCTCAGTGACTGCCCCTGTAGACGGACCACCCTGTATAGATCGTGGTAGGTGGTCCCAAGAATGTCTGATCCCCAGGCGTATATCCGACCATGCCCCTCTATCTGTGCAATAATGGGGGCCCAGCAGTATAGTAATGTGTCGCCTCCCTTGTCCCCGATCAATCTCGAGGCAAGGATCCCCATGATGGCCTGTCGAAGTATGGGGATAGGAAAAGAAGGAATAGATCGAACTCTCACCCCCTTCTTCGACCCCGTGGAGATGACTGCATCTCCCATATATGCTGCCCACTGTGCAATCTGTGCCCGTGAGCCTGCTGTCTCTAATGTAAGTCACCTCCCGATGATCGGGACCCCCAGAATGCGGTAGACGTCCTCCAATGTAATGGTCCACTCACCACGGACCCCTGGACAATCGGAAAGTGTTCCGATCTGCATCCCAGTATGAGAATAAGTCACAAAGGATGTGACTAGATGGTGCAACATGGGGCACGCGTGATATGCGCAATATGCCAGCTCTCTGTAGTGTATCCTCCTCATCCTGTGAGAGGGCATCTAGTACCCCTGGGAGCCAATCGCACTCCCTCTCTCTGCTCCATCGGATATACTCCTCTCTCGCCTACATACACCCAAAAACACACAAAACAAAGTAAGTTAGCATCCGAACAATACTGAGAAAGTCATAAAAGCACGTAGAAATGCTAAAAATACAAACACAATCTCAAAAACAGGTTCCTTTTGCATTCTGTGCAAAACCGCCGCCCTGAGCAGAGGGGCGGTTTTGTAACCGCCGCCTTGAAGGCGGCGGTCATGTAACCGCCGCCCTGAACAGGGCGGCGGTCATGTAACCACCGCCCTGGTCAGGGCGGCGGTCGTGGTCCGAAAACCCACGCGGGTTTTTAATCTAAAAACACCTAAAAAGTCCCAAAAATGGCCATTTAACCTAAAAACAGAGCCTACCCAGTAGGCGCCCCCCCTAGGTGGACCTTTTAACACTAGCATTCTCAAAAATGACCCCCCCATTGCAAAGTATTTAGCATTTCAAATTAAGGGGGGAAAAACAATAAAATTGAAGAAAACCAACCTGTGATCTCGTGGGGTCGGTGTTCCGCACGTGGAGGCATGATCACGATCTCGCTGCGGACGTTTCGACTCTACTCACGCAAGAAACCATCACCGTGGGTCCCAGAGCTCAAAATCAATCAAATCAACTCGCACAAATGAATAGGAAAATGGGCCCACTTTCATATATATAGCGCCCTGATTCGTTTTAAAAGACTTTTTCACAGGTTTTGGAGCGCCGACGGAGGTAAGTTCCTATCCCCACACAAATGGTACGTTCTCATTCCCTATTATTTTAGCGTTTATTTTCCAAATTATTGTATCTATCTGCACTTGAGTTCTCTTTTCATTTTGCAGGTAGCGGGAATTTTGGACGGCGTCATTTCGACACATGGACGTATCAGGTATAGCTTCTAACTTCCCATTTTGGGACCGCCATACTCGGACCCACCGTTTTACGCCTCTTCATGGCTAAAGCGTGCTTCTCCGAGGGGGCAATATGTACGTACCCAAAATTGTAAGGTACTGTACTGCCGGAACAATGTAACAAGTGCCCCAATGATGATACAGGTCTCCTCGCAAGGTGTTCGGGATCCGGAAAAGCTCTCTGAGTGTGCGTTAACATCCCGCATGCCCCGCTTAGCCCCCGCTTGTTTTGTTTTTCTCTTTTTCGGTCTTTTCTTCCCCCTTTTCTCTTTAGTAACGAAACCGCCGCCCTGCCTGGGTGGCGGTCTCGTGACCGCCACCATGAACAGGGCGGTGGTCCTGTAACCGCCGCCCTGCTCAGAGCGGCGGTCCTGCACGCGTTTTCCAGAATGTTCTTTTGACGTAACTCACGTAAAAATCAACGTTTCACCAGCTTTCCTTGCCGACTTGAGCTTGCATTTATGTTTTTGGTCCCCTAGAATAGTGTTTTTCCTTTGTTTATTGTTTAGGAGTTCAGTTTGGTTTTGATCTTTGGGTGATTGAATTCCTATAAATAGATTGCTTGTGCTCAAACAAATGGTCTACCCCTCTTTCACTTTCATGCTCTCATTTTCATAGTTCAGTCTTTTATTCTGTTTAGAAGCCATAGTTTTAATTCTTTGCATGCTTAGTTAGCATTGTTCAGCTGTTGGTAAGCCACATATCCAGCTTGTGCAAATAGTGTTGTTGTTTTATCTAATCCATTGGAGTAGAATAGCCTAGGAAGCCATTAAAGTTGCAGGTTTTTCTCCTCAAACATGATAGTTTCAGGTTCTGGATGCATTATGTTGCATGACTCGCAATAGATCCCGCTAGGAATTGCATAAGCCAAGCTCTGTACTCTTGTGCTATCCCTCTCCTATTCACGTTCTATTCAGTCTGTATTCTAAAGGTTGTCCCTTGTTCCAATATCTACTCCTGTTGATGCAAGCATTACACGCTTTTCTGGATCTACGTGAGCACAAAGAACAAAGAGATCATACTGAGGGGACAAGATCACACACACCATCGGATTCGCCACTGTTCTGCAGAATCCAGGTTCTATCTTTCAAAGTTTTAGTTAGAATCATATCAAATAGAGTAGTTAATTGCTTTATTTCAGTTAATTATATTCTCGATATTGCCAGGGAAGCTGTGGGGATTGATAGTTTCTGAGAAACTATGATTCACTCCTCATTTCTGAGGTAGGATCGAGAATCTTGCAAATAGATTAGTTATTTCATTGTTTAGAATAGACCTACAAACTGCACAGACAAATAGCTACACTCGGTTATTTTGTTTGTTTTAAATTATTAGTTTAGCTGTCAATTCTAAATATCTTAAATAGCTGCTTTCTTAAATTCATATAAATCATCAGAAAATACAAAAAGAAGTCATATATGCTATAAATATATTTCATATACTTAGAGTTCACTTTATTACAGTTTGTTTATATTATTGCTTTTGTATGACAATTACGGGACCTAGGGAGCCCAGAGAATACGTTTTCGAGCCAATCGTGCCTCAACCCAATCTCATAACAGAAATAACTGATATTGACCAGAATCTTAGAATCCAAGTCTTCCAAACAACAACAGACTTCCAACAGATCAGATCTCAGTTAAGAGGATTAAACATAGAAGACGACCAAGCGCATACGTTTTGGTCAAATCAGCCAAACTACAGATTACCCTAGGAAAACATCCACATGACTGTAGAAGGGTTTGAAAGAGAGCAAACATTCAGGTGTGATCCTTTGGTTCCACAGCCAGACGCAGGAGACACCCTCACAGATATAGATACTAGCCTAAGAATTCAGGTTGCAAGAACGCCTGTGAGGTATTCTGAGAAGATCACACAACTGTTGATTCTAAATATAGAAGCTGAGAAAGCATATGATTATTGGATACTAGGGATTAGGACTTGATTCCACGCATGACCATAGCAGGTCCACAACAACCACGAGTCTACGGTTGTGACCCACAAATCCCGCAGCCCAACGAATCCATAGGAGAATTAGACATAGACACTGGCCTACGCACACTAGTATTCCAGTCTACTCCACTTCCACCTATTATCATCGAACAATTATCCTTGTTAGACACAACAGCTAACAAAGCTAGAGAATTATGGACTAGGCCAGAGAATCGTCCATAGAGTTGACTACATTTACCGTCCACCATATGACCCTGTCCGGAGAAATACATGAAACTATCCCGGGTCATTTTCCACGTATTCCACAACCCATAGATCGAATCACGCCAGAGCTCGATATTGATTGGAGCCTTCGAGCAGTCATCCTTGCTGACCGATCTATCACACCAGTCCAGGTTAGAAGGGCCTTCTTTGCCTTAGATTTGCAAATTCCATTAGTGCGTGTCAAAGACATTAGATTACCAAACTAGCTTGTCTGCATTCCATACATATTCCATCCCCACCGGCTGTCTCGGCACGACCTCGGGAGGTCGGGTACGCGGAAGAGTTACTTGTAGATTCCCACGCTCAACATGGTAAAATATGTCGAGACGTATAAGCGCTTCTACCTCTCGGCATATTTAACATATATTTATATAATATAGGTATGTTAGTCATTGTCATCATTTACATCGTTATTGTCATGATATAAAATATAGGAAGCATTTTCATACAAATTATCTTCCATTAAATATGATTGGCTTCATTCAATGAGCTGCCACAGTTTATTGAGACTGCACTCTTCAATTGTCTATAACTCCACATCCTTCACATGGTCTTAGATGTTTAACTGCTGCCAAAAATTCACGTTTTCTCTCTCTTCTCATATTGTTTCTCACAGGGATGTGGTAAGATGGAATTCTAAGAGGTAAATTGTTATTGTTATTATTATTATTTTAAGCCATTTAGGAGGAGAGGGGAAGTTGATAAAGAAAAATACTCATGGTGTATTCAACCAACCATTTTATTAGTGGATGTGAAACTTCCTTTTTATTGGTAACCCCATGGTCATAAGGATTGATTGTGATATATTTAGGTTTACATTTATACAAACCAAACATACTAACTAATGTGGGTATATTGTTTGAATCAATGAGGATTTTAGAATCATAGAAGAAATTCCAAGATACACTAAATAGGCATATGAATCTTGGGATGGTAAGATGTATATTTAAGTACAACAAAGGAATAAAACATATTCGTTAAGTGCAATCAATCATCCATTTTTTTTATATTGAGGGCCATTTCCACATGAATTCATGTTTAATATTTGTTTATGGTGATTATGGTTGTTGAGCATGAACACTTATTTGACGTCGTAGAAAACAAAACCTGAACATGAAACACATAACACCATACAAGATGATGAGACCATTAAAGAAGAATGCACCACCTTGAACACTCATTTGACATACTAAGCGCTCGTGAAGAATATTAGTATTATTATTTTCTTAATCATAGTAGTTATTATTTATTGTTTGTCAATCATAATAATCTTATTTAAATATTTAATATTTACTATTTACTATTTAATATTCAATTTTTAATATTTAATGTGGAAATAACAATAATTATGTTTATATTAGTTGTGGTCATCATCATCATCATTGATGTCATTGTCATCATCATCATTGTCACCTTCACCGTTAACATCATCATCATCATCATCATCATGACAATGACAATGATGATGATGATGATTGTGTCAATGATGGTGAGTACTGATGATCATGATGATGATGACAAACACACCAATCATGGCGATCACAATGATGATAAAGATGACAATGATAATGAAGAACATGACAATGATGATGATCGTGACAATGACGACGATCATGATGAGGATGAAGCTCGTAACGATGACGATGACAATAATTACAATGATAATGATGATGGTGATGATGACCAAAATATTAATATTGATAAGAATAATAATAATAATAATAGAATCACCACCCAAACTGATGTCTTATTTTTCAAGGAATGCTTGATGAAGTCGGGAGTCTATGTTTTCTAGCAAAATTTGTTAGATGAAGCTCATTTCATTAATCAATATATATTTTATATGGCAGATCTCTTTTTGGAATGTTGTAAGTCTTAAGCCTTCTAATTCTATAAAATCTGAAATAGGGATTTGAAGTTGTGAATGAATTGTTGAGGAGGGTAAGTGCAGCAAGTTAGTGGACCAAAAAGGGGTCATAAGTGGATGTCATATTGCAAAAAATAGAAAAATCTCAACTTGTAGGGATTGTTAGCAATATGCGCACTTAAAATTATAAAAAAATATATAAATATGAATCGTAGCATCCAGAATCTACTTTCTAAACTACTATTTTTTTTAAAAAAATGGACAAGTTTAGCTGTATTAAACACTCAAAATTATATAACTTGGTTTTTTTTTAAACCTATAAGATTGTAGTATGTTTGCTTGCGATTTAGATGACCGAATCTTGTTATTTTTTTCCTTTGGCTAAAAGTTAGATGGCGCTGTCTATCTTGAGATGGATTTTATTTTGTATTTTTTCAAGAAATTTTTTTTTATGATTTTTTCCATGAAAGTGGTCCGAAAATTTTAAAGAAACGAAGCTGTTATCCCGTAAAATTGGCAAGGGCAATTTCTCAGGTAACCATACCCAAATTTTGTTTTGGTCCCTCGTCAGGGACCCCACTACATTCGGAGTGTTGCAAATCCCTTCCCAGGAAATCTAAGTTTTCTGAACTTATTCATTTTTGGTCTTTTTTGGTTGGGTGCACCTAATGTCTGTGCAACACAGAGTAAATCTCCGTCCCCTTCATTTCCTTTGGCGCACCCTTTGACGTGTTGACACACATTTTGGTGCGCCTCCCCGTTATGCGCCTTTCTTGCATGCGCCAAGGCGCATGCACCTTTGTGTCAACAACATTTTTGGTCTGCCAAAGGCGCACATAACCATGTGTTGACATGCATTTTGGTGTGCCACAGGGTGCAAGCTTCGCAGTGTCGATAGGTGTTTTGATGCACCACTTCAAAAAGTGGTTGGCACATTTATTACACCTTTGCCTATATATAGGCGCATCCACCCTGTCACTTTCACAATTAAAACACGTGATTAACTCTTATTCCTCTGCACCTGTTAGCACGCCTATCGTCCTCTTGTCGTGTTCGTGGACCCCATTTCGCCTCTCATATTCTATATATATTCCGGGTAAGTGGTCCTTGTTACTCTCATGTTTTATGTTTTGATTGTTGGTTGTCTGTTTGTGGGGCTGGATAGAATGATTTGTGAAGCCATGAAACCCCCCCCCCCCCCTTTTGCTATTTTTGTTGTCCTTCTCCCCCATGCCCTTCCTCCTCTTTCCAGATAAGAGGACTCTGCCTCAGGAAAAGTCACTTGGGTATTTTTATTAAACCCTCTTCATCATCCAAGAAACCCTGCAGAAGAGGCTTAAACACATGTAATCCATACAAAGAAGGAAAGAAAGACTTAAAATCTCATGCGGCTGTATTTTCCACTTGGCGCATTCACCATGCTTGTTACATAAAAAACAGTTGCGCCCTAAAGGTGCAGTTTCCTTGTTTGCAACACCTGAAAAACTTGTGTCCCTTGGTGCACCAAGCTCTTGTGTAACAGTACAAAAACCTGCGCCATTGGCGCACCCTGCACCCATGAAACATCAGAAAAACTTGTGCCAAGTGTAAAACTACGTTCAAAGGTGCAGGTGCATCCCCTATTACAGCAACATCATGTCATGCAGACCTCCCATGCGTTGCGCTAAGTCATCCCTTTTTCGCATATGAAGTCTATGTTACACACGCTAAACTTGTGCCCCTCGGCGCACCACAGTTCCATGTAACATGAAAAATATATGTGCCTTTGGCACATCCTGTCCCCATGCAACATGAAAATTATCCGTGCCCAGTATAAAATGCATATAAGTGGCACAGGCGCACTTCCGCTTGCAACAACAAAATGTCATGTGCAGTATCCATGTGACTTGCGCCCTTTGGTGCTGATTTGTCCCTTGTAACACCACTTTTCTGTGCGCCATACTATTTAACCCTGTAGCCTGCAGTGTCCATGCGCCCTGTGCCCTGATGCCTTGAAATTGCTAACTCTTCCTTCTGTCAATACTTTAATGGGAGATCAAACAACTAACATGACTCTTCTGCATTGGGTTTCACTTCTTCTTCTTGCAGATCAACAACTAAGTTTAGAACTACATATGTCTACATCAAGCAAGAGGCCAACCAAGTCTAAAGGTAAAGCCAAGCTTACAGAGGAAGAAATGAAGTACAAATATCAGAGGGTCAGGATGCCTGAATCCCAGGTAGAATGTGACCTGGATATACGAGACTCAGAACTTGGTCACATCGATATGGAAGATTTCTGGGCCAGAACCAGGAGGGTCACAGGGAGTCTGTGGATGGACAAACTGGTAGGCAGTGGTTTGTATTTTGCTGGGGGAATCCCAATCAGTGTAGTAAATAATGAATTCATGATGGTCGTGGCCCGCTGCTACAACAAAGACACGAGGTGTGTCCAGAATGAGAAGGATGAGGTCGTGATCAACCTCACTACCCGACACTTCAAAATTATGCTTGGCATTCCTCACCACCGGAAATTTGTGGCTGTCATCTAAGAAGAATGCACTAAGGCTTGGGAGGAAAACGAAGACTAGTGTATGCAATTGATGAATGAAGTGTACCTAAAAATCAAGAAGGTGGTAACCAGATGGCCACAGGTCATTCATCGCAGCGATTTCTCTGAGGAACTAAGTGATACCATCACGTTCCTAAGCAGAGTATTTGGGCTTTCTAATACCCACTACTTTCATAAATGGATGCTTAGGTACCTGGAGAATATGAACAAGAATGTGCCAGATCAACGCTTCGAGTGGGCGGAGATCATAAGCAACACTATATCCGAGCAGCTCCAGCAACTCACCACAATGGGGAGGTTCTACATGACCTCCTACGTAGTTTATGCTGCGGCCTCGGAGAGAGATTATCTAGCATTGATGCGGTGCGGGGTTTGGCCCCAAGTGAAAATATATGAATACTATCCAGATCTAAAGTGAGAAAATAGTATTCCACAGTTTACAAAGATTAATGATGCTTTCTTCTATGGCGTCGTCTGCCTTTTGAGGCCAAACATGACTCACGGTTGTACGACCAAGAGCATTGTTGCAGCAACAGAGAAGTGGGGGGCCTTATTCACGCAATTTCCCACCTTCACCTATCTAAGGGCAGCGAACTTCTTGGGGGAACCCACCAAATTGCCAAGGTATGCTGGCCCCAAGTTGATCCTGTTGGAGCTATCCAGACAGCTCATAACCTAACACGAAAATTTCTTGAAGAGAAAGAAGGGTGGAACTCCTTTCCCCCTCACAGTGGGTAGGTACACTTGTGTTTCCCACCACAAATCCCGGGAGATGTTTGAAGAGTTGGAACTACTCAATCTAAAGCACAACTTCCAAATAAGGCCCACTTTTGACCCAAGGAATTGCCTTCCCAGGGCCAAACTCGATCCAATCAACATTATGCAGATTAAGGATATTTACATCGACCTATATCATGAGGTCGAGCTCAGAAGGAAAGATCACTCCCGCTTGGCTTTGGCTGAAATCATTCAGTATGGCGTGGCCATTGTCCCAAAGGGTTATCAAACTACTGATCAAGAAGTTTATTAGGTATATCTTGACATGGATGGGGACAATTGGCCATTTGTTGTAATTGAAAGAACAAAAGCGCCCCAAACCATTGAAGAAAGGGTTAAAGAAACTCTGCAGAGAACAGAGCACTGGTGTAGGATGAATGGCCTCATCTACCTTGGGGTTGATTTCACCACATCTCCATTGGGAAACGCACCTTCCAGGCCAAAACATCTGCCAAAGGGCAAAGGTAAAGACAAAGAGGGTGAGTCAAGCTCCGCCCAAGAAGAGGCTCCTGAGAGTCCCCCTTCCGCCGCACGAGAACAAGTTATAACTCTGGCTTCTCCAGAGAAAGAAGCGGCCGAAGATGTTCCGATGGGCACATCCACTACTATAACTGTTGAAGTCCCTTCTATCCCTTCTCCCTCTCCTCCTTCCCCTCCTCGCGTGACCCAAGCGACAGTCCCTTACTCTCCCCCGTCTTCTACTGTTCCCCCTTCCTCGTCATCCATCTTCTTTTCTCTCGCGGAGTTGTCACCCACCATTTCTTCCCTCATCTCTCAACTCCCCTCCATTCCCATGTCTGCCTCCCCTGCAGTATCTCTTCCTCCTATGAGCACTTTCTCGGCCTCCCTCTCAATGCCGCCTCTAAGTGTCTCAACACACTTTCCCTCTACTACTGCAGCTGCTCCCTTTTCTACTTCTGGTCCCTCTCCCATAAGTCCAGCATGGATCTCTCAGCACCTGAGCCAACAAAAGAGGAAAGTTCCCATCGCACCGATGGACTTCTCCGTCATCCCATTAAAGGGGGCCAAGAAGAAAAATCCTATAACCCGCTTCTCTCATAGTGCATCAGGAGAGAGAGTAATGGAGATAGCGTATCCCAATCCTTTAAAGGATAAAAAGGATTTGTCTTCCACAGATTATACGGTGACCAAAGTCA
Organism: Taxus chinensis; assembly: GCA_019776745.2. Lineage (NCBI taxonomy): Eukaryota > Viridiplantae > Streptophyta > Pinopsida > Cupressales > Taxaceae > Taxus > Taxus chinensis. The sequence goes on from CM034151.1 coordinate 626,534,312, forward strand.
CAATGGGGACGTCTTCAAAAAGCCTTCAGGGAGAGGCCCTATCTGAAGTTGACGCCCTTTGCAAAAAGCTCCAGGAAGCAAAGGAAGAAAAGAGGCTATTAAAGGAGCAAAATAAACATCTCCTCCATGCCTTGCAAAAGATGGGCAGTGCACCTCCTGTAACTGCCATCGAAACTCCTGAGCCTCTGAGCCAGGATAAGATAAATGAATACACTAAAATTGGTGAGTAGGGTATGGCAGTTTCTACTTGGAGGAGCCAAATCCTCAAAGAAAGTGAGGGAGTGATCGCCAAGTTCACTAAATTATACCAGAATATCAGTCGGGCAAACAAAGAGCTCCAGGCTATAGCAGGACCCATCTCTGAAGAGTTGGACCATGCCAGGATGTAGCACGAGACCTTTCAGAAAATTCTCGACTATTCAGTCGAAGATCTGGTCAATTTCGGTGTCTTCGGTCACCCCAGAGCCCTCAACAAAATCCTTTCTACTCTGGATTACCGGGTCGATCAGTTGGAGTTTGTCCTGGAGAAGATTGAAAAAATCAAGGAGGAAGCTCTGGATGCAATGCATCAAATGGAGAAAATTTTTCGGAGAATGTCTCCAGGCTTACTCACTCCTTCTTTCACCTTAAGAAAGGTAGATGAAACTATTCGGATCTTCAAGGAGATCATTTCACAAGGGCTGGGACCAAAAGTCACTTTCGACGCCGAATCCATCAACAACCTGTTGGCCTGTCGTGACTTCAAAGTGTGCCTGATAGAGGTAGAAAATGAGTATTCTAAACTCCCAGAAAAGCTCACAGATGAGCGGGAGACTTGCGAGGCTATCAGTGATCCACACAAGGATCCTTCCTAGGATCGACTTCAGCCCATAATTAGCAAGTTCATGGAATATCGTGCTCAGTTCCACATCACGTCTTCTAAGTAGTAGCAGAAGCAGGATACCCCCTTTCAGCCGTGGGACGATGATGAATAGTTTTATTCTTCTCGACCTTCTCTTTGTAAACATCTAAAGTATGTTGACACAAATAATGCAATCATCCATGTTGCACCATGGGATGATGCCATCCACTAAGTTGTCAAAAGTCAACAGATGACTTTGAGATATTTTGTAAGATATTTTTGTAATTAAGTGGTTGGTTTGTTTTTGCCTTCTTTTCTTATCTTCTTCTATAAATACTTGAAGACTTGTTGTATTCAAGTGTGGATACTTTTCAGATGAAAAATAGAAGTAAGAAGAAAAGACTTTGAAATTTTTGTAACAGAAACAAATATTAATACAATATTTAGAATTTGTGCTGAATACCTGTGTTTTACATCAGACCTTTCTTTTGTTAGATTTGTATGATTGTTCTGTTGGATCTACTTCTAATTTATTGTCATTTATTCATCAGTATTGCTTTATTCGTCTATGCAAGTAGGTTCGGCTCTGTTTACTACCAACCCGAAACATAGACCTTCTGACCTTTCTGCTTTAGAATTCATTTCTTTTCTCCCTTCAGGTATTTCCCAGCTCCCCACCTCGTTCCTTTGCCTTCTTTTATAGTTGGAAATACCTCTACTAGGATGAGATCCCAACCCCTGAAGGTAGAATATTGTGAGACTTGCACAAGATTCTTGCTGGTAGAATAGCAATAAACCAGTTTCGCTTTGCTGACTCAAAGAGGGGCTATGCCTTGCACACGGTTGGCTCGTCTGTCCATAGATCTGCCCACCTGATAGATTTCTGGACAAACAGTTTTTGAAAACTCTACTGGGGATCGAACAGACCTAACAGATCTATGGTGGTGGTGTGTTTGAAAATTAGAAAAAATAAAAAAAATCACTACCTGTTTGCAAATTTTAACTTTTTGTTCAAAATCCAAAATTTTTGCAGAAGTAACCCAAACTGAAAATTTTCTTCAGAGATCCATAGATCTGGGCTAGATAGAGATCTTTAGTTCGCTGAGTTTTTACAAAAATCCGTATTTTTCCGTAGATATGAGTTTCTGACAGTTTACCAAAATTTTCAAACTCTTTGAAAAGTCAACTCTAGATCTGAAAATCAGCTTACTAAATTTTACCATAATTTTATCCTTGTTAATCAGTCAATAAACCACAATCAGTTTTCAAAAGAAGGGTAAAATTTAATATTTAGAAAAGTACATGCTGCTTGTTTTTGTCAGAAAAATTAGAAAATCAGCAGGTACTATAAAAAAAAAAGAGAGTTCTTAAATCTACTCCAAAAAGTTGCAAACCTGGAAGGTACACTGGTGGGTGAATCATTTACTCGTAGTAAAAGGGCTCGTGGAGAAATTGATCCCACTTTTGATCTGCTTCAAAGGCATAACTTCAGTATAACACCAGCGTGCTTCTCATCGCTAAGTTCAGCCAACCGATTGTCCAGGAGTGTCTCACCTCCACGAAGGAAGAATCTCTCACCAGGAACATCTACATCACTTTGTAGTGCCTTGCTACTCAGTGGAACTGTGCTTCCAGATCATGTTCTTTTTCCGGCCATCCAAATGGGAGTACCATGGGGAAATGCTATGGGCCCTCTAGCTTTGCCACATCCCTTTCACGCGCTCCCACATGGGAACCAAAAGAATTTTACCAAATTTTATGGGAGTGAAAATCAAAGCACCGACTCACAGATATCTGCATTCATCATGTCATGCAGTATTCTCGATGTGACCCATGAAGATGTGTCAGTTCACCTTTTTCTGGAAACCTTGCAAGGACCCACTGCAGAATGGTTTCAGCATTTGCCGGCTGGATCTATTACTAGCTGGGCTACCTTACAGGCTGCATTTGAAGACAAGTATAAGCCTTCCGAAGACGCTTTTGCATTGCTATCAAAGATCACTCACCTAAAGAAGGAGGTCAATGAAACTATGCGTGACTTCATCGCCCGTTTCAATTCACTGATCAACCGTGTTCCGCCTACCATGCTTCTAACACCGGAATATCAGAAGTGTTTCTTCGTAAATTCCATGAGATCGAAAGTAAGTTTCTTACTCCTGTAAGAACAAGTAGCTATTTTGATTCTCACTCAGGCTGTTGCCATCCGGATCGAAGATAACTTGCTAATATCTGGCGAATTAAAAAGAGAGTCGTCTAAGCTTAAAGCTTCGATCCCTTCTTCCACCACTTCATCTAATCCGGCCTTTCAAAAGATGGCAAATGACTTGCTCGCATCAAAGAAGTAGTTAGCCAAAGCTTCCCCCAGTTCCTCGTACCAGGATATTCCACGAAGAACTTTCACTTCCAACAGCATCCCGCATACCCCGTGTTTTCCTGCAACTGCTCCACGGTTGGCGCTTAAGGATCCTCTGATCAATGCTTTAGCCAAAATCGAAGAAGAAGGGCAAAATTATGAAGAACCTTCGTCTCAAGATGAAGATGATCAAGATGTCGGCGACCCGACTGACGACTCTACTATCAGGTATATGGAATTTAATGAGGAGGAATCTGATGAAGAGGAGGGTACCCAAGGATATGTAAGCGGACAATCATATGCTGTTTTTACCCGCTCGCAAGGAAAAGAAGTAGAAGTGGCTGCCAATATACAGAAAGAGAAGGCCGCGTCATCCACACCCCCAACTATTGCTAAAAGAGGTAATCCTCTTCCTGCTCAATCCCATATTAAGTCTTTTACAAAGAAATATTTTCCTCCCATCTCTCCTCCAAATCAGCCTTCTTCTATTTCCATGAAGACTAGTAATCTTACTCTACCGTCACGAAATGAGGGACTCATTCCTCCATCAATGCAATTCTTGGCCGCGTTTGACATAATTGACCACGCTAAAAAGACCAAGATCCAAATGTCTGAAGTTGAGTATCTTCAGTCAAACACCGAACAACTTGTAAGGTTGACTGAATACATCCAAAGTCAGGCTCTCATAACTAATCAAGTTTCCCCTAAAGGAATCCTTTCCACCCCTCCTTCATCCCGCATAAACGTTGCCTCGACTTCCGTATCAAGCAAGATAGAACCTTTCTACCTCTCCCTCCTAATCAATGGTCACAAACTAAGCAACTGCATAATTGATTCTGGGGCTTCTGATAATGTCATGCTGGCAAAAGTCGCTCATGCTCTGGGCCTCAGCCTTACCAAGCCTTTTGGCCGATGTTATTCCTTGGAAACCAAGCAAGTTCCGTTGATCGGTCAAATCAAAGACGCGCAATTTGAGTTTGTAGCATTCCCGGAAAAAAGGGTAAAAATGACTGTCCTTGTTGCCGATATTCCAGCAGCCTATGGAATCCTGCTAGGAAGGAGTTTTTGTAGTGAAGTTGGTGGGGAGATTCATATGGACTGGTCTAAGGCTAGGATCCCTGTCAAATGTGTAATGTGAACATTGGACTCTGAATCGCAAAAGAAATACTTGGTCACCAACTCCAATGACCCCAAAGCCCAAATTCTCTTTGAATCATCAGGGATGGGAAACTATTTCTTGTCTACCAAGTCTGACAAAAGGGATGTTCTCGTCCGGGAAGAGGATCTTAACAAGGTCTGGACTTTGCAGTTTGATGGCAGCTACGCAACTAGTGGGTGCGGTGCTGGCACTGTGCTAATATCCCCCGAAGAGGAGATTATTACTCTCTCTTTCAAGTTGCAGTTTTTCAACACGAATAATACTGCTGAGTATGAATCTTTGCTACTTGGCATGCAAGCTGCAAAGGAAAGAGGAATCAAGAATATAAAATTACAAGGTGATGCAGAGCTGGTCATAAATCAAGTAAAAAAGATATACCAAGTGAAGAATGAAAGGCTCAGACATTACCACAACAAGGTGTGGGACAATATCGAGGTGTTTGATGCTTTTTCGATAAAATCCATCCCAAGAGCCGAGAATGACATGGCCGATTCATTGGCCGTTTTAGCATCCCTAATGCTCCCCCACCCAGGTTTGAAAACAAATAAATATACCATTAAGGTGGTTTTACGCCCGAGCGTGCCAGATAATTATCAGCACTGGAAAGTATTCAATGATGACAATCAACTCATTGCCTTTCTCAAAAAGGAAATTTTTTTTAGTGAACTTCATTTTGAAGGATCCACTTCTACATGCCGTGAATAAGTTACCGATTAAAACAAAGAATCAAAAGGAAGTGACGACATATGTCAACTCAAAGGAAATCAAATTCCAAAAGGTTTGGTTTCTCTAGAGCGTTTGTTCGACAGGAATGATCATTTTGTAAAAAAGAAAAGGAAAGATGACCCTGGCTCCTCCCCAGAAACTGAAACGGTCAATTTAGGTACTATGGAACATCCGCATTTTGTAAACATCGGAAAGTGTTGCACACCCGAGGAAAAGCGGAAGTTCATCAAATTGTTAAAAAAATAAATGGATGTATTGGCATGGTCCTATGCTGATCTAAAGTCTTTTAAGCCAAAGGACGTCCAACATGATATCCCGTTGAAAGAGGAGGTAAAACCCTTTCGCCAAAAGTAGAGACACTATAATCCTAAGATCTCAGGTACTATTCAGGCTAAAATTCCAAAAATGCTGGAAGCACAGATTATTTTTCCTATCCATCACAGTACCTGGGTCATGAACATTGTGCCAGTGCGCAAGAAGAATGATGAGATACACATATGCGTGGATTTTCATAACTTGAATCAGGCATCCTTGAAGGATAACTACCCGCTTCCCATAATGGATCAGGTTCTGCAAGCAGTAACTAGATCGGAAATGTTGTCCATGTTTGATGGTTTTTCAGGCTACAATCAAATAGAAGTCTCACCTAAAGACCAATTCAAAACAACATTCACTACTCCTTGGGGTACGTTTGCTTATAGCAGGATGCCTTTCGGCCTGAATAATGCTGGTGCCACTTTTTAGCGGGCCATGGACCTTGCGTTCAGAGGTATGATGGGGAAGGTCATTGTAGTCTACTTAGATGAGTTAACTGTGTTCTCCAAACAACAAAACGATCATTGTGATCATTTGGAACAAGTATTGATTAGATGCTGAGAGCACGAGATCTCCCTGAATCCAAAAAAGTCTATTTTCAGAGTCACAGAAGATAAGTTGTTGGGACATGTTGTTAGCAAGGAAGGGACGAAGATAGATACCGAAAGAGTTAAGGCTATTCAGAGCTTTACTTTACCCACAAGCAAATCCAGCATTCACTCTTTCTTCAGAAAAGTGAATTTTCTCAGGCGCTTTGTTCTTGATTTTGTAGAAAAGACTCGCCATATATCAAACATGATGAAAGGGTCACCAACTTTCCAGTCGAGCGAAGAAGGGAAGAATTTGTTCGAGGAGATAAAAGCCTCCGTTGCTCATGCGCATATCTTGGTATGTCCCGATTTCTCCAAGGATTTTATTATGTATAGCTATGCATCTGAGCACACTGTGTCAGCCATCTTAATGCAAAAGAATTCTGAGGATGTTGAGTCCCCGATTATGTTTATGAGCTCTCCTCTCAAGCCTCACGAATTAAATAGGACTCAGTTGGAAAATCATGCCTTCGCCGTTGTCAAAGCCGTTAAGAATTTCAGGTATTACATTCTAAACTCTCATACGGTGGTTCTAGTTCCTGACACGGCAGTAAAGTCCATCTTAACTCAACAGGAGTTAGGAAGTTTGCGAGGAAATTGGATTGCAAAAGTCCAAGAGTATGACATGGATATAAAACCAACCAAGTTGGTAAGAGGCAAGGGCCTATGTCAACTCATGGCTGAAAACCAAGAGTCAGAAGTTTCCAGGGAAGAAAAGGATTGCGCCAATGGAGCACAAAGCCATCTGGAGAAATCTGATTCACTGCCTATGGTTATATTTGTCGCAACCAACGACGAGTGGTATTTCGATATTTCTTTCTTTCCCACCTATGGTGAATGCCCAGCTCATCTAACTATAAAGGAGAAGTGTGCTATAAAGCTCAGAGAAGCCAGATATATCATCTGGGATGACGGTCTATACAAACGCGGAATAGATGGCATCTTCCTGCGATGTGTTGACAAGCTACAGAAGGTGAAGTTACTTGAGAGTTTTCATGATTCAGCCTATGGTGGCCATTTCTCCTCTTCCGTGATGGCACACAAGATCATCCAGTCTAGGTACTATTGGCTGACGCTTCTCCAAGATGTAGCCACCTGGGTAGAAAAGTGTGAGCCTTGCCAGCAGTTTTTCGGCAAGCCCAAATTGGCTACTTTTCCCCTCAGGCCGGTCATTAGCGACGAACCATTCAATCAGTGGGGAATTGATTTTATCGGTGCACTCAATCCCCAATCGAGTGTCAGACATAGTTATGTCCTGACAGCAACAGATTACTTCATGAAATGGGTGGAAGCCATACCTGTCAAACATGCCACTTCTGAGATTGTTTGCAGTTTCATCAAAGAAAATATCATTGTCAGGTTTGGTGATCCAAACAAGATTGTTGCTGATAATGCTTCCAACTTCTCCTCACGAGAAGTTGTTGGTTTCTGCTATGAATACAGAATAACTCTAGCTCACGCCTCAGATTATTACCCTCAGTGAAATGGTCAGGCAGAATCCAGTAATAAAAACTTAGTAACCATCATACGAAAGCTAGTGGATGAGAATCAACGAATGTGGCACAAGTCATTATACGACGCTTTGTGGGCGGACCGCATTACTCCCAAGAGGTCTCTCGGCATGTCACCTTTTCATGTGTTATATGGAACCGACGCTGAACTTCCTATTTATGCGGAACTCCTTGCCTTGCGCTTGGCACAAGCAATCAAGGACGAGACTTTCCAAAATTCCCTTGAAAAGAGGATCATGTATCTAGAAGAGCTCGAAGAAAAGAGAGTAAGAGTGGTTGACAGGATCACCGAACATCAGAATCAGGTCAAGAGATTGTTCGATAAAAAAGATAAACAGAGAGAGTACCAGGTGTGAGACCTCATCATTTTGTGGGACAAACGAAGAGAACCGAAGGGCATGCACGGAAAATTTGATTCCCTATGGAGAGGACCTTTCAAGATCAAGCAGCTCAACAGAGAGAATAGCTTCTATCTCTCGTATCTGGATAGAACTGAGCTCCCGCTTCCCTATAGCGGGAAGCATCTAAAAATATTCAGGAAGTAGAGCTTGCTTTCTTCTTTGTACAGTTTTCTTCAGTTGTGTGTTTGTTTTTGTCGTGTGTTTTATTTTGTTGGTTGTGTGTTTCCCTTTTCATTTGCCCTTGTTTTTGACTCTGTAACCCAATGGATAGGCACATGTAGATCTAGGATTCTCTACCCCCGAGTTCTGTTCAGAGATAGTCCCCAGAAAGAGCCAGCTGTTATCCCGTAAAATTGGCAAGGGCAATTTCACGGGTAACCATACCAAAATTTTGTTTTGGTCCCTCGTCAGGGACCCCTCTGCGTTCGGAGTGTTACAAATCCCTTCCCGGGAAATCTACGTTTTCCGAACATAGCCATTTTTGGTCTTTTTTGGTTGGGCGCACCTAATGTCTATGCAACACAAAGTAAATTTGCGCCCCCTTCATTTCCTTTGGTGCACCCTTTGACGTGTTGACACACATTTTGGTGCGCCTCCCTGTGATGCGCCTTTCTTGCATGCGCCAAGGCACATGCGCCTTCATGTCAAAAACATTTTTGGTGCACCAAAGGTCCACATAACCACGTGTTGACATGTGTTTTTTTGCGCCACAGGGCACAAGCTTCACAGTATTGACAGGTGTTTTGATGCGCCACTTCAAAAAGTGGTTGGCACATTTATTACACCTTTGCCTATATATAGGCGCATCCGCCCTGTCACTTTCACAATTAAAACATGTGATTAACTCTTATTCCTCTGCACCTGTCAGCACGTATATCATCCTCTTGTAGTGTTCGTGGACCCCGTTTCGCCTCTCATATTCTATATATATTTCGGGTAAGTGGTCCTTGTTACTCTCATGTTTTATGTTTTGATTGTTGGCTGTCTGTTTGTGGGGCTGGATAGAATGATTTGTGAAGCCATGAAACCCCCCCCCCCTTTTGTTGTTTTTGTTGTCCTTCTCCCCCATGCCCTTCCTCCTCTTTCCAGATCTGCTGGTAAAGAGGACTCTGCCTCAGGAAAAGTCACTTGGGTCTATTTATTACACCCTCTTCATCATCCAAGAAACCCTGCAGAAGAGGCTTAAACACATGTAATCCCTCCAAAGAAGGAAATAAACATTTAAAATCTCGTGCGGATGTATTTTCCACTTGGCGCATTCACCATGCTTGTTACATAAAAAATAGTTGCGCCCTCAAGGCACACTTTCCTTGCTTGCAAAACCCAAAAAACTTGCACCCCTCGGCGCAACAAGCTCTTGTGTAACAGTGCAAAAACCCGTGCCATTGGCACACCCTGCACCCATGCAACATCGACAAAACTTGCGCCAAGTTTCAAACTACGTTCAAAGGCGCAGGCACATCCCCTATTACAGCAACATCATGTCATGTAAACCTCCCATGCACTGCGCTAAGTCATCCCTTTTTTGCACATGAAGTCTATGTTACACACGCTAAACTTGCGCCCCTCGGTGCACCAAAGTTCCGTGTAACATGAAAAATTTATGCGCCTTTGGCACATCGTGTCCCTGTGTAACATTAAAATTATCCATGCCCAATATAAAACGCATATAAGTGGCGCAGGCGCACTTCCGCTTGCAACAACAAAATGTCATGTGTAGTATCCATGCACCTTGCGCCCTTTGGCATTGATTTGTCCCTTGTAACACCACCTTTCGGTGCACCATAATATTTAACCCTGCATCCTGCAGTGTCCATGTGCCCTGCGCCATGATGCCTTAAAATTGCTAACTCTTCCTTCTGTCAATACTTTAATGGGAGATCAAACAGCTAACATGACTCTTCTGCATTGGGTTTCACTTATTCTTCTTGCAGATCAACAACTAAGTTCAGAACTACATATGTCTACATCAAGCAAGAGGCCAACCAAGTCTAAAGGTAAATCTAAGCTTACAGAGGAAGAAATGAAGTACAAATATCAGATGGTTAGGATGCCTGAATCCCAGGCAGAATGTGACCTGGATATACGAGACTCAGAACTTGGTCACATCGATATAAAATATTTCTGGGCCAGAACCAGGAGGGTCACAGGGAGTCCGTGGATGGAAAAACTGGTAGGCAGTGGCCTACATTTTGCTGGGGGAATCCCATTCAGTGTAGTAAATAATGAATTCATGATGGTCGTGGCCTGTAGCTATAACAAAGACACGAGGTGTGTCCAGAATGAGAAGGGCGAGGTCGTGATCAACCTCACTATCCGGCACTTCGAAATTATGCTTGGCATTCCTCACCACCGGTAATTTGTGGCCGTCAACCAAGAAGACTGCACTAAGGCTTGGGAGGACAACGAAGACCAGTGTATGCAATTGATGAATGAAGTGTACTTGAAAAACAAGAAGGTGGTAACCAGATGGCCACAAGTCATTCATCGCAGTGATTTCTCTGAGGAAATAAGTGATACCATCATGTTCCTAAATAGAGTATTTGGGATTTCTGAAGGCCACTACTTTCATAAATGGATGCTTAGGTACCTGGAGACAATGAACAAGAATGTGCCAGATCAACGCTTCGAGTGGGCGGAGATCATAAGCAGCACTATATCCGAGAAGCTCCAGCAACTCACCACAACGGGGAGGTTCTACATGAACTCCTATGTAGTTTATGTTGCGGCCTCGAAGAGAGATTATCCAGCATTGATGCGGTGCGGGGTTTGGCCACGATTGAAAATATATGAATACTATCCAGAGCTAAAGCTGGAAAATAGTATTCCACAGTTTACAAAGATTAACGACGCTTTCTTCTACAGCATCATCTACCTTTTGAGGCCAAACATGACTCATGGTTGTATGACCAAGAGCATTGTTGCAGCAACGGAGAAGTGGGGGGCCTTATTCACACAATTTCCCACCTTCACCTATCTAAGGGCAGCCAACTTCTTGGGGGAACCCACCAAATTGCCAAGGTATGCCAGCCCCAAGCTGATCCTGTTGGAGCTATCCAGACAACTCATAACCTACCACGAAAAGTGCTTGAAGAGAATTAAGGGTGGAACTCCTTTCCCCCTTACAGTGGGCAGGTACACTTGTCTTTCCCACAACAAAGCCTGGGAGATGTTTGCAGAACTGGAACTGCTCAATCTAAAGCACAACTTCCCGGCAAGGCCCACTTTCGACCCAAGGAATTGCCTTCCCATGGCCAAACTCGATCCAATCCACATTCCGCAGATCGAGGATATTTACATTGACCTGTATCATGAGGTCGAGCTCAGAAGGAAAGATCACTCCCGCTTGGCTTTGGCTGAAATCATTCAGTATGGCGTGGCCATTGTCCCAAAGGGTTATCAAACCCCAGATCAAGAATTTGATCAGGTATATCTTGACATGGATGGGGAAAATTGGCCATTTGTTGTAATTGACAGAACAAAAGTGCCCCAAACCATTAAAGAAAGGGTTAAAGAAACTCTGCAGAGAACAGAGCACTAGTGTAGGATGAATGGCCTCATCTACCTCGGGGTTGATTTCAGCACATCTCCATTGGGCAATGCATATTCCAGGCTAAAACATCTGATAAAGGGTAGAGGTAAAGACAAAGAGGGTGAGTAAAGCTCCGCCCAAGAAGAGGCTCCTGAGAGTCCCCCTTCTGCCACACGAGAACAAGTTATAACTCTGGCTTCTCCAGAGAAAGAAGCAGCCGAAGAAGTTTCGATGGGCACATCCACTCAGGATGTTTCCACTACTACAACTATTGAGGTCCCTTCTATCCCTTCTCCCTCTCCTCCTTCCCCTCCTCACATGACCCAAGCGACCGTCCCTTTGGTCGTATCCTGTCCCCCGTCTTCTACTATTCCCCCTTCCTCGTCATCCATCTTCTCTTCTCTCGCGGATTTGTCCCCCACCATTTCTTCCCTCATCTCTCAACTCCCCTCCATTCCCATGTTTGCCTCCCCTGCAGTATCTCTTCCTCCTATGAGCACTTTCTCGGCCTTCCTCTGAATGCCGCCTCTAAGTGTCTCAACACACTTTCCCTCTACTACTGCAGCTACTCCCTTTTATACTTCTGGTCCCTCTCTCATAAGTCCAACATGGATCTCTCATCACCTGAGCCAAAAAAAGAGGAAATTTCCCATCGCACCGATGGACTTCTCCGTCATCCCATCAAAGGGGGCCAAGAAGAAAAAGTCTTTAACCCGCTTCTCTCAGAGTGCGTCGGGAGAGAGAGTAATGGAGATAGCATATCCCAATCCTTTAAAGGATAAAAATTATTTGTCTTCCATAGATTATATGGTGACCCAAGTCACAATGGGGACATCTTTAGAAAGCCTTCAGGGAGAGGCCCTATCTGCAGTTCACGCCCTTTGCAAAAAGCTCTAGGAAGCAAAGGAAGAAAAGAGGCTATTAAAGGAGCAAAATAAACATCTCCTCCATGCCTTGTAGAAGATGGGCAGTTCACCTCCTGCAACTACCGCCGAAACTCCTGAGCGTCTGAGCCAGGATAAGATAAATGAATATGCCAAAATTGGCGAGCAGGGTATGGCAGTTTCTGCTTGGAGGAGCCAAATCCTCAAAGAAAGTGAGGGAGTGATCGCCAAGTTCACCGGATTATATCAGAATATCAGTTAGGTGAACAAAGAGCTCCAAGCTATAGCAGGACCCATCTCTGAAGAGTTGGACCATGCCAGGATGTAGCACGAGACCTTTCAGAAAATGCTCAACTGTTAAGTCAAAGATCTGGTCAAGTTCGGCATCTTCGATCACCCCAGAGCCCTCAACAAAATCCTTTCTACTCTAGATTACCGGGTCAATCAGTTGGAGTTTTTACTGGAGAAGATTGAAAAAATCAAGGAGGAAGCTCTAGATGCAATGCAACAATTGGAGAAAATTATTCTGAGAATGTCTCCAGGCTTGCTCACTCCTTTCACCTTAAGAAAGGTAGATGAAACTATTCGGATCTTCAAGGAGATCATTTCACAAGGGCTGGGAGCAAAAGTCACTTTCGACACCGAATCCATCAACAACTTGTTGGCCTATCGTGACTTCATAGGGTGCCTGATAAAGGTAGAAAATGAGTATTCCAAACTCCCAGAAAAGCTCACAGATGAGCAGGAGACTTGCGAGGCTATTAGTGATTGACACAAGGATCCTTCCCAGGATCAACTTCAGCTCATGATCAGCAAGTTCATGGAATATCGTGCGCAGTTCCACATCACGTCTCCTGAGTAGCAGCAGAAGCAGGATACTCCATTTCAGCCGTGGGATGATGATGAATAGTTTCATTCTTCTCGACCTTCTCTTTGTAAACATCTAAAGTATGTTGACACAAATGATGACATCATCCATGTTGCACCATGGGATGATGTCATCCACTAAGTTGTCAAAAGTCAACAAATGACTTTGAGATATTTTGTAAGATATTTTTGTAATTAAGTGGTTGGTTTGTTTTTGCCTTCTTTTCTTATCTTCTTCTATAAATACTTGAAGACTTGTTGTATTCAAGTGTGGATACTTTTCAGATGAAAAATAGAAGTAAGAAGAAAAGACTTTGAACTTTTTGTAACAGAAAAAACTATTAATACAATATTTAGACTTTGTGCTGAATACCTATGTTTTACATCAGACCTTTCTTATATTAGATCTGTATGATTGTTCTGTTGGATCTACTTCTACTTTATTGCCATTTATTCATCAGTATTGCTTTATTCTTCTATGCAAGTAGGTTCGGCTCTGTTTACTACCAACCTGAAACATAGACCTTCTGACCTTTCTGCTTCAGAATTCATTTCTTTTCTCCCTTCAGGTCTTTCCCATCTCCCCACCTCGTTCCTTTCCCTTATTTTACAGTTGGAAATACCTCTACTGGGATGAAATCTCAACACCTGAAGGCAGAGTATTGTGAGACTTGCACAAGATTCTTGCTGGTAGAATAGCAATAAACCATTTTTGCTTTGCTGACTCAAAGAGGGGGCTATGCCCTGCACACTGTTGGCTCGTCTGTCCATAGATCTGCCCACCCGATAGATTTTTGGACAAACAATTTTTGGTGACTCTACTGGGGATCGAATAGACCTAATAGATCTATGGTGGTGGTGTGTTTGAAAATTAGAAAAAAAAAAAATCACTACCTGTTTGCAAATTTTAACTTTTTGTTCAAAATCCAAAATGTTTGCAGAAGTAACCCAAACTGAAAATTTTCTTCAGAGATCCATAGATCTGGGCTAGATAGAGATATTTAGTTTGCTGAGTTTTTACAAAAATCCGTATTTTTCCGTAGATTTGTGTTTCTGACAGTTTACCAAAATTTTCAAACTCTTTGAAAAGTCAAGTCTAGATCTGCAAATCAGCTTACTAAGTTTTACCATCATTTTATCCTTGTCAATCAGTCAATAAACCGCAATCAGTTTTCAAAAGAAGGGTAAAATTTAATATTTAGAAAAGTACACGCTGCTTGTTTTTGTCAGAAAAATCAGAAAATCAGCAGGTACAATAAAAAAAAAAGAGTTCTTAAATCTACCCCAAAAAGTTGTAAACCTGGAAGGTACACTGGTGGGTGAATCATTTACTCGTAGCAAAAGGGCTTGTGGAGAAATTGATCCCACTTTTGATCTGCTTCAAAGGCATAACTTCAGTATAACACCAGCGCGCTTCTTATCGCTAAGCTCAGCCGACCGATTGTCCAGGAGTGTCTCACTTCCACGAAGGAAGAATCTCTCACTAGGAACATCTACATCACTTTGCAGTGCCTTGCTGCTCAGTGGAACTGTGCTTTCAGCTCGCGTTATTTTTCCGGCCGTCCAAATGGGAGTACCATGGGGAAATGCTATGGGCCCTCTGGCTTTGCCACATCCTGTTCACGTGCTCCCACATGGGAACCGAAAGAATTTTCCCAAATTTTATGGGAGCAAAAATCAAAGCACCGACTCACATATATCTGCATTCATCATGTCATGCAGTATTCTTGATGTGACCCATGAAGATGTGTCGGTTCACCTTTTTCTGGAAACCTTGCAAGGACCCCGCCGCAGAATGGTTTCAACATTTGCCGGCTGGATCTATTACTAGCTGGGCTACCTTACAGGCTGCATTTGAAGACAATTATAAGCCTTCCGAAGATGCTTTTACGTTGCTATCAAAGATCACTCACCTAAAGAAGGAGGGTCAATGAAACTATGCATGACTTCATCGCCCGTTTCAATTCACTGATCAACCGTGTTCCGCCTACCATGCTTCCAACACCGGAAAATCAGAAGTGTTTCTTCGTAAACGCCATGAGCTCGAAAGTAAGTTTCTTACTCCTGTAAGAACAAGTAGCTACTTTGATTCTCTCTCAGGCTGCTGCCATCCAGATCGAAGATAACTTGGTAATATCTGGTGAATTAAAAAGAGAGTCATCCAAGCTTAAAGCTTCGATCCCTTCTCCCACCACTTCATCTGATCCAGCCTTTCAAAAGATGGCGAAATAATTGCTCGCATGAAAGAAGCAGTTAGCCCAAGCTTCCCCTAGTTCCTTGTACCAGGATATTCCATGAAGAACTTTCACTTGCAACAGAGTCCCGCATAGGCCACATTTTCTTGCAACTGCTCCGCGGCTTGGCGCTTGAGGCTCCTCTGGTCAACGCTTTAGCCGAAATTGAAGAAGAAGAGCAAAATTATGAAGAACCTTCATCTCATAGCCGAAGATGATCAAGATGTCGGTGAACCGACTCATGACTCTACTATCGGGTATATGGAATTTAATGAGGAGGAATTTGATGAAGAGGAGGGTACCCAAGGATATGCAAGCGAACAATCATATGCTGTTTTTACCCGCTTGTAAGGAAAAGAAGCAGAAGTGGCTCCCAATATACAGAAAGAGAAGGCCGCGTCATCCATGCCCCCAACTATTGTTAAAAGAGGTAATCCTCTTCCTGCTCAATCCCATATTAAGTCTTTTTACAAAGAAATATTTTCCTCCCATCTCTCCTCCAAATCAGCCTTCTTCTATTTCCATGAAGACTAGTAATCTTACCCTACCGTCACAAAATGAGGGACTCATTCCTCCATCAATGCAATTCTTGGCCGCGTTTGACATAATTGACCACGCTAAAAAGACCAAGATCCAAATGTCTGAAGTTGAGTATCTTCAGTCAAACACCGAACAACTTGTAAGGTTGACTGAATACATCCAAAGTCAGGCTATCATAACTAATCGAGTTTCCCCTAAAGGAATCCTTTCCACCCCTCCTTCATCCCACATAAACGTTGCCTCGACTTCCGTATCAAGCAAGATAGAACCTTTCTACCTCTCCCTCCTAATCAATGGTCACAAACTAAGCAACTGCATAATTGATTCTGGGGCTTTCTGATAATGTCATGCTGGCAAAAGTCGCTCATGCTCTGGGCCTCAGCCTTACCAAGCCTTTTGGCCGATGTTATTCCTTGGAAACCAAGCAATTTCCGTTGATCGGTCAAATCAAAGACGCGCAATTTGAGTTTGCAGCATTCCCGGAAAAAAGGGTAAAAATGACTGTCCTTGTTGCCGATATTCCAGCAAGCCTATGGAATCCTGCTAGGAAGGAGTTTTTGTAGTGAAGTTGGTGGGGAGATTCATATGGACTGGTCTAAGGCTAGGATCCCCGTCAAAGGTGTAATGCAAAAATTGGAGCCTGAATCGCCAATGAAATACTTGGTCACCAACTCTGATGACCCCAAAGCCCAAATTCTCTTCGAATCATTAGGGATGGGAAACTATTTCTTGTCTACCAAGTCTGAAAAAATGGACGTTCTCATCTGGGAAGAGGATCTTAACAAGATCTGGACTTTGCAGTTTGATGGCAATTGCGTAACTAGTGGCTGCGGTGCTGGCGCCGTGCTAATATCCCCCGAAGAGGAGATTATTCCTCTCTCTTTCAAGTTGCAGTTTTTCAACACGAATAATACTGTTGAGTATGAATCTTTGCTACTTGGCATGCAAGCCGCAAAGGAAAGAGGAATCAAGAATCTGAAAGTACAAGGTGATGCAGAGCTTGTCATAAATCAAGTTAAAAGGATATACCAAGTGAAGAATGAAAGGCTCAGACATTACCGCAATGCAGTGTGGGACAATATCGAGGAGTTTGATGCTTTTTCGATAATAACCATCCCAAGAGCTCAGAATGACATGGCCGATTCATTGGCCGTTTCAGCATCCCTCATGCTCCCCCCACCCAGGTTTGAAAATAGATAAATATACCATTAAGGTGGTTTTCCCGCCCGAGTGTGCCAGATAATTCTCATCACTGGCAAGTATTCAATGATGAAAATCAACTCATTTCCTTTCTTGAAAAGGGAAATTTTTTTTAGTGAACTTCATTTTGAAGGATCCACTTCTACATGCCGTGAATAAGTTACCCATCAAAACAAAGAATCAAAAGGAAGTGACGGCATATGTCAACTCAAAGGAAATGAAATTCCAAAAGGTTTGGTTTCTCTAGAGCATTTGTTCGACAGACATGATCGTTTTGTAAAAAAGAAAAGGCGAGATGACCCTGGCTCCTCCCCAGAAACTGAAACGGTCAATTTAGGTACTATGGAACATCCGTAGTTTGGTAAACATCGGAAAGTGTTTGCACACCCGAGGAAAAGCAGAAGTTCGTCAAATTGTTATAAAAAAACATGGATTGTATTGGCATGGTCCTATGCCGATCTAAAGTATTTTAAGCCAAAGGACATCCAGCATGATATCCCATTGAAAGAGGAGGTAAAACCCTTTCGCCAAAAGTAGAGACACTATAATCCTAAGATCTCAGGTACTATTCAGGCTGAAATTTAGAAAATGCTGGATGCACGGATTATTTTTTCCTATCCATCACATTACCTGGGTCGCGAACATTGTGCCAGTGCACAAGAAGAATGGCGAGATACGCATATGCGTGGATTTCCGTAACTTGAATCAGGCATCCTTGAAGGACAACTACCTGCTTCCCATAATGGATCAGGTTCTGCAAGCAGTAACTGGATTAGAAATGTTGTCCATTCTTGATGGTTTTTCAGGCTACAATCAGATAGAAGTCTCACCTGAAGACCAATTCAAAACAACGTTCACTACCCCTTGGGGTACGTTCGCTTATAGCAGGATGCCTTTTGGCCTGACTAATACTGGTGCCAATTTTCAGCAGGCCATGGACCTTGCGTTCAGAGGTATGATGGGGAAGGTCATCATAGTCTACTTAGATGATTTAACTGTGTTCTCCAAACAACGAAATGATAATTGTGATCATTTGGAAAAAGTATTCATTAGATGCCGAGAGCACGGGATCTCCCTGAATCCAAAAAAGTCTGTTTTCAAAGTCACAGAAGGAAAGTTGTTGGGACATGTTGTTAGCAAGGAAGGGACGAAGATAGATACCAAAAGAGTTAAGGCTATTCAGAGCCTTACTTTACCCATAAGCAAAACCGGCGTTCACTCTTTCTTTGGAAAAGTGAATTTTCTCAGGCGCTTTGTTCCTGATTTTGCTAAAAAGACTTGCCATATATCAAACATGATGAAAGGGTCACCAAATTTCTAATGGAGCGAAGAAGGGAAGAATTCATTCGAGGAGATAAAAGCCTCCGTTGCTCACGCGCCTGTCCTGGTATGTCCCGATTTCTCCAAGGATTTTATTATGTATAGCTATGCATCTGAGCACACTGTGTTAGCCATCTTAATGCAAAATAATTCTAAGGATGTTGAGTCCCCGATTGCATTTATGAGCTCTCCTCTCAAGCCTCACGAATTAAAGACGACTCAGTTGGAAAAACATGCCTTCACCATTGTCAAAGTAGTTAAGAAATTCAGGTATTACATTCTAAACTCTCATACGGTGGTTCTAGTTCCTGACACGGTAGTAAATTCCATCTTAACTCAACAGGAGTTAGGAAGTTTGCGAGGAAATTGGATTGCAAAATTCCAAGAGTATGACCTGGATATAAAAACCAACCAAGTTGGTAAGAGGCTAGGGCCTATGTCAGCTTATGGCTGAAAACCAAGAGTCAGAAGTTTCCGGGGAAGAAAAGGATTGCGCCAATGGAGCACAAAGCCAATTGGAGAAAGTTGATTCACTGCTTATGGTTCTATTTGTCACAACCAGCGATGAGTGGTATTCTGATATTGCTTTCTTTCTCACCTATGGTGAATGCCTAGCTCATCTAACTACAAAGGAGAAGCGTGCTATAAATCTCAGAGCAGCCAGATATATCATCTAGGATGACGGTCTATACAAACATGGAATAGATGGCATCTTCTTGCGATGTGTTGACAAGCTACAACAGGTTAAGTTACTTGAGAGTTTTCATGATTTGGCCTGTGGTGGCCATTTCTCCTCTTCCGTGATGGCACACAAGATCATCCAGTCCAGGTACTATTGGCCAACGCTTTTCCAATATGCAGCCACCTGGGTAGCAAAGTGTGAGCCTTGCCAGCAGTTTGTCGGCAAGCCCAAATTGGCTGCTTTTCCCCTCAGGCCGGTCATTATCGACGAACCATTCAACCAGTGGGTAATTGATTTTATCGGTGCACTCAATCCCCAATCGAGTGCCGGACATAGTTATGTCCTGACAGCAACAGATTACTTCACGAAATGGGTGGAAGCCATACTTATCAAACATGCCACTTCTGAGATTGTTTGCAGTTTCATCAAAGAAAATATCATTGTTAGGTTTGGCGTTCCAAACAAGATTGTTACTGATAACACTTCCAACTTCTCCTCACGAGAAGTTGTTGGTTTCTACTATGAATACGGAATAACTCTGGCTCACGCCTCAGATTATTACCCTCAGGGAAATGGTCAGGTAGAATCCAGTAATAAAAACTTAGTAACCATCATACGAAAGCTAGTGGATGAGAATCAAAGAATGTGGCACAAGTCATTATACGACGCTTTGTGGGCAGACCGCATTACTCCCAAGAGGTCTCTCGGCATGTCACCTTTTCAAGTGTTATATGGAACCGACGCTAAACTTCCTATTTCTGCGGAACTCCCTGCCCTGCGCTTGGCACGAGCAATTGAGGACGAGACTTTCTAAAATTCCCTTGAAAAGAGGATCATGTATCTAGTAGAGCTCAAAGAAAAGAGAGTAAGAGTGGTCAACACGATCATCGAACATCAGAATCAGGTCAAGAGATTATTTGATAAAAAAGCTAAACAGAGAGAGTACCAGGTGGGAGACCTCGTCATTTTGTGGGACAAACGAAGAGAGCTGAAGGGCATGCACGAAAAATTTGATTCCCTATGGAGAAGACCTTTCAAGATCAAGTAGTTCAACAGAGAGAATAGCTTCTATCTCTCGTATCTGGATGGAACTGAGCTCCCCGCTTCCCTATAGTGGGCAGCATCTGAAAATCTTTAGGAAGTAGAGCTTGCTTTCTTCTTTGTACAGTTTGCATCAGTTGTGTGTTTGTTTTTGTCGTGGTGTTTGATTTTTGTTGGTTTTGTGTTTCCCTTTTCGTTCACCCTTGTTTTTGACTCTGTAACCCAATGGATAGGCACGTGTAGATCTGGGATTCTCTACCCCTGAGTTCCATTAAGAGATAGTCCCCAGAAAGAGCCAGCTGTTATCCTGTAAAATTGGCAAGGGCAATTTTCGCAGGTAATCATACCCAAATTTTGTTTTGGTCCCTCGTCAGGGGACTCCTCTGCGTTTGGGAGTGTTGCAAATCCCTTCCCAAGAAATCTAAGTTTTCCAAACTTAGCCATTTTTTGTCTTTTTTGGTTGGGTGCACCGTCTGTGCAACACAGAGTAAATCTGCGCCAACTTCATTTCCTTTGGCGCACCCTTTGACGTGTTGACACACATTTTTTGTGCGCCTCCCCATGATGAGCCTTTCTTGCATGCACCAAGGAACATGCGCCCTTCGGTGGTCAACATAATTTTTGGTGTGCCAAAGGTGCACATAACCACGTGTTGACACGCGTTTTGGTGTGCCACAGGGCACAAGCTTCGCAGTGTCAACAGGTGTTTTGATGCGCCACTTCAAACAGTGGTTGGCACATTTATTACACCTTTGCCTATATATAGGCGCATCCGCCCTGTCACTCTCACAATTAAAACACGTGATTAAATCTTATTCCTCTGCACTTGTCAACACGTATATCATCCTCTTGTTGCATTCATGGACCCTGTTTTGCATCTCATATTCTATATATATTTCAGGTAAGTGGTCCTTGTTACTCTCATGTTTTATGTTTTGATTGTTGGCTGTCTGTTTGTGGGGCTGGATAGAATGATTTGTGAAGCCATGAAACCCCCTCCCCCCCCTTTTACTATTTTTGTTGTCCTTCTCCCCCATGCCCTTCCTCCTCTTTCCAAATCTGCTGGTAAAAAGGACTCTATCTCAGGAAAAGTCACTTAGGTCTTTTTATTACACCCTCTTCATCATCCAAGAAACCCTGCAGAAGAGGCTTAAACACATGTAATCCCTCCAAAGAAGGAAACAAAGACTTAAAAGCTTGTGCGGCTGTATTTTTCACTTGGTGCATTCACCATGCTTGTTACATAAAAAATAGTTGCGCCCTCAAGGCGCACTTTCCTTTCTTGCAACACCCGAAAAAACTTGTGCCGCTGTAGTGCACCAAGCTCTTGTGTAACAGTGCAAAAACCTGCGCCATTGAAGCACCCTGCACCCATGCAACATCGGCAAAACTTGCGCCAAGTGTAAAACTGCATTCAAAGGCGCAGGCGCATCCCCTATTACAGTAACATCATGTCATGCAGACCTCCCATGCGCCGCGCTAAGTCATCCCTTTTTCACACATGAAGTCTATGTTACACATTCTAAACTTGCACCCCTCGGCACACCAAAGTTTCATGTAACATGAAAATATATGCACCTTTGGCGCATCCTGTCCTTGTGCAACATGAAAATTATCCGCGCCCGGTATAAAATGCATATAAGTGGCACATGCGCACTTCCGCTTGCAACAACAAAATGTCATGTGTAGTATCCATGTGCCTTGCACCCTTTGACACTGATTTGTCCCTTGTAACAACCACTTTTTTGTGTGCCATACTATTTAACCCTGCAGCCTGTAGTGTCCATGCGCCCTGCGCCCTGATGCCTTAAAATTGCTAACTCTTCCTTCTGTCAATACTTTAATGGGAGATCAAACAGCTAACATGACTCTTCTACGTTGGGTTTCACTTCTTCTTCTTGCAGATCAACCTCATTGCCCTACACTTCAAAATTATGCTTGGCATTCCTCACCACCGGAAATTTGTGGCCGTCAGCCAAGAAGACTACACTAAGGCTTGGGAGGACAATGAAGACAAGTGTATGTAATTGATGAATGAAGTGTACCTGAAAAACAAGAACGTGGTAACCAGATGGCCACTGGTCATTCATCGCAGAGATTTCTCTGAGGAACTAAGTGATACCATCACGTTCCTAAGCAGAGTATTTGGGATTTCTGATGCCCACTACTTTCATAAATGGATACTTAGGTACCTGGAGACAATGAACAAGAATGTGCCAGATCAACGCTGTCGAGTGGCCAGAGATCATAAGTAGCACTATATCCGAGCAGCTCCAGCAACTCACCACAACGGGGAGGTTCTACATGAACTCTTATGTAGTTTATGTTGCGGCCTCGGAGAGAGATTATCCAACATTGATGTGGTTTGGGGTTTGGCCCCAAGTGAAAATGTATGAATACTATCTAAAGCTAAAGATGGAAAATAGTATTCCACAGTTTACAAACATTAACAACGCTTTCTTCTACAGCATCTTCTGCCTTTTGAGGCCAAACATGACTCACGGTCGTACGACCAAGAGCATTGTTGCAGCAACGGAGAAGTGGGGGGGCCTTATTCACGCAATTTCCCACCTTCACCTATCTAAGGGCAGCCAATTTCTTGGGGGAACCCACCAAATTTCCAAGGTATACCGGCCCCAAGCTGATCCTGTTGGAGCTATCCAGACAACTCATAACCTACCACGAAAAGTGCTTGAAGAGAAAGAAGGGTGGAACTCCTTTCCCCCTTACAGTGGGCAGGTACACTTGTCTTTCCCACCACAAATCCTGGGAGATGTTTGTAGAACTGGAACTGCTCAATCTAAAGCACAACTTCCTGGTAAGGCCCACTTTTGACCCAAGGAATTGCCTTCCCAGGGCCAAACTCAATCCAATCCACATTCTATAGATCGAGGATATTTACATCGACCTGTATCATGAGGTCGAGCTGAGAAGGAAAGATCACTCCCGCTTGGCTTTGGCTGAAATCATTTAGTATGGCATGGCCATTGTCCCAAAGGGTTATCAAACTGCTGATCAAGAAGTTGATCAGGTATATCTTGACACAGATGGGGAAAATTGGCCGTTTGCTGTAATTGACAGAACAAAAGTGCCCCAAAACATTAAAGAAAGGGTTAAAGAAACTCTGCAGAGAACAGAGCACTGGTGTAGGATGAATGGCCTCATCTACCTCAGGGTTGATTTCACCACATCTCCATTGGGAAACACACCTTCCAAGCCAAAACATCTGCCAAAGGGCAGAGGTGAAGACAAAGAGGGCGAGTCAAGCTCCGCCCAAGAAGAGGCTCCTGAGAGTCCCCCCTTCCGCCGCACGAGAACAAGTTATAAATCTGGCTTCTCCAGAGAAAGAAGTGGCCGAATATGTTCCGATGGGCACATCCACTCAAGATGTTGCCACTACTACAACTATTGAGGTCCCTTCTATTCCTTCTCCCTCTCCTCCTTCCCCTCCTCACGTGACCCAAGCGACCATCCCTTTGGTCGTATCCTCTCCCCCGTCTTCTACTGTTCCCCCTTCCTCGTCATCCATCTTCTCTTCTCTCATGCAGTTGTCCCCCACCATTTCTTCCCTCATCTCTCAACTCCCCTCCATTCCCATGTTTGCCTCCCCTGCACTATCTCTTCCTCCCATGAGCACTTTCTCGGCCTCCCTCTCAATGCCTCCTCCAAGTGTCTCAACACACTTTCCCTCTACTACTGCAGCTGCTCCCTTTTCTACTTCTGGTCCCTCTCCCATATGTCTAGCATGGATCTCTTAGCACCTGATCCAACAAAAGAGGAAATTTCCCATCACACCAATGGACTTCTCCGTCATCCCATCAAAGGGGGCCAAGAAGCAAAAGCCTATAAACTGCTTCTCTCAGAGTGCGTCGGGAGAGAGAGAGTAATGGAGATAGCGTATCCCAATCCTTTAAAGGATAAAAAGGATCTGTCTTCCACATATTATACGGTGACCCAAGTCACAATGGGGACATCTTCAGAAAGCCTTCAGAGAGAGGCCTTATTTGTAGTTGACACCCTTTGCAAAAAGCTCCAGGAAGCAAAGGAAAAAAAAGAGGCTATTAAAGGAGAAAAATAAACATCTCCTCCATGCCTTGTAGAAGATGGGCAGTGCACCTCCTGCAACTGCTGCCGAAACTCTTGAGCCTCTAAGCCAGGATAAGATAAATGAATACACTAAAATCGGTGAGCACGGTATGGTAGTTTCCACCTGGAGGAGCCAAATCCTCAAAGAAAGTGAGGGAGTGATCGCCAAGTTCACCGGATTATATCAGAATATCAGCCGGGTGAGCAAAGAGCTCTAGGATATAGCAGGACCCATCTCCAAAGAGATGGACCATGCCAGGATGTAGCACGAGACCTTTCAGAAAATGCTCGACTGTTCAGTTGAAGATCTGGTCAAATTTGGTGTCTTCGGTCACCCCAGAGCCCTCAACAAAATCCTTTCTACTCTGTATTACCAGGTCGATCAGTTGGAGTTTTTCCTCGAGAAGATTGAAAAAATCAAGGAGGAAGCTCTAGATGTAATGCATCAAATGGAACAGATTCGTTCTCAGAATGTCTCCAGGGTTACTCACTCCTTCTTTCACCTTAAGAAAGGTAGAATGAAACTATTCAGATCTTCAAGGAGATCGTTTTACAAGGGACTGGGGCTAGAAGTCACGTTCGACGCCGAATCCATCAATAACCTGTTGGCATGTCGTGACTTCATCCGTGTACCTGATAGAGGTAGAGAATGATTATTCCAAACTCCTGGAAAAGCTCATAGATGAGCGGGAAGACCTGTGAAGCTATCAGCGATTGGCACAAGGATCCTTCCGAGGATCAACTTCAACCCATGATCAGCAAGTTCATGGAGTACCATGCCCAGTTCCACATCTCGTCGCCCGAGCAGCAGCAGCAGCAGGATACCCCCTTCCAGCCGCGGGACGACGACAAATAGTTTCATTCCTTCTCGATCTTTCTCTTTGTAAAATATCTAAAGTCATGTTGACACAAATGATGACATCATCCATGTTGCACCATGGGATGATGTCATCCACCAAAGTTGTCAAAAGTCAACAAATGACTTTGTAGATCTATTGTAAGATATTTTTGTAAATAAGTGGTTTGTTTGCTTTTGTCCTTCTTTTCCTCTCTCCTTCTATATATACTTGAATACTTGTTGTATTCAGGGGTGGATATCTTTTCAGATGAAAAATAGAAGTGAGAAGAAAACGACTTTGTAACTTTTTGTAACAGAAACAAGATATTAATACAAATATTAAGACTTTGTGCTAAATACCTGTGTGTTATGGGCATCTGATCTTTCTTATGTCAGATCTGTATGCGTTTATTCTGTTGGATCTATCTTCTACCCTTTATTGTCATTTATTCATCAGTATTGCTTTATTCGTTTATGCAAGTAGGTTTGGCTCTGTTTACTACCAATCCCAAAACATAAACCTTCCGACCTTTCTACTTTGGAATTCATTTCTTTTCTCCTCTTGGGTCTGATCTTTCTTCATCTCCCTACTTCGTTCCTTTCCCTTCTTTCGCAGTTGGAAACACCACTCCTGGGATGATATCCCAAACCCCCGAAGGAAGAATATTGTGAGACTTGCACAAGTTTCCTGCTGGTAGAATAGCAATAAACCAATTTCGCTTTGCTGACTCAAAGAGGGGCTATGCCCTGCACACTGTTGGCTCGTCTATCCATAAATCTATCCACCCGTTACAGATTTTCAAACCAACGGAAGCAATGTTCGGTGGGTTTCCCTCCAGGAACTGTTTTGACGGTTTTCGACGATAAAATATTGAGCTTGCTGACCAATTGTATAGAATTTCACCATGTTTGGGATTGTATAGTTTTAAACAAACATTTTCATAAGTGAACCCATGAAAGTTGCAATATTAAACGTAAACCTGAACTTTTGCGGGAAAAATGTCTTAAAAACATAAAATGAGTAAAAAATGATTACAATCGGGGACTTATCCTCCTCGTTTTGGCAGCATGGTTAAAATCTATCATTTATACGAAGCTAATAGTCTCCCCTACGCGATGAGTACCATTTTTGTGAGGTGGTATTGAATTTTTCAGCACGAGTGAAAAACGTCTTAGGAATAGAAAATTTCACGTTTTTGACCTTTTACATGAAAAAATGAGGAAAATATAGCTCTGAGTCGCGGGAACTGCTAAATTTTGTCTCAGAGTTCCGCAATTGAGGGTCGGATAACCATGACTCACGGTTCTAGAACCGTGATCGCGACTTTATAAACCGTAATTGGTAATGTACCAAACCTAGAATTCAGGAACCACGATCGTGCAGTTATTAAAACTGCGATCGTGGTTACCTTTATTTCAAGGTTTTTATGTACCATGTGAATTGTCCACCAACTTCGCTGCACTGTACCCGTAATTATTATGGACACTAAAGTAAACTTTCTACATGTTGTTTAACCATTATCATCGAAAGTAAATTTTCATGGGACAAAAGAAACGAAGTCAAAGATTTTTGAAGTCAACCTTAGTTTAAAATTTAAACCCAGACGAACATAGAGGTAAAAATATTTGAAAATGTTGAGCGAATTCAGAATCTTTGTGAATCAACTAGAGTTTCTTCTTCATGCTCTTCCCCATATTCTAAGCAATGAGGAATCATGTAATCTTTCCTACTGTGAACCTTTTTGGCCAAGATCTCGAATTCACTACGTGTCCATGAAATATGTTCTTGACTGAAGCCATATTTTGTAGAATAATTGAAAGTACTCTTGTTAGTGTAACTGATGTTGAACCTATCCATCATGGTTTCCAGTAAAAAATCTCAATTCTACGGACCAAGTTCAGGTTGAAACTCTATTTGATCTCTGAAACTCTTTGTTTCAAACTTACCTCGTAGATATGTTTGGATCACAAGGTAAACCTTCTTCACCTTTATTGACCTTGATGAGAACATTTTCATACTAATGTCACACAGACAAATACTGACAGATCTTGGATAATGGTTAGCTTTGATACCAAAATGATTTGTAAACCTCTAGCTTTGCGAAATTTATTAGAGCACAAATTCCATTAATTTGAGCTCGTGTACTTTGTCGATTATTTAAGCCAAGTGATAGATTCATTAATGTTAGTGAATGAATTTGTGCCCTAGAACTGTTTAGAATCTCTATTTTGCTTGTAATGAGAAAGATAAAAATCTCCAGCTCATGTGCAACATAATATTTATCCTGGATAACCCCCAAGTGTGAGGGAAATTGTTCACTTGTTCTATGGCATGGGAAGGGAAATCATTCTCTTTGCTTCCCAATATTATATTGGCCAATTTAAATGAAAATACATATTACACGAACCTGAATTAAGGACTCAAAACAATGTCAGTATCCTCCCTTATCTACTTGTTTGGTCCACATTCGGGATCACGGGCGTCTTGCTTCTACATCAAAAATTGACCCCAACAACACTTTTTTGCTCACTGTGGTACCCATTCCAACTTCAATGGGGATCAATTTTCACTTTCTCTCTTGAACTTAAATAGTTTTCTCCCCATGATCCTCTTATGCACTGGAGAATGGAAAGATGTACATTTGCCCCGTGGCCCCAGAAAGTTTGACCAAATGGTTCAAATCCACAACCATTCATGGCTTATTTATTTTTCTTTCCGTTAGCTGCACAGGACCACTTGTGTCTGCACACTGGCGGTTACCTGAAAAGCCACTACGGAGGTTATTGTAGAAAAACTAGTTGTCATTTGAAGGGGGGTGGTTACATAGTTCAACTGGGACTCTTGGGACACAAGAGTGGTGGATCAACCTAGAACTTCAATAGTCATGTTATTCGGGCGGTGGAGGAACTTGAGTTTTTGAGCCTTCTAGTTCCAAAAAAGGTTAAAATGTTTGATGAAGTGGTGTTCTTCTACGATCCTTATGGATCATCCAACCAGGTCATTTGCCAAGTGTCCTATCTCAAATAGGAGTGGTGGATCCTTGTAGAGCTATTTATGTTTCATTGATGAATCTTTACAAAAAGGCATGACTTGGTATTAGTTGAAGCCCGTAAGGAAAAAGTCAAAGGTGAAGCTGCCATTTTTTCTAAATTTTAAGAGTTGGAGCATCGGGCCTGGTTGAGGAACATGGCTGATTTGAGTCTTTTTCCAAAAAAGGATAAGAACCTATAATGAAAAGGGCCA
Source organism: Taxus chinensis (assembly GCA_019776745.2). Lineage (NCBI taxonomy): Eukaryota > Viridiplantae > Streptophyta > Pinopsida > Cupressales > Taxaceae > Taxus > Taxus chinensis. The sequence continues at coordinate 626,562,676 of CM034151.1, forward strand.
CGACCCCATGTCCAATAAGAATTTTGATGCCAGTTTTGTGTTTCTAGTTGAAAATTCAAAGCGGTAATTGACGAGACTCCCTATTTCTTCTAAATTGACCATGGTTTATGCTTCTAATGTTCCTAAAGTTTCTACGGGATTGAAGCTGATGAACCATTGCAATCCCTTCATATTACGTGGAAATACCCAATTCCTACCAAATATTTACATAAAAAATCAAATGGTCATGATAGTTAAAGTGGACTAAATCAAAATCATGATAGTTTCTCATTTTAACATATGGTTTGTAATCCTTGTTCATGAACGTTCTTATTCACTAAATCCAAGAGACAAAATCTTGATCCTAGGCCTCAAGGACTTTTACATATTTGTTACCGTATGGTGGTTGAACAAGGATATAATTGACAGTGTCGATGATCCTGTCCAAGGCATGGTGATTCATTTTAGAGAATACTAGAGTATTGTGTACATGGAAAAGATTGAAAAGACCATTTTTTTTGTGATTCCTCCCCTCTTCCCTCCTCTGTATTTCCTAAATTCTGAATCTATGTGCAAATTTTGACAATCGAGCCTCAATAATCAGAAAATATGGACATTGATTGCCTCTTTTATTAGAGGAATTGATTCATACCTTATAACCAATGAGTTTGATTCGGATGTTGTAGCTATCTCAAGCAGGGATTCTTCTTAATTTGTGTCTCAATCCAGAAATTCATGTAAATGAAATTCAAAATCTAATGTCTCAGCCTAAAAATATAAGAAAGTTCTACTCGTAGTCAACATTAGTTATCACACCTTGTCAACTCATGTATGAGGTTGAACCTGAAACCTTCTCAGACAGAAGTTCTAGCTCTAGATGAGAAAGTTGGGTTAGATGCTATGTCACAGGGTGAATATAATGCCCTAATCAAGAATCTCTATTTGAAAGGCCACTATTGAGTTCCTCTTCCTTAAAAAAGGATGCACATATAGGAATCTAGATGGTTATAAGTAGCAGGGACTTAAATATCCCATACTGTTGTCTGGTAAAACTGAAAAATTTAAGGAAAGATTAGTTACTAGATGATTTACTCGCCAAACATGGTTTAGTTTATGTTGAAACCTTTCACTCGTCATTTCAAAAATTAGTACTGTTAGAATTCTTACAGCTCTAAAGATGCTCAACATGGTCATGGGAGATTCACCAAATGGATTGTAGAAGAATGTGTTTTAAAATGGCGATTTGAATAGATCACACAAATTTACATGCATGTAACATCAAAGGATATTTTGGGAAGATCCTCTAGTCGAGAGACCTTATATACTGTGTGTAAGCATCCAAGAAGATATTGCTTATGGCCTATGAAACAAGATCCTAGAGCTTGGTATGATAATATACAATAATTTCTTTCAAGAAATTTGTTTCTCATAACTATTCTGGACCTTGATGATGAATTTGCTGTTGAATTGGAAAGGCTTAGACAAATTCCAATCATATTATTATTATTGTCTTAAACTGTTGCCGATCTCTTGATTACTAGTAGTGATACACCCGGAATACTAATTCTTAGAATCAAAGACAAATTAAGATCCAACATTTGTAGATGCTTAAAAAATTGTTAGTTTTCTTAATCATTTCTTACACATGATCAATTTGTCAGAAATCAGAAAGACTCCGAATTGTTGTATCTCAATCACAATATGCTTCTAACCTTCTTAAAAGGTTTAACCATAGCATTTATTGACTAGAGCCTATATTTATTCATATAATATATTTGGTGTTAAATTAGCATCCAGGAACCTACTTGTGATGAATTTAGTCCTATTTTATATAGACAACTTGTTGGTCCAGTTTGATTTATTTGACTATCACTAACCACTGATCATGACCTCCTATGTAGGCTTAAGAAAGAATTGTTTCTAGATTCAATGTAGGATCCTTATGAGAACCATTGGAAAGTAGAAAAAATGATTATAAGGTATATCAAATATACAATCAATTTTGGTTTATGTTATTCTTCTTGTGATGATGTAAGATTTATTTAGTTATTGCTGATTTGTGGAGTCACTGCAGGAAGACATTGTTGATAGAAAATATAGTTCTACATGTTGACCCCAATATCTGTTACAAGCTGGGTGCAGGTATAAGAAGTGCACTTCGAGCAGTAAGTTCAATAACACATAAAATATCTATCAAGATCTACTAAAGTCCAAGTATAAAAGTGTTCATGGAAGTAGCAAGAAGGATAGCTATGTGGCTCAATGAGAGACTATTGTATAAAGTTCGTAATAGGTTGAAAATAAGGATACCAGAAGATGTTTTTTTCTTTGAAAACAACTTGAAAAGGTTGCATTCATCAGTCTTGTACCACTAGAAGTTCTGTTTCAATCCTCAGAAGAGCCCAACCAAGAACATTGAGGGAGGTTCAATACTTTGCAGTTGATACTGATGATGATCTAATTCTTTCTATAAAAGTGAAAGGACCAAATAGGAAGTAAAAAGGTCAGAGTTTGAATCCAGTCACCACTGATCCAATGTTTCAAAAAATGGAAAATGACCTAGTTGCTTTAAAGAAGCAACTATCACAAATCATAATGAGGAATGCTCAAAGGAGACAAAATCCTCATGATAGACGAAGAATTGATCCACCTCCTTGCAGGATTGCTCTTGAAGCACCACCATTCAATGCCATTTGTGGACACTAGGGAAGTAGAAGAAGGAACAGACATTGAGGAAACTGAAGAAGAAATCATGGATGAATATGAAAACTATCTTGAAATTGAAGAGGTCAGCATGCACAATGGCCTAATTGAATACATTGATGATGAGGAGGAAGGTGATGAAGAAGCTATAAGTTTTTCATGTGTTTTTTTCACTCGTGCACAATCCAAGAATGGTGTTTTAGCCTCATCAATTGCAACTGAGAGTAGGAAGAACAAAGAAGATATCTCTTCAAAGCCTCCACTAAACAAGATCATCAGCAGGTGATCACCATTACCAGCTTCCATGGAATCAGCTAGAGAGAAATCAGATTCACCAGTTGTAAAGGACCACACTGATGTGCCAAGTAAGTTATATGATTCTTCTCCCAACTCAAAAGATGTTAAGAGCAAGTCCCTTCTAAATGCTAGTTTTGTAAGAACATCTAAATTTCAATCAAAGGATACACTTCCATCACCTTCCAAGCCAATTACTACATTTGAAAAGGTGAAACCAGCACCAAAAGTAACAAAACCCCTATCATTTAAGTCCTCATCCACTTCTGTAACCTCTTCCTCATCTACCATAACTCCATTTGACTTTGTGGAGCATGCAATCAAAACCAAAGTTTAGCTCTCTGAGATTGAATACCTACAAACACATCCTGCCCAATTTGACAGATTCATCAAGGCAGTTCGGGGTGGTAACTCTACATCCCAAATCTCTAATTCTAAAGGCTTACTTCCCACACCATCCATACCACCTTCTCAAAACATGCTAACCCTCAGTGCCTTTACCACTAACAGAGTTGAGCCTTTTTACTTGTCAATTCTCATTAAGGTTTCTAGCTGAACAATTGCATTATAGATTATGGAGCCTCAGATAATGTGATGCCAGCAAAAGTTACAAATGCTCTTGGCATCACTTTGACCCAAGTAAATGGCACATGCTACTCAATGGAATCCAAACAAGTTCCATTGGTAGGAATGATTATGGATGCTCAGGTTGCACTAGCTGATTACCCTAATAAGAAGATACTCTTGACAATTTTGGTGGTAGACATCCCATCATCTTTTGGTATGTTGTTGAGTATAAGTTTTTGCAGAGATCTAGGTGGAGAAATAAAAATGGATTGGTCATTTTCAGCTATCCTAGTGAAAGGAGAAATGAAGAAACTGTTTCCAGTCAGGAAAATGAAATTCACAGTAAGGAAATGTGATGATCCAAGAGCTAACATCCTCTTTCACGATTGTGGGCTAGGAAACTACTTCCTTACATCAAAAAAGGAAGAGAACTTTCCACTCCTCATGTAAGAAGAAGAAGATCATATTTGGACAATGGAGTTTGATGGCAGTCATTCGAGAGCAGGTTTAGGAGCTGGTGTAGTATTATACTCTCCCTCCAATGAGGTATATCCTTTTTCCTACAAGCTCCAATTTGATAATACAAACAATACTGCAGAGTATGAAGCATTGATTTTAGGCATGAATGCAACAGAGGACATGGGAATCAAGAAGCTGATATGCAAAGGTGATGCAGAGGTTTTGGTGAAGCAGTTCCACCAGCAATATCAAGTGAAAAATCTAAGGCTCGAGCACTATAGAAACAGAGTGTGGGACTGCATTGAATTCTTTGATGCATTCTCCATTGAAGCTATCCCTAGGGAGAAGAATGAAAAGGTTGATTCTCTAGCAGTGTCAACTTCCTTAGTAACACCTCATCCTTCTTTTGGCAAGGATAAAGTGACCATTGAGATGGTGTTCTGACCCAGCATACCAGACAATTCAAATCACTGGCAGGTCTTCAATGATGATAACCATATCCTAGCCTTCTCAGAACAAAGGGATAACTTCAATAATTTCTTCTTTGAAGGAAGTGAAAACCCACACCGTGAATCAACCCCTAAAGAAGATAAGGAAGGAATTGAGGGAATTGATGAAGAGGGAGTAATCAAACTGAAAGGAAACAAAATCCCCAAAGGCCTAGTTTCTTTGGAAGACCTCTTTGAAAAGCATGATAGGTTCATACAAGAGAAAGAAAAATAGTCTTCTCGGTGTCGATCTGATTTTGATCAAGAAAACATTGCCACTTCAGAGAATCCAAGGATGGTTAACATTGGTAAATGCTTCTCACTAGAAGAGAAGAGAAAATTTGTTGCTCTAATAAAAAATTACTTAGATGTCTTGGCCTACTCCTATGATGAACTCAAATCTTTTTAGCCAAAGGAAATGCATCACTCCATTCCTTTGAAGCAAGGATCCAAGCCCTTCAAGAAAAAACAAAGGCCCTACGATCTAAAGATTTCCAATGTTATCAAAGAAGAGGTGATAAAGATGCTCAATGCTAGAATCATTTTCCCCATCCACCATTCAACATAGGTGGCTAACATTGTGCTAGTAAGGAAGAAGAATGGGGAAATAAGGATTTGTGTAGACTTCCAAAATCTGAATCAAACATCTCTCAAAGATAACTACCATCTTCCAATCATAGATCATATTTTCTAAGCAGTCACTGGATTTGAGATGCTCTCTTTGCCTGGTAAATTCTCAGGGTATAACCAAATCAAGGTGGCATAAGAGGATTGCAACAAAACATCCTTCACAACACCTTGGGGCACTTTTGCCTACAACAGTATGCCTTTTGGCTTGATCAATGCTGAAGCAACTTTCCAAAGGGCAATGGACTTGGCCTTAAAAGATTTGAAACACTGCATTGTAATTTACCTTGATGACCTCACGATTTTTTCAAAGAGGAGGGGAGATCATATTAGTCACTTGGAGAAAGTCCTTGCAAGGTGTAGGAAACATGACATTTCTCTAAATCCAAAGAAGTGCATATTTAGAGTCACAGAAGGCAAGTTGTTAGGACACATTGTGAATGAACATGGAGCACACATTTATCCTGAGAGGGTCAGAGCTATCCAAACACTAGCCTTACCAACCAGCAAGAAGGGAGTTCATTCATTCTTTGGAAAGGTAAACTTTCTTTGTCATTTTGTGCATGAGTTCTCTGAACTGACTAAGCATATAACTTCCATGATGAAACCTCAAGAAATTTTTAAGTGGAATAAGGAAGGAAAAAAAACATTTGAGGAGATCAAGAAAGCCATTACCAAAGCTCCAACTCTTGTATCCCAAGATTTCAACAAGGAGTTCACCATGTATTGTTACGCATTAGAACATACACTCTCTTATGTCCTTGTTCAGAAAAATGATGAAGGTTTGGAAACACCCATTTCTTTCATGAGATGTCCTTTGAAAAATCATGAGCTAAAGTACAACCAATTGGAGAAACATGCCTACGCAGTGGTCAAAGCTGTTAAAATTTTCAAATTCTACATTCTCAACTCCCATACGGTGGTGATGGTCCCTGGAAGTGCAATCAAGTCCATTTTTACTCAAAAAGATCCTGGGGCTAAGAGAGGAAGTTGAATTGCGAAGACCCAAGAGTATGACTTGGAGATTAGACCCTCTAATATGGTAAGAGGAAATGGTTTGTGCAAGCTGATTGCTAAAGATGAAGCTCTCAAATCTCAGCAGGGAGAAAAGAATGGTGTTTTCTCAACATGTTCAAGAGACAGTCCATAGGTGCTCTTTGTTACCACCACTGATAATTGGTATGCCGACATTGCTTACTATCTCACTTATGGAGAATTCCCCCCTCATCTTGATTATAAAAAAAGAAGGACACTTAAGATAAAGGCAACCAATTTTGTGATCTGGAATCATGCACTTTACAAGAGAGGCCTAGATGGTTGTTTCCTTAGGTGTGTAGATAAGGAGCAGTAAGAAAAGTTGCTTAGGGCATATCATGATCAAGCTTGTGGTAGAAATTTCTCAGCAATGGTCACCACACATAAGATCCTGAGAGGGAGATATTATTGGCACTCCATCTTTGCAGACACTCAAGATTGGGTTTCCAAATACAAATAATGTCAACAATTTGTTATAAATCCACAACTAGTTGCACTGCCACTCAGGCATGTGGTGATTGAAGAACCATTTCAGCAATGGGGGCTAGATTTTATTGGTGTTCTGAATACTCATTCTAGTGCAAGACATAGTTATGTACTCACCAAAACTGATTACTTCACTAAATGGGTGGAAGCCATCCCAACCAAGCAAGCCAAATCTGAAATAGTCTACAACTTCATCAAGGAGAATATCATTGTTCGTTTTGGAATACCACAGAAAATTGTTGTAGACAATGTCGCATATTTCTCTTCCAAGGAGCTCACAAAGTTTTGTTGTGGATTTGGAATCTACCTATCTCACTCTTCTGACTATTACCCATAGGGAAATGGGTAGGCTGAGTCAAGAAACAAGAACATTGTGACCATTTTCCACAAGATGGTAAATGAGAATCAAAGGAACTGGCACAAGAAGTTATATGATGCATTGTGGGCTGATAGGATCACTCCTAAGAAGGTAATAGGTATGTAAACTTTCCAAATTTTGTATGGAGTCAAGGCAGAGAATCCCCTCACAATTGAGATGTCAGCTCTCAAGTTGCTGTAAGAAATAGAAGATGGTCAATATAAAGACTCCATTGACAAGAGGATCCTCTTCTTGGAGAAGCTAAAAGAAAGCAGATGCCAAGTGGTGGATAGAATTAAAGAACATCAATTGAAATTGAAGAATGTCTTTGACAACAGAGAAAAGGTGAGAGAATTCAAGGTTGAAGACTTTGTCTTGCTATGGGACAAGAGAAGAGAAGCAAAGGGCAGTCATGGAAAGTTTGATTCATTATGGCTCGGCCCATTCCCAATTCATGAAAATTGTGGTGAGAATGTTTTACTCCTCTCATAATTGATGGAATGCCATTTGAATTTCCTCAAAGTGAGAAATACTTGAAACTGTATCATCAATGAAAGCGGGTTGTCCCACGTCTTATACCATAGGTGATTTTCGTAGGTGTGTTTTTCCCTTTTTCTGTTGTGTGGTTCTGGTTTAGTTTTGTTGGTTTGTTGCATGTTTTCTCCTTCTTCCATTCTTTCTCAAAATTGTACATGACTCTACAAATCCAAATGGATAAGGAACTGGTTAACGTAATATGTTTTGAAACTTGAGATTCTGGATCCTCATATCGTGCCCTAGCCATGCCCAGTTCACGCCATGTCTGCAAGCTAGAGCTAGTTATTGTATCCTGAAATTGTTGTCCACTCAAAATTCCCCACTCTGATAAAAGTAAAAATTTCAAAATTTTGAGTTTGAGTGTCTTTTCTGTTGAGCTGGTGGTGTGAAAAAGGCCGTGAAATTGAGAAAATCTGTGTTTTTGGGTCATTTTGTGTGATTTTCGGGCCTGTCGGACAATTTTGTCCCAACTGTCCCAAGTTCAAAAGTGCGTCCTGTTCCCTGATCGGCTAAAATCCCTGAAGTTGTCCCATTTTTGGGCCCGTCGGAACTTTTTGTCCCAAGTGTCCCAAATAGAATTGTGCAAGCTGTTCCGTTTTCGGCCGATTCGCCCGAACCGCGTCCTTCGCGCTATTTTGTCCCAACTGTCCCAATTTCAAAAGTGCGCTCTGTTCCATTTTCGGCCGATTCGTCTGAACCGCGTACTTTGCGCTTTCACGTCCCAAGTGTCCCAAATCAAAAAGTGCAAGTTGTTCCATTTTCGGCCGAAACTCCCGAGTCGCATCCTTCGCGCCATTTTGCCCCAACTGTCCCAATTTCAAAAGTGCGCTCTGTTCCAATTTCGGCTGAAACACCCGAACCGCGTACTTCGCGCGTTTTCATCCTAACTGTCCCGAGTTCCAAATTGCTCTCTGTTCCCCGATCGGCCGATTCGCCTGAACCGCGTACTTCGGAACTTTGTGTCCCAAGTGTCCCAAACTTTCTGTGCGAGCTGTTCCATTTTCACCCGAACCGGCCGAGTCGCGTCCTTCGGAACTCTTTTTCCCAAATGTCCCAAAGTTAAAAAGTGCAAGCTGTCCCATTTTCGTCCGAAACTCCCGAGTCACGTACTTCAGAACTCTTTGTCCCAAATCAAAAAGTGCAAGTTGTTCCCTTTTCGGCTGATTCACCCGAACCGCGTACTTCGCGCGTTTTTGTCCCAAATGTCCCAAAATGCATTTGTGCGTCTTCTCCCTGTTTCGCCCGAATCGGCCGAGCCGTGTGTTTCGCACATTCACGTCTCACATGTCCCAAGTGAACCTAATGCAATTCATACTTAGTTTTTCCCGCTCTACCCGAATATGCTAAACATGAATTTAAGTTGTGGCTCTGATACTATCAATCCGAAGACCAAATTCCAAGGACAGCTGGCAGGAGGATGAAGCTTTCAAGACACTGGTTATATTAGTTTTCAAAGATATTCATTGTCATCTTCAAGATGAAACTTCTGGTGTGTCCCTCATGGCAAAGACATAGCTGAGACGTTAAAGAAATTCAAGCAGCGGTTTCTGAAGTCGGTGGGTCCCTCTCAGTGACTGGCCACCTGTCCGCTTCTCCTTGTTCTTTTCTCTTCTTCCATTTCTTTTTCCGTTTTCTTTGCAACGAGTTGGGGTATTGCGATTGGCGGTCCCTAAGTGTTCTTGGTTAAAGAAGCGGTTACAAAGAGTAACTGATTTGTAAGCTATATAATGGCCTTCCTTACGCCATTTTAAAATCATCGAGAAAAAGAGGAAGAACTTGGCATATTTTCTGAAAGTGTAAATAGAGCATCAAGATATCAATACAGAAGGACTTTCCATTCTTTGTCTATCTAATTCCTGTTATCTCTGTGTTTTCATTTAATTTTGTGAAGATCATTTGTCTCTAGTTCGTTAGTCTCACTGATTGCATATTTCCAAATATTGCGAGTACGGTGATCTTGTATAACTAAGAAGGAACTTTGTGTCCTTGATTAATGAATCTGAAGAAGGTTATTTACAAAACTTTGTGTCTTTAAATTTCATCTTGTTCATCCAATGCAAATGATCTTGTTTTAAATTCAGTGCAACTTCGTATACATAAAGAACTATTCTGCTATCTATAATTCTGCATGTTGCCCTTCTGCTCATCCTCGTATCCCCTTTCCTCAGTCCTTTTGTAACTGATGATCCTTATGGAAAACACTTTCGTAATATCCAAGTTCAACCATAAAATCACGTTTTGTATATTTTTAAATAAGTTCGTTTCTGAATAAGGGAACCTCTCCCATTAAAGAGGAGGGACTTCTTGTCCCCTGACTGTTGCTCTTCTTAAAAGTCCTATTTGACGACCAACAGTTTTTGGCGACTCCGCTGGGGAAAATCACATTCCAGTTCTGTAATTTTTGATCATCCTTTGATCTGGTGACTCCGCATTTCACTCGAGGGAGAAGGGCCCTTGGTATTGAAGATTCTCAGTTTCAGCTTTTAGAGCAACAAGGTTTTTCTTTCCCTTCAACTTCAACAAGAAATAGAAAGACCCGTTCGACAAGCACTCCACCTGTTCAAGATAGAAGTCCTACGGGTGGTATTCCTTCAGAGCCTGCTAGTCCCAATCTACGAGCTTTGATCCTTGCTGGTGTTACAGTTCCTCTCCAAGCCATATTTCCAAGAATGGCAACACCATTGCCATGGGGTCAACGTGTCGGGCCCCTGGCCCTTACTCAGCCTTTGCATGAGTTACCCAGAGGTAACCGGAAGAACTTCCCTAAATTCAAAGGTGATGGCAAAGTGCATCCTGATGAACATATTGCAGCCTTCATAGTTGCATGTGGATTTTTGGGAGTTGAACATGAAGATGTCTCCGTAAGACTGTTCATGGAGAATTTACAAGATAATGCTGCTGATTGGTTCTATCACCTTCCGGCTGGTGCTATAACCGACTGGGACACAATGAGAACTCAGTTCGAAAACCGTTTCAAGCCGGCAGAAGATGTGCATGCCTTACTAGCCCAGATCTCTCAGATAAAGAAAGATTCACAAGAGCCCATGAGAGAATTTGTGGCCCGGTTCAACAAGTTGATAAATAAAATTCCAACAAACACTCGACCTGTTGATCGGATTCAAAAATATTTCTTTCTAAATGCCCAATCACCTAAAGTTAGTTATGCACTAAGAAGGGCTAATCTCGCAACATTAGCTCTAGATCAAGAACTGGATGTTAGTGTCGAAGATGATTTAATCATGTCAGGGAAGTTGAGAAGAGATACTTCCAAATCTAAGTCTGCTGCTTCTTCCTCTTCCACCCCTGGACCTAACACTGATCCATTAGTTCAGAAACTTGCGAATGATCTTATTACTATAAAGAAACAATTGGCTCAGCATGCCCCTTATGCAGATGTTCCAAGAAGAAATTTCCAGCCCAGGAATCATTTGCCTGCTTCTCAAACAAGACTAGCACTTGAAGGACCTCCTGTTAAGGTTCATGTGAATGCAACCTGTGAAGTTGAAGAGCCAGATGATGATGAGGATAATGAAGCTTGTGAGGAGTTTGTGGAGGAATTTGATGATGAGGCAGAAGAACTTGAGGGATCTTGAGTTAATTTCTTTACCACCGAGGGCATTGATGATGGAGATGATTATGATGAAGTGGTAGCAGACATGAATAGCGAATCATTTGCTGTCATGACTCGAGAGCAGACACGTCAGAGGGAGAAAGTGACGCAGCCCCCCAAGAAATCTAAGGAGCAGCCGGAAACTATTCTCGTGATTGCAAAAAGAGGATCTCCCATCCCTACTTCATCTGTACCAAAGGTGAGTCCTGTAAATGCTACTAAAGTTGCTTCTTCTTTTTCTCCTAAAGTTGATAAGCCTATATTTTCAAGTGATGATGGCCCGTCCACTTCTGGGTCTTTTGATATTGTTGATCACCTGAAAAAGACCAAGGTCCAAATGTCAGAAGCTGAGTACTATCAAACACATCCCAAGGCTTTTGCTAAAATGATTCATTTTGTCAATTCCCACTCTAAGACCACCTCTAAAGGCCTCTTGCCCACTCCTCCTTCTGCACCACGGCCTAGTCTGGTAGCTGCTGTCACCTCACCTGGTGACAAAATTAAACCATTTTATGTAACACTCCTTATAGCTGGCCATAGGCTCAGTAATTGTGTCATAGATTCAGGAGCCTCAGAAAATGTAATGCCTACTAAAGTAGCCCATGCTTTAGGCCTGACCCTCACACGCACTTATGGATCTTGTTACTCTATGGAGAGTAAAGAAGTGCCCCTGGTCAGGAGAATTAAAGATGCACAAGTAGCTTTTGCTGCCTTCCCTGAAAAGAAAGTGTTGGCTACCATCCTAGTAGCAGACATTCCTCCTTCATATGGAATGCTGCTAAGTAGGAACTTCTATAAAGATGTGGGTGGAGAAATTCAAATGGATTGGTCACATGCACTCATACCTGTCAATGGACACATGAAGAAGCTGCTGCCTGAGAAGCAATCTGAGTATATTGTGCAGAAAACGAATGATCCTAAAGCACAAATACTCTATGAGGATATGGGTCATGGAAACTACATGATTATGTCCCCTGATGAAATCCGACTCCCCAAAGCATCACCTAAAGATCCTAATGGCGTTTGGATTTTAGAGTTTGATGGAAGTTGTTCCTCAGCCGGTTCTGGAGCTGGTGTCTTGCTGGTGTCACCTGATGGTAGCCTTCATCCATTTTCATTTAAGTTGCAGTTTGAAAACACAAATAATACAGTAGAGTATGAGGCTCTCATTCTCAGACTGCAAGTGGCCAAAGAACAAGGTGTGAAGAATATTCTGGCTCGTGGTGATGCAGAGCTGATTGTAAAGCAGGTCAGAAACCTCTTTCAGGTAAAAAATGGGAGGCTGAAGCATTACCGGAATCAGGTTTGGGATTCGATTGAATTCCTTGACGCTTTCTCCATTGAGGCAATACCTAGGGACAAGAACAGCAGGGCTGATTCACTAGCTGTCTCAGGGTCACTACTGATTCCTCATCCCGATTTCTCTCAAGAAAAGTTCACCATCGAGATGATCCATCGACCCAGTGTACCTGATAATATGAATAACTGGCAGGTTTTCAACGATGATCAACATTTTCTTTCCTTCCTGGAACTCAAAGGTAACTTTGAACAACTGTATTTTGAGGGAAGTGACAACCTGCCTCGTGAAAGTGTGTCCCTTGACAAAGCAGTCACCCAAGGGGAAGAAACAGATCAGGAAGGGTGCATTAAACTCAAAGGAAACAAAATTCCTAAAGGTTTGGTGAGTTTGGAGGAATAATTTGATAAACATGATAGGTATGTGAAATCTAGAGCTTCCTCCAGGCCTCAACAATCAGCTGAGTATGATAAGATTGATATTGGGAGTTCTACTAACCCCAAGCTCGTGAACATTGGAAAATGTTGCACAACAGATGAGAGGAGAAGAGTAATTGATCTTCTAAGGAGGTATAAGGATGTTCTTGCATATTCTTATGAGGATCTAAAAGCCTTCAAGCCAAAAGATATACAACATTCTATTCCTCTCAAACCAGGAATCAAGCCTTTCAAGCAGAAACAGAGGCAATACAACCCCAAAATAGCTGACACCATCTTTCAGGAGATACAGAAGTTGTTCAAGGCTAAAATTATTTTTCCCATTCACCATTCAACATGGATTGCAAATATTGTGCCTGTTAGGAAGAAAAATGGTGAGATCCGCATCTGTGTTGATTTCAGGAACCTGAATCAGGCTTCTCTGAAAGATAATTATCCTTTGCCTATGATGGATCAAATATTGCAAGCAATAACAGGATCTGAAATGTTATCTATGCTTGATGGATTCTCAGGCTACAATCAGGTAGAGGTTGATACTGCAGATCAACATAAAACAACTTTCACTACTCCTTGGGGTACCTTTTCCTACAAGAGAATGCCTTTTGGGCTTATTAATGCTGGTGCCACTTTCCAGAGGGCTATGGATCTGGCTTTTGGAAGCTTAAAAGGGAAGTGTATTGTCATATACCTTGATGACTTGACAGTGTTTTCCAAGACAAGAGAAGATCATTTTGATCACCTGGAAACAGTTCTGCTAAGATGCAGAGAGCATGGAATCTCTTTGAATCCTAAAAAATCTGTCTTTTGTGTCACTGAGGGAAAGTTATTAGGGCACATTGTCTCCAAGGATGGTATTAAGATTGATCCTGAACGAGTTCAAGCCATCCAGCAAATTCCTCTCCCAACCAGTAAAAAGGGCGTGCACTCCTTCGGTAAGATCAATTTTTCTAGAAGATTCATCCCTGATTTTGCAGAGTTAACTTTGAATATTTCCCAGATGATGAAAGGGAAGCAAACATTTGGTTGGTCTTCTGAAGGAAAGGAATCCTTTAAGGGTATCAAGAGAGCTATTGTTAAAACTCCAGTTTTGGCCTGTCCTGATTTCAGCAAAGATTTCATCATCTATTGCTATGCTACAGATAATACCCTGGCTGCTGTCTTAACTCAAGAAGACTCTAATGAACATGAGCTACCAATTGTGTTCATGAGCTATATTCTGAAGGATCATGAGTTAAAATACACCATGATGGAGAAGCATGCTTTTGCAGTAGTCAACGCTATTAAGCAGTTCCATTTCTATATCCTCAACTCTCACTCCATGGTGCTAGTTCCAGATACAACTGTTAAGTCAATTCTCACACAACAAGAATTTGGATCCAAGAGAGGGAACTGGGTTGCTAAGGTCCAAGAGTATGACATTGACATCAAACCGACCAAGCTGGTTCATGGAAAAGGTCTTTGTGAGCTCATTGCTGAAGGAGCCAAACACGAGTTGCTGAAAGAGAAGGCTGACATTCCTACCGTTTTGTTCCTTAGCTCAGTTGATGAATGGTATGCTGACATCGCCCATTTTCTCACCTATGGGGAATGCCCCTCTCATTTAACTGCTAAAGAAAAGAGGACTGTTAAATTGAGGTCAGTGCAATATGTATTGTGGGAAAATGCTTTGTTCAAGCGTGACTTGGATGGGAGATTTTTGAAATGTGTGGACAAGGAACAACAGAAAAGGCTACTCTCGGCTTTTCATGATCAGGCTTGTGGAGGGAACTATTCATCAACAGTCACAGCTCATAAGATACTCCATGGAGGATATTACTGGCCTTCCTTGTTCAGAGATGCATCCAAGTGGGTTGAAAAATGTGAGGCTTGTCAGACTTTTGTGGGAAGACCCAAACTGGCCTCTCTGCCTCTTAAGCCAGTTGTAATTGAAGAACCTTTTCAGCAGTGGGGTTTGGACTTCATTGGAACACTTAATCCTGCTTCTAGTGCCGGTCACACTCATGTGCTAACTGCCACTGACTATTTCACCAAATGGGTAGAAGCTATTCCAGTCAAGAGCACTACTTCTCAAGTGGTATGCAGCTTCATCAAAGAGAACATCCTGGTAAGGTATGGTGTACCTAATAAGATTGTAACAGATAATGCCTCGAATTTCTCTTCAGCTGAGATAATGGACTTCTGCTATGGGTATGGCATTTCTTTGGCTCACTCTTCAGATTACTACCCTCAGGGCAATGGGCAAGCAGAATCCACAAACAAAAATCTGGTGACTATCATAAGGAAGTTGGTCAATGAGTCTCAACGAAACTGGCACAAGAAACTCTATGATGCTCTTTGGGCAGACAAGATCACACCTAAAAGAGCCATTGGAATGTCTCCTTTTCAAGTGGTTTATGGAGCAGATGCTCAATTGCCAGTGACAGTGGAACTGCCAGCCTTGCACCTAATGAAGGCCATTGAAGATACTAGCTTCAGAGATGCTTTGGACAAGATAATTATGTACCTGCATAAACTAAATGAGGACAGATTGGAGGTTGCTGATCGGATAGTTGTTCACCAGCAGAAGGTAAAGGTCCTGTTTGACAAGAAAGCTAGGTTCAAAGATTTCCAGGTTGGAGACACCGTGCTGTTATGGGATAAAAGACATGAACCTCGTGGCAGCCATGGAAAGTTTGATTCCCTGTGGCTCAGACCCTTCAAGATCAGACACTTTGCTGGTGAGAATTCTTTCTATCTTGATTACATGGATGGTTCTCCTCTCCCACTTCCTTATAGTGGGCAGTATCTCAAGTTGTTCAAGTCATAGGTGACTAGGGAGTCCCTTTGTGTATTCTGTACAGTGCTTTTGCTTCTCTGTTTTTGGTGTGTTTTCCTTTTTTTGTTTTGGTGTGTTGCCCTTTGTATTGGTGTTCTTTTTGACTCCATTGCCCAATGGATAAGGCACTGGTTTTCTTCAACGAGTTTTTCTAAGTTCTTGCCTTGTCTCATTCCTTGAATTTATGCCAAGTCATCCCCAGAAGGAGCCAGCTGTTGTCACACTCAAAATTCCCCGCTCTGATAAAAGTAAAAATTTCAAAATTTTGAGTTTGAGTGTCTTTTCTGTCGAGCTGGTGGTGTGAAAAAGGCCGTGAAATTGAGAAAATATGTGTTTTTGGGTCATTTTGTGTGATTTTCGGGCCTGTCGGACAATTTTGTCCCAACTGTCCCAAGTTCAAAAGTGCGTCCTGTTCCCCGATCGGCCGAAATCCCCGAAGTTGTCCCATTTTCGGGCTCGTTGGAACTTTTTGTCCCAAGTGTCCCAAATAGAATTGTGCAAGCTGTTCCGTTTTCGACCGATTCACTCGAACCGCGTCCTTCGCGCCATTTTGTCCCAACTGTCCCAATTTCAAAAGTGCGCTCTGTTCCATTTTCAGCTGATTCACTCGAACCGCGTACTTTGCGCTTTCACGTCCCAAGTGTCCCAAATCAAAAAGTGAAAGTTGTTCCATTTTCGGCCGAAACTCCTGAGTCGCGTCCTTCGCGCCATTTTGCCCCAACTGTCCCAATTTCAAAAGTGCGCTCTGTTCCAATTTCGGCCGAAACACCCAAACCGCGTACTTCGTGCGTTTTCGTCCTAACTGTCCCGAGTTCCAAATTGCTCTCTGTTCCTCGCTCGGTCGATTCACCCGAACCGCGTACTTCGGAACTTTGTGTCCCAAGTGTCCCAAACTTTCTGTGCGAGCTGTTCCATTTTCACCCGAACCGGCCGAGTCGCGTCCTTCGGAACTCTTTGTCCCAAATGTCCCAAAGTTAAAAAGTGCAAGCTGTCCCATTTTCAGCCGAAACTCTCGAGTCGCATACTTCAGAACTCTTTGTCCCAAATCAAAAAGTGCAAGTTGTTCCCTTTTTGGCCGATTCGCCCGAACCGCGTACTTCGCAGCGTTTTCGTCCCAAATGTCCCAAAATGCATTTGTGCGTCTTCTCCTTGTTTTACCCGAATCGGCCGAGCCGCGTGTTTCGCGCATTCGCGTCTCACATGTCCCAAGTGAACCTAATGCAATTCATACTTAGTTTTTCCCACTCTACCTGAATATGCTAAACATGAATTTAAGTTGCGGCTCTGATACTATCAATCCGAAGACCAAATTCCAAGGACAGCTGGCAGGAGGACGAAGCTTTCAAGACGCTGGTTATATCAGTTTTCAAAGATATTCATTGTCATATTCAAGATGAAACTTCTGGTGTGTCCCTCGTGGCAAAGACATAGTTGAGACGTTAAAGAAATTCAAGCAGTGGTTTCTGAAGTCAGTGGGTCCCTCTCAGTGACTGGCCACCTGTCCGCTTCTCCTTGTTCTTTTCTCTTCTTCCATTTCTTTTTCCGTTTTCTTTGCAACGAGTTGGGGTATTGCGATTGGCGGTCCCTAAGTGTTCTTGGTTAAAGAAGCGGTTACAAAGAGTAACTGATTTGTAAGCTATATAATGGCCTTCCTTACGCCATTTTAAAATCATCGAGAAAAAGAGGAAGAACTTGGCATATTTTCTGAAAGTGTACATAGAGCATCAAGATATCAATACAGAAGGACTTTCCATTCTTTGTCTATCTAATTCCTGTTATCTCTGTGTTTTCATTTAATTTTGTGAAGATCATTTGTCTCTAGTTCGTTAGTCTCACTGATTGCATATTTCCAAATATTGCGAGTATGGTGATCTTGTATAACCAAGAAGGAACTTTGTGTCCTTGATTAATGAATCTGAAGAAGGTTATTTACAGAACTTTGTGTCTTTAAATTTCATCTTGTTCATCCAATGCAAATGATCTTGTTTTAAATTCAGTGCAACTTCGTATACATAAAGAATTATTCTGCTATCTATAATTCTGCATGTTGCCCTTCTGCTCATCCTCGTATCCCCTTTCCTCAGTCCTTTTGTAACTAATGATCCTTATGGAAAACACTTTCATAATATCCAAGTTCAACCATAAAATCACGTTTTGTATATTTGTAAATAAGTTCGTTTCTGAATAAGGGAACCTCTCCCATTAAAGAGGAGGGACTTCCTGTCCCCTGACTGTTGCTCTTCTTAAAAATCCTATTTGACGAACAACAGTCATCAAATCATTATTTTTCCTCCATGCCTCTGGTTCGTGAAGGATATTTGAAAATTGAACTCAAAACGTTGAATTTGTCTTCCTTTGCGTATTTTCCACAATCGAGATGAAGGGTGTCTTTTGCCCGTCAAATTTTGACCCCAATGAATGCAGGTATGTGGTTAGATCCTATTGGATGGGGAGGAACGATATTTTTGGTGAACTTAACATGTTTGGTCACTTTTGGCAAAAATGGTAAATTTTCCCCACGGCCCCGAAAAGTTTGAAATTGTTGATTGCGGAAAAAGTGGAAGTTTTTGTCCCAGGCTGCACAAGTTCAATTGGGGCACTTTGGACCTGAAAATCCGGAACGGCCAAAAAATTCAAAAGCGTGAGAGTGGGCTGACATGGGAAATTGAATTTTTGAGCCTTTTTCCAAAAAAGGTTAAAATGTTTAGAAAAGAGCTGTGACCCCATCTCCAACCAGAACATGCCATGTGTCCTACTCAAATCGGAGTAGCAAGTCAGTAGAGAAATTTTTGTTTTTGAGCTTCTTTGCAAAAAAGGAAAAAAGTCAAAGTTGAAGCCCATAAGGAGAAAGTCAAAGGTGAAGCTGCCACATGTCCTAGTCAATCAGAGTAGCATGCAGGTGGAGGAAATTTAGTTTTTGAGCCTTTTTCCAAAAATAGTTAAAATGTTGAGAAAAGGGCCATGACCCCATTTCCAATCAGAAGGTGCCATGTGTCTAAGTTGAAAAGTCAAAGCAGGGGTGCGAGCCAATTTTTTTCAAATTACCAAATCTCTAAAAAATCTCAAAATGCAAAGGGCTTTCCCCCATAACCACTCCAATCTATTCCTACCACGTGGACGACCCGATTTTAAAGCTATAAGAGCAAATCAAATGGTCTATATTTAAACTGGCAAATTGAATGTAACAATTGCTTTGCAAGATCTGGTTTTTAACCCACCATGAGCGTTTTCTTTACAACAAAGGAATTTGAAAAGGCGTCAAGGAGTTGTAAATATTGTAACTATTTTGGAAAAGGATATAAGGGCTTCTCGACATCATTCCAAGGGCTGGCGATTGATTTTCGAAAAGACTAGAGTTCTTTGTACCTGGAAAAGATAGAAAACACCATTCTTCTTCTATTTTCTCTTCTTCCTCGAATTTATTCCATTCTCAAGCTATGTACAAAATCTGCTCAAGCTTCAATAATAAAAAAATAAGGAATTGTTGACTCTTTGATTGACGAATTGTTGCCTCTTTGATTGAGGAATTGATTGGTACTTTGCGACCAATGAGTTTCATTCGGTCTTGTAGCTTCTCATGCGGATTTGTTTTTCTTCTGATTATAAATACATGTAAATGAAATTTCTAAGTAATGTGTGTGGGCATATGATATTCTACTCACAACATTAGTTTCTCCTATCTCCATTCTCACTCCCTTTCCCCTTCTTAGACAAAGTTCTTCTCTAGTGAGAAATTGCTAGCTTTGCCACAGGGTCAATGGAGTGCCCTTGTTGGATCTCTGGTCGAAAGACCACCATTGAAATCCACTTTTTCATGCATGCACATATGGAAGCTGCACCGTTCAAGTAGAGGGAATTAGATTCTCATAGCGTTGGCTTGAAACTCACCAATTTGTCCACAAAACAAATTTTCTCGCCAAGTTTGATGAAATTGATTAAAATGAGACTTACTTAAACGCCTTAGGATTGACAAGATCTAATATACGTGATCAAACCTCTATAATTGTTGAAAACCTTAATGATGCATATCACATTTTTTGTGTCAAGAGACACACAAGGGATAGTAATATTGTGCGTCATGTACTTGCTACTAATGTTGTAAGTGAATCGACAAAAAACAACGTTTGATTACGCAAACAAGTTAAATGTTGAAAGTTAATCAAAAAACTGTAATAACAGAAATTGAAAGACATAATATCCTTTAATCACTCAATAACATTGATTTTTGGTCATTTTCTGCTAGAGCACCATGTAAGAACACAGATATATCTGATGCTATAAGAGAAGTTGCTATTCAATTTTGGCATGATAACACTAGAGTATCACCTAATACAAGAGATGTTGTAAAATAGAGATTTGGTTCTACTAATTGCGAACCACATTCAAAGCATTTCTTAGATATGAATCAAACTCAATTTTTTCATAATTTTGAACAGAAGCATCTAGAAATTAAAATTAGTCAACGTTTTTTTGAAATGTTGAAACCATCTATGTGAAAATCAACCATGCTTGCACCACTTGTTATTGTAGGAAACATGTTGAATTTGTGATGCATTATGCTAAATTTTTACGTATTTGTTCTAATTTTCATTCTGAAACTATGTTATCAGAATGTGGTGTTCAAGTTCCACCAATATCTTCCAGGGATTTCGTTCCTACGATATTTTGTGAAAGATAAGTTGGACAATTTTTTATAGTCAGGATTTTTTAGATGGAAGTTGTGGTACGTGCGGCAGATTACCTAAATTAGAAAGTTGCATCCATGAGAAAATTGGAGGTGCAATAGGACATAATTTAGTTGAGTTTGATATATATAAATCAGTACCATACCAGTTGAAAGATGGAAAGGAGTCTAAACGGTGTGAGCTAGTTACAGAACATATGCATGTTTTTTAATTTATGAGAAAATTTAAGGATGAAATTATTTATGAGTATGTTAGGCATACACACAGAGCTCGATGGTTGGATGAAAATTTCAAGATATGCAATGACACATTTCCTATTGGTATTATTGTTTTAATGGTCAATTTTGCAGAGAATTACACATTGCAACCACAAATGGAGGTTTAATCGCAATATTACAACTTAGTACATGTTGTCATTTTTGTGCATATAACATTTATACATTCTCCAGACAGTATAGAGAATGATCAATTTTTTTTAAGAGAGTACCACTTATTGAGTTGTGGAGCTTAATTACTTCGGATTAGCATGCAATATGAAACTTTTTGGAAAACATAGTAGCCAACATCGGATTATGGAGGGACCGACATCAGTTAGGCAAAGAGGAAATGACATTGGTTAGGGCTAACCAACATCGGTTACTTGTGTGTCGATGTTTTAACTAACTCACGGGAATTAGATCTATTTTTAGTGTTAAAACAGATCTATTGATTGTAATTACATGGCTAAGTGCCCTAATTTTGTATACTCCTATATAAGCATGAAAGCTAGGGTTTAGAAGTAAGAATTAAGAACTTCAAAAAGGTGATGATTATTATGAGAATAATTATGAGAGTGATAATTCTTGGAGAAGCAAAAAATTGAGAGAAAGAAAGTATCATACATCTAGAGGTGTCGAAGATTGTAAATCTTCATTGTATATCTTGTGAAAGCTTTGGATAATAGATTGGCTTGTTTCTTGGTGGATGTAGCCCACACTAGGTGAACCACATTAAATTTGATGTTGATTTATATATTCTGTTTTGTATATTTCTTCTGGTAGAATATCCACTTTTATTTGCATGTATGCTTAGATCTGATATATTATATGTACAACCGGTGTGCTAACCCCAACAACTGGTATCAGAGATTTGTTTGAGGGTTTTGTGTGTTGACATATTTACTCACAGAGGGTTTTTTGATTGAGTGGGAGCTACAACAATGGACAGAAGACAAAAAATACAAGGTAGAGAAGTTTGATGACCATGAAATTATCAATTATGGAAGATGCAGATTGAGGATTATCTGTATCAAAGAGATTTGTATTTACCATTGGATGAGAAGTCTAGACCTATGAAGATGACTGATGAAGAATGGAACATTCTTGACAGAAAGGCTTTGGGATCTATAAGATTGCGCCTGGCAGCATCCGTGGCTTCCAATATTATAGAAGAGACTTCTACGGTAGGGTTAATGAAATCTATTGCTAATTTATATGAAAAAA
The DNA here is from genome assembly GCA_019776745.2 of Taxus chinensis. Classification (NCBI taxonomy): domain Eukaryota; kingdom Viridiplantae; phylum Streptophyta; class Pinopsida; order Cupressales; family Taxaceae; genus Taxus; species Taxus chinensis. The sequence goes on from CM034151.1 coordinate 626,584,534, forward strand.
TTAGTGCTTCAAATAATGTTTATTTGATGAAGAAACTATTTAGTTCTAAGATGCATGAAGGTGGATCTACATCTAGTCATTTGAATGATTTCATATCTATTGTAAATCAGTTAAAATCAGTTGATATACCATTTGATGATGAAGTGAAAGACACTTTTATTCTTATGTTCTTTTCCTGATAGTTGGGATAATTCGGTAATGGCTGTTAGTAATACAATCATCTACTAATAATATTTTGAAGTTTGATGATGTGGTTAGTATAATCTTGAATGAAGAAATTCACAGGAAGAGTACAGAGGAATCATCATCTGGGAATGCTTTGAATGTAGAAAGTAGGGGCGGGTAGAAGGAGATATCCAAGAGTAAGAGTAATGTAAAATCAAAGTCAAGGGATAGTAGATCTAAATCACAAGGTAAGGGAATTACTTGTTGGAAATGTGGAAAGAAAGGAAATGCAAAGAAATATTGTTGGTCAAAGGATAAAGAGAACCAACAACCAGACATAAGGTAAAGAAACAAATCTTGCTGTAGCAGAGGTAATGCAAGATGCTCTTATTCTTTCTTTAGATAATAGAATTGAATCATGGGTTTTAGATTCATGAGCTTCTTTCCATGAAACCCCTAATAAGGGTTATTTCAGAAATTATGTCCAGGGTAATTTTGGGCATGTTTATTTGGGTGAGATGAACCTTGCAGTATTATTGGTAAAGGGGAAGTTCATCTAAAATTACAGAATGGAAACACATGGTTATTGAAAGATGTGAGGCATGTGCCAAGCCTCAGGAGGAATCTTATTTCTGTAGGGCAACTAGGAGAAGTTGGTCACATGGTTACATTTACAGGAGACTATTGCAAAGTCACCAAGGGTGCTTTTGTTGTGGTAAGAGGTAAGAAGGTAGGAACATTATATTTATCTACCTGTGTTACTGATTCTTTTTTTGCATTATCTACTTCAGTTTCAAATGCATGTATGTGACATAATCAGTTGGGGCATATGTGTAAAAAAGGAATGCAAATCTTAAAGGCTAAGGGTACGTTATTAGATTTGAAAGATTTAGATCTAGATTTCTGTGAGCATTGTGTCTTTGGAAAGCAAAAGAGAGTGAGATTTCTCAAAGTTGGGGCAACTAAGAAGGATTCATAAATTGGAGCTTTGTACACTTAGATGTGTGGGGACCATCTCAGGTAGCTTCTCATGGAGGATCCCAATATTATGTTACTTTTATTGATGATGCTACAAGAAAGGTATGGGTTTATTATATTAAACTGTAAATATGATGTTTTTGAGGGATCTTTTAAAATATGGAAAGCCCTTGTTGAGAATGAATCAAATTCAAATTTAAAGTGCCTTAGATTTAACAATGGTGGTGACTAATGTAGCAAGGATTTAAATGATTATTGATCAGTGAATGAGATATGTAGAGAAATAATAGTTTTAAGAACACCACAGGAGAATGGTGTTACAGAAAGAATGAGCAGGACAATCATGGAACATGCTAGAAGTATGAGGATACATTTTGGATTGACCTTACAGTTTTGGGCAGAATTAGTTGATACAATGGTTTATTTGATTAACTGTGGGCCTTCAATTTTCACTAGATGGAGGAATACAAGAGGAATCTTAGACCAAAAAAGAGGTAGATATTTCTTTTCTTAAAGTTTTTGGTTTAGAATCTTTTGTTCATATTGATAAGGAAAATAGGAAAAAGTTGGATGCAAAATCCAAGTGATGTACTTTCATTGGTTATTGTTCTAGTGATTTCAGATTCTGATTTTGGGATTTAGAGAATTCTAAAATTATTAGGAGTCAATGATTTTGAATGGAATAAAAATTGAATGTATAAGGATAAAATTTTGGTACCGCAAGGATGATCCCCAGGTTGAGAAGTTTTGTGGATGAAAATAAAATCTCAGATTTAAAAGTAATACCAACAGGGTTACATAGTAACCAGTGTCAGTTGACCCCTGACCAACATTAGTCAGTAGAATTGATATCAGTTACAGAAGAGCCAAATCAACATCGGTTAGTAGAACTGATGTTGGTTACAGGTGACCTGCGTCAGTCATTGAACAATTTGGATACAAATGTATTAGGAGGTCCAGAATGAGCCTCTGGTACCCCCAAACTCATGTGAGAAGGTCATGTTAGGGAAAAATCACAACACCTCTGATTGTATCCAACTTTATGGGTTGATACTCTCATTTTATGATTGCATAACATGGAGCTTTTCCCAAAATGTGGGACTTTGCAATCGGGAAAGCTCTCCAGATGACGGCTATGGAGTTCCTATTCCACTTTCAGGTGCATACATTCATAAAGTTGCAGAGTGAATCTACTCTCGAAAACCATACTTTAACTTACCAAGGACTCAGGGTTGAGAAAGGTAAAAGAAATATAATCCTAATCTAATAGAGGTGATGCACCTAGGAAATGATGAACAAGAGTTTTTCTTATTGAACAGAGACCATTAGTCTCTAAATGTAATACAACAACCATGCACATATAACCAATATTATAATGAAAGATCAGATGAAAGCAATGAGAACAAGAGGTGGTTGAAATCATCCACGGAACTTATTGTATTGCTCCAGGGAGGTTTGATACAAACCATTACAATGGGAAAAAGGAAAAACTTGCATTACAACTGCATTTATGGAAGGTTTTTTGAACATCCGCGAGGTCCTCTGAAGACTAGAGAAGAAGGGAGTTGCAAAGCCAAAATGTCCAACATTTACAATGAGCCGAGCTCTTCCATGTATAGATGAGTGAAGAGAGGAGAAAAGGAGAAGAAGGGAAATCTGATTTGTAAGCTCAACCACCTTCCATGAATGCCCCTTGCAAATCCGCCTATAATCTGTCAAATTGATTCTCCATGTATGTTTGGCGTGTTCAAGAAGAAAAACATGGAGGATTGAATCTAATGTGGTTCTCTAAGCAATCATATCCTATATTAATGGCATGAAGGACATTTCTCAAACTTCATTTACCAAATCCAGTCAGTTCTTCAGGATTTGGATCATGTTGGAGAAGAAAAGATTACAAATCAAGAATCAAATTTGAGCAGTCGAAGCAATCAGATTGCATATTAATGGATTGAAATAGAATTTTCTTGATTTTCACCCCTCAAATCCTGCAAAAAATGATATTTTATGCTTCCATGGAATAGAGGAGGTAGATCCCTTTCCAAAAATTCCTCTCTTTCTTGCATAAAAACTGAGATTCCAGTAGAAAAGATATGGTTGTTTGAAGATTTTTTTGTCATTCTACAAAAATGGCATGAGGCTTATTTTGAATATTTCCCCCGCCTATCCGTGATCTGCCAAGGCTTGACAGGTGGCATATCTGGGGGTCGAAATGGAGGAACGGATTCCTTTTTTACTTTTTCACTTGTAACACAAAAATCCATCAATTCTCAATCATGCAAATCGATGACCCACTTCTCTGTTTGTAGCTTCTGAATGTCAGCTCAACATTTAGCCCTTTTCGAGGCCGCGATGGTCACTTTATGAGGTTTATGCAGGTCACAAGAAAAAGGAAAAATTAAAAATTTTCCCCCGATGGCCCACTTTTCTAGTTTTATCTTTGACATGGCTCAATATTTGAATTTTTTCCTTCCTCGGCAGAGTCGCGACCCTTTTTACAACATTTAAGCCTTTAGAATGAAAAAGGAGCAAAAAACCAAATTTCCTGCTAATCCGAGTCGACCCGCTTTCCCCGCATGCAACCTTTGATGTCTGGCTTGACACATGGTATCCCTGAGCTTCAGTGGAGGTGCAACTATTTTTCATGACTTTATGCTTTTTAAATAACAAAATTTAAAGTTTCAAAAAATGTTCCGGACGGCCCACCTTAGCACTTTGACTTTTCAACATGGCCATGTGTCCCTTTGCGGTCCTTCAACATTTTCTTTTTGGTGAAATTAGATCTTCCGTGGGCTAAAATGCGCCCACAATTGAAAATTGTGCTTTTGCGAAGAGTGCTAAGTGCCAAAAAAAATTCTGCATTCTTGCTGATCCACAACCTTCCCTCCTGGGAAAGTTTGTGAATGAAAATGAACCCCAGGCCCGCCAGCCCGCTTTTGGCAAAAAATCCTTCTAAGGTCCGCCGACTCGTAATCTTGCAAAATATGAAGAGTTAGGAGGACTTCTTTATGTTTTTGGAAAGGGGAAGAAATTTCCTAACTGATGCAGAAGATATTTTTCAGGAAACCTGGCGTCGAGCTTGAAATATGTAAAATTTATAATTGAAGAAAAAAATGGGAAAAATGCATGCAGTTAGCCAAAAAGAAAACAGGTCACAAAGGGTAAGTAAACCTCCAGAAATATTTACACCTTCTCTATTTTATTTATTATTGACTGATAATGGTGAACCAAATATTTTTTGAAGAAGCAATTCAGGATGAGACTCAGGTGCAGTGGGAGCATGGAATGGATGAGGAGATGTATTCCTTAGAATAGAAACAGACTTGGGATTTGGTATAAGTTGTCAGCAGGTAAGAGGACATTGTAGAACAAGCGGGTTTATAGGATTAAGGAAGAAGAGGGTGGACATAAAAGGTATAAGGAAAGGCTTGTAGTAAAGGGATTTACATAGAAAGTAGGTATTGATTTTGGTGAAATATTTTCTCCTGTTGTTAAGATGACTTCTATTTGTATTGTATTGAGTTTAGTTACAGTAGAGGATTTGTATTTAGAGTAACTAGATGTGAAGGAAGGTTTTCCTTCATGGTGATTTGGATGAAGATATTTATATGCATTTTCCAGTTGCTTGGGTATGAAGTCAAGGGTAAGGAGAAATTAGTGTGCAGGTTGAAAAAATGAATATATGGACTCAAGCAAGATCCAAGGCAATGGTACATGAGGTTTGATAGTTTTATGCATGAGCATGGTTACTTGAGATGTGAATCTGACCATTTTTTTTATTTTAAGAAGATTGAAAATGGGAGATATATTATTTTGTTACTGTATGTGGATGATATGCTTATTTTAAGATCTAGTATGCAGGACATTGGTGAGCTTAAGGGATAGCTAGCTCACACATTTTCTATGAAGGATTTAGGAGCTGTAAAAAGAATCCTTAACATGAAAATACATAGAGACATGAAGAAAAAGAAATTGTATTTGTCTCTGGAGGATTATATCTACAGGGTGTTAGAAAGGTTCAAGATGCAGAATTCAAAACATGTTAGTACACCTATGGTTGGACACTTCAAATTGAAGAAAATATCAGTGTCCTTCATCACATGAGGAGGTCAAATACATGACACGAGCACCATATGCTTCAACAGTTGGGAGTCTCATGTATGATATGGTTTGTACCAGACCAGAAATTGCATAAGCAGTGGGAGTTTTGAGTAGATATATGGCCAATCCAGGTAAAGATCATTGGAAAGAAGTCCAATGGATACTCAGGTATTTGAAAGGGACATCTAGCATAAAATTATGCTATGGAGGTTTGGATATTTCATTATGTGGCTATGTTGATTCAGATATGGCTGGAGATCTGGATGGTGTGAGGAGCACTACTAGATATATTTTCACAGTAGGTGGGACAACAGTTAGCTGGATTTTAAGATTGTAGAAGGTTGTGGATTTGTCTACTACAGAGGCAAAGTATGTTGCAGCTACAGAGGCTAGCAAGGAGATGATATGGATGAGTAGGTTCATGAAAGAGTTGGGAAAGGAGCAAAGATGATTGTAAATTGTTTAGTGATAGTCAGAGTGTAATTCATTTGGCAAAGAACTCAACATTTCATTCAAGAACAAAACAAATTCAGTTGAGGTATCACTTCATACGATAGGTATTGGAGGATGGGCAGCTGAATCTGGAAAAGATTCATATGAGTGATAACCCTGTAGATATGCTAACAAATCCATTAAAAAAGGATAAGTTGGAGCTACACCCCACTTCTGTTGGTCTTTGAGTTTGAGACTTGAAGACGAAGAAAAAAATCTAAGGAAGGATCCAAGAATGACGTTGTACAGGTATGGTGTCAGTAATTAATCTCCAAGTGGGAGATTATTGAGTTGTGGAGCTCAATTACTTCAGATTAGCATGCAATATGAAACTTGCTGGAAAATACAAGTAACCGACATTGGTTATGGAGGGACCGGCATCTGTCAGGAAAGGAGAAATTGACATCGGTTAGGGCTAACCGACAGTCAGTTACCTATGTGTGGAGTGTTTTATTTAAATCTTAGGAATTAGATCTATTTTTAGTATTAAAGCAGATCTATTGATTGTAATTACATGGCTAAGTGCCCTAAGTTTGTATACACCTATATAAGCATGAAAGCTAGGGTTTAGAAGTAATAATTAAGAAGAACTTGCAAAATTTTTGATGATTATTGTGAGAATAATTGTGAGAGAAAGAATTCTTGGAGAAGAAGAAAAATATTGTGTGAAAGAAAGTACTATACATCTAGAGGTGTGGAAGATTGTAAATATTCATTGTATATCTTGTGAAAGCTTTGGATAATATATTGGCTTGTTTCTTGGTGGATATAGCCCACAATGGGTTGAACCATGTTAAATCTAGTGTTGATTTATATCTTCTGTTTTGTATATTTCTTCAGGTAGAATATCCACTTTTATTTACATGTATGCTTAGATATGATATTTTATCTGTACAACTGGTTTGCTAACCCCAACACCACTTTTATATCAATGATGATTGTACTCATTCTACTGAATTTGTGCAAGGGTGTTTCCAGTTAGTTTATGTAAACTTGTCTGATAGGGACATTCGCTTCAATCAACATTATATATGGTTAGATAATTGTACGTCTCAATTTAAGAATGAATGAATGTTTTATTGGATGAGAAGGATGCACGTCAAGATGGGTGTGTAACATATTTGGAGTTTCAATGAGGTTGGACATGGAAAAGGAGAGCATGACGGTGCATGGGCATGTGTGAAAAAATCTGCTGCAATAGAAGATTTGAAGTACAAAGATAGTGTTAAATTGAAAGATGCAAAGAGCATAGTGGAATGGTATATTGGAAACATGGCCTGAGGTTCTCGAAAAAATTCCACAGCTCACATATATTTTTGGTTGATAGAGGAACAAAAAATTGCTAACTACGAGGATTGTACGACATTCACAGGGTCCAGTGATATGCACTCATTTTGTAGCTCAACCTCTACTTTGTGGGCCACATTGACAAGAAATTTGGTGTTTTTTTGTGCATCTTGTATCAAATTTTTCACTGCTGAGTGTGATTCACAAGAATGGGTGGATGGATGGATTTTTAGGCCTCTAACTCCGCTTCCTAGCTATCAACCTCCATAGGCATTACGACTTGTTTCTACAGATGAAGTTGCAACATCCAAGGAATTTGATAAAATTTCAATTTTCGTACGACAAGGTAAATGGTTATTAACAATTTTTGTATTGAGTTATGTCCATTGAAATTAATATGTAATTTAAATTTGAGTTAAAACCTTTGTTTTTTGTAGGACATGTGTTTTCAGTTATTGTGACAGAAGACAATGAAGAAGCAACAAACTATTTATTATGTCGTTGCATCAAGGAAAGAAAGAAGTTGACTTATCCTGTTATATATAGCAAAGATATTAAGTACCCTACAGGGTTAGTGGTAGTTACTAGAACTTGGCTTCGACGGTATCCATTAAAAAATTCCTCTGTTCGAGTGTTTGAAGACTTTGAGACACACATGAAAATACTCTTCTAGCAACAAATATTCAGCTGTATAGATATCGAGGAAGGGCTAGTAACAAGATTCTTTGGAAGGTTCAAGAGTCAGATCATAAAGCAATCATGTCCACTATTCAAAGTAGATTCAATCTTGATGGTTCATTGGAGTGAATTTTACATGCTCACATCTGGTATATATAATTTCTTTGAAGTGTTTAAATTTATCAACCAGATCATTCAAGTTCATATATTTTATTAAATTTTTGTATTTTGTATATATCTAGTATATGGTTTTGATTCAACTTAAATTTCTTTTGACTAACACTTTTATACAGTTTAGTGGTGCCATAAAAGATTCCACTTTCACATCCTGATGGTGAACATTTGAATGAATTTACATGATCTCTGTCTCACTATATATAATTTCTTTGAATTATTTAAATTTTTCAGTTCTAGATTCAAGTTCATATATTTTATTAAATTTGTGTATTTTGTATATATCTAGTATGAATTTGATTCAACTTAAATTTCTTTGACTAACACTTTTATGTAGGTTAGTGGTGCTAAAAAATCTTCCACCTTCATGTGGTTGGTACTATTAGTAGAGAATTTTATATTCTCGAAGCTAAGATAAGCTTTCATTATTTTACAAGAAAAGAGAAGCAACTAACAACGGTTTATGTACCTATGGAGGGGGTTCTTGGCTCTGGAGGAGTATAGCTCGGAAGCACTCGAGGAGTATAGGGAACTGAAAAAAACATGCCTCCCCAAGTGTTTAAAAGGTCATCCCTATGCGGGTGCATAGTCGGTTCGGTGCCATGACCCACCATTTGCAAAATATAGCGTTTGACAACCTTACACTGGCTCAAACTACACTATTTCATGCATTTACAAACAATAAGGCTGCTGAGAGAACTGATTAGAGATGGAAAACACCGAGATAGAATATTGTAGAGGGTCCTTACATTAAGGTGTAGGATCTAACGAGACATCTCTAGGATCCACAGAGATCTAAGTAATCACCTGTTCGAAGTTGAACAATTTTTTGGTCTCAGGGCTTTTAAGGGACTACGCCCGAACAAAGTAACCTGAAAGCAACGACCTTTGTCGTGCACCAAAATGATGCCTCCTCTAGAATTTACACTAGCCACCTAGACATGTTGGCATAGTCACATTTAGTTGCCATGACCCACCATTTTCAAAATATAGCATTTGACAACCTTACACTGGCTCAAACTGCACTATTTCATGCACGTTTGCAAATAATAGGGAATCAAGAGCACCGATTGGAGACGGAAAAAATTGAGATAGAATATTGTAGAGGGTCCCTATGCTGAGGTGTAGGATTCCAATGAGATGTCTCTAAGTGTTATGGAGTCCGAGTAATCACCCGTCGAAGTTGAACTATTTTTTGGTCTCAGGGCTCTTAAGGGACTACACCCGAACGAAGTAGCCCGGAAGTAAATGACCTTGTCCCACACCAAAAATGATGCCTCCTCTAGTGTTTACCTGGCCACCCTAGATGTGTTGACACAGTCGGTTTGGTGCCATGACCCACCATTTGCAAAATATAGCGTTTGACAGCCTTACACTGGCTCAAACTGCACTATTTCGTGTGTTTGCAAACAATAGGGCAACGAGAGCACCGATTGGAGATGGAAAAAACTGAGACATAGGCTATTGTAGAGGGTCCCTACACTGAGGTGTAGGATCCAAAGAGACATCTCTAGGTGCCATGGAGACCGAGTAATCACCTGTCGAAGTTGAATGGTTTTTTTGGTCTCAGGGCTCTTAAGGGACTACACCTGAACGAAGTAGCCCGAAAGCAATGACATTTTTCCCACACAAAAACAATGCCTCCTATAGCATTTACCTGGCCACCTAGAAATGTTGGTGTAGTTGGTTTGGTGCCATGATCCACCCATTTGCAAAATATAGCGTTTGACAGCCTTACACTGGCTCAAACTGCACTATTTCACGCGTGTTTGTAAACAATAGGGCAGCGAGAGCACTGATTGGAGACAAAAAAACTGAGACAGGCTATTGTAGAGGGTCCCTACACTAGAGGTGTAGGATCCAACAAGACATCTCTAGGTGCCACGGAGAGACCAAGTAATCACCCGTCGAAGTTGAACGATTTTTTGGTCTCAGGGCTCTTAAGGGACTACGCCCGAATGAAGTAGCCCGGAAGCAATGACCTTTTCTCACACCAAAAAAATGCCTCCTCTAGCATTTAACTAGCCACCTGGATGTGTTAGGCATAGTTCGGTTTGGTGCCACGACCCACCGTTTGCAAAATATAGCGTTTGACAGTCCTTACACTGGCTCAAACTGCACTATTTTGTGTGTTTGCAAACAATAGGGCAGCGAGAGCACTGATTGGAGACTGAAAAAACCTGAGACAGGCTATTGTAGAGGGTCCCTACATCTGAGGTGTAGGATCTAATGAGATGTCTCTAGGTGCCACGGAGACCGAGTAATCACCTGTCGAAGTTGAACGATTTTTTGGTCTCAGGGCTCTTAAGGGACTACACCTGAACGAAGTAGCCCAGAAACAACGAAATTGTCCTGCACAAAAAATGACCTCCTCTAGTGTTTACCTAGCCACCTAGACATGTTGGTAGTCGGTTTGGTGCCATGACCCATTGTTTGCAAAATATAGTGTTTGACAGCCTTACACTGGCTCAAACTGCACTATTTCACGTTTGCAAACAATAGGGAAGCGAGAGCACCAATTGGAGAAGGAAAAAACCGAGAAAAGGCTATTGTAGAGGGTCCCTACGCTGAGGTGTAGGATCTAACCAAGACATCTCTAGGTGCCACGGAGACTGAGTAATCACCCATCAAAGTTGAATTGATTTTTTGGTCTCAGGGCTCTTAAGGGACTACGCCTGAACGAAGTAGCCCGGAAGAAACGACATTGTCCCACACCAAAACTAAACCTCCTCTAGTGTTTACCTAGCCATTTGAATGTGTTGGCGTAGTCGGTTTGGTGCCATGACGTCCCGAGGCATGATTTCTCACTACTCGCCTCCGTTCATTTCTTAGGACTGCCTAGAAAAGGCAGTTTGTAAACAATTATGCCACGAAGGCTCAAGGAATAACATGACCTGAATTCTTGGATGTGACTAGAAAAATCCTTCACTCAAGTTTTTACTCAGATGGTTTTGGTTTGGATGACCAAGTGCCAAGTTGTGATCGTAATAAGTTTCCGCAAAAAAACGTGAATTGGGATTAATAGGGAATGGATTCTTGGCTCCGGATTGGGTGGTCTGACTCCAAACCGGGCCTCCCTAGAGCCCACCATAGCACCTGAAGGCATATACCCCCCAATCGGACACGTTGGAAGTGACAGTTTTCTCCCACGATGTCTTGGGGCATGAATTCTCACTACTCGGCTTGACATCAATGAGATTGTAACAAGGTTAACAGATTACCATGTAAATACTCTAATGATTGTTTGATCTCTTTTTAAAGCATCATTAATACACAACAGAGTGTTAAGAATATTTTTTACATATCTTGTGCCAACTAAACTACAATGTTTCTGTACATGTTTTTAAACAATTGAATTCAAATTAGGACCTTATTGTTACACACATCAATAACACTTAATTTGGACTAATACTTAACAAATAAATTGTAAGTACACTAAAAACATATAAAATGACTTGTAATAAATCCCTCAAGACCATTTTTAATTGTGTACATTTTGTCCCACTTTGGAGTGTGTTAACCACGTGCTTAAATAAGAAAATTGATATAAGTCCACACTTGAATCTCTTGAAAAAAAATATCTTGCACCCAAGAACCTTCAAAACCATTATATAACATAACATGTATATATCATTTAACAATAACATAACATGGCATATATCATATGGATAATGTTCACATAATCGAGGCCATCAAATCAAATCAAACATAGAACTAATATGGTTATGAAAAACATACATAAAAGGATATCATGTGCAATGAAATCAAATCAAACATAGAAGTAATATCGTTATGGAAAACCAACATGGATATAATGTATCAAACTAAGTGTGCCACTATGTCTCTGAAAATATAAGTTCGTATTGTATTGAATTAAAGTGTGTCATACATATAGGACCACATGCAAAGTCACATAACACTATATACATGGACTATATGAAGAATCATGAACTAGGACCAGATGGTATATATATATATATATATATATATACATATATATATCTATATACACATCCAGGTCCTATGAATCTAATCATGAAACATCTTCCCTCTAAATTCGACACCTACTAGAAGAAGCATGTCCACGACCTATGGATGTAGTGGAGGGAGATGCCACATAGATTTCATCCGTGTGGTCCTAGGCATCTATAAGCAGGCCTGCAACCTAGCATTAGCACATTCATAAACAACAAGTTTTTAACACCCAAATTTTTAAAATACATTCAAAATTTAGAAACTTAGAATTTATAATGCATGTGAAATCTTACCGCAATCTCATGATCCCTATCAATTTGTCGTCAACGCATTGTAGGGTCAATGGTAGACTCACGAGGGGTAGGCTACATACAAATAAATAGTTCAAATTAAATATTTCATGTACAAAATTTGATATTATAGATAAGTAATAAGAAAAAATTCCTTCAAAACTTAACAAATTTGAAAAATTGTACCTGAGTTAGTGGATCTTGCAGACGCTATGGTAGGCATCTACAACAACCTCCACAGTCTGCATATAGGAAGGCAGTCTCTTTGATAGTCATAAGCTATACAAAAAACATGTACAGATCAATATTAATCTACATAAACTTGCCACATAACAGACCCACAGCATAATCAACACATAACACGATCAATGTATTAATTTGCTAATAGAAACCAACCAAGGCTCTTAACATCTTGCTTCCCAATTTGCACTATCTTCACGCATATGTAAACAATTGTCTAGCAAAGATTGTTAATTGTGAGATGTGTTCCCAAAACTAAGACATAATATCTATAGATGCCTTTCATATGTCGAGGTATATTATTATGAAGTAGAATTATATACCTTCCTAGGTTCCATGGAGACCTAGTATTTTGAATCACACTGCGAGGCTTGCAACAATTTTTTGTACTTAGTTGCTCTTTGAAAAAAAACAATTTCACAACTATGACAGGAGTAGCCTAGGAAGCAATGCGGAGACATCATCCCACACCAAAAGGATGTCTCCCCTAGTGTTTACCTAGCCACCTAGACATGTTGGATCAGTTAGTTCGGTGCCACGACATCTTGAAGAATGATTGTTATAAAAAAATAAGCCCGTGCTTATTTTTGGCTAACTCCTCCTTTTCCTTTGTTGGTCCTTAAATGAATTTTTGGCAGCTTCTGGGACTCAAAATTTTCAAGGTATGATTTCATCAGATAGAGAATTTTTCTACCTTTCTAGAAAGGTAAAGAAGTCCTCTTAAGTCCTTGTATTTTTTGAGTTATGGCTCGGCGGAGGGAAAATTCACCAAAGCGGACCCACGGAGAAAAGTTTCCCACTTAGCCCTTTTGGCTAAAAGGCGCAAATTCATTTGGCATCCTACAGGCCCACGGAGGGGAAGGAGGTGCACTGGCAGGCCATGGGAAATGTTTTGGCACTTAGACCTTTTGGGCAAAAAACTCAAAGGAAATTTTTGGCCCGAAATCCCACATACTAAAATAAATTGTTTGAGGCCCACAACCAATCAGAATGCACCACGTGTCAAGGTGGAGCAGTGGGCACTGGAGAGAACTTCAAGTTTTTGGATTTTGGTCAAAATTTGTCAAAGGCAAAAATGGAAGCGCATCCCCTCTGAATCAAAAGGTGCCACGTGTCCATTCATCGGTGGAGATCAGGGTGTCAGGAGGATTTTGGAATATTTTCCAAAGTGGTGAAAAGCACAAAGGAAAAAATAGAACCGCATCCCCATGGCCAATCATAGGTTTCCATGTGTCCACATCTGTGGTGGGGAATTCACTGGCGGAAGACCTTGGAAAAGTTTTCCCTTGCGGGAAAAATGGGCATAATGTGATTTTTAGACCTGTAGACCAATTATAAAGTACCACGTGTCATTGGAGCGGCGGGGCCGCCGAGGATTTTGGAAAATTTTCCAATTTCACGAAAAGGGGAAAAAGGTCAAATTTTGGCCCACGTACCCGATTTTTGCCATGTTTTTCCCTAAATCTTCAGAGGGCCATATCTTTCGATCCAGAGCTCAGAGTTTTGTGATTTTGGTATCAATGGAAAACTATCAAAATAATCTACACGATGAACACTTCAATTTTGATTTTTGATGGAGTTTTGGGGAGAAAAATGGGAAAACATCTCTAGCATAAAAAAAATTACAGAAAAATGACCCCAACCACCAAAATTAATGAAGTATGGGCCTCTAGTTTCTTTGCGAAGCAATGTATGATGAAGTATGGGATTTTTCATGGAAACCCATCATTTTGCAGGCTAATTAAATGGATCTTGTTGGTGTTTGGAGTTTAAAATCAAATTTTCCCACATTTTCAGTTTTCTCCATTCTGCTTGAGCAATAAAAGCCAGATTTGGCTCATTTTGAAAAAAAGGGTTGTTCCTTTTTCTTCTCTTCCTCTCCATCCTTTTTCTTCCCCAGGGTCAAAAATGGAGCTTAAACTTCTTCCCCTACTCTGTAATGGAATTTTTGCCTCTTGCCCGGGAAATGATGTATTGTGTAAATTTTGAGCAATATATATAAAAAAAGGTGTTTTTGTGATGCATTTGTCCATCCTTGGCTCATTTCTTTTGTTTTTCTTCTTGCCTCTCTTCATTGCAAGGTATTTGTGCATGTTTAAATGTTCATTGCAATTTTTGGAGCTGTGTTCATGGAGTTTGGAACATTTTCTGTGTGAAATCCATCACTGGTCTGTGATGCACTTGTCCATCCTTTCCATTTCTCACCTCTCCTTGTTCCATGGCAGTTTTGATAGATGATCAACATTTTTCTTCTCTAGTGTATCATCGTTTTAGTGTAGGCTTCTATTTTTCTTGTTTTCTCTCTCTCTCTCTCTCTCTCTCTCTCTCTCTCTCTCTCTCTCTCTCTCTCTCTCTCCCCTTGTCCCCTTGGAAAGTTAGATTAGGATTAGATTATATTACCTGCACTGGAATAGCTTATGGAAGGTATTTTAGGAAGAGGAACCAACCTTCTCTGGAGAGCTTTCCCCATTTGTAAAGGTCCCACACTTTGGGAAAGCTCAATGTTGTGCAATCACACCAAATGACTATACCTTAGAAAATCAGATCCACAACTCATTTGGGGGTGTTGTGATTTTGCACTAATAGTTTTGGCAGGCCCGGTGGGACCTTAGAGGTCTTCCACTTCATATTTTACATGTTGGTGTGTTCCTATGAGGATTTTAGCCTTTGGAGGCATTCTCAAACACATCTGGTGATTCCATCTTGTCAACAACCCATCTCTGAAGTTGTAGACCCTCTTTCCATTCATTTTCATTCATTTTTCGTCCATTCTTCCTTCTATCTCTTCCATCTTCTTCCATTCCATGAAGTTGTGCAATCATGACTTCATTTCCATCATGGAATTCACATTTGTAACAGCAAAACAATCCACCTCCACTATGTTTTACAACTCCTTCAAATCAACATTTTGAACAAATTAAAAATCAGCATGTCTACCTCTATGAGTAGTAGTGCCAAAATCAGTTTGGATATGGAGCATATCAAGCACAAGGGTATGCATATGATGAATAAAATCAAATGCAAAATTCTATTCTGGTGGAGAAGATCCAAAAAATGGAGGCAAACATGGTGCAATCAAGAGCTACAACTCAAATGAAGTCTTTCAGAATTGGTTGCAGGGCACCTTGTCCATGGGTTGGCCCTTTTCCAAGAAACTTCAGCCGTCAAGAGAAGATGGACTTCATGGTGGAGATGTTGCCCCAACTTGCACAATGGACTGAAGAGATAAAGGCCTATGAATTTGGTGCTGAGCAACCTTGTCAATGGGTAAGTTCTACACCATCATCTGGTTTTTCTCTTTAAATTCCTCAAGCAACACCATCTCATTTTGAATGCCAAATTCCAAATCCAACCCATACTACTCCAAATGTCGATTCCATTTCTCCATCTCCTAATCTTCCATCCCATCTCAATTTTTATTCCCTCTTCTCTTCCAAATCCAAATCCCCTCCACAAGAGCCAAGTGAAATACCTTCCCCTCCAAATAAACAAGTTTCATCTCTTCCACCACCACAAACAAATGAAAAAAATTGTTGAATCCCAACCCACTCCTCCTCTTTCCTTCCCAATTCCATGTAGGGAAAAATAAAATAATCAAAAAATCAGTCAAGAAGGACAACAAGAAGAAGAACCAAGCAAGGAAGAAATGGTTAAGATCTT
Organism: Taxus chinensis; assembly: GCA_019776745.2. Classification (NCBI taxonomy): domain Eukaryota; kingdom Viridiplantae; phylum Streptophyta; class Pinopsida; order Cupressales; family Taxaceae; genus Taxus; species Taxus chinensis. The sequence continues at coordinate 626,600,574 of CM034151.1, forward strand.
AGTGAGCTTAGCTCTTAGATTTGGGATAAAAAATATCCCCTTGTTGGTTAAGCCTATAGAGGAGGTAAAGGTTGAAGAACAAGTGGTGGCCAAGGATGATTTTATAGTAGTAGAGAATCAAGAAGATCATTCATCAAGTTGCTCGAAGTGTAGTGTCAATGTTGGCACTCTGCTGGAAGAAGATGCTGAAGAGGAAAATGAATCAGTTCAAAGCCCCATTGAAGAGGAGCGATTGAAGAAACCAAATCAGAGTTTATAGCAGCAGCAGAAGAAGACATCATTGATGTTTTCTTGCTTCATTCAAAGGGCTTGATTTGGTCAATGAATCCATCATGGAGGAAAGCTCTAAAAAATATATTGCAGCCCCAACTTGTCCTCTAGAACAACAGATTGGAGAGTTTGATTTGAAAAACTTCATGCTAGAGGAATAGTTCAATCAAGAGCAAGATGGTCTTCAAGCAACAAAGGAAGGATAAGGTGCTCCAAATCCAAAAGAATAGGAGTACATTCCAGTTGTGGAGGAGAGAAATGCAGATCCAAAAGCTTTGAACATAGAGTAGGCTATAAAAGAACCTTCAGTTATTCCTTCTACTTCATTCTCTTCAAGCTCTAATGTTGAAGAAGAGTTTGATCTTTCAAACTTCATCTTTGAGAATGAAGGAAACCATGGTGAGCAAATTACAGACCAAGAGTATACCATAGAGGAATCTCAACATGTGTAATGGGACAAAAATGAGGCAGTTTATCTGTCTGATTTGGAGGACTATTTTGATGGAGAGGAATCGGTTGAAATCACACAATTTTCTCCTTCATCATCCACATTCCAAACACTTGAGCCTGTTGTCATGGAGGAGAGCATTCATTTTTAGTAGTATGCACTTTATAGCAGCCTTTTGGAATCAAGTTAGGGAGATTTAAATCTTCCATGTTCTCCACATGAAGAGAAAGAGAAAGCGTAGAATATTTTCATCACTTCTTCCACATCATTCACTCAAGGGGGTCTACAAGATGACTCCATTTTTGGAGTGGAAAATCAGAGCTATGGGCATATAAAATGGATCAGACCTTTCCCAATCAGGTATTTGGCTTCATTAGAGCCAAAGGAGACGCCACAACCAGTCATGCTTGCCTCTAAGCATGAGGATGATATGCAAAGTGCAAAGGATCAGCTGACATACCTTTTCAATCCAAATGCAGAGAAACTAAAAGTGGTATTGTTTTTGTCTTCAGTTGATACTCTGGTGATTTGGGTGGAATATCAGCTTGTACTTAGTTTTTAACTCATCCAACTAGCCATGTTCAGTGCCAAATTAGTTGCATGGCTGCCATTTTTGAGGAAGGGACGCTATTTTTTCCTGCCAGTTGCAGGCTTTGTTTGAGCTCCCTTTTCTCTTAGTTAGAGTAGTATAGGCAGGTTTGCTTTCAGTAGAAGAAGTGATTGTGCACACTCTACATATCCCACTTAGGGTATGTATGATTTCCAATTTTTTACATAGTTGTTTGGTGTTGTTTTGTTGCTCTTGCACAGTCCATTTTAGTGGCATTTTGGTGAAGATCAATTTCAAGTTTCGGTGGGTTTCCAAGTGAATCAGAGGTCAAAATTTCAGAGTTTAGATTAGAATCATTTTATCAGGCTTGACTCCATGCCCAATGGATGAAACAAAGGCCACTGATCATTCATCTAGCAAGCATATTACCCCTCTGAGTCGCCAAAATTGTTATCCAAAATGAGCCCCTGCTTATTTTGGCTAATTTTCCTTCATCATTTCCTTCCTTGTGCTTCAACTTCAATTTTCACACATTTCAAGCACTCAAAAGATTCTAGAAATGGATTCAACAGATAGATAATTTATTCCCCTTTCCAGAAAGGTAAAGAAGTCCTCTTAAATCCTTGTATTTTTTGAGTTATGGCTCGGCGGAGTTTGGAGGGAAAATTCGCCAAGGCGGACCCATGGAGAAAAGTTTCCCACTTAGCCCTTTTGGCTAAAAGGTGCAAATTCATTTGGCATCCGGCAGGCTTGTAGAGGGGAAGGAGGTGCACTAGCAGGCCATGAGAAATGTTTTGGCACTTAGCCCTTTTGGGCAAAAAACTCAAAGGAAAATTTCGGTCCGAAAGCCCGCATAGTAAAATAAATTGTTTGAGGCCCACAACCAATTAGAATGCACCACGTGTCAAGGTAGAGCAGCGGGCGCCGGAGAGAACTTCAAGTTTTTAGCTTTTGGTCAAAATGTGTCAAAGGCAAAAATGGAAGCACATCCACTCCGACCAATCAAAAGGTGCCACGTGTCCATTCATTGGTGGGGATCGGGGCATCAGGAGGATTTTGGAATATTTTCCAAAGTGTTGAAAAGTGCAAAGGAAAAAATAGAACTGCATCCCCATGGCCAATCATAGGGTGCCACATGTCCACATCAGCGGTGAAGAATTCACTGACGAAATACCTTGGAAAAATTTTCCCTTGCGGGAAAAATGGGTAGAATGTGATTTTGAGACCCGCGGACCAATTATAAAGCACCATGTGTCATCAGAGCAGCGGGGCCATGAAGGATTTTTGGAAATTTTTCCAATTTTGGGAAAAGGGGAAAAAGATCAAATTTTGGCTCGCAGACTCGATTTTTGCCCTAATTTTGCCATGTTTTTCCCTAAATCTTTAGAGGGCCATATCTTTCGATCCAGAGCTCAGATTTTCATGATTTTGGTATCAATGGAAAGCTGTTGAAATCCTCTACATGATGAACACTTCGATTTTTTATTTTTGATGGAGTTTTGTGGGAGAAAAATGGGAAAACATATATGGCATGATTTTTTATAGAAAAATGACCCCAACGACCAAAATTAATGAATTATGGGCCTATGGTTTGCTTTGCGAAGAAATGCACGATGAAGTATGGGATTTTTCATGGAAAACCATTATTTTGTAGGCTAATTAAATGGATCTTGTCAGTGGTTGGAGTTCTAAATTGAATTTTCTCATGTTTTCAGTTTTCTCCATTCTGCCTGAGTGATAAAAGCCAGATTTGGCTCATTTTGAAAAAAGGGTTGTTCATTTTTCTTCTCTTCCTCTCCATCCTTTTTCTTCCCCAGGGTCAAAAATGGAGCTTAAACCTCTTCCCCTACTCTGTAATGGAATTTTTGCCTCTTTCCCAGGAAATGATGTATTGTGTAAATTTTGAGCAATATATATATATAAAAGGTGTTTTTATGATGCATTTTTCCATCCTTGGCCCATTTATTTTGTTGTTCTTCTTTCCTCTCTTCGTTGCAGGGTATCTGTGCATGTTTAAATGTTCATTGCAAGTTTTGGAGCTATGTTCATGGAGTTTGGAACATTAACTATGTGAAATCCATCCCTGGTCTATGATGCACTTGTCCATCCTTTCCATTGCTCACCTCTCCTTGTTCCATGGCAGTTTTGATAGATGATTAACACTTTCCTTCTCTAGTGTATCATCGTTTTAGTGTAGGCTTCTATTTTTCTTGTTCTCTCTCTCTCTCTCTCTCTCCTTATCCCCTTGGAAAGTTAGATTAAGATTAGATTAACTTTCTTGCACTGGAATTGCTTATGGCAGGTAGTTTAGGAAGAGGAACCAACCTTCTCTGGTGAGCTTTCCCCATTTGCAAAGGTCCCACACTTTCAGAAATCTCAATGTTGTGCAATCACGCTAAATGACTTTGCCTTAGAAAATCAAATCCACAACTCATTTGGGGGTGCTGTGATTTTGCACTAACACTTATCTTTCCCCAATATATGAATTATGTCTCATTACTAATGGTGGAAATGACCTAGATATTTAAGGATAAAAACACCATATCACATTATCTCCTTTTACTTAAATTACAAATGTGATGAAATTAAAAATAACCCCATTGAAATCATACTTTTTGAGTCTCTCATATACTTAGGATCTACCCTATTTGTAAAATTGGAGCCATGATAAATTAATTTCCTTTAGAGACTATTCTTGATAATTTTCCTAGTAAGTTAACACACCATTAATGCTCAAGTCATTGTAAACCTCACAAACATGGATTTTGATGTAAGTATCAATAGAGTCTTTGCTTAGTTGTGCTAATGGAGTACATGAATCCTTTCTCACTTCCCAATAATTTGGCTCATAATTATTTATGCATGAAAATAATAAGTCTACACATTTAGTGAGATATGGAAGTCAATCACCTTATTGAGACTATTTTTGGCCAAGTATTTGAAAATTTTGAATGTGTTTAATATAGTCAAATTGTCTTGAAAGATATCAATTTCAACATGTCTATTTTATAATTATTTAATCTACAAGAAGTTAGTTTACAATGTGGAGCATGGCTCAAAGCCATGGTACTAAAAAATCATTTTATTTCAATAATGGAAACGATTGAACTTGTATCACTAAGAAGTTGGGTACTTGAAATATATTCTTCAGGAAGCTAATTTTTTTTTTGGGGGGGGGGGATTGTCTATAATTAGGCAAAGTAGTATAGTTTTAAGTTCATGCATATTCTGAATGAACCACTTTTTCAATCTTTGGAATACTTTTGTAGTACGAGTTAGTGTATTAATAGGCTTAAAAAATAACCTATCTACAGAAGGGATAGGTGTGTAGTTAATCGACTCCAGGTATCCCATTTTGAACAACTCATTAGCATCATATTTTATTTCCTCTATGACTCATTAGAGACGAAAGTCTGTTATGTGGTAATGTCATTCTATAGAAGTATCGATAATAAACATTAATCTTGTTGACATGATCTTCCCAATAATCCTTCGTTTTAGGTTAATAATACTGTTTATTATTATATGACCTCCTAGAAGAGTAGGAATATAGGTTTAATGATCCTAGGGAAGCTTCATTGTTACTCGAGTCTCCAAAATTCCTACAAGAGTAGATACACAACTGAACTTCCACAATTAGAAACAAAGTGTAAAGAGAAACTAACTTGTGTAAAAGTCATGTGAGGTGTGCCAGTAGCCTTAGTGCCTAAAGCAGATGATGACCTTCCAGGCTCCTACGTATAAAAGAAAAACATATTAATATGTATATGTACATGTGAAACATTATACACGAACATTAAAAAAGTGTATTTAATAATAAAATTGCAATCAAATGAAATTTGAAATGTAAGTAACTTGAAACTTACATCTGTAACATGCCTAGCTGTAGTAGCTAGCATGTTGATGCCAGATGTGTCCTTCACTAGCTCTTGCTATTTAAAATCAAAATGATATTATTTTTTACATGTATGTACATGACATAATAAAATACATATATATCAGTAAACATTATCAGTAAACCGATGGAGGAGCCCAAGGAGGAGGAATTGATGGACAGAGTGACAGGTTAGAAAAGGAGATACAAGAGCTCAAAGGGACTATAAAAAATATGGAAAGAGCTAAGGGAAAAGGAATTCTTCAAAGTGATGATGAAGAGGGGGTTATTGCTGAAGTCTTCAAGAAGTTATAGTCTTTGGATGGCAAAATGGGGAATGTAAAAAGTCGCAATGACTGCATATTATCTAACCTTTAAAGCATTTATAATTTCATTAAACAACATGTTCATAGTGTCTGCAGTTTAAGTGGGATTAATGAGGACATTTGGGGCTCTAAAGAGAAAAGGGATATTGCAATTGCTCAGGCGGATATGAGAGACTCCTCTTAGGCCACTGCCATTGCCTTCTTCATGTCACTGCAGGCTATCAAGACCAAGATTGACAGGGCTATCAAGTAACGGGTTGCTATGTTGTTGTTTTTTGGCTACGAAGTTGCTGTTATCTGGCGGTTCTGGAGCTGATTTTTGGCGGAGTTTTAGATGTTGTCTCTCTTTTGGTTGCTTGTTGATCTTTTCTGCTTCTTTTTGGATCATTGTTTGTTTGGATCCTTTCTTCACTTGTATTTTCATATTTGGCTGTTGAGCCCTCTTTGGTTGGTCGTTTTTCCCTTCTCAGGGCTATTTCTCTCACCTTTGCTATCTGGCTTTTGAGCCCTTTTATATACAGGGTATAGTCCCTTCAAAAATATTTTCCCTTAATAAAAATAAATAAAATACATATATATTAAAATCTCAAATGAATTAAACTATTGTATATATATTAAATTTTTATTTGACATTTACCTGTGAAAGACCAAGATAATTTGCACCAGTTCCAAAAACATTCACCATCATCTCATCTAGAGAAAAGAAATCATGTGATGCAGCAAATGATGTCTCACCCACAGTGCATAAGACACTATATGATCCAAAGTGGTGTGGTGCGCTAGATGTGGCACCTCCACCAACATCACCGGATGCAATTTGGTCACTATGTTGAGTCAGAGTGTCATTGAGCTCTCTTAATGCATGTAGTGTGTCAATCTCCACAACCTCCTTCACTGTAGGAGGGATAACTTAAGGCAGTGGGGGTTTTGGAGAATGAGGGATCCTTGGTTGACCAATGCATTCACTAGGTCTACTCTATGCAGAGCCACCTCCTCGCCCATAAAAATCAAAAAATTCAAAATAATTTGGGACCTCATTAAGCACAAACTCACAATATAATTTCTTCAAAAAATAGAGAGGAACCTCATTGTTATTGCATGGTGGATAATAAAAAACCATCCACCATCAGTCCCAAAAAAAATTCTTGATGTGATCATCGTGGCACCAATGGATTGCAAACCATTTGTAAGTAGTTACTGGTGGGATTATTTCTCGGGTCAGTAAATAATGCATAAATACGGTCTTTTACAAATTTTTTGTCTTTTACGGCCGCATGAGATAATTTATCTGCATACCACCACCTACAATCACCTCTAAAGGTATTCCATTTGGCTATTTGGTTGGTTACAGATTCGAATTCACCAATCTATTGTTTGTAATGTGTTGGCTAAATTCATGCGGGATGGATTTGTGGCATGATTTTGTCTTATTGTCTGAATAAGGTTCTCAATGACAATTTTATTTTTTTAGATTCTTCCAACAATATCATCTTGTGTCCCGGCTGCTTCCATGGGGACGAAAGGAGCCACAGGAGGCAGATCTACATTTGGAGGAGGGTTTTGAGGAATGATTTGAGGGTTTTGAGGAATATTTGGATGGTTTGTAGGATTAATATTTTTACGAACAACTAACAAAAAAATTTTTATACATAAACAAAAAATTGAAAAACCCATGAAAATCACAAAAATTAACCTAAAATGCAAGAAATTTGATCAACATCGAGGGCTTACCTCTTAGTCTTGGCGACATCATTGAAAACTTCATGATCCAAAATTCTGAAGAGTAATTTACAAGGGGTATTCAAAGCTTGAGTGCTAATAGTCAAGGATAAATCACGGTTCGTATGGGAAAATGGGGGAAAATGAGGAGTCGCGGGTCTATTTTTTGTCTTAGAGGACTGCAATCATGGTTTTAGGTTTGGAAATCCCCAAACCTGTAAGAAAATAGTCCACGATCATGGTACGAGAATTTTGGGTTCTTATGCCCACTTTTTTGTCCACCAACTTGCTACACTTACCCAGGAACCAATATTAAATGTTGCAACTCTTGTTGGTGTAAGTAATAAAAGATGAGAACATTATGGAAATGATGCATCAAAAATTGCTTGACAAATCACACCAATCACATAGGATATTCCAGTCCTTGAACTATCATGAGTAATGGCATGTTATTTTGACATTGATTATAATGTGTCATTATTATATCAAGTGTTTGTTTTTGTTTAGCACCTAAGGTGTCATAATTAAAATTTGGGGCTCATTCATTTTTTGTAACCAACCCATCTCATATTTAATGTTGCTTATGAATTTTATTACTTTACTTGTGTATACTTCACCTCGATATTCATCATTCCATGGTGTTTATCTGTTAATATCTCTTCTTCCCAACATATCTATTTCAGTCACTTGAAAAATTTGACCGCGATGAAGCCTACATATAATTTCTCATTCATGTTTTATTATATTTTGTTGAATATGTTGATTAGTTTCATCTTCAAAATTGTTGTTGTTATCAATGTCTTCTATAGTAGTCCTCTCGACATGCCATGGATTATAATTGAACGAATCCCAATTTGAACTTATTGAATTAGAATCAAGTCTGATATCTCTCTCTATATCAAGAAATGGCTTATAAAGCAACAATTCTAACCCACAAAAATCAACCCATTTATGTCATTCACATGAAGGGATGGAGGAAAACCTTGGGAATACTATCACAATAGCTACCAAAATCCTAACCTCCCATTTTTTTTTATCTCATATTCTCCTTGAATTATATGTCCAATATCTAGCAGCATCAATAAGTGACATGCTTTCAGTGGAAAAAGGCCTACTATTGTACCTGTCAATGAAAGTTTTTACATGTTCTTCATGGTCATATTCATTAGTTGTTGTTACTGGTTTGAACACCTCATGTGAAACATTGACAAATACTCTACTTCTCTTTACCAATGGAAGCTCCAATAACATGTGACATGTTTCTTGTGTTCCAATGTCTCTTTCAACAATTGTTTCAGTTAGAAGTCTCCTAAATTCTCTTGCTGCCATTTCATCTGATTTTTCAATGTTTGTAATCCACATCAACATTTCATGATAAGTTTTAGAAATTTTCTCTGCTTTTGTTGCATAATTTTGCAATGTACTTGATTACAACATACTTGGAAAGAACAGGTTGCCAATCTACATTTTCTCTCCACAATTGTAATATGTCGCGATTGTGTGTATTTAATATTTCATCATTTCTCACAGGTTCAAACTATTTATCTCCTATCTTTGAGTCTTGATATAACTTTTATCCCTTGAGATTCAATGGCCACGATGCAGTATACTTGCAAAAGATAATAATCCATTATTAGTGCTTCCACACATTTTTTTAATTTCAATTTAATCATTCAAAAAATTTAACATCTTACCTACAAACCGTTCTTCCTCTTTTCTTACGTAGGCAGGCATCCTCTTTACACATCGTATGTTATTCTACATAGTTGATAATCTCTTCGCAGTCACATTCTATATCCACTTGTGTAAGTTGTCTCATATTTTGAAAACATGGATGTTGTAAAATTTTGGTAGACCTGTAATTCATAGCACATAAGAATATATCATATATTTTGAGATCGTAAGAATTCTATATAAATTACGTGTATGTTTCGTTGGTGTGGGTTCTCCCTAGGATTCCATGCATGGACAATAGAATGGAAATATTTTTCAGCATTTTTACGTTGAAAATCATCAGTCCAATCAAAGTTGTCCATATTTAATGCCCCTTCTAACCATATAAATCCATGCACATGTGGCGAACCTCTATGCTGCCATTTGTATCTAGACCAATAATCTTTAATTTTCATTCCTTTTTGCAATATATCCTTTTGGAAAAGGTGTATGTCCCAAGTGCATGTAGTGTGTCACTATGAATATATTTGATGATATTCTACGTTTCCTAATTTTGCGCTTGGCATTAATGTGTGTAGGTCTGGACAATACATATCCACTTCACTCAATATGAAAAAAATGGTAGGTGATCCAATATGATGCAACATGTCAGTCAATTGACCACAACATTTTTTCACAATAGGACCTTATACCCCTTAAGGATGTTTCAAACCACATCAAATGATCAACAAGATCTGAACGGGGCATATTTTCCATATGCTCATGTAACTCATTAATGGTGATTGGAAAATCTTCAAGGTTTTACTTGACAAACACTATAGATGAATTTTTTGCACAATGTCTCATGATCATGTTCGATATGTAATACCTAAATCAGGGATGTCTTCCAAACCTATGATCCCTATATTGAAGTAAATGATTTACAAATTCATGGAGACGTAATTATTTTAAGTGTGGTTCTAACCAATCACATTTTCCATTGGTAAACAAAGTAGGGAATGCCATATCAAGTAATCCTAGTGTCACATACTCATTGATAGGAAATGCTCCTATCCCTAGCCAATCAATCACTGCTGTAGGCTCCACATGAGGGTTATTTACCCATGCATGGATTAATACCATCTCCTTTGGGGCATTGGGTGGTTTATTGGCCTTAGATTTTGTGTGATTAATGACGTTTCATTCATCTATCTCAATGGTTAGACCTAAAATATAGTTTCATTTGTGTCAGAATCAAACTCTATATGGACAAATTTCAACTACGCGAATACATTTTTATTAGAATAACGTGGAAGTTCATTTAGATCATTTTCATCAATTTGAACATCTGAATAGAAATTATCATGTTCTATTTTATATTTTAGTACATTATAAACTCACTCTCTATTGACTATAAAATAGTAATTTGTTCCACGTTGATCTCTCCTCTAAAAAATAATCATCAACAAATCTTGTAATCTATGTGGAAAAAGATTAGCAATATCTTTTACTTCTTGAGGAAAACTTATTGTGTGACATTTATAGTTGTATTGACCTCCAGTTGCATGTGTCACTTGTAGCATTGGGTTGACAGGGGCTATAAACATTTCCTCAACTTGAGTTAAGTTTGCAAGTTATGGTGGTTGTATCCTAGGATCCATATTATTTGATGTTGAATATTGGTGATCACCTTTCTCTTATTGATATCTAGTACACACAGGTCCTTGAGGTGTTTGAGAAACTTTTATTCCAAGGTAGCATTATTGACAAATATAACACATGATTGGCGAAGCAAGGTTATCAAGACCATTTCGAAAAATTATTTGGAAGGTATTCAAATCTCTCCCAAGCATTCCATTGCGATCAAATATATTTTCTTCTCTCTCAATATGTGATTCTTTCATTTTTCTTCTTCTTATTCTACGTTCGATTGTTGACTCCTCTTGCAAATAATTATTTTGCATTCTTCTCCTTATTATTATTTGTATTGGTTGTAATGTTGTTTCCTCTTGCACACTGTTATTCTCTACATTATTTCTAACGTCAACATCCATTATATGTTGGGCCAAGTTTTCTAGTGTCTCAAGCACATGATCCATTGATGTTGAATGTCGTCCCCCAAAATTATCTTCAACATCACCAACCAATCTATGATAATTCCTTTGAGATGATTCGCGGTGAATTTCTTTTATGTGTAGTATTTCTTCCTCTAATAATTGATCTAAATGAATATTTCTTTGTAACCTTGTTCTTGATACATGTGAATCACTAGGATATGATCATGCAGGAATTTTTATCATGTTATTTACATATTGTCATATTTTTGCATTTAATTTTTCATTTTTCAATTCAACCCTCTATTCTAAAAATATTTGTCTAGCATTATCATTTTGACGTTTCCTTTGTTTGTCTCATTGTGCATCTGTCATTTCTTGTTGTCTTCTTTTGCGACACTGTCTTTGATATTTTCTTCTTTCATCTTCATTTTCAAAATTTAATCTTGGTCTAGCCATACCTATAAATTATATTAAAAAAATTGTCTAAATATATATATAACTAAAAAAATCCACATACATGTAATAGAAAATAATCATATGATATCCAGGTTCTAACAATTAGCAAGGCTAGTCAAAGAATGAAATGAACTAAAGAGAATAAAATATAACAAAAAGGGATTCCTTTTCCATAATTATGACCTTTTGTTTGATTTTTCATAGTTTTTTTCACTAACATACTCAAAACACTATTCAATTTATAAAATCATTTACATGAATAATGCAATCAAATATTTACATTCTTGCCTTTCTTCCTCAGGAAACTAATATGAACGAATAAAATTTTGTATCCTTGTTCTTGATACATGTAAGTCATCTTGAAGTGATCGTGCACAAATTGTTATCATGTTATTTGCATGTTGTCGTCTTTCTGCTTCTAATTCTTCATTTGTTAATTGAGCCCTATGTTCAACAAATCATTATCTACCGTTATCATTTTGACATTTCCTTTGTTCCTCTCACCATGCATCTTTCATTTCTTGTTGTCTTCTTCTGCAATATTTTTATTATTATTGGTAAATAGTTTTTTGAAAAGGGACTATACCCTTGTACAAAAAAATGGCTCAATAGCCAGATGATACAGTAAAAAACATAGCAAAAAAATATCAAGATCTAGATGTTACAATATTTCCCATTAACAATTAAACAGACTGCTCAAAAAAGTGCCAAAGTAACAACATACAACCTCAAAACAACAAAAAAGTAGCATATAAACGACAATTGTACAACCAGTTTACAACAACGTTACAGGTATTACATTACTTGGTGGCCCTTTCCATATCCTTCCTCATCCCCTAAAGGGATTTGGAGAGTGCGATTGTTGTGACTTGTTTGGGGTCATTCTTATCCACCTGAGCAAAATCTTGATCCCGAGATGTACCTTCACTCCATATGATTTCTGTAACATCGCTTAGCATGCACACATTCTTAACCTGCTATTCTAGGAAGTTGTAGGTAGTTTTGAGAGCTACAATTATAATTTCCTACCTATTTCCGCATAACCATTCTATTGTCAAGGGAGTTGAGATTCTTGTATATTTCTTAAATTTGATCCTCAGCAAGCCCAATCCCCTCCTCAAATTTCCTCTTCCCTTCATGTCTAGTCAATCGCTTCATCTCTTTCTTTAAGGATTCCAATTCCTTCTCAAGCACATCAATCCTCTTCTCCATGTCTCCATCCTTCTCCAAAGTAATATTGCTCTACATAGGTTCTCCCATATGAAGTAGACTATGAGCAATCTCAATTTCCTTTTTCATGTTGTTGTAGAGGATTATCTTTGGAGGGGGGAGAGTTAAGGGGGTAATAACGATTTTTGGATCTGAGATTTCTCTGACCCATGGGATTAGAAAGGGTGGGCATGGAAGGGCCAGAGAGAGGGGAAATATTATGAGGGGCAGGGGTCTGATAAAGATCAGGGTTTTTAATAGTAAAATGCTTATGAACAAGAAAAATAATCCCCTGATAGAGAGGAATGGCCCTAGTATGCTTTTGAACCTCCAAAATAGAGTGCTTAAGAGAATTCAGAATGAAATTTGAAAAACATATTTTGTAATTCCTCCTAAAATGATTCAGAAAGAAAAAATGCTTGAGGGGTATTGTAATGTATCTCCCTTCCAAGGAAATGTATCTTACCATCATTTTTGTAATCTCATCAAACAGAGATGGGATAGAAGTAACCTTGATTCTAGTCGTGACAAACTCCATCTATTGACCCCCTCGAGGAACTTCTTTTTTTCTACCATTTTGTTCAAAAACCCATTCCCTTCCATGCTAAGGCCTGTGATTTTTGCTATGAGTTCTTCATTGATGTTGATATCTCTGCCCCCATAGCTCAAAATTCTATTTTTCTAGCCTGCGGAAAACTGGATGGAAGTATGTTGGTCATGGCCTTGAATCCTTTCAATAAGAGTGGAAACCCCACCAATCTGAAGGTAGTTCCAAAGTATAACATTCTCCTTCCAAGTCAGGTCACATGTTGGTTCTACCTGGCACGGTGTTCCCCCCATATCACTTCTACAACTGCTGGAATTTTTCCTTTGCTTTTGGACGACAATGCTATTGCCCAAAACCTTATCTTATAAGCCTGTTTGCCTACCCAAAAAGCGTGGGAAGGATGAGGGAATTTAGATATTATGATGAGCTTTGTGATATTGTCTTTGATATTTTCTTTGATATGCTCTTCTTTCCTCTTTATTTTCAAAATTTATTCTTGGTCGAGCCATACCTATAAAACATTTTTAAAAGATCACAACATACATATATCAATAACGTAACATGTCATCCACACATCAAAATGAAAAGAAAAAATTATGGAATTTTAGTTTACGATAACATATTTCAAAACATTATGCCAAGCATATAAAAAATATGATGTCACGGTTTCACTATTTTTGATATCAATCATTTATATTCGATGTATGTTTAACATAAAAAAGTGCATCATCGCAAGATACAAATGTTTAACATACATTTGGGGGTCCATTGTTATGATGCTTTAAAAACCTTTTTGAGAACACATCCTAACGTCCAAATTTGGATGTGTTAGGAGAGCATTAATAGGAAATATCTCATTTTCAAATCCTAGCTCCTGGTATCAAAGAAGGCACGTGCAATGCTAAATTCCAAGTTTGACAAATGTCCGCACATGTTCCCCAATGTGAATGAGGAAAAGATATATAAACACATGCAAACATACAAATAAATTAATGTTGACATTTATAATTTATAAAAAAATTACAAATTAATGTACCATTTGTGCCAATATATAAAATCCAACATTATTCCTTATGTATCTACGATAAAAGTGCGATTATTTTTAAAATAATATTGATTTAATTAAGTAAATAATTTTTTATTTTTCTTAGAAATAAAATACAACGAGGATGAGGTTGTATAGAACAAATTATTGTTGTTCCACAAAAGAGAAATCTTTGCGACACTAATTTGGCCTACGTTGCTTGGATAAAATGGTCCAAGTTCAGTAAATGTTCTGCCTTCGATTAAAGAATAACCACGACCTATCAATGATAAAAGAAAAATATATTACATAAATATTCTCTCTTAAATCATTAGTGTACGATATATGCAAAATAATATACTTTAATTCCCGAACTATCAAGATACACATTATTAATGTATGATACATCCTGACTAGTTAATGTATTATAATATGGCCTCATATTTTCCATATAATTTAAGATTCATTAATGCAAGGTCATTTATTTTAATAGTTTCTTCTTTGAGTTGGAATCAATTCATAACAAAGGGGCTTCACCTTAGAGATGTAATAAATTTAGCTTCATGAAGACCTTAATGGCACAATATAAATTAGGATGATTTTTAGTACTTGTCGTAGGCAGAGTACTATTGTTTTTCCTTTGGCTAATTAGTTGGAAAGTGTTGGGGTGGTGCATTCTTACTGGCTGATTAAATTGGCATGCTATTATTTCTCCAAGGTTAGATTGTATGTTCCCGCACACAATAGTTTATGTTTTCCCAAATTTTTAATGCATCGTTTCTGAATACTTTATTGAAATAATGATGAGTCTTCTTAGACAAACAATTTCATATCAACAATAATTCAAAAATTTTAACAATAAGTTCTTTCCATTATAAATGGTCCTTATCAAAATGCTCAATTTTTAATATTATGTCGTCTTATTTTTGCATTATCATTACTCCTTTTATACATTGTGGATGATATTACAAATAAAGTGTGTTTATTTGCATAAACCTTTCTTGCTCGCGCTGCGTTGTGGTTGCCTTTCATACCCACATTCTGCTTCTCTGACAGATGAACATAATTCTCAGAGGTAATTTTCACATCACTTATGTTGGATTTTATTTATTTGAATGTAATGCATCTCATTTAAGGCTTTCACAGATCTGGTTGTTATGTTGTATCTTTTTATATATGCTACTAAATTTTGTTTTGTGTAGTTTTAATGTGAACTTTTTTTTTTGAAAATCAGTTACTACCCAAGAAGTTATTAATTGAGTTGCAAGGGTTTAAGATTATCAATCGTTGATCTGTGCTACAAAGGGTTTGGTAAGTTAGGGATTTAATGGGAAAGTTGATGGATTAGACGATGACCCAAGGTTTTGGATTTTTTCTTTGTGCATACAGATTTTTAAATATTTTTGCGGCATTTGAAGTTGAATTCAGGCACTTTTTTATGTGTAAGGTGCATGCGGGTGAATTTTTATGGCCAATTTTCTCTTGTGGTTAATCTAAGAGAAGATATGTAGTGGGCTTCTGGTGAATACTGATAGTCTACAATGAATTGTGTTGAGAGCGTTTTGATGAACATAAGTTTGTAGAGAATGTCATACTTTTGATTAATTGGGAATAATTTTGTTTTAATTGGAAAAATGTAAATGATTATCTTGTTTGATGAGATGGAGATATTACACTATGGTTAATTTATGATAATGGAGGAAGTTGCCCTTGCTAATCTATGTAATTTCAAAGTCACCCTTGTTAATTTATGGTAATGCCACAGGTTGCCCTTGTTTATCTTTACAATTGTAAATTAAAAGGAAATACTCATGGAATGAATTTGTTTTAAGTGTAGAATTGCGGATGAATATTTGTGCTTCAAAAGATAAGAAACATATGTATTATGTACTACTTCAAAGGAAAAATGAGTATACTATTAAATATATGCATGCTTTGTCGAATTTAGTACTTTATTGCCGAAAGGCATTCCCCCTATGGTAAAATCCATGTGGTCATTCACGAAACTATTTTAAATTTGATGAGCGTATTGACCGTTTGACAAGCATTTTGACAGGCAGTAAAGATGTTTTAGCTTTTTTTAGCCATTGTGACAGTTGCATTTGAATGCAGCAATTGAATGTTTTGGGGGGTGTTTTGGGCAGCCGCTTTAGATAAAATTAGCGAAGTTGCATGTTTAAATTCTATAGCTTACCATTTATATTTACCCACTGCCACATAAGCCATTGTCAATTCATTTTCCTAGTGTTGTAATGCAAGTTTCGTGTTCTTGTAAAATTTTGAGAAAAGTTTGTGTGGGATTTGGTGATTGCATACACAATCTTAGGTGCTCGTGGATCACATGGGAATATTTTTTGTGAAGTTTTAGTGCTTGATAGGGGTTCTTATGGTGCTTTTAGGTATTTTTTTGGAGCATCATCAATCCTTAGCTAGCAATCAGTTAGATTTGCACAACATAAGCTCACACTTTACAAGCCAAGTACACATATAGATTTGACCTGAAACATTGAAACCGATTAGAGGACATCACTGTTGAAAGATAAACTACATTGGAGTAAATTCTTCCTCCAAATAAAGAGGTGGATTGATGACCTAGCAAGGATTTGGTGATTACAGGTAAGGGTTATACCCATTTTCTTGTTTTAAGAAAAAAAAGTTTATTCGTTAACCAAAGTATAAATCCACCAACTCAAAATTGTGTCTACTTTTGCTATTTATTTCAACTTGGATCTATGTAAGCTATATGCATGATTTTAATATTTTTTCCACAATTCTTATCAAGCTATGGTTAGTATTAGATGATGTTTGAGATAATACAACTTTATAATTACAACTACATTTCTCAATCTACTTATTGCCCAATTTTAGTTTCCTTCATGAGATTTCAACAAATTAGACAAAATATTAACTTTAATTACATCAAATTTTATAAGTATTTAACTTCTGGCCATGACCTGGATAGCTAAATCTTTGGTGCTAATTGTCAAGGATAGTTGAGGCTTTCAAGAGCCTTTCAAAATATTGTGATAGACTACTCCATTTAGTAGTCACATTTTTGGTACCATAGCTTTTGAGCCTATTTGACAATGTGGCCTATGAGACTGGCCAAATCTAATAACGTCACACTATAATAATTACATTTATAGATATGCCTATTTGATCTTCTCTAGATTTTGTACACAGAGCTAATTGATTGCAAAGCAATTATTTAATAACAATGTTATTTTCAACATTCACATGTTTATTGCTTTCTGAAGTTGCGCATCTTTCCGATGCTGGTTAGCATTCTATAAAATGAACTTTCTCAATGAAATTTCTCTTAATCCAAGTGGATGGAGGAGAAAGAAAAGGTAGACAGAGTTCCCTCGCTTATCATTTTGTGAATTTCCCCTCCTTTTTCATTCGAAAGGTACTAAAAAATTGTGCATGTACTAACACTTAGAGCAAGAAGAAAGAAGTAAAGACTACCATCACTCAACCATGTGTGCATGTGTTGTTTTTAAACTAATGCTAAATGTGAGTAAAAGACTAACACCTAAATAGTCTTAATTAGCAAGAATAAAAAAACATATTAAGCACCATCATGATAAGAATTGAATAAGGGTTAGATGTTAAAAATTTATTAATTCAAAACTTTGAACCTAACAATGTGTAAACATCTACAAATCCTCTATTCGTCTAATGACATATAAATGAAGGAACCTAGGTAGGCTCCATGGCTATCAAAAGCGGTTGTCCTTGATGTTCCAAGAACCTAGCAATGAGGGCTTGTCAAAGTTGGGCTACAAGACCCTTTTGACACCTCCCATATGACCTAAGCACTTAAGAAAGAGGCTTAACTCTTCAAGATGATGAACTCTCAAGAAAACAAAAAGCAAGCTCTTAGTCTATTTTGCTATATGCTTTGCTTTTATTTTCTCAAGGAGTATAGGTGTAGGTATAAAGGTAGAAGGAAGGCTCCTTATATAGCCCAATGGATAAAGGAAACACTTCATCTCTTTGTATGTGGGATAAAGGTAAAACATGATTAGGAATGGATAAGGTTGTTTTATAAAAGATAACCTTACTTTAGAAGGGTTTAATTTATGCTTAGCAAGTCATGGGAGTTGGGAGGGTGTTTTAATTAATCAAAGGTGATTAACTAATAGGTAGATGTAAGCTTATAGAAGCTAATTAGAGGAATTATTAGTACAATTTAGGCTATTAGAAGGGGATTAAATCAATTAAATATTGATTTATAGGTTAAATGGAAGGGAAAGCTAATTAATTAATAATAATTAATTAGTCTAGGTAGAAGGGGGTGATTTATTAACGGAAGGTTGTTAATTAGGGTATTAGTTGGATAGGTGACTTAATTAATTAGCTTAGTGTAATTAATTAATGATGATAAGAGGGGAATATGAGTGCATTTGATGATATGTCGTTGATTTGCGATAAAGGAGATAATTAGCACAATTTAAGTATTTTAAATTACTTGGGCGTAATTATGGGTGTCTATATTTGCCCCTCTTTGGGGGTGGTGTAAGTGATGCCACTTCAAAGCTAGTAGACATAATAAAATTTTGAAGGGATAGAAGAAAAATTAGTAGGAAAGAGAGATGACCCCTCGAGTATCAATAGGGTGATGAAGGAAGACGATCGATGATCAAAAAAAGGTGAGAGATAGATAGAAGAATGGGAAGGGGCAAGATGCCCCGGTGAGATGGAAGATTAGAGGTGAGAAAGAAAGTGATGCAGAAGAAATATGGAGGAGGGGAGAGAAGAGCTTAGCCTCAAGCCGCTATGTATTGGAACCATTTTGATGTCATCATACTACCATAAGAGCTACGTCATCGGTCCTTATGAAAAATATAAGCATACGACAAAGGTAGAATGACATGAAAAGCCATACTACGAACAATTGTCCATTGCTGAAAATACCAACTCTACGCAACATACAACAATGCAATGCAATGCAATACGAGAAGGAAACAAGCTCATTTAAGAGGGAAAACAAGTACGAACGCACATACGTAACCCAACAATGGTCAAGAAAGTTGTACAAATGTTTTGTTATCATTGCTGAAGAGGTCCACAAGTTCGTGATTGATGACAAGGGTTAAAAATGATGCCCCAAGCAAGGATACATGCAAGGGGAAATGATAAGGGACACGGGGGGTCCAAGAAAATTGTTGTGCGCAATGAAGTAGCACCATGCAAAAAACATGCCCCAGAGTACCGACGAAGCAAGCAGCTAGCTTTGTAGATGGTTGTGAATCCGGTGATCCACGAGTCGTATTAATCGGGGAAGATGTGAGACAAACCAGCAAGATATGGAGAAAATACCATGCGCAAGACACAATTTTCAGCCGTAATAAGCAAGTTACCATTATTTTTTAGGTTTTTTACTTTTTAGGATTTTGTGAAAATTTTTGCCCTGTTTTTGGATTTTTGATGTATTTTATTGTTTTTATTTTTCTGTGTTCTAAAATGTGATGGACAATGGAAGAAAATAGAAGAAATAGAGTGAAGGGCCTAGGTGGGCAACAAAAAGTGCCCTAGGTGGAAGAAAGAAGAAACAAACGACAAAAATGTCCTTTTTTAGTGGAAAAAATTAATAAAAAATAATTATTTACGAGAGTGTGGATTAGAAGAAAAATCACCCAAGAACAATAAAATTGTCCGAGGGAGAAAAAGGGGGTATCAGGTAGCAAAAAACTGCCCTAATGCGGTGAAAAAAAAGAGGAAAATAATTATTTAATAAAAATAATTATTCCACGGTGAACAAAGGAGAAAATGGCAATTGAAACGTGCATCCAGGCCCTCCCAGTGGTGAAAAACGGGTTAATATATCACCACAGAGGGGGGTAAAAACATCGCGACCAATTCATTTTTACTAAGCCATTTAGAATTTTTTATTGTGAGGCTCTGATAGTGACGAGGACAATGGTGATCACATGAGACCAAGTGAGGCACATAGATGTAGTCTGATGGTACCATTGGCATGCAGACGATGGCCCCTTCATGAGTACCTAAACTTTGGTCATTAATTGTTGTCATTAATGCTTTAAATTTTTCTTTTAGCCCTAGAAAGTCACGTCGGCACGCATGCATGCAGGGCGCAGGTGTCAGTTCAGGGGTGCATGTGTCCCTTTGGGGGCATCTGCACCACAATACATATGTGTGCATGCACAGGCATGAGGTGTACACACCCATGCGCACACACACACACAACACATGTGCACACGCGCGCACATACTCGAAATGGGGGTGCACACGTGAAAAACGTGGCACAGGACACTAAAAGGGGGGTGCACAAACCTAGGGGCATACACACGTAAGTGCAAGCACCGAATGTGTGGCACACATGCCAAAAAGGGGTGCGCAGGTGCCCAAATGGGAGTGCAAGCACCAGAAGACAAACACATGCACGCGTACATGCCCAAAAGGGCACACAGGCATCCAAAACGGGGTGCACACGCCCAAAGGGGGCACAGGCGTTCTAAGATTGATGAAGAAAAGATAGAAAAATATCAAAAAGATGACACTCAGAAGAATTTTTAGGATTTTTGAGTTAACCCTAAAATGGTAGATAGATTTTTAGAAGAAATGTTAGTAACTTATTGGGGCCATTTCTAAGCTTGCATAGTGTTCCCTAATTTCTCATGTCTAATTTTTCTCGAAGACACTTTTCCCTTTGAATTGGTGACCTACAATTTCTCCCCCCTTGTTGAAATACTTCAAAAAAACCCACAAACTTGATGTTTTGCCCATAATGTGAAGGAATATTTCAAGTTTGCCCTTTTCTATGCCACTAATTTTTCCAATTTCACTGCCTATGTTGTATTTCCCTTTGCCAGATCATGAAAAAATTGAATTTGATCATTTCATACTTGTTTGTAATTGAAAACCCTGTCCCAAGGTTGAAAATGATGTCAAATCATGCTTCAATTGATTTAAAATTAAAAAAATGCAATCCTTGTTGAAAATTTTGATTTCTAGCGCATCCTTTGAATTTTTCACGTTTTGACGGTCATACGGCTGTTATTTTCCTGTCAAATTCATCATTGGAAGATAATGGTAATGTGGCAGGATTTGCATTGGCTGAGAAAAGGTGAGGAGGCACTCTAACTTTTCATTTTTCATATTTTCAAGCAAATGGGGCATTTTCGGGCCTGAGACTCCCGTTTTTTCCCAAATTACCTATGTGGCATGTTCTTATTGGTTAGGGCATTGACAGGTGGTGGGCTTTCCTTAGGATAATTTTGCTTTCACTATGCAAAATTTTCAAAATCAAATTTTGGCCCAAAGGCCCGCAGCAAATGGGGAGAGGACACGTGGCATGGAGGAGATCGCGGGGGTGGGCGGAGATAAACTTGTAAAATTTTGTGTTTTTTGGCTCAAAAACCTAAGGGAAAATTTTGGCCCAAAAACCTAAGGGAAAATTTTTGCCCGAGCGCCCGCAGCCAATCATAAGAGGACACATGTCCTAAAAGTGCCAAACATGGAAGTGCGGGGCCAAGGGGGGACTTAGAGTTTTTTGGCTCTAATTTTATGAGGTTTCAAAAATAATTTTGCCTCCGCTCCAATTAGAGGAGGACACGTGGTGGCATGACAGCGCAGAACGGGTCAGCGGGCCGGTGGGAGGGAAAAAGGGATTTTTTCCCTTTTCGCAGAAGGGTTTAAAGTAAAATTTTGGCCTAAAAGCCTGTGGCCAATAACAAGAGGACGCGTGTCCCAAAAGGGAAAAAGGCGGAGGAAGGGGCTGAAGGAAATTTTTCTAACTTTTTGCCTTTGTAAAAACATGAAGAATAACACCGTGCCAATCATAGGTGGACACGTGTCCAACAGGGAAAGGCGGGTCGGTGGGCCGACGGAAGCAGGAACAAATTTTTTCCCTTTTGCCAAAAATGTTCAAAATCAAAATTTGAAGCGTTGGCCCACTAGCGAATCACAAGGAGACACATGGCAAGGGAAAATTCGGAGGTGCGGGCCCATGGGGAAAAAAGTGAAATTTTTTCCAATTTCCAAAAAAGGTCAAAATGCACAGAATTGACAGCACAATCCCGATGGGGCCCACCATATGCCATGTGTCAACTCCAAATTTCAAGGGTGGAGGGGCGGGGAAAAAAATTCAAAATTTTCCAAATTTTCAAAAGGTCGCAAATGCATTTTTTTTAAAAAGGCATGGGCCCGTTCTAATCATTTTTTGACACATGTCCCACCTTATCCAACAGTTTAAAAGGTAATATTGAGTGTATTTTTGGATTGCTTCTTCCATGTGGAGGGCCGGTATTAAAAGTTGATGTAAGATGAACAGTTGTTATGAAATTTCATTTTTGGCCACCATGGGAGGTCCAAGAAGCTTGGAAATCACGTTTTTTCATCAAATTTCATCAAATTTTATATGATTGTGGGGTCGTCTTGGCCTTCTTAGAGCATTGGCATCATTTTCATGACTTAATTCTTCGATCTTTGGTGTTTTTAATGTAAAATTTGACTCACGCCTGAGAAAAAATGAGAAATGTCAACATCAAAAGTTGCAGAGGTAGTTTAAAAGGGTATTAAAAAGGTGAAAATGGTGGGTGAAAGATGCTTGCATGCCTCAAATGATGAAAAACATGCCTCCAGAATGGATAATGATCTATATTTTTGTAATGATTTAACTTTTGTGCATACCTGGCAACCTGTGAGTTGTTTTTTTTTTGTTTGGTGTCACTGTCATTAAATCATGAGGGTTTTTGTAACAAACTTGATCCCATGGCATATTATTTTCTTGGGAAGGAAGGCTCCAAGGTGACATGAGGTATATAATGCATTTTGGAGAATTTATAAAGGGTCGGGAGTTTGAAAATCACGAGTAAAATTCTGAGGAGAAAGCTCATTTTTCTTAGAAATCCATCAAAGAACCAAGTTAATGTCTCATGTGTTGGAAATTCATGTATGTGAGTTGGTTACAAGTGTATAGCCATCACACAGCTCTGATATTGTTCATGTAACTCTCCTTTGCTGTTGAATCTGACAAGTTTTGAATTAAATCTGTGTGTTTTGTTTGGGCAATATGTTGTCTGTTATCATTTTTAAATGCATGTGGATAGTTTTCATTGTTCTTGTTGCAATATTGCATTGAAAGTATTTAGAAATCACACAGAATCTCCATTTCTTGTTGATAGTTTAGTGGCATTTGCAATCTCATGTTCAGAAGAGCCTTCATCTGATAAGGGTATAAAACAAATTTAAAATCACTTTACCTTCCTTGATTTATAGAGATTTCTGGTAAGCCTTTGGGGGGTACCTTAGGTGTGGTTTGATCATGGATTTTTTGTGTTTAATTGAGTTCTTTCCTTCAAGATTTTGTGGTGAGTTCTCAAATATTGTGTGAAGAGTGCAACCTAGGCTTCCATTTGTGCCTCTTCTGGTTGAAATAACATCCTGATTATTTGAGGCATTCCATCTGATAATTGTTCAAATATTATAGAGATTGTCAAAAATCTAATCTATCCCAATTTGTTTTGTCAATCCCCCACCAAAAATCATCCAAACAACAAATATCCTATCATGTACTACCCCTGATTTTCATTTACATACCCACAGAAGGACCAAAATCCATTTGCAAAAGTATGCATAACAGATCAAGATTTCCAATGTCTCTAGTAGTCATTGCCTTGTTTTGAGAGCATACCCATGTTTTGAGAAGTGACAACTCGTGAGAGTTCAGATCTAGGGTGGTTGATCATGTTTTCATCAAGGTCTCCATCATAAAATTTCAAGAAAAGAGAAGGACATCTTCATCTCCTTCACCATTACAAGGTTACAAAACAGGGCCTCTCTACCTTGGTTACAAGGCACAACATAAAACAACTAGGAAAAGATCAAGTCCTATTAGAGTGCTATCCATTTATCCACAAACCTAAGTGCCAGCTAGACCATATGCCCGGCTACCAACAACATACAACATGGTGTAATCTGTCTTTAGGATCCATGACATATCTAGGGTGTTGCTCAGACTGAAAAGGAGAACAAATTTGGATACCAACACGAGTGGCGCCGTTGCCGGGGACTTCTTGGGAATTTCTTGGTGTTTTTCAAGTGTTTGAAGAGTTTGACCATCTGTGTATTCAATTATTTGAGCTGCTACATTGTTAAAATATCATTCTATGCTTCAGATCATGTAAGTTTTTGAACAACGGTTTGAAGTTTTGTCTTTGCCTTTTTCCATTTACTAGCAGTTCATACACTTTGGGTGCATTGTGATTTATTTATTTAAGAAGAAGAAGGTCTGGTTTATAAGGATTTGCAAAGTTTTCAGTGCTAACAAGCATTTGACAAATTATTTTAGTGCATTCTTGCATAACTAAGGTGAAATTCCTTAGTGGCGACTCCATGTTGATTTGATCTTGAAAATACCAGTGTCTTAAGCTTTCTGTCATTTATTTTTGTGCTGCTAACCTTTGCAAAACTGGAGGGAAGAAGATCTCTCTTCCTTAGAGAATCTACTAAGAAATTGTTCTCAAAGTCAATAAATTCAGATTTGGAAGGGAGAAGAGTTTGGAAAGTGGTCAAAGGTCAAACATTAGGAAAAGATATAGCCATTAGTGAGAGAGATCAGCCTTTGGTAGAGGGACTATCACTCTTCTTCAAGTGATTCTAATTCAATCAACCCTCTCATTAATCTATTTGCCTCAGCTAGTGAAGGTCCTTCTAATGTACTTGGTAAGTTCCTTCTCCAATCTGCACCTCTGTGTTTTAATTCGAGTAAATCTTTCCAAGAAAATCAGCACTTAGAGAATACCAATCTTGTGAATCACATTCTTGAGCCCTAAAGATACAACACTCCTCATCAAATTGTCTCACCTCTAATATCACCCCCACCAAACAATATGGCTCAGTCCTAGACCTCCATTTTTTGTTAACACCTTTGGTCCTATAAATTTTAGAGGAATGGATGGTTACTCGAATGACTATTCCACAAGATGTGAGAAATAGATTGCCAAAATTTCAAGGCAACAATGCAATAACAGGTGATCAGCATCTCAAACTCTTTGTTAATATGATGAAATATTTTGAGATAGAGTTTGAGGATGTGTATATTAAGTTGTTCATTCATACACTAGAAGAAGATGTTAGAGATTGGTACAAGGCTCTACCTGATAATTCGGTTGATTCATGGACTGAAATGAAAAATGCATTCAGGTTGCAATATGGTGACAAGAATGATACTATATTTCTTTTGTCCGAGTTTGAGAATATCAACAAGAACCCTAATGAATTAGTCCATGCCTTCAACACAAGGTTCAATAAAACATTGAGAAGGTTGTCTGTTGGTTTGAGGCCTTGTGATGAATCTTGTTTAATCAAATATGCAGATGCATTTGATAAGAAGGGAGCCTATTACCTAAGAGACATGAACCCAACCAATCTAAGACAAGCTTTCACCATGGCACTTCAAATTGAAAACAACATCAAGGCTATTGGGAAACCTCTCAAGAGAGATGGTGTAAAATTTGCATGGTGGGCTGCTCTTCAAGTTCTTGATAAACCCTGAAAAACCTCAAGTTAGCAAGGGTTCTAATTTAGAAGAGGTTGTGAAAACTTTGGCAGGGGCTGTCAAAGAAATCTCATACAAGTTGGCAAGAGTTGAGAAAGGAATTGGGCAGACTTCACAAGGTCAACCTAGGCAGCAATCACAAGATAGATTTGGCAATCATCCTAGGGGTTATCAAAGACAAGATGATCGAGTTAAAGGACCTATGGGAGGGGGAAATAGACAACCCCAAGCACGTGAAAGTAGATTGGTTCCTGACACTCTAACTGCCAGGGTTACTTCTGTTGAAGAGGTTGCTGATATGGATTGGTGTGATAGATGTTTTCTTCCTCATCCTCCATGTGAAGTGGACCAACATATTGATGAAACTGATAATGAGGATGGAACTGATGATGATATTTGCATGGTGGGCTGCTCTTCAATCTCACAAGGAGGAGAAACATCTACTGAAGTAATAAGTGCTAGGATTGCTGCCCCCTTTTAGGTTTGCATCAAATGGGTACAATTCTTTCTCCCCCCTCATGCTCTTGAAGTTTATGTAGTGCAAGATTTTGAAATTCCTAACAATGACTTTGAATATCTAAGAGCTTTGATGATCAAGAAATATGATGGTGGTATCCCTTCGGAAGAAGATAGATAGTTAGTAATGAATGTTTTTGTAGCTCAATAGAAAGATTATAACACTAGAAGCAAAGTTTTTAAAGGAGTTGTGCCTCAAGCCAAACCTAAAACGCCCTTGCTCACAAGCATTCCAAAAGACGTTCCTAGGAAAGAAACACTTGCTAAAAGCTCTGTTGTCCCAAGAAAAAATTATAGTCCTCATCATGCCCAGGCTGCGAAGAATCCACCACCATATAATAAATATTCTTGTCTCCTTTCCAATTTTGTTTTTCCAAAGAATGTTCCTTATGACATAGCCCAATTATTGAACCAAATTAAAGTGACTGTTCCAAACATTGAGTTTCTTAGAATTCCTAAGCATAAGAAGAGAGCATTTGAGGATTTGGGATTGAAAGAAGAGAAGGTTACTCCAAGCAAGAAATGTAAATGTTGTTGAAACTCCACCTTAGACCATTTTTGAATTTGAAACACCACTAGTAGTAGAAGATCTTGGAGAGAGACCTGAGCTATATTTGGGGACATCTTTGGTTGATTCCCAACTGAATGTTGATCCATTCTTCACAAATTTTCTCATAAAAGATAGGCTACTTCACAATTGTATGTTTGATTCATGGTGCATCATGTAATGTCATGCCTCTTGAAGTCATGAATGAGTTGGATATCAAAGTGAAAACTTCCTATGGGAAATGTACTGCCATGGATTCAAGGGAAGTGTTGGTGGTTGGTTGTGTGAAGGGGTTTGGTAGTGCAACTCTCAGCCTATCCGGGGTAAGAATTTAAAACTGGATGTTGTAATTTTTGACTGCCCTGCCAAATGGGGTATGCTTTTGTCAAGAAAATGGGCTTGCAAGTGTTGGTGGCAGTGTTCAGATGGACATGTCTTTTGCCACCATTCCCATTGAGGGCAACCTTGTCAAACTTTATGGTGAAAAGAAAATGTTGCACTTAATTGAAGATCCCAACAATGCTTCCTATGAAGTGTTGTTTACTAATGTAGATGCTTAGAATTTCATTAGTTTTGCTGATGGAAAAGAAAGTAATATGGACAACTCAAATTTCCTTGATATGGTAGGTTCTCCTTGGACCTTGCTATTTGATGGAGCTTGCTCCAAATTCGAAAATGGTGTTGGTATAGTTCTGCTTTCTCCTAGTTTGGAAGAATTTTATTTTTCCTTCAAACTTAATTTTGAATGCACTAACAACATTGTTGAGTTTGAGGCATTGTTGTTGGGGTTAATGATTGCATGGAAATATGGAGTGCAGGATATTGTTGTGAAGAAAGATTCAGAACTGGTTGTCAAACAAGTAAGGAAATTGTATGCTACAAAAAATCAGCATATGAAACAGTATAAGCATGCAATTTGGGATCTAATTGAAATGTTTGATTCCCTTAACATTGTGTATCATGATAGAGGTCTCAATGATGCTACTGACAAGTTGGCAGTGTGTTGGGTTCTAGGTTTGGAGATTTCACCATTTCACCTTATTGTGAATACAACATTGAAGTACTAACTAGGCCAACTGTCCCCTGATAATGTGAAACATTGGCAGGTGTTTGATGATGATTCTCAAGTGCTAAGGTTCTTACAAAACCAAGGTGAGCTTCCAAATCAGAATATTTATTGGGAACCAATCGTGTGTATGAATGAAGGAAGATAAACTTTGTTTGGACAAGATATCATACAATTGAAAACAAACACCATTCCTAGAGGTCTTGTTGCACTTGAGTCAAATTTCAGCAATGATGATTACATCATCAATAGGAACATGTTTGCCTCAAGGAATGTAGAAGAGCATGACTTAGGCACCAAGGATAAACCAAGAAAAGCTTGGTTTGGTAGCAGTTTATACAAGGAAGAAAAATAGTCCTACCTCCAATTGTTGAAACAATATCAAAACTACCTTGCTTGGTCCTATTCAAAGCTGAAAGCATATAGAGAAGACTTGTTTCAACATGAGATCCCTCTTGAAACAAATTCCAAACCATCTAGACAGAGGCAAAGGCCAATTAATCCACTTCTCTCCATGAAAATGCAAGAGGAATTAAAGAATTTGAGAGATGGATGTATTATTCAGCCTACTAGATATTCATCTTGGGTTGCAAACCTTGTGCCAGAAAGAAAGAAGAACGGAGACATCAGACTTTGTGTGGATTTTAGAAATCTAAATAAAGCATCCATGAAGGACAACTATCCCTTACCAAATATGGAAAATATGTTGCAACTTGTGACATGGTCTTAATTGCTTTCTGCATTGGATGGTTTCTCCGGATATGATCAAGTGGTTGTCAAAGAATCAGAAAGACTTAAGATAGCATTCACTACTCCTTGGGGAACATATGTTTTTGTTAGGATGCCCTTTGGTTTGATGAATGTTGGTGCCACTTTTCAAAGAGCAATGGATGTTGCTTTTTTTGGTTACATCAATGAATTCATTGCAGTTTACCAAGATGATGTGACTGTATTTTCAAGGCAGAGAAGTGATCATTTGCAGCACCTGGAGAAGATGTTGATAAGATGAAGGGAGTATGGCATTTCTCTTAATCCAAATAAGTTTCATTTTGGTGTGTAAAATGCCAAGTTGCTAGGACACATTGTGTCAAAAGATGGTGTTATGATAGATCCTGAGAGAGTGGAAGAAATCAACAAAGTACCTATCTCAAGAACCAAAAAAGGTATCTAATCTTTCTTTGGCCAAATCAATTTTATTAGAAGGTTTGTTTCCAAACTTGCTAAGCTGACTCTTCCAATCACAAGCATGCTAAATAAGGACCAAGTTATCAAATGGGAGGAGGCTACCATCCAAGATTTTGAAGAAATTAAGGATGCACTTAAACATGCACCTATTTTAGCAGCCCCAAACTACAAGAGGCCTTTCCAAATCTTTTCCTTTGCTTCTGAGTATATCATTGCTTCTATTTTGCTACAAAAGGATGAAAATGAGGATGAGAGACCTATTGCCTTCTTTAGTAAGGCTTTACAAGCAGTTGAACTGAAGTATACAATCATGGAGAAACAAGCATTTACCTTGGTGAAAGCAACAAAAGTTTTCAGGCCTTATAAATTGAGTTCAAAAGTTCTTGCTTATGTTCCCCACACCATGGTGAAGGACATCTTATCAGAAATGGATATCTCAAGTAAAATATGTAGATGGGTGAACAAACTACAGGAGTATGATATGGACATCCAAACCACAAAGTTGGTAAGTGGTTTGGGTCTTGCTAAGCTCATGGCTAAGAGCAACTTGCAGAATGTGGAAGTGAATCAGCTAGAGGAAGAAAGGGTAGATGTGCTTGAAAATTTGGTAAATTCTGAGTGGTACAAGGATGTAATCTTGTACCTTAAACACCTTTTTTGTCCTAATAATTTAAATAAAAATCGGAAAAGAGCCCTCAACCTGGCTTCTCAAAAATATATCATAACAGACCTTGGGATGGCTTGGAAGAACCCTGAAGGTGTCCTCTTGAGATGTATAACTGAAGATGAATCTCCCAATATAGTTGTTGATTTCCATAGGGGAATTTTTAGAGGACACTTTGCTAGAAGGGTGACAACACATAAGATTTTGAGGGCTAGTTATTAGTTACCTACTCTTTTTAAGAATGCAACCCAGCTGGTTAGAAAATGTGATAGTTGCCAACGCTTCTCTGGAAGGTTGAAAGCTTCAGGCTCCCTTCCTTTGCAGCTTGTATCAATTGAAGCTCCTTTCAAGCAATGGGGGATGGACTTCATTGGTGAGATTTCAGATCCTTCTAGTGCTGGCCATAAGTGGATTCTTGTAGCCACTGATTATTTTACAAAATGGGTTGAAACAATCCCATCTAAAAAGGCAACACACCAAGTGGTAATGGAATTCTTATTAAATCGCATCATATGCAGATTTGGAGTTCTAGTTAAGATTGTAGATGATAATGCCATGTGCTTTAGAGCCAAACCTTTAATGGCAATGTGCAATGAATATGGAATCAATCTAACTTATTCTTCAAACTACAAACCCCAAGGGAATGGACAAGTTGAGTCCAATAATAAGAACTTGCTTAAGATCATTAGAAGAACCTTGGAAATGAACAAGAAAAAGTGGGGAGAACAACTGAAGTTTGCAGTTTGGGCTGATAGAATAAATCCTAAAAGAGCAACTGGTAAAAGCCCATTTGAATTGGTGTATTGAACTTAGGCTTTGCTGCCCTTGCACCTACAATTATCTTCATTTTAGTTTTCCCAACAGTTGGAAGATCAAGAGCTTGGCCCATATGAATCAAGGATCAATCAGATTATTGAGCTTTATGAGGAGAGAAGAGCATCCCATCAAAGACATGTCAGATTTAGGGAAAAATTAAAGAGATTGTTTGACAAAAAGGTCACTCCTAGAGCCTTCAATGTTGGAGATCTGGTCTTGTTATGGGATAGTAGGCATGAAGACAAGGGAAAACATGGAAAATTTGATGCATTATGGATGGGCCCTTATGCCATTGATATCAGGATTGGTGAACATACCTTTTTTTCTCAAAGATCTAGATGGGGAACTGTTGGAGCTACCTGTTAATGGTAGACATTTTAAACATATCTTTGATTAATCCCCAAAGTGAGGTATGCACAAATTGTATAATTTTATAGTCTTTGTTTTTTCTCTGTTTTTGTTGTTTGGTGGTTTGTGGTTTGCCCTTTGTTCTTGGCAGCCTTTTTTGTCGGGTTCTCAAATGGTTTTTGGTGATTTTTGGCTCTTGACTTCTTTTCCCAATGGTTTTTGGCACTTGGTCTACGTTTTGTCCTTGTGAAACTCACTAGCAATGCCCATCCCCAAGCAGGAGCCAATGTTGGTGCCATTTCTGAGCTTTCATAGTGTGCCCTAATTTCTCATGTATAATTTTTCTCAAAAAAACTTTGCCCTTTGAATTGGTGACCTACAATTTCTCCCCCCTTGTTGAAATACTTCAAAAAATTCCCACAAACTTGTTGTTTTGCCTTAATGTGAAGGAATATTTCAAGTTTGCCCTTTTCTGTGCCCTAATTTTTCCAATTTCACGGGGTATGTCGTTTTTCCCTTTGCCAGATCATGAAAAAATTGAATTTGATCATTTCATACTTGTTTGTAATTGAAAACCCTGTCCCAAGGTAAAAAATGATGTCAAATCATGCTTCAAATGATTTAAAATAAAAAAAATTGCAATCCTTGTTGAAAAATTTGATTTCCAAGGCATCCTTTGAATTTTTCACGTTTTGAAGGTCATACGGGTGTCATTTTCCCGTCAAATTCATCATTGGAAGATAATGGCAATGTGGCGGGTTTGCATTGGCTAAGGAAAGGAAGGGAGGTGCTCTAACTTTTCATTTTTCACCTTTTCAAGCAAATGGGGCATTTTCGGGCCCGGGACTCCATTTTTTCCCAAATTGCCTACGTGGCATGTTCTTATTGGTTATGGGATTGGCGGGTGGAGGTCTTTCCTTAGGAAATTTTGCTTTCACTATGCAAAATTTTCAAAATCAAATTTTGGCCTGAAGGCCCGCAGTGAATGGGGAGAGGACACGTGACACAGATGAGATGCGGGTGGCAGAGAAAAACTTGTAAAATTTTGTGTTTTTTGGCTCAAAAACCTAAGGGAAAATTTTGGCCGGAGCACTTGTAGCCAATCACAAGAGGACACGTGTCCTAAAAGTGCCAAAATGGAAGTGCGGACCACAAGGGGACTTAGAGTTTTTTGGCTCTAATTTTATGAGGTTTCAAAAATAAATTTTCCTCTGCTCCAATCCGAGGAGGACACGTGGTGGCACAACAGCGCTGAACGGGTTGGCGGGACGACGGAGGGAAAAAGGGATTTTTTTCCCTTTTCGTAGAAGGGTTAAAGTAAAATTTTGGCCCGAAAGCCCATGGCCAATAACAAGAGGACGCATGTCCAAAAGGACAAAAGGCGGAGGAAGGGGTAGAAGGAAATTTTTCTAAATTTTTGCCTTTGTAAAAAAATGAAGAATAGCACCGCACCAATCACAGGTGGACACGTGTCCAACAAGGCAAGGCGGATCAATGGGCTAGTGGGCTAGTGGAGGTAGGAAGGAATTTTTTCCCTTTTGCCAAAAATGTTTAAAATCAAAATTTGAAGCATTGGACCGCTAGTGAATCACAAGGAGACACGTGGCAAGAGAAAATTCGGAGGTGTGGACCCATAGGGCAAAAAGTGAAAAATTTTCCAATTTCCAAAAAATGTCAAAATGCACAAAATTGAAGCACAATCCCGATGGGGCCCACCATATGCCACGTGTCAAATCTAAATTTCAAAGGCGGAGGGGCGGGAAAAAAGTCAAAATTTTCCAAATTTTCAAAAGCTCGCAAATGCATTTTTAAAAAAAAAGGCATTGGCATGTTCCAATCATTTTTTGACACGTGTCCCGCCTTATCCAAAGTTTAAAAGGTAATATTGAGTGTATTTTTTAATTGCTTCTTCCATGTGGAGGGATGGTATTAAAAGTTGATGTAAGATCAACGGTTGCTGTGCAATTTCATTTTTGGCCGCCATAGGAGCTCGAAGAAGCTTGGAAATCACATTTTTTCATCAAATTTTATATGATTTTGGGTCATCTTGGCCTTTTGAGAGCATTGGCATCATTTTCATGACTTAATTCTTTGATCTATGGTGTTTTAAAGTAAAATTTGGCTCAGGCCCGAGAAAAAATGAGAAATGTCAACATTAAAATATGCAGAGGTAGTTTAAAAGGGTAAAAAGGTGAAAATGGTGGGTGAAAGATGCTTGCATGCCTCAAATGATGAAAAACATGCCTCCAGAATGGATAATGATCCATATTTTTGTAATGATTTAACTTTTGTGCATACCTGACAACATGCGAGTTGTTTTTCTGTTTGGTGTCACTGTCAGTAAATCATGAGGGTTTTTGTAACAAACTTGATCCCATGGCATATTCTTTCCTTGGGAAGGAAGGATCCAAGGTGGCATGAGGTATATAATGCATTTTGGAGAATTTGTAAAGGGTTGGGAGTTGAAAATCATGAGCAAATTATGAGAGAAATCTCATTTTTCTGAGAAATCCATCAAAGAACCAGGTTAATGTCTCATGTGTTGGAAATTCATGTATGTGAGTTGGTTACAAGTGTATAGCCATCACATAGCTACGAGGTTGTTCATGTAACTCTCCCCTGCTATTAAATCTAACAAGTTTTGAATTAAATCTGTGTTTGCTTTGGGGAATATGTTGTCTGTTATCATTTTTAAATGCATGTGGATAGTTTTTATTTTTCTTGTTGCAATCTTGCATTGAAAGTATTCAGAAATCACACAGAATCTCCATTTCTTGTTGATAGTTTAGTGTCATTTGCAATCTCATGTTTAGAAGAGCCTTCATCAGATAAGGGGATAAACAAATTTAAAATCACTTTACCTTCCTTGATTTACGGAGATTTCTCGTAAGCCTTTTGGGGTACCTTAGGCGTGGTTTGATCATGAATTTTTGTGTTTAATTGAGTTATTTACTTCAAGTTTTTGTGGTGATTTCTCAAAGATTGTGTGAATATTACAACCTGGGCTTCCATTTGTGCCTCTTCTAGTTGAAAGAACATCCTGATTATTTGAGGCATTCCATCTGATAATTGTTCAAATATTGTAGAGATTGTCAAAGATCTGATCTATCCCAATTTGTTTTGTCAATCCCCCACCAAAAATCATCCAAACAACAAAGATCCTATCATGTACTACCCCTGATTTTCATTTGTATACCCACAGAAGACCAAAATCCATTTGCAAAAGTATGCATAATAGATCAGGATTTCCAATGTCTCTAGTTGCCTTTGCCTTGTTTTAAGAGCATACCCATGTTTTGAGAAGTGACAACTCGTGAGATTTCAGATCTCGGGTGTTGATCATGTTTTCATCAAGGTCTCCATCATAAAATTTCAAGAAAAGAGAAGGACATCTTCATCTCCTTCACCATTACAAGGTTACAAAACAGGTCCTTTTACCTTGGTTGCAAAGCACAACCTAAAACAACTAGGATAAGATCAAGTCCTATTGGAGTGCTATTCATTTCTCCACAAACCTGAGTGCCAAGTAGACCATATCCCTAGCTACCAATTGACATACAACATGGTCTAATCTGTCTTTAGGCTCCATGACATATCTAGGGTGTTGCTCAGAGTGAAAAGGAGAACAAATTTGGTTACCAACATAACTAACGAGTGATTTGATAATTTACAGAGATGATTACCAGTTTTACAGATGTGGGAGTGCCACTCCCGGATAGTAGAGCTAGAGGGGAGCATGCACCGGTGAGACCAGCGAGCCATGGCTATACTACTTGAGGCAGTGGGGCTAGGCCCCGTGTCTCGGATGCCCTCCATCACCTTGGACCATGGCCTACTGACATCGCTAGCCGAGCGATGGCATACTGAGAGTCAGTGTTTCAGATTTCCCACAGGGGAGATGACGGTGACCCTCGAGGATGTATAGTAGATCCTTTGCGTGCTGATTATAGGCACCTTGTTTGAGTATAGCTCAATTGCAGGGCTAATTAGGGTAGCATGCAGTGATCATTTTGATGTGGATGACATACTGCACAACGGTATGACTATAGCTCTTCATGAGTGCATTTCTGACCCCACACTACATCAGGGGCCTCTCTAGATCATGTCTCTTATTAGTGGGTTTTTACTCACTGATAATATAGGGACGTCATTCTCGAGAGGATTATTACCTTTGGTTCATGGCATTTTTAGTGGCGAGAGATGTTGCTGGGGACAATGCATTTTTGCGCACCTATATTGGGATCTACATTTGATTACCTACCATGGTTAGAAGACTGTGGGTCTGGCCTCCCTACTACAGATTTGGTCATGGGACAATATTGCCATCGGATGCCTTATGGGAACTTTACGTGTCTGAGACCCAAAGGATCCATCTTATATGGCATGGGAAGCAGCAAGTGGTGACATACGTGGCCACCTTGGTAGCCTATTCAAATATGGGTGAGAGTTCGATGAGTTACGTGTGATAGATATTATCTGGTGGCCTTACAGACATTTCCAATGGCCAGAGGATGCCACAAAGCTCAGTGTGTGCTTAGTCGAGCACTATATCATTGACAGTCACAGCTATATTATAGAGTTGTATCGAGTAGATAGGTGCCAGCCGCAGCTTGGCAGAGTACAGGGTGTCCCACAGCTAGACATTTGGTAGATGCGCAGAGATGCAAAGAGGCATACCATGGGGCCTTGCATACCGATGGCCCAAGCTAGTGCTAGATTTACACAGATGGTCCCACAGGCATGGGATCCAGCATGAAAAGTGTGGGATCCGGGGACCACAATAGATTATGTAGCTTGGTACGCCACTGTTTTACCTCGGCGTCTCACTATTTCGGAGGAGGCTTGGACAGCAGGTGCTTGTCCACCTATAGAGATATGGCATGGTTCAGAGAGCAGAGCAAGAGTAGTGGGGCTAGATCCAGAGGATCCTTTTGATGGCATTCCACATGATGGGTAGGGTGCCGTGCAATCATAGGGACCGAGGCCGCAGGGCCCATTACAGGTACCAGTTTAGCCACCCAGGGCAAGGGTCCTAGAGTAGGGCCAGTCATATAGAGTGCCCCAGGGACCAGTCCTGGTGGCACAAATAACCACATAGCCAGTGACATAGATAGCTAAAGTTTAGTAGCGGTTACAGTAGGATTTAGCTGAGAGAGATATAGCTAGAGCAGAGAGGGATGAGGCTTGAGGCTGGTGTGTGACCACTACAACAGAGCGTGATGAGGCCCAGACCCACATTGTTACACTACTTTCAGAGTGAGATCAGGCTCAGGCCCAGGATGGCCAAGGAGATGACAGAGTAGTATGGTAGAGGCAAACTCGAGAGACAACAACACATGGGGCCTAGATACTGAGCCTCCTACACCAATCCCAGACTTAGGTGCAGATGATCATTGCTCAGAGAGATCATGTATATGCACGGTCACAAGGCCTTTTTGCACATAGGGATCAGGCACGAGCCGAGTTGTAGACTGTTACTCGCCGAGAGAGATCAAGAGGTTACCTCCTCAAGACAGGCTAAGGCTGACCTAGGAAGAGTGACAGGTGAGTGTGATGTTTCCCTTCAGGAAACCCTCGCCTCTAGAGATGCTGACTTGATACGTGATGCCATGAGGCTTGGTTGCGAGGCATTATTTTACAAGAGTACCTATTACAGGGTAGTTCCCCCAGAGCAGTGAGTGGTTCTTCCTCAACAATCAGGGATGATCACGATAGGCTCCTGGTCACGGAGATCAGGCCAGTCAACGATATCAGTGGGGCAGCACATGCTAGATCAACCAGCTGGATAGGGGCCATCTATTTAGTTTGGTGGTCCACCTAGTGCAGGTCCTTCTCATGCATTGTTGTTTCGTCGACCAGGTGATAGACCTGGGAGCCCTGGCGAGGGCGAGAGCTATGGTTGAGTTCTACATTTCTTTGGTTCTACAGATATGTTGTAGACATGCCTCTTATGAAGGCTGATTTTGATGTATAGCTTTGTATACTTGTATTTTGATGATGCCTCATGATGAAGGATTAATTCTTTCGGATACATGCCCCTTTTTTATGGTACATTGTATCGATGATGTATCATTTTGAGTACCGATCTAGATAGTTTACACTTGTATAGATATATGGACATTTTTTATGTATCATCTTTGTACGCCTCAGCTGAAGGCATTTTTTGATATAGAGCAGTTTTGATACATGCCTCTGATGAAGGCTTTTATTCTATTATATGTACCATTATTTTGTATGCCTCAGATGAAGGCTTTTATGATGCACTGCCGTGATGTATATCCATTTTTGATACAGACTTACCACACATATATGATTTGTACCTTTGTGACATCACATATGCATATATATGAGATGGATATGTGTTTATGATGTATTATGATTTGAGTTGACATGTATATGTATCATGATCTTGTTGATGTATCACATGTGTTTTCATTTCCAGATGATGTGCTCTTGTAGGATATATCAAATGTGATTTGTTTATGAGATGTGTCATACGTAGTGGATGGGATGATATGATGTTAAGGGTGCAAGGGGGATAGATTTTGATATTTGCGATCCCTCTTACCCCCATTTGATGATACAATATGTGATGATTAGCTTAGCATTCATGTATGATGTATACTTAGTCTTTCCTTGATATATGATGTATGGATGCTGTTAGATGTGATGATAATGATGGTAATGTGATGTTATGATAACAAAAAAATTCACAGGCAATAAACAACCCTCAAATGCTAACAAACACAATTAAACACAATCAAATACAATCAAATGCTAACAAAGAACTCAATGAATTAATCATAATAATGCACTAGGATTCACTAGTATGCAAAAACACACTTCAATATACACAAGCAAGAATAAATTTAATCTAAGCAAGAAAAAGAGGAATCTTAACAAATTATGCCCAAGCAACAAACAACCCAAAAGCAAAAACATAAAACAACTATACAAGCAACAAGCAAAGCAAGAAACAAGACAATGCAAGTAAATGTTTTTGTAAGATTTGTTTTCATGCCACAATTTTCTATTGTTTTTGGTGTTTTAAAACAATTTTCTATTATTTAGGTTTATGTGAAACAATTTTCTATTATTTAGGTTTTTGTTAAACAATTTTCTATTGTTTAGGTTTTTGTGAAACAATTTTCTATTGTTTTTGCGCTCTTTTTTTGGGTATTTCCTCTATTTTTGAGAAATAATTTCTATTGTTTTTGGTTGTTTTCTAATGGTTTTCCAGAGTTATGTACAGGTAACCAAGAAATCATGGATTCCCCCGGTGTTATATGAGGAATATACAAGGGCAGAAGCCACGCACTTATGAACAAGAAGGTGAAGTCGTTGAATTGCCCCCAGTATAAGATGAGAAATAGTGAAAGACCATACCCCTCACAGACGAATAAAAGAAGACAAATCTAGATCAAGGCCTAACAAGATGGGGCTCACAGGGAATCTCAAAGGCAGAATCAGGGCTAGGCCAAGGAAAACTACCCTCCAGATGCAAGATGCTTGTGAACAACGAATCCTCCCAAGGTGCCAGAAACCGGTTTTCACCCAAGGACCTATCCAAAGTGCCACAATTGCATGGTTTTCACTTGTGGATGACCTTTTTCTCTTTTTATTTTTCTCCTTGTAGGTTTTTCATTTTTTTGTATTTTTGATCATTTTACCATGTTTTTGAGCTTTTTGCTTTTTTTGCCATGTTTAAGCATAGAACCGCTTAAGATGCATGGCGTTCATGGGTTCACGGAGCTCATCACCATTTGGGTGAGAAATTTTGTATGCCCTTGTGCCATACTTGGTGACTATAACATAGGGTCCCAACCAGTGTGGTTTGAACTTCCCTTTCTTTTATCGTTCCACTCTGGTGTTGAACTGGTTCTCCTTCATGACTAAATCACCAACCTCAAACTGACGACGGATGATTCTCTTGTTGTAGTTTCTGGAGACTCTGTTCTGATACACTTTTAGGTGATTAAGAGTGCAAATGCGTCTCTCATATAGGAGCTCCAATTCTGTGAGTCTTGCTACCCCGATAATCCTCATCCTTATCTAGATAGTCCCTAAGAGAAATTCTCAGGGAAGGAAGTTAGATCTCTAAGGGGATGATAGATTCTATCCCAAACACTAGAGAATAAGGTGTTGCACCCGTAGGAGTGTGAATGGAGATTCTGTAAACCCAAAGGGTTGGATGGATTTGCAAGTGCTAATTACGACCTGTTTTGCTGACTATTTTCTCCATTATCCTCATCAAGGTCTTGTTTGTGGCTTCGACCTGTCCATTGCCTTGAGGGTAATATGGTGTGGACCATTTTGACCTGATTTGGAACCGTTGACAAAGAAATTTTACAATCTTATTCTTAAATTACTTCTCTTTATCTGTAATGATGGTTGTGGGAATGCCATATCGACATATGATACGATTCATGATAAATTTAATAATCTGGGCTCTTGTTACATAGGTTAAAGGGACATCCTCTACCCATTTTGTAAAGTAATACGTAGCCATGATGATGTGTGTATTACCATCAGATGAGGTAGTAGTAATTTTTCGTATCAAGTCAAGTCCCCACTTAGACAATGGCCATGTGGTAGTGATAGGTTACAATGGTTATGATGGAGCATGAATGAAGTTTCCATACTTTTGGCAAAGTACATATTTCCTGACATAATTACAACAATTAGTTTCCATGGTAGGCCAATAGTAGCCTACTCTCAACAATTTCTTAGCTAAGACCATTCCGTTTGTATGTGCTCCACACACCCCTTCATTCCATTTGTATGTGCTTCACACACCCCTTCATGTACTTCTTTGATTGCTTGGATTGACTCTGTCACATCTAGACAACGTAACAGATTCCCATCGTAGCCATGATGATAAATTGTACCTCCTAAAAGGGTGTAATGGGCTATTTGGTGAATCAGGCTTTGCTTTTTAGAATGGGAGATATCGGGAGGGAACATGTTGTCCTTGAGATAGGAAAATATGAGTTCGTACCATGGGGAATTAGAGACCAACAACATCACAAGCTAGACAAGAATTGTGGCATATCATAAGCGAGCTGGCATAAATTTTCTACAAAGAACATGGCATATCATTATTCCCTGGTGGAATATGAAGCATAGAACCCACCATTGTCACCATGGCATCTTCTGATCTGTTTTGTGCTCTTGTGATTTGTTCAAATGTAATGTGCACGAAGTACTCCTTTAGAGTTTCTACTAGCTTTTTGTAAGGTATGAGCTTATCATCCTTAACCTTATATTCATCATTAACCTATTTGATAATTAACTGAGAATCACCCACAACCTTGACATGATGAATATTCCACTTGATAGCTAG
This sequence comes from Taxus chinensis, assembly GCA_019776745.2. Classification (NCBI taxonomy): domain Eukaryota; kingdom Viridiplantae; phylum Streptophyta; class Pinopsida; order Cupressales; family Taxaceae; genus Taxus; species Taxus chinensis. Next base: position 626,640,719 of record CM034151.1, read on the forward strand.
CTTCATCCCTACAATAAATGCTTCATACTCTGTAGTATTTTTTGTGCAAGGGAAGCCCAGGTGAAAATCCTGTGGTATAGGATCACCAGAAGAAGTAATAAGGACTACCCCTGCACCTGAACCTTGAAAAGTAAAGGACCTGTCACAATGTGTCTACCATACAACAGATTCTTCAATGTAGAGCAAGGAGGCATCCGGAAGCTCCAAATTTAGAGGTTCTGTGCCTTGCAAATGTGCTTATCGCTAGCTGGTCAGTAAGTACTTGTCCTTTAACCAACTTCTGATGTAGAAATTCTATGTCAAACTCACTGAGTAGAATGATCCAATTATCCATTCTACTTATGAGGGTGGGTTTAGACAGTAAGTACTTAAGTGGGTCAACCTTGGATATTAGCTTGGTTTTCGTATTCAATAGATAATGCTGAAGTTTTTGAAAAGTAAAAACAACAACCAAGCAAGCTTTTTCAATTTGAGGATAATTGAGCTCATAGATGCAATGAGGGTGTGACTGAGATAATACACTACTTTTTCCTTATTACCAAGGTCATATTGGGAAAGTAGCAATGCACCAATAGAAAATCATGTAGAAGATATATAGAGCAGGAGTGGTTCTCCAGGAGTGGGAGGCATAAGGACAGGTGAAGATTAGCCAAGTATTATTTAAGAAAAGCAAAGGCTTGTTATTTCTCAAGTCCCCAGATAAAAGTGACATCATTTTTAAGTAAATGGGTGAATGAGTGGAATTTATCTACAAGCTAGGAGATGAAGCGACAAATGGCTAGAATTTTCCCCTGTAAGCTGTGTAGTTTCTTGATATTCTTATGTGGAGGCATTTCAATAATAACAGACACTTTAGTAGGGTCTACCTCAATACCTTGTCTTGATACAATGAAGCCCAATAGTTTTTCTTAATAGTACACCAAATACACACTTTTTTGGATTCAGCGTGACCTTGTACTCTCGTAGGCACTCAAAGATACACCACATAATGATAGGGTGATCCTCTATTATCTTAGACTTTCTCAAGGATGTCATCCATGTAGTCCTCCATGATATCATGAATCATATCATGAAAAATTACCATCATTTCTCGTTGATATGTAGCTCTTGCATTTTGGAGACCAAAGGCCATTACCTGATAACAAAAGGTACCCCAAGGGGTCGTGAAATCTGTTTTGTGCTGGTCTTCTTCATCTATCTTGATTTGGTTGTATCCTGAAAAGCCATCCATGAGAGATAACATCTCGTACACTGCTGTTGAATTGACAATCATGTCAATATTTGGCAGCGGAAAATCGTCTTTAGGGTAATCCTTATTAATGTCTCTAAAATCCATGTGGAGATTCAGATACCGACAGGATTTTTCTCAGACAGGAACAATGTTTGATATCCATTCAGAATAATTAATAGGCTGGATGAATCCTGCCACAAGCAATCTTTCCAACTCTTCTTTAACTAGTAAGGCCACTTTTGGGTGCATCTTTCAAAGTTTCTGTTTGATAGGCTTAGCGTCTGTGTGCACAACTATGTTGTGCATGACCAAAGTTGGATCTAAGCCTAGGCATGTCTTTGTAAGACCACGCGAACACATCTATAAACTCTCACAACAGCATCGTGAATGTCTTATGTTCTCTAGTTGAAGAGTGATGCTCCCAATTTAACTATCTTGGGATCTTCTTCTAGTACCAATATTCACATCAATGGTTTCTTCGACTAATAAGTTTGATAAGTCCTCCATACACGTAGGATTAGGTGGGAGGTTGAGATCTTCATCCAGGGATGTATCCACAAGATTTTCATCCTTTGCATGGTCACTTTGTTTTTCCTTTGATTTTTTTATTTGTTTCTCGGCCAGTGCCTCAAAGAGGTTTTCACTCTACGACTTGGACTTTGATTTTTTCTGAGGCTTTACGTTGGAACTTTTTCCCTCACTTTTCTTTAAGTTCTGCTAACCATGAAGCTCAGCCTCCTTGCTGAAGTAGGTGCAGGTATCTAATTCAATAAAGAAACCCTTCTTGTGATCTCTAATGGGAATTGTATCCCTTATGCCCATGAACTCTATGATAGCTTCATCATTCTCGAATAAATCTAGTGACATGTGACATTGTTGGTCCCATTCAACAAGGGAAGGGTACACAAGGTCAAGGGTTGGTTTTGTGGGGGTTATGGTTAGGACAGCATTGTTCATGAATAGGTTTGTGGAGGAAAGATCCTCATATTGGCTACAATGGGAATTTGTATCATTGTCTAGATAATCTAGAGTTATCCTCACGTTTAGAACAAGTAGCATCTTAATCATTGGGTGTGTGCCTCCATAAGGGTGAATCCCAATGCCATATCTCTCTATTTTAAAATGTGGAAGAGGCACCAGTTATCTCTGTCCTTGTTCATTTCTTCCACATCCTGAGGCCCTTGTAGCCCATAGAGTACATCATTTTACTAGATTTCTCGTATTCAGGAATTTGATAACAGGATGGCTGAGTATCCTCTTGGACCCAATTTGTAGGTGGATCAAGCAATTTTTCCTCAGCTAACAAGCTTCCAGGTAAGAATTATCCAATAGTGTGCTCACTTCTAGGTCTTCTGAAGCAGATAGTTAAGGTGACCTCTAGTCTTGGGTGAAAATGAGAGATCTGAAACCAAGAGCGCTTGTTGTAAATTGTATTCCCCGTAGCCATATTCAAGGATTTTCATCTCCCACGAATCAAAAGGAGATGTTGATGTAGACACCCCATGGGTGCAAGAACTGATAGAATTTAAGTCTATCCAAGATTCCATGGCCTCAAATTGGAGGGGGACTACTATATCAGCAGAGGGACATGCATACGTGCCCCTTCGTGCAAAGCTATTAAGAGCTCTACAGTGAGGGAAGGACTCTAAATCCCCTTGTATTATAATGGTGTGTCCCTCATGTTTCAACTTAATGCATTAATGAAATTTTGATGGCACATGGCCTACATGGCATGAATAAATGGACGGCCTAGAAGCATGTTATACAAAATTTCCAAGTCCATGACATGAAACTTTGTCTTATGGAAAGTGGGACCCACCTCCATGGGCAACGTGATTGTGCCCACTGACTCCCTTTCTGACATTGTCATATGTGGTGATAGTGATGATATTGGACTCAAGATCTATCTTAGTATGTCCTAGTTTTTTAACCAACTTGAGTTTGTAAATGTTCAACCCTGATCCATTGTCCACAAGCACTCGTTTGATCTTCCTGCAGGTGACAACTACCTCAATATATAAAGGAAGATTATGCATTGGATTCTCAGTAGGTATCTCCCTATGGTTGAAGGCAATATGTCCATTTAGTATGATGTTTTCCACTATGGCTTGAAGGTGCATACGGTCGACCTCTAAAGGCACTCCTGACCCCTGAAGAGTTTGGTACAAAATGTCTTTATGCACATTAGATATCTTAAGAAGATCTAAGATCGAAATCTTAACAGATGTCTTCTCAAGTTGCTCTAAAAGTTTATATTTACCAATTTGTGGAGTTTAACGGAGAAGGTTCCGGAATCACAAGGTGGGCACACCTTGTTACCTTAGCAGTGCAGTCCTTTCCCTTAATTCGGATGCTGTTGACATGATTAGTAGGAGAGTGAATACATCCAATAAGTGAATCATAATGATTGTTGTCTTTTTTAGTGTACAAGTAATTCATTGCTTTATAACCTTGGGATGACTCGTCCCTTATCCGGATTTGAATTTTTTGATTTATCATGATTGGGGAACGGCTCTTTATATATCCCCATTCTCTCATTAGGTGTCTACGTTTTTTCTGGATTGTCCACCTCTATCTCTCCATTGTCAATGAGGTCCTAAATATAATGATGGAGTCACAGAAATTTGTATGTCTTATGCCCCTTGACACGATGCATTTCACAATATACATGCTCCTTCTACCATGAAGGTTTTGGAGCACCATCGTCAAATGGTTACATCGTAGGATATGTCATCATCTGGGCCGCATCCAATTGTTTTAGTATAACTGAGCAAAGGTTCATTAAGAGAGGTGAACATTCTTCATTTTGGTGGTGGTTGAATTATTCCTTTGGTCAGTGTAAAAGGTTAACTAGTTTGGACCGTTTGTACACATGTTTGGAATCAGTGATCCCATCTCCCACCACATTTTTATTTTTGTTAAAGACCTTCGGATTCTTCCATGGATTTGACATTTTGATTATCTCTAGAATGGGTTTTGAGGGTGCCTTTGGACAATGAGAGATTTCTCTATCTGAACCCCTTTTTCAATGACCTCCTCAAAAGTGTGAACATAATGCATTTGAAGGTGGAAAGCTATATCTAGGTCTAGGTTGGGAATGAAAATACTAACCAGCTGTTTTTTAGGGAAAGCGCAAGGGAAGCGATTAGCTATCCCTCTCCACCATTGTAGGAAGCTAGTGAAAGTCTCATTAGGTTGCATTGTTTGGCACCACATAAATCTGCCATGGTGACATCACTCTCTAAGTTGTATGAGAAATGACACATGAACCTTTCTACCAATTCTGGCCAGGTGAAAATTGATCCTCGTGGTAAGACTTGTAAACCATTCTAGGGCTTGACCTCCGAGACTCTTGGGGAAAAGTTTGATGAGATAATTTTCAATATAAGACACCTCTTGACATGCCATATAGAAATCTTTGACATGATCCCATGGATATCCCTGTCCCTTTATATTTATCATAATTTTGGCATATCAAATTTCTTAGGAAAGGGCTGAAGGGTCAAAGTCTTGTCAAAATGATAGGGGCATAATTCTTCGCATTAATAATTTCTAATGCTCCCTATATTTCTCTCTTGTAGGCTCGTGAGTGTCACTTTCATGGACTGTACTTATTGTGTGCAAGCAATTGTTCTCTAGTGGGAGAAGTGGGGATATATACGTGATGATACCATGTATCTTCTTCTCCTTGGTTTTCTCTATGGGGTTCATTGATCTTAACCTTAGGCTTCGACTTTTGAATGTTCTTTGTTTGGTTCCTTCTATACAAGGGAGGTTAGCAAAGCTAATTATCATCTCAGGTTACTAATCTGTTGTTGAATTGTGGTTTCTTCTTCTAAAGGTTCTTCCTCCTCATATTGTGGATGTTCTTCACCCATCTCATGTTCTGTCTTATTTCTATGTGGCACTTTGATAAAGGGTATTCTATGCCCCACTACTTTATCATTCCTTGCATTAGAGGTAGAAGCATGTCCATGTGTCAAAATATCCTCCATGTTGATAAGGGGTCGTTCTTCCTCAGTAGCGTTATTCGCAGGTTGGATTGTTTCATTTTCAGTGGGCAATTTGGCCCTTAATTCTATGACCCATGCTAGCACTCTATCTTTATTTTTGGAAAGAAAATTGTCTAATAAAGTAGCTTCAAAATCGAATTCTGTGTGTGGGACTCTAATTCATTTCCACTATGATCGACCATATTGTATACCTCTTTTTCCGCAGAAAACAGAGGTCCTAGATCATGTCCAATGAAGGGGTTCGACCATTATCTGTAAGAGGCTTCCCAAGATTGCACTTGTTGTTCCTCATATGTTTGTTTCTTAAGTCCTAATCATGTTTTAGGAGCCATGTTTTTTTTGTGATAGTTTCCTAGGGTAAGTTGTAAATGTGTTCAAAACTTTGTGACCACACCTAAGTGAAATGCAAGATGTATTTTCAAGAATATGAATGAGTTAACAATGTGAGAATACCAATGTGATAGAGTGATAAATCACCAGTGACACAAATTTTTGGTACCTAAACCTACCAAATGAAGGTACCTCCTAGACTACATTTCAAAAAGCAGTTTCGCGTTACAAGATAATTAACAAGATGTTCTTACTTATGCTAAGTGCACAAGAATGAACAAAACATAAGTAAATACAAAAATTCAATGTAACCTCCTAACAAGATATACTAGGAGTGAGATCAAACTCAATTAAGACCTATATCTCAAAAAGTGCCAATTACAATTCGTGAATGACTTAAAAATATCACCAAGATATGTTAACCAACTTTGCGAGAAAGTAAGGTATTGATATCAAGGTGTTATTGATATAACACGCACAAATGGTAACACCTAGCACTCTTCAAAATTGAGGTAATAATAGAACCGAATTAAAAATATCAAAGTATAGCTAGGAATAGTTAAAAATGTGTGCAGCGTAACCTTACAATATAGACATTTATGTTGAGTTTACAAGAAACCAGACGCAAATATCAAAATTGTAGTGATATGATACAAAATAAGCTAACCCTTCTAAGGAAGTTCAAGATGATGAACCATGCCTAACTACAATGACGATCTTGACATGGGTATCAAGATCATAATGGTCACCAATGATATGAATATGTCTCCACGCACTGTAGATGTTTAACTTACCCAGCCGCAAACATGGATGGGCGTAAACAGACAAAAAAGTGGCAAAAACAATCAATTGGTAACACAAAGGTAGTCACTCTCCTTCTGATCAACAAAGTGTCAAAAAAATGTGAAGGAAGTAAATTAAAAAAAAGGATGAAAAATGTTGGCTTCACTTCGGCAGAGTTTCGCCTTGCCCTAAGGCAATTAAAAACTAAGCGAAAGTAACGCGTCAAACGTTTCGTAATAAAAAGATGGTTCACAACTCAACACTATTTTAGAATGGTCAAATTGGGCTCCTGGCCAAAGTATATTTTTAGGTGGTTCTCTCGTCTTAGGTGTTCCAAAGATTATCCATGAGTGGGATGATTTACCCAAATAGTTCCGACTATCTTGGGAGTATCTCTACTTTTCCCCCTTCAAGCACAGTGGGCATTAAATGCATCCATCGTGTACTTAAAAGGGTCACATAGGGACAACTTGTACCTCTATCTCACAAAGAAATCACTAGTCAAATAGGTAGTGTGGAGCACTTCCCGTTTCGTCCACAAGGTTCCCTCTTGTGTGGACTACTTTGGGGTTCCTGGAACCACCCCCATTGTTGTAGCTTAAGGCGTTATGCCAAAGGGGTTATGTTCCAGTTGAGCGAAGAGGGACGTACCCTTTTCCGAAACCTGCAATACAATGTTTTGAATATATTGCTCATTTTATCTTTTTAATTAGGTGTGGTTTTCTTGAACACCATTTGGCAACTTTGTATAACAACTGTATTAGTAGTTTTTTTACTTTTGTTTTGATTCCTCCGTTCTTTGACAAGCAATGGCGTTTTTGGTCCTATATGACAATTTTTAGTAGTTTTCCATAAAAAAGAGAAGGCATCATTTCTGATTCTCTAGATCATCCAAGGACACAAGAGAAGAGCGTACGTGATGTCTTCAAAATACAAAGGATATCAAATGGAAAAAAAAAACAATTTAATTCAACTATGCCAAGTTAACCAATTCCAAATCAAATATTTTGAACAACCTCGAAGCATAAAAAAAGACTTTAAAAATTGTTTCTGATTCCCAAGATCGCCCTAAGGGACGCGAGGGAAGAGCATATGCGATCTTATTCCTATAAGTAAATAATGCAGAAATCCATCTAATCAAGTACAAACATGTAAAAACATCCTGCAAAGACAAGTATATGATTAGATAAAACTTGCAAGAATTTTAGAACCTCAACACATTAATTTCAAAAATATGAAAGGAAACAATGCGCCCCTTTCTTAGCATCTACACGCGGGTTAGGGTGGTATGCGCCACTTTGTGCTTATCTGAATTACAATGCAACTGCGCCACCCGAGAGAGGCATGTGCACCACGAAAATAATGTATGCACTACTCTGCATGTTTTTTGCTTACCATGCACATGCACCACCAGAGAGGCATGTGCGCCACAAAAAAACAATGTATGCGCCACCTTTGAGGAAAATAGATGGGAAACTGGATTAGAATTATTGCACCACCAAGAAAACGTGTGCGCCACCAGAGAAAAACATGTGCGCTACCAGGAAAACATGTGCACCACCGCTTTATAAAATAGTCCCAGATTCTGACAAAACGTCCGCGTCACCAAAAAATGTGTCTGCACCACTAAAACAACATGTACGCTCTAGTTAGGGTGCACGCACCGATCTGAAAAGTTTTAGAATGCAGTGAAGGTACAGTATGAAATGATGTCTGCGCCTAGGTTAGTGCATCTGCGCGCTGATTAGGGTGTGTGCGCCAAGGGTTAGCGCACATGCGCCAGGGTCAGTAAACAAAGAACTAGGTTTTGACAGTGCACGTGCACCACTAGAGAGGCATGTGCACCACAAAAATTGTGCCTGTGCTCCTAAAAATGTGCCTGTGCCAGACCTGCAACCAAAATATGGCAAAAAACACAAGAAAACTCATAATATCTCAAATTTTGACAAGTTAGCTTAAGAATGGCAATAACCCATCAAAAATATGGCTATGAACAAGAAGTTACACATATCAAATTAGCAAAAATTCCAAGAAAATGGACATTAATTACTAATGTGCATATCAAAAGTTAGCCATAATAATGAAACTTAAACTAAAATTCCATGGGACTAAGTGTCCCACTGAGCGTGCCAAATGTGTGCATGTGTTGTTTTTTAAACTAATGTTAAATGTGAGTAAAAAACTAACACCTAAATAGTCTTAATTAGCAAGAATCAAACAACATATTAAGCACCATCATGATAAGAATTGAACAAGAGTTAGATGATAAACATTCATTAATACAAAACTTTGAACCTAACAATGTTTAAACATCTACAAAATCATCTTTTTCTCTAACCTATAAATGAAGGAACCTAGGTAGGCCTCCATGGCTATAAAAAAATGGTTTTTGCCTTGATGTTCCAAAGAAACCTAGGAATGAGGGGCTTGTCAAAGTTGGGCTACAAGACCCTTTTGACACCTCCCCATATGACACCTAAGCACTTAAGAAAGAGGCTTAACTCTTCAAGATGATGAACTCTCAAGAAAACAAAAAGAAATCTCTTAGTCTATTTTGCTATATACTTTGCATTTGCTTTCTCAAGGAGTTTAGGTGTAGGTATAAAGGTAGAAGGAGGGCTCCTTATATAGCCCAATGGATAAAGGAAACACTTCATCCCTTTGCATGTGGGATAAAGGTAAAAACATGCTTAGGAATGGATAAGGTTGCTTTATTAAAAGATAACCTTACTTTAGAAGGGTTTAATTTATATTTAACAAGTCATGGGAGTTGGGGAGGGTGTTTTAATTAATCAAAGGTGATTAACTAATAGGTAGATGTAAGCTTATAGAAGCTAATTAGAGGAATATTAGTACAATTTAGGCTATTAGAAGGGGATTAAATCAATTAAATATTGATTTATAGGTTAAATGGAAGGGAAAGCTAATTAATTAATAATAATTAATTAGTCTTGGTAGAAGGGGTGATTTATTAACAGAAGGTCATTAATTAGGGTATTAGTTGGATAGGCAAATTAATTAATTAGCTTAGTGTAATTAATTAATGATGATAAGAGGGAATATGAGCGAATTTAACGATATGTCATTGGATTTGCGATAAAGGAGATAATTAGTGCAATTTAAGTATTTTAAATTGCTTTGGGCGTAATTATGGGTGTCTACAGACCAAAACAGCCCGTCGTAAATACTACCCTCTATTTTGATAGCACCCTCCACTACTACTTTACTAAACACTTCTTGTATCCAAAGCGGTCAGTGTCATACAAGGGGTATCAAATGTATTCATGTTTAGTTTGTGTTAAATAAAATTGGGCCACAAAAGGCTACCACTCATGATATAAAATATGCAAATGTAATAGATGTCTTCATGTATTCATGTTTAGTTCAAATCTCATGATATAAGATTTGTAAATGTATATGTACAAATTTGTAACAAATTTGAAATGTACACATAGAACCTTTTAACGTAATGTTTCATCTATATTCCTACACTTCCACTATCAATCACACCCCTTATCATCATGTTATCGACAATACAAAAAAAATATTTTTTCAACAAAAAAACCAACCAAACAACCGATGCAACCACCGTCTCAAACACGTTGCACACGCTAACACAATTTCCCCCAAATAATTACAAACCACATCAACTAACAAAAAGTAATTAACTATCCAAAGCGGGGTATCAAATGTATTTCATGTTTAGTGCCAAAAAAAATTGGCCATAAAAGGCTACCACTCGTGATACAAAAATTGGCAAAATGTACATAAGTCTTCATGTATTCATGTTTAGTTCAAATAAAGTAGTCCACAAAACTCTACCACTCATGATATATGATTTGCAAATGTATATGTATGAATTTTGTAAAAAAAATTGAAATGTAGATATAAAACCTTAAAATGTAATGCTCCCTCTATATTCCTACACTTACAAAATAAAATCGCACCCCTTATCAACATCAGCTACAGAAAATAATAACTATCCCTCTAAAGCAAAGATCATATATCGTTCGGCATTCACATTGCATTGTGCACATGCGACATGAGAGTGCTAGTATATAAAAAAGTAAACTTTAATTGATATCATTAACAATATTTTGCTACTCTCACTAATGTTAAAGGTATGATTCTCTTAAAAACTAATTATAATATTTAACAAGTACACTCAAATAATATTCCATTGTGATTAATCTCTTAAATCTCCATGCACATTGTTGGAAAATGTTAATTTTATCTCTTCGACAGTTCATGTATTGCACTTAGTTTTCTAGGAGCGATGCCTTATACAACATTGGCATTTTAAAGCATTCCTATCATAAGGTAAAAAAATTAACTAGCAATTGCAAATAAGTTGCAAGTTACGTCGGTGAGGATAATGTTATTTAGTTTTTTTGGAGGTGTAATTTGTTGTAAATTGTGTTCTATGATCTATGATAGATGTTTGAGTGAAGAACATAAGTTGCATTCTGCTAAACAACTCATGTGCCTTTATGTAAGGTTCCACATTCTACATACATGTCTACCAAAACATTTGCCAACTACATCTAACAAAATTCCTCTATTTTATGTTTTGATGGTTGTCAATACTTTTTTCTAGAGCTCTTATGTTGGCATAGGTTAGGAGCATGCTAACAAATTTTAAATTGATCGGGTTCGAGAATTGTTTGCAATTCGGGTGAAACAAGGTGAGGGAGTATGCTGAAAAATGATTGAAGTAGTGTTACTTGAAGTCTGAGAAGATAAAAGACTTGTAATTTCGTGGGTAATTGTCGTTCAAAAAGCTCTAGTCGAAGCCAATATTGTTTTAACACCAGGAAAGTGTACAAACCATGCAAGAGACATGTGATCCATCCACCCACTGTAAAACAACCTGATGCACTACGCTGCGGAACCTACCATTACTCCATGCCTGCACTCCATCCTCATTTTCATGGATGCCAATAACCAATTTGAGCAACACCAAAAATACAATCAAATAAAAAACTTAATGAACTTGGTGTCAATACATTTAAACCTTCAAGCATTTTCCCTATGTTGACAACAAATGCATGAGGGGAGAGGCTTTATGTTCAACCACTCCCACCTTTTTGGGGTAGCCATTAGCCCACTTCACCCATGATTGCAGAGATAAAGTAATTCTATCTAGTTATTTCCAAATTCTAATGGCAGAATACTGTACCATTTGTAATTATATACCAAAAGGTGTGTATAACCCTCCATAAATAATAAAGTGGGGAAAAATTATAATTTGAGAGACAGATTGAACTGGAAATAAAATATCATTTGTAATGACTACTTGCATACAAATCCAATGATTAAAATGAACATTAAATCAAAGAATTAGAGTCAAATCCTTAGTAGAAGTTGGAGGACGCAAAAAAAAAAATCACCGGACAATATGTAAGTACGAAATCCAAAACAAAAATTGAATTGCGATGAGGGGGCAGCACGGGGAAACTAAAACCAGATGATGAGAAACCAAATAATTGGCGGATCCATAGCACTCCAAACAATTTAAAATGATCACAGTTGGGAAAATTATAACCGCCTCTTCCTTAGATATTCTTCTATTACAGTAGTGGCGGGTATATGTGTAATTCTTTTCAGTATTTTTTCCAAATCAGAGTGGTATAAAGTCTTGACGGTCCAAAACCAAGGTTGCCAAGGATGATTTACAAATCATCTGTGTGAAATCGGCCAGGGTAGAACGTATATTGTCCAAATCATTTCACTGTTATCCAAAATGTGCCCCCTTGCTCATTTTTGTGGCTAACTCCTTTATTCTTACCTCTCTTGTGCCTCAGTCTCCATTTTTTGATTTTCAGGCACTCAAATCTTTCTGGAGATTACACCAATGGATAGAGCTCTTTCTCAGCTTTCCAGAAAGGTAAAGTTTTCCTCCTAACTCTTCATATTTTTTCAAGTTATGGCTCGACGGAGTTTTTTGTGGGGAAATTTACCCCTAGAAGGCCCACAGCCAATCAGGACGTGCCATGTGTCCAAGAATTGGTGGAGGTTGGAGAGAAAATTCAAAAAAAAATTCCAAAGACCAAAACGGGGTAAAAGTATTCAAATTTTTGCCTGCCGATCCGATTTTGTCTTGTTTTTGCCCTAAATTTTCAAATCACCATAACTTTCGATCTAGAGCTCAGATTTTCACGTTCTTTATATCAATGGAAAGCTGGGTGAAATTCTCTACAAGATTCTGGGGTAAATTTTTCATTTTGGTTAGTTTGGAGAGATAAAAATCAAGAAACACCTCTGGCACGTTGGTAATTGGCCAGAAAATGACGTTTCAACAACCAGTTTTAATGCAAAATGGGGTCGCATTCTTCTTCAGCATGGCCAAAAATGTTTAGGGCATGGGTCTGTAAGGACACCCATGCTATTTTAATGCATCTTCATTCAATGAGGAATGGCTCCCATGTTTTTTTCACATTTTCTCTCTCCTGGGCTCCACCCATGCATTGTAAAAAGCCAGACTTTGGCTCATTTGTTGAGGGGTTGAACACTTTTTGATATTGCAGGCTTCTTCTTTCACCTTAAACAAGTGATTTTGGCAAGTATCAGACCTTCTTCAAGGATTGTAACAGGATTTATACCTCTTTGGTGGTGTAATGCAAGGATTTTGATAGTGAAAAATGACAGTGCAGACTCTATGATCAATTTCCAGCCCTTTGTTTATATTTTCTTGCTTCATTTCAGACCTCTAATTGCACCTTATCAGCCTGTGTATGATGTTTCATGTTGCATCTCATGAATTTGTGTCAATTTTCATGAGCAAAAAATGTTCACCACTCCTTTGGTGTATCGCCCCTTATTAGTTTAGTTTTCAATTTTTTTCATTTCTTATCCCTGTCTCCCTTGCAATTTAGGATAAAATTAGGATTTGAACCTCTGCAATTGTGTAAATAATAGATCTAATCAGAGGGAGTTTGAGGAATCAACCTCTAATCTAGAGATTCCTCTCTCATTTTACAAGTCCCACACTTGGGAGAGAGGTTTCAATGTTGTGCAATCACACTGGATGCCCTACAACATCAACTTAGAAACCTGATTTGCATCCAGGGGTTGCTACTGATTTGCAACAACGGTTTTGGCACGCCTGGTGGGACCTTAGAGGTCTTCATCTTCATTGCAAAAAAAATTGATGTGCATTTGTTGCAAGTTTCTTGCTTAAAAAGAGCTATAAATTGCACATCTGGCAACTCCAAGGAAGAGAAGAATCAGCTGGTTTTAATAGTGCAGACCTAAAAACTCATGAGAAGAATCACTACAAGGTCAAGAGCTGGAGAAGAAGAGGGTGTTGTTTTTAATATCTACAGTTATCTCCAAGAATAAGGCAAAGTGGGAGGAGAATCCAAAGGTCTCCATCTCCACTAAACAGAACTCTCTCAACTCCTCCACATGGTAGGCCTTTCATTCAATCAACAAGGGTTCTAAGGCGCAATCAGAATGGCACAAAACAACCCCTATGTCAATTTCACTGGGTAGCAACCCACTTTCTCTCAATGCACAAAATCCAAATCCCATTTGCAGCATTGAAGAACATTCCATACTTCACTGGAGAAAATCATACCTCACCTGGTGATCATGTTAAGGATATTGCTAACATTTGTGTAATCCATGAGATCAATGAGATGCAAGTTATTGTTAAAACTGCTGGCATCTTCATTCATAGGGGAAAGCTTTGCAATGGTTCAGGAGTCTTGCCTCAGGCTCTATTCAAAATTGGAATCAGCTATGTATAGCCCTCTCCATGAGAAGTTTGGGGAAAAAGGGAGACAACTTGTCCCCTTTTGGAGCAGCTGACAACTATCAAAAAGAGATCACAAATGAGCAGCTGACTGATTTTTAATTTCAGATTTCAAAAGGACTTGGGAGAGAATTCCAGTGGCAGTCATGCCATCAACAGAAGGTGCTTTTCTTTATTACCTTAAAGCTTTAAATTCTGATATTTCTATGTTAATTCAGTCCATGGGAGGCACAACTAATCCCCATTGCTTTATAGCATTGCCATTAGAGCTGAAAATTGTTTGATTCAAGCTGGCAAGCTGGCTCCTAGGCCTCCAATGCCATTTATTTCCAAGTTTAGAGAGCCCAAGTATTAGCCAAGTTGCCTAATTTTAGCTTCTATTCCCACTCCTAGAAATCAGAATTCAAGTGAAGCTTCCACTTCATCTTCTAGTGCCTCAAATGAACTCCAAGAAGTCATGAAGGCAATTGCAAAATTTAGGGTAATGAGCTAGTTACTCTCAAGAGGAAACAAGCCCAAAGTTTTAGACCTTCTTATCAACCCCCAAGCTCAGCCTAACAGGCAGCCATACCAACCACAAAGGCCACCTAATCCAGGCTGCAAATGTAAATCAAACAAGGGCCTCCTGCCAATAGACCATTTCAGCCCTATAATCCAAATGCTATGTCTACGCTCTAAGGCATTAGTGCCAACACAAAACAACGTTTGCTCAGGAGTATGATTGGTGTTTTCCATGCAATGAACCTCACAACCAATCTATGTGCTTCAACGTGTGCCTTGAATCAAGCATTAAAGGTGACAACTACTGGGTGTGGAGGGTGAGGGGCAATCAAGGAGAAAAACCAACAATAAGAAACATTCCAGGCAGCAATCAGGCTCCAAATGACACCACACTTGTGAACTGGCAAGCAGAGGATTTTTTGTGGCATAAAATCAAATAGTCTCTCAAGGTGTTGCAGCCAACACAAGGGTCAAAAAGAAGGAATTTGGGTGTGAAGAACAACCATTAGCCCCCAACCAATCCACAACCTTCTATGGCTCCACAAATGGTTGGCAAACAAAATCCAGTTGTAAATGCACAAAGGGCAGCCAAGAAACAGCTCCTAGACCAACTCAAATACCAGTTGTTGCTACCCCACACGCAAGGGGATGAATATGCAAAACCAAGGGGACAAACAAAGAGATCCATCATCACCATTTAGTATCATTGATCAGATAAAGAAGACAAATGTAAATATATCAATGTGGGAATCCCTATCTATCCCAGGCCAGAGAGATTTGCTACAAGTTGCCATGAAGGACTGGCCAACCTTCAAATCAACAAGTTACAGATGCAAGAGAGAAGGTGCTTACAAATGCTGCCTAGCTTGAAGGGATATCATGGAGGACTAGCAAGGTAAAATGTTGAAGCCCCCTCCTTTGTATGTCTCATTAATCATTAGAAAACCAATTGGTGCACAATTGCATGATTGATTTTCAGGGCAAGTAGCTCAGTGATGCCCAAGCAAATAACTGATCAGGTCGGACTTCAAATATGAAACCATATCCAAAGGGGGTAGTGCAGTTGGATGGGGACAGCAGAGTAAACAACAGTTGGGGGTGATTAGAAAACTTGAGTCTTACCTTGCATGCATGTCCAAATGTTGTTGTTTTACAAGATGTATTAGTTATAGACCTTCCACCAATCTTTGCCCCTATGTTTGTCAAGGGATTTCACAGCCAAGATTGGAGGATATTTTGTCTGCTGATTGGTCACACATGCTGTTCAGAACGAGGTATGAAAACCAAAGCTATAATCAGGTCTGAAACCTATTGCAAAACTTCCACTTTGAACCCTACACTCCAAGTCAGATCAATGCCAACTGTTCGGCATTTGATCAAGAAGATCACCCAAGCAGTGATGAAGCTGACACCCAAGGTTGGAAGCATCCCGGATCTAACTCTTGATGAATGGGCAAAACAAGGTGCATGCTTTTGATCCTTATCAAGAAGTAGAAGAATCTAAGCTAGGGGGTCTATTGCATACATCAAGAAGATCAGCCCATTCCTAGCATCACCAAGCCAAACCACAAGGGATGACAATGAGGTATGGCAGCTTGTTTTTTGATGGATCAAGGAGTAGACAAGGTGCAGGATGGTGGAGCTATGCTTTGTTTCACCTCAAGAGGAGTAAAGTACTATTCAGATTTTAGATTTCAGTTTGCATGCTCCAATAACACTAACTGAATATGAAGCCTTGGTGCAAGGGATGCATTGGGCAATAAAGAGAGGAATAAAGAACTTTGCAAGTCTTTGGTGACAGTGAATTGATTGTAAATCAATTCAAAGGGACAGTATGCTGGCCAAGAATGATCTACTCAAGTGCTACAAGAACAGGGTATGGGACCTCATTGAATATTTTGAGGGTTTTGGCATCAAAATCCATTCCTAAGAAAAGAGAACCAAGCTGCTGACAGGAATTACAGCAGTTGGGGGAAGCCTTTGATATTGTGGAAAGCATTCAACAGGACAAAGGTAAAAGCTAAAAATCCATGTGATTGTGAGGCCTTCAGTGCCGGATAACAATGTAAGTTGGCAAGTGTTTGAGAATGACCAGAAAATCATCCATTTCTTGCAAAGAAGAGGCTGAATTCTCAGCCAAAAATCAGGAGAAAAGTTTAGAGCAGCAGTATGGTGACCAAGTGGTACAGCTGAGAACTAACAAGCTGCCTAAGGGGACTTATCACTTTGGAGTCCATTTTCAATCCCAATGATCAGTTTAGGAAAGAGAAAAGCAAACATTCAGATCAAGAGAGAAGATTCAGTGTCCATCTTGGTGGAAGAGAACAAACCAATGCAAAATTGGAAAGATGAAAACTGAACAAGAAAGGTATGAGTTCATACAGCTGTGTCAAGAGTTCCCTGATGTGTTTGCTTGGAGCCTATGAAGATTTGAAAGGTTTCAATCCCAAGTTAGCTCAGCAGCACCATTGAGTTGAGATCCAAATACTAAGCCCATCAAGCAGAAACAAAGGCCGGTCAATCCACACATGGAACCTCTCATGAGGAAGGAATTGAACAAGTTGATTGAGTCAAGAATCATATTCCCAATCAAGCATTCTAGTTGGGTTGCCAACTTAGTTCCAGTCAGAAAGAAGAGTGGAGAGATCAGATTATGTGTTGACTTCAGAGACTTGAATAGAGCATCTCTCAAGGACCATTACCCACTCCCTTCTATGGATCAAATTTTGCAAGTTGTGGCTGGTTTCGAGAGGTTTTCACTACTTGATGGCTACTCGGGCTACAATCAGATTATGGTGAAGGAAGAAGATCAGTTCAAGACAGCCTTCATAACAAAATGGGGAACTTATGCATACAGGAAAATGCCATTTGGGCTGTCCAACTCTGGAGCTACCTTCCAAAGAGAAATGGACATGGCGTTCAAAGGTTTGATTAACAGCATGGTGCTGATATACCTTGATGATATCACTATTTTTTCAAAGAATGCAGTAGACCACCTCTCTCATTTGAGACAAGTCTTCCAAAGGTGCAGGAGATTTGGAGTGTCTTTGAATCCTAAGAAGTGTGTCCTTCCTAGCACATGAAGGAAATCTCCTTGGCCATATTGTCTCCAAAGAAGGATTAGCAATTGATCTAGAGAGGGTTGAAGCCATAAGAGCACTACCATTGCCAAGCCACAAGAAGGCCCTTCAGAGTTTCTTGGGGGAGAATTAAACTTTGTTCGGAGGTTTTGTCCCAGATTTTTGTAGCCCTTGTCAAACCTATCACCAAAATGTTAAAGAAAAGCATGGATTTCAAGTGGACAACAGAAGGCAAGAGGAGAGTTTTTAAGCAATCAAAGAAGCCATCTCCCAAGCACCAACTGCTCATCAACCTGGATTTCTCCAAGTATTTCATCCTCTATGCATTTGGAGGGTAATGATACTATTTCTGCCATTTTGGTATAGCAGAACAAGGACAATGATGAGTAGCCAATTGCTTTCTTCAACCAAATCCTAGATGACTATGAGGTGAGATATTCTTTTATTGAGAAGCATGTACTTGTAGTAATCAAAAGCTTGAAGAAATTCAAGCATCTAGTCTCAAACAAAAAGGTTTAGTTGTTGGTCTCTCATGTGGGAGTAAAGGACTTCCTCCTCAACAAGGATTTGAATGAGAAAAGGGCAGGTTAGATCACTCGTGTCATGGAGTATGACATTGAGATCAAGGTCACTAGGCTGGTAAGAGGAAAAGGATTGTGTGAGCAGTTGATTCTGGGCAAGCAAAAGGAAGCATGCAATGAGAAAGAGGCTATTTTGACAATTCAAGACAGCCATGTGCAAGGTAGCACTCAAGAAGAATATAATGCTATCCCCACTCCTTGCTGGACCCAAGGTATAATGTACTTCCTAAGCATAGGCCTATGCCCTCCAGAGATGAACAAGACCCAAAGAAGACACTTTAGATTGCAGGTTGTCCCATATGCCATAGTAGACAGTGTTTTGTTCAAGAAAGATGTGAATGGAGTGATGCTGAGATGCATTAGCACAAATCAGATTCATAGGGTGTTGGAAGAGTTCCATGGTGGACTAGCTGGTGGTCATTTTTCACCAAGAGTGATAGCTCTAAAAATCATGAAGGCTGGTTATTATTGGCCCAAGATTTTCAGTGATTGCTTTGCGTGGATCAAAAGGTGCAAGAATTGTGCATTCTTCACAGGTAAAGAGAGGCTTGCTGCCCTTCCATTGCATCTAATTTCAGTTGACCAGCCATTCATGCAATGGGGTTTAGACTTCATTGGAGTCATTAATCCCAATTCAACCCAAGGGCATAAGTGGATTTTGACAGCCATAGACTACTTCACCAAGTGGACTGAAGCAGTAGCACTCAAAGAAGCAAATTATTCTAGCATCTTAGACTTATATGAGGGAATAGCAACCAGATTTGGCATACCTACTACAATAATCTCAGATAATGCATTAGCATTCATTGGATCCAAGGTGACTGAGTGGGCTATCAAGAATGGGATCTACCTAAGTACTTCATCAAACTACTACCCTCAGGGTAATGGCCAGGCTGAATCTACAAACAAGAACTTGTTGAGGATCATTAGGAGGACTCTTGATGAGAATCAAAGGTCTTGGCATACCAAATTGAAATCAGCCTTACGGGCTGATAGGATAACTCCCAAGAGATCTACAGGTAACTCTCCATTCAAGCTTGTTTATGGAAGAGAGGCAATCTTGCCCATGTCACTTGAGTTGCCAACATTGGAACTCATGAAGCAATTAGAGTTGCTAGAGGTTGGGCCCATGGAGGTGAGATATGCAGAGTTGATGGAGCTTCAAGAGATCAGAGATCAGGCATCCCAAGTAATGGAGAAGGATGAAGCTTTGATCAAGAAGACCTTTGATAGGAAGGCCAAGAGTATATCTTTCCAAGTTGGAGATCTAGTGTTAAAATGGGATGCAAATAGAGCAAAACCGGGAAGGCATTCAAAACTTGATGCCATTTGGAGTGGCCCATACATGGTCACAAAGTGTAAGGACAACAATGCCTTCCAATTGTCTTCATTGGATGGCGAAGAACTACAGATTATAGTCAATGGAATCTATCTAAAGCATTGCTTCTAAAGGGAAATTCTCCACCTTGTAAATATTAGCTTAGGTTTTCATTCCTCCAAGTGCTAGTGCACATTGTTTTTCTGTAGGTTGTTTTGCTTTCCCTAAGTGCTTTGGCACAGGCTTGCTGTCCCTGGAGATGTTTTGCAGTCCTTACTTCCATTGGGTGATATTCCATCTTCCTCCTTGCAACATTCTAAGTTAGTTGAGGTTCCAAACAGAAAATTTGATGACTCCATGCCCAATGGGCTGCTTCAGGCAACTGGTATCTTCATCTAGCAGGCATATGACCCCTCTGAGTTGCCAAAATTGTTATCCAAAATGTGCCCCCTGCTCATTTTTATGGCTAACTCCTTTGTTCTTACCTCTCTTGTGCCTCAGTCTCCATTTTTGATTTTATGCACTCAAATCTTTCTAGAGATTGCACCAATGGATAGAGCTCTTTCTCAGATTCCCAGAAAGGTAAATTTTTCCTCCTAACTCCTCATATTTTTCAAGTTATGGCTCGACGGAGTTTTTGTGGGAAATTTTCCCCTAGAAGGCCCGCAGCCAATCAGGATGTGCCACGTGTCTAGGAAGTGGTGGAGGTCAGAGGAAAATTCAAAAAAAATTCCAAAGACCAAAATGGGTAAAAAATTCAAATTTTTGCCCGCCGATCCGATTTTGGCCTATTTTTGCCCTAAATTTTCAAATCTCCATAACTTTCGATCTAGAGCTCGGATTTTCGCGTTCTTTATATCAATGGAAAGCTGGTGAAATTATATACAATATTACAGGGTAAATTTTTCATTTTGGTTCAGTTTGGAGAGAGAAAATCAAGAAACACCTCTGGCACGTGGTAATGGCCAGAAATGACGTCTCAACAACCAGTTTTAATGCAAAATGGGTCACATTCTTCTTCAGCATGGCCAAAAATGTCAGGGCATGGGTCTGTAAGGACGCCCATGCTGTTTTAATGCATCTTCATTCAATGAGGAATGGCTCCCATGTTTTTTCACATTTTCTCTCTCCTGGGCTCAACCCATGCATTGTAAAAGCCATATTTGGCTCATTTGTTGAGGGTTGAACACTTTTTGATATTGCAGGCTTCTTCTTTCACCTTAACAAGTGATTTTGGCAAGTATCAGACCTTCTTCAAGGATTGTAACAGATTTATACCTCTTTGGTGGTGTAATGTAAGGATTTTGACAGTGAAAATGACAGTGCAGATTCTGTGATCAATTTCCAGCCCTTTGTTTGTATTATCTTGCTTCATTTCAGACCTCTAATTGCATCTTATCAGCCTGTGTATGATGTTTCATGTTGCATCTCATGAATTTGTGTCAATTTTCATGAGCAAAAATGTTCACCACTCCTTTGGTGTATCACCCTTATTAGTTTAGTTTCACTTTTTTCATTTCTTATCCCTGTCTCCTTGCAATTTAGGATAAAATTAGGATTTGAACCTCTGCAATTGTGTAAATAATAGATATAATCAGAGGAGTTTGAGGAACCAACCTCTAATCTAGAGATTCCTCTCTCATTTTACAATTCCCACAATTGGAGAGAGGTTTCAATGTTGTGCAATCACACTGGATGCCTAAAACATCAACTTAGAAACCTGATTTGCATCCAGGGGTGTTGCTGATTTGCAACAACATTGACTACAATGGATAATAAGAATAATAATGGTTACACAATTGTAAATTTGAAATGGGATAATTTAATTGAAAATAGAGGTGGAACAAAATTATTATAACTTGCATGAAATTTGGATTTCCCCCATCTTGATCTGGGCATATTTTATGGGGAAATGCCTGGATTGAATCTGAATCCAACAATTTTAAATTTAACCCCCTGGGGCATGGCGAGTAATTGCCGACTAAGGGACTTTACATAATTAAAAAATTTAGGCAAGTAAATATCTAGTACTGTATATAAATATCTAAAATTTGGTCACTTGTAAATATTGGAGCCACTGAAATTTGACACTTTCCGGCAGGGGCATCTTCAAAGGTGGACGCCTACCGGCGAATTAAAATTTTCCTACCAAAAAAATCTATATCTTAAATATATTTTATTATATTACAGTTTATTATATTCAAATTCATGTTGAAAATAAAAAAAATCCATATCTTAATGCAACGTTTGAAACCAAAAAAAAATCCATGTTTTAAATATTCTAGGAAACAATAAATTAAAAATCATCATAATTTATCTTAAAGTTGCCTGAAAACTTCCCGTTTACAGAGCCTCACAAGATAGGTACCTCATATAATCTCATGACATTAGCATAATTGATGAGCTTTAGAGTGCATATTTCATGTTTAATCTGCATCCAAAAACAAACGACGCCCGCTAAATCAGCACAAGAAGAACAAGTTTGTTCTGAATTAAAACCTTTTTCTTTTAAGCATTTCTTACATGATTCACGATTTTGTACTGAAAAACCTTTTCCTTGTCATGTATGCGAAATCTGGAAGCATAGAGAAAGCGCGTGAGTTGTTTGACAAAAATCCCCAACCAAATGTTGTGTCTTTGACTCATTATTACCACATATGCAAGAGAAGGGCTTGTTGCTGAGGCTTTCTGTGTTTTTTGCCTGATGCAATGGACAGTAATCAAACCCAATGATTTCACATTTGCTGCTTGTGCCAGATTGGGATATCTGGAGCATGGGGAGGAGATACACAGTCAGAGGAGGATAGTATTTTAAGGGGTCATAACCTAAAAATAGTTGTCCATATTTTCCTGCATGCAACTCAGATCCAAAACCCCCGTTTTGGCACAAGCTGGTAGGATACTCGCAAACATTGTGGAATTCGTCTTTAAATCTTCATATTGCATTTGTTTGAAACTTTTTAAGGCCTTTGCTTGAAATCCATTTTGTGCATAGCCTCTAATGAATGTTTTCCACGTGAACACCTCTTTTTGAGGAATTCTGTCAAACAGTTCATTTGCCTTGTCTATGTTTCCACATTTTGCATGCATGTTTACCAGGGCAGTTGCAACAATAACATCTAAAAAAATTCATGTATCATTTATGCTTATGCATGTCTATACCCTGTTCCAAAGCCCCCATTTTAGCACAGGTAGGTAGGATGATACAAAAGGTTGTGGATTTTGGCTTTGAATCTGCCAATTACTTTTTCTTGAAACTTTTTACAACATTTTCAAAAAATCTATTTTTTGCATGGCGTGCAATCAATGTTGTCCACGACTTGCCTTGTATATGCTTCCACATTTTGCATGCACGTTCATTGCTGTAAATATCACTGTTTCTATCATCTTATCACTTGCCCTGTCCACAGTATAGAGAGAGTAATTGGTTGACAAAATGCCTTGAAGTGTTTGGTTCTGCATAAAGTTTGAGGTTTGATTTGATGCCTATGTCTTCTGTTAGATTATAGTTATCATGTTTTGTGAGGAGAATTTGTGCATATTTTTTGATTATTGTAGTCTATGAAACCCCGTCTGCTTCGGACATTCTGTGAAACAATTAGATACTATCCAAGAGTACACCTATTATCCAAAAAGGTTTGCAGATCCTTAAAGGTGACGTTACCTAAAAAAACAAACTTGTCCATTAGAATGGGGCTGATTCATTGGATGGCTCAAATGGCTTTCCATTATATGTGTTGCATACCAAGGACTTTATCTAAATGACAGAATTTCATCTCATGATTTGTGTATAGTCTAGAACTGAATTTTTTATCCTTCTAAATTCAAATAAACCTCCAGCTGGCTTTTGTTTAAATAAATATGCAGGCATTATTTTATGAGTTTAGATAGTATCGATTTTAGACTAATCCTTATTTAGTGCCTAAATTTTTACATAACTAATACATACTCAGACTTTATTGTTTGTGGCCTTTAAAAAACATAGGTTACTCCCCTTTAAGTTTTTCTAATTAAACAAGCCACTAATACGATTATACCAGCATATCAGCTACAGTTCCTAGCAGCAAAACACCCACATTTGATAGCCCTTATGAACTAGTTATCACCCAGATCAGAATTGGCAATTATCAGAGTGACATCAACTTAGGATTAGTATTATTAGTTTACAATACAACCCCCACTATGCAAATAATTGAAATAAAATTAAACTACTATTGAATGAACTAACCTTGTACCTATGTTGAGCTGCTACATGGATTGAACCAGTACAATAGCGTATTTAACCACTGAGAGGTAAAGCTCCACAACAATATTGGGATTTATTAAAAATAACATTTCGTTTGATTGTAAGGAGAACAATGATACCTTCAATTCAGTTGTTTTATCTTATTTTGATAGCATGTTTGCATACTATTATTTTATTCTTTACTAGGTTTGTCTTCATCAATTTATGTTATCTGAACTTGTTTTCTTGCAGATGCAGTTACATCATGGGAAAAAAGAAAACATTTTCAAATACAAATCTACATACGCTCTCACCTATAAGTTCTAAGATTTTCATTGGTCGATCTCATATGACAATAAAAAACAGTGCAATATTTCAGGTACATAGAGATTTTACACATTTTGAACTAAATTAAGTCCCTTAGCCTTACAATCGGACCTCAAGGCAAAATGACAGTATGACCTAAGCAATACACTGATTTAGTCTTCATGTATACCTTTCCATTGTGCCACTTATTGTAGCACAACTAAACACTCTCAAGGGAACATATGCCCTAAATTTCTAGGGCACTACTGGATAACAATTCTAGAATAATACCAATACCCTAATCCAAAGCCCATTATATTCATTTTAGTCTATTGTAAATTTGGCAAAATTTTAGGATTGAAATACAATACAATTGTATTACTTTCCAGTCATTGGATTTGCTTGTATAAAAATTTCAGATTATTTTTGCATCTGATAGATCTAGTTCCTAATGTTGAACACAGGTTTTTATAGATATTTTTTCAAACAGTTCATTTATCTTTTTTAGCACTACCACAATTTGCAGGAATGTCTACCAAGACTAATTCCAGCTAAAATTGTCTGAGAAACATTCTACTTGTTTAAGCTTTTCTGGATTGTCCATACCCTGCTCCAATATCTCTAAAGTAAAAACTACTACAACATGGCACATTCAACCTCTGAAATAGCAATACAGTTGTATTATTACGCGGTTGTGATTTACTTGTACAATAATATCAGTTATCACTTATAATTTTGTACTAAAGGCCATTTATTTCATAGCCTGCAGTCAATTTTTTTGTACATCACAAACCAAAATAATCATAACAGTGTTTAGGCTATTTTTTAGTGCCTCTGGGACACACTTATGGCTAAAACCTTCATGTTGCACTTCTACATAGTTCAACACCTAACACATCCATAATACTTGAAGTTATGCGAATCATCCCTATAAATTGTACATGGCTAGTTAGTAAGGAAACCTTTTATTACCATGATCCATTTCCTCCACTTTTATGTACCACCTAGACAATTGATCAGGTGATTGAAATTTTACTGTATTTCTTAGGTTGATACGTATTTTTGGTTACTCAAATGTGCACCCGTGTCTCAGATCTCAAAAGGGAAAAGGTTTTTGAGACCACAATGGAACCGTCCCCAAGTTGTGGGACCTTGCGACGCTTGGGACAGATCTCCAAAGAAGGCTGGTTCTTCTATCTATCTCTACTGCTACTATTACTCCTAGTGTTGATAGGGGAAACTAAGCTAAGAATGCCAAGGGACTAGGGAAAGAAGGATAACATGAAGTAAAACTACACTAAAAGGTGATAGCACTAGAAAAGAGGGGTGAACACTATTTGTTCTGAGTGAGAATAATAGGGGATGCGTGAAAGTAGGCTAGACACGAGTAACACAAAAAAAAACGTGTTCACCAAATCATGTTCTCATGGAACACAACCAAATATGGAACTGCAGGGGACCTAAAGTAGCACAAGTAATACACAACACAAGAGAAGAGCCAAGAAGAAGGAATGCAAACATGTTAGGACATAGAATAGTCACAAAATGATGCTTTTATTACTTCCAAGAAATGCACAAAATTGTTACAATGATGAAGGAGGCTGATATCCACATGCAAGAGCCAAACACGAGAGGTCTATAACTTAAGATATATAGAAATATGGAGTCCTTATCAACATGTGTAAGGATCCATAGTGTCCAACCATTACAAATGAGCCTTGCAAATCTTATATTTATAGATTCAGCCATAGAGGAAAGAATGAGAGATAGAAGTGGGATAACTTGAATTTGAATCTCAACCACCAACGTGAAGCATTCAATGTCTGCAAATCCACTTGGAAATTTTCATGTCTACATACAATTACCCATGCCTGTTTGGCGCCTCGAAGGAGGACGAACAGCGGATCGAATCATATGAGACTTGGGTAGTTGAAGAAATTTGATTCTACACATTAATGGCCTGATATATGTTTTCCCATGTTTCTCACCTACCTAGACCTCTCCAGAAATTAAAGTTTCAAATTTCTAAGGCACTGTAGATAGAGGTTAGCAGATCTCTTCCAACGGTGCCAGATTTATCATATGCCGTTCTGAGCACTGTAGTCAAAAGATATGCTCATTTGAGATATTTGGGCATGTCATGAGGAAGAGTTGGTTTTCGCATACCAGGTCCATGTGGCATGCGCTTGCACTTGGTTGGAGATGGTGGCCAAATCCCTATAACTATTTATGCTCTCTGAAATCATGATGCCAATCGATTCATTTGTGGCAAGCCTCTACAGCGCTCATGTTGGAATCACTTTGTATTGGTTACGCTAAGTCAACTTTGCTTAAGCAGTGCCAAAAGTATGACCCTGGCACACATGGCAACTGAGGGAAGCGCTTGTTTAGAAACTTGCCCTAAATTTTATCTTTGAAATAGCGCCATGCTAACACTTGTCCCTCTCCACTGTTCGGAGAAACTTTTGGGCTCTAGACGCGTGGAAGCTTGGTGCTCATTTGAGCCTACCCCTAGGATTTAACTTTTGGAGAACGTGAACACGCGGAAGGTGGGTGCAAGAGATAAGTGGAAGGAGAAAAGGAAAGGGGTGCATAGGTAAACTATGACTAAAGGAATGTGCCAAGTGATTTTGAGTGCGCACAATTCTTCAATAAATAACTTAGGGCTTGAATGTGTATGCAAGTTATCCAAATCGCTAGGAGAGCTATTTGTATAACAGTTTTGGTGACTTTCGGGGCCATCTACCTACTAGATGAAAGAGATCAGTAACTTGAAGCATCCATTGGACAAGGAGTCTGCTTGTTCAATTATGAAAATGCCCCTGTGATCACTTGAGAATCATTTCTGCACTCTGTTCTGATTATCACAACTGCTGAGAAAAGTTGTGCACTCTTGAAGTAACGAAAGAGATCGCGTAGGAAGCACGCGAGAGGAAAGAACTATGTATAAACAAACAATGTGCACGGAGCACACTTGGAGGAATTGATACTACTTTAATATATACAACATGATGCAACAAATCTAATGGAAGGGTTTGAGATAGATCCCATTTATTGGGATTTACAGCATGCTTCCATCCAGATGAGTTAACTCAAAAGAGTTAGCTTCTTTGCAGGAATTGATGATGTATGGGCCACTCTAAAGTGCATCAAACTTTGAATGGCTCCCTGGTTTAGCTCTGTCAGCATCCCATTTTAGAACTAGGTCCCCAACTTTGAAAGCTTGAGGCCCAGCCTTTCTGTCAAACCATTTCTTTGATGCTTGCTGATGTTGTTCTAACTTGATCATGGTAGAGTTTTTGAGCTCTTCAAGATGAACCAGCTCTGCCATCCTGATTTCTCTCTGATCCGCGCCCTCAAATTCCAGTTGTTGGGCAAGCACCAATGAATTTAGTTCTAGTGTCAAAGGAAGGGAAACCTCTTTTTCATAGACAAGCTTGTAAGGCGAAGTTCCTATTGCCTTTTTTACTATGATTCTATCTATCCAAAGTGCGGGCAAGACCTTCGTATGCCACTGTCTTTGGCTGATGTTCATTGTGTGATTCATGATTTTGATTAGGTTCTTGTTTGTTGATTCTGCCAGACCATTTCCCTGAGGGTAATAGTTGGATGAGGTTTTTATGTAAATTCCCAGGCTTAGAGCCCAATCAGTGATTTTAGCACCAAGGAAGGCTTTTGCATTATCAGAGATAATGGTTTGAGGAATGCCAAACCTTGTGACTAAACCCTCGAGAAAGTCAAGGATGACTGCCTCAGTTGATTCTTTGTAATGTCCCCTTTTCTTGTGCCAAAGGCCTAAGGGCCAGGTCGAGTCCTAGTCATGGTCAAACCCGGGGGGCCGTTGGGAAGGGGCCATGTGGTTTTAATATCCCAGTTTTGCATTGGGGGTCACTTTTGGACACGACGACTCAAAAAGGGAAACAGTAACTATAGTTACTTTTATTTTATTGGCCCCTTTATGGAAAAGGAATGCATCTAGGGTCTATTGGGGCTCTTTTGCCTTGGGGAAGTATATAAGAGATGGGAGAGAAAGGAGAGGGACACTTTTAGATATACATTTTTTTGACCCCTTCATCTACAGCTACTGCTATCGTGCATCTACAGCTTGTGGAGTCAAATCCCACAGGGACCCTAGCTTCAGTGGGGAGAGACCCGTCCCTAGCTAGCAGGGCATTCTTCGGTAGTGAGAGATCTACCCTAGTCTATCATTTCAGATCCATTTTCAGGGCTGTGTGGCAGAGACAATATCAGAGGTCACAGAGAAAGGATTTCACAGATATTTGGCAGCATTGGGAGAGGATAATCAGTGGGCTCTAGATCCAAATCATGACAGCAGATCAGATCCAGGGCAGCCATTTGGGCAGATCGTGGCAGTTCGTTGGAGGCATCTCGTTGAAGGATTTCACGGATTTTGGGGCATTTGGGGAAGATAAGCAGAGGGGCCTAGATCAGATTCACGATAGCCTTTTAGGCTAGGCCTGGCAGCACGCTAAGGCGTGTCCATCATTTTCCAACCCCTGTCCAAGCGTGGTGACCTGCAGCCTCTATTTGGGGGTTTTCTAGTTGGTTGTTTCAGATCTGAAGGTGGAAATGTTATTGCCTGTATCTATTAATGTTATTTCCGAAGACCCTTATTTTTGCTCTTGTATTTAGAGGGTCACAAACCTCTGAAGTTTTCCAGCTGTCTAGGTTCACTGTGATTTCCTAGCAGCATTGTACTCTATAATATTCCAAAAATAGTTTCCCTTTTTCATTTATAATAATATCAAGCCCTCTTTATATTTCCAAGTAATTTGGGTGGTCATTTTGGGAAATATTAAGTTTATTTAGTTTGTTGTCCTAACCGTAAAAATATGGTAAAATCAATATTTTATGTGGCTGCACATTTTCAATATTTTGTGCATTTTTAAGTAATATCCCATTGGGGATATTTCAGTGGTATCAGAGCGGTTGTTCCTCCAGCCTGTGTGGGTTAAATATGGCAGTTTGGAAAGATTTCAATGTGAGGTTTATGAAGGAAATGTTCACCAATATGGCGAAACAACAGGAAGCCACTAACCTTTATTTGAGTCAACTCACTCAAAATGTGAATCAAAACAGATCTAGGGTTAATAAGGAACATGGTGAGAACAGTGATAGAGGGTGGCCAATAGAGGTGATTGATGGGGATTCTTGTTGGAGGAAGTACCAATCTTTAAGTAGGGGTTTCAGAGATAATTTGGCATTTCCAGATTATTGCTTGATGAAGATTGGTAGCAAGCCCAAATATGCCAGTACTTGAATCACAAAAGAAATCGTTTGTAGAAGAAGCTTCTAAACCAAAGGGTATGATTTCCATTAAGAAAAATAATTGCATTAGTGAAACTTTACTTGTTAGAGAAATTATTCCATCTCAAGAGAAGAAACTTGTTTATGCAAGTAATGAGGATGTAATGGAAACTCTTAAAAAGTGTGAGGAAGGGAATAACAAAGCTAGAGTTGCTAGGTTGATAGAGACTCAAGCAAGACAACACATACAAAAGTTCATGGAAACGATGGGGGAAATTGATGCAAGGAAGTCTACACCCACAAAAGAAGACTCTATGGAGCAGCTGGCACATGAGGAGGAGCCTCACATGGACACTTGTATAAAATTGCAGCCTGCTGTAATTTCTAAACCAGCAACTGTAATTTCCAAACCAGCAACTGTTGAACAACTTTCAGATACTTTCAACAGGCAATTAGGCAACAATGTTGTGGTAAGCTCAACATATGTCTATCTTTAACACACAGAGGACATTGTTGGCCTTGAAAGGTATGAAGAGCACACTAAGGTGTCTTATTTATTGTTGCCTGTTCCAATTTATTTCCATCATGAGATGCATGGTATGGTAGATGATGAAGTCTTCATCATGGATTTTATTGGACCGATGCTCCAACTATGTGTATATGAGCATCTTGTGGATGATATATGGTGGCAAGTTTTAGCCCACTTAACAGATACAAGGGTTCATAGGCATTATAAGCTATGGGATCTTGCTAATATGTGGCCATTATCCAAAACTATCAAGTCTATTTTTGAAAATTTTGTGACTTATTTCATAAGAAAAAGAAGTAATTCCAATGTTTCTTTTGGGATTACAAGTGTTGTCAAGCATGATTTCTTCATTGGAGACTCCGGTGCAAGAAGGGAGAGTACCTCTCAAGGTACTAGAATTGGTTCTATGATTGCTAAGAAGGGTAAGAGAATATTCTTTAATCATCTTCAGCCTCCTGGACTGTGTATAACAACAGTCATCATGAGAGGAGAAAATAGCAATTTGCAACAACAGGGTCAAAGAGGTGAGAGTGGACATTCAGGGCAGTGGCCTCCCCATTCTTCTACTAGGGCCTTTAGGGGATTCACGAACCTTCTTTCTTGAAGGATCCAAAAGTTTCACAAGTATAGAAGCCAGTAGATATTTTGGCGTGAGGAGTCTTTTCGAGAGAGTAGCAAGATGGGAAAACAGGGTCAAAGAGGCGAGAGTGGACAATCAGGGTAGCGGCCTCCCCATTCTTCTACCAGGTCCTTGGGGCTTCAGAGAGTTTCACAGGTACAACAACCAGTAGATATTTTGGATGAGGAATCTTGTTGGGAGAGGTACCAGACCTTGAGTGAGGGCCCTTCATAACAACATGCAATACCAGGAATATTGCAAAATGAAGATTGGCAGTAGACCCAAGAGAGATCATGAGACATATGTACTAGAGTTACAAAGGAGATGGGGAAATATTTACCTTCCACACTTCGATGGCTCTAAGAAGTGTGTTGCACAGTATTTGGTTCAGAAGTTGAAGAAATACTCCAACTTGAACCCTACGCATGAGGAAGATGCAATTAAGTTTGCAATCTTACATCTCGAGGGAGACGCTCATGATTAGGGGCATCATGGGTTGATTACATAGGGACACATATGCATTACAACTTATGCAGAGCTCACGCAAAGACTAGGGAGAAGATTTGATAGAAGGGACCCTGACAGGTATTTAAGGGAGTTAACTCATATGAGACAAACCGGCCCCCCTGGATCAGTGTATCAAAAATTTTTGAAGAGATTATCACTCATGGTACCTAAAGTCATGGAGATGAGGTTGATTTCACTATTCGTAGTAGGTTTGACAGATGCTCTCACTGGGTTTGTAAAGGCATCCGAGCCTTCCTCTTTGCACGAGGTTGTTAGGAAAGCTCAGGACTTGGAGTTCTCCACTCTAAAGCCGAGGGCTCCACCACGCGTACAACAAAGGGAACCTCCATCTAGATCATACAAACTTTATTAGAGGGAGCATCCACCGAGGCAAGAGGTGGTTAAGAAGCCAATCACTTCCCGAGACGACAGAGATGAGTCGAGGTGAGAGAAACTATGTTTTGATTTCCACACGCCTTGGATTCCAGAACGTGATTGCAGAGGTGCCCGAATCATTGAGGTCTTCAAGGAGATCAAGGGTGAAAAAGGTGAGGAGATAGATACTGGTGAGGTGGATGATAGAGATGGGGTTGTGTTGGATAGTGCTGATGTGGGGAAAGAGGAGGAAACTTTTCCTCGGGAGATTATAGCCCGCATTGTCTAGTACTCTAATGTACAAGGCATTTAGGATCAGAGGATTTATGCAGGGCCGGAAAGTTGGGGCACTCATTGAGATTGGAGCAACCCACAACTGTATTGATGCCTCATTAGTTGAGAGGAGAGGATTACAAATAGAGGATTTTGAGGGCCTCAACGGGGTTATAGCCAATGGAGAGTCTATAGAGGCACACGGCGGGTCCCCCAAGTGAGCATCAGGATGGGTAACTATATAGTTACCGATAATCTCCACATCGTTGGTATGGGAGTGGCCAACATAGTATTGGGAGTGTAAGTGGCTTCACCCTCTTGGTGAGATCCAGACTAACTTTCAGATGATGGAGCTGAAGTTTAAATTTGAGGACAGGAATGTGATTTTGAGAGGATTATCTACAGGAGCACCTAGGGTGGTTATAGCCAAGGGGATGGAGAGGACGATCCAGCATGGTGAGGAGTTCTATTGTTGTGGATCGATGTGGAGTATAATGGATTTGGGTGTGGGCCAACAATTTTGCACATGAGACTATTACTGAGAGTGAGATTGCAGGTTCAGATCATCCGAGTTTATCTTTATGCTAGTTATCTGAAGTCTCAGTTGATGGGGGGACCTCATTGGCTTGTTGAGTACTCAAAGAACTGACACACTTGTGAGACTCTGGATGGTCACTTACAGGATGAAAGCTACAAATTGGAGGATGAGATGATCCTCTCTTGGGGAAGATGGAGCCTTATGTCAGATTCATGGTGGAGGATGGAGATATTGCGATATGTGCATTGTTCTTCCATGACTAGATGCTTGAGCTTCAATGCGACCTATAGGCTCATGTCTGAGAGGATCATATGGTAGAGGTTGAGGGAGGATTTCATCAACTTTATACAGGCATATACGGTTTGTCACTATGACAAGTCTGAGCTTACGGGATCATTTTTTTAGTCGACATGGGACAACACTCCTATGCTTTTTGGTACTTCTATGCCTGGTGAGCACTTCACCCACGTGTTAGTCAGTGGAGAGATGAAAGTGACCCATGGTTATTCAGTAGGTTCACATTCAGCGTAAGAGGTGGACTATGTGGATCTGATATTGTCGGTTAACTGTTTACTGAAGTCTTGGGACTTTTCCTCCACGGGGGCACATCGAGAATATAGTATGAGGATCTGATTTGGGCAGAGAGTGGTAGTTCATTGGAGGCATCTAGTTGAAGGATTTCATGGGTTTTGGGGCATTTGGGGAAGACAAACAGATGGGCTCAAATCATATTCACGACAACATTTTGGGTTGGGCGTGGTAGCATGCTAAGGCACATCCATCATTTTCTGACCCCTGTCCAAACATGGTGATCTGTAGCCTCTATTTGGGGGTTTTTCTAGTTGCTCGTTTCAGATATGTAGGTGGAAACGTTATTTCCTGTATCTATTAATGTTATTTCCAAAAATCCTTATTTTTGCTCTTGTATTTAGAGGGTCACGAACATATGAATTTTTCCAGCTGTCTAGGTTCGTTGTGATTTCCTGGCAGCATTGTACTCTGTAATATTCCAAAAATAGTTTCCCTTTTTCATTTATAATAGTATCAAGCCCTCTTTATATTTCTAAGTAATTTGGGTGGTTATTTTGGGGAAATATTAAATTTATTTAGTTTGATGTCCTAACCGTAAAAATCTGGTAAAATCCATATTTTATGTGGCTGCACATTTTCAATATTTTTGTGCATTTTTAAGTAATATGCCATTTGGGATATTTCATTCTTTAAGTGCGACAAATTCTGTCCATCTGGTGAAGTAATCTGTAGCTGTTAGCACCCATTTATGTCCAGCGCTTGAAGGCATATTGATCATGCCTATGAAGTCGAGACCCCATTATGGAAAGGGCTGATCCGCTTGGATTGGTCGCGAGGGGAAGCGTTGTCAATCTTTTCTTTCCTGCAAATAAAGCACATTCCCTTGCATTTTGTGACCCACCTATGTGCATCTACAAACAGGGTAGGCCAAAAGATACCTGCCATTATAATCTTCATTTTTGTAGTCTTGGCAGAGAAATGTCCACCAAAGAATCCATAATGAAATTTTGCTAACACTCTTTCATTCTATGTGCCGTTGATACATCTTAACAACACGCCATCAAGATTCCTTTTGAAAATAAGTCCACCAATCAACACATAAGGGACAGATTGTAACCTTAGATGTCTTATCTTTGCTTTATTTAAACTCGGAGGGTACACACCCTCAGAAAGGAATGGGATCATGTCCTTCATCCAATCACACGCGCCAGGGTCTATATTCTATTCAATTTCTACATGTGGAAGGTCTTCATCTAGGAATAATGAAGCCTCAAGTTCACTTTGTGCTTCCTCAACAACCTACTTGCAGAGTGCACTGCCTCTTACTAGATTTGTGGCCTTAATAGTCACATCATATTCCATGATTTTAGTCACCCATCGTGCTCTCTTTTCACTGATTTCTACTCCTATGATGAAGTCTCTAACAGATGAGTGGGAGACTAACACCTTGATATGATTTGTGGAAAACATGCTCTTGAATTTCTTGAGCGCGCCGCATGATGGAGAAGACCTGCTTCTCCGTGTGTGACTGTATTTCAATTCATAATCCTTCATCATTTGGCTGAAGAAGGCCACTGGCTGTTCCAGTCCTTATTCATTTTCCTGTGTTAGGACAGCAACAATGCTTGCATTAGCACCATAAGCATAAAGGATGAAATCCTTTGAGTAATCTGGATTGATGAGTGTTGACACACAAGCAATCTCCTTTTTGATGTTGAAGCTTTCTCTTCCTTCTGTTGTTCATCTGAAGGCTATGTCCTTCTTGAGCATAAGGGTGATGGGCCAAACTAGTCTCGGAAAGTTAGGGATAAAATGCCTAACAAAGTTAATCTTACTAAGGAAGGACTGTAAGGCCTTTTTGTGTGCCGGAAGGGAAAGGGCTAGGATGGCTGAAATGCATTCAGGATCAATTGCGATGTCATCCTTCAAAACCACATGGCCCAAGAGCTTTCCCTTTGCTACCGCAAAATTGCACTTCTTGGGGTTAAGAGATACCCCAAATTCTTTGCATCTCTCAAAGACCTTTTCTAGGTGTGCCATGTGATCCACACTCTGCTTTGAGAAGATAGTTATGTCATCAAGGTAAACCAAGATGAACTCATTGATGTAACCTTTGAAGGCAATATTCATGGCGCATTGAAATGTTGCGCCTGCATTTGACATACCAAAGGGCATTTTCTGATATGCATATGTTCCCCACTTGGTTGTAAATGTTGTCTTGAATTGATCCTCTTCCTTGACCAGGATCTGGTTGAAACCTGAATATCCATCTAGCATGGAGAACATCTGCGCTCCAGCTATGGTCTGCAGAATCTGCTTCATTAAAGGAAAAGGATAACAATCCTTTAGAGATACCTTATTCAAATCTTTGAAATCAACATAGAGTCTGATTTCACCATTTTTCTTGCGTACTAGAATAAGATTTGCTACTCAGGTGGAATATTTGATGGGAAAGATAATTTTTGCCTCAATGAGTTTGGATAACTCCTTTCTCATGAGGGGCTTTATTTTTGGATTGATTGACTGATGCTTCTGTCTGATGAGATTTATACCAGGATCAAGGTCAATGAAGTGTTGAGCAACACTTGGATCAAAACCTTTGAGGTCCTCATATTCCCATGAGAAAAATATCACTGTATTTTTGACAGAGAGAGATGAAGGCCTATTTTTCTTCATGTACACAAGTCCTGTTGAGCAGCATCTCTTTTCCACGTGCAATAGTAATGGGAGAGTAGTCTTCTTATGTGGCGTGCATGTATCTTTCTTCACCCTTAAACCTCATCATCAGGGCTAAAGATTTTTCTCTAAGGTGACCAGCCCTTTAGGAAAATTATTTTTCTTCAGCTGTATTACTTGGTCACCATAGTTGTCATGCAAGTTAGCCTGCATACTTGATGAAAATTCAGCTTCATTCTGGATAAACTGGACGATCTGTGCATCACTGTCGAACACTTTCCAGCTGTTGTTATTGTTTGGGATGGATGGTCTAATTACCATCTTAATGTTCTGAGTGTTTCCTTTAACAAAGTCCTCAGCAAGAGAAAACTGTGAACCGAGCACGGCCATTTGGTCAGCTTCTTTGTTCATTCTGTGCGGGACTACCTGTAGATTAAGGGCATCAAAGCTCTCAATTAGGTCCCAAGCTCTATGTTTATAAGATTTAAGAAGCTTATTATTTTTCTAGAATTTGTTGGTGACCTGGTGAATGATCAATTCTGTGTCCCCAAAGATCTGCAACGCTTTAATTTTCTTATTTTCAGCAATGAGAAAGTCATGCACCAACGCTTCATATTTTGCCACATTGTTAGAGCATGCAAACTGTGGCCTATATGCAAAGAAGAATTTCTCATCCTTAGGGGAAATGATAACCAGTCCTGCTCCCATGCCATTTCTTCTTCTGGATCCATCAAAGTACAACTTCCATAGACCAGTCTGAACTTTGTCTCCCATAAGCGCGCGCGGAAGTGTAGCATCTTCTTCTAGAATGTAATAAGTATGAAGCCCAGTTTCACAGGCTTCCAATTCTTCAGCATAAGGATAAAATTTGTGATGCCTTTTCCACCCATTCATCAAGCACTAGGTTTGGAACAAAGGGTGGAAGAGACTGCTCTTCAGGAACTGAAACTTGTTCTTTTTGGATAAGACAATTGGCTTGGAGAGGGGATGGGACATATGACTCTACATGATAGGAAAATATAGGCTCAGTTTGTATGGTAAACCAGGGTACCATACCTTGTCTTGAGTAACATATGAGACCAATCAAAAGACAAGTAACCACCCACCTTGGTAGTAAATTCTCTTGATAAACAAAGGGCAAACAGAGGAGGCAAGTCAATAATTGACACATCTTGAGTAATTGTCAGGCTTGGACATGCGTGGAGGGTTAACTCAAGATCCTTGATGACTCCTAAGGTCTATGATTATTTATTAATGCACAGCCTTTCGTTTGGTGGATATAATCTGGAAACAAAACAACAACAGAACACAAGAATACCATCGACTATGATAAGACAGAATGATGACAAATCTGAAATACCAAAGTAAATTATAATATTAACATGAAATTGTTACAATCTCACCCATGAGGCACTTCGGGTGTTATTGACTTCACTTGCCTTTCACCAAGACTATGGGAGAAACTTTACAATTACACCTCTTAGTGGCTTCTTCAACACACCTTTAACTGATGGCTTCCTTCGCACACTTCCTACAATATTTCTCACTACTTCCTTCTATGCTAAATGAGGGGGGTGGCCTCTCTATTTATAGAACTTACAGGCTTATCCATCTTATCTCTAAGATAGGATAAGAAATCCACTCTGACGAATCATATTCCATACCTTAACTCTTATCTGTACATGTAAGCTTATCTTTTAAGATAAGATAAACCTTATCATTTTACATGGGTTCCACATTTTTAGACTTTTTACAAATAAAATACACAAAATATTTATGACCTCACTCCTTGTCCTTATTACCAATATAATATTTCTAATTCCTAATCATGTAGACCCTACTTCTCTAATTACCCAAACTTTGACATTTTCATATTACCGGACCACTTACGACAAATATTTACTTTTTACAACATTCCTATTGTACTTTGACTGTTACCGTACTCCATATTATTGGCGGCGTCGTACTGGCAGCGCCGTTATCTTCTATCGGACGCTACTACTAATTACACTTAACAACATCCTATTCCTAATACATACATTAATGAAATAGAAATTATGGAGGAAAATTTTAGTGTCGACATCTTCCCCCTTCCTAGCTTCTACTCCGTCCTCGGAGTAGACTATTCTGGTGCTTGGAAAATCTTCAACTTGTCGTGGTTGACCCATTTCGTAATGGGAGTGCCATCCAATTCCTCCAGTCGGTACGTACCATTTTCATGCACAGCTGCTATTTTGTAGGGCCCCATCCATTTTGGAAGAAATTTTCTCTGTCTTCTTTTTTTGTATCTGGAATCATATACTAGAACCAAGTCATTCACATGAAATGGAGACCAAAGGATCTTTTGATCAAAGTATTCCTTCTGCTTCATTTTCTTCTTATGGCTTGTATCCTTTGCTATTTCCCTCATTTCCTCTAGCAAATGAAGATGTACCAACCTTTCTTTTACTGAATCACTTTCATCCATCCTTTCATTTTTCATAACTCTCACAGTGGGAATATCAAACTCAATAGGAAGAACTGGATCAATGCCATAGGCTAACTGAAATGGAGAGTATCCTGTTGCTGACTTTGATGTTGCCCTATATGCCCACAATGCTGCATGAATCCTTTTATCCCATTTATGTACCTGCAAGGCTGCATCTTTTGCTAGAATTTGACACAACACAAAATTTGTTCGTTCCACCTGTCCATTTGTGCTTGGCTTGTATGTTGTTGCCTTCCTGTGCTTAATAGAAAACTTATTGACTAGGGCTTCTACCACCTCATTAATGAAGTGGCTTCCTTGATCTGTTACAATTTCTAATGGACAACCAAATCTGGTGACAATGCGTTCATATATGAACCTTGCCACTTCATCCATGGAAGTTGTTTTCAATGGCCTAGCTTCAACCCACTTGGTTAAATAATCTGTGGCAACTACAATATACTTATTTTGGCGTGAGGTAGTTGGAAGTGGACCTACAATGTCTATTCCCCACTTTTCAAAGGGACCAAGTGGAAGAATAGGGCATAATGGAGCTGATGAAGTCTTACGGTTACCATGTGTTTGACAAATATCACATGTCTTACAATAATTATAACAATCTTTAAAAAGAGTGGGCCAGTGATAACCTGCATCCAAGATCCTTCTTGCTGTAAGTTGTCCAGAGAAGTGCCCTCCACATGTACCATTGTGGAATTCTTCTAGCAGCTCCTTCCCTTGATCACGTCCAACTGCCCTCTTGTACTGTCCATCAGGTCCTATTCGAAATAATACTCCATGCAGAATAGAATATGGACGACTGGCTTGAGTAATCCTTCCCTTAGTCTTTGCATTGGCACCATCAGGAAACTTGAATTCATTCAAATAATTCCAAATATCTATGTATTCACTAGGGATTGTGTCAAGGGATAACAATGCTGCATCGGGGAAATCATCATCATCACAAGATGATCCTAAACCATCATAGGCTCGAGAGAGTGCATCTGCATTGACATGCTTCTTTCCTGGCCTATCTATAATATCAAATTCAAATTCTTGTAGCAAAATTATCCATCTTGCTATCCTCCCTGATGGGTTAGGCTTATTTACAATATATTTTAGAGCCTGATGATCTGTTACAACTAGAAATTTTTTCCCTAGCAAGTAATTTCTAAACTTCTTTACAGCAAAAATGATAGCCAGAGCCTCTTTTTCAGTTACAGTATAATTTACCTCAGCACTGCTCATTTGTCTGCTCCCAAAGTAAATTGGATGTTCATTCCCATTTTCATCCTTTTGGCTCAAAGTACTTCCTAGTGCTGCATCTGAGGCATCAGTGTACACAATGAATGGCTTGCTCCATTCTGGATTCTTCAAAACAGGTGAAGACACCAGGGCTTCCTTCAGTTGTCCAAAAGCTTCATGCGCCTTATTTCCTGGTTCATAAGTAACATCCTTCTTCAAGAACTGGGTTAGTGGCTGTGCAATCTTTGAGAAATTCTTGATGAACCTTCTATAGTAACCCACATGGCCTAAAAATGATCTCAACTTACTTCTATTCATAGGAAATGGTAAATCTTTGATTTTTGAAACTTTATCAGGATCAGTACCAATACCATCTCTGGATACAACATGCCCTAACAAAACGCCTTTAGAACATCCAAAG
Organism: Taxus chinensis; assembly: GCA_019776745.2. NCBI lineage: Eukaryota > Viridiplantae > Streptophyta > Pinopsida > Cupressales > Taxaceae > Taxus > Taxus chinensis. The sequence goes on from CM034151.1 coordinate 626,680,289, forward strand.
ACACACTTTGTAGGGTTTAGTGAGGCTTGTGCTTCATCTAACCTTTGAAATGTTGTCTCCATTTGGTGCAGGTGGTCCAACTTGCTCCCATAGATGCAAAAATCATCCAGAAATACTCTGATGAAGGTCCCAATGTAGGGTTCGAACACCCTATTCATCAAACGCTGGAATGTTGCTGGAGCATTACACAACCCAAAAGGCATAACTCTATAAGCAAACGTTCCCCAAGGAGTGGTGAACGTGGTCTTCAGCAGATCTTTCTCTGCTATACGAACTTGGTTGTAGCCGCTATATCCATCAGCAAAACTATAGCACTCCTGGCCAGCTACTTCATCCAAGATCTGATCTGAAAATGGAAGAGGGTAATGATCCTTCTTTGTTGCCTTATTGAGCTTCCTGTAATCAACACAAATGCGTAGCTTCCCATTCTTTTTTATTGAGATCACAATGGGAGAAACCCATTCTGAATTCTCCACAGCAAATATGAATCCTGCGTCAAGCAACTTATCTATTTCTTCTTTTACAGTCTTGGAAAAATTAGGATTCATTCTATATGGCATTTGCTTTATGGGCTTAGCACCATCTACCAGCTCAATAGAATGTTCTACCCAACTTACTTGATGGAGTTCCTTGTAATCAAAAGTGAATAGGTGTATGTACCTTCGAAAGAGCTGGAGGTAGGATTCCTTCTCACTCTCCATCACAGCATCACCAATCTTTATTTGTTGGAGACGATCATCAACTTCTTCTTCAGATAATTTTATGGGGTCATGAGTTGGTGTGACTGGAAGGATATCCATGACTGAAACATCAACCTCACTTTCTTCATCTTCAGTGTCCACTTCACTGGTACTAGAGTAATCAGAGGATGTCCAATCATCAGTTTCATCACTTGAATCCACAGGTTCTGCTTTATGATGTCGAGGGATCACGTTTATCTTCACCCTCTCTCTACCACGTCCAAGTGTCATGAAACCTTCATTCCAGTAGTTTCTTGCATGAACTCTCCTTAGCCATGGTCTTCCCAGCAACATTGGGTACGCAACAGTACCATTTTTCATCACCTGAAAGTCTACCACACATACAACACCCATAACAGATATTGCCACATTTGAAACTACACCTTCTGGTTTAGTTTTTCCCTTATTTAATGACCTTAACATAAGTGTTGAAGGGCGATCAATTTTTAAACCCAACATATTCATTACAGACTCGGTCATTACATTAACTGCAGCACCTCCATCAACTAAGACATCATGAATTGAAATACCATTACATAATACCTCAGCTTGTGGAGCATAGGGATCTGCCTCTGCCTCCAAAACAGGGACCTCAACCTCCTTTCTTCGTCGAGCATTGAGTCCACTTCGCAGCTCCCGCCTCTTCTCCGAAGACATAGCCAAGAGTTGACCATATGTAATATTTGCAGGCCTTTTGGACAGATCTTCCAAGATGGAGTATGGTCCTTGCCCCTGTGAAATCAGAAAATCCTGCACACCCAACTTTCTTCTCCTATGTTTCTTACTAGTTTCTCCTTTCATCTTCTTAGGATCATTTCCATCTTGATTATCTTTTTCTTTCTTTCTTTTTGTTACAAACACATCTACTTCATTATTTCTGCTCTTATCTACTACATCAAAAGAATTCACAGGTGCTTTTCCTTTATCATTATCTTTTGTACCAGATGTAGAAGCTCTATCTGGACAATTATACTTATAATGACCCTTTTTATAACAACCATAACAAACAACTTCAGAAATATTTCTTTTTGGACCTCTATCTCCTCCCTGAGAACTAAATTCTTTTCCTTGAAGAAGATTAATAGTTAACTGACCCATCTTTTTGAGCAGATCTTCATACTCAGTAGATGTACTAGGAGAAATATTTGTGCTCACCGGGAGTGGTTGTGGATTATGGACCAAAGGTGCTGGTGTAGGCTCTACTTTAGCAACAATTTCTTTGGGCTCCTCTTCCATGCTTTCTTCTTGCCTTCTTGCAATCTCCTTTGCTTGTTCAATGGTAGCTGGGCGGTCATACTTTACTCGTTGTCTGATCTCTGGCTTCATCCCAAGAATGAAGTGCTTACATAGGAGATTATCCACGCCATTCATCAACCCATCCGCTAATCCTTCCTTCCGGATCTGGGCATCGAGCTTCCTCCTTAGCTCTAGAACACGAGCATGATAATCCCTTATCTTCTCCTTCTCTCCTTGGGATAGCTTTGTGATATCAATCATGAGATCTGCATATTTCTGTTGTTCACCAAATTCTTCAAGAAAACTTTCAGTTAATAAATCCCATGAATTTTTCACATTATCACCTAGTGTTTCAAACCACCTAAGTGCTGAACCATCCAAAAAGGTAGGAAAAAATTCAGTCCATTGTTCCCTTCTTATGAGGCCATTACAAATACAAGATCGTTTAAACTCTTGAATGAAAGAAGAAGCATCTTCATTAGATTGAGCTGAAAAAATAGGAATCTTTCCCATTTTCAAAAGTAACCACCGTGAAATACCAACCCACAAGTACAATCAACAAGACTTATGTGCACAAATAATTGGAATCACTATACTAGAAAGTGACTTTACACCTTTCTACAGTAAAATAGAAATGACCACGGTAAACTATGGTAAAACTTGACTTACTGCGGTAAAAACTGACTTTACTGTGGTAAACACTATTCACGGTAAAAAGTGAAATTACTACGGTAAATACTATTCATGGTAAAAAGTGAAATTACTGCGGTAAATACTATTCCCAGCAAAATGAATTTACCATGGTAACTACTATTCATGGCAAAAATGACTTTACCATGGTAACTACTATGCACAGTAAAAACAAGGTTACCCTCCAATTGATTTTTGACTAAGTGGGAATATCTCTCCAGAAAATCCACCAACGAGGAATGGTCCCGGCAACGGAACCAAAATGTCATCACCAATCCGGCACTATGATAATTCTTCACCGGGAACTCCTCGTGCTATGATTATTTATTAATGCACAGCCTTTAGTTTGGTGGATATAATCTGGAAACAAAACAACAACAGAACACAAGAATACCATCGACTATGATAAGACAGAATGATGACAAATCTGAAATACCAAAGTAAATTATAATATTAACATGAAATTGTTACAATCTCACCCATGAGGCACTTCGGGTGTTATTGACTTCACTTGCCTTTCACCAAGACTATGGGAGAAACTTTACAATTACACCTCTTAGTGGCTTCTTCAACACACCTTTAACTGATGGCTTCCTTCGTACACTTCCTACAATATTTCTCACTACTTCCTTCTATGCTAAATGAGGGGGGTGGCCTCTCTATTTATAGAACTTACAGGCTTATCCATCTTATCTCTAAGATAGGATAAGAAATCCACTCTGACGAATCATATTCCATACCTTAACTCTTATCTGTACATGTAAGCTTATCTTTTAAGATAAGATAAACCTTATCATTTTACATGGGTTCCACATTTTTAGACTTTTTACAAATAAAATACACAAAATATTTATGACCTCACTCCTTGTCCTTATTACCAATATAATATTTCTAATTCCTAATCATGTAGACCCTACTTCTCTAATTACCCAAACTTTGACATTTTCATATTACCGGACCACTTACGACAAATATTTACTTTTTACAACATTCCTATTGTACTTTGACTGTTACCGTACTCCACATTATTGGCGGCGTCGTACTGGCAGCGCCGTTATCTTCTATCGGATGCTACTACTAATTACACTTAACAACATCCTATTCCTAATACATACATTAATGAAATAGAAATTATGGAGGAAAATTTTAGTGTCGACAATCCCACTAAGATGGAATGGTTAGGGCATCCCACATTGTGATGTTTATGTTTGTTCTCTTCATCTGGTCAACAATGTTGAATAGAAGCCCCCCATCTTGTGTATTTGGGGAACAACATCCCTTCTTGACTTCTTAGGTGCGGAAGCTTGAATTTTAACTGGGGCTGAGGCTTGGCCTATTAAATGAGAAGTACGTGCTATTTCAGATGGGGCTTTACGAGGGGCCTCCTACATAGAAATTTGAGTGCTTTTACTACACGATGCCTTGTTTGATTCTTTCTTCTTCTGCGGATCTTCTTGCGTTGTCAAGGTTATAACCTATGTGCCTGAATCTAACATTATTTTCTTGTATCTCGTGTTGTTCGCAACTTGGGTGCGTGGTCTGCTTGTATCTTCTACAGCTTGGTTGATTGCGCAGAAGTCCTCTACGCCAAAGAACATTAAATTGGACTCTGGAGGAACTTCTAGTCCTTCTGGATTGTCTGCTTCATGGGCGCTTGTTGAGGGCTCATAGGATGAAGCATTCTAGATCATGAAGGCTTGGGCGTGTGCAAAATTAGCACAATGATACTGACTATGAGGCATTTTGCAAGGGAAGCACCATTCTGACTCTTGTGCCAAGTTGTTCTGAACTAGAACAAGCGCTCGGCTCACGCTGGGTGTTGGGAGAGAGGTAACGGGAGGAATAACTTACAAGGGTAGATGTGCATTAGGCTACCATCTATCATTCAGCTGATTGGGTGTGTATCTTTGATTTCCATATTAATTCTGCCAGGGTTGATTTCCTTTGCCATGTGCTTGATTGGAATTGCCTTTATATGCTTGTGCTTGCTGCTTTTCTAATGATATGACCTTGTTTGATAAATTTCTGATCAAGGCCTTCAATTCTTCATTTTCCTTTTGCTATGATGGAGAATAGTATGTTGAGGCAACTGGTTGCATGCTTTTCTCAGGGATAGGAATAGGGGCCACAAGAGGTTGAGGCACCTGTGATATCTCTGGGAACCAGGGCATGGGCGGTCTAGGAGCCAACTTTCCCGCTTGAATGAGACTATTTTCTGCCCTTACTACAATGCTATAAGCAGCTGGTAAAGTCCTACCTCCCATAGATTGGATCATAACTGAAATGTCACTGTTGAGCACCTTCAAATAATAAAGGAAAGCGTGTTGGACTGTAGGTCTTACCACAAGAGGAATTTTGTCCCAAGTCTTTTGAAATCTGATGTTGAAATCAGTCATATGCTCATTGGACGCCCTGCTTGTTGTTGTTAGTTACTCCACCAAAGATAAGTGATCTAACTTGTCTTCAAAATATTACATAGATTTGTTCCCAGCTCATTGAAGGTGCTAATAGATCCAAGTCTCAAGCCTCTATACCACTGAAGTGATTTACCTTTGAAAGAGGATGCAAGCAACCTGACTGCTACATCATTATGTGTGATCAGATAGAGTGAACACACATTTGCTACATCCTGGATATGCTCATGAGAAGTGACTTGATTCTCACCAATGAAATAAGTAATACTCTTGAGCGCGCCATTTGGCATATCATGTTGCACGGCCAAGAGTAAGGGACTCCCTCCATCAAAGTTTGCAAAGCTTCTTAATGGAGGGGGTTGTTGATGTGCCTTTGCAAGGCACGTAGATTGTGTGTTTTGAGGAGGAGTTGAATAGGCACGGCATGCTGGAGATAGAGATGCACGCGCGGGCCTTCTGGAATGAACTCTCCTCGGGGATAACTGGAGGTATTCAAAAGAATCTTCAATTGCTGCACTTCTTCTTGTGTGCACTCTTCTCATGGAAGGCACTCATGACTACTAAAACAGAGGTCTTAAAATGTTGGGAGTCACCAGATGTGTTTGAAATGAGCCTCCGAAGTCCAAAACACTAATTTCACACACCAAAACTAAGAGATATGAAATTTGAGCTTTTAATGTTGCTCCCACCGGGCGTGCCAGAAACTGTTGGTTGCTCAAATGTGCACCTGCATCTTAGATCTCGAAAGGGCCGAGGTGTTTGAGACCACAATGGAACCGTCCTTAAGTTGTGGGACCTTGCGAGCTTGGGACAGATCTCCAGTGAAGGCCGGTTCCTCTATCTATTTCTACTACTACTGCTACTCCTATTGATGAAAAGGGAAACTAAGCTAAGAGTGCCAAGGGACCAGGGAAAGAAGGATAACATAAAGTAAACTACACTAAAAGGTGATAACACCAGAAAAAAGGGATGAACACTATCTGTTCTGAGTGAGAATGATAGGGAATGTGTGAAAGGAGGCTAGGCACGAGTAGGACAGCAAAACCCGCATTCACCAAATCGTTCTCATGGAACACAAACAAATATGGAACTGTAGGGGACTAGAAGTAGCACAACCAAACCACAACGTAAAAGAAAAGGCAAGAAGAAGGAATGCAAAGATGTTAGGACAGTGAATAGTCACAAAACGATGCTTACATTACTTCCAGAAATGCATAGAACTATTACAATGATGAAGGATACCAATATCCACATGCAAGAGCCATACATAGAGGTCTGTAACTCAAGATATAGAAAATATGGTGTCCTTAGCAAAATGCATAAGGATCCAGAGTGTCCAACATAACAAATGATCCTTGCTCTTACATTTGTAGGTGAATCCATGGAGGAAGAAGGGAAAAGGAGGGAAAACCCGAATTTGAAACACAACCACCAATAAGAAGCATTCAATGTCTAAAAATCCTCTTAGAAATCTATGAAATACACTTCCACATGCTTGTTTGACGTGTTGAAGACAAAAGAGGGCGGATCATACCAAATTGGGTGGTTGGAGCAATCTGATCTGGTCATCAATGTTCAGAAAGATGTTTTCCCATTTCTCACCTACCATATCCACCAGAATTTGAATTTTAAATTTTTGACATTGTAGCTAATGTTATCAGCTCTCTGACAAGTCTAGGTGCATGCTGTTTTGAGCTCTGTAGTAGAAGATATGGCTGTTAGAAGATGTCAGAGTCGTTGGCATATGCAAAACACGTGGTGCATGCTGATTGGCTGAGATGGTGGCCAAATGTACAACTATTTGTCTTTTCTGCCACATATCAATCATTCATTTATTGTAAGGATTCGACACCCTATTGGCGCACTTTGATTGGTTGCACATGACATACTTAAGCATATTAAAAGATGATTTGGCACAGAAGGGTACGAGGGAAGGGTGCGTGGAGAAAACAGAGGAAGGCACGGAGGGGGCACATGCAATGCACGTGGGGAGATGAAGCAAACTTGTGAGTAGATAACGTATGGTTAAGGCATAACTATTACAAAGTAATGGGTGCAACGCGTGGAGGGCCAAGGACTTAGTAGTAAGTGCGAGGTGCGCGGGATGGGGCGTGCAGGTAAAATTTGACCAAACGAATGTGCCAAGTGATTTTGAGTTCATGTAATTCTTTAATAAATAACTTAGGGCCATGATGTGTATGAAAGTTATCCAAATTGCTAGGAGAGATATTTGGATAACAATGCTCAAGGATGGCAGTACAAACTTTGCTCCTTTCCTTCAAGTACTCTCCTTAGACCCTATCGCCCGTTTGCAACACTCGGACCTAAAATATCAAGTTTTCCATTCTGATGAGGTTTACTCTCACCATAGGTTTAGTTGTTGCTTCATTTTATATTACGATAATCCATTCTTCCTGAGGTGTTTCTTTTCAATTTTAACTTATCCATACATATGGATAAGTTTCTCATTGAGATGTTGAAAATTCACATCAACATACCTTGAGATTCAATAATTTAAGATTGACTTCTTCATGTGTTATCGCACTTCTCAGAGCCACCTCTCTAGAGACCACCATCTTTACGCATTCATCAAAGTTTTAACTTTTGATCTTGGCAAGTCCACTACTAAGCTCCCATATCACATATTAGTTTACTTCATGCAATTTTCACCTAGTGCCTGTTATCCAAAATGTGCCCCTGCTCATTTTTTGTGGCTAACTACTCTCATTTTATTCCTCTCTTGTGCCTCAGTCATAATATTTTTCTTTTAAGGAACTCAAAACCTTCTGGAAATGACACCATTAGATAGAGCTCTTTCTCAGCTTTCCAGAAAGGTAAAGTTTTCCTCCTAACTCCATGTATTTTTGAAGCTATGGCTCGGCGGAGTTTTTTGGAAAAAATTTCCCCTGAAAGGCCTGCGGCTAATGAGATGCTACCACGTGGCACCTAGAGTGGCAGAGTGCGGGGAAATTTTGGAAAATTTTACAAATGACCAAAAAGGTGCAAAAATTTGAATTTTTGCCCGCCAACCCGATTTGGCCCTGTTTTGCCCTAAAACTTCAAATGGCCATATCTTTCAATCCAAAGCTCAGTTTTTCATGTTCTTTATATCAATGGAAATCTAGTGAAATTCTCTACAAGATTTCAGGGTCATTTTTGAATTTTGAATGATTTTGGAGAGAGAAAATCAAAAAACACCTCTGGCACGTGGTCATGGACAGAAATGACGTTTCAACCACCGTTTTTAATGAAGAATGGCTCGCATTCTCTCCCAGCATGGCTAAAAATGTCAGGGGATGGGTCTGTAAGGATACCCATGCTGTTATGAATGCATTTTGGTCAATGGTTGAATCCCTTCCACGTTTTCCCACGTTTCTCTCTCCTGGGCTCGTCCCTTGCACTGTAAAAGCCAGATTTGGCTCATTTTCAAAGGGTTGAACATTTTTTTGTGTATTACAGGTCCCCTTTCTCACCTTGGAAGTGATTTTGGTGGAATATTAGACCTTTTATAAGAACTGCAACTCATTTTTTCCTCCCAGGTGTTGTAATGCAAGTGATTTTGATGTTAAAATAACAATACAGGCCCTGTGATTAACTTTTTCATCCTCTGCTGGTGTTGTTTGACTAATTTCTGATTCTTCATTACAGTTATCAGTTTGTGCATGTTGTTTTGTTGCATTTTATGAATTGTATCAATCTGCAGAAGTGAGAAATGCTCACCACTCCTTTGGTGCATCACCTATTAGCATTAGTTTTAGTTTATCTGCATTCTCTATCTCTGTCTCCTTTGGAATTTAGGGTAGGATTAGGAATTTAAACCTCTGCAACTTGTAAGTGATAAATATGATTAGAGGAGTTAAGGAACCAGCCTCTAATGTGGAGATTCCTTTCCCATTTTACAAGTCCCACACTTGGGGAGAGGATTCAATGTTGTGCAATCACACTGGATGTCTAAAATATCAAACTAGAAATCTGATCAACATCCAGGGGTGCTGCTGATTTGCAAAAATAGTTTTGCCACGCCTGATGGGACCTTAGAGGTCTTCATCTTCATTGCAAAAAAATTGATGTGCATTTTTTGCAAGTTTCTTGCTTTAGAAGAGCTATAAATTGCACATCTGGCGACTCCAAGGAAGAAGAATCAGCTGGTTTTAGTAGTGCAGACCTGAAAACTCATGAGAAGAATCAACACAAGGTCAAGAGCTAGAGAGGAAGAGGTGCTATTTGAATATCTGTAGTTATCTCCAAGAATAAGGCAAAGTGGGAGGAGAATCCAAAGGTCTCCATCTCCACTAAATAGAACTCTCTCAACTCCTCCACCTGGTAGGCCTTTCATTCAATCAACAAGGGTTCTAAGGCCAAATAGAATGGCACAAAACAACCCCTATGTCGATTTCACTGGCAGCAGCCCACTTGATCTCAATGCACAAAATCCAATCCCAGTTGCAGCATTGAAGAACATTCCATACTTCACTGGAGAAAATCAGACCTCACCTGGTGATCATGTTAAGGATATTGCTAACATTTTTGCAATCCATGAGATCAATGAGATGCAAGTTGCTGTCAAACTGCTGGCATCTTCATTCAAAGGGAAAGCTTTGCAATGGTTTAGGATTCTTGTCTCAGGTTCTATTCAAAATTGGAATCAGCTATGTATAGCCCTCCATGAGCAATTTGGGGAAAAGGGAGACAACTTGTCCCTTTTGGAGCAGCTGACAACTATCAAAAGAGCTCCCAATGAGCAGCTGACTGATTTTAATTTCAGATTTCAAAGGACTTGGGAGAGAATTCCAGTGGCAGTCAGGCCAACAGCAGAAGGTGCTTTTCTTTATTACCTTAAAGCTTTAAATTCTGACATTTCTATGTTAATTCATTCCATGGGAGGCACAACTATCCCCATTACTTATAGCATTTCCATTAGAGCTGAAAATTGTTTGATTCAAGCTGGCAAGCTGGCTCCTAGGCCTCCAATGCCATTATTTCCAAGTTTAGAGAGCCCAAGTACTAGCCAAGTGCCTAATTTAGCTTCTATTCCCACTCCTAGAAATCAGAATTCAAGTGAAGCTTCCACTTCATCTTCTAGTGCCTCAAATGAACTTCAAGAATTCATGAAGCAATTGCAAAATCTAGGTAATGAGATGGTTACACTCAAAAGGCAGCAAGCTCAAGGTTTTAGACCTTCCTTCTAGCCTCAAGATTAGCCTAACAGGTAGCCATATCAACCTCATAGACCACCCAATCCAGCTGTAAATCTAAATCAAGCAAGGCCTCCTTCCAACAGACCATTTCAGCCCTATAATCCCAATGCTACATCTACATCTAAAGCATTAGTGCCAGTACAAAACAATATAGCTCAAGAGTATGATTGGTGTTTCCCATGCAATGAACCTCATAACCAGTCCATGTGCTTCACCAGTCCTTGAATCAAGAATTAATGGTGATAGCAACTAGTGTGGAGGGTGAAGGTAGTCAAGGAAATAACGAGCAACAAGAAACATTCCAGCAGCAATCAGCTCCAAATGATACCACACTTGTAAACTGGCAGGCAGAAGATTTTTGTGGCATGAATCAAATGATTTCCCAAAGTGTTGCATCCAACACAAGGTCAAAGAGAAGAAATTTGGGTGAAGAACAGCCTTTGGCCCCAAGTAATTCACGACCTTCTGTCACTCCACAAACTATTGGCAAACAAAATTCAATCCCAAGCACGCAAGGATTGCCTAAAACAGCCCCTAGGCCAACCCAAATGCCAGTTGTTGCTGCCCATGTGCAAGGAATGAATGTGCAGGTCAAGGGACAGCATAGGGATACTTCATCTCCATTCAGTATCATTGATCAGATGAAGAAGACAAATGTAAACATATCAATGTGGGAATCACTATCTATCCCAGGCCAAAGAGATTTTCTACAAGCTGCCATGAAGGACTGGTCAACTTCAAATCAGCAAGTCCAAATGCAAGAGAAGGTGCTCACAAATGCTGCCCAGCCTGAGGGGAATCATGGAGGACAGCAAGGTAAAATATTGAAGCCCCCTCCATTCTATGTTTCATTGATCATTGGGAACCAATTAGTACACAATTGCATGATTGATTCCAGAGCAAGTAGTTCAGTAATGCCCAAGCAAATAGCTGATCAATTGGGAATTCAGTATGAAACCATATCCAAAGGGATGGTGCAGTTGGATGAGACAGAAGTAATAACAGTCGGGGTGATTAAAAACTTGAGTCTTACTTTGCATGCCTGTCCCAACGTGGTTGTTTTGCAAGATGTCTTAGTAATAGACCTTTTGGGACTCTTTGCCCTATGTTTGTCAAGGGATTTCACAGCTAAGATTGGAGGTTACTTGTCTGCTGATTGGTCACACATGCTTTTCAGAACAAGATATGGAATCAAAGCCACAATCAGGTTTGAACCTATTACAAACTTTCACATTGAGCCTTACACTCCAAGTCAGATTAATGCCAATTGTTCAGCGTTTGATCAAGAAGCTCATCCAAGCACTGATGAAGCTGACACCAAGGTTGGAAGCATCCCAGATTTAACTCTTGATGAATGGGCAAGCAAGATGCATGCTTTTGATCCTTATCAAGAAATAGAAGAATCTGAGCTGGGAGTCTATTGCATACATGAAGAAAATCAGCCTATTCCTAGCATCACCAAGCCAAACCACAAAGATGACAATGAGGTATGGCAGTTGTTTTTTGATGGATTAAGGAGTAGACAAGGTGAAGGAGGGGGATCCATGTTGGTTTCACCTCAAGGAGTTAAGTATTATTCAGCTTTTAGATTTCAGTTTGCATGCTCTAATAAACCTGCTAAATATGAAGCCTTGGTGCAAGGACTGCATTGGGAAATCAAGAGAGGAATAAAGAACTTGCAAGTCTTTGGTGACAGTGAGTTGATTGTCAACCAAGTTAAGGGGTAGCATGTTGTCAAGAATGATCTACTCAAGTGCTACAAGAATAGGGTGTGGTACTTCATTGAAGATTTTGAGGGCTTTAGCATAAAATCCATTCCTAGAAAAGAGAACCAAGCTGCTGACAGGCTTGCAGCAGTTGGGGCAGCCTTTGACGTTGTGGAGAGCATTCAAAAGGACAAGGTACAGCCAAACATCCATGTGATTGTGAGGCCTTCAGTGCCAAATAACAATGTAAGTTGGCAAGTGTTTGAAAATGATCAGCAAATCATCCATTTTTTGTAAGAAGAGGCTGAATTCTCAGCCAAAAATTAGGTAAAGTTGGAGTAGTAGTATGGTGACCAAGTGGTGCAGCTGAGAACCAACAAACTACCAAAGGGACTTATTACTTTGGAGTCCATTTTCAATCCTAATGATCAGTTTAGGAAGGAGAAAGAAAACATCCAAGTGAAGGGAGAAGATTCAGTGTCCATCTCAGTAGAAAGAGGCAAATCACTCCAAATTGGTAAGATGACAACTAAGCAAGAAAGGTATGAGTTCATACAACTTTGTCAAGAATTCCCTGATGTGTTTGCTTGGAGCTATGAAGATTTGAAAGGTTTCAATCCCGAGTTATCTCAACACACCATTGAATTGGATCCAAATACTAAGCCCATCAGGCAGAAACAAAGGCCAGTCAACCCCCACATGGAGCCTCTCATAAGAAAAAGAATTGAATAAGTTGATAGAATCAAGAATCATATTCCCTCAAGCATTCTAGTTGGGTTTTCCAACTTGGTTCCAGTCAGAAAGAAGAGTGGGAAAATCAGATTGTGTGTTGACTTCAGAGATTTGAATAGAGCATCTCTCAAGGATCATTATCCACTTCCTTCCATGGAGCAGATTTTACAAGTTGTTGCTGGCTCCGAGAGGTTTTCACTACTTGATGGCTATTCAGGGTATAATCAGATTATGGTGAAGGAAGAAGATCAGTTCAAGACAGCCTTTACAACTAAATGGGGAACTTATGCATACAGGAAAATGCCATTTGGGTTGTCCAACGCTGGAGCTACCTTCCAAAGAGTAATGGACATGGCGTTCAAATGTTTGATTAACAACATTGTACTGATATATCTTGATAATATCACTATTTTTTCAAAAAAATATAGCAGACCACCTCTTTCATTTGAGACAAGTGTTCCAAAGGTGTAGAAGATTTGGAGTCTCCTTGAATCCTAAAAAGTGTGTTTTTCTAGCCCATGAAGGAAAGCTCCTTGGCCACATTGTCTCCAAAGAAGGATTAGCATTGATCTGAAAAGAGTCGAAGCCATAAGAGCATTGCCATTGCCAAGCCACAAGAAGGTCCTTCAAAGTTTCTTGGGAAGAATAAATTTTGTTCAGAGGTTTGTCCCAAATTTTGTAGCCCTTGTCAGACCTATCACCAAGATGCTAAAAAAAGCATGGATTTCAAATGGACAGCAGAAGGAAAGGAAAGTTTTGAAGTAATCACAGAATCCATCTCTCAAGCCCTAACTCTCATCAACCCGGATTTCTCCAAGGATTTCATCCTCTATGCATTTGGAGGTGATGATACTATTTCTGCAATTTTGGTATAGCAGAATAAAGACAATGATGAGCAGCCAATTGCTTTCTTCAGCCAAATCCTAGAGGACTATGAGGTGAGATATTCTTTCATTGAGAAGCATGTTCTTGTAGTAATCAGGAGCTTGAAGAAATTAAAGCATCTAGTTTCAAACAATAAGGTCCAATTGCTGGTTTCTCATGCGGGGGTTAAAGACTTCCTGCTCAACAAAGACTTGAATGAAAAAAGGGCATGTTGGATTACTCGTGTCATGGAGTATGACATTGAGATCAAAGTCACCAAGTTGGTAAGAGGAAAAGGATTGTGTGAACAGCTGATCTTGAGCAAACAAGAGGAATCATGCAATGAAAAGGAGGCTGTTTTGGCATTGTAAGACAACCGTGAGCAAGGAAGCACTCAAGAGGAAAATAATGGTGTCCCCACTCCTTGCTCGACCCAAAGTATAATGCACTTCCTAAGCACAGGCCTATTCCCTCCAGAGATGAACAAGACCCAAAGAAGACACTTCAGATTGCAAGCTGTCCCATATGCCCTTGTTGATGGTGTTTTATTCAAAAGAGATGTGAATGGAGTACTGCTGAGATGCATTGGTACAAATCAGATTCATAAGGTGCTGGAAGAGTTCCATGGTGGACCAGCTAGTGGCCATTTTGCACCAAGAGTGACAGCTCTAAAGATCATGAGGGCCGGTTATTATTGGCCCAAGATTTTCAATGATTGTTATGCATGGATCAAGAGGTGCAAGAATTATGCATTTTTCACAGGTAAAGAGAGGCTAGCTGCCCTCCCATTGCATCCAATTTCAGTTGACCAGCCATTCATGTAATGGGGTTTAGACTTCATTGGAGTAATTAATCCCAATTCGAGCCAAGGGCACAAGTGTATTTTAATAGCCACAAATTACTTCACCAAATGGACTGAAGCAGTAGCACTCAAGGAAGTAAATGAATCTAGCATCCTAGACTTCTATGAGGGAATAGTAACCAGATTTGGCATACCAGTTACAATAATATCAGATAATGCATTGGCATTCATTGGATCCAAGGTGACTGAATGGGCTGTCAAGAACGGGATCTACCTAAGTACTTCATCAAACTATTACCCCCAGAGTAATGGCCAGGCTGAATCTACAAACAAGAACTTGTTGAGGATCATTAGGAGGACTCTTGATGAGAATCAGAGGTCTTGGCATACCAAATTGAAATCAGCCTTATGGGCTGATAGGATAACTCCTAAAAGATCTACAGGTAACTCTCCATTCAAGCTTGTTTATGGAAGAGAGACAATTTTTCCCATATCACTTGAGTTGCCAACATTGGAACTCATGAAACAATTGGAGTTGTTGGAGTTTGAGCCCATGGAAGTCAGATATGCAGAATTGATGGAGCTCCAAGAAATCAGAAATCAGGCATCCCAAGCAATGGAGAAGGATCGGGCTTTGATAAAGAAGACCTTTGATAGAAAGGCCAAGAACAGATCCTTCCAAGTTGGAGATCTAGTGTTAAAATGGGTTGTGGATAGAGCAAAACCGGGAAGGCATTCAAAATTTGATGCCATTTGGAGTGGCCCATACATGGTCACAAAGTGTAAGGAAAGCAATGCTTTCTAGTTGTCTTCATTAGATGGCGAAGAACTGCAGATTCCAGTCAATGGAATCCATCTGAAGCATTGCTACTGAAGGAAATGCTTCACCCTATTCATATTAGTTTAGGTTTTTCATTCCTCCAAGTGCTTGTGCACATTTTTTTGCTGTAGATTAGTTTTTCTTTCCCTAAGTGCTTTGGCACAAGCTTGCTGTTCCTGGAGATGTGTTTGCAGGACTTGCTCCATCAGGTGATATTCCATCTTCCTCCTTGCATTGTTCTAGTCAGTTGGGGTATCAAATAGAGAATTCAAAGACTCCATACCAAATGGATTGCTTCAGGCAACTGGTAACTTCATCCAGCAGGCAGATGACCCCTCTGAGTCGCCAAAATTGTTATCCAAAATGTGCCCCTACTCATTTTTTGTGGCTAACTCCTCTCATTTTTTTCCTCTCGTGTGCCTCAGTCATAATATTTTTATTTTTAGGCACTCAAAACCTTCTGGAAATGACACCATTGGATAGAGCTCTTTCTCAGCTTTCCAGAAAGGTAAAGTTTTCCTCCTAACTCCATGTATTTTTGAAGTTATGGCTCGGCGGAGTTTTTTGGAAAAAATTTCCCCTGAAAGACCCACGGTCAATGAGATGCTGCCACGTGGCACCTAGAGTGGCGGAGCACAGGCAAATTTTGGAAAATTTTCCAAATGACCAAAAAGGTGCAAAAATTCAAATTTTTGCCCGCCAACCTGATTTGGCCCTGTTTTGCCCTAAAACTTCAAATGGCCATATCTTTCGATCCAAAGCTCAGTTTTTCATGTTCTTTATATCAATGGAAATCTAGTGAAATTCTCTACAAGATTTCAGGGTCATTTTTGAATTGTGAATGATTTTGGAGAGAGAAAATCAA
Organism: Taxus chinensis; assembly: GCA_019776745.2. NCBI lineage: Eukaryota > Viridiplantae > Streptophyta > Pinopsida > Cupressales > Taxaceae > Taxus > Taxus chinensis. The sequence goes on from CM034151.1 coordinate 626,696,356, forward strand.
AAAACACCTTTGGCACGTGGTCATGGATAGAAATGACGTTTTAACCACTATTTTTAATGAAGAATGGCTCGCATTCTCTCCCAGCATGGCTAAAAATGTCAGGGGATGGGTCTGTAAGGATACCCATGCTGTTATGAATGCATTTTTGTCAATGGTTGAATCCCTTCCACGTTTTCCCACGTTTCTCTCTCCTGGGCTCATCCCTTGCACTGTAAAAGCCAGATTTGGCTCATTTTCAAAGGGTTGAACATTTTTTTGTGTATTATAGGTCCCCTTTCTCACCTTGGAAGTGATTTTGGTGGAATATTAGACCTTTTATAAGAACTGCAACTCATTATTTCCTCCCAGGTGTTGTAATGCAAGTGATTTTGATGTTAAAATAACAATACAGGCCCTGTGATTAATTTTTCATCCTCTGCTGGTGTTGTTTGACTAATTTATGATTCTTCATTACAGTTATCAGTTTGTGCATGTTGTTTTGTTGCATTTTATGAATTGTGTCAATCTGCAGAAGTGAGAAATGCTCACCACTCCTTTGGTGCATCACCTATTAGCATTAGTTTTAGTTTATCTGCATTCTCTATCTCTGTCTCCTTTGGAATTTAGGGTAGGATTAGGAATTTAAACCTCTGCAACTTGTAAGTGATAAATATGATCAGAGGAGTTGAGGAACCAGCCTCTAATCTAGAGATTCCTTTCCCATTTTACAAGTCCCACACTTGGGGAGAGGATTCAATGTTGTGCAATCACACTGGATGTCTAAAATATCAAACTAGAAATCTGATTAACATCCAGGGGTGCTGCTGATTTGCAACAACAGTGCCCTAATGACTTTATTGTGTTATGTTTTTAATACTTGTGTAACCATGTAAATATAGACTTGCATCATCTCCTTCTCACTTGGTATTGGGGCTATCTGTTGGGTTATCATGTCTGAGATAACTTCATCATGGAAGCCATAAAAGCTCACTTATTCTTTCTACTATGGTAGAGTTTTTTATTGTCTTTCCTTTGTAAAATTTTAGGTGGAAAGAGAATTATCTTATTGTGTTTAAACATTAATGTCATGGCTCTTTCTTAAATATTGATGTTTACATTTTGTTGTTTATGCAGAAGTAGAATTATAATAAAGGACAGAATTTTCACTGCTCTTTTGTTTATAGGGATGTTGTTTTGGCCAGGACATGACCAAAGACAAGATATCATTCATCATAACTTGGTAATATAATTTTCTTCCACAATCTTAATTTGAAATGGAATGTCATGCTATGTCTACTAAAATTTGTGTATTATTTGTAAGGAGAATTGTGGTTTGACTTGATTTATGCTTGTATATGTAGGTAACTTGCAGCCATGCATTGAATATTTCTCTCTTGCATCTTTGAAAATAACACTAGGAAAAGGATATGCTAACTCAATTTCTAATGTTGTTTCTTCAATGAAAATCAAGAACCAACTATTTATGTGCCTTCATCGCTGTAAAAAAACATATCATTCCGGGATAAAAATGTTTACTTTTGTTTCTAATAACTGAAATAGTTTGGTCTTTTAGATACCTGAATGAATTTTTTATTCGTTATTTTGTAAAAATAAAGGCATTCTCTTACTATTTCATGGAGTGTGCATCCGAAGTTTTGTGGGTTTGTGTTTTTACTACACTATTAACAAAGGTAACAATTCTTCCAATAAAGGAATTGTGTTCATTTTCACTCACTAGATTTGTTTGTTCTCTTGATCTTCCCTTCCATATTTCTTTCTAATTCTCCTTGAAATTCTATTATTTGACCCTATCGGCATGTCCATTACAATCCAAACTCCTTTAACCGACAAGGGTCCCTTGTTATAAGTGTCAATTTTCACATCAAAAATGAGGTACAACAATGGGCCAGTTTTCACATCCAATATCACTGTTCATACTAAACTTAGAGCACGGGGCATGAGTATAAGTGCAACATATATTCCACTTGGAAAATACAATATTTGCCCCTTCACAGAGGCTAGGATGATGTTTGTCACCTTCAACTATGACATCTAGATTAAGGTGAATGTTATTCACAGTCGTAATGCATTGATACCCTTTACCCACATCAGCAATATGGGTTAAAAGAACAACCTCGTTCAAATCATTGAAATGGTATGGACCCAAAGTAATTTGCAACATTCAGTATGAACAAATTCAATCTCAAGCCTCAAAATCCTGTTTACAGTTCTAAACAGGATGCTAAAAAAGAGATTAAAAGAACCACTAACCTTTTCACTTTCTGCATGTCCATGCCTCAGATCCTTCCCTGTACCCAAATAATCAGGACAAAAGTAAGGAATCATGCTTCATCTTGAACCTTCACACCCAAATAAGTGTCCATGATCCATTATTGTAAAAGCCAGGTATAGAATTCAATCAAACACTATGGAAATGGCATTCACCCCATACACTATCATCACCAATCCAACACTATGATAATTCTTTACTGGGAACTCCTCGTGCTATGATTATTTACTAATGCACAGCTTTTAGTTTGGTGGATGGCATCTGGAAACACAACAACAAACATAACACAAGAATACCATAGACTATGATAAGAAGGAATGATGATAAATCTGAAATATAAGTGTAAATTATAATATCAACATGAAATTGTTACAATCTCACCCATGAGTTACTTCAAGTGTTACTAACTTCACTTGCTTTCCAACAATAACTATAGGAGAAAATTCACAATTACACTTATTAATGGCTTCTTTAATACACCTTTAAAATGATGGCTTCCTTTACACAATTACTCATACAATATTTCTCACTACTTCCTTCTATGCTGAATGAGGGGGTGACCTCTTTATTTATAGGAATTCAGGATTATCCACCCTATCTCTAAGATAGGATAGGAAATATCTTCCGGCCAATCACATTCCATGCCTAAACTCTTGCATTTACATGTAGGCTTATCTTCTAAGATAAGATAAAGCTTATCATCTCACATGGGTTCCACCTTTTTAGACTTTTCCAAAAATAAAATACACAAAATATTTATGACATCACTCTTTGTCCTTATTACAAATATAATATTTCTAATTCCTAATCATGTAGACCCTACTTCTCTACTTATCCCAACTTTGACATTTTAACATTACCGGACCACTTACGACAAATATTTACTTTTTACAACATTCCTATTGTACTTTGACTATTACCGTACTCTACATTATTGGTGGCACCGTATTGACGGCACCGTTATCTTCTATTGGACGCCACTACTAATTATACTTAACAACATCCTATTCCTAATACATACATTAATAAAATATAAATTATGGAGGAAAATTTTAATGTCGACATTTTCCCCCTTCCTAGCTTCTACTCCGTCCTTGGAGTAGACTATTCTTGTGCTTGGAAAATCTTCAACTTGTCATGGTTGACCCATTTCATAATGGGAGTTCCATCCAACTCCTCCAGTCGGTCTGTACCATTTTCATGCACAACTTGTATTTTGTAGGGCCCCATCCATTTTGGAAGAAATTTTCTTTGTCTTCTTTTTTTTGTATCTGGAATCATATACTAGAACCAGGTCATTCACATGAAATGGAGACAAATGGATCTTTTGATCAAAGTATTCCTTCTGCTTAATTTTCTTCTTATAGCTTGTATCCTTCACTAATTTCCCTCATTTCCTCTAGCAAATGAAGATGTACCAACCTTTCTTTTACTGAATCACTTTCATCCATCCTTTCATTTTTCATAACTCTCGTAGTGGGAATATCAAACTCAATAGGAAGAAATAGATCAATGTCATAAGCCAATTGAAATGGGGAGTATCTTGTTCCTGACTTTGATGTTGCCCTATATGCCCACAATGCTGCATGAATCCTTTTATCCCACTTATGTACCTGCAAGGCTGCATCTTTTACTAGAATTTGACACAAAAAAAAATTTGTTCATTCCACCTATCCATTTGTGCTTGGCTTGTATGTTGTTGCCTTCCTGTACTTAATAGAAAACTTATTGACTAGGGCTTCTACCACCTCATTAATGAAGTGGCTTCCTTGATCTGTTACAATTTCTAATGGACAACTAAATCTGGTGACAATGTGTTCATATATGAACCTTGCCACTTCATCCATGGAATTTGTTTTCAATGGCCTAGCTTCAACCCACTTGGTTAAATAATCTGTGGCAACTACAATATACTTATTTTGGCATGGGGTAGTTGGAAGGGGACTTACAATGTCTATTCCCCACTTTTCAAAGGGACCAAGTGGAAGAATAGGGCATAATGGAGCTGATGAAGTCTTACAGTTACTATGTGTTTGACAAATATCACATGTCTTACAATAATTATAACAATCTCTAAAAACAGTGGGCCAGTGATAACTTGCATCCAAGATCCTTGTTGTTGTAAATTGTCTCGGAGAAGTGCCCTCCACATGTACCATTATGGAATTCTTCTATCATCTCCTTCCCCTGATAATGTCTAACTACCCTCTTGTACTGTACATCAGGTCCTATTCGAAATAATACTCCATATAGAATAGAATATGGACGACTAGCTTGAGTAATCTTCCTCTTAATCTTTGCATTGGCACCATCAGGAAACTTTAATTCATTCAGATAATTCCAAATATCTATGTATTCACTAGGGATTGGGTCAAGGGATAACAATGCTACATCTGGGAAATCATCATCATCACAAGATGAACCTAAACCATCATAGGCTCGAGCGAGTGTATCTGCATTGACATGCTTCTTTTCTTACCTATCTATAATATCAAACTCAAATTCTTATAGAAAAATTATCCATCTTGCTATGCTCCCTGATGGGTTAGGCTTATTTACAATATATTTTAGAGCCTGATGATATATTACAACTATAAATTTTTTCCCTAGCAAGTAATTTCTAAACTTCTTTATAGCAAAAATGATAGCTAGAGCCTCTTTTTAAGTTACAGTATAATTTACCTCAGCACTACTCATTTGTCTACTCCCAAAGTAAACTGGATGATCATTCCCATTTTCATCCTTTTGGCTCAGAGTACTTCCTAGTGCTGCATCTGAGGAATCATTATACACAATGAATGGCTTGCTCCAATCTGGATTCTTTAAAACAGGTGAAGACACCAGGGCTTCCTTTAGTTGTTCAAAATCCTCATACGCCTTATTTCCTGGTTCATAAGTAACATCCTTCTTCAAGAACTTGCTTAGTGGCTGTGAAATCTTTGAGAAATTCTTGATGAACCTTCTATAGTAACCCACATGGCCTAAAAATGATCTCAACTTACTTCTATTCATAGGAAATAATAACTCTATAATTTTTGAAACTTTATCAGGATCAGTACCAGTACCATCTCTGAATACAACATGCCCTAACAAAACACCTTTAGAACATCCAAAGACACACTTTGTAGGGTTTAGTGAGGCTTGTGCTTCATCTAACCTTTGAAATTTTTTCTCCATCTGGTGCAGGTGGTCCATCTTGCTCCCATAGATGTAAAAATCATCCAGAAATACTCTGATGAAGTTCCCAATGTAGGGTTCAAACACCCTATTCATCAAGCGTTGGAACGTTTTCGGAGCATTACACAACCCAAAAGGCATAACTCTATAAGAAAATGTTCCCCAAGGAGTGGTGAATGTGGTCTTTAGCTGATCTTTTTCTGTTATACAAACTTGGTTGTATCTGCTATATCCATCAGCAAAACTATAGCACTCTTGGCCAGCTACTTCATCCAAGATCTGATATGAGAATGGAAGAGGGTAATGATCCTTCTTTGTTGCCTTATTGAGCTTCCTATAATCAACACAAATGCGTAGCTTCCCATTCTTTTTTATTGAGATCACAATGGGAGAAACCCATTCTGAATTCTCCACAGCAAATATGAATCCTGCATCAAGCAACTTATCTATTTCTTCTTTTACAGTCTTGGAAAAATTAGGATTCATTCTATATGGCATTTTCTTTATGGGCTTAGCACCATCTACCAACTCAATAGAATGTTCTACCTAACTTACTTGACAGAGTTCCTTGTAACCAAAAGTGAATATGTATATCTACCTTCAAAAGAGTTAGAGGTAGGATTCCTTCTCACTCTCCATCACAGCATCACCAATCTTTATTTTGTTGGAGACGATCATCAATTTCTTCTTCAGATAATTTTATGGGGTCATGAGTCAGTGTGACTGGAAGGATATCCATGACCAAAACATCAACCTCACTTTCTTCATCTTCAGTGTCCACTTCACTGGTACTAGAGTAATCAGAGAATGTCCAATCATCAGTTTCATCACTTGAATCCACAGGTTCTACCTTATGATGCCGAGGGATCACGTTTATCTTTACCCTCTCTCTACCACGTCCAAGTGTCATGAATCCTTCATTCCAGTAGTTTCTTGCATGAACTCTCCTTAGCCATGGTCTTCCCAATAACATTGGGTACGCAACAGTACTATTTTTCATCACCTGAAAGTCTACCACACATACAACACCCATAATAGATATTGCCACATTTGAAACTACACCTTCTGGTTTAGTTTTTCCCTTATTTAGTGACCTTAACATAAGTGTTGAGGGGCGATCAATTTTTAAATCCAACATATTCATTACAGACTCGGTCATTATATTAACTGTAGCACCTCCATCAACTAAGACATCATGAATTGAAATACCATTACATATTACCTCAGCTTGTGGAGCGTAGGGATCCGCCTCTGCCTCCAAAATAGGGACCTCAACCTCCTTCCTTCTTCGAGCATTGAGTCCACTTCGCAGCTCCCACCTCTTCTCAGAATACATAGCCAAGAGTTGACCATATGTAATATTTGCAGGCATTTTAGATAGATCTTCTAAGATGGAGTATGGTCCTTGTCCCTGTGAAATCAGAAAATCCTACACACCCAACTTTCTTCGCCCATGTTTCTTACTAGTTTCTCCTTTCATATTCTTAGGACCATTTCCATCTTGGTTATCTTTTTATTTCTTTCTTTTTATTACAAACACATCTACTTCATTATTTACGCTTTTCTCTACTACATCAAAAGAATTCACAAGTGTTTTTTCTTTATCATTATCTCTTGTATCAGATGTAGAAGCTCTATCTGGACAATTATACTTATAATGACCCTTTTTATAGCAACCATAACATACAACTTCAGAAATATTTCTTTTTGGACCTCTATCTCCTCCCTGGGAACTAAATTCCTTTCCTTGAAGAAGATTAATAGTTAACTGACCCATCTTCTTGAGCAGATCTTTATACTCAGTAGATGTACTGGGAGAAATATTTGTGCTCACCGAGAGTGGTTGTGGATTTTGGACCAAAGGTGCTGGTGTAGGCTCTACTTTAGCAACAATTTCTTTAGGCTCCTCTTCCATGCTTTCTTCTTTCCTTCTTGCAATCTCCTTTGCTTGTTCAATGGTAGTTGGGGGCGGTCATACTTCACTCATTGTCTGATCTCTGGCTTCATCCCAAGAATGAAGTGCTTACAGAGGAGATTATCCATGCCATTCATCAACCCATCCGATAATCCTTCCTTCTGGATTTGGGCATTGAGCTTCCTCCTTAGCTCTAGAACACGAGCATGATAATATCTTATATTCTCCTCTCCTTGGGATAGCTTTGTGATCTCAATCATGAGATCTACATATTTTTGTTGTTCACCAAATTCTTCAAGAAAACTTTCAGTTAATAAATCCCATGAGTTTTTCACATTATCACCTAGTGTTTCAAACCACCTAAGTGCTGAACTATCCAAAAAGGTAGGAAAAAATTCAGTCCATTGTTCCCTTCTTATAAGGCCATTACAAATACAAGATCGTTTAAACTCTTGAATGAAAGAGGAAGCATCTTCATTAGATTGAGCTGAAAAAATAGGAATCTTCCCCATTTTCAAAAGTAACCACAGTGAAATACCAACCCACAAGTACAATCAACAAGACTTATGTACACAAATAATTGGAATCACTGTAATAGAAAAATAGAAATGACCACGGTAAACTATGGTAAAAATTGACTTACTGCGGTAAAAATTGACTTTACTATGGTAAACACTATTCACAGTAAAAAGTGAAGTTACTTCGGTAAATACTATTCACGGTAAAAAGTGACTTTACTGCGGTAAATACTATTCACGGTAAAAAGTGACTTTACCATGGTAACTACTATGCACAGTAAAAATAAGGTTACCCTCCAAATGTTTTCTGACTAAGTGGGAATATCTCTCCAGAAAATCCACCAACGAGGAATGGTCCCGGCAACGGAACCAAAATGTCATCACCAATCCAGCACTATGATAATTATTTACCGGGAACTCCTCGTGCTATGATTATTTACTAATGCACAGCTTTTAGTTTGGTGGATGGCATTTGGAAACACAACAACAAACATAACACAAGAATACCATATACTATGATAAGAAGGAATGATGATAAATCTGAAATATAAGTGTAAATTATAATATCAACATGAAATTGTTACAATCTCACCCATGAGGTACTTCAAGTGTTACTGACTTCACTTTCCTTCCAACAATAACTATGGGAGAAACTTCACAATTACACTTCTTAATGTCTTCTTTAATACACCTTTAAAATGATGGCTTCCTTTACACAATTACTCATACAATATTTCTCACTACTTTCTTCTATGCTAAATGAGGGGGGTGACCTCTTTGTTTATAGGAATTCAGGCTTATCCACCCTATCTCTAAGATAGGATAGGAAATCTCTTCTAGCCGATCACATTCCATGCCTAAACTCTTGCCTTTACATGTAGGCTTATCTTCTAAGATAAGATAAACCTTATCATCTCACATGGGTTCCACCTTTTTTAGACTTTTCCACAAATAAAATACACAAAATATTTATGACATCACTCTTTGTCCTTATTACAAATATAATATTTCTAATTCCTAATCGTGTAGACCCTACTTCTCTACTTATCCCAACTTTGACATTTTAACATTACCGGACCACTTACGACAAATATTTAATTTTTACAACATTCATATTGTACTTTGACTGTTACCGTACTCTACATTATTGGCGGCACCATACTGATGGCACCGTTATCTTCTATTGGATGTCACTACTAATTATACTTAACAACATCCTATTCCTAATACATACATTAATAAAATAAAAAATTACGGAGGAAAATTTTAATGTCGACAACACCTATAAATTAATGTCAAATACCGATGGGTCGATTAATGGATAATGTCAACTGCCCAAGACCTACTAATGGATAATGTAGACTACCCATAACCAATAACTGATAAACCTTGACAATAAGCCCAATCGATTGAACCTTGCAAAAAGCTATCACTATAACACCCACATCCACACACACCTCAAAAACCACTATTATATAATCAGAGGTTCACAATCCATTGTTGTGAAATCATACTCAATGATATTGCATTACCCTGTAAAGTACACACCCGTCAGGATTCATTATCTCATGTAATACAACCAACCTGATTTAGATCAGACTCATTAGTAGGTGCTATGGCAACATGGCCATCAATGTTGGAAAGATGGTAGCTGTCAGGATTGGCTTCACAGTATCCCCTTGCACAGGAACTGGAGGATAAGGACTACCTTCATAAGGGGCTGGATTTGGTTGCTGATTATGCTGGTGGTGGTTTCCAAATATATTAGTGATCCTGCGAAGACCAAAAATGTTATACCCACAATAGATGATATATAAAACAATCCACATTCATCTATGAAAACAAAATAAAGGATTTCAATACAAAACATGAGTCTTTATCCATACCCAACCAGAACTAAAAAAAAAAACCTTTGAAACAATGAATGTCAACATGAGTCTTTATTCATTTATGATGAGACTTGTCCCTTGAAAGCACCCACTCTCTGCCTTTTCTTTCCTCTTCCTCCATGTAACCCTCACTCTATGGCGTAGAAAAATCACCATGGGTTTCGGCGTCTTCTAAGTTGATGGGTAGAACCCGCGGCTTATCTAAGGGCATCATGGGCCGAATCCCAAACTGTAATGATTGGTCAGTCTATATAATCTAGTCATCACCTACCTGCACATTCCTCAACTAACACATCTTCTAACCTTGATTTCAATGTAATAACATTTACTGGGTCTTTCCATATTCCTTGACAATACTTGTTATGATAATTTACCTTTGGATCCCTATATAATAAATTTAATATCACATCATTTAATCACCTAGAAAGAATGTTAAAAATACTTTGTTCACTCATTTAGAACACTCACAAAAGGCACTTAAGGATCCCTTAATATTTGTAAATATGATATGCATCCATTAGGGAAGCCACTAAGACAATTATAAAGCACTCAAATAGTTCAAGGATTCTAGCTTCCCAAATTTACAAGAACTCAAATATCCCTACTTATTGTCCTTGTAAGATCACAAACATCTCAAACATGTTCAAAGTGATTCAAGTTGTAAACTAGTTAAATTTATATAGATGTTGTATACTAGGTAGAGAAATACATGTGATTTGATTCTTCTTCAAATTAGTGCTGATGTAGGTGGTGTATATATTGCACTTTAACCCAAACATTAACCTTGTCACAAGGTCTTCCACCCATGGTTAGGTCTTTAACATGATTTAGTTGATTACATGTGGTTTTCAGATTGTGTGACAACTAGGGTTTGAAAGTGAAACACATTTCCATGCCATTGAAGGACCCATAAAGCTATGGATATCCATTCAAAGAGGTTCCAAGATCATACCATAGGGTGACGAATGGATTATATTGATCAATAGAGTTATACAATCTTGGACAGGAATCATTTTGAGTTATAATTTTAGTAACAAAACATCTTCAGCCTTTGCAATCTCATATTCTTTATTTTATGCATCTAATTATCCTATATGCGTAAGTGCATAGAAATGGAGGACCAAAATGGGGTTTTAAGTGGACAATTGTTTTCTGAAAAATAAAAATATTCAACTTCTATGACTTATTTGAAGTAGTTACACTCAAAATTGGAAGATGTTATAAGAACACGAATTGTAGCATTTTGATTCTAGTTTCTAAGATACTTTTTTTAAATGGTAAAGTGTAAGTGGGTTAAAGATATAAAATACAAATTTGTGCTTCTGTTTTTTTTTAAAACATAGTAGACAGTCGGTCATGCCCCCTAATTTTTTAGCAATATTTAGTGTTTTTTAAAACCCTTTGGTAGAAAGATAGATAGGAGCAACTTGTTTGTGATAGAGTTTTTTTTAGATTTTTTTATTGATTATTTATTTATGATTTTTTAAGTAAAAATATTTAAATTTTGAAAAATAAGGGATAGCCGACCGTGCCCCCCCCAACTATCTCAAAAATATTGAAAACTTTTTTTTTTTTTAATGTGTAGAATTAGTCCTAGTTTGTGACTGTATAATTTTTATTCAATTTGGATGATAATAAGATACATGATGAACTTTACACATGTATGAATTAAAAAAATTATCTATAACAAGACAATTAGAAACTAATAAGTATGGAAAACCTTATACTAGTAAGAAATTTTGAAAAATCGTATATTTAGAAAGAAGAAATTTTATTTGGCCTTGTAGTCAAATTTTAAATAAATGTGTTGATCGTTTTGGGAGGATTTATAATTGAGGAAGAATTTTTTTAGCATTTTCTGTTGAAAACACGTGTTTTTTTTAATTTTTGCAGGTCCATGCCTCATGTTTAGGGATCCAAACTAGATCCAAGGAAAGATCTTTGCTTGGAAAATGGAAGAAGAAAATGTATAAGTGTTTCCTTTTTTATATATCACCTACCCTCCAATGTCATTTTCTATCTCTTTCATGGGTTTCCTGTCCCCACTTTGTCTTCTCTGCACATTCTTGTATATTCCTACAATAATTTTTACTAGTTTAAGTTGTCCCCTACCCCACTATCTATATTTAACTAATCATTGGAATAAAATTCGATGTTAGGACATGATGAAGGTCAAGAAAAAGACATCGGAAAAATTAGAAGAGATTAGAATAAAAAAAAGTGAAGCAGATGAGAAAACTTCATGAAGGGAAAGGTACATCTACTATGTCAAATGTACCTGATGTTTTAGAAAATGATGATGAATTACATAATGCAAATGAGGAGAATAATCATTTTGCAATGAGTATAGATAATGAATTGAAAGATAATGTTATTATGGATAAATAATTTGGTATGAAAGATAATATTGAGCCTTTACCTGAGATTCCAAATTTTAATCTTGAAATTTACGTGGAAACATTGAATGAAGAAAGTAACCTTACTGATGAATATTTACCTCTAAGAATCAACTTTTGTTCTCTGCATCAATTTACTTCTCAAATACATGAGTAAATGGATGAAGAACTATATCTAACCATATTCCTTAGAGAAAAATAAAAAAATTCATTTAAATAAATTGATCATACAACCAAAAGAAATTGTACATCATGCATTATATAATCTTATTCTCTCTTTCTCCATACCAATCTCTCTCTCTCTCTCTCTCTCCCTTTCTCTCTCTCTCTCTCTCTCTCTCTCTCTCTCTCTCTCTCTCTCTCTCTCTCTCTCTTCTCTCTCTCTCTCTCACTCACTTTTTCTCTCACTCTTGGTGATAAATTTGTACTTCTGGTAAATATGCCTTTTATCAATTTTGATTGAAAAATATGAAATCACATAAATAATGAATATAGATACTTAGTCATTATTATTATGAAACCACTCTAATGAAACAACAAAAAATATAAAAATTCAATAATACATCTTATAATTTGAATTAAAGCGTTGAACCTCCTCTAGAAAAGGTTCTCTAAACATTTACACATTGATAAATTGAATGAATAATTACTTTATTAGATAACTCTTTATATATGTTATATAAATATTACTTTAATCAATTTCTGACTTGAATTCAAAAGTTTCATGCATATTATACATCAAAAACACTAGTGTACAACACCAATACTTGAAAAAATATCCATAATGTCATATATTGTCAAGTGAAAACCATATTAGTCTAGATATAATTATAATCTCATAAATGCAAGGTCTCAAAAAACGTATCGAGTTCCAAATAGTATTAACGTGTTAAATAAAAATAAAAATGTGAATAGGCCATATAATATCAAATCAATGCAATATAAGCATAAATAAAATTTCAAACGTGCATACAATTGCTTGTATATAGGCATACATTATAAATGTCATAAGACACACACACACACACACATATATATATAACACTTATTTCACTAAATCGAGACATATTCTAATAAGTATGAACTCCATTAAATTTCAAGTATTGGAAGAAATCCATATCCATTTTTGCGTATATTGGATTCCGATTTTTGTCTATATTGGATTCCATTATTACTATTAATGGAGTCCATTAGTAGCAATATTGGATTCCAATATTGTCATTATTGGAATTATTCTAGTTCTAATTTCACTATTATTGGATTCCAATATCGCTATTATTGGATTCCAATTTGACTATTATTGGATTCCAATTTTTCCATTTTTTAGATTTTCAATGTTGAGAGTATATAAGGCTAGTAACTGATAACTATTATAAGGCATGAGCCAGTTCAAATTCATGAGGGGACGCTAACTATTATTTTCTCAGCCCATTGTATTAAGGTGAGTAGTCATTAACTATTATAAGTCATGAACCTCGATGTAAGGTGAGCGGTCGCTAAATCTTATAAGTCACGAGCCTCGATCTAAGGTGAGTGACCACTAACTCTTATAATTCATGAGCCCATTGTATTAAATGAAAAGTGAAAAAACCTTGATGTAAGGTTAGCTGTCGGTAACTATTATAAATCATGATCCCGTTGTATTTAATTGTGAGCCCCACACTTTGAAAGTGTGAGCCTCACACTCTAAAAGTGTAGGGCTCACAATTTTAAAGTCTGAGAGCCTCATAGTTTTGAAGTGTGAGCCCCAAGATCTTGAAATTACGAGAGCCCCACACTTTCTAAGTGTGAGCCCCGCACTATGAAAAGTTTGAGCCTCTCATTTTCGAAGTGATATCCCCACACTTTGAAGAATCCAAGCCTCACACTCTTAAAGTGCAAGCCCCACACTTTCATTCACACCTTGAAAGTGAAAATTCTCACACTCGCACTTTTAGAGCATGAATCTCAAACTTTGAAAGTGTGAGGCATGCACTTTCAATGTTTAGTATGCACATATCCTTAAATTTGACACTGTCCTTAAATGTTAGTGGTGTTATTTTGACTTCTGGTGGAACTCACAATAAAATTACTTCTCACCTCGAAATATACCTTGTAACAACTCAAGTATTGTTTTGTTAGATTGTACAAGTTCACTAGTGTTTATTATTATAAACTATATCTTTGAGTAATCATTAAAATAAAACAACAAAGTTGGGATTTTATGTATATCACAAATTCTATTACTCTGAAAGATAGTAGAATTTATGGTTGTAAATTGTTCCATTCTCTGCATAAACAATGAGTCACTTACGTGAGCAAGAAAATGAAATAATCCTTGACATATTGCAAGAAAAATGTTTGTGAGAAATTATTTCTTACACCCTCGGAGATACATTGAACCACTATTTTATAGTTTACATCAATCAAAACACTCATTGTGCCACAATTGTATTTTTTTTTAGTCAAGAAATAACAAAATTGATTTGGCATCATCTTTATATTGAAAGGTTCTATCTGTACATTTAATTTTTTTTACAAATTCATACATATACAATTGTATATCTTATATGAGGAGTCATCACATTTTGTGGACAGTTTTAATTGCACAAAACATGAATACATTTGTTACCTCTAGAATGGGATTGTTGATTTGGATACAAGTAGTGTTGAGTAAAGTAGTAGTGGAGGTGCTATCAAAGTAGGGACTAGTATTTATGACAAGGGAACAACATAAGAGTGTACTACTACCAGTATCGTAAGTGGATTGATTTAGCTATGATGAAAAACAATCCTATTCAGAAAGTGGAAAAGGAAAAAATTGGCCAAAACCCAATATTACACCTTCTAAAAGAAATTCGGGCACACTTTTATTTGTTTTAAGGGTTTAGAGTGGTTTGAATTATTATGGAAAAAAATCAGGACTGTAACAGGTAAAATTGGTCATTTTTTACTTGAAAATCAACTCATACATTGAGAAAAGTAGACCCTGGGAAAGTGAGGACTCAAGGGGATGCTTTTTTTTTCCATCACAACATTGTCCAAGTCTCGTTCTAGTCAAAAAGTGTTTTGTGAAATCACCTCACTAAATCTCACAAACAAATGCCTTTCAGAAGGCATTCTTGTTCTCCTTTTAACATCGTTATGCTTACCATCTTCATATCCATCCAAATACCTCGTGTAATTATTACTAGGGATCAGTTCGTTCATTCAGATACTAGGAAATTGTGTAGGAGCAGACACTGACACCGTTAAATTTAGAACTCTGGCAAGTCATGCATGGTGGGTCGAATAGATGGCCATTTCTTGGTATAAAGCAAGGCCAACTAGAATTTTTTCTTACAATCCCAAGATCCATGTAGGTTTCTGCAACCTTTGTATCAATAGTTTCGATGATTGTGTTGTAGTCTTCTTTTGATAGAATTTATGTTCACTTGCCAATGTCAAAGATAATTCCATCCACATTTGATTGCTCATGACAAAAAACCTTAAATATACTTAAACAACGTACAGTGTAAGCTCCAAATGAAAATTAAAAAACATAAATCTTACCAAATTTGGTAGATTTGAGTTATTGGCCACAACTTCCTTCCCGTCAACAACTCAAAAAGATAAATCCCATAACTATTATACATTGATATTTATTATTCAGCCTTGATTTTCTTGCATATTCTGGGTCAATGTAACAAATTTTATCCATAACATAGGTATAGGTGTGGTGTTCGGTTGAGGAAATGAAATTGGAAATACCAAATTCTGAAAAATTTACGTCGAAATTATAATCCAAAAGAATGTTAGAAGTCTTCACATCCTTGTAAACAATGTGTGGGTTACATTCATAATGAAGATATGGTTATCCTTCTTCAGCACCATGAGTAATCTTTAGCCGATCGTTCTAGTCTAGCTTGATCTTCTTTGATGATCCTATATGAAAATAAAAATTAATAAAACACTTGTTATATTTTTCAAATATCCATTTTACTATGAAGGTTAGAGGTTGATTGGACACTTCTATTTCAAAAATTGAATCTACAATGTATAGATTCATTTTTCTTCATAACATAATCATTTTACTCATCATGTAGGATGTCTCACATACTTATATTTACCATGTAATCATAAAACATCAAGTTTCCAAGTGGAGAAAGTGAACATCCATGCAGACTCTCAAGATTCTGATGCTTGATGCTTCCAACATTTTCCACATCAGTTTCACATGCAAGAAATCTTAGTGGGTAGCGGCTGTACATTCTCTTTATATAAATTGTCTTAGAATTCTTTAGATCGCATTTATAAAGATTGCTTGTAGCACCATAGCCAATTACAAATTTCTCTTTAAGATTTTTTGTGATTGTCATTATGTCGTCATACATGTAAAGAGATATGTTCATGTGCAGTATGACCAACCTTGGGGAACCTAAATGTAACAAATAGATGTGTCAATAAAGAAATTGTAATATGATATTGCTTTCTGATTTGTCCTTTGATAATCTATACAATATAAAATCATGTCTTTCCATGTTAGTTTTAACACCTTGCTCCATGTTGTTTTTTTTGTAAATACCTTTAGATTATTTGAATGGTAAAGAGCTATAATTATGCACAATAGTAGCACTGAACCCTAACAAATGCAAACAATTTCTAGTTTTGAGATGGA
Source organism: Taxus chinensis (assembly GCA_019776745.2). NCBI lineage: Eukaryota > Viridiplantae > Streptophyta > Pinopsida > Cupressales > Taxaceae > Taxus > Taxus chinensis. The sequence goes on from CM034151.1 coordinate 626,713,156, forward strand.
TGTTGTTCATTGCATTGGGCCACAATTTTGTAGACAACATCATACATATCCAAGTTTGCCACATTTTTTATAACAATAGAAGAATGCCTCTATAACCTGAGATATTTAAAAGGCAACTACTATTTATTGCATCGGTTAATTAGTGATATCCAAAAACCATAAGAAACAAAACTGAATTGGTACATAGAGAAATTTTTTGTTTATATCTACAACTGTATGGAGGAAAACATGAAAAATTTTTTAAAAACCCTCCCCACATATTGTTGTAGGAGAGATTTATGTAAAAGAAATAGAACCATTTATAGTATCTTCTATTATTAGGGTAATAGAATTAAATTTATTCCTTTGAAGACCTCAAAGTTTCCACAATGATGTAGTGTAACTCTAATGTTTTTTTTAAAGTGATGGGAAGATAGCCATCAATCCACTATTATATCCTCTATCTTAAAGTTGTACAAATTATTTTTTACATTGACGGAAAGATATTCTATAATATATTGATGTTAGTGGTTGTTAGTCTTCACTTATAGCAAAAAATTGACATCTTTAAAAAAACCAAATTTAATAGCGATTAATTTTTGAAATTACATACTGCAATACACAACAAAAACTTTTATTAATGATTTCTTAATTTTTATAACTATAGGAGGGTTGAAGGGTCCCTTTCTCTTTACATTACAGATAAAATGAGAGGATCATTCTAAAAAACCCGAATGATCTAGAAATAATTTGGTGAAAAAACTCTTAAGGGCCTATGCCAAAAACACAAGTGGTTGGGAATACAAAAAAAAACCAAACTAGTAAGACAGAAAGGATGATTTGGTAACAATCAAACTGGAAAGGCTATATAACAACCAAAACAAAGTTACAACTTGACAGATTTTAGAAGTACTTATTTATTTGAATCAGATGACACCTCTGTAACCTCCACTTTAATGGGGATGAAAACGGTTTCCGCAGGTGGTTCCAAAAAAATATGCTCTTTTCCAGAAGCAACCTGACTCTTTAACCAATTGTATGCCTTGTGACCTTCCCAAGAAGAAGATCCCAACGTGTCGGTTCCTGTTGCAGTAGATCAAACATGTCATCTAGGTCAAGTAAGGGGAGCAAAAAATCTCCCACCCTTAGTGTCTCACCCCATTTGGACACATCAGACATGAATCGCATTAGGACGTCAAACCGTTTGTACAATTCTAAAAAAATGGTCACATATACAAAACCTTCCTATTTATAATGAGCCTCAAATATAAAGGGCCACAACACACTTGCAGTTTTTTCCATTTCCACTTCTATGCCAACCCTATAATTTGGCTTGATCTAGTGATGGCCCATCTCCAAAACAAAATCCTTCGCCAGGTGTATGATAAGAAGATGACAACCAAAATTTGAAGTAACTTCCACATTTACCCTCAGACATACCTCTAGAGAAAGATAATCATCTCCAAGAACTCCCTCAATAGAAACCAGGTCTTTCTCTATTTCAATTTGAAAAATGGATTTCAAATGGTGACACGAAATTTTGGTATAAAATTCCATTTCACGCACCGATGCGGAAAATTGCATAAAAAGCAACATTGGAAAGGCCATGACAAATGAAATGAAATCCATTGAAATAAATACGAAAGGTGTTAAAATAAGGAAGAGTGGATCAGTAAATATATGGAGTGACTATGCCATCACATGCTTGTAATTAATACAAGCTTGTCAGGGGCTCAAATATCGACCTTTATTGGAAAAGGTGATGAATCTGGGAGATCAACATATTTATTTCCAATCTTATCACGTGATTTTCTATAAAATATGCCTTTTCAGTACCCTTCCAATATATAATATTTAAGGTCCAATCTATATAATTAATGAAAGCATAAAAAAGGAATTTTATTCACACAAGTTTTTTGCTGATGGCGTTAGCAATAATATGAGAGTTTCCTCCAATAATTAATTCATTACTATTCAAGTCAATAGCAACGGACCAACAATGTTCTAGAACTTTAATTTATTGATTCATACATTTATTAATTTACATTGGGTGGGAACAGGGTTCGTAATCTACAGTCGTGGAAAACCTCTGTAATTAATATCATGATACTGCAAAATTTAATCTTCAAACTATTAATAATCATTGAAAAATAAAAATTCTATATTTTTTCCTTTGAGTAATCACAATAATTTTTACATATACTTTTAATATACTAATTGGGATCGATGGTGTGTTTTATTTATGAATAACATCTTATATTTTATTAACAAGTAAAATGATATAAGAATATTCACCAAAACATTGGGCGGTATGGAAGAATACCCCAAAGACATGAGTTCAAAATAGGCAAACAAAAAACCTAGGAGTACATCCGATTACAAAAGATCACAAGACAGAAAAGAAGAAAAGTTAAGCCTCAACTATGAATTACTGACCATCAGGGTACACATCCTGATCATGCCATCAAGAGCCAGACAAGTCTCGAGGATAGACAATTCCCTTATGTTTCTTTCCTTTGAAATAAGAAATATCGGTGTGGTCTTGAACAAAAAAAACTCATTACTTAAAATTTAATGAAAATAGTTTAAAACTTCCATACTGCATCTTTTTTCATAATACAAACCATATAGCTGGGAAATACGAACCACTATATTGGAAAAAAATTGATCGATAAAATATTATATCGACAGGGTTGGTTATAGACAATTCCTTCTACACAAATTATACAAAACATGTTTTCCACTAAAATTGTTTTCTCAATACCCTCTTCAACATTCTCTGTAATAACACCTTCAGCATTTGCGAAACGAATTCTCAAAATTTACTACATATCTACACAACCAAACTTCTCTTACATCAATCAACATTATCAGCTTCTATCAATCTAACAAAAAAATTCCAACAAAAATTATAGTCATTAGTCATGTTATTAATTATGTGATTAGCATCTGGAAGAAGGTCACCCTTTTTTTTCACAGCTATCTTGCCAAACTAGCTTTGAGGATTGGAGAGAGTCTGACACACACATATAGCATTAAGACCTAGTTTTTTTATTTTCCTAGGCCTACAAAAGTTTGTTTATTTAATCAAACACACCATTGGGCATACTATATCATAAATATTTTATCAATGCAATAGAATTCCGTCATTTAATACTGCGTCAGAATCTTTTTCACTTTCGCCCTGCATATGTGGTTGATCCTTTAGGTATATTTTCTTTAAAGGGTCATTTTAAGAAAATATACAAGGCCAAGACAGACATAACATGTCTTCAGGTTTAAATGATGTACATTTTTTTATAATGATCTAACATTTCCATACTACGTGGCTATGTTAATTACAATAAATGGTCAATCATAGCAATAGAAAAGCCTTCCCTTTCACTAAGTAACACCGCTTATCGGTTGCAAAAATTCTAGTTGTTAGTCATCCTTCTCGAAGGTTTGTATTCAAGGACTTGGCTCTGCTAAGGATATTCCATCGAATATAATATAATTACAAATAATGACTTCAAACCTGATGAGATTATTTTTTTGCATGGTTAAAATAGATTCATCAACAATATAGAGGATAGTGTTCGATAGCCTTCTCATCAATGAATAATTTAAAAACATAAAACATGCATTACTCTTCATAGACTCATATTATTCACTCTTGAGCAATACCCGTGTTCATCTTTGCCCTCCATTTTTAGTAAAATGTTTAGGACTATTTTTTTTAATGGGTTATTTCTTGAAATATATAGGGCCAAGATGATCAACATATGTCTTCACATTTAAAATACGTACTTCTATTATCATGCTCTAATTCTTATCTTTTTCGCAAAGACAGGAAATGATTTTTATTAGGTCGTTATTTTTGAAAAACTAAAACAGTAGAGCCTAGTGAGTTCCAAGCCACTCCTTTCAGTAAGTAATGTATCTTAGCAGTCGCTATGCATTTTCTTTGATATGAACCAACATGAAAATTGCCTTGCGATGCCATTTCATCCATGCAGATGATCTCTTATCTGAGTGCTATGTTTTGTAAGTATCATAGCTTAGCGGTCACTAAGCATTTTTTATAATATGAACCGCTAATCTATTCCTTTCTCATTTAATAATAAATAATAAGTCTATAATGTTAGTGGTCGCTAGGAATTTATTTTATACGAACTATTTGTTATCTCTCTTTTTGAAATTAATAAACAGTTTAGCCTTGAGGCCGCTAATCTATTACTTTCTCAAAAGACCTCCATAGCTTTCGACAATAAATAATTTTTATATCTCACATATTTTGCATCTAAAATTTTCACAAAAAATGCCTAGCGCACAATAATATCCATTACTATGATTTTTTATTAGAGCGCTATGTTCAAAATAAGATATTGTTTAGCCTAGCTTCTGGTAAATAATTCCTTCCTGAAGTAATCAAGCTTAGCAATCACTAAGCATTTTCTTTAATACGAACTGTTGTTTGATCTCTATATTCATAATAAAATATCAATTGAGCCTACTGGCCACTAATCTACTCCTCCTAACAAGTAGCAGAGCTTAGCAGTCGCTAATAATTTTCATTGATGCACATTGATGTGTAAAAAAAGAAAAGATGCAAAGATGTGTGCCTAGCAGTCCCTATGGTGTTATATGATCAGCCTGAAAAAATTTTAGTAATCATCTTTCTTCTCGACTATGCAAAGACCTCCATAGCTTTCGACAATAAAAATTGTCCTTTTTTCACATATTTGTCATCAAAATATATTATGAAAAATGCTTAGCGACCAGTAATATCTAGTACTATGATTTGTTCATAAAGCATCTATGTTATCAAGAAAAATTTTAGCCTATTTTCTGCATAATCATTCCTTTTGGTAAGTATTGAAGCTTAGCATCTGCTAAGCATTTTATTTCACATCCACTGTTTGATTGATCTCGTTCAAGTAATGGAGCTTAGTGGTCGCTAAGTATTTTACTTGATACAAACCGATATAAATTATGTGTTAGACATAAAAGAACTTATGAGTAATATAGAATTTGAGAAATCCTTCAATGGTATTTAGTGCCACACTTGGTTGTGGAAGGAATGTATAGTCAATAAGATAATATTATAGTTAATGAAACCCAGTGATCGAAAACTGTAAAGATATTTATTTACATTACTGGAAATGACACCTAGGAGTTGTAGAGGCTAGTGAATGCTAGGATTCTATTCAAAAAATAGACGGACAACATACAACATGCAAATTTGTTCATTAACACGTGCTAAAGAGAATTCTTTAATCCCCTATAAAATCTAAGTATTTATTATTTTGAATTCAGTGTTGCTAAAATATCATTCTAATGGAGCTTAGTGATCGCTATTTTCTTAACTATCTATAAGGTACTCTCAAATTCTAGTGAAGCATAAAATTATGTTTTAGTTTTTCTAGAGTAAAGGGTAAATAACTCCAAAATATCAACGAGCACAAGATATATTAGAAATTTTATGCCACATGGCAAAATTTCAATGGATTACAGTTACAACTTAATAATGTGGATTTATATAGGTAAAAAATATTTGTTAATTCTATCGCCAATTAATTTTTTTAATAAATGTGTCAATTATATAACTGTGTAATTAACTGGTTCAAACTTACAAGATGCCACATTTCATTGATTGTTTTTTGAATTAACGCGGACGATAGCTAAAAAATATCAAATTCACACTCGATAAAAATTAATAATAAACTAGGCATATATCGCTCTCTTAAAATTTAATTTAATTTTTTTAACATTCACTTCTATTTTTGAAATGGTTTTTTATCATGCTTAAATCAATATTTTTTGTTTTCCCACAAGTTCACAAAGAAACTTTTGATGTTGTCCCAGCAGTTTCTAAAGTAGGTAGTATTAATAAATTTGATTTCCCTGTATCCCATGGTATTCCCCGAATTAACATGAATTATATTTATAAAGTCCTGAATTTGCACTAGATAAAAATAATTAATGAGGCATATATCGCTCTCTTAAAATTTAATTTTTTTGTTTCCTATTGTTCAATTTTATTTTTCTAAATGGTTTTTTATTATGCTGAAATTAACAATTGTCATTTTGTCACGAGTCCACAAAGAAACTTTTGTCGATGCCCCAATTGTTTCTAAAGTAGGTAGTATTAATAAATTTGATTTCCCCGAATCCTATGCTATCCCTCGAATTAACGCGCATTAAATTTTTAAAATATTGAAGTTGCACTCGATAAAAATTAATAATTAACGAGGCATATATCACTCTATTAAAATTTAATTTTTTTGTTTCCTAATGTTCACTTCTATTTTCTAAATAGTTTTTGATTATGCTTAAAGTAATAATTGTGGTTTTCCTGAGTATTCACAAAGAAACTTTTGTCGTTGTCCCACTTGTTTCTAAAGTAGGTAAAATTAATCAATTTGATTTCCCCATATCCCATCATATGCCCCAAATTAAATGCAAATATTAATGAAGGGTTAATTCAAAGTACGATATTCAAAATTTCCCACATTAAATGCCAATATTTGAAATATCAAAATACTGCACTTTCTCTTTAAGAAGGGGATATTCAAATTTTTAAATTTTTGTATTCCCACTTTTTTTCATTTTTTTAGAATTTCTTTCATTGAATGCATTTGAAAAAAACTAAATAAACTGGAGAAATATATATTAGGGTTTCTTTTTTATTTTATAAGCAAAGAAAAGGAGCTCTTGAAATCAAAATACAACACACACAAGCACTAATTTACTGGTCTGAGTGCTCAATTCCTGGAGGTTTTTTTAAACAGTAAGCTGAGGAAGCTATCGTAATAACATTTGGGGGCGCACAAACAAGACAAAATACAATGATTGTGGATAGAGCATGGGTATGAGTGTAGATCAGAAGGCCCATAAAGGATAGAATCAAAAGAGACAAGGAAAATAGCTTGCAAATAGAATCTCGTTGATATTGTGTTTTAGAGAGAATATGGTGATTTAACAGACATTATCAAGTACGTCAAATTATCAGATACAACTAAAACAAGTATTTATCAAAAACATTTATGTTATTGTATGTGTACCGTAGTTGATGGTGGGCACTTGCAACCACTTTGTATTCACCTAGTTCTTATGTTTTACACCGTAATCCGTCCCTGTCTTTCCCTTTGGTGCCTTTGCAGTTCCGTTCCATCTTCTTGTCAAAATGTGTTGCTCTATCTGAAACCACATTTTTGTCTGTCCATGACAGAATATTTTGTAATCCATTTAAAAATATTTATTCCTTATAAAAACCCATTTTTTATGTTCATTCATAGCTCAAGTATTCGTGTCTGGTAAATGGGTTCCCTTTTCAGCCCTTTTATCTATCTCTCTAGTTTTTTTATTGATTTTTCGTTCTTCTTCATCTGTTTATTTTTTCCCATAAGTGTTGACATCTATCTCTAGCAGTAAAACGCGAGTCACATATTATTTTTTTATAAATCGTAATGGTTTGATTTTCTATAGTTTAGGTAATCATTTTGACTTCCTTTAATGATTTTGTTACAATAAAAGAAATAGTCATGACTAATTCTTCAATATTTTATTCTCACTTGATTGCCACATTGATATACATAGTTTTTTATATTTGTTTTTCCACATAAAAATAATTAAATGCATTTTCTTTACAAATTTGTTCATGTTTAGTAAAAGGTAAGCAAATTATATGTACTCGTAAATAATTTTATTATTATTATTGGTAAATAGTTTTGAAGGGACTATACCTTGTTACAAAAAGGGCTCAACAGCCAAATAGAGCTATATAGGAACAAAAAAAGAGGATCAAAATCCAGATAAAACACTATGTCCAACAGTAACTAAAAGATAGTTACAAGCAAGAAACAAAACAGAACAGAAACAACAACAATACAGCAAAAAAAGCAACACAGAAACAACAAAAATACCAAAAAAGAGTAGCAACAAAAATGATGCCCCGCCAGCCTGAGGGAGATTACTTCTTGGAAGCTCTGTCGATCCTGGATTGGATTGTTTGCATAGCGAAGTGAACAATGCCAAAGTGGTGATGTGTGTTGGGTTAGTTGCGTTCAGCTTTGAGATGGTCTGGCTTCTCTCTTTTTCATTCCCCTAAATAGTGTCAGGGATCCCGCTAAGCATGGTAATGCTACAAACATGCCGCTCTAAGAAGTCACTAATGGCATTGAAGATAGCCATGTTGTGATCATGCTTGTCTTTTTCTCTCCCTAATCTATTGTCAAGAGAGTTCAATTTCTTGTAAATGTCAACAATCTAATCCCTCCCAATTTCATTATCATCATCAATTTTTCTTTTTTTCTACTTGCCCATGCATTGTAGGTCCTTCTTTAACTACTTCATCTCTTTCTCCAGAGATTCCAACCTATTAGGTAACTTATCCCCCTCCTCATGTAGGGTTGTATCCAGGCCAACATTACTGATATGTAGCAAATTTTGTGCAACTTCCAACTCTTTGCTGCTTCTAAGAACCCGAGCAGAGTGACAGATGTCAGTTTTGGGAAGCTTTGGGTTCTTAGTCTTGGGTTTGGAAGAGGTGTCCAGAATGGGAGTGGAAGAAGTAGAGGTAGTGAAGTGCGGGTCGCTGGGAGAGGAAGGGAATCCAGGGAATTTGGAGACACAAAGCTTATGAAGAAGGAAGATGAGGCCCTGATGGAGAGGGATAGCATGAGAGTGCTTCTGGAAGTCCCAAATGGAGTGTTAAAGGGAATTTAGAAGGTAATGTGGGAAGAAGACCACAAATTTCCTTCTAAAGTGGTTAAGAAAGACTTGTTCCCTATTATTAAATATAAATGTTTTTTTATAGATAAAGCAGGTTGAAGGGACCCATTCCCTATTTACATAAATAAAGGCCCGGCCTCAAGATTTCAAAGCAAAACAAAAAAATCATAAGAGAAAAAATAGCTGGATATACATGAACATAGGCCAACATTATCTGAGATATACTATAACTATAGTACTAGGAAAGAGAGGGATTACTCTCAAGTCCCCAAGGTGACAGCAACACTAGCAGCCTGAGACATCCGACCAAGGCTGGTATCATCTTCCATTTCAACTTTCACTTCAGAATTCACCTAGTTCAGCCAGAGAAAGTCATAGGCCCCTACCGCAGACATTCGCAGCTCGCTCCACCCAGGTGGGATAGGGTCCAATGGAGCACAGAGGGTCTTCAGATTAGGAAGCACCAGGTGAGCACGGTTGGTAGATTGGTCCCGAGAATACACCACCAGCTACTTAGTGAAGGCCAGGAGAATACTAAACCATTTTTTGAGTTTGCTGAAGACACCCACAACCACCGCTTGATGCATTTGACAAAGGACTCATGCACAGCCCAGAATGCCAAACAACAATTCACCACTTCGGAGGCCAGGTTATCATAGTATGTTGGTCAAAGAAACTGCAGAGCCAAATTCACAACATCAGTTTTAGAGGGACAGATTATCAGCAGGTTCTTAACAAATACAGAGGTAGCACCACTGTTGACACGTGGCCAACAAACAATAGATAGATATTCTTCGCCCATGATTTCTTTAATGGCATCCAAATCTTCGACTCAGGAGAGATGAAAAATTCTTTTCAGCTGGTTATCTGTTATTCTGGAACAAAATGCAATTTCACGCAGATCATAGCTCAAGGAAATTCACGGAAGATGAGGGACAACCATAGCTAGAAAAAAGAGGGAGAAAAAATATAAGGAGAAGCCCTTGTCCAAAGCATTAAATAGATCATTCGCATCACAAAAGTGTATCATTAGACGACGCGTGCTCTAAAATCCACCTCGCGTGAGACCAATATCCCCAATCCTTCCGACACTTTGGAATTGAATGCCACTATCTCCTGTTGTGCTTTCTCGATCCCTATATTTTCCAGCTTGTCTGCATAATTATTACTTTCCTAAAACACGTGCTTAATGTTCCAGGCACTGAAATTCCTGAGTTTCCAAAGGACCTTTTTAACTCCTAGGTCCAGTTTCCAAAGACAGAGCTTTCTTTTTAATTATGGCATTCATAATTACTAGTGAATCCCCTTTGATTTCTATATTTTCTATCTTTAAAGAGGCCACTAGATCTAGACCTTTGCTTAGAGCTTGTAGTTTAGCCGAATTACAAGTGCCAAACCTTAGCGTGTAGGAGGCAGCACCGACTAATAAACCCTTTTCATTTCTTATAATACATCTAGCATTGGAGATGCCCCATGTTACCTTTAGCCTCTCCATCAAAATTTAGTTTGAGGAACCTTGGGGTGGGGGGAGCCAACGAGCTAACTGACGGAGTGAGGTTGATGAGATCAAAGGGTGCTGAGAACCTGTTTCGGGCTTGAAAATTCTAGGCTAGCGCTACTCCGATTTCCCTGTCAATGTTGGAGAAGTGATGAAAGTGGGACCAATTAGTAGAAACCACCTCATAGATAGCCCATCCCAACTTGAGAATGACCCTATCCACCAAGTTCTGCTCCTACCTAAAGATTATTTTTTTTCCGCTCCCACCAGATGTGCCAGAAAAGTAGCACAATTCCACACAGTCAAATCGAGGAGAGAGCACCAGAAGTGGAGGTTTATAGCCCAAGATAAAATGGCTACCGGGAGTGTAGAGGGCTAGACCCACAGGAGATTGAGCCTAACACACAACCAACTCTAGCATTCAGCTGTGAATGGGAAATGAAGCAGAAGATGATCACGATCTTCCTCATTCTTCTCACACAGAAAACACATTGAGGGACCATAAAAACCAAATCTATTCCTCCTTTCTTGAGTGATAATTTTTCCTTTGAAATCCATCCAAGTGAAAAGGCCAGCTTTAGGTGGACATGAGGGGGGCCAACATGCCTTCCAGATTAGAGCCTCAACTTCCTGCTTAACATGCAATAGTTTATAGCCACAGCACGTGGGGATTATTTCCTAGAAGAGGATGCAGTCTAGACAGTTTCATCATTACCCCCGAAAATCACAATCTTTCATTCCTGCAGAGCCGAGCAAAAAAAATCCTTAGTTTCCAAAGAAAGATTTAGGTGATCAATACTTTTCCATTCCAATAAAGTAGGAAAAATTTTTATAATTAGCCCATAGTTGGAAACATATGGTTCCCATTCTTCAACTAAGAGCCTCTTGATTTCCCCAAACTCTTAATTTTCCCCAAGCATGGGAAAACCATTCCAAAGATTGTCCCAGAATAACACCCTATCACCTTTTTTGATTTTCCAAGCTGCATTGAATAAGAAGATCTCCCAGAAATTCAACTAAGAAGTTTCATATATGAGAGCCACGAGGGGGATTAAGCAATGCAGAGAATTGATTCCAGAAGATGGGCCCCCAAATATTTATTTTCCACCACTTGGCTGCAAAGACACAGAGGTTTTGTGAGGAGATTCCAGACAAGCTTGGCACCCAAGGCCAAGTTTTGAATACCCAAGTTGATAATGCTAGCCCCCACATAGATCTTTGGGTTTGGACAAATTTTCCTAGCTGATCAATGGGATTTTCCTTTCCATAGAGGGACCTTACCATAAAAACTTTTTCATAATCCCGACAAGCTTCGATAGAACACTTTTGGGGATTTTCAGTATGGAAAGTATGTATAAGGGGGAGGCACTGAGAACAGATTTGATGAGGACCAGTATCCTAGCTAGTGATAGTCATTTTCCTTTCCACGAGTTGAGTTTCAAATTAACCAAAGAGAGGAGATCGTTCCACATCGAGGTCCAACCTTGAGCCACCAAACAAAGACACACCAAGATATTTGACCGGAAGGGAGCCTTATTTGAAATTGAAGATGCCGATAATTCTAGCTTCCAGAGAAGAGGGGACGTTATAAAATAAGATGAAGGATTTGACAAGGCTGACCTCTTGTCCAGCAGCAACCGCATAAGCATAGTGAAGGGCTTAGAGAAAACAACTTTCTCCACTTCACTCATAGTGAAGGGCTTAAGAAGGGCCACATTTTAAGCATCAGTGACCAGCGTTGGGATATTGTCAAGGAAAGAGGATTGCTCTAAATCAAAGGATGTGATGTCACCTTGAAGGAGGGAAGTAAAGAACCAGATCCCTTTCATCATAAATCTATTTTTTGATCAGAGAGGGAAATACCATCATGACTCTTTATCTCAGAGATGAAAGATGAGCTCCGCCTCGCTTTTACGGATGAATGAAAAAACTTTGTGCTCATGTCCCCATCCTTGAGCCATAATTCCCATGATTTTTGTTTCCAGAAGACCTCCTCGCACGCAGAAGAAATTCACCAAGTTCGGCTAGTAAAGACTTCTCCAAAAGAAACTCCGCCTCCACCATGCTAGAGACAAAAATTAACTCATTCAGAGCTTTCAAATCGGCTTCCACTCTAGCCTTTTCTTTGAAGATATTCTTAAAACAAGATTTGTTCCAAGACCTTAGATCCCTTTTGAGAAGTTTTAGTTTTTGTGCAAGCACCAACATCTTTTGAACCTTTAACCTGATAGGAGTGCCACCATTGTGAAATGTTTTTTTTTAGAGAGGCATCCCTCAGCCACATAAGCTCAAACTTAAAAGGGGATTTATGAGGGGAAAAGTCGATATTGACTAACAGGGAAACCGGGAAGTGATTAGAGCCAGACTAGGGTAGAATCAAGCATTCTAAGACAACATTATTCAGAGACCACTTAGGGCCGGCTAAGAACTTGTCGAGCCTTTCAGCAATATTAATGAAGACCTTCCTACGATTGCTCTAGGTGAACCAACCTTGCTTGGGCTCGATATCTAAAAGAGAGTTGTCAGAGATAAAGGAACAAAAATCAGCCTGGGATTTCTGATTTCTAGAAATACCACCTTTTTTAATCTTTCTCAAAGGTGATAGCATTGAAATCACCACCAAGAAGGAACAGTCGATCTTCAAGGGGGAAAAAATACTTGGAGATGTCTTGTCAAACCTCTCTTTTTCCAATTATGATATTTGGACCATACACATTAAGGAGGTAGAAGACCGATTGAGAACATTTTGGGTGAACTCGACCCAACTTCTAACTATGATTCTGATGGATAAGATCAACCTGAACCTGACATTCCTTCCACCAGAATCCCAAGCCCCCTGAGGCCCCGGTAGCATCAGAGAAGAAGAAATTCCATCCCTTAACTGAATTTTTTCCAGAGCACAGCTACTTTCGTAGCAGCCATCTTTGTTTCTTGAAGCAACACCACACTCACCTCCGAGGAGAAGAGATAACACTTAAACAAGCGTTGTTTATCAGGGGTGTTGAGACCCCTGATATTCCAAGGAAAGTATTATCATTTAGGAGAGGGAAGGAAATTTTCCTTCCTAGACACAACTTTGGAAAAGTTCAGGACACTTTGTTTGCCAGCATCCACTTCCAACAATGCCAGTTTTTGTTTAGATTTTCTGCCTTTTTTTCTGGCTGAGCCGTATATGGCCTCCTTTAACCCTACTTGAACCGAAGCCAATTTTGAGGAAGCTAAAGTCGGTACCAATAGATCTGGCTCAAATTATCCTTCCTCCAAGATGTCATCACCTAAAAGGGACTGAAGCTTATTTGTCTCGACTTTATCCAGGAACCAAGATTGTAGTGATTTCAGGGAAGCCACTTGTCCTTGATTGAAACCTTCCTTAATAAGGAAAATTAATTCCCCGAAGTTTTTATGCACTTCTTCAGTTTCTTTTAAAAGAGAAAGAGGTGAAATATCACCCACCAAGGGTGATACCATTTCACTTACCTCCAACCCTTTCATCACAGAGCCTACCTTCTAGGAATCCAACTCCTTAGAAGCCTTGGCTAGTTTCAAAGAGCAAGCCTTACTTAGATGACCCAACTGCCTACGCAATAAAAACACTTTGCATTTAGACCCTCATACTCAAATGGTAAAGCACTTGGGGCTGGAATTTGTTTGGAGATTTAAAGATGATGGAAGAGGGGTAGTCAGGTCCCATCTCCACACAGAGACATGCACTAAGATTTTACACCAGAAATTCAGGGTAGGATTACGGATGGGCATGAGGGCCCCTAAGGAGTTTGCAATTGGCTTCAGAACAGACCATTTGCGGAGATCCAAAGGACAAATCATGAATGCTTAACCAAAGCGGAGCCTTGAGAAATTTTTTCCTTCCAGGGGTCGAAATTTGGCGACCAAGGACAAAAGTATAGGCTGGAACAATTCATGAATGAAGGTATTTCTTTAAGCACCAAATTCAGCAAATCAGGGGAGGGGAAACTTACCTGAAAAAAATGCGTTGGCAAGGAAACTGATTTTTGGTTTAGCATTTGAGCCCCAGAAGCACGTGACAAAGCTTGAAATCCTCCTCTGAGAGAAATGGGTGCCTACAAACTTGCAGAAAATCACCCTTTTCACCTGTGAATTAGAAAAATCAGCTTTGGGAGGAGGAGGCACTGAGATATGCACACTTTCTATAACAATTTTGAAATCGATTCTGCCAACCTTGAAGTCTTCTGAGCTCTTCAACCTATCAGACCTAACTGGGCTTGAATTAAAAGGGACCTCTTGTATCACCTCAATAGTCAACTCAGCCTACACCATACTTTTTTCCGCTGCTATGTTTTCCAGTACTGACTCCCCTTGAACAAAGAAACTAGGGTTTTGACAACCAACCAAGCACCGAATTTTCCTATCAATTCAAGCACATCCTTTTCCACTTCAAGTTCATGGGTAAATCCATGGGTGCTACCTCATCAGCCATTTCTAGGATCTTGTTCACACCAGTGAGGACCCTGGCACCGGGTACGTGGGAAACCCATCTCCCACCATGACCTTTGTTATTTTTGAAAAAACAAGCTTTTTGCCTTTTTCGCATTTTTCACAGATTTTGCTATTTTCAAGAATTTCACATAATTCACATTTTTCTCTAATGCAACACTCCATCACCCCCCAATATTTCTTGGTCATTCACCTTATTAAATATAAATGTTAATAATTCTATTTACAAATAAATATTTCATGTACAGTTAGTAATGAATCACTTGATAAATGAGCCACTATAAAGTAACAATTTTTAAATTCTAAAATAACATATTCCAAGACTAGAGGCCGATAAGCTCGATGTTTACGACATTGCCTAGCTATTAAAAGACAACACGAGGCAAAAAAAATATTCCAAGACAAGACAAATGTTAAAGAGTTTCCTGAATACATTTTTCAAACAAGAACGAAGACTAGTTGCAGTTAAGATTCTGGTTGACTCGCATACGATACAACTAGGATGGCTCACCTAAAAACTGAACTAAGCACCATTATTATAGTTATATTTTCATATTAATTTATCAAAATCCTACCATGATATTCAAATCCTAGCAGTTGCTAATGTCGATGATTAGTAAATAGCATTGGTGCAACATAACAAAGACTTGAGATTAACGACCGTTAGCCTTGCATACATGATAATTAGTAACAACCCGACTGAAAAACTAACTAGCTACTTTATTATATTTAGATGTTACATTACTACCTTCTAAGACTAGTGACTGCTAGGGTGGATGTTTAATTTCTTTCTTTGATGTTCCAAGACAACAAATATTTAAAGACAATATTCATTTTTTTTTTTCTAGATTACACATATTCCAAAACAAAAAAAAATTGCATTGTGGCCGTTGAGTTCAATATGTTATTCGAAGTCTATCACATTATATTCGAAGCCTAGCATCCGCTAATGTCATAAATTATTCCACTACGTTGGTGTAACATAATAAAGAGTTAATATTAGCGGGTGCTAGGATAATTCTTGTCTTTGCATTCAAGATAATTATTAACGAACTAACTAAAAATTCAAAACTGAACTAAACTCCCACACCAATTATTTATCCAGGCGGTCTCTGAGTACAACATGTTGTTCAAATTTTATTACATGATATTCCTAGCAGCCGCTACGATTGCAAATAATTACATAACACTGCAAGAAAATCACAAATACTTGAGGTTCGCGACTGCTAGGATATTTTTTGTCTTGCATTCAAGACAATTTGTAACGACTCAATTGAAAATCTAACTATACTCCTCGCAATTATATTTAAATTTTAAAAGAAATTTTTTAATGACATGGTGATAGCTAGGGTGGTTTCTCACTACATTTATTTCCTGAATACTCATGATTCCAAACAAAAATTTAAGCCTAGCAGCTGCTGATCTCAATAGAATATTTGAATTCTATCACATGAATTCAAAAAAAAAATTAAGCCTAGTGGTCGTTGTGTTTGATTTTAAGCTTAGCGCTCGTTGGGTTCAATATTTTATTCAAATTAGTGTTGTTGGAACATCACAGAGGCTTGAGGTTAGTGACTACTAGGATAGTTGTTGTCTTACATACAGGAAAATTAGTAATGACTTGATGGATATTCAAATATATGACTAGACAAAAAATATTCGAAGATAGGATGAACTTAATTTCTTGGGCTAGTGGTGAGTTACAAGTAGTTTATAATCATCAACCTAAGTTCCATTCTCATTGAGCTCAATGGATGCTTTCAATAAGTGGCCATGGGTACACTGTGAGGGAGGGTTCAAACTTCTGCATATGTACCAAGCGGAATATAATGGTGCACCTCAAATGCGGATCTCTCAGTGGAAATTAAGGAGCCAAGCCCACCTCCATGCCACGCTTACACCAATTCATAGCTATGGTATAATAAAAGTGTTTACCATCTGAAATTTACAAGTAGTTTGTAATCTTCAACCCAATCTCCATTCCCATTGAGTTCATTGGATACTTTCAATAAGTGGTCATGAGGTCACCTTGAGGTAGGGGTCAAAATTATCCATATGGACTAATCGGAACATAACGAGGCACTTTGAATGCTCCCCGCAATTATATTTAAATTTTAAAAGACTATTTTCAACGATAGGAAAATGCTAGGGTGGTTAATCACTACATTTATTTCCTAAATACTCATGTTTCCAAATGAAAATTTAAGCCTAGCGATCGCTGAGGTCAATAGGATATTTGAATTCTATCACATGAATTCCAAATGAAAATTCAATCCTACTGACTGTTGTGTTTAATTTTAACCCTCCCTGCCACTAGGTTCAATATGTTATTCAAATTAGCATTGTTGCAACATCACACATGCTTGAGAATAACGACCACTAGAATAGTTGTTGTCTTGCATAAATGAAAATTAGTAATGACTTGACGAATATTCAAATACACTACTACACAACAAATATTCAAACTTCTCCATATGGACCAAGTGGAACATAATGTGGCACTTTGAATTCTCCCCACGATTATATTTAAATTTTAAAATACTATTTTCAATGATAGGGGACTACTAGGGTGGTTTCTCACTACATTTCTTTCCAAATACTCGTGATTTCAACTGAAAATTTAATCCTAGCGGCCGCTGAACTCAATAGTATATTCGAAGTCTATCGCATGAGTTCCAAATGAAAATTTAATGCTACCAGTCGTTGTGTTCAATTTTAAGCCTAACTGTCATTGGGTTCAATATGTTATTTGAATTATTGTTATTGCAACATCATAGAGGCTTGAGGTTAGTGGATGCTAGGATTTTTGTTATCTTACATACCAGACAATTAGTAATGAATTTACAAATATTAAAATACACGACTAGGCAATAAATATTCAAAGACAAGATGAACTCAAATTCTTAGGATATTGGTGAGTTACAAGTAGTTTGTAATCATCAACCCAAGTTCCATTCCTATTGAGTTCATTGGATGCTTTCAATAAGTGGCCATGGGGACACCTAAAGGTAGGGTTCTAACTTCTCCATATGGACCAAGTAGAACATAGTGTGGTGCTTAGAATGTGGATCTCTTGGGATACATTAAGTACCAAGGCCCACCTCCATGTCCCACTTACAGAAATTGATCCTCCACCACTCCAATTCATAGCTATGATATAATAAAAGTGTTTACCATCTAAAATTTTCAAGTGGTTTGTAATCAGAAACCCAATTTCCATTCCCATTGATTTCATTGGATGCTTTCAATAAGTGGTCATGGGAACACCTTGAGGTAGCGGTCGAACTTCTCCATATGGACCAAGCAGAACATAGTGGGGCACTTGGAATGTGGATCACTTAGTGGACATTGAGGACTCAAGCCCACCTGCATGTCCTGCTTAGAGAAAGTGCTTCTCCACCACTCCAGTTCATAGCTTTGGTATAATAAAAGTGTTTACCATCCAAAATTTTCCACCCCCTCCCACTTTTGAGAACTTAAATCTGACAGAGCCTTGAAAGGAAACTTAGGCCTATCAAGATCTAGGTGTTTAATTAGAGATGAATATGGAAGTTTAGTAATAGTTGGGTATTTTCCTTTAAAGGATGGCACGTGTGATGAGGCATATGCTTAAGCTTTGCTTAAAGGTCTCAAACTGATGGTCAACATTGGCTGTGAAGCTTTGGAAATCAAAGGTGATTTCCAGTTGGTAATAAATGATTTTAAAAAGGGAAAATCTTTGTCTTGGAAGTTGGATTATTATATCACAAACATTTTGCATTGGTTGAGTAAAATCCCTAAGTGGGTTTTGCTTACTCCCTTAACTATATATCTTACATTGGATGTATATATCTGAATTTTCACTATCATTACTTCTTATCATGATGTATTTCTTTCATATATTTTATATTATCATTAGTAGGTCAGCCTTAGTAATGGTCATAGAATATGAATAGTAAAAATAGGGGTTAGTAGGTAGTAATTGATCATCATTCGATCCTTTGAGTCTTATTGTATGGTTTGGAGGTTGGCCCCTCAAAGTGGCCAAGATATTCTAATTGCATATTGAGATAATTAATCTAAAATATTATGTCATTTGGTGTTATATTTATGCTCATAATCATTTTTATACAAGTAATTGTTGACCAAAATAAGCTCACACTTATTTTTGGTCAGGTAATCCACTTTCCCCCCTTCTTGTGCTTCAACTTGATTTTTATACCTTTCAAGAACTCAAGGTTACTTGGAATTAGCTTCATCAGATGGGAAATTTCTTCTTCTTTCCATAAAGGTTAAGAAATCATTCTAACTCCTTGTATTTTGAAAGTTACGGGTCGGCAAGCCTTAGAAGGATTTTTTGCCCAAAAAGTAGGCTTAGGGAAGAATTTTTGCCAAAAAGGGATTGCGGATCGGCGGGAAAGTGGGAGACATCTTGAAACTTAGGCCTTTTTGCTAAAAGGTGCAAGTTTCAATTGCTGGCCCATGGGCCCAGCAAGGTTTCTTTGCTAAGGGAAAGATGCGGACATGCAGAGCGGCAGAAGAACTTTTGGCACTTAGAATTTTTCACAAAATGGACAAGTTGCAAATGTGGGCTCACAAGCTTGAAGCATTTCTTTTGCTAAGGAGAAAAATTTATTATGCAAGGCCGTGGAGGAAATTTTTCCCAAGCTATAGTCTGGGTCGACAGGTCTGTGGGACATTTTCGGCACTTTTGCACTTTCCAAGCTAATGGCGCACTTTGCTTTTATCGGCCCATGGGCCTGACGAGGTGTTTTGGCCAAGTAAAAGGAATATGAAGCCACGTCAGCTGCGGGAATGAGGGACATCAGGAGAACCTTGAATATTTTGGTTTTTTCTCGAAAGGGAATAAAGTCAAGAAATGGGTTGCAACTCCACCAGGGACTAGGAAAATTACATGCTGAGTTGTTAGGCCAAAAATTACATGCAAGGAAGCGGGCTGTCGGAGGATTTCAAGAAATTTTGCATATTTCTCAAAAGAAAAAATGTAAATAGCAGGCCCACGATCTGGATGGAAGTTTTTTTCAGTCCTAATACAAAAGTGAAGTGGCGGGGATGAGGGCCTGCGGAGATTTTTTTGCACTTTGGCTTTTTTGCGAAAAAGGTGCGATTTGCGACTTTTCCCCCGAGGTCCACTTTTGGGTAGGGAAATATGAAGAATGCGGGGGTGCCGATTGCGGGAGATATTCTAAAAATTTCCCATTTTTGCGCTAAATGACGCAAAATAAATTTTGGGCCCGCGAATTGTTTTTAGCACCACATGGCATTTTGTGCCTGCGGGGCTACGGAGGTTTTTGGAAATTTTGCATTTTCTGCGCAAAAGGCAAAAAGTGATTTTTAGACCCGCAGCGCTTATAAAATATGATTTTCTGGTTGCGGGGTTGTGGGAAATTTTTTTATTTTTGCATTTTTTTTAAAAAGGCGCGAAATGAATTTTGGGCCCGCGGATCCCGTTTTGCAACTGGTTTTCACCATTTTTGCCCTAGTTTGGATGTAGAACTTTAGACGGACATATCTTTTGATCCATTGGTCAAAATTCGACAAATTTGGTATTGTTGGAAATCTCTCAACACCGTCTATGCCATGGAAGTTTTAGTTTTGAATTTTGGTAGAGTTTGATGGGAAAAAAATGAGGAAACGTCCCCAGTATGAGAAAAGGCACAAAACCAACCCCAACCACCAAAATTAATGAAGTATGGGTTTTCTTCCTTGCTCTGCGAGGCAAAGTACATGGAAGTATGGGCTTTATCATGGAGCCCATCATTTTTGTAGACAAAATTTAATGAACGTTGTCGGTGGGTGGATGCAGAATCTGATTTTCCCTTCTTTCTCTCTGACTTTCGATATATATGGAAAAACTTGTCATTTGATAGGGGGCATTTTGAGCATAGAAAAACTCTGTCAAATTTGTTTCTCAACACCATTTTGAGCAGTAAACCTTCTCCCACACCTGGAAAATGCATTCGTTCCTTTGAGAAAATATGTAATGGTCTGTGCACATTTTGGAGCAATAAAATTGTGTTTTTGTGGCGTCCTTCAACCCTTCACATTGTTTTATTGTTTCCCCCGTGCCTCTCCTTTCTAGATATGTTTTTTGTGCATGTTATTGATACTTGCATGTGTAAGATGTTGTGTTTCTTGGAGTTTTAATGGCAGATTTGAAGATCTAGGTCTGTTTCACTTCCGTCTGACCTCCCTAAAATCCATTTTCTTCTTATATTCTCCCTCAACAAAATGTTTCACCTTTCCTTTTCTAGTGTATCACCGCTTTAGTGTAGGCTCTATTTTTTCCCTCTTTCTCTCTCTAGTTCCTTGGAAAGGTTAGATAAGGTTAGAATTATTTTACCTACATTGGAGTAGCTCATGGCAAGTAGTTTAGGAAGAGGAACCAACCTTCTTTGGAGGATCATCTCTAGTTTGCAAGTCCCACACCTTGAGAGATGATCCAATGTTATGCAAATCACACCATATGTCTCATTATAAAACAACATATCTGAGAGGCATTTGGGGATGCTGTGATTCTGCACTAATAGTTTTGGTACACTCGATGGGACCAAGATGTCTTCATTTTCATTTTTTACAGGTTGGTGTGTTCTTGTTAAAGTTTTAGCCTTTAGACGCACATGTAAACACATCTGGCAACTCTATCTGATGACATCAACATTTTAATCAAATCCCCCTCCAGATCAACATTTTAATCAAATCCAAAATCATGATGCTTACCCACATGAACAATACTAAAACCAATCTGGATCTTGAGCTTATCAAGAGTAAGGGTACGCATATGATGACATCAGGTACATGGAAAATGTAGATCTATTGGAGAAGATCCAAATAATGGAGGCTAAAATGGTTCAATCTAGGGCTCAAGCACAAATGAAAGCTTTCATAATTGGTTGCAGGGCACCTTGTCCATGGGAAGGAACTTTTCCAAGACACAACAACCCTTAGGAGAAGCTAGATTTCATGGTTGCAACGCTGCCTCAACTTACACAATGGACTGAAGAGATAGATGCCTACAAACTTGGTGTCAGGAAGCCTTGTCAATGGGTAAGTCCTACACCATCATCTAGCATTTTCCTCTCCATTCCTCTAGCAACAACATCTCAACTTGAGATCCAATTTCCAAGCTTCACATCTGCTTCCCCAAGCGTGGATTTCTCTTATCCATCTCCCAATATTCCATCCCACCTTATTTTCTCTACCCTTTTCCCTTCTAAACCTAAGTCTCCTCCACAAGAGCCAAAAGAAATACCTTCCCCTCCTCCAAAAAAAATAGCAAAACCGGTCGAAACCCAACCTATCCCTCCTATTGCATTACCAAATGCATGTTGGGAAGATAAAAATTAAAAAAACAGCCAAGGGCAGCAAGAAGAAGAGCCAAACAGAGAAGAAAAGATCAAAATCTTGGTAAGCTTGGCTCTTGAATTTGGAATTGAAAAGATCCCCTTGTTGGTTAAGCCAGAGGAGGTCAAGGATGAAAATCCAGTGGTGGCTAAGGTTGATTTTGTTACAGCAGTGGTAGAAGAAGATCAACAATCTATTTTCTCAGAATGCAGTGTCCATGATGGCACTTTTTCTAAAGAAGATGTTGATCCAATCCAAGTTGCGCAACCAGTCATTGAAGAGGAGTAACAATCAGCTCCAAGTCCCATTAAAGAGGAGCAACTGGAAGAGATCAAATTAGAGTTGAAACCGCTTGATGAAGGAAGCATCATTGAAGAATGTTTGCTTTCATTTGAAGGGCCTAATCTGATTAATGAACCAGTCATGAAGGAGGAATAAAAACCAGCTCCAAGTCCAGTTAATAAGGAGCATATGGAGGTGAAGAAAACAAATTCAGAGGCTCTGAATCATGAGCAGGTTGCACAAGAAGTTGCAGATTTCTCTCCTACTTCATCTCTCCAAAAATCTATTTTTTTGGGTGAGTTTGAGCTGATAAGCTTCATGTTTGAAGATGAAGCTCCACATGGTGAAAAAGATGCAGATTTGAAGGTCACCATACAAAAGGTAGAGACTTTTCTGCAGCAATATATTGAAGAGTTTGAGTTCCTATCAAATTTAAAAGAGTGTTTTGATGAGGAGGAGCCTGTGGAAATCACAACTTTTTCTTCTCCATCATTCATCCTTCAACCACAAGAACCTGTTGCCATGGAAGAAAACGTGCAAGCACAACCTGCAGTTTGCAACATGCCTCTTGAATCAAAGTTGGAAGATTTTAATCTTCCAAAAATCACAACAGAGGAAGAGGAAGTGAAAGAGCAGGAGGATTTCACCATTTCTTCCACGCCATTCACCCAGGGTCTACAAGAAGACTCCATTTTTGGAGTTGGAATTCAAAGAAATGGGAAAACTCCACAGATCAGACATTGCCCAATAAATGTACTAGGTTTAATTAGAGCCAAGGGAGGAGCCAAAACAAGTCATGTTTGCTTCTAAGCATGAGGATGATATATAAAGTACCAGGGATCAGTTGCAATGCCTCTTCAGTCCAAATACAGAGCAACTAAAAGAGGTATTTGTCTTGTTTCTAGTTAATACCTTAATGATTTGGGTGGAAGATCAGACTCTTGTTATTTTTTCACTCATAATAACAGTCATGTTCAGCTCCAAATCATTTATATGGCTGCCCATTTTGAGAAAAGGAAGCTATTTTGCATAACCAGTTGCAGGGTTTGTTTAGCTCAACTTTGCTTTTGGTTAGTGTAGAGTAGGTAGGTTTTCTTTCAGCAGTAGAAATGCTTTTGCACACTCTGCATGTTCTACTTAGAACATGTATGATTTTCCAATTTGTACATAGTTTGTTGTGGTATTTTTTTCTCTCGCACAATCCATTGGAAGTGGCCTTGGGCATTGCATTTGGTGAAGATCAAGTTTAGTTTTAGTGGGTTTCCGAGTGGATCAGGGGCCAGTTTTCAAAGTTTAGATCAATATCAGGATACCACTCATGACTTCATGCCTAATGGATGCTTCGAGAAAACTGATCATTTCATCCAACAGGTAGATGCCCCTGTGAGTTGCCAAAATTGTTGACCAAAATAAGCTCACACTTATTTTTCGTCAGGTAATCCACTTTCCCCCATTCTTGTGCTTCAAATTGATTTTTATACCTTTCAATAACTCAAGGTTTCTTGGAATTAGCTTCATCAGATGGGAAATTTCTTCCCCTTTCCAGAAAGGTAATGAAATCCTTCTAACTCCTTGTATTTTGAAAGTTACGGGCCGGCGGGCCTTAGAAGTATTTTTTGCCCAAAAGCGGCCCAGCGGGCTTAGGGAAGAATTTTTTCCAAAAAGAGATTGCGGATCGAGTGAGAAAGTGGGAGAAATATTAACACTTAGGAATTTTTACTAAAAGGCACAAATTTCAATTGTCTGGTCCATGGGACCAGCAAGGTTTCTTTGCTAAGGGAAATATGTGGACAGGTAGAGCGGCGAAAGAACTTTTGGCACTTAGAATTTTTCGCAAAAGGGAAAAGTTGCAAATGCAGACCCGCAAGCCCGAAGCATTTCTTTTACTAAGGAGAAAAAATGATTATGTGGGGCTGCAGAGGAAATTTTTCCCAAGTTGTAGTTCGGGCTGGTACGGGTCTGCAGGAAATTTTTGGCACTTTTACGCTTTCCAAGCTAAGGGTGCACTTTGCTTTTATCGGCCCGTGGGCTCGGCGACGTGTTTTGGCCAAGCAGAAGGAATATGAAGCCACATCAGCTCTGGGAATGTGGGCTGTTGGGAGAACCTTGAATATTTTGGTTTTTTCTCAAAACAGAATAAAGTCAAGAAATGCGTCGCAACTCTTCCGGGGACCAGGAAAATTACATGTTGAGCTTGTCAGGCCAAAAATTACATGCGAGGAGGCAGGCTGTCGGAGGATTTCAAAAAATTTTGCATCTTTCTCAAAATTACAAAATGTAAAGAGTGGGCTCACGATCCTGATGGAAGTTTTTTTCAATCCAAATGCAAAATCAAAGCAACGGGGCTGCGGGCCTGCAGAGATTTTTTTTGCACTTTGGCTTGTTTAGGAAAAAGGTGCAATTTGTGACTTTACCCATGAGGTCCGCTTTTGGGTAGGGAAATATGAAGAATGTGGGGGCATGGGATGCGGAGAGATATTTTAAATTTTTTTCCCTTTTGCACTAATTGGCGCAAAATGAATTTTGGGCCTGTGAAAGGTTTTTTAGTCGTCACGTGGTATTTCATGCCTGTGGGGCTGTGGAGGTTTTTTGAGATCTTGCATTTGCTGCGCAAAAGGCAAAAATTGATTTTTAGACCCGCGGTCACTTATAAAATATGATTTTGTGGTTGCAGGGCTGTAGGAAAATTCATGATTTTTGTGTTTTTTACAAAAAAAGGCACGAAATGAATTTCAAGCCCGCGGATCCCGTTTTGTAACTGGTTTTCGTCATTTTTGCCCTAGTTTGGATTTAGAACTTCAGACGGCCATATCTTTTGATCAAGTGGTAGAAATTAGACAAATTTGGTACTGTTGGAAATCTCTTAACACCCTCTATGCCATGGAAGTTTCAATTTTGAATTTTGGCAGAGTTTGGTGGGTGAAAAATGAGGAAATGTCACCAGTATGAGAAAAGGTGCAAAACCAACCCCAACCACCAAAATTAATGAAGTATGGGTTTCCTTCCATGCTCTGTGAGGAAAAGTACATGGAATTAAGGGATTTTTCATGGAGCCCATCATTTTTGTAGATGAAATTTAATGAACTTTTTCGGTGGGTGGACGCAGAATTTGATTTTCCATTTTTTCTCTCTGACTTTTGATATATATGGAAAAACTTGTCATTTGATAGGGGGCATTCTGGGCATAGAAAAAATTTGTCAAATTTGTTTCTCGATGCCATTTTTTAGCATCAAACATTCTCCCATGCTTGGCAAATGCATTAGTGCCTCTGAGTAAATATGTAATTGTCTGTGCACATTTTGGAGTAATAAAATTGTGTTTTTGTGGCGTCCTTCAACCCTTCGCATTGTTTTATTATTTCCTTGTGCCTCTCCTTTCCAGATATGTTTTCTGTGCATTTTATCCATACTTGCAGGTGTAAGATGCATTTTTTGGAGTTTCAACGGCGGATTTGAAGATTTGGGTCTGTGTCACTTTTGTTTGACCTCCCCAAACTCCATTTTCTTCCTATATTCTCCCTTACCAGAATGTTTCGCCTTTCCTTTTCTGGTGTATCACCACTTTAGTGTAGGCTCTGTTTTTTCCCTCTTTCTCTTTTTGGTTCCTTGGAAAGGTTAGATTAGGTTAGAATTATTTTTTCCTACACTTGAGTAGCTCATGGCAGGTAGTTTAGGAATAGTAACCAGCATTCTTTGAAGGATCATCTCAAGTTTGCAATTCTGACACCTTAAGAGATGATCCAATGCTATGCAAATCACACTAGATGTCTCATTATAAAACAAAAGATCTGAGAGACATCTGGGGGTGTTGTGATTTTACACTAACAATAATTTCATTACCAGTGGTATCAGAGCCTGATCTCGGCCAATGTGGTGTCAAACCCTAATTTTGAAGGTTTTTTTATGTATCAAGATTGGTAGCATTTTTTCTACATTTATTTTTGTGGTATGGTGGAATCAGTCAAGTAAGATCCTCACCAAATTTCAAGATTTTTTGACTTTTTTTGTAAATGATATTGCGGTTTTATATTTTTTCATAATTTGTGTCCCTAAGGCGAAATTTTTGGAAATTTTCCAAGTTTCTTATATTTTCGACAACCTTTCCAAAAAATAGCTAGGGTTTTTATTAATTCCTATATTTGGAAAAAAATTTACGAAACCCTAAACCCTAAAATTCTTCCTTGTTAAGTCTACCCCAAGGCCCAAACACTTTTTCATGGCTAGTAGATCTACCTGAGGCCAAGGTAAAGGACAAGAAACTCTAGGAATGACCCCAAATAATGAATATATGGATTCATAGTCTATTGGTTCGGGAGTATCTGAGGTGGTCATCCAACTTTAAGAAAGGATAAACAATATGGTGAGTAAGGATGACCTTAATGTTGAGCTTCTTCAACTGAAAGGTAGCCTTAGGAGTGAGCTTCAGAAGGATTTTCATGTAATTCAGTAAGATTTTTTTCGTGCTATTTCAAATACAACTCCTAATGCCAGTCATATGGGTTCCTATAGCAATGGTCACACACATCCAAATAACTCCAATCATGGAGGATTCTTTACTCATTCAGGTGGATCTACTCACCAATGGTGGGGCATGATTCCAAAAGTGGAAATGCATAAATTTGATAAAAAAAAAAGGATCCACTCAATTGGATTACCCAAATGGAGAATTTATTTGATCTCTATCAGATCCTAGCAGGACAAAAGGTAACAATGACATCCTTATACTTAGAACCTGATCAATTTGTTTAGCATCATTGGTTATGTGCTCAAAGGTAAGAACAATGGTCTAAATGTCACATGGAAATTTTCCGCCAAGGAGATTCAATTACACTATAGTTCTAGTGTTTCATAGAATTACTTCATCTAATTAGGGAAGCTACATCAAAAAGGTTTAATTAAGGAGTATGTCCACCAATTCCAAAAATCTTTCCTTCTGTGTGGAGGATATTACAGAAGAGTATTTGAATAACCTATTTCTTAGGGGTAGTAAGGATCACAATGAGCATGAGGTGTGCATGTTTAACCCACTTAAGGTTTCTGATTCTATTATCATGGCACGTAGGGAAGAGGAAAAATTTATTTCTAGCCAAAGGCATTCCTTCCCTAACATCAATGATTGCAACACCTTTCCTCCATCGTACCCTCGGCCAGTTCGGTTGACAATTCAACAAATTGAAGAAAAAATATTAAAAGTGTTATGTTTTAACTATGATAAAAAAAATATGGACCTAATCATAAATGTTCTGAGAAAAAATTGTTCTACATTGAAGGGTCTAGTGATGAGGAAGAATATGAGGAAAAATTAACAGAGGAAGTGGAAAAATTAGAGGAAGAATCTTGAGATCCCCGACCCACTATTTCATGGCATGCTCTATCAAGTATTAATACTCCAAAAAACCTTTGGGTCATGGGTTATCTTAAGAAGAAGAAGATAACAATATTGATTGATTCTGGGAGCACACATAATTTCATCAATCATAAGCTGACAACAAGACTGGATTGTTTCATCTACCCAACACTTGAATTTCAAGTAATGATTGTAGATGGTGGCACATTCCAATGTTTAGGTAAATACCATAAATTCAAACTCATGATGGGTGACTACACATTAGAATCTATGAATTTTACTATTCCCATGGGCAGAGATGATATTGTCTTACGTGTTCAGTGGCTCATAACTTTGGGCACCATAGAGATAAATTTATAGGAATTATTCATGCAATTTCATTCTAAGGGTAAAAATTTGAAACTTCAAGGACTACAAGATAAATATCCTCAAGTTGTGAGTTCTCACCAAATGCAAAATATTCTTAAAAATGGGTATGAAGATTTTGTAACATGATTGTTCTCCACGAAAATCCAGCCGCAAATGAAGGTATTGCATCTTGATCTTTAGTAGGTTATTCATCAACATGCAGTTGTCTTCAAGGAAACCAGAAGATTGCCTCGTAAAAGAGAGCATAATCATGCCATTCATTTGATTCTAGGAAACAAAACCCCCTAACATTAGGCCTTATAGATATCCATATGTGCAAAAGAGTGAGATCAAGAAGATGGTGGAGAAAATGTTGGAAATGGGTATTATTCGTCATAGTCAGAGTGCTTATTATGCTCCAGTGGTGATAGTGCGTCACAAGGGTGGAAGATGGCACATGTTTCCAGGCTACCGAGAGATCAACAAGTGCAATATCAAAGATAATTTTCCTATTCCTCTCATTGATGATTTATTAGAGAAGTTGCATAGTGCCATTTCTTTTACAAAACTAGATCTACGTTCTGGGTATCACCAAATTACAGTAAAGAATTAAGATATTCATAAGACAACTTTCAGAACTCATCAAGGCCATTATGAATTCCTAGTGATGTCATTTGGTCTTACCAATGCTCACTCCACATTCCATAGTTTGATGAATTCAGTCTTTAGACCATTCCTATGAAATTTTTTCTTAGTATTTTTTGATGATATACTCATTTACAACAAATCATGGGAGAAACACTTATAGCACATTAATATAGTTGTATAGAAAAATCAAATTTATGCTAAGCCTTCAAAGTGTTCTTTTGGGGTACAGGAAGTGTAATACTTGGGCCAAATTGTTTCTCACAAAGGTGCTAAGGTGGACCCTCACAAGATCTTAGCCATGGTGGAATGGGAAATCCCAAGAACCCTCAAGAAATTAAGATGTTTCTTAGGTGTTAGAGGGTATTACCATAGATTTGTAAAAAACTATGGCAGTATACAGTACTACTCACAAAATTATTGAAGGAATCCTTTCAGTGGAATGAGGAAGTGTCTAGGGAATTTGAAAAATTGAAGGTGGCTATGTGCACCACTCCAGTATTGGCAATTCCGTATTTCTCCAAAACTTTCATAGTTGAATGTGATGCTTCAGGAAATGGGATCACAAAAGTACTTATGCAAGAAGGACATCACATAGCATTTGAGAGTCGACAGCTAAAAGGAAAGAATTTGTTGAATCCCACCTATGAGAAGGAAATGATGGCAATACTTCATGCAGTCAAACAATGCCGCCCATACTTGATGGGTAGATATTTTATGGTAAAAAATAATCATCATAGTCTGAAATACTTCTTAGAGCAAATCTATCTTTAGAAGAACAACAAAAATGGGTAACTAAAATGCTGGGATGTTTACTTTGAGATTGTTTATACGGGAGGGAAGGAAACAATTTTCACTGATGATCTATCTAATAGGGATGAGTCTACGGAATCATTTTTATGTTCCATATGTATACTTAAGATAGATTGGGTAGATCAAGAAAGGGAAGAATGGTGTACAGATGCAACAACACATACTCTCATTCAGAATCTCTAGGTAGATCCATCTACATTATTTTAATTTATATGGAAGGGGGATGTATTGTGGTATAGACATAGGTTATATCTATGTAATAACTCTACACTTAAACACCATGTTATTTTAGAGCTACATCCTTCTACACTAGGTGGTCATTATGGGTTTTTGAAAACTTATCATATATTTAAGAAGGATTTATTTTGGGAGGGGTTGAAAGGAGATGTTCAGTGGTGGAATGTTTGGTGTGTCAACAAAATAAGGGTGAGACCATTAATAGACCTGGTCTCCTCAAACCTTTGTTTATTCCTAATGAGAGATGGGAAGAGGTATCAATGGATTTCATCATAGGATTACCTAAATCAAAAGGGAAAATTATCATCATGGTAGTGGTGGAGAGACTTACTAAGTATGCTCATTTTTGTGCCCTATCTCATTCTTTCACAATAAGTATAGTTACCATCTCATTTATGGACACAATTGAAAAACTCCATGACACACCCAAAATTATAGTAAGTGATCATGATCCAATACTTACAAGTAGATTTTGGACTGATTTTCTCTCTTGTTTGGGTACCCAACTGGCCCAGATTTCCTCTTCTCATCCCCAATCAAATGGGAAAATTGAGGTGGTAAATAAATGTTTAGAGGGATATCTTATATGTTTTACTTCAGATAAAAAGAACATTGGGTGCAACGGTTTCCACTAGCATAATGGTGGTATAATACTTCATTTCACACCTCCTCCAAAATGTCTCCATTTCTGGTGCTTTATGGGTGTCATCTGCCATCACTCATATCTAGGTTGAAGGTTAAACCAAAGGTGAGAGCAGTCAAAGATCACTTTCAACACCAACATGAGGTACTCTCTAGTCTTAGAGAGAATTTTGAAAAGGCACAAAACCACATGAATAAATAAGCTGATCAAAATTGTAGTGAACAAAAATTTGAAGAGGGTGACTTTATTTTTGTAAGGTTGCATCCATATAAGTTGTTATCATTAAAACAATAGAATAAGGATAATAAGATTGTTCCTAAATACTGTGGTCCTTACCGAGTGCTGCAGAAAATTGGTATTGCAACATATAATCTAGAGATCCCTACAGGAAGTAAAATACATCTAGCCTTCCATGTTTCTTTCTTAAATAAAGTAATTAGGCAGCACATTTCCACCCAATTAGTGCTTCTAGAACTGAATGAGGAAGGAAGGATCATATTAGAACCTGAAGGTATTCTTTAGACACGCACCAAAAGACTAAGGAACAAATTAATTACTGAGTACCTGATCAAGTGGAAGAATATGAATATTGAGGATGCATCTTGGGAGGATGAAGCATTCATGCAGCAACATCCAGGGTTCCCAACATTGGGGACAATGTTACTTTGAAGGGGAAGGTTATGTTACACCATTAACTATATATCTTACATTGGATGTAAATAGCCAACTTGTGGCTAGCATAACATCTTATCATGATGTATCTCTTTCATATATGTTATATTATCATTAGTAGGTCGGCCTTGGTGATGGCCATAGCATATAAATAGTATAAATAGGGGTTATTAGGTAGCATTTGATCATCATTCGAGCATTTGAGTCTTATTTTATGGTTTAGAGGTTTCCCCCTCGAAGTGGTGAAGCTATTATAATTACATATGGAGATCATTCATCTAAAATATTGTGTACTTTGGTGTTATATTGCTCCTCATAATCAAATTTATACAAGTAATTTCATTACAATTTTAAACCATAATTATAGAGAAGTAGATTATGTCGTTGATTTCTTGGCTGACCAAGGCATAATTAAGAGAGATGGCCTGATGAAATCGGGGCGAGCTAGCACGTGGGAAGTGTAGACACTAAAATTAGGTCACACTCCCCTTTGGTCCCTCGACATATAAGCACCCTCTATTACATTTACCTAGCCATGACCCCCCTTCACCCCACTAATATTAATTAAATTAAATTAATGCATTATCCTCACTATATTTATTATTTGAATATTTTATTTAAATAATATCCACAAATACACTTCACTTAGACACCTCATCAAATCAACTAAACCTAAGACCTATTCTTAGTAAGTTGCCATAACTAACTAAGACTTACCCAAACCCTAAAAATCAATGCCTACATTCCCTCTAACCACATTCCTGCATGCTCACAAGAGGATCTCAGTCTAATCCGTGGGATAACGGCATGAGATCCAAGGAAATCAGGAGGATCTCCCTAAGTTTAGTAAACCTAGGAAATCCCACCTTGACTAGCGTCGGTTACCCCTAACTGTCATCAGTTAAGCCAGACCGCCGTTGATTACCCCTTTTAACCCCTAAACTACCTTATTCTCGAGGTTGGAAAACATTGGGAGAAAGTTGACGAGAAAGAACACATCTCAGAGAGATAACACATCTTCAGAGAGTAAATTCCAGTGAAAGCTTGCATGCAAGGAAGGAGATTGAGCATATTCTCCTACACAGCCATCCCAGCCATGATCTGATCTATCCAAGCAAAGAGGAGCATACATGTAGCCCATGCAGAAGATTTTCTTTAGTTGGTGATCACTTGCAACCTTCAAACCCATCATCAACACCTCCATCCCTCACACACAGGCATTCAGGAATGGAATCTAAGTAGTTCCTCTTAGCCAAAAGGAAGCTCTCACGATCAGCTGTGGATCTAGAAGTCATATGCATGCAACAACCCATCAACCAACATTTGAACAGGTATTCCTCCTACACTCGTTACCCTATTTGTTTCATCAACACTTCAAAGAAACAATCTAAGAAACAGGTGAAACATTTTGGCACGCCCAGTGGGACCCATGCGGGGTTCCTTGCATTTCATTCATTCCTAGGATAAAATTTTGTGTTTGTTTCCCTTCTAAAAAGTGTACACACTAATTTTATTCCTTGGTAACCCACCTCTTCTTTCTATTTTCTCTAAAGGAAACTTTTCTTTTGGTGTGATTAAAAAGAACTATTTCTTCATTTTTTTTTTGCATTGTAGTGAAAGAGCATCCTCTTCCTCTTCATCTTATTGTGTCATCCAATCTCACATTTTCAATTTGGGTTTAAAAATAAGTGCATTCCATTCTGATTTATTGCATTAGCTCACATTAATCGAGGGAAACCTATACGTTGGAAGTCATGCCCAGCTGATGGTTGACAAACAAATCGTAGAAAATAACTTCTATCCTTTTCTCTTTCTCTGATTCTTACCAAACCACACAAAAATTCAAAATCAATACATTCTTAAACAACATCCTACTGGAAGAAGTTGTAGGTGATCACATGATCACGGCACAGTGGGCACCCAGCTTGCTTCTCTATCGAGTCATACTTCAGAGCGAAGCCCGCCCCCACCATAACATACCTGAAACTTCACCTTTTAGATCTCCTTCTTTGTAGGAAGCCATCCTCACCAAAAAATCTATTTCACAATTCATGTGTTAGTCCCTAAATAGCATAAGCTAAACAAACATAATAGAAAAGGCACTCCTAGGATCGCATTTTCTTAGTGTTTTTGCTTGGCTTGCGTTTTGAGGTGAGAGATCACGTTCATCACTTTTTTTTTGTTCATCCTTGCAAGCTCCTCATCGCAACTGGTGTATTATGGCTTCACCTGAGTGTGCCTGGGCCATATCATCATCATTCTTAGAATTTTGGGTTTGATTCTACATCATATTTTAAATCACAACCACTATCTTTCATCACTGTTTCAATTTCATAGTAACTGTCGTCGGTTACCTCTGACCGCCATTGGTTATACCCAACTGACATCAGTTCCAGGTCCTTTTGTTAACCTACTCAAAAGGACATTTTACTTCACTTTATTCCACTTTTCACAGTCTCTATCACTGTCATTATTCCCATTGACATTTTAAACATCCTCAGATTTGGCATACCTGTCAGATTTTACCTTCTACCTCGTTGTTTACTCACTCTCCATTTTCTACAGTAACCGGCAGCGGTTACCCCTCACCAGTGTCAATTTTCCCTAACTGGAAACGGTTAACCTGTTTCACATTCCATCCACCATTTGGTACTTAATCACTTTTTGTCACCAGATTCACCTGTTCCTGCTATTCTCTGTGTCATTTACAGAGAAGCAGCCCTACCTGATTAGTACTGGTTCACATGGTGCTGACCTGAAGACAAGCAAGTGCACTTGTATTTCACGCCAGTTGTCAACCACTCCCACCTAGTCCTTCACCACCTTCCATTTTATCACCAGCCATGGATCCCATCTAGCCTATTACTATCACTACTGGAGATGAGGAGTTCACATGAACTCCTTGACCAGAACCCTGCCGCCTTGCAGTTTTACCTTTCCCACTCGTCCACTCAGATGCCTCGGGTTCAATTGATATACAGCATGCATGTATCTATCCCCCGAATCTCACACCCACTCCCGCATCAGCCCCATCTGGCTCTCGTGTTGCCTGCATCTACCTTACCCCCAGTCGTTTTTTAGTTAGGTCCTATACCCTCTATGACTTCCACATCTGCTACCTTTGTGGCACCCATTACATCCACCGTACCCTCGACAACTACCCCAAACACAACCTCATCTGCCCCTAATGTCTCACACATACCTGTAGCTACATTACCACCTCCAGTGTTGGTGACCCCTACCCCATTTCAAAACATGGTTCTTTCCATTCCACAATCATTAGCCCTTATTACCACTAGGGTTACCATGACCCTTCCACCCCCATATACATACTACCAAAAACCTCATGTTTCATCCATTATTCATTCTGGGTACATACCCCCTATTTCACTACCTTCTTCTCACCACCTACATGGCAGCCCCATACACTGGAGTGCCACCCTCTGTTATATGCCCAAAACCAACCTTCTCATGCTACAGGAGGCATCCAATCATCACAACCCACCAACGACCTAATTAAATTGATGTTGGACAAGATGTAGACATTGGAGGCATCAGTTTCTAGCTCCCACAACACTCTCACCTATGACAAGATTTGCAACGAGCCTATTCACCCATCCATTCCTATCCGTTCATACCATGTGCATTGGGAAATGCCTAAATTCAATCATTTCAATAGCAAAGAAGACCCACAATAGCATTTGCAGTCGTTCAAACATGGGTGTTATCTGATCGCTCATGATGATGCCTTGCTTTTGAGAACCTTTCCCATGTCCCTCACTGGACCTGCATTAGATTGGTATAGTGGGTTACCTAAACACTCTATATTCTCATTCAATTAGGTAGCCCAAGCCTTCTTGGATCATTTCTCTATCAATATCATCAAGAAGGTTACCATGACCGACCTATATTCCACACGTCAGTATGAGGATGAATCTATCACAGATTTTGTCACTCGCTGGCCTAGCTTGATCAATCAACTTACCTTCCAACTGCCACAAATTGAACTCATCGAGATCTTCACATGGGCTTGTGCTAGACATATCTCCCCGACCTTACAGGTCCAAACCTTCCGAACATTCGATGAGGCATTCACTATGGCACGAAAGTTAGAGATTTGGGCCATCGAAGAGAAGAAAATCCAATTACGCAATAAGAATTTGACATTCAAGTTGAATGATACCTCTTCTTCTTCCAAACCACAAACCAATTATTTAAAAGCTAAGGGCACCACTAACACTAGTGGTACTCAAGGCTGGCCCAGCTCATCCGTCAAATCAGGCTACCCCTCATCTAATCTCTCACCTGTCTAGACTTTTCAATTAAAGGAGAGAGCAGTGAAAATATACCCCAATTGGGGAACCTTACTCTTCTGTCTTAGAAAATCTTATCAAAGCCTGGAGCCATCACCCTTCCACCTATAAAACCACACACTGGTTTTAACCCTACTCGCCCCATGCCCGCATGGTATAAAGAACATGATTTCTGTAACTATCATCAAGTAAAGGGTCATAGTGACGGCAACTGCATCACTTTCAAAAATATTGTCCAAGAAATGCTCGAGAAAGGTGAGTTAACCATGGATAATCCCAATGCCACCCCCAACCAAAATCTACAAATCTTCAAAAAACCATTTCCCAACCATGCCCCTTCATCCAATCAAACTGGTGAGACATCAACTCACGATACCCATACCCGCGAGGTTCACACTATTTTTAATGAGGTACCTGTCACCTCCCAATTACCCCATATTCCTTCCATAGAGGAGATCCTAGCCTGAAATCCTCCTTCCGCATTGGAACCAACCTCCCCTATTCCTTCACCAATAGAGGAACACCTTTCATCTCCTTCATCACCTATGGAGGGGTCTTCCACTAACATTGAGCCCATCTCATCCCTAGCTTCACCACTTAGAGAACCTTTACCTACAGCACCTCCTCCACCCATAGAGGAGCTCCCATTATCTCCTCCACCCACAAGGAGCACCCATTGCCTCCTCCACCCATAGAGGCGTGCCCATCTATTCCTCCACTTATAGAGGAGCTCCCATCATCTCCTCCACCTATCATCGACCCAGTTGAGATACCTTTGCCTCTTGGCAAGCATTCTCCATCAGCTACCCAGAATCCTGTCAGACCTACTTTTGGCTCTCTTACCCACGGAAGCTGAAGCTAGCCAATTCCCCGTCTCTAAGACACATTTTATGGGAATTTCCATTAGGTCCTCACCAACTCCACCCACAGACATGTCATTCTCATGTTTGGCCGATCACTTAGATTATGTGGATAGGGCTTTACTATGGGGGTGCCTCTTACTCCCCGTCTCAACACAGATGCAAAGATCCCTCACTGATACCTCCACTATCTACCCAAACAAATTTCGACCAATCAAACCAAATACAACCACCTCTATCGCAACCCCTTCCACAATACCTGTTAGCGCTCAAACCACACCCTTACCCATAACCCAACCTACATCTAAACCCAAACCCACACCTACAACATTTGCCTCAACTAAACCTATTACCACTTTAGGGGTCACCCCGACCACCAACCTTACTCATCCACCTATTAAACTGGATTTAGCTACATCCTCCAACGTCAATACCACACCTACTCCGACACCCAAAGCAAAGAAACAAACTCATTGACCTCATACCCCAGCCGCACCAATCACACCCGCACTTATCCCATCTGTCTTAAGACCTCAGCTGCCCAACATGGTCAAGCAACCTTCACCCATCCATAAACCAATAACACAACAACCCATTCCTTCCTCACAAACCTCTAACCTACCCAAGCACACAACACAACTTACACCTGCACCTGCAGTCTTTTTACCACTAATACCTCCAATACCCTCAGCTATTGCTTCACTACCCACTACACTTCAGTCATTGTCCCTCACACCCCAAGTACGACCCACATCATCTACCTTCACAGCACCCTCATTATCCCCATGGGTAACTCGCCCTCTTCCTCCATCTTCTTTTCCTTCTAGACCTCGTACACCCACATCACCTTTACCCAAGAAAGTGCAACCCAAAAACAAAACCCCACTAGCCCACAATAAGGTAGTCAAAACAACCACACACCCTCCTACCCATTCATCTATTGTACCCCTACCCAAACAAACACGACCGATACATAAAACCACACTGACACCCAAAACCCATAGCTCGACCCGTTCCTCCTCTTCTAAAAATAGTTCCTTGAAAATCAACCACACCTGCACCCAAACCCACATTCACTTCCCATTGTGATCCACTAGCAGGATCCTATGCCCAAAATTTTAACCAACCTCCTCGAGACCTCTGTTATCACATTACCGCCACTCTAACCTTACGACCCTCTCAAACCCAAGCCAAAAGGGTTTGATGATACTAAAATTTGTGCATACCATCGTGTGTTAGGGCATGATGTGGAGAACTGCAAGGCCTTGAAAACCATCCTTATCCAATTATGTCCACCAAAAACCAACTTTGATGATGACAACCTTCTTGATGAGGATCCTTTTTCACCGACACCCATTCCCACACTGCCCACTCAACAACCACAACCTCCACCCTCACAGCTCCTAGAGCCACTCCCAAGATTTGAAATTAACATGGTTTACATCAGAGAACTTGCCACGCCACCACCCCAATGTCATTGCGCTCAGCTCACCCCATCTTTTTCACTAAGTGGCCTCCCTTAGCTTCTCAGAGGAAGAGATCACGCCACACCAAAACTATGACCCGGACCTAGCCCTCTTCATCTCCGTCCACATTGATGACATATGGGTACGCAAATGTGATGATTGATGGAGGTGACTAGAATTAACATCATTTCATCCCATGCATACCATCTCAAATGCGCATACCTAACAATTGCATGCATAAACATCCGGTCATGTTGCAGTCATCACAACGATGCTATCACCTCCACACTAAGCACTATCATCCTTCACGTTTGCATGGGCCCCTCACACTGTTCCAGAATTGTTTTACATTTTGGAGGGGGAATTCCAATATAACTTATTGCTTGGTAGACCCTGGATCATGTGTCATGGGTTACGTTCCTTCCACTTTGCATCGTTGTGTAAAGTTTGAACACAAAGGACACACTTATACCATTCAATGACTGACCCATCACCTTTTCAAAACATGCAACATGCTTTACCGACCCAATGATGTGCTCATACCTATCAATCCATCTACCTCATGCAACCAATACTGCTTCACCTACACCTCCACCTACCAGTATAGTTGCTACTTTCACCACACATACCTCCTCCATTCCTACCGCTACTATAACCTCCATGGCTGACCCATTAGCTTCCCAATCCTTTAACTCCACCTCCGCATCGACCTCTGACACATCATCCATTCCAGCTACCTACATACCAACCACTGACCCCTTGGAAGGTGTTTTTCAATGCCTCACTCTGGGGGAGTACCGCCTATATAGTGTCAACACATTCCTTACTCCACACGAGTATGGAAGCCTTCACCAACATCCTCGTTATGATCACCATATAGGAGAACACCTCCTTTATGGTCCTCCTCATCTTACGTACTAGTCTCACCTATGGGGGACTTAATACTACCACTTACACACCTGAACCACCATCACAAACCCGCCCATTTTCCGCTGACTTCCAATCACTTACCAATCGTTGTTTCACCCACACCTTCCTACACCAACCTGTGCATGGAAGGGTTTTGGTTTTGGATTTTACGAGAAAGGCCGCCATACTGTTATTCCATGTACTACCCAAAAACATAACGACCCTAGTGGTATCGGCTTCCTCGAACTTCCTACCAAACAGGCCCGCATTGAACTCATGAGGACCCTAGCCCTTCTCCACCTTCATCTTCATCACCACCTTCACCCGAACTCCACCTTCACCACCCTCACCGACGGAGTCTGATGGATCCTAAATCTATCCCCCCTAACTTTTTTTTTTCATAAACACCATTTCCTTGGGGCCTTTGACTTATCAACGTGAAGGCGAGACCCCTTCCACTCTTCCATTCCTGTATCCTGAAATGATTGATGATGACACACCTACAATTAACGTCATTCAATGTCAGGATGATGAATCCATACTCACCTACCTTGGTGCAGAAGACTCATATATTCATCGGTCGTTACCCTCTGAGATGCAAACCATGTTGAATGAATTGACTATCGAGATCAACATTCATACTCAGGACGACCCACACATCCTAAAGATTAGACAATCTTTAGATGCTGCTGAACAGGAAGCCATCACTTCTTTTCTCTAAGATCATAACCACACTTTTGCTTGGTCTTACGCAGACATGCCTGGTATTGACCCCACCATAGTGGTCCACAATATCATAACCGTTCCCGATGCCAAACCTATCAAACAAAAGCTGAGGAAAATGCACCCTTGCATTATTCTTCTTGTCAAAGAAGAAATTCAGTGCCTTCTTTCCATTTCCTTCATCTTACCCATTGATTATCCTTATTAGATTTCTAACATTGTTCATGTTACTAAAGCAACATGGGGACTCTGCATTTGCACGGACTTCCGTGACCTTAACCTAGCCTTCTTGAAAGATGACTTTCCCTTGCCTGGTATTGATCAACTGGTTGACCTCACCACTGGTCATGAGATGCTCTCACTCATGGATGGCTTCTCAGGGTTATAACCAAATTTTACTTTCCCTAGAAGATCAACACAAAACCTCGTTCATCACCCCTTGGGGAACCTTTTGCTATCGAGTCATGCCTTTTGGCCTTAAAAACACTGGTGCTACATATCAATGTGTTATGACTTACATCTTCCATGATATCATGCATCACATATTAGAAGATTACGTGGATGATCTCTTGGCCAAATCTAAATGTTGCTCCGAGCACCTCACGATCCTCAAAACCATCTTTGACTGCCTCATTAAATATTACGTCTGCCTTCAGCCAAAAAAGTGTGTCTTTGCGGTTCTCTCAGGAAAGCTCCTAGGATTTATTGTTTCCCTCTATGGTATAGAATTTGACCCTGCTAAAGTCAAGGCCATCCTCGAAATTCCTCCGCCTACTAACCTTCGCTAGCTCCGTAGCCTGCAAGGTAAATTGCAGTCCATTCACCATTTCAATTCACAATTATCTGATCGGAGTCAACCATTTCATCATCTACTTAGGAAGGATGTCTCCTTTAAATGGGATGATGACTCTCACAAAGATTTTGATGCCCTAAAACAATACCTTCTCCAACCACTCATACTCATTCCACCTAAAGACGATCAACCTTTTTACCTATACATATCAGCTACCGATCATTCCTTGGGAACCATGCTCGCTCATCGCAATGAACAACACAGGGAGCAGGTGGTTTATTACATAAGCTATACTCTTTTGGAATATGAAACCCAATACAACCATCCAGAAAAAATTTGCTTAGCCTTAGTTTTCGTTGCCACCAAACTCCGCCATTACCTACTTAACCACAAAACCTATGTCGTGACCAACACTGATCCCTTACACTTCATGTATGCCAAACCTTATCAAAATCAGCATGTTGCGTGATGGCTTATGCTTTTAGCTGATCTTGACCTCAAATTCATTCATCAAAAGTCCATCAAGGGCCAAGCTATCACTGACCAACTGGTCGATGCACCTATTTCTAGGGATCAACCCTCTAATTTTGACTTTCTTGATGAGTCAATTGCTACTCTTTCCCTGGACAAACCCCCTTACCAAATGACACTGTTCTTCGATGGTTCTAAGTGTCACCGTGGGGGTGGGACTAGTATTATCCTCATTCCTCTGGATGGAGAACCCATTCCTTTGTCTTTCAAACTAGACTTTGAATGCACCAACAATATTACCGAGTACGAAGTGCTCGTACTAGGTCTCCAAGTTGGATATGCCCTAGATGTCAAATCAATACACATCTTTGGTGATTCACAATTGGTCATCAACCAAGTCAGTGGTATGTACCAATGTCGTAAAGAGATACTTCAAAAGTATAAACATCATGTAGACATACTTTTGACCACCTTTGATCGTTACACCCTTCAAACCATCCCACGTTCAACCAATAAATTTGTGATACCATGGCCTGCTTTGCTTCCCAAATACCCACTTCCCCTGCCGATTCCAATATCTTTGTCACCGTACAACACCTCCATTAACCTTCTTATTTACCTCATGATGTTTACTCAATCAGAACCGACACCTCTGACCCGAGTGACCTTTGGTATAAACAGTACTCTGACTACCTTTCTCTCTCCATCTTACTTCCTGATCTCACCCGTAACAGACAACGCGCCTTCCTTAAAAATGTCTCTCGTTTCATCATTCTGGGGGGACTCCTCTATAAACACGGCTTTGCTGGTATTCTCTTACGATGCCTCACAAGTTCTGAAATTCCTTATACCATTAAGGAGGTTAATTATGGCATATGTGGAGGTCACTTTAGTGGCCTTGCTATTGCTAAGCATATTCTTCGCCTAGGCTATTACTGGCCGACCCTTAACCATGATTGTTACGACTATGTCAAATGTTGTGTAAAATTTCAACAACATTCCAACCTTCATCATACACCCAGTCATGCCTTACAGGTTGCTCATGACCTTTGGCCCTTGTCTTAATGGGGTTTGGATCTTATCGGAGAAATCAATCCTCATTCTTCCCAATGCCATCAATGGATCATAATTGCTACTGAAAACTACACAAAATGGGTAGAAGACATACCACTCATCTCCATGAAAGATGAGAAGATATGTGATTTCATTAACCATCACATCATTTGTCACATTGGTGTTCCTCATCACCTCATCACTGACAATGGAAAACAATTCCAAAACAAAACATTGCAAAAACATTGCGACGTCTTCGGCATTCATCTTAGTTTCTCATCACCTTATTACCTAAAAACCAATGGCTAAGCTGAATCCACTAACAAAACCGTCAAAAAAATTCTCATGAAAGTGGTTGACGATATTGGGAAGGATTGGCATATGCACATTCTTTTTTCCCTATGGGCATACCGCACTAGTATTCGCACTTCCACTACGGCCACACCCTTTTCACTGGTCTACGGTAGAGAGGCTGTTATGCCTCACACAATCTAGATCCCCTCACTCCACATTTCTCTCCATGGCATGGTTACTTATGATGACTTTCCTTAGGACCACTTAGCACAATGTTGGTCTGAAAAACTATCAGTTAGGCAGGTTGAGAGGAAACAGGCCAACAGTGTGTAGGGCATAGCCCCTCTTTGAGATAGCAAAGAAAAATGGGTTTATTGCTAATCTATCAAGCAGTAATCTATGCAAATCTACACTATTCTAACTTCAGGGGGTTTGGAATCTCATCCCAATAGAGGTAGTTCCAACTACGAACAAAAAGGTAGGAGAGAAGGAACGGAGGAGGGTAGATCTAAAGGAAGAAAATAAATGAATTCCAAGACGGAAGGGTCGGAAGGTTTATGCTTTGGGCTAGTAGTAAACAGAGCCAAACTTACTTGCATAAAAAATTAAAGCAATACTGATGAACATATGATAATAGTAGGAATGAATCCAACAGGATAAAAACATAGATCTAACTTAAGAAAGATATGATGTAAATAACACATACATTAAGCACAAAGTCTAAACATATGTATTAATATTTCTTCTGTTACAAGAAGACACAAAGTCTTTCTCTCCTCACTTCTCTTTTCGTACAAAAAATGTCCATGAATACAAGTATTCAAGTATTTATAGAAGGAGAGAAGGAAAGAAGACAAAAGAAAACCCACTACTTACAAAATATCTTACAAGATATTCACAAAAGGTCTAAAATATCTAAAAGTCAACAGTTGACTTTGGGCAAGTTTTTTGGATGACAACATCCCATGATGCAACATGGATGAGGTCATCATATAGGCCGACATGCTTTTTAAACATTTTACAAAAATGATCAATGCACACATGAGAGGAAAAACTACTCCTCCTCATCCCTCCGTTCAAACTTGGTGTCTTGCTTTTGATCAGAAGATTCGATGTGACACTATGCTCGATATTCCACAAATTTTTTTATCATTGCTTGAATTTGATCATGGTTGGGACCATTAAAATGGTCACGAATGACTTCATAAGTTTATTTTTCGTTCTTGAGCTTGTCAGGTAACACAGCGAAAGTGTCGCATGCATCGATTAAAAAGCCAATGAAATCACGACAGGCCAAGAGGTTATTGATTGACTCTCATTTGAAAGTGACCTCTGGTGCCAAACCTTGAGTGATGATGGCCTTGAAGTGTTGGAATGTATCGTCTACTTCCCTCAAGTTATACGATTCACTGAGCATCCCTGGAGACATTTTTGTAACTATCTGCTCCATGTTGTATTGCGCATCCAGGGCTTCATCTTTGATTTTATCAATTCTTTCCAGGATATATTCCATCTAATCAACTCAGTAATCTAATGCAATGAGAGATTTATTATGTGCACGTAAGTAATCGATAACGCCGAACTTCAATAGGTCATTAGTTGAGCAGTTAACCATTACTTGGAATTTTTCTTGTTGTAACCTGACGTTATCCAACTCTTCGGATAGGGCATTTGCTATTGCTTGTAGCTCCTTATTTGCTTGATTTATATACTTATTTGCTTGATCCAGGATGATATTGCTATGCCTTGTTCACCAATCTTAACATATTCATTTATTTTATCCTGACTGAGAACTTGAATGGGTTCGGTGGTAGTCATAGGAGGAGCATTGCCCATTTTTTGCAATGCTTGGAGGAGATGTTTGTTTTGTTCCTTGAGTATCCTTTTCTCCTCTTTTTCCTCTTGGAGCTTCTTGCAAAGAGTATCCACAGTAGACAAGG
This sequence comes from Taxus chinensis, assembly GCA_019776745.2. Taxonomy (NCBI): domain Eukaryota; kingdom Viridiplantae; phylum Streptophyta; class Pinopsida; order Cupressales; family Taxaceae; genus Taxus; species Taxus chinensis. The sequence goes on from CM034151.1 coordinate 626,756,974, forward strand.
TTTCTCCTTGCAGGATTTTAGATGAGGTCCCCATTGTGACTTGAGTCACCGTGAAGTCTATGGGAGACATATCTTCTTTTCTCTTGGTGGGATCCAGGTAAGCTATCTCCATGACTCTCTCTTCTAAAGTGCTTTTAGAAAAGTGATTTATCAATTTCTGCTTCTTGGTTCCCTTATTTGGAATAACAGAGAAATCCGTGGCCACAATGGGAAATTTCCTCTTATGCTGACTCAGATGGTCAAAAATCCCACTAGGAATTATATGAGTGGGAGTGGAGGAAGAAGAAGAAATGGGAGTGAGAGGGGGAACAACATAAAAGGCCTCAGGGAAGTGTGTTGAAACACTCGGTGGTGGCATTGATAGGGAGTCCAACGCACCGATGCTTATGGGGCCTGGAGTTACTAACAGGGAGGAGAAGGACGTGGAAATGGAAGGGATCACCATTAGGATTGAGGAAACACTGGGTGACAGATCTGCAAGAGAGGAGAAGATGGAAGAGGTGGGAGATGGAAGGGAGGAAGGGAGAGGAGAAGACACATCCATAGGGATAGATGCTTGAATGACATGAGGAGAAGAAGAAGCGGAAGAAGGGATGATGGGTACCTCAGTAGTTGTAGTTGTGATAACATCCTGGGTGGATGTATCCGTTGAAACATTTGTTGTTTCTTCTTTACCTAGAGACACCAGGTCAAATACTTGCTTCTCAGAAGTAGGAGGAAGGCCTTCAGGATTTTCTTCTTGTCTGCTTGATTCGCCCTCCTTATCTTTCCCTTTTCCTTTCAGCACATGGGCCTGTCTTGGAGGTGCTCTACCTAAAGGAGAAGTAGTGAAATCAACTCTGAGGTAGGTGAGACCATTCTATTTGCACCAATGTTCGGTGCATTGCAATGTTGGCTTAACCCTTTCTTGAATGGTTTTCGGCGCTTTGGCTCTGTCGATCTCCGTGAATGGTCAATCATCCCCATCTCTGTCAAGGTAAACCTATTCAATTTCTTAATCAGTCTCTTGAAATTCCTGTTATCCAAAATGTGCCCCTGGATCATTTTGGATGGCTAACTCCTTGTGATCCCACCTCTCTTGTGCCTCAGTCTTCATTTTTTTAATTTTATGCACTCAAATCTTTCAAGAGATGGCACCATCAGATAGAGCTCTCTCAATCTCAGCTTTCCAGAAAGGTAAAGTTTGCAGTCCTAAGGTCCTCATATTTTTCAAGTTATGGCTCGGCGGATTTTTGTGGGAAATTTTCCCATTACAGGCCCGTAGCCAATAGGAAGCTGCCACGTGGCAAGGGTGTATCATCCAACTGTAGAGGTAAAATTCGAATTTTTTTCCCACCGATCCGTTTCTTTGCTCTTCATGCACTAAATCTTCATGGTAAGTGATATCTTCCTTGATCCAGAGCTCGGATTCACACGTTCTTTATATCATTGGAAAGCTGTTGAAATTATCTACATGATTCCATGGTCAATTTGTTAATTTTGGTTCATTTTGGAGAGAGAAAATTTAAAAACGGCTCTGGTATGTGTCCATGGCCAGAAATGACATTTCAGCGACCAAATTTAATACAAAATGGGTTGCATTCTTCTCCAATTTGGTAAAAAATGACAGGGTATGGGTTTGTAAGGTCACCCATGCTGATTCAATGCATTTGCAGTCAATGAGGAATGGGTCCCATGTTTTTTGCGTTTTCTCTCTCCTGTGCTGGACCCATGCATTGTAAAAGCCAGATTTGGCTCATTTCTTAAAGGTTGAACACTTTTAATGGCATAGGAGAACTTCTTCTGCTCACCTCCAGCAAGTGAATTTTGTAAGAATCAGGCCTTTTTCAAGTATTGTAGCAGGTTTATACCTCTTTGATGGTGGAATGTAAGATATTTTACATGGAATTGATAGTGCAAACTCTGTGAATGCTTTCAGTCCTCATGTTTGTATTGTTTTTTCCTTCAGTTTTAAGACCTCTAATTGCATCTATTAGCTTGTGTATGTTTTCCCTTGTTGCATTTCATGAATTTGTGTTTATTTACATGGAAAAAATGTGTTTCACCACTCCTTTTGGTGCATCACCATCTTAGTTTAGTTTCATTTTGCATTTTTATCCCTGTCTCCTTGCAATCTAGGGTAAAATTAGGTTTAGAACCTCTGTAGTTGTGCAAAAGATAGATCTAATCAGAGGAGTTTGAGGAACCAACCTTAAATCTAGAGATTCCTCTCTCATTTTACAAGTCCCACACTTGGAGAGACGATAGGTTTCAATGTTGTGCAATCACACTGGATGCTCTAAACATCAACTTAGAACCTTGATTTGCATCCAGGGGTGCATGCTGATTTGCAACAACAATTCCTTTGGGATGATGGCTACGCCATAGTGGATGATCTCCTCTAGAGCTAGTTGGGAATGATCCTTTCGCTTGATGTCTATCTCATGTGTCAAGTCGATCCAAATGTCCTCAATCTTAGGAACATGGATGGGATCAATTTTTGCCTTTAGGAGGCAACTCCGACAGTCAAAGGTTGGCCTTGCTAGGAATTTGTGCTTCAATATTTAGTAGCTCTAGCTCAGCATACATCTCACGTGCTTTGGCATGTGTAGAGCAGGTGTATCATCCAACTATAAGGGGGAATGGAGTTCCTCCTTTCTTTCTCTTCATGTACTTCTCATGATAAGTGATTAGCTGCCTTGATAATTCTAAGAGGACCAGCTTTGGCCATACAAAACCTTAGCAGTTTCGTTGGTTCTCCCTCAAAATTCATAGCTCTGAGGTATTTGAATGTGGGGAATTGTGTGAACAATGCTCCCCATTTCTTTGTAGCAATAATCACACTTGGGCTGCTTCGAACGTGTCTCATGTTTGGCCTCAGCAAGCAGATTACCTCATAGAAGAAGGCATCATTAATTTTAGAGAACTGTGAGATGCTGGCCTCGAGCCTTAGCTCTAGGTAAAAATTGTATATCTTGACTTGGGGCCATACCCCACTTCGAGCTAACCCAGCGAAATCCCTTTCTGACGCAGCAGCATATACAATGTAGCAGTTCATGTAGAACTTCCCAGTTATTAGAACTTGTTGAAGCTACTGCGAAATGGTGTCACTGATGATTTCACCCCAGCCAAAGTGCTAATCAGGTGCATTCTTGCTTATATTCTCTAGATACCTCAGCATCCACTTGTGGAAATAATGGGCATCAAGGAGCCCAAACACTCTGTTTAAGGAGGTGATTATATCACTCAACTCCTGCCATTGAAGTCACTACGGTGGATGGATTATGGCCATCTACTCACCGACTTCTTGTTCTTCAGATAAAGTTCGTTCATCATCTGCATGCATTTATCTTCACTATCATTCCATGCCTTCTTGCAGTCTTCAATACTTATTTCCACATATTTCCTGTGATGGGGAATGCCTAAGATCACTTCAAAGTGACGAGCTGTGAGGTTAAAATGATTGTCTGCCATTCTTTATTTTCAACACATCTAGTGTCCTTGTTATAACATCGGGCAACCAGCATGATAAACTCATTATTTACGGCACTTACTAGAAGCCCAGCTGCAAAGTGTAGTCCACTGCCTACTAATTTGTTCATCCATGGGCCACTACTTGCCTGAGTGGTCCTTGCCTAGAAATCATCCATGTTGATATGACCCAGCTCAAAGTCTCTGATGTCAAGGCTGCACTATGCATATGAGTCAAGCATTCTAACTCTCTGATACTTATACTTCATCTCTTGTTCCGACTGCTTAGCTTTAGCTTTAGCTTTAGTTGGTTTCTTGCTTGATGAAGACAAATGTGAGCTCAAGGATGGATGTTGTTGTTCAGGATTTATAAAAGACGAAGAACGACGTGGGGTCCACAAGCTCAAAGAATGGCACGTGAGGGTTGACAAGGATGGCTGACAGGTGTAGAGAAAATACCCTTCGTAATTTTCAATTCGTGAAAATGACAGGTGGCAGGTGAATATTTATAGAAAATTTGACATTTATGACCTCACCAACTGCCTTTGGCGCGGTCTTGGGAGTGTCGACATGAGGGAAATTGTGCCAAGGAGAATGCTTAGTGCAAATTTTTTGGTGTTGACACAATATTTTCAGTGCCAAAGGACCGAACGGGTGCAACTTTTGTGATGTTGACATAACAATGAGTGCACTGAAGGATTAAGAGGGGGCAATGATTTTGGTGTGTCGACACTGCGGAAATTCGCACTCAGCCAAAAAAGGGGCGCAACTTCAGTCATGTCGACATGAAGATGGGTGCGTCGAAGGATTAGTGAAAAGTGACTAAGTCTTACAACATCCTAGTTTTTTGAAAGGAAGTTTGGGCTTCTTTAAACGTTGTCAAACTCCCTTAGGGGCCAAAATGGAATTTTTGGTATAGTTACCTACAAATTTCCCTTGTCAATTTTGTAGGATAACAACTGGCTCTTTCTGGGGACTATCTTTGAGTGAAACTTAAGGGTAGAGAATCCCATATTTTTCATGTGCCTATCCATTGGGTTACAGAGAGTCAAAAACAAGGGCGACCAAAAAGGGAAAGAAAAGGAACACACAACAAATAGAAAGCAACCACACGATGAAAAGAAAACTGTACAAAGAAGAGAGCAAGCTCTACTTCCTGAAGATCTTCAGGTGCTGCCCAGTATAGGGAAGCGGGAGCTTGGTTCCATCTAGATATGAGAGATAGAAACTATTCTCTCCGTTGAGTTGCTTGATCTTGTATGGCCCTCTCCAAAGAGAGTCAAACTTCCCGTGCATACCTTTCGGTTCTCTTCGTTTGTCCCACAGAAGAACAAGATCTCCTACTTTGAAATCTCTTTGCTTAGCTTTCTTGTTGAACAACCTCTTAACTTGATTCTGATGTTCAGTGATCTTGTCGACCACTTTCATTCACTTTTCTTCAAGTTCCGTTAGGTACATAATCCTCTTTTCAAGAGAATTCTGAAAAGTTTCATCTTCAATTGCTCGAGCTAAGCACAGAGAAGGAAGTTCTGTGGAGATAGGGATTTCAGCATCGATTCCATATAGCACCTGGAAAGGTGACATGCCGAGAGACCTCTTTGGAGTGATATGATCCACCCACAAAGCATCATACAATGATTTGTGCCAGGACCAATAGTTTTCATCAACTAGCTTCCGTATGATAGTCACCAAGTTCTTGTTGTTGGATTTAACCTGACCATTTCCCTGAGGATAATAATCAGAAGCATGAGCCAAGGTTATTTCGTATCCATAAACAAAAACCAATTACTTCCCGTGAAGAGAAGTTGGAAGCATTGTCAGCAATGATTTTGTGTGGAATGCCAAATCTCTAAATAATATTTTCTTTGATGAAGTTGCAAACAACTTCAGAAGTGGCATGCTTGATAGGTATGGCCTCCACCCATTTCGTGAAGTAATCCATTGTTGTTAGGACGTAACTATGTCCAGCACTCGATTGAGGATTGAGTGCTCCAATGAAATCAATTCCCCATTTTCTGAATGGTTCGTCGATGATGACGGGCCTGAGGGGAAACACAGCTAGCTTTGGTTTGCCAATGAACTATTGGTAAAGTTCACATTTCACTACCCAGGTGGCTTCATCCTGAAATAGTGTCGGCCAGTAGTACCTGGCCCAAATGATTTTATGTGCTATCACGGATGAGGAGAAGTGACCACTGTAGGCTGATTCATGAAAAATTTTCAACAATTTTACCTAATGTGGCTTGTCAACACATCATAGAAAAATGTCGTCAATTCCACGTTTGTACAATCCATCATCCCATATGACATATCTTGTAGCTTTGAGCTTCACCATTCACTTTTCCTTTGTGGTTAGGTGAGTTGGGCATTTTCCATAGGTGAGAAAGAACGCGATGTTAGAATACCATTCATCGTTGATTGTGACAAATAGAACCATGGGAAAAGAATCGACTTTCTCCAGTTCATTTTGTTCTCCATCAATGTAATCAGCTCTCTCTTCAGGTACCTCTGAGTCTTTATTTTTAGCCATTAGCTGACACAGGCCCTTACCTCTTACCAACTTGGTTGGTTTGATGTCTAGGTCATATTCTTGGACCTTTATGATCCAGTTCCCTCGTAAGCTCCCTAACTCTTGTTGAGTCAAGATAGACTTAATAGCCGTGTCTGGAACCAGCACTACTGTATGAGAATTCCGAATATAGTAGGCAGAAAATTTTGACTGCTTTTACCATGACAAAGGCATGCTTTTCCAATTGTGACATCTTCAGTTCATGAGGCTTAAGAGGAGAGCTCATGAAAGCAATCGGGGATTCGATATCCTCAGATTTTTTTTGCATCAAGATAGTTGATACAGTATGTGCAGACGCATAACTGTACATGATGAAGTCTTTGCTGAAGTCAGGACACACCAAAACAGGATGCGTGAGAGACGGAGGTTTTTATGTCTTTGAATGATGTCCTACCTTCTTCACTCCATTGGAATGTTTGGGACCCTTTCATCATATTAGATATATGACGAGTCTTCTCAGCAAAATCAGGAACAAAGCATTTAAGAAAATTTACCTTTCCGAAGAAAGAGTGAACATCAGTCTTGCTTGTAGGAAAAGTAAGGCTCTGAATAGCCTTGACCCTTTTGACATCTATCTTAGTTCCTTCTTTGGTGATGACATGTCCTAGCAGCTTTCCTTCGGTGACCCCAAAAACTGACTTCTTGGGATTTAGTGAAATCCCATGCTCTCGGCATCTGATCAAGACTTGTTCCAAATGATCACAGTGATCACTTCATTTCTTGGAGAACACAGTCAGGTCATCTAGGTAAACTACGATGACTTTTCCCATCATACCTTTGAATGCAAAGTCCATTGCTCGTTGGAAGGTAGCACCGGTGGTTGATCAAACCAAATGGAATTCTATTGTAGGTGAAGGTACCCCAAGGAGTGGTGAATGTTGTTTTGAACTGATCTTCAGGCGTCACTTGAATTTGATTGTAACCTGAAAAACCATCAAGCATAGACAACATTTCTGAACCGGTTACTGCCTGTAGCACTTGATCCATTATTGGTAGTGGATAGTTATCCTTTAAGGATGACTGGTTCAAGTTGTGAAAGTCCACACATATGCATATCTCACCATTCTTCTTCCACACAGGCACAATATTTACAACCCAAGTACTGTGATGAATTGGAAAAATAATTCTTGCATCCAGCATCTTCTGAATTTCAGCCTGGATGGTACCTGAGATTTTGGGGTTGTAATGCCTTTGCTTTTGACAGAAAGGCTTGACATCGTCCTTGAATGGAATGTCATGCCGAATGTCCTTTGGCTTGAAAGACTTTAGATCAGCATAAGACCATGCTAACACATCCATGTACTTTTTTATCAACTTAACAAATTTTCACTTTTCCTCAGGCGTACAACACTTCCCAATATTCATGGAACGAGGATGTTCCACAGTACCCAGATTGACAGGATTCAGTTTCTGGAGAAGAGGAAGGATCATCCTGTCGCTTTTTCTTGACAAAACAATAGTCATGATTATCAAATAATCATTCTAAGGAAACCAAACCTTTAGGAATCTTATTTCCTTTGAGATGTATCACTGTGTCTTTTTCAGATTCATGTGCTTGACCGGTGAGAGACTCATGACACGTAGAAGTTGATCCATCGAAATGAAGTTCTTTTAAATTGTCAGCTTTCTCCAAAAAATTGATAAGTTGGTTGTCATCATTGAACACTTGCCAGTGTTGTGAATTATCTGGTACACTTGGGCGAAAAAACCACCTCAATGGTATATATATCTATTTTTAACCCTAGGTGAGGGAGCATGAGAGAGGCTGAGATGGCCAATGAATCAGCCATGTCATTTTGAGCTCACGAAACTGATTTGATTGAGAAAGTGTCAAACTCTTTGATGTTATCCCATACTTGCATTGCGGTAGTGTCTGAGCGGTCATTTTTTACTTGGTATACCCCTTTTACCTGATTGACAATTAGCTCAGCATCACCTTGCACTCTTAGATTCTTGATTCCTTTCTCTTTTGCAGCTTACATGCCAAGTAACAAGGATTCATACTCGGTAGTATTATTCGTATTGAAGAACTGTAACTTGAAAGAAAAAGGGAAAATCTCCTCTTCATGAGATATTAGAACAGCCCCAGCACTGCATCCACTTGTTGTGTAACTGCCATCAAACTGCAATGTCCACACTTTGTTAAGATCCTCTTTTTAGACGAGAATGTCCATTTTATCTAAGTCAGTGGATAGGAAGTAGTTCCCCATCCCTGATGATTCAAAAAGAATCTGAGCCTTGGGATCATCAAAATTGGTGACTAGATATTTCTTTTGTGATTCTGGTTCCAATGTCTGCATCACCCCCTTTGACAGGAATCCTGGCTTTGGACCAGTCCATATGAATTTTCCCACCAACTTCTTTACAAAATATCCTCCCTAGAAATATCCCGTATGCTACTAGAATGTCAACTACGAGAATAGTCATTTTTACCCTTTTCTCAGGAAATGCCATGAATGCAAATTGTGCATCCTTGATCTGACCAATCAATGGTACCTATTTGGTTTCCATGGAGTAGCATCTGCCAAAAGGTTTAGTAAGTGTGAGGCCCAAAGCATTGGTGACCTTTACTGGAATAACATTTTCAGAAGCTCTATAATCAATTACAGTTACTTAGTTTATGACCATTGATCAAGAGAGATAGGTAAAAAGGTTCACTTTTCCTCGACGCGGAAGTTGAGGCAACGTTTACATGAGACATAGGAGGAATGGGAAGAATTATTTTTGGGGAAATGGGAGGAGGGATGGCAGCCTGGCTTTGGATATACTTAGTTAATCTTACAAGCTACTCTAGGTTGGACTTGAAGGTACTCAACTTCAGACATCTAGATCTTGGTCTTTTTGGCGTGATCAATTATATCAAATGTGACTAAGGGTTGCACTAACGAAGGAATGAGTCCTTCATTTCACATTTGTAGGGGAGGATTACTGGTCTTTATGGAACTGGAGGAAGGCTGAATTGGAGGAGAAACAGGAGGAAAATATTTCTTTACAAAAGGTTTAGCCGGAGGTTGAGTAGGAAGGGGATTACCTCTTTTAGCGATCGTTGGTGGTGGAGCTAGTACAGCCTGTTCCTTTTGTTTTTCAGCAGCAACTTTTTCTTCTTTTCCTTGCGAGTGAGTGAAAACCGCGTATGATTGTCTACTTGCATACCCTTGGGTACCCTCTTCTTCATCAGATTCCTCATCTTCAAATTCCATATACCCAATAGTAGAGTCGTCAAGTCGGTTCGCTGACATCTTGGTCATCTTTTCCTTGCGATGAAGGTTCTTCGTAATTTGGATCATCTTCTGCGATTTCAACCAAAGCATTAACCAGAGGGGCTTCAATTGCTAACCTTGGAGAAGTAGCAGGAAAATGCGGCCTTTGGGGGGCATTGTTGTGAGTGAAGTTCCTCCATGGGATATCCCGGTACGGAGTGGTAGACGATGTTTGAGCCAATTGCTTCTTTAATGAGAGAAGTCATTCGCCATCTTCTGGAATGCTAGATCTGATGAGGTAGTCTAAGAAGAAGTTGAAGCCTTTTATTTTGACGGCTCTCGTCTTAACTCATCGGATATAAGGAGGTTGTCTTTTATCCAAATGGCCATAGCTTGAGCAAGGACCAAGGTGGGTATTTGTTCCTATAAAAGTAAGAAACTTACTTTCAAACTCATGGCGTTCAAGAAGAAACACTTTTGATTCTCTAATGTTGGCATCATGGCAAGCAGCACACAGTTGATCAGTGAATTGAATCGAGTGATAAAATCATGCATGGTTTCATTGGCCTCCTTCTTCATGTGAGTGATTTGTGATAATAATGCAAATGTGTCTTCTAAAGGTTTGTATCTATCTTCAAATGCAGTCTGCAATGTGGCCCAACTGGTGATAGATCTGGCTGGTAAATGTTGGAACCATTCTGATGTAGGCCCTTGCAAGGTTTCCAGAAAAATACGTACCGATACGTCTTCATGAGTCACATCCAGAATGCTACATGACATAATAAACATATCTATATGCACGTTCATGCTTTGATTTCCTCTCCCATCAAATTTCAAGAAATTCTTGCGATTTCTGCTAGGGAGGGGGTGGACTGGATGTGGCAATGCTAGAGGACCCATGGCGTTTCCCCATGGTACAGGCAGATTTGCTACCATTTGAAAAGCAATAAAAAGAACACGAGTAGGGAGTGTGGTTCCACTTAGCAAAAGAGCACTGCAAGTTGATGTCGAGGCACCTTGTGAAATCTGGCTCTTTCATGGAGGTGAGGCACTTCTGGCTGATCGATCCACTGAGCTCAGTGATGCAAATTGTGTTGGAGTGATACTGAAATTGTGCCTTCAAAGTAGATCAAAAATTGGATCAACTTCCCCACGAGCTCTTCTGCTACGAGTAAATGGTTCACCCGCTAGCGTACCCATTCAGATCTGCAACAATTAGGAGCAGATTTACAACAATCTTTTCATTTATACTTGCTGATTTTCTAATTTTTCTGGCAAAAATCAGCGGCATGTAATTTTTTTAATATTTAATTTACCCTCTTTAAATAATCACCGATTGCGGTTTTCTGACAAAGATTAATAAGGGTAAAAGTGGGTCAATTTAGTAGGCTAATTTTCGGATCTTTGACCTGAATTTTGCAAGGTTTTGAAAATATCATAAAATGTCAGAATCTCAAATCTACTGAAATATACAAGTTTTTGTAAAAAATCAGCAAACTAAAAGTCTCTATCTGGTCCAGATCTATGGATTTGTATAAGGAAATTTTCAGTTTTGATCACTTATGCAAAAAAATTGAGTTTCAACCAAGGGTTAAAATTTGCAATCTGGTAGTGATTTTTACAGTTTTTTTAGTTATTTCCTTAGTTTGATCCCCAGTAGAGTCACCAAAAAATGTTGGTCTAAAAAACTTTCAGTTAGGCAGGTCGTGAGGAAATAGGCCAACAGTGTGCAGGGCATAGCCCCTCTTTGAGACAGCAAAGCGAAATTGTTTTATTGCTAATCTATCAAGCAGGAATCTGTGCAAATCTACACTATTCTAACTTTAGGGGGTTTGGGATCTCATCCCAATAGAGGTAGTTCCAACTATGAATAGAAAGGTAGGAGAGAAGAAATGGAGGAGGGTAGATCTAAAGGAAGAAAAGAAATGAATTCCAAGACGGAAGGGTCAGAAGGTTTATGCTTTGGGCTGGTAGTAAACAGAGCCAAAACTACTTGCATAAAAAATTAAAGCAATACTGATGAACATATGATAATAGTAGGAATGAATCCAACAAAATAAAAAACATATATCTAACTTAAGAAAGATCTGATGTAAATAACACATACATTAAGCACAAAGTCTGAACATATGTATTAATATTTCTTCTATTACAAGAAAACACAAAGTCTTTCTCTCCTCACTTCTCTTTTCATACAAAAAAATGTCCACCCTGAATACAACAAGTATTCAAGTATTTATAGAAGGAGAGAAGGAAAGAAGACAAAAGCAAACCCACTACTTACAAAATATCTTACAAGATATTCACAAAAGGTCTAAAATATCTAAAAGTCAACAATTGACTTTGGGCAAGTTTTTTGGATGACAACATCCCATGATGCAACATGGATGAGGTCATCATGTAGGCCAACATGCTTTTTAAATATTTTACAAAAATGATCAATGCACACATGAGAGGAAAAACTACTCCTCATCATCCCTCTATTTAAACTTGGTGTCTTGCTTTTGATCAGAAGAGTCGATGTGACACTGCACTCAATATTCCACAAACTTTTTGATCATTGCTTGAAGTTGATCATGGTTGGGACCATTAAAATGGTCACGAATGACTTCACAAGTTTCTTTTTCATTCTTGAGCTTGTCAGGTAGTGCACACGAAAGTGTCGCATGCATCGATTAAAAATCCAATGAAATCATGGCAGGCCAAGAGGTTATTGATTGACTCTTGGTCGAAAGTGACCTCTGGTGCTAAACCTTGAGTGACGATAGCCTTGAAGCGCTGGAATGTATCGTCTACTTCCCTCAAGTTATACGATTCACTGAGCAATCCCTGGAGATATTTTTGTAACTGTCTGCTCCATGTTGTATCGTGCATCCAGGGCTTCATCTTTGATTTTATCGATTCTCTCCAGGATATATTCCATCTGATCAACCCGGTAATCTAATGCAATGAGAGCTTTATTATGTGCACATGGGTGATCGATAATGCCTGACCTTCAATAGGTTGTTAGCTGAGCAATTAACCATTATCTTGGAACGTTTCATGCTGCAACCTGGAGCATTATCCAACTCTTCAGATAGGGCGCTTGCTACTGCTTGTAGCTCCTTATTTGCTTGAGTTATATCATGATAGAGCAATGTGAATTTCCCAATCATTTCTTCACTATCTCTGAGGATCCGCTCAATCCAGGATGATACTGTTGTACCTTGTTCACCAATCTTAACATATTCATTTATTTTATCCTGACTGAGAACTTGAATGGGTTCGGCAGCAGTCACAGGAGGAGTGTTTCCCATTTTTTGCAATGCTTGGAGGAGATGTTTGTTTCGTTCCTTGAGTATCCTTTTCTCCTCTTTTATCCTCTTGGAGCTTCTTGCAGAGAGCATCCATGGCAGACAAGGCTTCTCCTTGTAGGCTTTCAGATGAGGTCTCCATTGTGACTTGAGTCACCGTGAAGTCTGTGGGAGACAGATCTTCTTTTCTCTTGGTGGGATCCAGGTAAAGCTATCTCCACGATTCTCTCCTTCTGAAGTGCTTTTAGAAAAGTGAGTTATCACTTTCTGCTTCTTGGTTCCCTTCTTTGGAATAATGGAGAAATCCATGGCTGCAAAATCGGAAATTTCCTTTTATGCTGGCTCAGATGGTCAGAAATCCAACTAGGACTTAGGGGAGTGGGAATGGAGGGAGATGAACAAAAAGGAATGAGAGGGGGAAGAATAGAAGAGGCCTCAGGGAAGTGTGTTGAAACACTTAGTGGTGGCATTGATAGGTATTTCAGCACAACCACCGATGCTTTTGGGGCCTGGATTTACTAATGGGGAGGAGAATGACATGGAAATGGAAGGGATCGTCATTAGGATTGAGGGAACACTAGGTGATAGATCCGTAAGAGAGGAGAAGATGGAAGAGGTGAGAGATGGAAGGGAGGAAGGGAGAGGAGAAGACATAACCATAGGGATAGATGATTGAATGATAGGAGGAGGAGAAGAAAGTGGAAGAAGGGATAATGGGTACCTCAGTAGTTGTAGTAGTGATAACATCCTTGGTGGATGTATCCGTTGAAACCTATACTATTTCTTCTTTACCTAGAGACACCAGGTTGACTACTTACTTCTCAGAAGTAGGAGGGAGGCCTTCGGGAGTTTCTTCTTGTCTGCTTGGTTTACCCTCCTTGTCTTTCCCTTTTCCTTTCGGCACATGGGCCGGTCTTAGAGGTGCTATGCCTGAAGGAGAAGTAGTGAAATCAACTCCGAGGTAGGTGATACCATTCTGTTTTTGGTGCACTGCAATATGGGCTTAACCCTTTCCTGAATGGTTTTCAGCGCTTTGGCTCTGTCGATCTCCACGAATGGCCAATCATCCCCATCTGTGTCAAGGTAAACCTGTTTAATTTCTTGATCAGTCTCTTGGAATTCCTTTGGGATGATGGCTACGCCATAGTGGATGATCTCCTCTAGAGCTAGTCGGGAGTGATCATTTCGCCTGATGTCTATCTCATGTGTCAGGTCGATCCAAATGTCCTTGATCTCAGGAACATGGATGGGATCAATTTTTTCCTTTAAATAGGATGTGTAACACCTAATCCCAATGTAGGCTAACCCATTACCCAATATAATTAATTGCTATGTGAGCCCATTATAACTAACTACGGGGATGTGTGCCACATGTCGGAATCTCCATCAACCCATATACATTATATTATCATATCCCATGTGAACCCATACATGTAACTCTGGGGATGTGTGCCACATGTCAGCATCTCCATCAACCCATATATATTATATTATCATATCCCAAGGTACATAGCATTGCCTCCCTCTTTGACATGTTTCGTCCCCGAAACATAAGAAGAATCCATATAATGAGTGCACTTTAAATTATTGCACACTTGTCGCCATGCTCGATCATCTAACCACCCATATGAAATCCTAGGGGGTGATGCTGCTCCAAACCTGATTCCATATTCCCTTGTGCTCATCTGATTCCATCTTGGTCCATATGTGTTCCTCCCCAGCATCCATGTATATCCATAATTATTAATGTGATTCCATGTCATATAATTATTGTTCCATTGATTCCATGTATAGCCAAAAGTATTCTTGTGATTCCCTGTATATCCATATGTATTTTTATCCTCATGTGTCCTAACATGTCTCCATGATTTTTTTCCTCTCATGATGGTGTGGGTGTCAATATGGTGCCACCTTCGTATACTCAACCTTATCAACCTTTTCGTCAACTTTCTTGTCCTTTTCCACCTTGTCTGTTACTTCTTTTTTCTCTTGAGTAGAGAAATTATTTGTGACTTTATGTTTTTCATCCTCTCCTTCTGATTCATCCTTATTCCCTTCGTCACCATCTTTATGATCTAATTTTATAGTACTTTTTTCTTTGCTAAGTGTGATATCTTGCAATGTAATTTTCTTTCTCTTATACCATAATTTCATGAATTTCTTTTACACGTTAAGATTAATTGTTCCCAAGCTCTCTAACCAAGGATATCCAAGAACAATGTCCATACCATCCATATCTAAAGCATAAAAATATGAATGTAAAACATATTTATCCATAGAGAGCTTTAAATCTTCAAAATCTTGAATATGCTTACCATCCACTTGAGCTTCCTTGATATGCTTTGTTTGCACATGTAGATTTTGAGCTACATCCATATTGATGAAGTTATATTTGCTGCTAGGGTTTATGGAAACAATTACCTTTTTTCTTTGAATTAACCCTTTAAACTGAAATATTGAAGCTTCCTTCCTTGGAGATGCACTATCCTGTGTAGCAGCTTCATCATCAACATTTTCTTCTTCTGCACCATCAACATTTTCTTCTTCTGATGTTGCTATTGCTTCTTCTTCTTCTTCTTCTTTTTAACAATTTTTTTTTTCTTTTTTGTTTCCCATCTAGCTAAGAAAATATCCTCTATTTCCTCCCAATCCCAATCCAATTGATATATATCCAAATAAGAATACCAATGTCACGCTTTCCCACCGAGATGAAGATAAAAACTAACCCATACTAAACATTATTCAAAATACATTTGTTTAAATTGTATCCACCATTTTTTGCATCAATTTCCCCATTACCATAGAAAATTGGTATATCCATGATGTATAAAAATTAGGGTTTCACAAACTTAATCTTTTGAAAAATATTTTACCTGATGATTTCGTCAATCATTCAGCCTCAAATCTGAAACCACAAAGTAGTAACCCCTGCTAAAAATTTTAGAGATTTCCGAAAATGTAAGAAATTTAGGAAAATTCCTCAAATTGCGGCTTGTGGAACAAAATAGTGAAAAATAATAAAACTAAAATAACTCTGACAAATATATCCAAAAATTCTGAAATTTCAATGGTATCACCTTTTAATATGTTACCATCAACCCAAAAACAATTATTTCCTAATTCGTCATAATTCAGAAGATATAGACAAAACTGTAGAATTAGGGTTTCAACCCTAAAACGGACACAACTTTTGTAAAACAGCTCCAAAAAATCTGAAATTTGGAGGGAAGATCACTTAAACTATGTATCCACTCCCCACAAAAAATATCTAAAAAAAATGTATGTAGATATCTAGATATAGATGAATAACCAAAATTAGGGGTTCATCCCACAAATTACCGAGATCACTGCTTTTATACCACTTGATATGAAAATTATGATCGAGTTACCAATCTATTTGAGGTCGCGATGGATGCTGATCTGCACGAGATTTTTAAGTCATTTACACACATCATGTGTGTTTATGTGGCCATGGATCAGAAGACAGGGATTAGTAGGGGGTTTGGTTTTGTTAACTCCGTCAACATGGAGGACACACATAAAGCTATCAACATGGAGGATGCACAAAGAGCTATCAATAAGCTCAATGGTTATACTTATGAAAATTTTATTCTAAGAGATGAATGGTCCACTACTATGGTATTTATCTAGATGATTTGTATTCTACTTTTTTTACCCCTTAAGACAATGCAAGATGTTGAAGTTCTGTATTGTTTGATATCTTCCACCGAATTTGATGTAAATGATGATACAAAGGATTTGAGTTGGTTTCTTTGTTCTTCTAAGAAACATTTTCTCCTAAGAGAGTGTCTTCCTAACATTCATGTAGAGTTTGAATACCACTACAATGTCATACGCTCTTAATATCAAACAATATTATCCTCTATTGATTACATTCAACAGGTATCCACTTTAACAAATAATTTGTTCAATTTTATTTGTAATATGAATTTACTAGTTAAATTCACTTAAATCTAAACAAAATATGAAGATTCGACAGGACCGTAACCATAAATTGTTCAATATTTGTGGAAGAGAGAATAAAAATACCTCAAACCCCTCAAACCCTAAAAAAATATTAACTCGAAAACCTTGACAAGAATTTTACATGAGCATAAGGATTATTATTTTTATTTGTAGGGTTTTACTTGATAACCAATGATTTGAGTGATTAAGGAGAATGAGATAAGCATTACATGTTGCACTCTTTACATGAATGGGTTATACATTTTAGAACATAATGTTAATGACATTTTAAAACTATTAAAAATGTTATTCCAAAGCAACAAATAGATCCTAATGGCCGCTAGCCAGTATAAAATAGAAATAGTGATGGCATCTGGTAGAGTGTAATGTGGGGAGCTTAAAGAGGAGGATAAAAAAGACCTAGATTTTCATACGCCACCATCAAATATAATTTTTCCAAAATAAAACGGTGTGAAGAAGATCATGTAATATAAGTTCAACGAGCATGGCAAGAAGGTTGTTCACACCACTACCATGCACATTCGCAAAGTGGCCAAAGCATGCCTTATCAAGCATGATCTCTAGCACCGCGAGTGGTGCAAGTTTGGTGTTGTTACTAACTAAGTGACCCTCAGTGAACTTTACAGGCATTTCCTTAGAATAAATCATGTTGGAGTGTCACCGCCGCTGGGATCCAAGGCCGATGATTCAAAATCTAGTGGAGATGTGTTGTCTGTCCTTGCTGGCTTCAAGGGTGGTGTGGTAGATTTAATTGATAAAACCTTTCTGTATATTGTGTGCGACTCTCTCTAGTAATGTAATTTTTAATAATGTGTTTTTATCAATCATGGGTAGCCTTTACTCATAATCTTTCCTTTTTTTTGGTTTTCCTGAGACCCCCTTATAGTTAGTGCTTTGTTTTTTTGCTAGGCTTGGCCTAGTGTGCTTGTGGATTTGGGGATTTCTCTCATACCGTCCGCTTATTTTGTTGAGATAATATTGTATAATGTTGCATTTAATATAATATAAGAGCCTTTTCATCAAATAATCTAGCCATTGCATGGGAAAATGTTGATGATGTCATCCATTTTTTATTGCGTCGACCTTCCTCACACGAGTTGAGGGAATATTTAATTAGGTTGTGATTTCTCCTTTCCTCACTCATTTTCTCACATTTTTGTTTGTTGTTTTCCCCCTTCCCTCTCATGGAATCAACTTATGTTACATCATCCTCTTGTGCAAAAATAAGCAGAAAACAACTCTTATCTCTTTTATTTCTGATAGGCATCTTCACAATGTCTTTCGCATAGACTCCATAGATGTTATGAATGTGATTGTGAACGTCCTGGGTGTGGATTATCTCCTGAGCATCAAGATATCTCATGTAAAATCTAATATTACAGGTATCTTCATGTTCAATTTCATGTTGTTGTGTGTAGATAAAGCAGTGATCATGGCGTTTGCATCGTATTTCATTTACCCAAAACATCATGTGGGTTTGGTCGAAGCTCTGGAAGAAATATGCCTTCTTTCTCTCTTTACAAAGTTTTATCCTTTTCCGTCATTTTTTTGGGTTGACAGTAGGATTTTTGATTCCTTGGAATTGAAACTTCAGGTCTTACTTAAATTTTTTGACTTTATTCAAAGCATTTTTCGATCCAATGGGGGGTCTATCTCTAGTGTGCCATCCCTAGACCTGGTCGTGCTCACAAAACCTACCTCGTCCCTTCCTGATCACATGGTATACTTGAAGTTTTTTATGGCATGTCCTTTTCCTTTCTTAAGATTATTGGAACGTTTGGCTGGGTGGAAACCTAGGTTTTCTATATCATTCACATTCTTTTTTTGTGTATTCATGGCTATATGTTTTTTGTAGGATTGGTTATTCATGTTACTTGTAGGGTGGGGACCCCATCAACCCTTTGGTTCATAGCTCCGGTCAAAAGCGTTTAACTATCTAAAAAACAAAATTATGTAATTTGTCCCTAAATTTATTTGAGAACAAGTTTCTGTATAATGTGCATGACTATCTTAATAATGGTTATATGTATAATGTGTGATTATCTTTAGGAAATTTATAATATAGTAAAGGATTTAAATGATAATAGATATCTTAATATAGAAAATAGTGTAGATAACATTTTTATTTTTGATGAATTATTATTTGATTAATAGTAATTTACCTCGTTAAGCTACACTGACATTACCTAGCGAGCATTAAGTATTAAATCTCTTACTTTGATTTCTTAAGGTAAAATTATTGTCTCGACTTCAAACTATCTGCTACAAAAAAAAATTCACATCAGTTTAAGGTATATAAAGAATTGAAAAATTGTAAGGCACTTCAACAATCAGTGTGTTCATAGATATCATGAAAACAATTTTAATTTATAATGAATTATTCTATGAATTTGGGATTCTAACATGACGAATCTAGTATTCCAATGAAATTCAAATTCTTCTTAAAATAATTTACCATAATTCTACCTTTAGAATTTAGGAGTTTTAATTTATTTCATATCTATATTTAATTATGAAAATATATCCTCCGGACAAAGGGAGTAGGAGAATTTTTATTTTCATTTAAAGTGTTAAGTGTGGGAAGAAAATGTCCGCGGTGATTTCATGTCCCTTCTTTCAAGGTATGCAAGGATGGCGGAAGGTGACGTGGGGGTTACTAATGAATGATGTTGCACATTTATAACTATTAAGGGGATGTCAATGTTCTTGTAATCTGAGTTTATTCCTCTATTGGAATATGGGTTTATAACTATTAATGGGATGTTAATGTTCTGGTAATGTGACCACCATCGAGGTTTATAACTATTAAGGGGAGGTTAATTTTATTTTAATGCGAGCACCACCAGGGTTTATAACTATTAATGGGATGTTAATGTTCTTATAATGTGAGTACTCGCCAGGGTTTATAACTATTAAGGGGATGTTAATGATCTTGTAATACTTGGTGTATTGGTATTGTAGTTGTGTGGTCAGGTCTGTGTAGAATTGAACAGAGAGTTTTTCTTCGTGATAACCTAGTTGTTAATAAGAATATGGGGGAAGATTTTTTCACACTGAGCCTTAGGATCTTAATGATGTTAAATTTGAGGCTATGAAGGTGTTCGACCGAATGGGATTGTCCCCTTTCTTAAATATTTTTGAGGGGTACAACGAGCAACTCAATAAGGATTTTGGATAGGCATGCCAACTGGCCAAGAAATTGACAGGGGGAAAATTTGGTGTTATGGGGAGTAAAAATTGAATTATCAATCAACACATTAGAGTATTCTCACTGTCAAGTGTACTTTACAACACCTTCAAACTCTTGGACAACTAACTAATGCATACATAAAATGTGCATTATAGGGGACATCAAAGCAGAGGAAAATGGAACTATCTGAAGATGATGTAACCACTCTGGAAACTAACATTGAATCACTGGCTGAGGAATGGGCCACTCTGGTGGCCAACTTGGAGAAAATGAAAAATTAGTGGTTGTTGTTAGGTTATTGTTTAGTGTTGTTAGTTTTGTGTTTTTATTGTTGTTAGTTTACTCTATTGGCTGTTAATTTTGATTATTTTTGTGTGGGACTATATTTTTATATGGTTTGATATTGAATATTTTCTCTATTTTGGAGCTTCGTTATGTATGGGGTAGGGTCCCCTCAACCATCTTTTACCTAATGTCAAAAAAAATCTTACTCTCTAACTGGAATGGTCCACTCCAAAGAAAACTTTTTTTATAAATTGAAGCAAGGCAAGCTTAAAAGAAGACATCTTTCCTTCTTTCAATGGATTCTTTTACTTATTTCCACTTAACATAAAGATTTTGTCTCACATTTAGTTTAATATTGCTTCAATGTAGACCAAAATCACTTTGGCTCTAACATGTTTCTTATCAAATCATGTGAAAGTAGCAAGTATTGCATTGTCAATTATTATTTGATTTTCTCTCTATAGTGAGTAGTGCAGGTTTTAAATATATGATTCTTGAAGGAATGTGATGTGGAAGGATATTTACCTATTCTATGAGTTATAATATGGTTCCCCCAATAATAATGATGCTATAACAAAATAACTAGCTTTTAAAATTAATTCGTACAGAAATGTGTATCAGATACATAGATGCACTATAAAGGACTAGAGTTGGTATCTTTCTTTTTTCTAAGAAACATGTTCTCATAAGAGTTCCTTTCTAAATAGGCGTGCAAAGATCGAATACCCTTGCAATTTCATAAATCGTTGCTCTCAAACAATATCATCCGTTGTTGATTACGTTTAACAGATATCCACTTTAACGAACACTTTTGTTTAATTTTAATTATAATAGTAATTTGATATTTAAATTCACTTAAATCTAAATAAAATATGAAGATTCGACGGGACCGTAACCCTAAATTTCTTAAGATTTTTGGTAGAGAGAATAGGAAGCCCTTGCACCCCTCAAACCTTAAAAAATATTAACTCGAAAACCTTGACAAGAAGTTTACGTGATCATAAGTATTCTTATTTTTATTTGTAGGGTTTTACTGCGATAACCAACTATTTGAGTGTCTACACACCATTAATATATTTTCTCCATACATGTGAGGATTTCATTACTTTTCCCTTTTCTTCAACTAGGGACGACAGTGATGGTGTCCGACAGAGTGAGATGCAGGGAGCTTGAATAGGAGGGTGATCGAATATTTCTTCTCACACAGCGGAATATCATCAGTCTAGATGAAGAATATCATTGAAGATATTTATATGGATTCTTTTACAAAGAATATGGTGGTTTGCACCACTACCATGTGCATTAGAAGATGGATTACATTTAATTAAATTCTTATAGTCCCAGTCATTCTCTAGTTATAGTGAGGTTCAATCAAATCATATTAAATTAACCTAGAAGTGTTTCACATCTCTTTAAAGTCATTAGCCTAGTGGTCATTAACCTCTATAAAAATGATAAAATACATCTAACGTGCGTCAAATTTAACACCACGTTGTGACATTTTTTGTAACCATTGAAGGACAAGAGAATATGTTTGTTATCCCGTATAAATCAAAATCATGTTGTGTACATAACATGTCATAAATAATGCCTAGTGTTAGCTAAACCGTATAGGATAGCATAAAGAATGGTTGGTGGTCGCTAGCCCTTATAATATATCATAAATCATGTTTGGCAACCGCTAACCCTTATAACATTACATAAATAATGGCTGGTAGTTACTAGCCCTTATACAACAGAAACATGTTCTGTACATAACAAAACATAAATAATGCCTACTAGACGCTATCCCATATAATGGATTCTAATATTTGATTTTCTGGATTCCAATATATAGGAATTTGAAGTACATATAATTCTAATATAGGTGATCTTGGAATCCAATATGTGTGATTTTGGAGTACAGATAATTCCAATATTTAACATTTTGGAATCCAAAAAAGGTGATTTCAAATTCCAATATCGGATGGTTTTCTTAATAACTTAGACTGGAATAAGTCTCAATTTAGTGAAATAAGCATTATATATATACATCGTATTCATAAAAATGCATTCCTCTCTTTTCCCTACTCGAAGAAGGATCTCCCTTATACATAGATGAAGATCTATGAGATAACTTGGGATCCTCCATGGCATGGCTACAAGTCCTCTTATGCTCAAAACTCAACTACACTTGAACCTATAAATGCATACATTTTTTAAAAAAAAACTTGATGTATAAGTTTTCCACATGTATAAGACAATGCTAATGAAACTGCTTACATGTACACTTACTTACCGTAATCTCTTGGTCACATTGAATATACATCTAATGCTTAGCAGAGTCAATGGGAGATACTAGATCATGAACTAGGGTTTCCAAATGATGAGCTAGAGGATTGTGTGCCCTTGAAGAGAAAATGGAAGGGGTTGTACTCTACATACACATAAAATTAAAAAATCAAACATAAAAATTATCTTTTAGAACTATATTATCAATAAAAAAATTTAAATGCAGATCTAAACATTTAAACCAACTAAGTACATGTGTAATGACAATATTTTAACTAAGTTTATCAATATACAACTATTTTTACTATGCCACGCCTATGAATCATATGTACAGGGTTACTACCAATCACAAATAACTCTTGCATATACACAATGCATTCATGTTGACTATCTACATGATGCTACAATGAGGGAAATTATTAAAATAATTAGACATAATATGAAGTAAAAAATATAGTTAATGAAAATACATAATGTTTATACCTCATTGAGTTGTTTCGCGGATGAAATCATAGTGGAAACACATTTTTATACTCCTCGTAGAGATGGTAGTGTGTTTTGTTTAGTAATATACTTTATAAAAAATACATCACATCAAGTTAGTTAAGCATATATAATATATATACTAGAGCATACATATATAGACATATATTTGATTGAAATTTGTATATATATAGATATAGATATAGATATATACATATACATATACATATACATATACCTATACATATAGATGTGTATATATAGATGTATTTACATATACATGTACATGTTATATATACACATATATATGTATATGTATATGTGTGTGTGTGTGGTATACCACACACACACACACACATATACATATATATGATGTATTGTATATATATACGTACATGTATATGTATATCACATCTATTATATACATCTATATGTATAGGTATATATATATATATTTTTATATATATGTATATATATATTATATACATATATACATATGTATGTAGTTGTATTTATTTTTCATGTATGTATTGTGTGTGTTTGTAGATTTACATAAATACATACATACATACAAAATACATACATACATAATACATACATATATATGTATATGTATATATATGATATATATATGGTATATATATATATGTATATATTATATTATATATATATCTATATACCACCTTATATATATATATGTCTATATGTATATATATACATATATCATGTACATGTATATATATGTATATATATATACATGTATATACATGATATATGTATATCTACATGTCTATCTCTAGATATATCTATATATATATATATGATACTGTCTCCTACTCCCCCATCTCATATATAGATATATGTCTATACATCTATTTACATACATACATATATATATATATATATATATCATGTACATGTGTGTGGTGTATATATATATACCTACATCCTACATAACATCATACATTACATACACACACACTAACACATATATATAGATACATACATCTATAGATATATGTATACATCTATATCTCTATACATACATCATACATATATAGATATAGATATATACATCTATATATATCTCTATATCTATATATATATATTATCGGTATGTATGTATGTATGTATGTATAGATATAGATGTATACATATATCTATATATGTATGTATGTATATATATATATATATATATGGTATGTACATGATTTTTTTTTAGAAATTTAACATTCTAAATTAACTTTGTGAATGTATACATTGGCATGGTCCTCGCAACCTATGGTTGTGATGATGACGTGTTTCTCGCATGTCGTAATATTAATTCATACATGTACATATGTATGTGTAAATTATTAAATTTGAACAAATTCAAATACAATAATTTTGAAATTTTAACATATATGTGTAAATCAAGCACTCAGATCTTTTTGTAACATGTAATAAAAAAATTCATTTGAAGGTGTCACCGATGTCTAAAATCATATGCATCACTCAAAAAAATTTAGACATGGCCACATCATCATGTGTACCATCGGCGATAACTCTACATACACCACTTTGCATGAAACTATCATCCTCATTGGGTCCCATGCATATGATACCAAATGATGCCTAAAGATGTGGCCTCATGCTACTACTACCTAGAAGAATCCTCTATCTACCTCCACTAATATCGGTATCAAAAACATCCCTCATATAATAGACAATGGTATCAGAGTGTGCTTGAAGCACGTGCAGTGTATTGATCTCTATTTATCCTTCACTATTATAGGGATAGCCTCAGGATGATGGGAATTTTGTGTGGGGACTCTCACCTGTTGAATACCAACACATTGTACACCTGGTCTATCTTGTGCAAATCCTTTTCCTCGACCTTGAAAATTGTGGTAGTCAAAATAGTTCAGGATCTCATTGAGGATACACTCACGATAGAGTTTCCTCAAATAGTATAATGGAACCTAATTGTTATTACAAGGTGGTATATCAAATACCATCCACCATTGGTCCCAAAAATTATTTTTAATCAGATCATTGTTGCACCATTGGATTAGAAACCATTTGCATGACAACATGAGTTGTAAATTGGTTCTAGGGTCCATCAATAATTCACATATAAGGTCTTTTGTAATTAGTTTTTTTTACATATGAATATGATAATTAATCAGCATAATAAACCATACAAGTCTATTTATAAGATTTCCACCGATCAATTTGAATCATTGTCGCATCAACCTGAGGCAATAATTCCTTCCAATGTATTTTCAAGCGAGGCACGGTGGGAGTTTGTGGAATGGGGATCCCTAATTGTTTTAATCAATTCCTCAATTTCAACTTATTCTCCACTATATGGGATGCTAATTCCTTCTGAATACTTAGATGATGTTCAAAAATTGTAAGAGGGCTAGGAGGGTTGTGATTATTTATTGGGTTTTGTTGTGGTTGTGGAGGAATTGTAAGAATAAAAACAATGTATTTAATTAAAATCTACAATACAATTACCTAATTTGATTTCAATTCAGAGAAAAAAAAATTCACTATAGTCGAGGTGCTTGTACGAAATAAAAAAGTTCGATTTGTGATATTGGTAGAGAGGCATTCCGATATTAGGATGGGACCAAGTGGATGCAATCAAAATATCCTTCTTTATTTATTGAAGAGATTGAAGCATACATATGTTTGAATACGTTGTTCTTATGACATTTCTCACCATAGAGGCAATTCTCCCATATAAAACAATGAAAACTCAGTGATTGTAGACAAAGAAAATGGATAATTTAGAAGAACAACATGTATAAGGAAGGAGGACTGAGTATTATTGACTTGGTATAAATCAAGGATACATTACAGTGAAGAAAAACACTTTTATATTTACATTCAGATATGAACAAAAGGTCCAACACTTAATTTGGTAAAACAATGGGAATATGATGTAGATGAAATGAATAAACTACATAAAGCAACAAGAGTTAGATTCGTTACCCTATAAGAGGATCTAAATCAACCAATTTCAACTTAACTCAAGAATCCAAATCTTGTTTACCAACATGTCAAAATACAATATTCAAGTGTATCAATAGCTAAAAATGTCTTAAATATTCTCAAAGACATCAAACCATCATGATTAGTCACTTGAAAAAGTTGCATTCCATCAATTTCCACCAAACACCATAGATACCTTAAAATCTTCTAGTAGTCCCCCAAAAGGATGAATTTTGACAAAAACAACAAAATACCAAGAATCTTCCTTGAGTGTTAAGACTATTCAATACCCATTATACCCCTTAGAGTGATTTAAAAGTTTCACCAACCCGTTATAATCCCATGTGTTTTTATTCTCAAAATACTATTTAGGATTAGGTCTTGCAATTAGCCCTTTAAAGGTACAAACCCTATATAGTTGGGAAAAATATACAATTTTTTGAGCAGAAATGATTAGTGATCCTGAAACCCTTTATCATCCTCCTTAATTGTAGTTAATTTCAAGTTCTAACTCTAAGTACAACACCTCCATCTTCAACCTCTCCTTTAAAACTAGGTCTTCAATTTAATACCTCTAGGTAAATGTAGGTAATGAGCTAATTAGGGTTCTAACTCAACTACCCCCAACTATGATTAGACTCAACAAAGTGAGGTTATAACCTAGGTAGAGTTACGAAGTAGTGTCAAGGTGGAGAACATGTCTCATGAGCACTTATTTCATAATTTAATATCCCTATACTAACACCTAGGCTTATAACATTACTAACATGAAAAAATAAATATTCAGATTGTGGTTTTGGAAGGAAACCTCCAAAACGCCACGTATTAAATCCAAAGGCATCCAAATGGACTAGAAACACAACATATAAATCAAAGTGGACTCTACAACACCCCTAAATACCTAGGAAAAACAAAATTTATTAATTACAAGGATGCTCTTGCATCATACTCCCCAAGTGGATAAAATTGAGCTCATGTTTTGCTTTTATTTCTTGTCTTCCAATTTATTTTCCTTCTTTCCTTCATTCTCTTCCTCTTTTTCTTGTCTCTTTCCATCTTGAATCTTCCTTTTCTTTACTTTATCTTCTATGCTCTTTTCTTATTTTTTTTGTCTTCATATTTTTTTGTCTTTATCTTCAATATTTCTCTTCTTTTCTCCTTTCACTCTTTGTTTCCATATGGAATCAGCTTCTTATATGTCTTCATCATACCATATATTCTTCAAATATGATTTATCTTGATCTTCATGCTCTTTGTCTTCTTCTTCATCATGTAACATCTTTGTTATCTCTTTCTCTGCTTGTTGATTTTCTTCTTCATCTTTAGTTTTTTTTTATTCCACTGATTCATCCATGATTTCTTGTCATTTCATATCTCTTTCTGTTACATGATTTATATCATCTTCATTTGTTATTTCATCTTCAGTTTCTTTGACTTGTACACCTTCATTCATATAAAAAAAAAAACTATTCTTCATTTTCTTTACCTAGATTCATACATGAAAAATAAATATTAGAATAAAAATATGGATACCATATAACATCATGATATTATCCTTTGATGATATCTTCTTCTTATTCTCTCTCTTGATCCTCTTCTTCAATATACTTCTATTCTTATTCATCCAAGATCACACCAACCTCAAGGTATCAATAAATGACTTCTATACACATCATTTTTTGCATGTCCTCTTCTCTATTCAAAGCAATAACTTTATTCCTCTCAACAAGCCACTCAATGGGCCATTTCACTCTTCTCTTCACACTCTATCCAAGAGATTTGCATTCCCTCTTATTTCTCTCTATCATCCACTTCATCAAATCCTCTTCTATCTCACTTATCTCTTCTATCATCTCTTCGTTTGTCAGCCTCTTATTTCTCTCACTCTTCTTCAAATCATCACGATATCCAACTGGAAAGAAACCCTTCATTTTTCTCACTTTTCTCTTTACTCTCTCTCTCTCTCTATTCTCCTTCACAAGAGATTATTTTACACCTTTCTTATTCTAATTACCTCACCTAGGATGCTACGTGGTCCTTTGGCACCAATTTCTCTTTTCTCTCAACCTCCAAGTTTGTTTCACCTTGGTTGTATTATTCCTTCTTTATTTTTCTCTTTCAAGCCTTCTCAAAGGCTAAGGTTTTTCCCTTCTTTCTTCACTATCTTCTTCACTATCAACTTAACTTATTCTCCAAGAGAAATCCTCACTCTAATGCCATTATGATGCATAAGAAATGAATCCACTACACAAATGTACAAGATTTAGATTCATCACATGTAAGAGGATCCAAATAAACCGATTTCAACTTAACTCAAGAAGCCAAATATTTCTTACAAATGTAAAAATGCTATAATCAATTATATCAATATCTAAAAAGGTCTTAAATATGCTCAAAGCCATTAAACAATGATGATTAGTCACTTGAAAAAATTTCATTCTATCATTTTCCACCAAACACTATATAAACACTAAAATTTGATAGTAGCCCTCCAAAACGATTTTTTTTTTACCAAAATAACAAAATACCTAGAATCTTCCTTGACTATCAAAAATTTTCAATACCCGTTTTGCCCCTTAAATTAATTCCAAAGTTTCACCAACCAAATATAAGCCCATGCAGTTTAATTCCCAATCTACCGTGTAGGATTAGGTCGTGCAATTAACCCTTCAAAGGTACAAACCATGTGGCTGGGGAAACTCTACAAATTTCTATGCAAAAATTATTAGTGATCCTGACATCCTTTACCCTCCTCATGCTTTGTGGTTAATTTTATCTTTTAAATCTAAGTAAAATATGTCCAACTTCAACCTCTCCTTAAAAACTAGGTATCCAATCGAATACCTCTTGGAATATGTAGGGAATGAGGTAGTTAGGGTTTTAACTCAACTACCCCCACCTGTTATTAGGCTCACCAAAGTGAGGTTAAAATCTAGGTAGAGTTAAGAAGTCAGGTCAATGTGGAGAACATGTCTCATGAGCACTTATTTCAACATTTAATATCCCTATAGTAACACCTAGGCCGATAACCTACTAACATGACAATTTAAATATTCAAATCGTGGTTTTGGAGGGAATCCTCCAAAAATCCACTTATTACATTCAAATGAGTCCAAATGGAATAGAAACAGAATATAGAAATCTAAATGGACTCTAGAACACCCTTAAACACCTAGAGAAGCCAAAATTGATTAATCACAAGGATGCTCCTACATAAAAATAGAAAGGATGGGATAAAATCCATTCTTTGATTGGAAAATGCAATAAATAAATATGAAAGTAATTATTTGACATTCAATGACAATGGTGTCAACACCAATTGGAAAAATTAATAGTTTGTACCCAAGAAATGTTATAGAGATGTCAATATGAATGCATAGAAGAAGTTTAAGTTGAAGGAGTGAACTATAAATATTGCAAGAAGAAGATGGGTGAAGAAAGAGTTTGAAGTAGGAAAATTTCAGGGGTGGGGAGACTATTGGGGGAAAGATAAGTGATCATATTGCTACTAGAGGAAGAAAGGGGGATCCAATATTGCCAAACAATATAAAAATAATCAACCATATAAAAATCATCATGTCTAGACTATAATAAACTATGAAAAAATGATTTCATTATTTCCCTTTTTAACATTTCTTTTCCATTTTCCCACTCTCAGCCTAATGTGCACACTAATAGTTAGACTAAAGTTAAATTGCAACTGTGTATTTACAAACAAAAATATTAATAATAAATACAAATGATTGTCCTATTTAAGGTAATATTTGTTGAGTATTGAATATTTCTTAAGAGTGACCAACCTAAAAAGCCTTACTTTTCAATGGATTTGGAAGCTTTTGGGATTTCTGTAAGTAGATTATTATTTGTTTTGACAACATAGGCATAAAATTAATACAAACATAAAAATGTAAACACAATGAAACTAAATAATACTTTCAAACATTAAAATATGGTTATTGAGAATAAATTTCAACACATGTTGTAAGCGTGGCATAAAATGGACAATTTCAAATATTATTAATTAAATATAGGTTGAATATATCATAACATAGTGGATAACAATGTTGAGCTTATATGAGTTGTAATGTGTTTTGAAATATATGTTATCTTAAATTGTTTTAAGTTTGTGTGATGGAGAGTAGTGAATGATGTAGTACGCCTAAAACATCAAACAATAAACACTTCCTAAAATATGCCTTGATGGATGTTTGAACCCTAATGTCAATAATTTATTTTCCACTGCCCACATGTATGCTAGCAAAGGTGAGTTGATTGGATTGAATATCTTTTATTTTGTATTTTTTCAAACAATTTCAATGGATCTTGAGGATGACCATGTCTTCTATAAGCAACAATTATTACAAGCCATGAAAACATTTGGTCAAGCACCCGGCTTCCATCTACTAAGGCTCTCATTTTTGGCATTTAAATTTTCCCAGGAACTTTTCATCAACCCCATTTTGTGAATGTCCTAAAATCACTATACTCCATGAGATGACATCTCTCTAGGGTGTTTTGTCAAGCAATTTAGATTTCCTATGTATTCATCTACATTCAACATACATATCAAACATGGTACTTGTAACTACAACATTTTAAACAAAAAACTTCATGTTATTCCTCAATGGATATCTATCCATTGAATTTGGTGGAACAATTTCAATGGCTTATGCCAGGATTTTAGTCAAACAGTTCGCATGGCCGCATCAGGGGCCACCTATGAGTTCTAAAAGTTATGGCTCATGTAGGGTACTATTTTTCTAGAGAGGGAAGGGTGTGGCTACAAACATCTTTTTCTCTAGAAATTTGACAAAGTGGGAAGCACCAGAAAATGGTTTTTCTAAATCTCCCTGACACCATTTGTCAACAATCAATAAAATATTTTCATAGAAAGCTATAAATTATGAATTATGTATAGTTAAAAAACATTAACAAGTGTAAGTGGATGTCAATATTAAACACACATTAGAGTTCGGACCAAAAGTTTCCCATCTTAAACATATGTTGAATGAGAAATTAAAAAAAGTTATGTAATTTCCCACTTAAAATATGCAGCAAATTTATTTCCCCTAAATAAACCCCAATGTAGAAAAAGTACAAATACAACCTATTATGATGGATTAATTAAAATGGAAGAAAGAAAAAATAGAACAAAAGCCATTAGAAAAATAAAAAAATAACATTTCCACATGGATTAATTTCCTCTATGCAAAGTTTCAAAAACTCCATTGCCATGTGTAATGTGATTTGGGTATAGAGGAAAAAATGTAATAGGTTTTGGTGAGTTATTATCCTTAGAAAAATATCAGGGTTTGTAATAATTAATAAAGATTTTGAGCCTTCATTATTAGTTTCCTTTACATTGGCATACTTAGAAAGTATTTTCTTGTGGCCTTTTTTTGTTTTTCAGAAGACAGTTTGGGATGCCACTAAGACCCAAAGAAGCAACATAAAACATTCCATTACTACCATAGTCAGGAGCTTCCACGCATTTCACAACATAAGTAAATGTTGATTCTTGAGGATGAGGAAAATACCTTTTTGTAAATATCCCCTTATGATAGGTGAGTCAATTTTGGTAAAGATTATGGCCTCTGAATTTACACCTACCTATTGAATTTTCTGATAAAATTTCAAAAAAAATTCAAAAGACCCATTTTTAAAATATCCCACAATCACTATGATCGATAAGACCACATATCTTTGAGGCATTTTGTCAAAAACTTCACATGCAATGTCTATGCCTAAGCCAAATTTTGCATACATGTCTACCCATCCACCTTCTAACACATCTAAAGAAATTAACTTTACATAATGCTTCAATGGGTATCGACTCACTATTGAGAAAAACCATTTTATGCATATTCTGCAATCATTTCACTCCAAAAAACCACATTTCTTCTAAGCTTTTATTTGATTATTTCTCATGCCTTGTGTATGTTTGCACATGTTGTAGAAATATCTCCAAGGGCACCTACACCTACAACATTTGGTGGAATTCTCTTCTCCATAATGCTTTGGTGGATTTCCATGCCCTGTTTCAAATCCACAAGTCTATCGTAGATGTGTAGATAGGGCAAACGACATAAGACATGTCTCACATGGTAGAAGGTAGGTCGTAGGACTGCACAAAATCTAGTTAAACATGTATTATGTGAGACAGAAATGGTGATCTTTTAACGGTCGTGATGAAAACATACATCAACACATTCAACATAAATGGATCCTATTTTTTGGATTATGTTAGTCACAAGAACCCTTCCTCCATAGTAAAACAACTATCAACATAGCTATCAATTCCACCAAAAGGGTACAATGGAAACGTCGATAGTCGTAAAAGAAGTAATTGAGACATGTGCAAATGAGGCTATGAAAGCCAAAGGAGAGGTGCAAATACATGATGTAGTGTATTGGAGTGAATATAATGGAGGAAGCATAGTGGAGTAGTATTTAGAGAAGTAGGTAACAACAACTATTCAATCCGAAGATAAAAGCATGTATCATATTAGAATATGGTTTGTTTAGGCTCCTTCTTTGCAATGGCCAGGTTCTTGGTCATGATATGCAGTGGGAATGTTGGCCAGTGAGACAAGGGAGTTGCTAAAATTTGAGATATCTTTGCATACAAAAAATGACTTAAGGGCCTAGACATACATAACTCCGAGGACAAATGTTGACTATTTCATTGATGTTTTTTTCTCTTAACGATGAAGATAAACTATATGACGAGGATGAGTTGGAGGGCATGACGAGTCGGGGAAAAAATGTGAGAGACTCAAAAATGATGAAGCTTCTATTTGTAGGCCGCAGTGAAGGAGACTCATTGAATCCTTTGAGGTCATTGAGAATATGGAAAGTGCAATCAATGGCTCAAGGCTTGCCCCCTTATACATGGGTCATTTTGGTCCCTCAATGTCCTATGTAGAGCTTAGGTTCAGAATTAGATAATAATTTTGAAACTATGTTGCATCCTCTACGAGGGTAGTGAATTGGGCACAAAATAATGCTTACCAGCGGGAATGTTGGTGAGACCATTCACAACATCTCATCGATTTGTTAGAGGTCATGCAATTGTCTTATGAGATAGTGTCTCTCATCCAAGTTGTTATGTTAGGGACTTTCTTGAAAATGAACACGATTCCATCCAACCTTTTTTGGACATGCACTGACATCCCTACAACTTCACTAAAATGGGATTTCATAACAAGGAAAAAACAACCATAAAGGCTTAATAGAAGGTGGATTTTGTGTATGTTGTTTTTGGCGCCAGTCGTGGCAAGACCCTTGGTACAATTTTTTTGTTTCACACATAACACAAGATTATGGAGGTACAACTAAAGGAAAAACCATCCCAAGAACAATAAAAACAAATTTTTGTTATTGGAAAAGAACACTAAAGATTTTAGGGGTGCATGTCAACATCAATAATAGTACAATAAAATTAGGAATTGACCCGAATCCATAAGAGGAAAATGAGGACCAATGATGACTAAATGGCCCATACAATATTTGTTGTTGAATCAACGAAAAAATTAGTGACAACCGAAAAGAATGAAAAGATTCAGAACGTGCTTTCACTTCCTTGTTTTAGTTTCACCATCTGATGAAAGGAATGATTTATTCACCTTGTTGCACGCCTGTTCCTGCCCAGATTTTAGCCACTAAAAATTTAGAAGGAAAATCCATATTTAATAGCTATCTGAATCTCCTTTCGTCGTACATCATCGCATGTCCTCACCAAACCATCTTGTGCATCCATTGTCTGACATGTGTCAGTACGAAAATAGGCTCACCTAGTAGAATGAAACGCCTATCATCGTGACCAAGCTTGGAATTTAAAATATATTGTGCTTGTCAAATAAAAATTTGTTAACGGACAACCATTTTTGGTATATGTATAAGTGTATAAAATAATCATTTTATAATTGAAAAACATTATTTATTGAAATAATTAAGACTATTTGTATGTTTATATGTATATATTTAACAAAAAAGTATTACAAAAATTGACTGTTACTTAAATTTTTAGGTTATAACCCTCTACAACATGTTCAATTTTTCTCTAGTAATGTACGTTCTAAAACTTAAAAAAGAGGCTAGAGCCTATCAATTTCCATCCCACTGCATAGTAAACATGATATTACAAGAACTGTGCTAAATGGAGCTCTCGCTAATAGCCATATGAAAACTAGTGCCACCCACATGTTTAAAAAAAATGTTTACTAGGAAAATAGAGCCATGTCAAAAAACCCACCAATCAGGTTTACGCATTTTTCAAAACCCATCATGCACGCGATGCGACCTTACAGACGTGTCATGTTCTTTGACAACTATAATATTTTTGCCCCATGATAACCACCCATGTCAGCTGAAAAAGTGATAGCTTGGCCACCATATTTTCCCCACAATAGTTACATCAGGCAATGTCATGGTAATGGACGACCACTAAACGGTTCGATTGGAACCGTACTTCGTCGCATGTACTAAATAACAAATTCGAACCTCTGATTTTTTGTCATGTGTCATTACGAACACAGGTTCACCTCGTAGAATGAAACACCTATAGGCGTAAATAAATACGTGCTTTCAATTCCTCATTTTAGTTTTACCATCTGGTGAAAGGAACACTTTCTGCACCTTGCTGCACGCCTATTCCTGCCCAAATTTTAACTGCTAAAAATTTTAGAAGGAAAATCCATAATTAATAGTTGTCTAAATTTCCTTTCATTGTACATCGCCGCATGTCCTCACCAAACCATCTTGTGCATCCATTGTCTGGCATGTGTCAGTATTTGTTGAACACATGTTCACCCTATAGAATGAAACACTTATCGATGTAACCAAGCCTGGAATTTCAAATATATAGTGCTTGTCAAATCAAAATTTGTTGACAGCCAACTATTTTCGGCACATGTATAAGTGTATAAAAGAATCATTTTATAATTGAAAAACATTATTTATTGAAATAATTAATACTATTTTAATGTTTATATGTATTTATTTAACAAAAAAGTATTACAAAATTTGATTGTTACTTAAATTTTTATTTTCTGGTTGTAACCCTCTATGGCATGTTCAAATTTTTATCAGTAATGTACGGTCTTAAACTCATAAAATAGGCTACAGCCTGTCAATTTCCAGCCCGCCTCGTAATAAACAGGATGTTACACGAACTGTGTTAAATGGAGCTCTCGTTAATAG
Source organism: Taxus chinensis (assembly GCA_019776745.2). Taxonomy (NCBI): domain Eukaryota; kingdom Viridiplantae; phylum Streptophyta; class Pinopsida; order Cupressales; family Taxaceae; genus Taxus; species Taxus chinensis. The sequence continues at coordinate 626,791,885 of CM034151.1, forward strand.
CTGTATGAAAAACTAGTGCCACCTATGTGTTTAACAAGAAAATAAAAATTGACTGGGAAAATAAAGCCATGTCAAAAAACCCACCAATCGGGTTTAAGCACTTTTCAAAACCCATCACATGCATGACGTGACCTTACAGACATTTCATTTTCTTTGGTAGCTACAATATTCGCCCCATGATAACTAGCCATGTCATTCGAGAAAGTGACAACTTGGCCACTATATTCACCCCACAATAGTCGCATTAGGAAATGTCACGGTAATGGACGACCACTGAATGGTTTGATTACACCCGTACTTCGTCGCATATACCAAATAAAAAATTCAAACCGCCGATTTTCTGCTATGTGTCATTACGAACATAGGTTCACCCCATAGAATGAAATGCCTATTGGTGTAAATAAATACCTATGTGAAAAGAAAAGGTTCGGAACGTGCTTTCACTTCCTCATTTTAGTTTTGTCGTTTGGCAAAAGGAACTCTTTCTTCACCTTGTTGCACGCATGTTCTTGCCCAGATTTTAGCCGCTAAAAATTCATAAGGAAAATCCAAATTTAATAGTTTTCCGAATCTTCTTTCATCGTACATCGTCGCATGTCCTCACCAAACCATCTTGTGCATCCATTGCCTGACATGTGTCAGTACGAACACGGGTTCACCCGGTAGAATGAATCGCCTATCGGCATAACCAAGTTTAGAATTTAAAATATATTATGCCTATCAAAACAAAATTTGTTGACGGCCAACCAATTTTGGAACATGTATAAGAGTATAAAATAAGCATTTTATAATTGAAAAACATTATATATTGAAATAATTAAGACTATTTTAATGTTTATATGTATATATTTAATAAAAAAGTATTACGAAATTTGATTGTTTCTTAAATTTTTAAGTTGTAACCCTCTACGACGTGTTCAATTTTTTTCCAAGAATGTATGGTCTAAAACTCAAAAAACAGGATACAACCTGTCAATTTCTAGCCCACTGCGTAATAAACATGACGTTACGAGAACTTTGTTAAATGGAGCTCTCGCTAATAGCCGTTTGAAAACCAGTGCCACCCACGTGTTTAAAAACAAAATAAAAGTTGACTGGGAAAATAGAGAAAGTGACAACTTGGCCACCATATTCGCCCTACGATAGTCGCATCAGGCAATGTCATGACAATGAACAACCTTTAAACAGTCCGATTACAACCGTACTTCGTCGCATGTACAAAATAACAAATTCGAACCACCAATTTTCTGTTATGTGTCATTACGAACACAGGTTCACCCCGTAGAATGAAACACCTATCAATGTAAATAAATACCTATGTGAAGAGAAAAGGTTCAAATGGAATTTTGGAAAACAAATCACTAATAACATTGAAAAGGTTTTGAATTTAAAATTTTATCCAGATTAGCTAAATTCGTTGTCGTTGTCGTTTGTTGTTGAACAAGTCCACATACACTTGTCAAATGAAATAAAATGTGTCAAACTTGTAGGTAATGAGTCATTCCTTAGTCCCAAATGAATTTTAAAATTCCCATAGCCTACTTGTTGGCTAGTGTCAAGTTAGAGGAACCCAACGTTGTGGTGAGAAAAGGACACAAAGTTCATCGAGGAGAGGGTGATGACATACATGATACGGGCTTGTTTTTAAAACATGTCTTTTTGAACAAACCAGTGTAGTATTTATGGGACCGGCAGGGAATCGGTTCTAGTTGTTTAACGATGACAAGCTCTGTCATGGCAACGTCTGAGGCCCTCACAGAGCCATTATTGGTCCAAATTCCTTGCTTGAAAAAAATGGAGACAACCACAGGTAGATGCGCGCAAGCTTGATGAAATTATTCTCAGCCAATTTGCTAAAATAATTGGTGGGAAGAATGGATTCCACCATACGCCGTCACCTCAATGTTTATTGGGACGAAAGAGATTTGATTTATGGTGTTCCGTTGATAAAATTCTAGACATTCTCCGTCACATGTGAAGTGATTTTCAACTTGTAGGACAAGGAAGAGGTGGAGGAGCTATGTGAGCATTTTAAGGTGGCCGCGAAGGGCATGTTATCAGGGCCGAATTAAGGTTTTTGAGTGCCCTAGTCAGTACTTGGAGCATACGCCTTGTCCGTCCTTTCTGGCTGTCCATCCGCTTGAATGCCCAATTTTTTTTTAAAAATTATAATATAATTTTTAACAACACATAGAATTAAACTTAGAAATATTTATTTCTTGTCTTTTTCATAGAAATTATAAGTTAGAGGTATAACAAAGAAAAACATCAAATTATGTAAGTAAATCTAATCTTATTAAATCAAGATCTTAAAGAATTTTGAGCCGAGAAATGTTTATTTCTAGTCTACCAAAGCATGTGGAAATATTAGTAAGCAGTCGTGGATAGGTAAGTGGACTAATATTAGTTTCCTTAAGTCTTATTCCTTCAAACATTTCTAATCTCCTTCCATGTCAATATAAATGGCTTGTTCTAGTTGCATCTTGGCAGCACACTCTACATCAACTCAAACTTAATTTTAATGTGGCACTAAACAACAATTGAAAAACGAAGGAAATGGTGCATCTAGGCAATATTACTTTGTGGGTAGTTAATAAACAGAGACAAAGTAAGAGAGAGAGAGTATTATTAATGAAGATGAATATGAATATGATGGGATGGCCATCTTTTACCGTGACAATGGGTTTGTCTTAGTTGTTTTGCTTTCGTGCAACATTTGGCACTTAGGCTGTTCACTTTTTTGATGCTCGGTCAATGATGCTTTCCAACAATACAATCATAAGTCCATGTTCACTTGCACTTGCTTCACCGAGATTTATATCTATTCGTTATTCACTATTCACTGCTCACAGAGTTCAACATAGACACTAGCCAACATATACCTATATATTTATTAATTTTATGCTCTCTATTGTAGCTAACCTGAGGAAGCCGACAACTCATTTTTAACCCCCCCTATGCATCATGCGCCCTAGGCAACTGCCTTGCCTAGGGCATGAATCGCCCCTACATGTTATTGGGCGTTAATGGGAAGGGCTCATATTGACTGCATTTTGTCTGGAGTGGTAACACGGCGGAAGAATGCTGTTTTTGTTGGCCATGTTTCTGTGGAGTATGAAAGAGAGGGTTTTGTGGACGCTGCAAACGAGGCTACTCAGCATGCCCTTCACACTGCCGTTGGTTCTACAAAGATAACGAGAGAGAGCATTTGCTACGCTGCTTCGCAAGCGCGCGAGTCATGACAAGGTGAAGGAGGCTAGTGACATGTCAAAGTCGGGATAAGGATTTTGCAGCCCCACAGTTGGATTGATTTCATATTGCATGGCATGTACATATTAAAAAAGTAGAACCCCTGATTTTCTGAGGACTTGCTTCACTATAAAAGGGAATGCCTATTGGCATAAAAAAAAAATAGAACGGTTGAATAAAAGAGAATGCCTAATAATAATAATAATAATAATAATAATAATAATAATAATTATTATTATTATTATATATAAAGGGCAGGTCGAATAGTTAAAACATGGAATTCGGAGGTCAAATGTTTTTCGGACGGGTGACTTTTGAATTACAAATAAGAAGGGTTTAAACCCCTTGAAAGGGCTGGGGCCTCTTTATTTTCGCCGAAGGGCAAAAGCTAAAAGAAAGATAACATCCTGAACTCATGTAAGTACCAGGCAACTCACTGTACATACATGAGAGGATTTTTGTCCGTAAGAAACTTGTCCAAGCAGACGACTGAAACAAATTGAGATCGAAAAAATGCCCCCTCAATCGACACGAATCGAGGTTTAGTGATGCCCATGTTAGCTCTCTTTGGTATTCATTTTCTCTGGAGAAAACCAACTATAACTGGGTTTATTGGTCTGAAAAATTCAAATGTAGTATCCTGGGCCTGTAGGACATCGGTTGGAAGGCACTTTTGTTATAAAGGAACCAGCGTGGTCACAGAAATCTGCCAAAACATAAGACAGGGCAAATGAGACTGCTTGAAACCGAACACGACGGAATTTCCCACATTGCCCCCACTGGCAATCACACAAGTTCTTTTGTGGACCCAATCAGAACAAGCAATAGCCCTCCAATTCTTCAAACATTTAGAACACCAAGGCGTAAAACACACCATTCAGAGCTGGTCCACAATGGTCCATATCCTGAGCTGGGCCAGAATGTTTTCTGACGCAATGGCCCTGCTGAGGCATTATCCTATTGCTGGCCCTGATACCTGCAGTAAGATTTTTGATGGTCTTCTAGAAGCTGCCTCCAGTGGATGCAATTGGAATCCTGTGGTGTTTGACATGCTGATCAAGGCCTATGTTCTGACAGGAAGGGCTGGGGATGTTGTTCAAGTATTCGGGCTCATGGAGGAAGCTGAATTGGTGCCTCATATCATTGCCTGCAATTGCCTTCTCAATGCCTTGTTAAAGTCCAAAAGGATCAATCTATGCTGGGAAATCTATACTGAAATGGGTATGAGGCAAATCCCTTCCAATGCATTTACCTTCAACATTATGATTCATGCTCTCTGTAGAGACGGTAATCTAGAAAGAGCATACAAGTTCATGGATCTAATGAAAGAATCCTGCTTTGAGGCTGATATTGTGACATATAATAGTCTTTTGGACGGGTATTGTACAATGGGGAAGTTGGAGGAAGCTTTTAGGCTCTATAGGCTCATATATAGGAGGGGTTTTCTGGCCAATGTGGTTACTTATACTACTCTGATATGTGGACTGTGCAAGGCTGGGAGAGTGAAAGAAGCCCATCAAATGTTTCATAGGATGCCTCATCGGGATCTGTTGCCTGATGAGGTCACATTCAATTCTTTGATTGATGGATACTGTGAACAGGTAATGTCTGAATTCCCAAGTTACAACATTTCTGACAGTCCAAACAATTACATTTCAACCTCTTAAAAATGGTTAGGTGCACCTTGCACAGTATACCTCACATAGATCTTCCTTTTTCCTTTTTTTTACCGTTTTTTCCTCTAAAACTAGCTCAGACCCATATAAACTTTGAGTCCAAAGTTGCCCACAAATACTAGTTCAGACCCATATAAACTTTAAATCCAAAGTTGGCATTTGTTGTCAATGTTTTTGCATCCACATCATCCATCGATGTCATACTCAAGAAAAACATGGGGATACAGAAACATGAGTGTTGTACCTGTAAGTAAATTTCATCCATACATGTCATACTAAGTACTTAAATCAAACACATTAAGAGTGGCACCTATACGTAAAGTTCAGACCTGGGTTTATACGGGTTTGGGTTAGTTTCTGAAATGAAACGAAAGATTTTAATGACGTCCGCAAGATTGAAGAGTCTATGGGACAAAAAGTTGGGGCTTTAAGATGATTTCATACTCTTTTCAATATCAGATCTTCTACTGTGAATTTTGAGCACAAAACCCACGATCTTTTCAAGTATTGTTTTTTCGAATAACTCATTTAATTTGTCCACCTTCAAATTACTTTTGCACTGGATATGAATATCATCATAAGTTGAACACTCCATGATGAAGTGTCATTCCATCTCTACCACCCCTTTGCTGCAGAAAAGACAAGTTCTCCTTTCCCAATCCTCCTTGGGTATAGTTCATCTACCGGTTTCACATCGAAGGTGATGCAATCCGGTCCTTAGTTGAGCCACTAAAATCCTTTCTTTACCCTTGATAGCTTCCTCTAGATAAACTTTTTCATCATGCTCCGAAGTGGGGTTAAATTCTTTGAAGTAATATGCTTTCTTTCGACCAATCTACTCTGTGCACATGGCAGTCTTAAATTTTTCTATCACATAGTTTTTTATTTCCTTGTTGTTGTTAGGATACTCCTGAAAGGTGATGCCCCATTTGATCATCCATTTGTTGCTCTGCTTCATCCAAGTTTTCTTTCTATGCTCTAATTTTTCCTCCACAACCATTTTGGGCCAGAGATGATTATCCATGCTTTCAACCTTTTTAACATAACTTAGCAACCAATTTATTGCTAATGCTTCCATTGAGAAAGTACCTGCTTCAGCCAACATGATCTCATAAGAGGACTGTTGATTTGACTTTAAGAGTGCTTGTGATTAGATGTTTCTGGATTCTTTCGAATTGTCTCCACCCGTGATCTGACATGCTACTTCCCCATACTTTGCAACCATAAAGGGCAATCGGGGTGACCAATAATCTAAAAAGGGTTTTCTTAGTTTTCCAATCCCAAAGTTCAGTTGTCTTACACCTATTTTGAAGTAGGTTAGATGCTTTCCAACCCCCTTGTATCATTTTTTCTCTGCAAGTCTCCCAACTAAGCTTGTTGTGCAAATCAATCCCAAGATATTTATATTCTGTTACAATTTCCAATGGGTTTCCTTCAAAAAGAAATTTAATTTGTTTCTCTTTCCTTTTAAAGGAAAAAATCATGACTTTGGTTTTGTTGATGTTCACTTGCATCCCGACTTCCTGGCAAAAGAGTTCTAAGGCTTTCAAATGACCCCTCAATCCTTGAACTGCTTTTGAAATTAGAATAAGATCATCGGCATATAAGTGTAACTTTACCACATAACCTGCCAACTGTATGTCGCTTCCCTTGGTTTTGCTTAACCATTCTTCAAGCTTGTCAATGTATAACCCAAACAAGGTGGGAGAGAGAGGACAATCTTGCTTGACACCAATGTCACTACCAAAACATTCTGACATACCCTCTCTGGTTCAAATTTTAGCTCTGATCTGCTCATAAAGCCTATGCACTACTGCTCTAAACTCGTCTGGAATCCCAAGTTCCTCCATCTTGTTCTAAAGTTTGTCTTTAGGTACTGTGTCAAAATATTTATTAAAATCAACAAGGAACAAAAAGCTTCCTCACCTTTGGGTATCCCATATCTTTTCAGTCAAGTGCCTAAGAGTGATGCAATGGTCGATGGTTGAATGTCTAGGTCAGAAGCCTGCTTGCCCTTTTGCTCTTTTACCCTCTCTTTTGGTCCAACTGCTGATTCAACGTTCTATCATGCCCCCAAAAAATTTACCAAGGAGAGAATTGACCATAATGGTGCAGTAATTGGATGGATTATTGATATCACTACTTTTAAATAGAGGAATAACAACACTAGTCGTCCACTCCAACGGGAAGCCATTCTGGTTGATCTCATTGAATATTTTTCTTATGTGCGGAGTGAGGACCTTAACACCCCACTTTAAAAACTCATCCTGCAGCCCATCAATATCTTATGCTTTACCACTTGCTAGATTCTTTATGCCCTGTTTGATATTTTCCACCAAGAAAAGCTCGGTCGAAGTATTAGTTATGGGAGGAATATCCTTCTGTTGAGACTGCTCATAGAGGTTCCTCGCATACTCTAACCACTGAGCATTTGTGATTTTATTTTTTGTGTTTTTTCTTTTGTTGCGGCTCCCTCCAAAAGCCTTCGGGATTGTGTTTTCCAAGAGAAATTAATTCTTTCCTCATCATATTCACACAACTTTCTTTTTTGTATTGTATCAATTTCTCATATTTCTTTTTATTTTCTTTGTTCACCTCACTTTCCTTCAAAGCTCTCTTGGTAGCCTTACATTCTTCGTCATTCCACGGATTTGTTGGAAAAGTATTTGCAACTCCCTTTCTAGGCTTAGATCTTTTGCAATCACTTAATGCCTTGCGAATTAAAGGAATCAACAAATTACTGCGTACATAGCCACTTGTTCCCTTGGTTGCCTTGCTCTCTATGTCATTTCTTGTCATCTGATATTAATGCCCAAGGTAAACAACAAAGATTTCCTTATTTGCTTTATTTACAATGATTTTGCCTTGTTGTTGAGTTGTCTTTTGCATGTGGTGAACTTGTTTTCTTTGGTAATGATTTGAGATGGTACCAAGCTTGACAAAGAGAGGTTTATGATCAGATTTTGCTTGACAGGACAATCCCCTATTTCGAACTCAAGCAACTGACATAGTCTACTACACTTTGACCATTGTATGTTTTGCAAGTGATATTGCCTGATCTGGGCCAAGCCCTCATGCCATTACAAATAACCTTGTCATATAAGTTGCATAGGCCTATAAGCTCAACCCCAAAATGTGTCACCCCCCCATTACCATCTTGAGATATTCTTTCCCAAAGCTGGTCCTCTTCTTCATTAAGCCATAAAGGATTGTCATTCCCGTCTTCTTCATTGCTCAACTGGAGAGATTGATTTATTTGCAGTCCTCGCATTAAAGTCACCCATTAAAATTATTTCCCCTGAGGCATTGAACACGTCTTTTTTAGCAAAGCATATGGATCTTCAATATCTAGATTACTTCTCTTATAAGTCTTTGAACTTTTCGGTGCAAAGTAGCAAGCATCCAATCTGATTGTCACCTTGTTATCTGATATTTTCAGCCATATGTATTGCTTATCTATGTCCTCCCTTTCAACTTTGATGGTCTCGAGCCATGTTTTCTTGATTAGCACTGTGATTCCCCCATGACCTTTACCTGTTTCGTTCCCTTCGTTCCAAACTGAAATTTTCTTGTACCCTTCAAATTCTGGGACTTTGCAGCCCTCGTGTTCATGTGTTTCTGTAAGAATAATAATATTTTTCCCCTCTGCTATGGGCTCCAATCTGGGTCCTCTTCTCCACGGATACCCCGTCCAATTCCAGCTTACTATGTGCATGGATTCCTGTGGGGCTCCGAATCCCTATTTCTTTCTTGATAGTCGATCGCTGATTTGGGCTTTCCCATTCCTCAACCGTGCCCATTTTCCTGCCTCTCTTTCCTCTTTCACTTTCTCCCATTCCTTCTTTCGATCTTCTTGTTGGGAAAATGTCAAGTGTTCATCTAGATATATATGTGTGCCTCTAAGAAGTCCCCTACTTTTTAGGATATCATGTTTCTCTTCTACATTTCTCATGACAATTTGCACGTGACAATCCTTTCCTCCTCCTATTCTCCTACCAATCATGTTGGCTTGATGTATATAACCTGTCCACTTCAGCTTGTCTCTAAGGAAGTCCCTTGTTAGAATGTCAATTCTTTCCTTTTCACTGAAGTCTTTCAAACCTTTGATAATAAAATTTGTTGCTTTGTCTTGCTTGTCACTTTCTTCTTTTATCTATGTTTCTCTATGATTTTCTTTTTTTCAATTGATGATCCACTTACTACTTGTGACCAAGATTTGGCCTATTCTATCTGATCTTTTTGTTGGTTTTCTTTCATTTGCATGTTTTCAATTGTCGATTAAATTTTATTTATCTGTATTGTTTCATTGCCCTTTTACCATTTCAGAGTTTTTCTTTCCGGTTGTTTTCAAATGCCCTAGATATTGTTTTAGAATGACTAACTCCTGATATCCTCTTTCCATGATGTTTTGAAGATTTAGTACTTGCTCTCTGAGAATTTAATTTTCTCTTTCCAACTTGTATCTATATTTTGCAACTTCTTTTCTTTCGTTGTATTCTTGCAGCCTCTTATTTTCTAAAATTCCAAGTCTCTCTTTCATGTTCAGGAGCTCATTTACATACAATTCTGAAGACCATAATAACAGAGTAGATGTAGGGCTGTAGAGATATTTAGGATCTTGCACTGCTACCTCCTGTTCATCCTTGTTTGCGGCAGTCCTTTTTGTTGTGCTCAGTTTTGATTCCTCTCTACCATCCCTCTCCATTGATTGCTTTCCTAAGTCCTTTTGTTCGGTGTTCTTTGATAACAAAGTTTCCTTTACTGTTTGTTGTCTTCGGTAAAATCAAAATGAAATTTTTATTTTGAGTTTGCCTTAGCTTTCTGGCCTGCCTATGCCTTAGGATCCCCTTATATTGTTTTGCATTCACAAAGACCAACTTTTTGTCTGTACCCATTGCATAGGTTTGAGAGTTTTCCGTCATGGCTGAAATTTTATGTCTGTTGATAAATGTGCCTCTAAAATAGTAGACCTCGGTGACCCCATGTTTAGGTTGCCTTTAACATGGTATAATTCTAAGCATTCTTACAAATAAAACCCTGATTGGAGGTTGTCAAGAATTGTGATTATGGACTCAAAAATTTAAGGAGCTCAAACTGAGAAAGGAAGCAATAATGTAAAAAATATGAAATATGGATCAAGCATACTTGGCCATTGCAATTGCTAGTTCAAGTTGAAAGAAGATCGCTAAAGAGTTTGGTAGGAAAGGCATGATTGCAAGCACCGAGGAAAAAATATGTATTTGCATCTACAGTGGTATTGGTATAAGTTTGGCATTAGTAACGAGTTCTCCTACTGAACTGTAGGACATGAAGTGCTCTCCTTTTTATCTGCTGATTCAAGGCTGTCAGGGCCTGTTCAGAAAGCTAAAGATATGCTTTTCGAAGGCTAACTCTGTAATGTAAGACAAGCTATTCCTTAAAAATACAGAAAGTTGGAATATGTTGTATTCATACAAGGAAACACTTACACTGGACAGGTAGTGTCAGGTATTTTTTTTATAAGAACCTATTTCTACCCAGATATCTAACTTCCAGATGCTTCAGCAACCTTTGGCCAAGGTATATGTCAAAACAGAAGTGATGTTTTCTTTGTTGCTTCAAAGGAAGTGCTTAATGTCATTAAGTTTATATTCCTAGATGCTCGTAGAGCATCTTTCAGTTGATGGTACGGTGCCTATGATATTATGACAAGTTTTATCTTCTTTAGAAGATTTTCTTAGCTTGGCTGTAAACATGTTCTCAAGAGAATTTTACTGACAAATTGATAGAAACACCAAGAGGTCTGCATGTCTTCTCACAGTTTTACTCTGCTCTCATATTTAGGATATATGTGTAGAGGGTCTTCTATTGGACATGAGTATAATGACATTATAAGGTCTCTCTTATATTCAGCTCCATTTGTATATAATACTTATGTCGGTCAAGGCCAAACTACAAACAACAGGCTGACAAAAGTGGTCTGTGGTAGCAGTGTCATGAGATTGACGCTTTCTGCCGAAAAAATGTCAATCTAACATATGAACTCTTTTGGCAAGCCACAAATTGTACATTTGAGATGAAATTCTTGAATTGGACTTCACAGGTATAGGAAATGGCAATCCACACTTCTAGACAGAACCTGAAAGCCCCATCATCACTGCACAAGTAGTTCAGTGGTACAGTTGTCCACGCACAAGGTGAAGACTGGTTTGAATTGTAATCTATCTGAAAATTCTTGACATGTGATAGTAGAGACTGTATTAGTGTAATGATTAATCAGAGACTGGCTTGAGGGATGGGAGTACGGTGCCGGAAATGGCAATTTACACTTCTGTAAAGAACTTGAAAGTCCCATCAGGAGTGAGCAAGTAGCTCAGGGGTAGAGCTGATCTCTGACAGGGGAAATGTTATAGATTGTAATCCTAGTCTGCCCTGGTTTGTAAGTATAACCTTTCAACACAAATTGGACTGTATTTAGTGATCCACATGTCATGGGCATGATTATGTGGGTTTTGCATGCTATTTGAGTGTTGTGGCTAAAAATGCTCGAATCTGGGTTTGGTTTAATATGTATGGTATTTACAGCGATGGATTGCAAACTATCAATATTTGGTATAGCATTTCAGTTAGATAAAATAGCAAGTAGGCACTGAAGCTAGGATGATTGCATTGGGACCGCAAATTGTCATATTATATCATCCATTCCACCAGAATAACAATGGCAAATGTTCCTCAACGAGTGAATTTAAATTTGTAATTGGTCCTGCTATCTTATACTATAATAGTATACCAGAGTAATTGGAGGCATTTATTGTTGTGTACATAAACACAGCATATATATTTATGTCTTTAGTTTTAGCATTATTATTTAACTGTTATATTTTGTTTAGCCCTGCCTTTTGTGTTTGCAGGAACACTACGAGTTGTATCAGAGCTTCAGTGTTTGCAGGAACACTACGAATTGTATTAGAGCTTCAGTCGATTGTTGCAGATGCTGTCAAAATGTCGAGGGGATTTTATTGAAGAGGCAGCTCAAAGTTCGTGACTAGAGAGGAGATGGAGATATTTGATGGATTTTGTAAGGAGGTTCTAAGGGAGATTTTTTCGTTGAGGAGAAAGCCAGAGCAGCCAGTTGAAGAGGAGGGCGCGAACCCTTGGGGAAATATGGACAATGACGCACTAGAGGATGAAGACATCAGTCTCTGCAGCAGAGGAAAAGGAGGAATTGCCAGCAGTATGGGATGAATATTCTTACGAAGAAAAGGAACAACCCATTTTAGAATGGGAGGAAGATCTATCTGCAGAAAAGGAGAAAGATCTTTTGTGAAGGGAAGAAGTATCAACAGAAAGTGACGGCATAAAATAAAAAAAGGGAAGGTAAGAGAAACCCCTATTTCATTTGAGTTTGAATATGTAGAAGTTTTGGTTTTGTCTGAATGCAAGGCAATGGATGAATTTGATATTGATGGGGAAGAAACCCTTGAAATCTTGCAAGATTAGGGTAGGGTAAAATTTGTACAGACATGAAAGATGTGGTTGGGAAAATGTATGTATTATTGAGGTTGTGATGAAAACTCTTGCATGGATTCATAAGTGAATAGATAATGTTGTGTGTTTTTGCAAGTCAATGTTACAACAAGGTGGTGTTGGTATTGGAAACAAACATGGAATAAGAAGAGAAGGAAGATGCTAGGGGGAGCTACAGTCTGGGCTATTATGGGGCATCCAAACACCCATTGCAGCAAAATGTGAGTTGTGTTCAATTTTTTTTTTTTGAAATTTTGGACTTGGGGGATAACATGTGCAAGCTACAAAGGAGAAGATTTTTAAAAAAGATAAAAAGAATCCTGATGGCAGCGGAAATGGCCAATTTGAATGAAAGGGAGGACGAGTGTTAAAAATTTGTGTCTAAAATACTAGAGAAGCCTATGAGTAGCCAAAAAAAAACCTTATTTTCATTTATGTGTTATTTCAAGTAGTGCTGTTCAGTAGGATGGTCAAAGCTTACTTGTAGTAGGTAGAGGTCCCGAGTTCTATTCTTATAATGTAAATTTTTGTTCTTTCGAGTTTGACTAGCTTTGAGGTCAAAGCTCCTTGTGAGGGATGACATATTGTGTTCTTAAACATGGCATATATATCTATGTTTTTAGTTTTATCATTATTATTATGTTATATTTTGGATGACTAGAATTAGTGAAAAGTCAGGTCATGAGTTAGTTACGGGTTGATTAGGGTTTTTGGTGGTTTGAATTCAAAAGAAGGAAATCCCTAAAGAATGTATCTTTTAGCAATTACAACATATCAATACAAAGAGATAGTTTTCATTGTATGAGAGCTGCTTTGCTTCATTCAGATTTGCAGGTGCAATCCAGCCTTGGGTGTGCACGTGCCCTCATTTCTACTCTTTATCAATTCTTTCTATTTTATATTTACAGTTCTGTTATGTTGATATTCTGGTATGCTACATATATGTCCTAAGTTATGTTTATGTTATAATGAGTATCATGCTTAGCATTCATTCATTTATGAGTGTGGTGGAATTAATGGCACATATTATCCACGCAGAAAATACGAATGGCTGAACAATTTAAAATCTCAAAATTTGTAGAAATCAGAAACTCGGAAAATTCAATAAACAAATATTTTGAATTTTATGATATGAAGATTTTGAATCTGACACATTGAAAATAAAAGTCGAAATTCTGAAAATATTTGAAATTTGTTAAATTCTGCAATCTGACACCCATTTTTGTTTTTTAAATTTTCAATTCTGCAAAATTTTGAAATCCTAAAATTGCTAGAAATGTGTTCTTTGATTAGTAAACATAATTCTCGAATTATATGCGTCATATAATCTCAGAACTTGATTATTGGGAAATCCAGCTAGACCATGTTGTTTACCCTACAGCATCCCCACACTTAATTACAATAATATGCTTAGTCCCTTGGAAATGTTAGTTGTGCCAGAGACTCGTAAGGGCATAGAACAAATTGTCTTTCTGGACTCTTAGAAAGTCTTTTGATCTCACAGGTGTTAAGATGAAAAGATAAAATGGTGAGGAATTTTTATTTACACAGGGAAGCTGTATGAGACCTCAAAAAACATTTTTCACCAACAAATGTGGCATCTAACGCAAACAGACCAATAGGCCATGCCTGCAAGACCATTGATTACATCTAGCACATTGTCGTTAGAGCTTGAAGAGTGAAATGAGAAATGCAAATGAAGAATATGACATAGTTGCATTTAGGTGGATTTTACTGACTGGCTACTTGGATCCTAATTTTCTTTATGACCCAGTATTTGAGATTTGATTTTTGCTAGAGGATTACAAATAAAATAACCAAAACAGTGCATGCACATAAAATTTATGCACGGATTCCTCTGCTTGAGAGGCTTATCAGGTCTGATGTTGTGAACTGCAAATTCATGTTTTCTAGACTTTTACATGAAACATGAACCTCAATGCTGTATTACTCAAATTCACACTAAATAGGATGATGTCCAATCAGGCTGACATAAAGAGTTTACTGAAGCAGCCCAAATGACAAAGTTGAAAAGGTTGGGTTTGATTTAAAAAAAAAAGCAAATTCTAGCACATAATGGTATGGGCGGTCCTAGAAGAGCTATCTTTTCACATGGCTGCTAATGACAAAATCAATTGAATGCATAAGTCATAACAGACTACTATGTGCTGAGTCAGGTCGAGGGGTTTCTTACATTTTCTAAAATGCACCTCTCTTCTTCAAACATTCTTCACTGGTAGCAGCAAAATTCTTAAGGTTCAATATTTGTTGTAAGCAATAGTTCATTTCTTTGTGTGCTAAGAATAACTGCTCATTTGTTTCTTATCCAGATGGGAGGCACCAAAAGCATACTAACTTTAGGTAAATGCTTACCCAATTAATCAATTTCACTGTTTTTTTCATGTAAAGTTGCAGCACCTAAATTGATTTGCTTTAGCATTGTTGATCAAAGGAGGGAAGGTGTCTGGAATGTCCTGATATAAACTACCACAGTTCAATTGCCATAGACGTACCAAAGGTCACCTTATACACACACGTTGCATTTTGTGGGCATGTATGCTGTCAAAATGTCTATGCAATATTTCCATAATTCACATGCAGATTGAATATCCAGGAAATAGAATTTCACTTGGACATGTTTGCAGGTCAATATTATGACAATGTAAGCCAACAATAAAGGATTGCATTTGTATAATTTCAATAAAATGATTGTATCCACATCATCTAAAGTTCAAAGCTTGTAAAATGTGACCATAATATATAAGGTAAATGGAAGAACAACCCCCTCGTGGTATTCCACAAGGGGGGTCTCATACACCAAATTGGAGTCTCGCTTGTGGTGACCTAAAAAAACTATCTATCTATTTATATATGTATTACATTAAAGGATTGAGGTACAAAAATAGCTGATAGCAATGGAAGATCATAACTTAAACCGAGTCAGGGTCAAATTTATTTATGCTTGCTGTACACTGCACACTGTGCACACTGCACACTGTACACTGTACACCATGTCTATATAATACGTTGGCTTTGTCAATGGTTCTTTGTCCCTCAATTTATACACCCTGGATCTAAATGTGTTACGACTTCATCAAGTATCTGTTATATAACTTTGCCACATATTTTAGATTGTTCCATCTCTAAGCCACAGACTAGATTTACTGAAGAACATACACCGTATCATCATATTTTTCAAACTATCACATTGACCAGGCTGTGTTTCCAGGTATTGTATACATGCTAGGAAGGTTTTCCAAACAATAGTGCCAAGTTCAAACAAGGCATTGTCAGTTTTGTGCTTTGCCTCGTCGAATTCCTAGCTTGGTCAATGAGTTCAATTGTGCAAGCATAATGGTCTATTGATACCATAATGAATGCTGTGATAGGTTGAGAGTTTTTTGGATTCAACGTCCTGGCATATATTTTGTCCGAATTTTTGAGTCTTTTTGCAGGACCCATCATCAGGAATAAGATTGAAGTCAAATGCTAGGTCCTGCAGTGAGACCCAAAACATCGGACAAAATATCAGTCGTCCTGTTAATTCCAGAAAACTGATTTAATTGCAGACTATGAATTGTCACTCAAAAAGAAAATGATGTGATATTCTGTTACACATATAGAATAGGATTTGGATGGTTATGCTATCCATCCATGATGCCTTCAGGGCTGAATGCATCCAGACAAAAATACAGGTGTTGCAGTTTGATTTTTACCTGCATTGCATCTCTGCATAGAGCTGGATGGCTTCCTTGCTACATTCAAGATATTTTGTTATGCAATTAAGTACTAATTCTCTTCATCCTTTAGGCCTATATGGTCACATGCAGCTAGAGCACAAATGAAGGCCTTCGTTAATGCTTCAACTCAGGGACTGAGTTCATCCGAAATATGGAAGATACCATATCAAAACAAAACATTTGAAGTATGTTTTCCAACCCACAAAAGACACTTGATTCTGAGCAATGGATCAAAACAGTATGGCTAGATCAATCCAATGGGGTATTAGATGATGAAGAAACCCTATGGGTGAACCCAAACAATCACTGAACGGTCATAAAATGCCATTTCTCTGAGGCGTAGATGACTTGAATGGAATCTTGTTGGTTAATCCTTGAGGGAGGATAACTTGAACCTCTTATAGGCATACACGATGGATTTATGAGGCCAAAAGGGAATAAAGTCCATGGGCATCATTCTACTTCATTCCACTTTCCTTACATGGACAACACATTAACTGCAGCCAAAGAGTAGAATTACTTGTCTGATACAGCTGAGATTTTTCAGCGTTCTGGTCACAGCAACTTGGAGACACATATAGAATTGCATGTGTCTACACATTTATTAGAGTATATTTACTTGTAACTTTGTAAGCGAATTCGATGCTTTGGCATTGGTTTTGGAAGGGTATTTGCCATGTCTTGGTGTTTATTTCTTCGGCGAACATCGATTGGTATGCATACATGCTGTTACAAAAGACAAAAGTGGTGTGTTGAAAGCATGTACTACAGATTTCTGGCGGTGTGATCCCTCGCATGGAGGCTGAATGGCTACCATATCCTCACCAAATCTGAATATGCTGGTAATTAGCTTTCCTTTTATTGTGCTTATAAGTTATAATTTGTTTATGGACTTGTACAAATGATTTTTGGCAGCATGATGCATGTTAAAGCATGGATGCCATGTATGCATGATATGCATGATGATGAGCGTTAGAGGAATTTTAGATCAAAGGCCATATAATTTGAGGTGGTGGGGATGGTGTATATGACAAGATGATGTATGATGATGCATGGCATGATATGACATGATATCATATTGTAATAGGAATGCCTACCCAACATAAGTGGCTTTTTTTGAAACCTGATGTTCCTATGGGTATCAAATTCTACGACTCCCTAATGGCCATTCTTGTTTTTTTACTGCATGCTACCCAAGGTTGTAGGAGGATTAATTGTCTTCTAGAGCTACCTTAAATTGTTATCTCCTCTTGTATGTTTGTGGGCCTTAGTTATCACTTCTTGTATGTATGAGCACAAATGATGGATTTATGGGGCCAAGAATGAAGTCCTTAGGCATTGTTGGAGGTTGAAAGTGTCCGGTTTGTGAGCTGAGTTCCCTATCTTCACAACGTGGGATTGTCTCACAAGTGTGGGACTTGAGTGGTGAAGCAAGCCTCCAAAGCTGATTCTCATTTGTCTCGACAACTAACACTATCACTAATCTCCTTATTTTAACATCACAAGAGAAAAGGAAGAAGGAAAACAACATAAAGGGAAAGGTGATGCACCAATAGAGAAACATGGATCTTTTTCCACTCCGTGTTTGGGAACTGACACAATATATTGAACAAATGCAAGTATAATCCACACACATTTATCATAGATTAAATAAGAGGCAAGACAAAAGAGAAAAGGAGTAGGATAGATATAAGCCACAACATTTCAACTAATGCTTAAAATATGCACAACTATATTAAACTGCAAAAGAGGCTCTGGACACATTACAAATGCTAGTATAGAGGCTAAGGCAATAGAGAGAAGAAAAAAAGACTATAAAAGAGTGAAAGGGCAAAATACTAAAGCAAAAGGACCAACCCATAAAACATAACAAACTTTGTTTCTTCACATAAGAAAAAGGAGGGAAAGAGAATTTTAAAAGAAGAGATGACATGAAGGAAGAGAGAAAGATCGTTCCATGATGTAGAAAATTTGGAATTCTAGTCTATGCAGTGCAACTGAAGGGTACAAACAACCATTTGGAGAAGCTATCATCATGAAATGTTTTGTGGCATGTAAGTTCATCTTGGCGGCACACTTGCATTGCATTATGTTGCACAACTAACTCAATTGACATGGTGAGAGCATGGTTATAATGGCTTATGACGATGCAAAGAGTGGTTGAGGACATCAATGTGAGTTGACGGTGACCATTGACAGTGATCCACGACATGGGAGGAAAGGAAAAACGGGTCTGAGAACATGGTAGTATGAAGGAGATGCCACAAGCTGAAGAGAAGTCCCCATAGGTTCTCATACAAGCTAGAGGTGGTGGAAGAAACCATGTTGCACTTGAATGCAACCAAAACAACAAGGCGTAGGTCACCAAATTATTGGGACGTCAAAAAAGGGGTACCATAACAATGTGTAGTGTTGCATGGCTCGAGAAGAACATCGCAAAAAACCATATTGTTTCACGGCACAAAGAGCATCATGGGAGCCATATAGTGGTTCATTTGTGGCCTTCGAAAGTTGTTAGCGGCTTCCGAAGGCATTTGCGACAAAACTAGTGTACCGCAACATGGTTATCACAAGGAGACATTCCGCAAGTTGATAACACAATGTGGTGGGAAGAAATGGAAGGCAGAAAGGTGAGAAGGGAGTTAATGAAGTAGAAGGGATGAAAAAGTGAGAGGGAGTGAAGGATTAACTTTCTAAGTTAGGAAGCAAAGTTTAGAAACTTATGCGGCTCAAACTTAACATTGATGAGCGAGTTGGGGAAATTTTGTGGCGTGTGGGTAGCAAGGTGCAAAAGATATGGACTGCAACATGGTTCGGCATTTTGTGGCTTGGCTAAGGCATCATGACCGATGCAATAGTTCACACCTTGCAATAGTAAGCCACACCATGAAGAGAGGCCTTGACAAGATGTGGAAGTGTAGTATGACAAAACATAGTAGTTCGTGGCCTACATATTAAAGGAATTGCCACTACATACAGATTCTGGCCTAAAGAAAGTGTGACCAACTTCGTATAATGAGACAAGTGTTTGGGGTCTTGGATCCTTTAGATCACAATAACAAAATGGGCAGGGGGCTCATTTTGGTTAACATTTCTGGCGATTCACAGGGACACTTGCCTACTAAGTGTAGAGAACAAATATCCTTCAAGCATCCATTGGGCATGAAGTCTGTATGGAAACACTTTGCTTCGATACCTTTCTTAATCTGCATCTTCAAAAAGGCTCCAAAACTTATGTACAAAACAAGAAATACATACAAATTTCAAGTGGAAAATGCAGGGTGTGCAAAGTAGTTTTTCTACAAAAAGAAAACCTACTTTAGCCTTGTATAGAGCAAGTTTATATAAAGCCATAGATAGGTTGAGAGTAGTAGTTTCCTTTTCTAATGATGCATGGCCATGCAATGAGATTTGTGCTAGCTGCGGCAAGTGATAGGAACATGAAGAGGGCTTGATGCACATGCTCCTTCAAAATAGTAGCTTTATTTGCAAAATACACCCTGTCTATATTTTTGCTTTGCTTCTGAGGGTGTACTAGTTGAATTTCAGTACACTGAAGTTCTCCCTCATGCTTTGCAATGAGCATGTCTAGTGGCAACACTGAGTCAGGCTTTGAGAAGGTGTGTTGTCTCATTGGACATCTGCCTCTCAAAATAAAGTTACCACATATAGGTTCGAGAGCAGTAGTTGCCTTTTCTAAAGCCATAGATAGGTTGAGAGTAGTAGTTTCCTTTTCTAATGATGCATAGCCATGCAATGAGCTTTGTGGTAGCTGCAGCAAGTGACATCAACATAAAGAGGGCTCGATGCTCATGCTCCTCCAAAATAGTAGCTTTATTTGCAAAATACACCCCTCTATATTTTTACTTTGCTTCTGAGGGTGTACCAGTTGAATTTTAGTACACTGAAGTTCTCCCTCATGCTTTGCAATGAACATGTCTGGTGGCAATGCCGAGTCAAGATTTGAGAAGGTGTGATGTCTGATTGGACATTCGTCTCTCAAAGTAAAGTTACCACATCCTTTTAAAAGGTCATCCCCATGCTTGGCCCCATAGAGAAGGCACATGAAAATGTCATCTTCTTCTTCTATGAATTCAACCTTAGGTTTTGATGGCACCTCTGTGTTGCATTCTTTGAGAGCATCGACAAGCTCTAAACATTGAACAAAATTGGGGTCATTGCATTCAGTGAACTTGACTTGCTCATCCTCCTGAACATCCCACAACATTGATTGATCATCCTTGACAGTAGTTCTTTGGCCATACAAAAACATGAATTCATCATCACTATCAAAGTTATTCCACTCTAGTATTGTTATGTCTTCCTTGATATAGATGAAGCTTGTCTCGACACACTGCGAAGTACTATCAAAGAGCTTGTTCCATTACAGTTCTCTAGGAAGGGCCTATTTAAGATTGTTTTGACAGGCCACATGGTACTATGAAAGAGCTTGTTCCATGTTAATTCTATAGGAAGGCCTTGTTTAAGCTTGGCCTTTGCAATTCCAATCATTGTAGATGTTTTTCTTTGATGCGTGCTTGTTCCTGCAACTCTAGTGAAACCGATTACTTATGTCTGATTTTCTCCTACTCACAAAATTGGCCCCTTGTGATGTGCTCTTGAGATATGATATGATATTCCCTGATTTTTAACTAGTTCATGGATAGATATATAGGTGATTATTAGATGATAAATGCTTACAGACAACTTGTATATATATAAATCCTTTACTTTGAAATTTAAACCTAGTGGCACACAATGCCAACCCAAAACAAAATGTGTGAAGCTAAAAAGAGTAACACAAAATCCCAATGGGTTAAAAAGACCCAAAAGCAGAAGGGGACGAGAATATGGCTTGGGACAAAACCGTACAACAATATGAACCAAGCTATATAGTCCCATACCAAAGTCAACAAAACTCAAACATTCAAATGCAACATCCAAAGATCTTTGTGACATGACACAAAAGAAGATGAAAGAGTCCAAGAAGTCAACATATTGACATCAATCAAGCCATACAAAAGCAACACAACAAGGACTTACAAAACTAAGTTCTAGTTTCATTGTTCAACACACACGTGCACACACACACGCACACACACACACACACACACACACGCGTGCACGCGCACACACACACACACAATTTGTGTAAAACATAGCACACACACACACACACAATTTGTGTAAAACATAATGTAGTAATGATTTTGTTCCACACTTTGGCGCGCGCGCACGCACGCACGCACGCACGCATGCACGCACACACGCACGCACGCACACACACACACACACACACTTACACTTTGTGTAAAACATAATGTAGTAATGATTTTGTTCCAACTTTGGTGTCTGCATTTTGCCCCCCTAATATAGTGAACACGTTTTAATAGTTTAAAGGAGAAAAAAGAGCATATCTGATAGTGTTGAAGTAGCTAAAGCCGTAGGCTTATCATAAGAGAAAAAATTGTGATGTAGAACGTGATTCATCGGTTGACCCACTCGGAGATAGGCAAAACATGTCATATGTGTCATGAAGTGTTATTAACATAGAAAAATTGTGTGTAAATATAAAAATTGTACTTGAATTTTCAGAGAATTGGGAGTGATCAATTCATAATAGGTAATCTAGAGATAGGTGGGAATAGGGTATCTCAATACCAAAGGAAAAGTATCACAAGGCTTTCTAGCCACCCCAAAATAATGCTCCCCAATTTATGTGACCATACCATACTAGGTTAAAATCCCTACAATGTCGAAAGAGAATGACATCACATGCCCCCATTGTGCATTGTATGGGTGTGAATTAACTTTTGTACCATTAGTAGTTATAAATTTGATATTTTTTCTGTTACATTTACGATAAACACGTGTGCTTGTATTTGTATTTTAGTAACTTTGTATTCTACGCAGCTTTGTAGCCATATTTGACTATTGAGTTACCAACCCATGTGTTTGCTCCCCTATAGAATCAAGTGGAATCGTTTGAGCCAAAAGTGATTGATAATAGTGATTGAGATATCAAGCAATGGAAAATATGTATGTCGTGTATCAGTGTGTAGAGTAAGAAAGTGTTGATTGAAATAGTTCTCGGATTAAAGTGATAGTAATAACATTGATCTGTAGTGTAGAGAGAATTCAATAGTAGATGGAAGATATGGCCCACAACCATAAATATCGGAAAACATAGTGAAGTCAAACAACAATGCAAAAGTTAGTGAAACTAGGTTCCTGGCATCGTAGATAGTATGAGGAACCAATGAGAACAATATGAGATATTTCCTTGACAAGTTTGTGGCATTGATTGAGTAGTGCAAGTTGATTAGATAAATTAGTAGTAAGCCAAAACTTCCTTTTATTATAAATAGTAAAGTGGAAAAGTAAAAAATAATTTCATTTGAACCATTAGCAAAGAAAAATTATGCTTTGAGCTAGATAAAATGCCAAGTGCTATAAATGCTTTGAAATTGCAATTCAACCATGTAGCTGAGGCCATCTAGACGTAGGAACCTAGAGTGGTAAGTATGGAAAACTATGATTTCAATTGAAAATAGTAGTAGAATTTTGAATTTTTACAAAATCACAATTTTTGTCAAATTTTGAGTAGGGTAGGGTCAATAATATTGTGGTATCAGTTTTCATATAGGAGGACAAAACTATATAGTTTCATTGCATTCTATACGGTATTGTTTTGCACAGTTTTGTCCCAAAGATGGTTTGGTCTGTAAACTTATAGTATGAGTTTTCCATTGATTAAATAATTAAATATAAGGATGTTTTGTAGATTTTGAGTATAAATTAATTGGTAGCGTTCTAATACTCATCTCGTTTGCTTATTTTTGTGATTTTAGAGAAATATGTATGTAAGAGATTTTCATAGGGGTCGACACATGAATACCTTTCTTTCATTGAGTCTATAGGACAAATTGTGGGACATATTGGATAGAGTAGGGCTATGTCATGTAGCCAAATTGGAAGTTCCCCCCAACATGTGTTTGATTACTGCAATGTGTGATCAACGAAGTACCAAAATTTGAACTTTTTAGCTCCCGACTGTAGACACTCAAATTTGGTAATTTACTCTTTGACATTACTATTTTTGACAATGCACTCTTGCTAAGATAAACAAAACCTTTCTATTCCCTCTTAATACATTATGAGGTCTTTTGTCTAGCTTGTTTATCCTTACACACTGATATGCTTACACATTCTAAGAGTAAAATGCACAAAATCGATATACTAAGTCAACCTGACATGATGTAAACTTCATTTAATATGTTTTTCATCCTTAGTTAAGGCCATATAGATTGGTCAGGAATTTATATCCGGTCTCGACCTATCTATACGATTTTGCACCGACATATCTTCAATCTCTGCTTTCAATTCCAAATTCTCTGATGGGTCTTTTACTCCTTTTGACTCTGCCTTTCTTCAACAATTCATCTTCAGAACCCTATATAAGCAAGCTAACACTACCTCATTTGTTAACTTGGAAATCCTATGGTACTACATTGAGACACTCAATTCCAACACTTGTAAAAGGCACCAAAGACTCCCTAAATATCACAAAGGAACATCTACAATCATTAGGAAAACAATATCTATAGGTTTAAAACTTCTTACTAGGCGAATGAGTTAGTATCTCTCATCCAGAAGCACACAAATATCCCTTCTCCAAGTATTTTAGCAAGAGCCAAACTCAACTCAAGTATTGTCAAAGGGATTGCCAAATGTAGTTGCTTTCATTCAAATATCACATGCTAGGTGGATAATAGCGTGTGGTTTGAGGCCGCTTTAGAGTAGTGCCAATGTTCGCAGTGCATGGGGGTGCCCACATCCCTACTAATGCTTATTTTGCAAGGTTTCCCATCCATGATTAGGGTTTAAGATCTTGTTTAGAATGTTTATAGGGATTCACAACATAATCGACTAGGGTTTGATATCTATATACATTTCCTGGTAGGCGACAATCCTAGAAATTCATAGAGCTAGAAACCAAGTATGTACAAGACCATAGAGAAGAGTCAAGACCATACAAAAGGTCATGGGAAAAGTGTACAGTTTTGCCCCAGGTTATTTTTCAACCATAGTCCCTAGAACAAAACATTACAACATTCAGATCTCCTTGTTTCAGTGTGCACACTCCCAAAACTTCCCAAATCCATATGTAAACAACTAAGTGCACTCATCCTCTTGTGTTTTCAAGTTCATATCTTGTTTCATATCTTAGTTGTAAGTATTAATGAGTTGTTATGATATTACATAAATAATGTTGGAATTTAATGAGAATAACCTCCTACAGCTCCCCTTACATTCTTTAGTGTACCTAATTCACTAATTATTATATTTCACATAATCTATTAATGGTGTAAACACTGATAAGGGAGATGCCAATGAATTTAGAGAATGTATACAATATATTAAATCTGCCAACTATGGGTGAGAGGGCATGAATGATCCTCGTGGATGTGCAATTTCAGATGAGGAGGGCATATGCAAAGTTTGGTTAGGGCAAGGTGTGTTATGGAGTTGAAAATTCAATTTAGTTTGATTGTGACAACAAATGTTCTACGTGTGAGGAAATTTATCAGTGTTCTATTAACATCCTTTTTGGTAGTATATGGAAGAGGTGTATCCGTTTCATATAAGTTGTAGGAGATGTGTGAGTCGATAGATGAGGATGAAGTGAGATATGCTTGAGGTCATCGTGTGTTGATCCATTTGTACAAAGAATAATATTGGGTTGTACTAGAGAATCATGCATGTGGTGTAGAAGTAAATTTATTACATGTATGCACATATGAACATATAGATATTACAAAATTGATTGGAGGACCACATGCCTATTGGGCCCATCCTGAGATATTTGTGAAGCGATGGGTATTGCCGATGAGGCACATATTAGAGACGATGGCCTATAGAGACATGTTTGGTAGATTAACATCATGAGGGGTTTTGAAGACCATGTAGAGACTTTCTAGGGTGGGCTGAGGATGCCGTGGTGTTATGGTGAGTCATGTAGAGCATGTGGTTAGATGATCGATTTCCTAGACTGGTGGAGCAGTACTAGAATGAGTGGGTTATTGTCAATTCAGGCTTTTACCCCTTTGGATAATCAAATTCTTGCACAATTATCCATTAATATTAGGAACAAAGTATCCTATAATCAAATGTATAAAATGGGATAAGAATCCAATGAGGTCATCAACAACCATGCTCTTCACTACAAGACTATACGTAATAAAATGAATAATATCCTAGCTGAAAATGAGCTTCAATATCTATTCACTTGATGTCTTCTTGTCCCTTTGCAAGAATAAGTTATCTTTGATTTTTTTTTTCTCATTTTATCACTTATGTCACACATTGAAAGAGCGAGAGGCTAAAATCCTTACCATGATCAAGATCAAGTATGTTATTAATGGTCCCAACACATTTTAATCCTAAGTTCTAGGGAAAACCCAATTTCAAAAGATAATCTAATGATAACTATACTAAAGATAAAACTACTATTAATGTTATATTACAACATGTACAAAGTTGTAGTTATAATATCCTCAGTAGAAATTCACACGGTTTCCTTACTCACCTTGTATCTCTCCCTCTGGTTTTAGAGTTTGATACATGAAGGCCTCATAGTACAAATTTTGATGCTAATGCCTTGTGATTATCATAGATGTGTTCTTCATTCTACTAATCAACATGTCAAACTTTGTAATTATATATAAGATCTTATTAATGTAAAATGCTATTCAATGGGACACTCCTACCAAGTACTTTAAAAATATGAATGAAAATTCCACGCTTAAGATCTCAATGACCTTATTCTTGATCACATTAATGCTAAATCTAATTTGGAAGTGTACCATGTTTATTAAGATATGCCTCCTCCTCATGATCATCCATTGGAATATTTGATCAATACTATTACTACTATGCCGCCTCCTAGGCCCATTATTACCTTTGATGATACTGATATGGCCCATGATCTTGTTTTTGATACACCGTACATTCACGCTTTTGTTAGAAAATACCTTATCCATATTGTTTTGATTGACAAAGGTGCTAGATATACTATTTACAAATTCAAGTTACTTTCTTCTATTGGCTATACTAAAATGTGACATTTGATACTAAGACCTCTCTGGGGTATGTTGTTATCCCTCTTATGGCTGGCTTTACTATTATGGCTATTCCTTTTGGTGGTACCATATCATTTGGCTCATGTAATATACATCTAGGCTGCCCTTGGTTGCATGCTTTTAAGGTTATACCCTCTATTATGCACTAATGTGCCAAGTATATATACAATCAACAAGTTATTATGATTAAGGGTATCCCATATGAGGCCCTAATTCTTAATATCCTTAGTTAGAAAGTGAAATTTTCTATGACTAAAATTGTTACATCTAGTGTCCCATTTGGTGGCCAAAAATATTTTAAAATATGGCTAGTAAATAAATATTTAAACATACTATAAAAACTTTAAAAATAAGGTAAATTATGGATGCCCTGCACCTTCGTATTTAGAAGCTCTTAAAAATACATGTTTGGTCATTATATATGTGTTTGGTCATGTTTTGGTTGTCAAACATATTTCACTGAAGGTACAAAAACTGCAAAAAAGTGGGACACAATTATATTCTTTGACTAGACGAGGACTTTGTAGGCCTCCTCTGAGGTCTCCTATTACACACACTAGCTCTAGTGGGTCTATTTGTTGTAGAATTTTACCAAGCCCTCCTATTCCACATCCTACCTCTAATGGGTCAATCCATTGTAGGTATCCTATTGCACTAACTATGGATCTTAACCAAGTTACACATCCCCAACTTATTGAGGTCTGTCCTTATCCTACTACACATGTGACACATCCGAGGCCCAAGCCTTCATTTAATTACATATCTACTCTCTATCTGGAGGTCCCTCTTGCTACTATTACTGCAGATACTCAAATTCAGTAACTTATCCTTTGACAATTAAAAGTTTGGCTATGCTCCCTTTCCAAGACAAATGATCTCATTCTATGTCCAATCAAGACATCTCTTTAGCTCTTTCTTGACTTGCTCATCTCCACACTCCGATATGTTGTTAATTCATGAATTATTAATTAAGAACATAAGTAAATCATAGTTATGCAATAAAACAAAATCAATTTTAATCAAATTCAATCTCACGCAATACAATGTTATAAGCACAAATCTCAATCTAGAGTCTTCTACTTGTACTACTAATGGGTCTATCCCTCTTCTATTTTCTATTGCATATACTATGACTCCTCTACAATTTATGCTAGATTATCCTTATTCTATTATGACATATTTGATGTCTACGCTTCCTTCACCTTATGTGTTTATCTCACCTCCTGATGAGGCCCTTATTGGGTAGATCATGTGCTATCCCCTTCATATACATAGTTATTTGCAAATGAAAAAACATTCAAATAATCACATAATGAGAAAACATTAAAATATTTACAAAAACATACAAAATCAAATCTTTTCATGGTTTTATTGGCTAGATTATCACTTTACATATGCTGCTTGTAATATTGGTTTGATAGATAACATAAATTTATATACAGTTTTACACACGCGTTCATGAGGCATATTGATATTGATTCTGGGCACACACATGTTGATACATGATGGTAGGTGTCGCCTTAGTCCTTTCCTACTGACACTAATCTCTGGGGGCATCTTCTACACTATATAAGTGCTATTATTTCATTTCAGTTACTTTACACTTCCTCATTACTTTCGATTACATATATTATACATATGCTATATTTTGAGCTAAGAAGACTAACACATGTGTCCTTGTGCAATGCTAATCTATCCTATTCTCTATGTTTCTACTATCATTGTTTGAAACACTTGTTACATTGTTGTCATTACTCTCTTATGTGGGTTATTTTTTTCTTGAATACGTGATTGCTTAACTAATTAATTGTTTGACTACTTGATGTTTTCTTATATGGCACCTCAATGCCTTAATTTTCTTGCGACTCTATGGGTGCCCCATATTTGTGGCTCTATGCCTATCTTGCATATACACACTTGCTTCTTATATGTGACCTAAAGTTCTTTTTATTGTAATTGTCTTATGACACCTTGGGTATCCCATTTTTGTGGCTCTATGCCTCCAAGGAAATATTTTCTATGTTATTGCTCATGTTAGCTTGATTGGCTATCTCTATAATGTTGTTTCTACTTCATATTGCTTTCTTTTTGCACCATGGTATCCACCACGTGTAACCCTTTTTATAGGAACAAATTCTCAATGGTGGTCACCATTCCATCCTTTTTATGAAATATAATGTATATTATCAAACTTTTCCAACATGGGTACACACATTTTCTTTTGAGATTCATGATCAAATGCTTTATTGTACGTACCTCAAAAAAGGGGCATTCATCAGGATATATTCTACATATACAACAAGTATAAGCATACTATAAGACACAAGAACAAGATATTATAGGGAAAAAATCCTCATAAATTGACACAAATACTAAAAAGTAGTAGAAATAAACAAAGGTCAAAACTGTACACTTCAATCAAGACTGTAGTATGGTCTTGACCCTATTGGACGTTCTATGAAAGGGGGAAGATTCTCAGAAAATTTTAACAATCTCATATAACTACAACTATTTTCAAACTTTTGATGTGATTATAGACATATATTAGACAATATAAAACATTATATAGGGCATGAGTTATTCATTCCTTCTCCTTTACACTACATAGACATAATTGCAAGAATAGGGATTGGGGCACATGCCCTTCTTCACCCTGTGTTTTTCTAGAATTTACAACACCCAATCTTAGTCATACAACACATAGTGGGGGCATGGTATATCCATTCCTTTTTGGCTAAGTGAATTATTTATAAAATTGGACCTAGATCCATCTACAATGGTTTAGTCCATGGGGTTGTGGAATGCATCAAAGTGGATAAGTTGTTTGTTGGCAATCATTTCTCACATTTTTCAAATTTAAAGGGGACGATATTCGGGTTCCTAAACATTCTAATACATGATATTCTCTATTAATATGGTACTTTGGTTCCTCTCTCTCTCTTCTTTGGTGTTGGGTTGTGTGCACTCAACACTCTAATTTCTCCTTCAACACAATTGAGGACTAACCACCCTTGATATTTCGACATTTAAGTGACAACTTAAAGCTCCAAATTACAACAAGAATGAGAGATCCTTCCTCTACAGAATGAACATGTGTATTTCTTCCATGTTTTGCATCTCTTCTACTTTAATTTATGTGTCATACCCTGTATTTCTATCGGCTTTAATGGTCGTACATCATCTTACCTTGCTGTACTCTGTAATATTACGGTGCTTGGAAATAACTATTTTCTTAATGTTTTGATTAACCATTTTATTGTTGCACTATTGGTCATTGACCATAACATTGAGTTAATCGTTGCAAGGCAATGTTGGTAAGTCGATTGTTTTTT
The DNA here is from genome assembly GCA_019776745.2 of Taxus chinensis. Lineage (NCBI taxonomy): Eukaryota > Viridiplantae > Streptophyta > Pinopsida > Cupressales > Taxaceae > Taxus > Taxus chinensis. The sequence goes on from CM034151.1 coordinate 626,821,530, forward strand.
TGATAAGGTTTATTGATTCATTAATGGTCAATTACCATAATTGCATTTAAATGTTTGGATGTTGGAAACCATGATACTCACCATTGTGCTTGGCATGTGGTAAGGTGTTATTCATTGTTTAATATGTTGGTCTTAGACCGTATGATGAGTTAAATTATCACAAGGAAATATTTGGTAATTTAAATGTTGTTTGTAAGCGTCTCAGACCATATACAATTGCAGGTTCAATGTTAATTGTTTACGGTCTTGGACCATTCAAAGCTTGGCAAGTTATTATTTTTGGTAATGGGTCTAAGACCTCGAGGCAATTAAATTATTTTATATTGTCAGGTCTGAGATATTAAATTAATATAAAAACCAATGTTTTATACATACATTATAACCAACTTTATAAACATGAAATAAAATAAAGAACATCATAACACAATGACACGAAATTTAACGTGGAAAACCCCTAAATGGGTAAAAACCACGGAAGAATAATCCACTATAGAGACTTTTTTTACAACATCAGTCCAGTAACTCCCTCCTCACTTCTACTCCATGTTTTTACTCGGAATCTAATTGATTCATGTGATTATATCAAATATGACCTATAGCCATATTTAAATAATCCAAAGGGTTATAACCATATTAAGTGACGAGGCACACCTCCCCGATTTAATTATTTGATTAAATAAACTAATCAACCCATAATATAAAGTTTATATTTAAATAATATGAATATAGTTTATTCTATATTATTTAAATATGAACTATATATTATGATGCACTTAATATTATAGTTCTAACACTTTCCCTTCATATTAAGTGGGATCCAACCAACATTACTTGTTTGTACAACAAGATTTACAAATCCATAAACCCTAAAGGTTTAGGCTAACACATGTATTTTTGCAAGAATTATAACACCTTCATTATGCTCAACTTACGTTTTGGTACAAAAGGATTTGGAATCCATAAATCAGACATATGATTTAGGCTAAACATGATTTATGAGACTACATCTCACCGTTTCTCATGGAAATATTCTTATACCGCATCTTTAGGATCCTTTTATAACACAAGGTTATCCTTTACAAACATATGCACATTGGACTGTATTTTTCCCGTAAACTCTGTCATTTTACATGTTAAATCTATCAGTTTACTTTAGATCATACAAGATCTTTTACAATGATTTTAAACCATAGTAGAAGTATAAAGGAGAAGGATTCAATCAACCAGACGACCATTATGAGGTGACATTGCATGCACACTCCCCCTTAATGAAAAATCTGAAAGGCCAAACATTGCACACACTTTCAGCATTTTACAACACACGATGGTTCATAAACATAACTATAATCTTGATCTTCAGAACTGGAGATCTTTATCACCGCAAAGAACCTTCTCCCAGATAACATGCATATGAACTTCAATATGCTTCATTCTCTGATGTTGAATTGGATTCTTTAGCAAGAGTAATACAAATTTGATGACCACATATAAGAGGAATACTCCCTTAAGCTTTCATGTGTATCTCTTCCAACAACCGCTTCAGCCACATGTCTTCTTTTCTGCTTCCATTGTACTTCTCTGCCTCAGTAGAAGAAATGGAGGATGTTGGTTGCTTTTTGTTGTTCCAAGTGATGGTTCCTGCACCAAAAAAATTGAACACAAATCCAGATGTATATTGTATATCCAACACAACATCAATATGGTTAATGTCATAATATCCATATAGAAATCATAATAGAAATCATTTATTGACTTCACATTTAACCATATGTAAAATTTTAAACACAAGTTGTATAAAAACTAACATAGCAATATGATTAACAACTAACCATGTTAAAATATGTTGAAAAAATTCAACATAGTATTCTTGAAAATATATATTAGATGGAATTAGTATTGGTCGTCTCCAATACAAATGCAAGGGCATCCCCAAGTGTCATTTGATATGCATATAATAATATTTTAGTAATAACATACTAAATTAGAATTTAGAAATTTATCATCAACAACATATATAACTTCCTTATCTACTTTAGCCTTTAAATGATAAGACAAATAGATAAAATATATGCAATAATGACCAAATAATGCCAGAATAATGAATACAAACTTATCCATTGATACTTCTTTAATAAACAAAGGTGATATTTTTTTCACATAAGGTACTGACACACGATTAGGGAGCAGGTGTCTGGGGGCAGTAGACCCCAACAGGGTCGAGGGGCAGTGCCCCTCGCGGGGTCTAGGGGAAGCACCTTTGGCATGCTCCCTTTCACGATACAGGGTGAGGTCGAGGGGCAGCGTCCCTCGATGCCAATCACAAGTTATAATTTAGTCCTCCTTTGAAATTGACAAAAATCAACTCTTTGTGATAAAAAACATGATAATGACGACAAGTCGTATAATCGAAATTTCAATAATAAATTAGGTTTTATGGAGGAAAAAACATTACAAGATGAGTTTAGAAACAACCCCCTTCTGTTCAAGTGCATATGTTTGTCGTATTTTGATGAATTTACGACAAAAAAGGACCTATTAAACCAATAATATAAACATACAAAATTTTAGTTTAATAATAACCGTAATTTATCGAAATGTGAGTGATTTTTTTAAATTTTCCATATGAATGACGATGATGATGATCATGTCATAAAAAATATGCTATTAATTCAACTAATTATTTTAACTATTTTTCTTAGTTTAAAAGCGAAAAGAATTAAATTATTTAATTAAAAGCGAAGAAGAAAAATTATTAATAGAAATTAATATATATATAATATTATATATATATATATATATATATATATATATTGTAGAGCTATGCTCCTTTGTATATGATATCAACTTCATTAAATCGACTGAGTTCCTTATTAGGATTGCAGGACGAGTTCCATAGCTCAGTGAGCTATCTCATGGATCGGGCGAGTTGTTTATTGCATTGGGAAAGTTCATTTAATGGAGGGCGAGCTACATGGTTTACACCGCCCACCTTATTACTTTCTCTACCCCTCCCACGTGGCCCTTAACATATACACTGACGTACACCTTATTATATCTGATGGGCTATATATACTCCATGGAAAAAAGAGCTTAATGTGGCCACAACCACATTATGAATGGAAAGGCCAAGGATCATAAAGCCTTATAACACCCACTACAATCCAAATTTGGGATTAACATCCCTACAAAAAATAAACCACGGCCCAAGTTAAGAGGTGTGAGTCAACCTTGAGGGACAAGGCGACCATGTGGCATATAAAAGTGGCCTATTTGAACTCCATATCTGAAGCTGGGAAATAATGACAAATATAGTGTAGTCTAACTAAAAAAATGATTCATGAAGCTGTAAAAGAGGGGGTCAAAGCATTTTAAGCCATAAATTTAAATTAATAGAAGCTAACGACAGAAGAATGTTCTGAATCTCAACTCCATTTTAAGAGAGATTTGAAAGTCCTACTCTTGGAGTTTACATGATGATTGATAAAGAATATATATGCACATGATAGCTATAAGTTTCAGATACTATGAAATGCCTCAAGGAATATACTTTCAAGGAAATGACGATATTTACTGACGAGTTGCATTTACGGGAAATAAAAATAGACTGCATATGCTATATCTCTGATATTTATTACCAGTTATATTCACCTGACATTTAAAGCTTCAAGTTCATGTTTGAGTTCTCCCTTGCTATTTACAAGCCTCTTTGCATCCTGATTACAGATTTGTTTCTTTATCAAAAATCACATGAAATGATATATTACATGACCAGACAATTTTACTTGTTGTGCCTGTATCAATGACAAAATTCCTTAAATAGAAATATTGAGTACCATGCACAACACCTGACATGAATTTGGTATTATGTAATTATATTTTAGAAAGAAAATAGAATACAAAAGGTATTTTTTGAATTTCATTACGTGGAAGCAAGGTTTGCGATTCGAAATTCCACCATGAAATTATAAGTTTTCTGTGGTTGAGCCCAAACAAACTATAAGTATTGACTAGGAAGTTGTGGCCAACAATTTTAGGGTTTAATAATATACTTCAATGATCATTGTTGTCATCACTATATTGCCTCTCCAGCTAATCAAGGTTGTCCTCTCCCCCAAAGGATGGGGTCTATCAGTTAGGATTAGGTTCAAATGTTAGGATTTTACATAAGTTATTATATTTCTAGAAACAAGATCTCTTATGATCCAACCAATCACAAAATTTGATGGGCTATTTTTGTGGAGGGTTGTCTCCATCCTGGGAGACCTTCCATTTTACCCTCAAATACATTTATTTTCCTGCACATTTAAACCATAATAAAATAAATATTTAAATATTGCAAACTATTAAAAAACTTACTTGTGTATGAAGAGGGTCCAGAGAGAATAAATTTTACACAATATTTCTCAAGGTGGATAATTTTGAGAGTGAATTTTATTTGGCCCCATTCCATGGGTCTTCACAAGAGCCAATAGGAAAATTTATTTTCCTACATTTATGGAATATTGTCTCCCTATAGGAGACACGTGTCTTGTTTTTGTTTTTAACCCCATGTATTTACTTCCACCTGCACACACTTTAGAAACTAGATAAGATTAATGAAGTATTTCAAATTTTTTACCCAAACCTCTAATTTTAGGTCCTTGTAATTCTTTTCACTTCGATATTTTATGCGAGTTGAAAATCCTGAATAAATTTCCACCTATACAACCAACATCAATCCAACCAACTATCCAGAATGGGAAGATGGGAATTAAATAATATTTCAAATATTTCAACTAACTTCCCAACCGTTATGTCCTTAGGTTACATTAGGTCTATATTTAATAAATTAATCTCACTTTGGTACCATGTTAGGGCCGAGATATTAAATTAATATAACAACCAATGTTTATACATACATTATAACCAACTTTATAAACATGAAATGAATGAAATAAAGTAAAGAACATCATAACACAGTGACACACAATTTAATGTGGAAAACCCCTAAATGGGTAAAAACCATAGAAAATGTTGAGTTGTGAAGCTTAATTACTTCATTTTAGCATGCAATTGGAACTTGCTGGAAAATACAGTGACCAACATCGGTCATGGCAGACTGGCATTGGTCAAGGGCAAGTAGGAATGGCGACGGTTAGGCAAAACCAGCGTCGGTTACCTGTGCGATGAATTTTTAATTAACTCTTGGGAATTATGTCTATTTTTAGTAGTAAAATAGATTTATTAATTGTAATTGCATGGCTAAGTGCCCTAAGTCTATAAACGACTATATAAGCATACAAGCTAGGGTTTAGAAGTAAGTGTATGGATCATAATTACAAGATAATTATGTGAGAGAGAATTCTTGGTGAAGAAGCAAAAGCTTGATGGAAAGAAAGTACTAAACATATGAGAGGTGTGGAAGATTGTAAATCTTCATTGTATATCTTGTCAAAGCTTTGGATAGTAGATTGGCTTGTTTCTTGGTGGACGTAGCCCACACTGGGTGAACCATGTTAAATCTGGTGTTGATTTATGTCTCTTGTTTTGTATATTTCTTCTGGTAGAATATCTACTTTTATTTGCATGTATGCTTAGATCTGATATATTATCTGTACAACCGGTGTGCTAACCCCAACAACTGGTATCAGAGCTTTGTTTGAGGGTTTTGTGTGTTGACAGATTTACTCATAGAGGGTTTTCTGATTGAGTGGGAGCTACAACAATGGCAGAAGAAAATAAATACAAGGTAGAGAAGTTTGACGGATGAAATTATAAATTATGGAAGATGCAGATTGAGGATTATCTGTATCAAAGAGATTTGTACTTACCGTTGGATGAGAAGTCTAGACCTACGAAGATGACTGATGAAGAATGGAAGATTCTTGACAGAAAGACTTTGGGATCTATAAGATTGAGCATGGAAACATCCATGGCTTCCAATATTATAGAAGCAACTTCTACGGTAGACTTAATGAAATATCTTGCTAATTTATATGAAAAACCTAGTGCTTCAAATAAAGTTTATTTGATGAAGAAACTATTTAGTTCTAAGATGCATGAAGGTGAATCTGCCTCTAGTCATTTGAATGATTTCCGATCTATTGTAAATCAGTTAAAATCGGTTGCAATACCATTTGATGATGAAGTAAAAGCACTTTTATTCTTATGTTTTTTGCCTGATAGTTGGGACAACTTGGTAATGGCTGTTAGTAATACAATATATGCTAATAATATTTTGAAGTTTGATGATGTGGTTAGTATAATCTTGAATGGAGAAATTCACAGGAAGAGTACAGAGGAAACATCATCTGGAAATGCTTTGAATATAGAAAGCAGAGGTAGGTAGAAGGAGAGATTTAAGAGTAAGAGTAATGGGAAATCAAAGTCAAGGGATATCAGATCTAAATCCATAAGTAAGGGAATTACTTGTTGGAAATGTGGAAAGAAAGGACATGCAAAGAAAGATTATTGGTCAAAGGATAAAGAGAACCAACAACCAGACATAGGTAAAGAGGTGAATCTTGCTGCATCAGAGGTAATGCAAGATGCTCTTATTATTTATTTAGATAATAGAATTGAATCATGGGTTTTAGATTCAAGAGCTTCTTTCCATGCAACCCCTAATAAGGGTTATTTTAGAAATTATGTCCAGGGAAATTTTGGGCATGTTTATTTGGGTGATGATAAACCTTTCAGTATTATTGGTAAAGGGGAAGTTCATCTAAAATTACAGAATGGAAATACATGAGTATTGAAAGATGTGAGGCATGTACCAAGCCTCAGGAGGAATCTTATTTCTGTAGGGCAACTAGGTGAATCTGGTTGCATGGTTACTTTTACAGGAGACTCTTAGAAAGTCACCAAGGGTGATTTTGTTGTGGCAAGAGGTAAGAAGGTAGGAACGCTATATTTATCTACTTGTATTACTGATTCCTTTTCTGCATTATCTAATTCAGATTCAGATGCATGCATGTGGCATAACCGGTTGGGTCATATGAGTCAAAAAAGGAATGCAGATCTTAAAGGCTAAGGGTAAGTTATCAGATTTGAAAGATTTAGATCTTGATTTCTGTGAGCATTGTATCTTTGGAAAGCAAAAGAGAGTGATATTTCTCAAAGTTGGGGCAACTAAGAAGGAGCATAAATTGGAGCTTGTACACTCAGATGTGTGGGGACCAGCTCAGGTAGCTTCTCATGGAGGATCCTGGTATTATGTTACTTTCATTGATGATGCTACAAGAAAGGTATGGGTTTATTGTATTAAATGTAAATCTGATGTTTTTGAGACTTTTAAAAGATGGAAAGCCCTTGTTGAGAATGAATCAAATTCTAAGTTAAAGTGCCTTAGATCTGACAATGGTGGTGAATACTGTAGCAAGGCTTTCAATGATTATTGTTAAGTGAATGGGATACGTAGAGAAAGAACGGTTCCAAGAACACCACAAGAGAATGGTGTTACAGAAAGAATGAACATGACAATCATGGAACGTGCTAGAAGTATGAGGATACATTCTGGATTGGCCTTGCAGTTTTGGGAAGAAGTAGTTGATACAATTATTTATTTGATTAATCATGGCCCTTCAAGTTCACTAGATGGAGGAATACCAGAGGAAGCTTGGACCGGAAAAGAGGTAGATCTTTCTTTTCTTAAATTTTTTTGTTCAGAAGCTTTTGTGCATGTTGATAAGGAAAATAGAAAAAAATTGGATGCAAAATTCAAGAGGTGCACTTTCATTGGTTATGGATCTGGTGATTTCAGTTTCCATTTTTGGGATTTAGAGAATTCTAAAATTATTAGGAGTCGTGATGTTGAATGAAATGAAAAGAGAATGTACAGGGATCAAATTTTGGTACCCAAGGATGAGAAAATTGAGAAGTTTATTGATGAAAATGAACTCTCGGGTTTTAAAGAAACACCTACAGAAATACACAGTAACCGTGGTCGGTTAGGCCCTGACCGACATCGGTTAGATGAACCGCTGACGGTTACAGAGGATCCAAATCAGCATCGGTTAGAAGAACTGAGCATCGGTTAGAGGTGACCGGCGTGTCGGTCACTATCAGAAGTTGATACTAATGTCTAGGAGGCCCAGATTGAGTCTCTGGTACCCCAAACTCCTGTGAGAAGGTCACAAAGGGTAAGTAAACTTCCAGAAAGATTTAAACCTTCTCTATTTTATCTATTATTGACTGATAGTGGTGAACCAAAAAGCTTTGAAGAAGCAATGCAGGATAAGACTCACGTTCAGTGGGAGCATGGCATGGATGAGGAGATGGACTCCTTGGAATAGAACCAGACTTGGGATTTGGTTAAGTTACCAGCAGGTAAGAGAACATTGCAGAACAAGTGGGTTTATAGGATTAAAGAAGAAGAGGGTGGACAAAAAGGTACAAGGAAAGGCTTGTAGTAAAGGGATTTGCACAGAAAGCAGGTATTGACTTTGGTGAAATATTTTCTCCTATTGTTAAGATGACTTCTATTCATACTGTATTGAGTTTAGTTACAGTAGAAGATTTGCATTTAGAGTAACTAGATGTGAAGACGAATTTCCTCCATGGTGATTTGGATGAAGAGATTTATATGCAGCAGCCGCTTGGGTATGAAGTCAAGGGTAAGAAGAAATTAGTGTGCAGGTTGAAAAAGATCCTATATGGGCTCAAGCAAGCTCCAAGGACAATGGTACATGAGGTTTGATAGTTTTATGCATGAGCATGGTTACTTGAGATGTGAATCTGACCATTGTGTTTATTTCAAGAAGCTTGAAAATGGGAGCTATATTATTTTGTTACTGTATGTGGATGATATGCTTATTGCAGGATCTAGTATGCAAGACATTGGTGAGCTTAAGAGAAAGCTAGCTCACACATTTTCTATGAAGGATTTAGGAGCTACAAAAAGAATCCTTGGCATGCAAATACATAGAGAAAGGAAAAACAAGAAATTGTATTTGTCTCAGGAGGATTATATCTACAAGGTGTTAGAAAGGTTCAACATGCAAAATGCAAAACCTGTTAGCACACCTATGGCTGGACACTTCAAATTGAGACAAAGATCAATGTCCTTCATCACATGAGGAGGTCAAATACATGACACGAGTACCATATGCTTCAGCAGTTGGGAGTCTCATGTATGTTATGGTTTGTACAAGACCAGACATTACACAGGTAGTGGGAGTTGTGAGTAGATATATGGCTAATCCAGGTAAAGAGCATTGGAAAGCAGTCCAATGGATACTCAGGTATTTGAAAGGGACATATAGCATGCAGTTATGCTATGGAGGTTCAGATATTTCATTATGAGGCTATGTTGATTCTGATATGGCTGGAGATCTAGATGGTAGGAGGAGCACTACTGGATATATTTTCACAGTAGGTGGAACGACAGTTAGTTAGATTTTAAGATTGCAGAAGGTTGTGGCTTTGTCTACTACAGAGGAAGAGTATGTTGTAGCTACAGAGGCTAGCAAGGAGATGATATGGATGAGTAGGTTAATGGAAGAGTTGGGAAAGGAGCAAAGTGATTGTAAACTATTTAGTGACAGTCAGAGTGTAATTCATTTGGCAAAGAACTCAGTGTTTCATTCAAGAACGAAACACATTCAATTGAGGTATCACTTCATACGACAGGTATTAGAGGATGGACAATTGAATCTGGAAAATATTCATATGAGCAAGAACCCTACGGATATGCTAACGAAGCCATTAGAAAAGGAGAAGTTGGAGCTACACTCCACTTCTGTTGGTCTTCGAGTTTGAGACTTGAAGAGGAAGAAACAAAGCAAGGAAGAATCCAAGAATGACGTTGTACAGGTATGGTGCAGTAATTAAACTCCAAGTGGGAGATTGTTGAGTTGTGAAGCTCAATTACTTCATTTTAGCATGCAATTGGAACTTGCTGGAAAATACAGTGACATCGACCAAGTCCATTGGTCAGGGAAAACTGACATCGGTCAAGGGCAAGTAAGAAAGATGACGGTTAGGCAGAACCGCGTGTCGGTTACCTGTGCGACAAAGTTTTAATTAACTCTCGGGAATTATATCTATTTTTAGCATTAAAATAGATTTATTAATTATAATTGCATGGCTAAGTGCCCTAAGTCTATAAACAACTATATAAGCATAAAAGCTAGGGTTTAGAAGTAAGTGTATGGATCATAATTACAAGATAATTATGTGAGAGAGAATTCTTGGTGAAGAAGAAAAAGCTTGATGGAAAGAAAGTACTGAACATCTGAGAGGTGTGGAAGATTGTAAATCTTCATTGTATATCTTGTCAAAGCTTTGGATAATAGATTGGCTTGTTTCTTGGTGGACGTAGCCCACACTGGGTGAACCATGTTAAATCTGGTGTTGATTTATATCTCTTGTTTTGTATATTTCTTCTGGTAGAATATCCGCTTTTATTTGCATGTATGCTTAGATCTGATATATTGTCTATACAACCGGTGTGCTAACCCCAACAGAAAAATAATCTACTATAGATAAAAATTTTACAACACCAGTCCAGTAACTCCCTCCTCAATTCTACTCCATGTTTTTACACAGAATCTAATTGATTCACGTGATTATACCAAATATGACCTATAGCCATATTTAAATAACCCGAAGGGTTATAAACATATTAAGTGATGGGGCACACCTCCCCGTTTTAATTAGTTGATTAAATAAATTAGCCAAACCCTAATATAAAGTTTATATTTAAATAATATGAATATAGTTTATTCTATATTATTTAAATATAAACTATATATTATGATGCACTTAATATTATAGTTCTAACATGTATTAGTAATGGTTTGTGACCATGGCAAGGGAGATAAAGTTATTGTTTTATCTTTTATTTAATTTAAAGGTCTTAGACCTAACCATGGGCTTTGTGGTATATTTAAAACAAAATTTTATTAAGAAGGTCATCAACCTTATCTTGTCATAGAAAAACTAACGTGGTCATTGACCACCACACAACTTTGGGTAAAATTATATTGTTTTAGTTTATGAATTTGTCTTCGATCGCTCATTCAACCGCCATGCAAGTTAGAGGGAAAGTTTAAGCAAGATGTCTGATGCCACTATGTGGCACCACAAAACATTAATGGAAATTAATTGAGTTAAGGCAGTTGGAGTCCTTGGGAATAAGAAGCTTTTCAAAGAAGCCATAACATGCAAACAAGTTCATTTTAATTACTTTGTTTTGATGATTTGAGTTCTCTCCTTTGAGTTGTGCATGGAATTTTAAGGCATATTTCTAAGGGGTTTTTTAATGGCTTGTTAGCTAAAAAAATAGATGTTGTTATTTTGGATTTAATGACAGTAAATTTGTTTAAAAAGGAAGATGTATTCGAGGCTTGGGTTGTTCTATATTTTTGGATATTTGGCAAGTAAGCTTGGGGAAAGTTGAAGAAAAGAGTTGTAGAAACATGGATGGATATTATCTCTTAATTTGCTATATTATTTTGAAATGATGAAGTATTGTTCAGTTTTCTATTTTGATTCGAATATGGAAAAAGGTTCATGGTTTTATCAATAAGTTTGATTAAATTTTTTGCAGAACCACATATAAGAAAATGGGTATTTAAAATATGTTTTGTTTTTGTTGTTAACTGAAATGGGTATGCATTGAACATATTGTTTGTAGACTGCTTGCATTTTGTCATGATTATCAGACGATAAAAAAATATAATGACCTAGTTGGTCATGTGTTCTTTGGGTCAATAGGAATTGGGTTGTTTTATTGAAGGCTAGTATGTTTGTCTATGACATGTTGTTTGATTGTGTTTAAAGTTGAGGTCCGAGCCGTTTGCATTTATCCTTATGAGTCGATGCCCTTTGTAGATTTGAGTTCACCCTGTTCATGAAGTAATTAATGAAGATTAATTCAATATGGGTTTATGTGTCTATATATTTAGTGAATCGACTTTGGAATCAGGTGAATGTGATTATATTCCTCACTCTTTCTTGAGAAGGAATTTATTTGAATGGTTTTTGTCAGACCCATCATTGTAGATCTAGGATCAATCTTGGTATGTATATTTTTATTATACATTATATTCTCTCTTTGAGAACTTGTGAATACGTATTAGTATTCTGTGGACGATTCGTTTGAGTTGTGTAGAGTTCTTAGAGCTCGCCAAGAAAGTGATGCTTTATCCTGTTAGCTCACACGAAGCTAGTAAGTAATATATCATGATATGGGAAGATGCATATATTTGTTGACTATGAATTAGTGTTATTGAATCTTTTAGATTCAGAATCTGCTCTTAAAATATATATAATGTATCACCTTGATATGGTAAATAATCTGTCTGGTGCAATTTTGTCCTTTTGATGGACTAGTTATTAAAATATTTTTGGGATATAATATACTTCCATATTATAAAATGTTCAATTGGGTATGGTCCTCTTAGGGAAAAACATAATACTATAGTAACTCTTGTTATTTTACTGTATTATGTTTATTCCCTTTAAGGGAAATGTCGAATTTGGCTCACTCGTACTCAAGATTATCTATAATATACTAAAGGCTTACTTTTACAAATTGAGTTGTATTTACTCTAATGGTAGGAATACTTTTTGTGTTTTAAGTTTTGAAGTTGAAATTAGTATGAGATTACTTATTCCTGAAAATTACATTTCAAGTTTTATATTTATATAGAATTTGACTGTATCTTACTAATGATGATTGATATTTTGGTTAGGAAAAAGATGTTCAATGGAAATTGATCTCAATTAGAATGAGATTGGTTCATTATTTGATGTTACTTAGAAAAGATTTATTTGATTGTATTAGATTGTATGAATATGAAACCAAGTTGTATATAGCTATTTGGAAGCAAAGATTACTTCATGACTTGTTTTGATCATTGATATGAATATTTTTTAAATGTACTATGAAGGTTAAAGGATAGATAACCTTATAATATTTCTTTATTTCAAATTAATGCAACATGATTAGAAGTGGGTGATTCATGCTAGTTTCGTTGAACTGACCATACAACTATTTTATCTCTCTTATAACATGCATGATGGAGTACTCATTATGAAGTGATTGATTGATTGTTATGTCGATTTGTCATGCAATGATTGTTAGTTTATTTGATTCAGATTATTATACTAGATTGAAATGCAAAATTATTACTTCAGAAGATTGTATAAAAAGGAACTTTACCTTATGTATTATTCTTGATTATGTTGATCATTATTTCCTAAGAACATGAAAGTATTTCATTTGATTATTAAATATAAATCATGTTATTTTTAATATCTTATCTGTATGATACAAAATTGTATAAGAGTTATTTTACAGTGTTGTATAATTATCATTGATTAATGTTGTTTTGACAATATTTAAATTGTTATCATGACATCATTATTAATGAACAATTAAACATTAATTATTCATTATATGAAGATGAGATCAACAAGATGAGACAATGTATTATATTATTGTACTTGCAAAAATAAATACACTACCATGATATTATACTATACATGTTTTGAAGATTATCATGTAGACCATTATGATATGCATCGGTTATAAGTTATATAATGAAAGGAATATCATTCTGTATTTTAAATAGTGGAAAACATACACATCAAAATAAAGTTCATTCATTATGAAAACCACACACACACACACACACACACACACACACACATATGTACATTTATTGAAAAACAAATATGTCGTTAGTAAACAAAGTGTGAAAGGTACATTATAATCATAAGAAAAAGTACATATGTACTTGATTAATCCAAGTGTATGAATATGATTAAATGATGAATGATTATATGTACTATCTCTCATTAAGTATAAATTGGATTATCTTTATATTTAACAAAGTTAATAATAGCATCATAGGATGACATAGTTTACCTTACGATATTGATGTATGAGGTACTTAAATTTTCGGTGACTCAATGAGTTGCTGTACACCTCTACCGAGTATGGATAACATATGAGATTCATAATAACTTATGTCTAGAATGAAAGCATAATAGAATAAAATGGTCTAGATACCATGAAATGACATTCGTGTCGTATGAATCTTGTCCGTGTCAACTTAGGATGGCTACGGGGAGGATAAAAACACATAATGATGTAAGTTGTTACATGAGTGTTACCTTTCATATATGGGACTGAGAATATCCATTCGATTTGAATATCGAGTCATGATCCTTGCAACATTAAACTAATACTTAAATATTAAAAATGAAATGAGAGCTAGATAACTGCGATGAGATGGTTCTGCGCTGATGGAGACAAGTTTCAATGTTTATTGTACAAACATGAAACTAAGCATGCAAATTAATGCTTGAACCTTTGGCCAAAGTAGTATAACTAGCTAATACACTGACTGATCACCATTTTCCTAACTTGATGCATGTAGATATAAAATCATGCACTTTGGGTATTATTTAGTCTTGGTCTCATACTACTATTCATATTGTTTTGAGTGAATAAAGTACTAACTAACCCATGTCCTTTGGCCATTTTATTTTGTTTTCTGTTGTCACTATCGACCTCTCACATGTACTCACCTAGTCAGTTTTTCATTTGGTGCCATCTTATCCCTGATTGGGGAGCCCAACTCAGTACTAGGGCACCCCAGGTACCCTGGTCCCATTTGGGGCACCCTGATCCTTTTTACACTTCACACTCATCTTTGGGAACTTTATAACTATTTGATCTTTCCATATTTTTAGTGGTCAACCTTTTCAGGGTTAATTACGAATTAGAACAAGAGAACCATATAAATATAAAGTTATGAGACCATAATAAGGGACCAAGCACTAGGCACTAATATCACCACCTAAGGTTGTATCCATCATAGGATCCATTTTGCATTCATCTAGCTCCATCACAAGGGATAAGGCTGGTTCATTTGCATCACATTACATAAGAAGGAAGTTTATTTTAATTCCATCCACCATCTATTACATTTCTACATCTAGTTATTGTTTGCTACTTCCCAAAGTGCGACTGACACAAGAGCACCTAGGGAACAATTTACACACACGCACACCTAGAAACTACATTTGGGTATGAAATGTAGTGCGTTACTCAGTTAGTAAAGTCCACAATTCTGGCCGTTAAGGAATTATGACCCCTTAATTTGTATCTTTTTTTAGGGTTTTTATGTTTGGTTTAGGGTTTTATAGGTATTTTCTTCATCATTGATTGCCAGCGACATATAACATAGTTTAACGACATACACATGATAGGAAAGGAAGAATTCACATTACTTGGAGACCTTACAATGTTGTTTTTTGGACCTATTACACAGACTAGGGTGCCAGAGGTGCCCCCATCTTTCTCTAGATGCCCCAATATACTCAGATTGCTCAGATCTTCCCTTTCCCGAGCCACTGTGTGGTCATTCCTTTTTTTTTGTTTATTCGGTCTGTTATGCGAAATAGTATTGAGGCATCGTCAAACCAACTAAGATATTTCTACCCTTCTTACACATTAGGGTTTCACATTTCTATTATTTAGTGGCTTGGGTAAATTTCCTTAGTTATTTAACTGTTAGTTACTTGCTTTGCATATCATTAGATTAAACTAAATTAGGCCCTTATATACCATTTTATATTAATCATTTTGGTGAACCTGAACACTTCACACTTAGGATCCTCATTTCCTCTTTATCATGGCTCCTAAAATTCCTAAAATTTTTGTCTAGTTTTCTTAAGATACATCCTAATTTCTAATATTTTCTTAAAAAATCCCTAAACATAATTAAGTCTCCCATCTGGGCATTTACTAAAAATAGTAAGTCACACTCAAAGAGTAGTTTTGGCACAATGGGACATTCAAAACTTCGTCGCGCATCAGAGCTTTCCATCAATGAGGATCATCAGACTTCATCAGGGGTAACATCTTCTCCTTTCTCTCTCTTCCCTCTCCCCCAACTTTCTCTCCCTTCAAATGTTCTAATTCTTCGTTGGGGTTTGCACTTTTTGATATGCCTTTAAGTCACCTAAAAGTGACTTTAGAAACATAATGTAAATTAAGTCACCTTGATTTTATAAAAGGGACTTAAATATTTTGTAGGAATATGAATAGTCTAAAGTTAGAAATAAGGCATATGGAGGGTCATGAAGAAGATGAGGAGTCGAGTCTACTCTATAAATTGTAAAGCCATTCCCATCTCAAAGGGTTGGTCATTAATTTTGTAAGCTCAAGAGTGCATTCTACCTTGAGAGAACAAAGGAGATAGCCAAATTCTTCCATTCCCCTCATTCTCAAATTTCCTCTATTTCCTACACTATGTACAATTTCTACTTGAGCACCAATACAAGAAGAAGGAGTTTCTATCCTTTTTGATGAGAAGATTTTAGAAACTTTGAGTTCTCAATCTTACCTCATCTTGTTGTTGTTTGTAGTATTGTTTCCTCTTAATTTCAATGCATGTGATGTAATTTCCAACTAGTGTAATGCAAGATTCCCAAAGTGTTGGCAAGAAATCCATAAGTTTGTCCACCAGACAAATTTTCTCGCCAACATGACCCATTCCCCTTAAACGTCCCTACAATAGGGAGAATTCAACCATAGTGTGCTTACAAACATCTGCTTAGGAGATGGTAGTGAGCTTGTAATGCGACAAAATTATAATTAAGTTGCAACCGTAATTATAAATAACTGAATATTTACCATGTTTGAATTCCAATACCTAGAATTGAAAAGAGCAAAAAATTGCATGAGTCCATCCTCAAAAAATGAGAGAAAGGGACTATATTTACTCTACAAGTTGATCTAAACAATAGTCATTTCCATTCAATATTGCTCAAATAGTGGGACTACAATCTAATAATGGTCAAATGGAGGTTGTTTAGAGGATCTAAAGATAGGGATTCATGGTTCAGAAGTTGAGAAGAGTACCAATATCACTTGATTTGGACCGAATTAACTGTAAATAACCAAATGTGCTCAAGTAACATTAAATTAATTGACATAAAATAAAAGCCATTACAATTGCAAACTTTTATTTTGAAGCGGACTTCATGATGATTTGTCATGAAGCTTAAAAAATTAACAAGACATTGTGTCATCAATAAGAATATCAAAAATTATGTTTCATTAAGTAACATATATTTCAAAGGACATCATTAACAACAAGGATGGATATAACATGATTAATTATTAGGATTAGCAGTTACACCAATTGTTACAAATTAATCACAATAGAGAGTGAATTCAATTTGTTTATATTTATTATAGATCATTTTAATTTTGTAAAAATTATCATTCTTAATTTAGAGTGTGGATTCAACTTGATTATGATTCTTATTTGGTGTCGATGCTTGTTATTAATTTAGAGAGTGAATTTAACTTGTTTATATGGTATATATGATCATTCTAAATTTAATTAGTATAATTCAATAACATGTCAAACTTTCCTTTTGTTGATAAATTTTCATTTATATTTATAATAATAGATTACAACGAGAAAATACATATTTTATTAATGAAATTAAAGTTTCGATATATAAATATTAGTCACTTTAAAATTCTATTCAAGCTATGAATTGCAAAAACTATTCAAAAATATCAAGCCTTACTATATGATATACAAATTTCGCTATTCTCAATAATATTTTAAAAATAAATTTTTGCAATACTTTTGCTATATAAATGGGTGATGGACCATTAATCTTTTTTTATTGATAATTTTTTTAATAATAAAAAATGAAATCTAACAATATATAATAGGGGGATTGCCAATGGAGACACACCGAAGAAGAGGATTTGAGGATGAGCCCAATGAAGGAAGCCGATCAGTGAAACCTGCAGGAAAATTTTCGGTGCCACAGAAAAAGGGTGAGGAAGAAGATTCACAGGAATCAGATCTGGAGCAAGAAGCAGGTGGAAAGGAAGATTAAAAGTTTAGGCAAAGGGTTTTGGCCCCATAGGGGGAGGGCAAATGGATCAAGAACATCTGGTAGCATCTAATCTAGATTGGTCTGAAGAGTTTACCCTTGTTTTGGAGGCTGTGGATGGGTAGAAAGGAGATTTCCCAAACAAGCCCCAAATATTATGGATCCTAAGGCAATAGCAAAAGATCTTGTGATTCTCTTAAAAAAAATTTGAAGAGAAGATGAATAGTCTAATTGATTCCAGTTTTAGTAGGGCTTCATTTTCTGAGGAAAAGAAATGGGAAATGAAATATTCGTATGGCTCTATGTGGGAAGATTTGGCAATAAAAGAATCCTAGGACTTTAAGGGAACCCAAAGGCAGAGGAAACCTTGTTATGTTCCTATGCTTTCTTCTGTAGTGAGTAAAGAATTATTGGGGGATGCTCCTACAACAATGCAAACTACAAATCGGGGATACAATAAGGAAATGGTAAATGTAGATGATGCAGTTCAAGTTATAAATATTTGGATGTGGTCCCTATAAACCTCCAAGGGTCATTTGTTAAGGGAGATCATGAGGGTCGTATATTAGGGGATGACACAAAAAATCAAATTAGTGAAAGCACTCGAGGGGATTTAGCTGATAATCGAGAGCTTTTTCCTTGTTTACCTAGGGATGGAGACATGGTTGGTTCAACATCACATGTCATAAGAGTGATGATCCCTTAGAAAATGGTGGAGGAGGAATGTAGGAACTTGGAGAATCTAGTGCTCCTTGGAAACTTCATGCAATGTCTTGGAAGGATGGTTTTTAGGATCATGGCTTCAAAAAACTTACAAGTGTTCCATAGATTTAATTTTAAATACTTGATAAAAGGTTGGTTTATGGTAAAATTTTAGAGTTCAGAAGAGAGAGATCGGGTATTCACTCAAAATTAGTTTTTTGAAGGGAAACAAATATTTGTTTAGTCATGGCAACCTAGTTTTATGAAACCCAAAATAACAGGTGGGTTGGATTTGTGTTGGATCATTTATATTCCCTTCCTATGGAATACTGACGGTAGGATATATTTGAAAGGATCGGTGAAGCTTTATGAGGTTTTTATCATTTGGATTCTTGATCTTATGGACCATATGCTTCTTTTGTGTGATTGAATGTTAAGGTGGGAGATAGAAAAAGTCTCCCTCAAGTTATAATTTTGAATATCAATGGAAAATAATTGGTACAACCAATTGAATATGAAAATTTAGTGAGGACAACAGAATATTTGGAAAAAGAATGGATTGAAACTTGACCAAGTGGACATAAAAATTTCATTTCACACCTAACTACTACACATCCAATTTACACGATGGATCAACAAGGTTCATTTGGCACAAACCAAGTTGGCGGAAAAGGAGACATGAAAATTGAAAAATACTAAAAATATTATACAAAAAGGGAAAAAAGATGAAAATTTTGATTCAATTTCTTTGGTTTGTTGGAAAAAAGATGAAAGATTGGCAAATCTGATTCTTCTCATTATGGATGCCAGCTAAACATAGAAGATACTCATTCCAAAAAAAGGATCTTTCCTAAAGAAGAAAATAAGAAAAGGAAGGGTTTTGAATCCGCATGCTCACAAGATGTAGAGCTAGTATAACTTGAAGGCACATGCTTTCTTGAGACCTTTAAAGGTAAGAAAGCTCTCCAACCTCTAATTTTAGACAAATCTCATTACAAAAAACAATTGGATTCAAAAGTATCTATAGAAATGGTAGTGGAGGAGGCTCGCCATAACAAGTTGGCTACATTAGTAGCTAAAAATATGTCTTACATAAACAATAGTATTTCGAGAAAAACCTAGGTAGGTTGGCCACATCAAGAGCCCAAAGTAGAAAATAGGCCTTAGGTTGCATTTTAATGGTGGAACAATGTTAAACAAACATGGTCAGGGGAATTTGATGGACTATGGATCTATTACACAAGGCCAAGAATTACAACTTTTTCCTAGACATTCTGTTTCCTAGACCAAAGTGGAAAATAATGACATATCTTTGTCCTCCCCAAAGAGTAAGTAGAGGGGCCAAAAGTACATGCTGGAAAATTGGCTGAAAAATATTTGGAGGTAGTTAAATTGGGGTGTCAAAAGACGGTGATAGAACTATTTTCTACCATAAGAAGGAATATTTTCATATGATGAGGGGATTTCCATTCCCCTAAGAAATTTGATATATATTTTTTGGGAATGAGCGTAAAATATGATGAAGTTGTGGATGTCTCATAAGATTTGCAGCCAATAGTGGAAGAGACAAAAAGAGCTATAACAAAGTGTTACTTGTAGAGCTATAGAAGATGGAGCAAGGAAAAAAAGTGGAGACGGAATTGGACCTTCCAAAAGCCATGGTTTTTAGAAGAAGATCTGTAAACCATTGGACTTGTTTCCTAAGTTGCGGAAGCAAAAGAAGAGTTACGAAAAACAAAGTTTGGTTAATTAAAGAAGATGGGGTAAAGATTGGTGGGAGTAAAATAAAGAGCTAGTGCAGGCATCGAAGGAGGAGCCACGAAAACAAGAGAATATTAAGTGAATATCATGAAGGAATGATGCATATACATGACAAAATATTTGATTTAATCTGTGAAAGCCTGGGGATTCTGGATCCAGAAAACTGTATTGCGGAAGAATGATTTGGTATGCAATAGGTCACTGCTATTTTTGGCTACTACTGTAGAATTTTTGGATGATGGAGCATAGTGTTTGATCTTATGGATGTGATAATGATTTTTTCTATTGCAGTTTTGCTTTTGATGCCGAAGATTTGTCTGCTTAATCTACCTTGGGTCCAGGAAACTTTTTTTAGCTTTTACAAGAACTTTTACAAGATGAAGTAAGCTTAATTGTACGAAGATGAGTTCCACTAAAGTCATGGCTCAAATTGGATAATGGCTAGCGATGCTATGGAAAGCATGCATATGTTGTTATGGTATGGGATGGATTGGACGGTGCAAAAATGCAAATGGATGATGTACTCAGACTGGTAAGGTTAAGGAAAATTAGTGGAATACGTTAGTTGTTGGAGTGTATGGATGAGACTAGTATAGAATGATGAAAATATTTTAGATTAAATTCGATTATTGAAGGATTAGCGTGATATGCTAGAATAGCTGCAAAAGTGAGGAGAAGATCTATAAAATATGCATTTTGAGTGTATGGAGAATTGGATAAAATTGTGGTAGTTATATGGAAAAGGAAAAGTTCTAGTAGTAAAGGCACATAAGACATAAAAATAAAAAAGAAAGAGATTGTGGAGGAAGTAGAACAAGGGACCATAGGAAGGAGAGAAGAAACAATCGAAGAATCTTTTGAGATGGATAAGGTTGGGGTTGGGAACTTGTACTTTCTGATATTTTGAATATAAAGGAATTGGTTTGGGTTGTTAAAGACGTCTTAGTTATGTTGGTTGGTTTTAGCACGAAAGTGTAGTAATTTGTAGAATCTTAGATCTGGTTAGCTGTGGTAGACCTCTTTTTTACTGCACAATACTTTTGTATCTAGTATTCCTTGGGTCGTATTATGAAGCTGGGATGTTTTATTACCCTTGTTGTGATACATATCTGTATTGAATATCTTCTTAATGATTAATGAAAGGGTGAGGGACCCAATAGCCCTATTTTTATTAATGAAAAAATTAAAACAAAATTAATTAGTTATCTTTGATGACACCCTATACTTTACAAAAGAAGATAAAAAATCTAAACAAGGAAGGCTAACGCCATTGCCACCTAATAGCTAAGGTTCTAAGTCTAGGAATGTAACATTAAAATAGAAGTTAAAGGGAATGCTTAACTACTATGAAAACAATACAAGATCTAATTAAACACGCCTACTAATATGCTTGAATTACCTAACACGGGCCTAAATAGACTTAAGAGAGGAAATCCAATCCAGTTATGGTTGTTATTCCAAATAATGGTCAAATGCAACCTCTCCAAATGAATTGTTAAGTCACTTTAGATTATTCATCTACTAACCTTGTTGAAGGTTTTAGGCAAGGATATGAACTTGACTATGAATCATATGTATTATATGAGACGCAAATCAAAGCATTCGTGTAAAGTATGAAGGAATGAGGTGCACTCTTTTTATAGTTTTCCTTTTGGGAGAAACTTGTATTTTGGTGCATGTGGGACTAAAAGCCCCAAATTAGATTAGAATTGTTAATCATTATTAGACCTTCCTAATCAAAATTAGTGAATTACCAAGTGATTAAGAGGTATGAAGCCTTAATCGAATGCTTAGGGTCAACTAGGAGGTTAAGATAAGATTTTGAAGCTTGCTGAGACATTGTGGAGGTGAATGGGGTGATTTTGAGTGTCTAGAAGAGGGGTTTGAGTCAATACTAGGGCATATTGACCAAATCAAGGGCAAACTAGGCTTAATTATCTCATAATCGCTAATTGTTTGTTTTGAAGAGGATTTTGGCTTACGATTCTTCGTAAAGTGGCATCCTAAATGTGAAAGGGGTTACACAATCAACAATGTGCTGTTAATTGGCAATTTGGTAATGAACATTAGTTAATTAGTGAAAACCACTAATTATAGTGGATTATGGCAAGAATAAGAGTGATTTACGTGTGTTTTGGCAATAAGATTGCAAAAGTAGAATTTAAGTGTCTACATTTGCCCCTGTTTGAGGTGAAGTTAGTGACTTCACATCAAATATAGTATACAAGCATAAACATGTAAATTTTTGAAGAAAAATTAGCATGAATGAAAGATACCCCCTCGAGTGTTGATGGGGTGATAGAATAAGTCAATCGGCGATCGAAAATATGATTTGAAATGGATAGAAGAAAATGGATCAAGAACGGGTGTGAAACCCTTAGGTATTGAGAAGAAATAATGATAGGGATAAACATGGTTGTTTATTTCCCTGGGTATCCATCAATTTTATTTCCCCGGGTGATTTGGAAGAAATATTAGCATTGATAATAAATGATAATGGAGAAGAAATGATATAATGGAGAATATAGGACAAGCCCAATATTTGCATCCAACCTTTCAATAAAACAACCTATTTATATCATTTTGTCCCTAGGTCTACATCGCCGGACTTTATTTAAAATAAATAAAAGTGTAAGATAACATGAAAAGATAAATTACTAACAATTGTTTACTGCTAAAAATATGTAACTCCATGAAAATACGAGAAATTAAAATGATATTTAGCTCCACGCAACATACACAATGCAATGTAATACAAGGAAGTAAACCAACTAACCTAACAAAGAAACCAATGCAATCACACGCACTCAAATAAACAACATTTAAGACAGTTGTACTAATATTTTTGTTATCAAGTTGCAGTTCCCAAATGTTCGTGTTGTAACGACAAGGGTTAAAAATGGTTCCCCAAGCAAGGATACATGCGAGGGGAATAGAAAAAGACACAAGTAGTCCCATGGAAAGCATTCATGAATTATGATATAGTACCTATCAACTCATTGTTGCACGAGAGTACCGACATAATAAGTAGACACAACTTTGTTAATGGATGTAAATCACAATGATCCGCATGTCATTTGAGATAAGAACAAACAAGAATGTCAGAAAGATGGTTTTGTAGGACCAATTTTGATGTTGAGGATAATATTGGTGATACAGGCTTCAATTGTATGCAAGCCATTTAAATAATTAAAAAAACATAATTTTTTGGTAAATATAAACCAAAAATTAATGTTATCATTGTGTAGCTTGCTTGAATACCTTTCCAATGTAAAAAAACAGAGTCGTTTCGAGGTCGGGAGCAAAAGTTATGGCCTGTGCAATGTTGGGTGTGCCTATGCACTTAGGGGAGCGCTTGTGCTAGGAAACATGGGTGCATGGGCCCCTGTGTTGGCCTCCTTTTTGAATTTTTGGGTTTTGTGAGGCAGCATGGGCTCTTGGGCGCCTGTGCTGGCTTCCTTTTTAGATTTTTTAAATTTTTTGAGGAAGCATGGGCGCTTAGGCGCCTGTGCTGGCCTCCTTTTTTGATTTTTTAAATTTTGTGAGGCAGCATGGGTGCTAGGACGCCTATGCTGGCCTCCTTTTTTGAATTTGTGAATTTTGTGAGGCAACATGGGCATTTGGGTGCCTGTGTTGGCAATGTTCAACACGGGAGCCTATGCGCCTGTGTAATATTAAATGCACTACCTATTTTCCAGAGGCCATAACTTGTGCTCCCGACCTCAAAATGACTCCATTTTTTTACGTTGGAAAGGTATTAGAAGCGAAACTACACAATGGTAAGATAAATTTGGGTTTTTGAATTTGCCTTACTAATTTGTTTTGGATTTTTAGTTTCTTTACTAATTTGTTTGAGTTTTTTATGTTTATTTGGATGTTTTGTCTTTTCTGACTAACATATTTGAATGTTTTTTATTTTCGAAACATATTTGAATGTTTTTTGATTTTCTAGAAGTTTTCTGAAGCTATGCACAAGAAATGAAGAAACATGGATTCCCCCAGTGACAGATGGGATGTACAAGGGCAGAATGCCACATTTATGCATAATAAAGTGAAGATGTGAAATTGCGTTAGATGGGAATATTCAAAGGAAAACTCTTCACGCGTAAAAGTTAGATCATGGCCAATATAGATAGGTTCAACATGCAGATGAATGGAACCTAATGACATGCTAGGAAGGAGCAAGGTTTCCCCCAATGTAAGTTGGCCAAGAAGCATATGATAGAAATAAGTAGAAGAATTGTTTTTGTGAAAGGGGACAAAGGTTCCCAACAACATGAAAAAAGACAATATTATACACATGGATGTTTTGAACTAAGTAGATGAAAAATGTGAATGTTGTGAATGTAGCTTAGAAGCCTCATGATGAAGAAGTGATTAGCTAAAGGCATGAATCGTGAGACAAGATACGAACTAGAGTAAGAGTCGAACAAGGTAAAAAAAAGACACTTGATAAGATACTGATCCTGTTTACTCATAGAGATCCAATGTGTGCATGTAGAAATGTATTACCTCTTGGAGGGGAGATTCGATATACAATAAGTGAAGACATCCTAACCCTAGCCAATGTGTATGAATGATTTATTTTTCAAAGTTGATTTTTTTTAATGGATTGTGGAAGGAGAGTCGTACATTACTCCGCTGTCAGCTAGACGTCCATAGCCCCTAATAGAGATACATTTGATTCTAATCACAAAATTTCTCTACTTCCAGTTAGGTGTTCATAGCCTCGGTAGAGATTATTGCAAATACCCCAAGAGAGATTTATATATCAATTTGATTTTTCTTTTAGCGTTTGTTTTCAACTTTGTGCTTTTTGATTTGATTGATTCTTTTGCTTTCTAAAAACTTATTTCAAGTTTCAACTCTCTTGTTTGACAAGGAATTAAGAACCACTGATGGTTTGATGGAAGGGGGCGGAAGTGACTACGATGAAGACATTATCTAGTGTTGACAAATATATCCAAAATTTCTTTGCAACAAGTTTTTTAGATGTTGATTGTGATAGGATCTCTAAGAGGCCAGTCATTCTTTAATTTACCAAGGTGATAAAAGACCAAGGCCAAAGGGATACCATAGAGATAACTGTCACAATTGCGTGTGAATAGGCTAACTAAAATATCACCGACGGGATGAAAATGGTAGAAAGACTTGCAAAAGAAGAGCAAGAAAGGGAAGAAAGAACATCCATGTGTATGCAATACCTGATTGCAATGTGTGTTTGTTTACCTTTGATTTTTTGAAATGTTTTCTCATTTTTTTGTAGTTGTGATTTTTTTTTGAAAAGTGGGACGGACAAGATCACTTGGCGTGATAAGATCCAATAACAATTGTAGAAATTTCCTTGATAAGGAAGACTAGGTGTGTTTTCTTATCAAGAGTTATATTATCCCCGATCTCAATGATCGTGGTGAACTCATACTAAATATATGATTGTGTTTTATTATGAAACATGGATTTTGTGTATGGGAGCTTGAGGTCCCTATTTAGAGGTTTCTACACTTTACGCCATACTTGATGGTTGCGTTGATGTGTATTTTTGAATTACGTTTGATTCTGAACTTTGATATTGTTTAAATTATTATGAGCTTTGGAGCTCTTGGAATTATTGATTTAAATCTGATGAAGGAATCATTTTGGTTTCCTATAATCTAATATGTGACTCATCTGATCCTGAGAAGTAGGAGAAGAAAGTGGACGAATAGAATTGATGTTGAGTTACGGAGCTCAATTACTTCATTTTAGCATGCAATTGGAACTTACTGGATAACACAGTAATCGACATCGGTTAAGGGTAGACCGACATCAGTCAGGGAAGACCGACATCGGTCAAGGGCAAGTAGGAACTGGCGACGACTAGGCAGAACCGACATCGGTTACTTGTGCGATGAAGTTTTAATGAACTCTCGGGAATTATATCTATTTTTAGCATTAAAATAGATTTATTGATTGTAATTACATGGCTAAGTGCCCTAAGTCTATAAATGACTATATAAGCATAAAGCTAGGGTTTAGAAGTAGGAGATTAACAAGAATTATAAAGAACTTGAAAAAGGTTGTGAGAGAGAGAATTCTTGGTGATGAAGCAAAAGTTTGGGAGAAATAAAGTACTGTACATATGAGAGGTGTGGAAGATTGTAAATCTTGTCAAAGCTTTAGATAATAGATTGGCTTGTTTCTTGGTGGACGTAGCCCACACTCAGGTGAACCACGTTAAATCTGGTGTTGATTTATGTCTCTTGTTTTGTATATTTCTTTTGGTAGAATATCCACTTTTATTTGCATGTATGCTTAGATTTGATATATTGTCTGTACAACCAGTGTGCTAACCCCAACAACTGGTATCAAAGCTTTGTTTGAAGGTTTTTTGTGTTGACACATTTACTCACAAAGGGTTTTCTGATTTAGTGGGAGCTACAACAATGGCAGAATAAAATAAATACAAGGTAGAGAAATTTGACGGCTGAAATTATCAATTATGGAAGATGCATATTGAGGATTATCTGTATCAAAGAGATTTGTACTAACCGTTGGATGAGAAGTCTATACCTACGAATTATGACTGATGAAGAATGGAAGATTCTTGACAGAAAGGCTTTGGGATCTATAAGATTGAGCCTGACAGCATCCGTGGCTTCCAATATTACAGAAGCGACTTCTACGGTAGAGTTAATGAACTATATTGCTAATTTATATGAAAAACCTAGTGCTTCAAATAAATTTTATTTGATGAAGAAACTATTTAGTTCTAAGATGCATGAAGGTGAATCTGCCTCTATTTATTTGAATGATTTCCGATCTATTGTAAATCAGTTAAAATCAGTTGCAATACCTTTTGATGATGAAGTAAAAGTACTTTTATTCTTATGTTCTTTGCCTGATAGTTGGGACAACTCAATAATGGCTGTTAGTAATACAACATCTGCTAATAATATTTTGAAGTTTGATAATGTGGTTAGTATAATCTTGAATGAAGAAATTCGCAGGAAGAGTATAGAGGAAGCATCATCTGGAAATGCTTTGAATGTAGAATGCAGGGGCAGGCAGAAGGAGAGAACCAAGAGTAAGAGTAATGGGAAATCAAAGTCAAGGGATAGCAGATCTAAATCCAGAGAGTAAGGGAATTACTTGTTGGAAATGTGGAAAGAAAGGACATGCAAAGAAAGATTGTTGGTCAAAGGATAAAGAGAACCAACAACCAGATAAAGGTAAAGAAGAAAATCTTGTTGCATTAGAGGTAATGCAAGATGCTCTTGTTATTTCTTTAGATAGTAGAATTGAATCATGGGTTTTAGATTCAGGAGCTTCTTTCCATGCAACCCCTAATAAGGGTTATTTCATAAATTATGTCCGGGGAAATTTTGGGCATGTTTATTGGGTGATGATGAACCTTGCAGTATTACTGGTAAAGGGGAAGTTCATCTAAAATTACAGAATAAAAATACATGGGTATTGAAAGATGTGAGGCATGTGCTAAGCCTCGGGAGGAATCTTATTTCTGTAGGGTAACTAGGTGAATCTGGGGGTCATGGTTATTTTTACAGGAGACTCTTGGAAAGTCACCAAGGGTGTTTTTTTTGTGACAAGAGGTAAGAAGGTAGGAACGTTATATTTATCTACCTGTATTACTAATTCATTTTCTACATTATCTACTTCAGATTCAGATGCATGCATATGGCATAATTGGTTGGGTCATATGAGTCAAAAAAGGAATGTAGATCTTAAAGGCTAAGGGTAAGTTATCACATTTGAAAGATTTAGATCTTGATTTATGTGAGCATTATATCTTTGGAAAGTAAAAGAGAGTGAGATTTCTCAAAGTTGGGGCAACTAAGAAGGAGTAGAAATTGGAGTTTGTACACTCAGATGTGTGGGGACCAGCTCAGGTAGCTTCTCATGGAGGATCCCACTATTATGTTACTTTCATTGATGATGTTACAAGAAAGGTATGGGTTTATTGTATTAAACGTAAATCTGATGTTTTTGAGACTTTTAAAATATGGAAAGCCCTTGTTGAGAATGAATCAAATTCTAAGTTAAAATGCCTTAGATATGACAATGGTGGTGAATATTGTAGCAAGGCTTTCAATGATTATTGTTCAGTGAATGAGATACGTAGAGAAAGAATGGTTCCAAGAACACCACAAGAGAATGGTGTTGCAGAAAGATTGAAGAGGACAATCATGGAACATGCTAGAAGTATGAGGATACATTCTGGATTGACCACTTGTAGTTTTGGGCAGAAGCAGTTGATACAACAGTTTATTTGATTAACTGCGGGCCTTCAAGTTCACTAGATGTAGGAATACCAGAGGAAGCTTGGTCCGGAAAAGAGGTAGATCTTTATTTTCTTAAAGTTTTTGGTTCAGAAGCTTTTGTGCATGTTGATAAGGAAAATAGGATAAAGTTGGATGTAAAATCTAAGAGGTGCACTTTCATTGGTTATGGATCTGGTGATTTCAGTTTCCGTTTTTGGGATTTAGAGAGTTCTAAAATTATTAGGAGTCTTGATGTTGAATGGAATGAAAAGAGAATGTACATGGATCAAATTTTGGTACCCAAGGATGAGAAAATTGAGAAGTTTATTGATGAAAATGAACTCTCGGGTTTTAAAGAAACACCTACAGAAATACATAGTAACAGTGGTCAGTTAGTCCCTGAACGACATCAGTCAGATGAACCGCCAATGGTTATAGAGAATCAGAACTCAACATCGGTTTGCAGAACTGACGTCAGTTAGAGGTGACTAGCGTCGGTCAGTGTCAGAAGTGGATACTAATGTTCAGGAGGCCCAGATTGAGCCTCCGGTACCCCAAACTCATGTGAGAAGGTCACAAAGGGTAAGTAAACTTCCAGAAAGATTGACAACTTCTTTTATTTATTATTGACTGATAGTGGTGAACCAGAGAGTTTTGAAGAAGCAATGCAGGATAAGACTCACGTTCAGTGGGAGCATTGCATGGATGAGGAGATGGACTCCTTGGAACAAAACCAAACTTGAGATTTGGTTAAGTTGTCAGCAGGTAAGAGGACATTGCAGAACAAGTGGGTTTACAGAATTAAGGAAGAAGCGGGTGGACAGAAAAGGTACAAGGCAAGGCTTGTAGTAAAGAGATTTGCATAGAAAGAAAGTATTGATTTTGGTGAAATATTTTCTCCTATTGTTAAGATGACTTCTATTCATATTGTATTGAGTTTAGTTGCAATAGAAGATTTACATTTAGAGCAACTAGATATGAAGACAACTTTCCTTCATGGTGATTTGAATGAAGATATTTATATGCAGCATCCGCTTGGGTATGAAGTCAAGGGTAAGGAGAAATTAGTGTGCAGGTTGAAAAAGAGCCTTTATGGGCTCAAGCAAACTCCAAGGCAATGGTACATGAGGTTTGATAGTTTTATACAAGAGCATGGTTACTTGAGATGTGAATCTGACCATTGTGTTTATTTCAAGAAGCTTGAAAATGGGAGCTATATTATTTTGTTACTGTATGTGGATGATATGCTTATTGCAGGATCTAATATGTAGGACATTGGTGAGATTAAGAGAAAGCTAGCTCACACATTTGCTATGAAGGATTTAGGAGTTGCAAAAAGAATCCTTGGCATGTAAATACATAGAGATAGGAAAAACAAGAAATTGTATTTGTCTTAGGAGGATTATATCTACAAGGTGTTAGAAAGGTTCAACATGTAAAATGTAAAACCTGTTAGCAAACCTATGGCTAGACACTTCAAATTGAGAAAAGATAAGTGTCCTTCATCACATGAGGTGGTCAAATACATGACACCAGTGCAATATGCTTTAGCAGTTGGAAGTCTCATGTACGTTATGGTTTATACCAGACCAGACATTGCACAAGCAGTGGGAGTTGTGAGTAGATATATGGCTAATCCAGGTAAATAGCATTGGAAAGCAAGTCTAATGGACACTCAAGCATTTGAAAGGGACATCTAGACATGTATTTATGCTATGGAGGTTTGGATATTTCATTATGATGGCTATGTTGATTCAGATATGGCTGGAGATCTAGATGGTAGGAGGAGCACTACTGGATATATTTTCACAGTAGGTGGAATGACAGTTAGCTGGATTTCGAGATTGCAGAAGGTTGTGGCTTTATCTACTATAAAGGCATAGTATGTTGCAGCTACAAAGGCTAGTAAGGAGATGATATGGATGAGGAGGTTCATGGAAGATTTAGGAAAGGAGCAAAGTGATTGTAAACTATTTAGTGACAGTCAGAGTGCAATTCATTTGGCAAAGAACTTAGCGTTTCATTTGAGAACGAAACACATTCAGTTGAGGTATCACTTCATATGGTAGGTATTGGAGGATGGATAGTTGAATCTGAAAAAGATTCATACAGGCAAGAACCCTGCAGATATGCTAATGAAGCCATTAGCAAAGGAGAAGTTGGAGCTACACTCCACTTCTATTGGTCTTTGAGTTTGAGACTTGAAAAGGAAGAAATAAAGCCAATGAAGGATCCAAGAATGACGTTGTACAGGTATGGTGCAGTAATTAACCTCCAAGTGGGAGATTTTTTGAGTTGTGGAGCTCAATTACTTTCATTTTAGTGTGTAATTGAAACTTGTTGGAAAACACAGTAACTGGCATTGGTCATGGAAAACTGACATCGGTCAAGGGCAAGTAAGAAAGATGACGGTTAGGTAGAATCAGCGTTGGTTACCTGTGAGACAAAGTTTTAATTAACTCTCGGGAATTATATCTATTTTTAGCATTAAAATAGATTTATTAATTGTAATTGCATGGATAAGTGCCCTAAGTCTATAAACAACTATATAAGCATAAAAGCTAGGGTTTAGAAGTAAGTGTATGGATCATAATTACAAGATAATTATGTGAGAGAGAATTCTTGGTGAAGAAGAAAAAGCTTGATGGAAAGAAAGTAATGAACATCTGAGGGGTGTGGAAGATTGTAAAACTTCATTGTATATCTTGTCAAAGCTTTGGATAATAGATTGACTTGTTTCTTGGCAGATGTAGCCCACACTGGGTGAACCATTTTAAATCTGGTGTTGATTTATATATCTTGTTTTGTATATTTCTTCTGGTAGAATATCCGCTTTTATTTGCATGTATGCTTAGATCTGATATATTGTCTGTACAACCGGTGTGCTAACCCCAACAAAAAAAATAATCTACTATAGATAAAAATTTTACAACACCAGTCCAGTAACTCCCTCCTCAATTCTACTTCATGTTTTTACGTGGAATCTAATTGATTCACGTGATTATACCAAATATGACCCTATAGCCATATTTAAATAACCCGAAGGGTTATAAACATATTAAGTGATGGGGCACACCTCCCCGATTTAATTAGTTGATTAAATAAATTAACCAAACCC
Organism: Taxus chinensis; assembly: GCA_019776745.2. Lineage (NCBI taxonomy): Eukaryota > Viridiplantae > Streptophyta > Pinopsida > Cupressales > Taxaceae > Taxus > Taxus chinensis. Next base: position 626,853,228 of record CM034151.1, read on the forward strand.
TAATATAAAGTTTATATTTAAATAATATGAATATAGTTTATTCCATATTATTTAAATATAAACTATATATTATGATGCACTTAATATTATAGTTCTAACATGTATTAGTAATGGTTTGTGACCATGGCAAGGGAGATAAAGTTATTGTTTTATCTTTTATTTAATTTAAAGGTCTTAGACCTAACCATGGGCTTTGTGGTATATTTAAAACAAAATTTTATTAAGAAGGTCATCAACCTTATCTTGTCATAGAAAAAACTAACGTGGTCATTGACCACCACACAACTTTGGGTAAAATTATATTGTTTTAGTTTATGAATTTGTCTTCGATCGCTCATTCAACCGCCATGCAAGTTAGAGGGAAAGTTTAAGCAAGATGTCTGATGCCACTATGTGGCACCACAAAACATTAATGGAAATTAATTGAGTTAAGGCAGTTGGAGTCCTTGGGAATAAGAAGCTTTTCAAAGAAGCCATAACATGCAAACAAGTTCATTTTAATTACTTTGTTTTGATGATTTGAGTTCTCTCCTTTGAGTTGTGCATGGAATTTTAAGGCATATTTCTAAGGGGTTTTTTTAATGGCTTGTTAGCTAAAAAAATAGATGTTGTTATTTTGGATTTAATGACAGTAAATTTGTTTAAAAAGGAAGATGTATTTGAGGCTTGGGTTGTTCTATATTTTTGGATATTTTGGCAAGTAAGCTTGGGGAAAGTTGAAGAAAAGAGTTGTAGAAACATGGATGGATATTTATCTCTTAATTTGCTATATTATTTTGAAATGATGAAGTATTGTTCAGTTTTCTATTTTTGATTCGAATATGGAAAAAGGTTCATGGTTTTATCAATAAGTTTGATTAAATTTTTTGCAGAACCACATATAAGAAAATGGGTATTTAAAATATGTTTTGTTTTTGTTGTTAACTGAAATGGGTATGCATTGAACATATTGTTTGTAGACTGCTTGCATTTTGTCATGATTATCAGACGATAAAAAAATATAATGACCTAGTTGGTCATGTGTTCTTTGGGTCAATAGGAATTGGGTTGTTTTATTGAAGGCTAGTATGTTTGTCTATGACAGGTTGTTTGATTGTGTTTAAAGTTTGAGGCCGAGCCATTTGCATTTATCCTTATGAGTCGATGCCCTTTGTAGATTTGAGTTCACCCTGTTCATGAAGTAATTAATGAAGATTAATTCAATATGGGTTTATATGTTTATATATTTAGTGAATCGACTTTGGAATCAGGTGAATGTGATTATATTCCTCACTCTTTCTTGAGAAGAAATTTATTTGAATGGTTTTTGTCAGACCCATCATTGCAGATCTAGATCAATCTTGGTATGTATATTTTTATTATACATTATATTCTCTCTTTGAGAACTTGTGAATACGTATTGTATTCCTGTGGACGATTCGTTTGAGTTGTGTAGAGTATCTTAGAGCTCGCCAAGAAAGTGATGCTTGTCCTGTTAGCTCACACAAACTGAGTAAGTAATATATCATGATATGGGAAGATGTATATATTTTTTGACTATGAATTAGTGTTATTGAATCTTTTAGATTCAGAATCTGCTCTTAAAATATATATAATGTATCACCTGATATGGTAAATAATCTGTCTGGTGCAATTTTGTCCTTTTGATGGACTATTATTAAAATATTTTTTGGGATATAATATACTTCCATATTATAAAATGTTCAATTGGGTATGGTCCTCTTAGGGAAAAACATAATACTATAGTAACTCTTGTTGTTTTACTGTATTATGTTTATTCCCTTTAAGGGAAATGTCGATTTGGCTCACTCGTACTCAAGATTATCTATAATATACTAAAGGCTTACTTTTACAAATTGAGTTGTATTTACTCTAATGGTAGGAATATTTTTTTGTGTTTTAAGTTTTGAATTTGAAATTAGTATGAGATTACTTATTCCTAAAAATGTAATTTCAAGTTTTATATTTATATAGAATTTGACTGTATCTTAGTAATGATGATTGATATTTTTGGTTAGGAAAAAGATGTTCAATGGAAATTGATCTCAATTAGAATGAGATTTGGTTCATTATTTGATGTTACTTAGAAAAGATTTATTTGATTGTATTAGATTGTATGAATATGAAACCAAGTTGTATATAGCTATTTGGAAGCAAAGATTACTTCATGACTTGTTTTGATCATTGATATGAATATTTTTTAAATGTACTATGAAGGTTAAAGGATAGATAACCTTATAATATTTCTTTATTTCAAATTAATGCAACATGATTAGAAGTGGGTGATTCATGCTAGTTCGTTGAACTGACCATACAAACTATTTTATCTCTCTTATAACATGCATGATGGAGTACTCATTATGAAGTGATTGATTGATTGTTATGTCGATTTTGTCATGCAATGATTGTTAGTTTATTTGATTCAGATTATTATACTAGATTGAAATGCAAAATTATTACTTCAGAAGATTGTATAAAAAGGAACTTTACCTTATGTATTATTCTTGATTATGTTGATCATTATTTCCTAAGAACATGAAAGTATTTCATTTGATTATTAAATATAAATCATGTTATTTTTAATATCTTATCTGTATGATACAAAATTGTATAAGAGTTATTTTACAGTGTTGTATAATTATCATTGATTAATGTTGTTTTGACAATATTTAAATTGTTATCATGACATCATTATTAATGAACAATTAAACATTAATTATTCATTATATGAAGATGAGATCAACAAGATGAGACAATGTATTATATTATTGTACTTGCAAAAATAAATACACTACCATGATATTATACTATACATGTTTTGAAGATTATCATGTAGACCATTATGATATGCATCGGTTATAAGTTATATAATGAAAGGAATATCATTCTGTATTTTAAATAGTGGAAAACATACACATCAAAATAAAGTTCATTCATTATGAAAACCACACACACACACACACACACACACACACACACATATGTACATTTATTGAAAAACAAATATGTCGTTAGTAAACAAAGTGTGAAAGGTACATTATAATCATAAGAAAAAGTACATATGTACTTGATTAATCCAAGTGTATGAATATGATTAAATGATGAATGATTATATGTACTATCTCTCATTAAGTATAAATTGGATTATCTTTATATTTAACAAAGTTAATAATAGCATCATAGGATGACATAGTTTACCTTACGATATTGATGTATGAGGTACTTAAATTTTCGGTGACTCAATGAGTTGCTGTACACCTCTACCGAGTATGGATAACATATGAGATTCATAATAACTTATGTCTAGAATGAAAGCATAATAGAATAAAAATGGTCTAGATACCATGAAATGACATTCGTGTCGTATGAATCTTGTCCGTGTCAACTTAGGATGGCTACGGGGAGGATAAAAAACACATAATGATGTAAGTTGTTACATGAGTGTTACCTTTCATATATGGGACTGAGAATATCCATTCGATTTGAATATCGAGTCATGATCCTTGCAACATTAAACTAATACTTAAATATTAAAAATGAAATGAGAGCTAGATAACTGCGATGAGATGGTTCTGCGCTGATGGAGACAAGTTTCAATGTTTATTGTACAAACATGAAACTAAGCATGCAAATTAATGCTTGAACCTTTGGCCAAAGTAGTATAACTAGCTAATACACTGACTGATCACCATTTTCCTAACTTGATGCATGTAGATATAAAATCATGCACTTTGGGTATTATTTAGTCTTGGTCTCATACTACTATTCATATTGTTTTTGAGTGAATAAAGTACTAACTAACCCATGTCCTTTGGCCATTTTATTTTGTTTTCTGTTGTCACTATCGACCTCTCACATGTACTCACCTAGTCAGTTTTTTCATTTTGTGCCATCTTATCCCTGATTGGGGAGCCCAACTCAGTACTAGGGCACCCCAGGTACCCTGGTCCCATTTGGGGCACCCTGATCCTTTTTACACTTCACACTCATCTTTTGGGAACTTTATAACTATTTGATCTTTCCATATTTTTAGTGGTCAACCTTTTCAGGGTTAATTACGAAATTAGAACAAGAGAACCATATAAATATAAAGTTATGAGACCATAATAAGGGACCAAGCACTAGGCACTAATATCACCACCTAAGGTTGTATCCATCATAGGATCCATTTGCATTCATCTAGCTCCATCACAAGGGATAAGGCTGGTTCATTTGCATCACATTACATAAGAAGGAAGTTTATTTTAATTCCATCCACCATCTATTACATTTCTACATCTAGTTATTGTTTGCTACTTCCCAAAGTGCGACTGACACAAGAGCACCTAGGGAACAATTTACACACACGCACACCTAGAACTACATTTGGGTATGAAATGTAGTGCGTTACTCAGTTAGTAAGTCCACAATTCTGGCCGTTAAGGAAATTATGACCCCTTAATTTGTATCTTTTTTTTAGGGTTTTTATGTTTGGTTTAGGGTTTTATAGGTATTTTCTTCATCATTGATTGCCAGCGACATATAACATAGTTTAACGACATACACATGATAGGAAAGGAAGAATTCACATTACTTGGAGACCTTACAATGTTGTTTTTTGGACCTATTACACAGACTAGGGTGCCAGAGGTGCCCCCATCTTTCTCTAGATGCCCCAATATACTCAGATTGCTCAGATCTTCCCTTTCCCGAGCCACTGTGTGGTCATTCCTTTTTTTTTGTTTATTCGGTCTGTTATGCGAAATAGTATTGAGGCATCGTCAAACCAACTAAGATATTTCTAACCCTTCTTACACATTAGGGTTTCACATTTCTATTTATTTAGTGGCTTGGGTAAATTTCCTTATTTATTTAACTGTTAGTTACTGCTTTGCATATCATTAGATTAAACTAAATTAGGCCCTTATATACCATTTTATATTAATCATTTTGGTGAACCTGAACACTTTCACACTTAGGATCCTCATTTTCTCTTTATCATGGCTCCTAAAATTCCTAAAATTTTTGTCTAGTTTTCTTAAGATACATCCTAATTTCTAATATTTTCTTAAAAAATCCCTAAACATAATGTATTTCTCTAGAAATACACCGTCACATCAAGTGAGTGCTATTTTTGATCGTTTATTTAACGACCCTATTCTTCATGATCCTTCTTCTAATCAGCCCATGTTGGACTCAATTCAAGAATTACATTTTTTATTTCAAGACCAGTTTAAGGCTAAGGAATCCACGATTACATCTCTCATATATGAAATCCAACATCTTAAAGACACTTATCAGGATCATGTTTGTTCTCCTTCTACATCTCATTTTCATTCTATGACTGCTACATGTGCTCATATCAATGAGCCTCAAGTCATACCATTACCAGAGCCTCTTATCCTTAACCACAATGATAAACAACATAACCTTCTTACTAATCTCCTTAATCGTCAATTGATCATTTTATCGCCTACTCATTACTATCCTCCTTTTTGGATAATAAAATATCAAGGGAATCTATATTGCAATTATCATCGAATCAATGGTCATAACGAGAATGAATGTTACACTTTACAATGCAAAATCAAACATCTTGAGCATCAGGGATTTATCTCATTCACTTCACAACATTCTATTGCATGCCCACCTACACATGCTATACCCAAATGGGATCCTAAATTTTCTCCTTATACACCTAATGAGCATCACACTACCACTTCTCACGTGCCTTCTTTAGTCAGTCAAGCGTTACCTATTCAACCCATTCCAACTAAGAAATCACCTCTAAAAGTTTATCTTCCATTTCCTCCTCCTAATAAGTCATCTACAATTTTACCTACTCAAACAAAGCAACCTCCTCTTAATGTTGGTCTAAATTCTCCTCCATTCAAGGTATGTACGTCATCACCAGGTCATGCTCAACAACCACCTCCTATAGTTATACTTGTAACTCCACCATCTACCATTTGATGATGATGATGATGAACCATTTGATGGTCACACTCCTCTATCACCTCGTCTTCCCATCACTTTTGTTAAGGTACCTACTCCTTACATTGATCCATTTAGTGTATTTTGACTAGACTTCCATTGCTTACATAGTTGGGGGCATAACATTCACACATTCCCCCCATCTTACCATCAACACATCTCTCATTAGCACATTATCATACATCAACCTCATAGTATAGGCATAATCATCTACACTTTCACATCGTCATTATCCAATGACACACTCTTGTGCTTCAGTTCACACTTGATTATTGAGGGCATACTAAACATTACATCTCTTCACACATATCACATCATATGTCTTACATCATATATCATACATTCTACATCTAGTCTACATCATTTCCACCATTGCTTGTCTACACATCATGCATAGTCTACACACCATGCTAGCTTTCATCACACATGAGTCACACTCATATTATCTATACACCTTGCATTACTATACACCACCTATTACACAATTTTCATATCACATAGTCGTCTCTCATCCTTGCACATACTATACATATCTAGTTGTACGCACTGTACTCACTACCCTATGAAGCACTTTAGTTCCTCAGTCCATACTCAACTGTTGAGGGTTTACAAATCAAATGAAACTTATCATACTCACACGTTCATCATTAAACCTTCTATCATGCAACATTACTAGGTTAGTGACATACGCTATAAGCTAAATGGTCACCTATTTCTTCATATTGTAGTAATATATGCTCTAGGCTAAATCATCACTCCTACGATTATATTGTTGTGATATACACTTCAAATATAGGGTCACACATACATAATCTCTAGGTCACATTTCAACAACACGATCACATACTAATCACAACGCGCTAGACAAAACACACTTCGACCATTTCCTAATGACACACTCTCGTTTACGATTCATTACTGACTCCTGAGGGGGAAAATAAATGCACCTCACTATATAAAAATCCATTCACTTGAGGGGCATGTTGCTCCTATCATCCATCTTGCATTCCATTCCATCCATCCATGACATGTTACATATATTGGTTACTTTTACTCTTGCTTGCATTGGTTTGTTCATAATCTCTTTATTACACATGCTAGATAGATCTCTTGTATGCCATTATATTTATCATACACATATGCACGTTCACCTATTTCTTTATTTGTGATCACAGATACAGGTCTCGTAAACTCAATAGGGATGCTCATCTCCTACCAATCCCATAACGGTTGTCGGGGGCATCCACATTCATACACTACATGTGCTATTGTTTCATTTTGTAATTAACACTTTACATTATTTTCTTATACACACTTTTTTTTTATAACATGCTAATGGGTGCTTCGTGTGAAACATTTGTTTTGTATGTTTACTTACTTCCATGGCTATTTGTTGCTTGTACTTACTTTTCTTTTTTTTCTCTTATATGCGGGAATTTTCATTTATTTGGTGTGCACAATTATTTGTTTGTATGCAACCATTATGGCCTTGAGTGTCTTGCGACATCATGAGTGATGTCCTATGTTTGCAACCCACTTTGGTTGTCTATATTTCTTTCTTGTGTGTTTATATGCTTCCTAGATTCTATATTGTTTGCATTGCTTACACTTGTCTTTTACATGCATGCTTGTTCATACTAACACTTGTTTTTCTAGCCACTTGTTTGTGTGTGCCTTGGTTTCTACCAAGCACATTCCCTCCCCCCTAAAAAGTATAGTTTATGTGGTCATTCCTCTTTCGAGGTCGCATCCTCCTACAATGTCGCATGCACCCCCAAAGAGGCGGGGTGGGGGGGGGTATAATTTGGGGTTACATACTACACAACGCTCTCTACCGGTATAATTAAGTCTAGTTTTTCATCCTTGACACTGTGAATTATACAATGAGTGGGTTCAGAATTGTATGCAATGATTTTTGCAGGAAGAAAGTACTAGTTAACTCATGTCCTTTGGCCATTTTAAATTATTTTCTGTCGTCACTTTCAACCTCCTGCATGTATTCACTCATTCAGTTTTGTGCACCATCTTATCCTTGATTGGGGTGTCTAACTCAGTACTAGGGTGCCCCAGGTGCCTTGGTCCCATTTGGGGCACCCTGATTGTTTATACACTTTGCACTCATCTTTTGGGAACTTTCTACCTGTTTGAGCTTTCCATATTTTTAGTGGTCAGTATTTTTGGGGTTAATTACAAAATTAGAACAAGATAACCATATAAATATAAAGTTATGAGACCATAATAAGGGACCAAGCACTAGGCACTACTATCACCACCTAAATTTGCATCCATAAAAGGATCCATTTGCATCCATCTAGCTCCATCACAAGGGACAAGGTTGGTTCATCTATATCACACTGCATAGGAGGGAAGTTTATTTTTATTCCATCCACCATATATTACATTTATACATTTAGTTATTATTTGAAACTTCACAAAGTGTGATTGACACAAGAGAACCTAGGGAAAAATTTACACACACACACACACACACACACACACACACACACACCTAGAACTAAATTTAGGTAAGATATGTAGTGCATTTCTCAGTTAGTAAGTACACCATTGTAGCCGATGAGGATAGTCTAACCCCTTCATTTACATATTTATTTTTTTAGGGTTTTGATGCTTGGTTTGGGGTTTTATAGGTATTTTCTTCATCATTGATTGTCAGCGACATCCAATGCAGTTCAATGACATACATGTTACTTGAAGCAAATACTTCACATCACTTAACAACCCTACAATGTTGGTTTATGTACCTCATGTATAGACTACGGTTCCCAAATTTTAGACTAGGGTGCCCCAGGTGCCCCCATCCTTCTCCAAGAGCCCCAATCTGTGCAGATTTCTCAGATATGACCTTTCTTGAGCCCATGTGTGGTCATTATTGCATCCTGTTTATTCAGTATGACAGAGTCCCAAGGCATTGTTGAATCAACTAATCTCTTTCTAACCCTTCTTATAAATTTTTATTTATTTAGTGGCTTGGGTAATTTTCCTTATTTATTTAACTATTAGTTTCTACTTTGCATAGCATTAGATTAAACTAAATTAGGCCCCTATATGCCATTTTAGTTAAATCAATGTGTCAAATGCTAGATGGAATTCAATTTACTAATTTTCAGGTTGACATAAGGAAATTCACATAATTCTCAAGAATTGTTATAATAGGTTAACCAATTGCTCATGTAGAGTGAAATAAGGGGGATCAGGTAGATATAATTGACCCTTACAACTACACATGGCTATCATTTGTTATTAGATGGATTGTAAACAATTAGTTATGTTGGATTTTATTTGTTGCATATTGAAAATCATTAAATGCATTAAATATGATTAAGGGGGTTTTCAAAATTTCCCCTTAATTTGATGAAGTATAACAAGGGTGTTACATTAACCATGTTCAAAAGTTACAAGCATTATTTATACTTTGAATTATAATTTAATTTCTATCATGCGACTACAATTTGTGTTACATGTTTCACCATTGAGCATGCCAATACTAGTACATCAGATGTAAACTATTGAGCGAAGAAAAAGTATGTGTAAAAACTCATATATGTTTTTCATTTAAGCATGTAATTTTTATTTACACACTCAACGAGGAGGAAAATATAGACACTCAAACTCAATAACTTATCCTTTGGCAATGAAAAATTAGTTATGATCCCTTATTAAGACAAATGCTCACATTCTAACTCTAGTTTAAACATCTCTATGGATCTTTCTTAAATTTTTCATCTCCACACTTTTCTATGTCATCAACTTAGGAAATATTAATTAAGAAAAAGTAATGAATCATAGATGCACATCATTCCATAACTTGTGGTTTCCCATCATAAGATTCGTGTCCAAAATTGTACAGTCTAGTTAGGATAAGTTGTACAACCTTGGCTAAATTGTATGGTACCGCTCCTTTGCATCTTCCATCTTTGATTTCAATTTGAATATCTTTATTGTGTTAATTTATCTTACTAGGGTCAATATTATGCACATCATTCCATAACTTGTGGAACAGATTGAATCCGATCTGTTTGTTGAGGTAGATGGATCCCGCATTGATGGCCCCTAAAGACATTTCCTCCATTTTTCACCTACCATGGCCTGAGAAAAATAAATTTTTATCTTTTAATGGTGTAGAAGACGTTGCGACACTTCCAATGGTGTCATATTTGAAATATTTCAAGCCCTGAGTCGAAAGATATGCCCCTTTGAAGTTTGTATTGGGTTCGTACAAATGGGCGGGAATTTTTTTTGAAAAATGGGTCCCCTTTTTTATATGAGACACATGGTAGCTAGATTAGAGCAAAAATCTGGCTCGGGGGTCCGTAATTTATCCTTTTCTCTTTTCCGCAAAACTCAGAAAACCCTTGCAGCCCTGAAGCTCTGCCTGGACATGTGGCACCCTTTGGTTGGCTGGGGAGATGTGCTTCCATCTTTATCTTTGAGCCTTTTTGACAAAAGGTAAATTTTCACCTTTTCCTCTGACTCCTCACTTTGGCCTTGACTTGGGCTCAAATGCTTACTTTTTCCCTTGGGCGGGGTTGCGGCCCATCTTGCAACTTTTATCCTTTTGGGATGACAAAGGGAAAAAAAACTAACTTCCCCCCCAACGCCCTGCTTTCCTTGGGACACACGGTAGTCTGGCGCTCATTTAGAGACCCTCTTTCTATTCAATCCTTGAATTAGAACCATTTTGACACTTGGAAGCTTCCACCGGCCTGGCCTATGCATTGACTATTCAACTGACTGTATCCCTTTTTGATATTGGACACGTGGCGGTACCGCGCTTGCTTGAAAGCCTGATTCAGAATTTTCCTTTGGGGGAGTGTCAAGTTGACACTTGTCAACCTCCGCTGGTCTGTGGACTTTTGAACAGTTCCTCTTACTTTTTGGACTTTCATCTACGTGGCAAGCTCGCACTCATTTGGGTCTCCACCCTGGGACTAACTCTTGAAGATGCGTCACAGTGACACTTGGCATTCTCTGTTTATACTTTATACTTAGCCAATTTTGAGGCCCGACCTATCCACCTTTTGACCCTGTTTGACTATGTGCTATGTGGAGGGTTGGCGCAAGTTTGAGTATCCACCCTGGGCTCTCGTTTCAGATTTGTGCCAAGCCAACACCTGACACCTTCTTCCTTAGTTGAATAATTTTCAATGGTCCCACAACTTTTGGGACTCTAGATGTGTGGAAGCTTGGCACAAGTTTGGGCTTCCCTTCTTAGATGTACCTTTGGAGAAGCGTTGTTAGGGCACGTGGTTATTTCTAGTGCCTCCTCCATACTTAGTCAATTTTGGACTCTTTTCTGAACCGTTTTTTAGTCCGAAGACTTTGAATCTCCACCATTTTCCCCCTTTCTTTCCCTTGGTTTCTTTTCGGCATTGCCTCTTCTTTTCTGACTCTGCTATTCCATTGTTGGGTCCTTCTGCAACTTGGAAAATGGATGTAAGACATGGAAACAGATCGACAGAGTCATTTCTTTTACATATGGTCCTTTAATCTCTCTCAGCCTCCACCACTCCATGGTTGAGTCCTTCTGCGACCAATTTGCAAGTTTTGAATGAGTTTTCTCAGGTTCCTTCTATGCGGGGTTGTGGCCGATCCAATATTTGGCCCGGGGGTGAAATATAAATAACAATTTGGTGACTCACAGGGGTATCTGCCTGCTAGATGAAAAGACCAATTGCCTTGTCATATCCATTGGGCATGGAGTCAAGAATGACAGTCTGATACTGATTCTACCTCTGATTCATGAGCCCAGCCTTTTGCACTCCCAATTTTCATAGGAAATCTTGAAATGAAGGTTTCTGAGAGTAGAGAATTGCTTTGACCTGGGGCTTCATCCATCTCACTGAATAGACTGCATAAGAGCAATGAAACAACACCACAACTATATATAAATTTTGAAATCATACATGCTCCAAATAGAACATGCAGAGTGTGCAAAGCACTTAGGAAAAAAACAACCTAAACTACAACAAGACAATGTGCACAAGCACTTAGCGGAATGAGAAACTAAACTAATATGTACAGGGTGAGAACTTCCCTATTAGAAGTAGTGTTTAAGATAGATCCCATTCACTAGAATCTGCAACTCTTCACCATCCAATGTAGACAATTGGAAATCATTGCTACTTTTGCATCTTGTGACCATATAAGGGCCACTCCAAATGGCATCAAACTTGGAATGCCTTCCTGGTTTTTCTCGATCTGCATCCCATTTCAAAACCAGGTCTTCTTCCTGGAAGGTCCTTACTTTTGCCTTCTTGTCAAAGCATCTTTTGATTGAGGCCTGATCCTTCTCTATTGCTTGAAGTGCAAGCACTCTAGTTTCCTCTAATTCTTTCAGCTCCGCATACTGGCCTCTATTGGTTCAAATTCAGACATCTCTAGCTGCTTCACGAGCTCCAATGCTAGAAACTCAAGTGATATAGGCAACATTGCCTTTTTCCCATAGACAAGTTTGAATAGAGAGCTTCCTGTAGATCTCTTGGGTGTTATCTTATCAGCCCATAACACCAATTTGAGCTTTGTGTGCCAGGTTCTCTGATTCTCATCAGGAGTTCTTCTTATGATCTTTAGCAGGTTCTTGTTTGTGGAATCAGCTTGGCCATCACCTTGAGGGTAATAGTTTGATGAAGTTCTCAAGTAAGTCCCGTTATTAACAGCCCATCCTATGATCTTGGACCCTATGAATGCCAATGCATTGTTTGATATAATGGTGGCTGACACTCCAAATCTGGTCACTATCCCTTCATAGAAATCTAGAATACTAGACTCATTATCTTCCTTGAGTGCTACTGCCTCGGTCCACTTGGTGAAATAGTCTGTTATTGTCAGAATCCATTTGTGGCCTTGGATTGAATTTGGATTGATGAATCCAATGAAGTCCAATCCCCATTGCATGAAAGGTTGGTTGACTGAAATTGGGTGCAATGGAAGTGTTGCTAGCCTTTCTTTTCCTTTGAAGAATGCACAATTCCTACACCTTTTGATCCATGAATAGCAGTCACTAAACACTCTGGGCTAGTAATAACCCACCTTCATGATCTTGAGTGCTGTCACTCTTGGAGTAAAAATGGCCTCCAACTACTTCAACATGGAATTCTTGTAACACCCTCTCAACCTGATTTGTCTCAATGCATCTCAGAAGAATGCCATGGATGTCTCTTTTGAACAAGAAACCATCAATAAGAACATATGGGATGGCCTGTAGTTTGAAATGCCTCCTTTTTTCTTTATTCATCCCATGAGGACACAAACCTATTTGAAGTAAGTGCACCATGTCTTGAGTCCAACAAGGAGTAGGCATATCCTCATTTTCGTCCTCCTGACTATTCTGTAGAACCAAAACAACTTCTTTTTCATCACCTGCTTCTTCTTGTCGACTTGAGGCCAACTGCTCACACAACCCCTTCCCATGGACCAGCTTGGTGACTTTGATCTCAATTTCATATTCCATGACATGAGTGATCCATCCTGAACATTTTTCATTTAGGTCCTTGCTGAGAAGGAAATCTTTAACTCCTACATGGGAGACCAATAGTTGGATTTTGTTGTTCAAAACCAAATGCTTAAACTTATTCAATCCTCTAATCACTGCTAAGACCTACTTCTCAATGAAGGAGTACCTCACCTCATAATATTCTAGACTCTGGCTGAAGAAAGAAATTGGCTGCTCCAGTGTCTTCTTTGTTCTAGTTGTACTAGGATTGTAGAAATTGTGTCACTGCCACCAAAGGTGTATAATATGAAGTCCTTAAAAAATCTGGATTCATGAGAGTTGAAGCTTGTGATATGGCTTCTTTGATAGCCTCAAAACTTGTTTTTCCCTCAGCTGTCCACCTAAATGCCAAACTCTTCTTTAACATTAACGTGATTGGCTTGACAAGGGCAATAAAGTTTGGTACAAACCTGCGGACAAAATTGATTTTTCCTAGGAAAATCTGAAGAGATTTCTTGTGGCTTGGAAATGGAAATGCTCTTATTGCTTCAACTCTCTCCGGGTCAATTTTCAATCCTTTCTTTGACACAATGTGTCCTAGAAGCCTACCCTCATGGGCTAAGAATATGCATTTTTTGGGGTTCAAGGATACCTCGAATCTCCTACACCTTTGGAACATCTGCCTTAGGTGGAAAAGGTGGTCTGCAACATTTCTAGAGAACACAGTAATGTCATCCAGGTAGATCAGTACTATTTTGTTGATAAGCCCTTTGAATGCCATAGCCATTGCCCTTTGGAAAGTGGCTCCAAAATTAGAGAGTCCAAATGACATTTTTCTGTAGGCATAGGTGCCCCATTTGGTGGTGAAAGTAGTTTTGAATTGATCATATTCCTTCACCATGATCTATTTTTTTCCCAAGTAGCCATCTAGGAGAGAGAATCTCTCTGATCCAGACACCACTTGCAGAATTTGTTCCATTGAGGGAAGTGGATAGTGGTCCTTGAGGGACGCTTTGTTCAAGTCATGAAAGTCAACACACAACCTAATCTCTCCACTCTTCTTCTTGACTGGGACCAAATTTGTGACCCATCTTGAGTGTTTGATTGGAAATATGATACTTTCCTTTATCAGCTTGTTCAGTTCTTTCTTCATCAGAGGCTCAATATGTGGATTGACTGGTCTCTACTTTTTCCTGATGGCCTTAGCAACTGGATCTAACTCGATTGTGTGTTGTGTCAACTTCAGATTGAATCCTCTAAGGTCCTCATAGCTCCAAGAAAATACGTCTGGAAAATATTGGTAGAGTTGTAAGAATTCATACCTTTCTTTCTCGGTGGCCACTTTGCCAATTTGAAGCATTTTGCCTTCTCCAACTAGAATTAGCTCTGAATCTTCCCCCTTGATCTGTATATTAGTATTTTATTTTCAAAACTAATCATTGGGGTTGAAGATAGAATCCAAAGTCACTAAGCCCTTGGGAAGCTTGTTTTTATGCAGCTATACTATTTGATCTCCATATTGCTGCTCTAGTTTGCTTTGATTTCTAGCTGAGAATTCAGCTTCCTCTTGCAGAAAATTGATGATCTGTTGGTCACTCTCGAACACCTACTAGCATGTGTTATTATCTCGACACTACTGGACTCACAAACATATGGATATGTTTTTATTATTTGTCCCTCTCGATGCTGTCAACCACATCAAATGTTTCTCCAACTACTGTAAGCCTATCAGCAGCTTCGTTTTCCTTCCTGGGTATGGACACGATGCTGAAGGCCTCAAAATACTCCATGAGATCCCATACTCTACTCTTATAGTTCTTGAGCAGGTCATTCTTGATAGCATTAAGTCCTCTGACTTGATTGGCAACCAGTTCACTATCGCCAAACACTTGCAAGTTCTTGATTCCTAGGTTCCTTGCCCAATGAAGACCATGGACCAAAGCCTCATATTCAGCAGTGTTATTTGAGCAGGAAAACTGAAATATGAAGGATGAATAATATTTCATACCTTTGGGGGACACAATCATAGCTCCTCCTCCAGCTCCTTATCTACTCCTTGAGCCATCAAAGAATAATTGCCATACCTCATTGTCATCTTTATATTCTAGCTTAATTAGGTTAGGAAGAGGATGATTCTCTTCATGTAGATAGTATACACCTAGCTCAAATTCTTCCATCTCCTTATAGGGGTCAAAAGCATGTCTTTTGCTGCCCCACTCATTGAGAGTCAAGTCTAGGATACACCCCGCCTTGGTATTTGCTTCGGAAGTGCTTAGGAGGCCCTCTTGATAAAAAGCTGAACAATTTGCATTGATTGGGATTGGTACATAAGACTCAATGTGATAGTCTGCTATGGGCTCAGATCTGATTGTGGCCTTTGCTCCATACTTGGTTCTAAAGAGCATATGTGACTAGTCAATAGACAAGTAACCTCCAATTTTGGTAGTGAAGTCCCTAGACAAACACAATGCAAAATGTGGTGGAAGTCTATGAATGACACGTTCTGCAACACAATCACATTAGGGCAGACATGTAGAGTGAGACTCAGATCCTTGATGATTCCAACAGTGGTCACTACTATCCCATCTAATTATACTACTCCTTTAGATATGACTTCATACTGAAGACCCAGTTGATCAGCTATTTGTTTGGGCATTACAGAACTACTTGCCCCAAAATCAATCATACAATTGTGCACCAATTTGTCTCCAATAATCAATGAAACATAAAATGGAGGAGGCTTTAGATTCTTACCTCGTTGTTCTCCATGGTTTCTCTCAGGTTGAGCCACATTGGTAAGAACTTTCTCTTGCTGGCCGGGGGATTGATTTGAACTTGACCAATTTTGCATGTCAGTCTGCAATAGATCCCTCTACCCTGGAATGGCCAGCAATCATATTCTTGTGCCATATTGTTCTATGCTAGAACCAATGCCCTTGATATTGAAGATGTGTTTGGATCATACGACCTGAAAGGTCTAGCAACTTGAGGTTGTCCTTGGTTCTGGATCTGATTTACATCCTGAGATGGTGGTCTATTTTACTGATAAGGGGGTCTGGCCTGATACTGAGCCTAAGGCTGATATGACCTAGAACTTTGAGCCTGCTACCTTTTGATGGTTACTAACTCATTCCCCAGGTTTTGAATCTATTTCATGACTTCATGGAGTTCCTTAGAGGTGTTAGATGATGAAGTGGAGGCTTCAACTGAGCTTTGACTCTTGGGAGTAGGTACATGGGCTAATGTGGGCGTTTGGCTGGTATCTGAGCTTCCTAACTTAGGGTACAGAGGCATGGATGGCCTATGAATGATTTTTCTAGCTTGAATCAAATGGTTCTTAGCCCCTATGGAAAGGCTATAGGTTTTAGGTAAGGTTGTGCCCCCCATTGAGTGAATCATCAAAGAAATATTAGAATTTAAAGCCCTAAGAAAGTATAAGAAGACACTTTCATTAGTGGGCTTTACTGTTGTTGGAATCCTATCCCAGGTCTACTGAAATATGAGGTTGAAGTCTATTAGCTACTCATTTGGGGCTCTTTTGATTGTTGTTAGTTACTCCAACAAAGATAAGTTATCACCTTTTTCTCCAAACTGGTTGTGGAGAGCTGTGCGCAACTAGTTCCAATTTTGGATAGAACCTGCTTCAAGGCTCCTGAACCATTATGAAGCTTTACCTTTGAGTGAAGAGGTGAGCATCTTGACTGCAATTACCATCTCATGGATTTCATGGATTGTACAGACATTTGTAATATATTGGACATGATCACCAGGAGAAGTCTAGTTTTCCCCAGTGAAATATGGGATGCTCTTTAATGCTACTATCGGGACCGGATTTTGTGCATTCAGAGCGAGTGGGCTGCTGCCAATGAAATTGACATAAGGATTTGGCTGAGCCATCCCGATCAGCCTGATCACCCCTCTTGATTGAGAGAACATCCTGTCAGGAGGAGGTGTCGATAAGGCTCTATTTAGTGGGGATAGAGACCTTTGGGATCTTCTTCCTCCCCTCCCTTTTTCTGGGGATAAGTCTAGATAGACAAATAATCCCTCTTCTCTAGTTCTTGACCGTGTTTGTATTCTTCTCATGAAATTTCTTGGACTGCTGAAACCAGTGGATTTGTTTCTTTTGGATTCGCCAGATGTACAATTTTAAAAACTACTTAAAAGTTAGAATCACAACAAGTGCACATCAATCTTGCTGTAATAAGATGGAGAATTCTCTGTCCCACCAAATGTGCCAAAACTGTTAGTGCGAAATCACAACACCCCCAAATGAGTTCTATAGAACTACTTTTCTAAGGCAGAGTCATTTGGTGTGATTGCATAACATTGAACTTCTCCCAAGGTGAGGGACCTTGCAAAAATGGGAAAGCTCTCCAAATTAAAGGCTGGTTCCTATTCCTCTGTTTAGGTGCATATGTGAGAACTTACAGAAGATATATCTCTATACCTAATCGAAAATTTTCCAAGGAGACATGGATAAAAAGGGATATAAGAAATAGGAAATAACTAAACTACAAGGTGATGCACTAAAGGAATGATGAACACTATTTTTTATGATAGAGACAAGCCAACAAAATACATGTAATAATCAAACACAGATAACCAATATTTATAATGAAAGACCAGATGCGAAAAAAAGAGACATAAAGGATTTAGTATTGATCAAAAATGTGTTTCATCACTCTGTAGATTGATACAATGTATTACAAAACAACCATGAGGCAAAAGAGAATACTACAATTTAGCCTGCAAAATAAATAATGTCCAACCCTTTACAATGAGTCCCGAGCCTGTATTTATAGACTCAAATAGAGATAATAAAGAGAGAGAGAGAAGCGGGAAATTAGGTCAAAACTCAACCACTTCCGTTAATGCCTCTTACAAAATCTGACCCCAAATCCATCTTAACTGCATCAACCACTAGTTTGGTGCCTTGGAGGGAGAAGAAACGACGGAACAGATCAAATTTGATCTGGTTGTTGAGGTAGATGGATCCCACATTGATGGTCCCTAAAGATGTTTCCTCCATTTTTCACCTACCAGGGCCTAAGAAAAATGAATTTTTATCTTTCCATGGTGTAGAAGACGTCGAGACGCTTCCAATGGTGTCATATTTGTAATATTTCGAGCCCTGAGTTGAAAGATATGCCCCTTTGAATTTTGTATCGGGTCTGTACAAATGGGTGGGAAAGTAGTTTGAAAAATGGGTCCCCTTTTTGATATGAGACACGTGGTAGCCATATTAGAGAAAAAATCTAGCTCGGGGGTCCGTAATTTATCCTTTTCCCTTTTCCACAAAACTCAAAAAACCCTACAGCCCCGAAGCTCCGCCAGGACATGTGGTAACCTTTGGTTGGCTAGGGAGATGCGCTTCCATCTTTATCTTTGTGCCTTTTTGACCAAAGGAAAATTTTGACCTTTTCCTCCAACTCCCCACTTTGGCCTTGACTCGGGCTCAAATGCTTACTTTTTCCCTTGGGTGGGGTTGCGGCCCATCTTACAACTTTTATCCTTTTGGGATGATAAAGGGAAAAAAACTAACTTTCCCCCTGACAACCCACTTTCCGTAGGACACGCGGCAGTCTGACGCTTGTTTAGAGACCCTTTTTCTATTCAATCCTTAAATTAGCACCATTTTGACACTTGGCAGCTTCTACCCGGCCTGGCCTATGCATTGACTATTCAACTGAATCTATCCCTTTTTGAGATTGGACACATGGAAGCACCATGGTTTCTTGAAATCCAGATTCAAAATTTTCCTTTGGGGGAGTGTCGAGTTGACATTTGTCGGTGTCCACTGGTCTGTGTAATTTTCAATGGTTCCTCTTGCTTTTTGAACTTTGGGCTACGTGGAAAGCTTGCGCTCATTTGGGTTTTCACACTGGGACTAAATCTTAGAGATGCGTCACACTGACACTTGGCATTCTCCACTTACACTTTATACTTAGCCAATTTTGAGGCTTTCCCTATCCACCTTTTGACCCTGTTTGACTATGTGCTACGTGGAGGGTTGGCGCGAGTTTGAGTCTCCACCCTATGCTCCCATTTCTGATTTGTGCCAAACCGAAACCTGACACCTTCTTCCTTATTTGAAGACTTTTCAATGGTCCCACAACTTTTGGGACTCTGGACGTGTAGAATCCTGGTGTAAGTTTGGGCTTCCCTTCTTACATTTACCTTTGGAGAAGTGTCGTTAGGACATGTGGTTATTTCCATTGCCTCCTCCATACTTAGTAGATTTTGGACTCTTTTCTGAGTCGTTTTCAAGTCTGAAGACTTCAAATCTTCACCATTTCCCCCTTTCTTGTCCTCGGTTTCTCTGCGGCACTGCCCCTTCTTTTTTGACTTTGCTATTCCATTGTTGGGTCCTTTTAAAACTTGGAAACTGGATTTAAGACATGGAAACAACTCGATAGAGTCATTTCTTTTGCATAGGGTCCTTTAGTATCTCTTGGCCTCTGCCACTCCATGGTTGAGTCCTTCTACGACCAATTTACAAGATCTAAACAAGTTTTCTCAGGTTCCTTCTATGCGGGGTCATGGCCAATCCAATATTTTTCCTGGGGGTGAAATATGGATAACAATTAATTATAAGTTAATTCAATAAGAATAATCTCCTATAACCAACCCTTACATCCTATATATTATTTTTCACATAGCATATACATTATATAATTAGGAAGCAAACAATTAATACACATATGAATTCTTTGAGGCCCGAACATCCTTTTATTGATGGGTCTTCCCTGTCTCATAATGAGTCCCTCATTGGGTAGATATTGTGTTGTCCTTACCCTTTTCATATAACTATTCTAAACCTACAAAACATTTAATTAATAACATAATATAAAAAACTCAAATATTTACAAAAATACAAAATCATGACCTATATATGACTTGTTTTGTTATCTCTTTACTTCACATATATTGTTTGTCACAAAATTTGATATATATATATATATATATATATATATATTTCTATACATTATTTACACATGTGTGCTTACAAGGTAGGATTGAGATTTTTTCGTTTAAATTTTGGAATGAAAATGGAAGTAGGACTATCAAGTATTTTTAAGTGTGAGATATCAGGTTTTTTGTTTTGTCCATACTTTAAGAGGTATAATTTGATACAAGGCTTTATAAGAATACTATTTATAATGTAGAGTGCAATATTCATTGCTTATGCTCATAGAAACTTAGTAACATTTAACATATGATATTACTATCCATTTCTAAAATAATCATATTTTTCCTTTTTGAGATTTCATTTTGTTATAGGGAATAGGGAGTGGTTAAATCACACTAAATCCCACACAACACACACAAATCATCAATTTTTTTACTAACGTATTCACCTACATTATCTGTTCTAATTATTTTGATTTTAAAATTAAAGGAATTCAAAAATAAAGATTTAAACTCTTGAAATTTAGACAAGATATCAATTTTTTTTGATATAGTATGACTAGGTCATCCTAGAAAAGTCATCGATGAAACTGATAACAAACAAGGCTCCATTGAGAGAAGTTACTTCAAATGGACCTCTAAAATTACTATGAATCAATTCTAATAAATGAGAGGTATTAGGATCTTGATGTTTGTGAAACGGTTCAACGTGTTGCTTACCACATAAGAAACTTTCACATGTTTCATGATCATATTTCATCTTAGGAAGACCTATTGCAATTTTTTGATGATACATTTCATGCATTCTCTTAAAATTTACATGTCCTAGTATTTCATGCCAAAGTTGAAGATCATTCATAGAAGAAGAAAAACACACTTTGGAAACAAATTCATCAAATATATTAACCATTTTTTGAATACCAGAAGTAATAACATCACGAAATTCATATTTAACATACCATTCATTTTCAGATTGGATAGATCTCTAGGCTCTCTGGACTGGATTTCTCTCTTTCCTGAATTTTACCTTAACTCCCTCCCTCGGGCTGCCTCTGATCACAACCCTCTTATGTTGAGTACAAATCACAAGCTGAATACAAAGAATCCTCCCTTCAGGTTTGAGCTTGCTTGGCTTGAAAACAACCACTTGAACCCCCTTGTTGCTAAATGGTGGAATATCAATATTGAGGGCTCTAGCATGTTTAGATTTTCCAACAAACTCAAAGAAATTAAAAAACAACTCAAGATATGGAAGTCAACGGTCTTTGGCAACATCAAGTTTCACAAACAGGAGCTAACTCAGAGTTTGGCAAAAGTCTCAGAACAAATAGAGATTAATGGAAGATTGGATCATCTTCACCAACATGAAATCTGCCTCCTCAGTGATTATCATAATACTCTTAAAGAAGAAGAGACTTATTGGAGGCAGCGTTCTCGAGCTCTTTGGCTCGAGCAAGGGGATCGTAACACAAAAATTTATCACATCACTGCTTGCAAGCATAAAGCTAGAGATAAGATCCGTGAGCTGGTGTCATCCTCGGGTACCTTGTTATCTGCTGAGGCTGATATATCCAACGAGCTTGTCTCCTTCTATTCAAATCTTCTCCAGGCTGACCTGCCCCCCTCCAGAGCAATCAATGAAGGACATGCTCCAACATATTCCGCATCTGGTGTCACCTGAGATGAACAACAATATGATCAAGCCTTTTGCTATGGAGGAAATTCACAAAGCAGTCTTTGCAATGAAGAGGGAAAAAGCTCCGGGTCCGGATGGCTTTCCTTCTGCCTTCTTCCAGGTGTTTTGGGAAATCATCAAGCAGGATCTCTTCCAAGCAGTGAATGAGTTTCAGGTTAACAATAACCTGCTAAAGGAATGGAATACCACCTTTGTTGCCCTTGCCCCCAAAAGTGCATAGTTCTAAATATGTTTCCAATTTTAGGCCAATCAGTTTATGCAACACGTCTTATAAGATTATCACTAAGATGTTGGCCACCAAACTAAAACCACTAATGCAGGATCTCATCTCGCACAATCAGAATGGATTCATAAAAGGATGACTCATCCAAGGTGGTATAATTACAGTTCATGAAGCCATTCACTCGGCCTTTCTCTCGAAGTCCCCAGGAATGATCTTAAAATTGGATATGCAAAAAGCATTTGACAGAGTCAGCTGGCCCTTCTTAATTAAGGTCCTGGAAAAATTTGGTTTCGACAAAAGGTGGTGTAGCTGGGTCTTCTCTTGTATCGCGACCCCCTTGCTTCTCTATTCTTATCAATGGCATTCCAGCAGGTTTCTTCAAAAGTAGCAGAGGTATCAGGCAAGGTGACCCCCCTTTCACCTTTTCTTTTTGTCCTAATGGCGGACTCCCTTAGAAGAGCTCTGGAAGCGGCTAAAAGTCAATCTATCATTTCTGGTATAAAAATCACCTCAAGTTTCCCTTCTGCCACACATAGCCAGTTTGCTGATGACACTTTGCTGCTAAGTTTAGCCTCTGTAATTGAGGCCCCGGGCTATAATGGAAATCCTTTCTCTTTACCAATCAGCTTCTCAGCAAACTATCAATTTCAACAAGAGCAGCATCTCCTTCATCAACACAACCCCTAGGACTCAGAGAAATATTGTTGATATCTTTGGTTGCAATATTGTGGATCTCCCCACCTCATATCTTGGCATCCCCCTCTTCCATGGTAAGCAATCTAAAATTCTATGGAATCCTGTCATTGAAAGGTATCAAAAAAAGCTGGCCACCTGGAAAGGGGTCCTGCTCAGTCAGGCTGGCAAGCTCCAGCTGGTTAAAGCCACCCTTCAAAGCCTTCCTACTTACTTCATGTCCCTACTCAAAATTCCCAATTCAGTGAGGGAGGTTGTGGAAAAAATTCAAAGGAAATTTCTGTGGTCAGGGTCTGATGTAAAGAAGAGGATTCATCTTGTGGCATGGAAGGAAGTGTGTAAGCCAACTTCTCATGGAGGGCTTGGTCTTCGAAAAGTGGCTGACATGAATGGGGGCCCTCCTAGCCAAAATATCTTGGGAAGTGGCTAAAGGTAACTCTAATTGGGCCCATCTGCTCAGAGCTAAATATCTAGCTAATAATGAAGATCTGCTCACTTCCAATCCAATTAAAGGTTCTGCTATCTGGAATTCTGTAATTAGCTCCCTCCCCCATTATTCGAGCTGGCACTAAATGGAAATTTGGGAATGGTCATCTTATTGACTTCAGGAGGGATTTTTGGATAGGGGACGAGCCTCTTGATCTTAATCCTTCTTGGGACCCCTGTGAAAAGAAACATCATTAATAAGTAAGGAAGATTAGCTTCGGGCTATTAGAAGATTGTGAACTCCATTCCCTCATGGGATATAAAGGCCTGGGATGATATCAGCAATCTACAGAGTAGGCTCCTGACCTCGCTCAGAGTGATGCTCTCTTCCATCTACATCCCTTTCTCCCAAAACGAGGACGAGATTATTTGGCCCCTCTCCTCGTCTGGTTCTTTCTCGGTTAACGCTACTTATCTTTCGATGCATAGTGCTGACTCTGGTCCCCCTCTTTCCAAAGTCTGGCCAAATGAGATCATTCCCAAAATTGGCTTCTTCTCTTGGATCTCTTCTAAGAATGCTTTCCTTTCTAGGGAGAATCTGAAAAGGAGGGGTTTCTCTCTCCCCACTAGATGTGTGTTATGTGCTAAAGAGGTGGAGTCCTCTGCCCATCTTTTGATCCATTGTTCTTTCTCACAAATTATCTGGTAGTGGATTTTATAGAGGATGGGAGTGTCTTGGACCTTCCCTGAATCCATTCAGGACACCCTCTCTCAATGGAGCTCTCCTTTCACTCATCTGATTCTGAATTTGGCTTGGAAACTCCTCCTACCTCACGGAATATGGGGCATCTGGAAAGAAAGAAATAGAAGAATCTTCAAAGAAAAAAGTCTTGAACCTATGCGAGGTGGCTACTCAGATTGCTCTGGCCTTCGAAGATAATCTCAATTCGTTCCCGGGGGTGAAATATCAGGATAACAATCTAATTATAAGTTAATCCCTGGAATGGAAGAAGTAATATTGGCCATTCAATGTAACCAGGCCCTTACACTGCTCGGGATATTATTATGTTGGCTTCCCACACCAAGGGGCTAGAATACACTGAATATAGATGGGGCCTAGGAAGGCAATCCTGGTAATTCGGGTGGAGGATACATTCATCATTGCTCTTCGGGTTATATTGTTGCTGCTTCTGCTCATAACATCAACTTTGGTTCCAACCATCGTGACGGAAGTCTTCCCTGTCCTCAAAGGCCTTGAACTGGCCCTCAAATTGGGTGATGATCCCCTCCAAGTTGAAAGTGACTCTGTCAACATCATCAAGCTCCTGTTTTATAATGATTCGGGTCAATGGTCGATACAAAATATCATTGCTGACATCAGAACTATTCAAAGATCTTTTCAGCATAATCCAGTTCCAGCATGTCCTCCGGGAGGGAAATAAAGCGGCGGACCTCCTTGCTAATATTGGTGTTCTCCTCGAGAATCAACAAAGATGGACAGACAACTTCCTCGATGAACTCTTCCAAATCACTCAAAATGATATATCCCATTGTTGACTGGTGGAATGCAGGGCTGATTTGGGTTTCAGCATATATTCGCTATTGCCTTCACAAAGGGCGACGGCATTTGATATCGATAGTTAATTGATATGACACTTAACTTTACACATTTATGCTTACGGTGATAGGTAATGATGCGGGGGATCTCCGCACGAATGGGAATTATATTCACATTAATCATTTGAGGATATGGGGGGAGGGAAATGATAACTTAGCCGACGGCTATCAAATTATTTTTAAGCTGTGAGATGATCAGGTTTTTCTGTCACTTCTGTCAATTATTCTAACATTCATACCATGGGAGGTCAGTTGAAGCGTCTTGAGCCTGACAACTGTGCTTTGGTTAAGAATGATGGGGAGGTTTGGAATACAATGCTGGAGAGTGCAATTTCCACCTTCCTGGAGAAAATGGTGGCTTACTCAGCGCTTGTTTCGTATGCGGTTACGACTTCTTGGTCGAAGGGTCAGGTTCAGATTGGCAACACTCGCTTCACCATCTCCACATATGCATATTAGCTGACGCCACTGGCCTTCCTACTACCGATACATCATACTTCAAGCGCTTTTTGCATGCAAAATTTCAGGAATTTTGTTATAGGGAATAGGGAGTGGTTAAATCACACTAAATCCCTTCTCCTTGGGACAGAGTCGCGGAGATCATAATGCGATATTTTACCATTGACAATAGATATCGACTTGTTTATGGTCCTTACCTTTTCATCCTCTCTCATCTTCGATGGGGGAAGAAAATCAATCTAGTGGCCTTTCTATTTCAGTCTTTAGAACACTCGGTCCAGTTAGCTCGCGACGGGGAAGGTGCCATTCTTCACCAGGGTTTGTTATATCTGCTCTTCTCTGTTGCTACTTCTCATTCCGAACTTCTTTGCTTTCCACCCAAATCTGGTCGCCGCCGCCGCTCCCCCTCGCCTTCCCCTCGCCCCTCCTCCACCTACCTCCACTCCTCTCGGTGCCATCGTCAACTGCTTCTTTCTTCTGATTCTGACTCTGATGTGGCAATTCTGAGTCCCCCCCTCGCTGCCTCTATGCCCCCTGCCACCCCTTCTTTCCCCACACCCCTCTCTTGCTTGTTTTTGGAAGGCACAGACGCCAGCTGTCACACTATTTCCCCTGTTTCTAGCCCTGATTCCTCTCGGGCTTATGATATTTTGGGACTGGCTCAGCTCTACCCTGACTCCCCGGATTTGGAACAGTTAGATAACAACCAACCGGTTATTGATACCATCACTCAATCTGTGGGTACCAATACTCTCTGCGATGACAAATTTCTTACTGCTGACACTTTTCATTCCTCGTTGATTTTGGATTCAAACCCTGCTGAGCCTGAGTCTGCTGACACTCATAGGGATGATTGCAGAGTCAACATGGTTTCTTCTATTTTAAACAAGATTCAACGTGCATTCAAGGCTTTGAAAGCATGGGAGGCTTTCACTGAATCAACCAAGACTGCCATTGCTAATGACTACTCGGAGCTTATCAAACTTGCCAAGCAACTTGCTAATGACTCTGGCTCTCCTAAAGCTAAAAATGCAGTCTCTGAGCTGAAAAATCTCTTATGATGTATCTCTTCTCTCTTTTTGTTTGTCTTTTCGTCCTCCTTTTTTGGAATCTTCATTTTTTAAATACTAGAAGTAATAACATCACGAAATTAATTTTTAACATACCATTCATTTTGCAATAAAACAACTTTATAATTTTCCTTAGTAAACTATGAGAAAAGATAAAAGGTTTTATTTTCAATTTAGGGACAAAAACAATATATTTGATTATTCCATTATCAAGTTTTACATTCCCAAAATTTCAGATTGAATAATAGGATTGTCTCCTAGATATATGTTTTACCGACATTCTACCATATAAGAGAGGATGTCACATAAAAAAGTCACGTGTATGGAGGCACCATTACCTAGGTTCCATTCATTGTCATTCGATGCAGAAAGTGATGTATATAATGCAATAGTTTTGGTTGTGGTTATTTTCTTAGTTTTTATTTTGATTCTGATTTTGATCTTGCTTTTGGTTTTTGAGTTTCTTCCCTTTAAGTTTTTTTTTTTGATTTTTTTCTTATTTAATGACAATCTTATTCTTTATGACCAAATTTACCACATTTGTGATAGGTTCCGTTGAATTTTACCTTGAAATTCTTGTTATTACTATTTCTATCAGGGTTATTTTTGAATTTTGTTATGAATTTAAGCCTATATTTTGGGTTTCCATTGTTTTGAGATGAAGCTGATTTTTTATCATGAGAGAACAAGGTTTAAGTTGCATTTTGTTTTGAATCAAATTTCTCCATTACCCGTTCTTCTTGAATTAGGAGAGAAAATAAGGTATCTAAATTAGGTAAGTCTTATTTATTTTGATATTTTTAATTCAAAGTGTATATGAAGTTTCTACATTTTTCATGTATGTTAATCTAAATTATGAAATAAAGAAGTTTATCTTGAAATAATTGACAACCACAACTGTCTAGATGAGATTTAATATTTTTATTTTTGATAGATAATTCAATATTTTTTCATCCCATTTCATTGGAGTAGTAACGAGTTACATGATTTTTGAGAGACGAGTGCCCTCATGCATAGACTTGAGCTATTTTTAGGCTTCACAAGGAGAGTCCTAATGTTTGATATGGAGTAAAAACTCATGTTTTATGCTTCTTAGTATGATGGGCATTGCCACTTGTGATTTATGTTGAAAGGAACTTAGGTTATTTTTTGTAGTATGTCTCTTGGTAGGTTCTTTTCTATGCCACTGACAAGATTCCATTATTTTCTGGACAAAAATTCAGCTTTTAATCTAATATTCCAAATGTTGTAATTTTTTCCGTTTAATAATCATGAATTTTCTATAGAAAAGTTTCCAAAAGATGCCATATTAATTTAACTTACTTTTTAGAAACACAATATACTGAAATGTAATGAAATTTGTATTTAAGTATATTTTATATAAAAATAAATTAATACTTATAACATTTTTTTGTATTTTTGTCAATTATCAAAATGATACTTTTTAAAGTAATGCAAAATATAATTATAAAAAACAACAAAAACATTGAAAGAAAATAGAGGTGTGGAGAGGTTTGTATCCTTGAGCCTTTTAAAGGTTTTACATAAAGTAATTAAATTGCCAAAAAAATCTTTAACCTTAAGGCTTGACTTTACTAGGAATATTTAAGGAAAACAAAAAATTGCACAATTTAAAAAGGTTGACTTGAGCTGATATAGATGAGAGGCTTTCACATCCACCACATAGTCAATAATTTTTCTAGTTAACTGATATTTGAAAGTTAACTTTATTTTAAGCTAACTAAGACTCATAAAAATAATAAAAAAGAGGGTCCAGCTCAACTTTGCTGAGTCAATTTTTTTTCTAAATTTTGTCATTAAAATAAATTTTATTTAGGGTTTTGAGTTTATAGATTAAATTACAATCTTTTATTTATTTATAATTTTATTTATTTATTTTTCTTTGCATGTCGAATGAAGTATGGTAATTTCTGGATAGGATTAGAAGGCTAGCAAGGTGTTTGTGTGCGACCACAAACCAATATTGTAGCAGGCCATATAGGCCAATTTTTTTTTATAGCAAGCCATATAGGCCAAGACAATTTTGATTTTATATATTTGATATAATTTCTATGAAAATTGAAATTAAATAATATATATTTATATAATTGAGATTGAGTTTCATCCGATACACAAATAATACTATTTGGTAATTTTTTGAGTCTCTTGCACCTGGAATATTTGAGAATCTAATTTTTTCTATAGCTTTCAGTAAATTAATTTTCCTTGTAATCTGCACACAATTCTTAATATTGCTTTGAAACCATGTAGGAAATTTTTACTAAATAAATGAATATAATTTGCACTGGATATTTACTAAGATTTGTGCAAATATACAAAGAAATAGAAATACAAATTATGAAATAATGAAATGTAAATTAACTGTACACAACATAATAGCCAGATAATTAACGTTGGGAAAACCTGAAGGTAAAAAACTTCATAGTGAAAATACACCTTTCTATTATATGAGGAATTTAACAGTATTTACTTAACATAATAACTGTAAATATTCACTTCTCCAATTCACCTGAGTGCACAAATGTTTTCTTAATAATGCTATATATCAAATATGCATCCAATATTGCATTCTCAAAGATATCACCCTATTATATAGGGTGGGTGATTCAGTTACATTTATTGAATGCATTGTTTCAATCTTTAGTTAATTCCATAAGTGGATTAATTAACACTTCCATATTAAGGTGAAATACATTGAGAAATTAATTATATTAATATAAAACTAATGAATGTGTATGTGTGGTGGTCCATCAAAGGTAACCCCAATTAATACTATAAACTCTAATAAGACTTGTGACTATGTCATTAATGGATTTGGGATGTGTACAAAACTTGTGACATGTAGATAACAACTTACTACCTTCCTGCATGCAAAAAGACTAGACCTTACAACTACGTATGAAATTATACTCCACTATGGCCCTCTCCCACACAGTTTTGGAACTACAACTAGTGTACTTTTGTATTTATGCATCACTTCACCTTCTCCTATGTCACATCTTGATATCTTCAAATATTCAGTAAACCTCTCATCTACACTTGTACTTGCAAAAAACCATAGTAGGTAGCTTCCTACAAATCACTTCAAATACACATTAGATAACAAAAATATGGTTATGTGAATGAGTTGGATTAACCTTGGCAGTCACCCTGTGTGATTCAGACTAAGCACTACATGAAATGTCAAACTCCATGTAGCTCTCCTAGTGTGCGTGCATGTGTGTATGTAACTAATCCCTTGACCCAACTTTACACATGTAGATACCTCTGGTGGGTGACCAAAATAACCTACCGGTAATATTTTTTATTGGAATTTTTCAATCACCCTCTAAACTAGATACAAAAATATATGCCAACATACATAGCTACTTATTATCCAATATTAACACCTGTGTATATTAGCTTCTGACTATGAAAAATTTGAATTAACTGTGCATAAACATCAAGTTAATAAACCTACATGATTTTACATAATACAGTTTGTCCCATAAAACTAAAAAAATGTTTTTAATTCCAGTATAATGTGTAGCCATTCAATTTAATCATATTGAATAACGTCTATTCACTTAAATTTATACCTCATAATTTCCTACTCACATTAATAAATAAAGCACATGTTAAACTATTAAGTTATTAATATAATCTTATTTTCAATTTCCATATGTGTATACAAGATTGTTTATTATTCACATGTAATACATATGATTCATGCATAAACCAATACATTTTGGTTCAATTATTTGATTACAAAGGTTAAATTTCTTGTCTCAATACACAATTCAATAAATATCAGTACATAGATAAGATCCGATAATCTATCGTAGCAAATATATTGTTGCATGTCATAAGAGATCCATCCTATTGTTGACTCTGCTATGTGAGAGAGTATCAATGAGGCACTTTCTTCTGTATACGACATAACAAGGATCGATACCTAATGTTGAGTGATATGAGTTGTAAGAAAATTCAACTAATGGTAAGTAATATTTCCATTTTTATTGTTGTTCCAAACAATACATCTTGAGCATGTCTTCTAGGACTTGGTTATATCTCTCCATTTGATCATTTGTCTCTGAGTGATAAGCAGTACTGAAATTCAATTTTGTTCC
Source organism: Taxus chinensis (assembly GCA_019776745.2). Taxonomy (NCBI): domain Eukaryota; kingdom Viridiplantae; phylum Streptophyta; class Pinopsida; order Cupressales; family Taxaceae; genus Taxus; species Taxus chinensis. The sequence continues at coordinate 626,883,880 of CM034151.1, forward strand.
CAAAGCAACACTTGTGCAAGGTTTTCCAAAACCCTTACGTCATATAAATATCTCTATCAAAGATAATCTTCTTTCGTAATCCATGCAAACAAAAGACTTCCTAAACAAATCTTTTCACCAAAAAAAGTGTAACATCTTCTAAATTACCCAAAATAAAATGGGCTACCTTAGTAAGTTTTTCCATAACTACAAATATAGTGTCATGTTTGTTCTTGGACATTGGAATTACTTGAACAAAAATCCATACTTATAATCTACCATTTCCAGTTGGGATGCTCATGTGGGTACAAAAACCCATATGGATGAATGTTCTCAACCTTAACATGCTGACACTCCAAACATTTAAAAACAAAATTTATGACATCCTTTTTAATTCCCAACAAAAAAACAAATGCTTGATATCAACCATCATCTTCATCACTCTCAGGTGACCTGAATAATGAGGATTGTGTGCCTCCTCCATTACTAGGGTACTCAACTCCCTAAGGTTAGGTACATATAATTTTTCATAGAATCTAAGAAGTCCATCTCTATCAAATTGATAACCTTGATGTCTATGATACAAACTATTTGTCTCCAATGCAGATTTGAACATATTATAAAAAGTATCTAAAGATAGTTTACTAAAAATTTGTTGTTTAAAAGTGGTTAGTGTTGAGGACATGGTCGCTACATGTTTTATTATGATAAGGGAATCCAAAAATTGGTTTTCCTTTCCCGTGATATATCTTGAGTCAAAATAATATTCACTCAAAAATTCTAACCAACAACTCTGTCATGTATTAAAGTTTGTTTGAACGAAGATATACTACAATCCTAAATGATTTGTCTTAAGAAAAAAAGATTTCCCAAAAGGTAATGTCTCCACATCTGTAAGGCATGTAATATGGATGCATGCTCAAGATCATGTAGATAATAATTTAACTCCCCTTGCATAATTTTTTGTGACTCATAAACCACTACCTGATTATCCCACATTAACACTCTAAACCCTTCACGCGATACATCCATGACTATGGTGAATTCTCCATTAGGATCTGTAAATTTCAAAATTAGTGTTGTAGTCAACTTTTCTTTAAGGATTTGGAAGGAATTTTCATAATTTTCAGTCCATAGAAAATTCTTTCCTTCCTTTTGTAGTGAGGTAATAAGACTGTCAATCTTTGAAAATGCCTCCACAAATTTCCTGTAGTAGACTACAAGCCCCACAAAACTACATACCTCATGTGTGTTCCTTGGGGTAGGCCATTCCATGGTAGCCTTTATCTTTGATGGATTGACTGTAATTCCCTCTGTTAATATAAAATGCTCCAAATAATGCTTTTTTCTTTAGAAGAAAGTAAATTTCGACAAATTAACATATAACTTATGTTGTATCAATCTTTGCAAAAATAGCTATAAATGTTGAATGTGCTCTTCTTCTATCAGTGAATAAATCAATATATCATCAAGAAATACTAGTACAAACCCATCTAAGTAATTCCTGAACATACTATTAATTAAATTCATAAAAGTTGTTGGTGCGTTACTGAGTCTAAAATAAAGAACCATGAACTCATAGTGGCCATACCTAGTGTGAAAATATGTCTTAGGTATGTCACTCTTATTGATTCTCAATTGATGGTACCCCGATCTCAAATCAATCTTTGAAATTAATGTAGCTCCCCACATTTGATAAAAAAAAAAATAAATGTTCTTTATTGTTTCCTTATTCAACATTATGTAATCGATAAAAAGTCTAAAGGTCCCATCCTTCTTTTTCACAAAAATAACTAGTGCTCCCCATAGTGAAACATTATGATGGATCAATCCATTAGATAAAATCTCTTGCAGTTGTGCCTTTAATTCAAATTTTTTGGTTATATTCATTTGATAAGGCACTTTTGACTTTGGTTTAGATCCAGGATTGATGTCAATAGAGAAATCAAATTCTATATGAGGAGGAAGTCTTGGAAATTCCGCTGAAAACATCAAAAAAATCCTTTAGAAAGGGGTAATCCTACAATGTAAGTTATATTTATTCACCTACATCATCAATGTGTACTTCATACATTATATGTCCCTTTTTTTTAGCCTTCTTCAGATGCATAGCTGATATTTTCCTCAACCTAGTGTCTTTCTGAATCTCTTGGAAACTCTTATGATTACAAGTATCACCTTAGCATGACATCATTTTATGTAACAATCCACCTTAGCATGATGTTGACATGGTCAAATCACCAATAAAATGACATCATATGACCCCAAGGGTGCAACATATAAATTCAAATTTGTTGTAAAACTCAGCAGCTATAACTCAACTGTGAATAGACATTTCTCTACTCTCCTTTCCATCTGATTTCCATACTAGAATGTCCAAGTTTTATCCATATAACTAAATTTTATAGAAATTTTTATCAATAACTCAAGTGCAAAAAAACATTCCGTAGATCTAATATCAAATAAAAAAGCATAAATACCAAAAATTTTACCTAGCACTTCTACTGGATATGATTAAAAGCTTTCTTGATGATTGTCGACTATTTCATGTATGTGCAGATAACCTTGAGATTGTGAAGGATGTCCTCTAGAAATTCTTTGGGGACAATGGCTAGCATAATGTTCCCCTTCACATTTAAAACATCCATCCGTATGCCCTTTCTTTTGTAGAAACTTCTCTCATGTATTCGTGTTATGATAGTTGTCACCATTTCCATTCGGTCAATTTATATGATTATTTCCTAACTTAGATGAGTTACATGTATTATTCAATTTCCAAGTGTTACTTGATTGTTTCCTCCATTATTTTTAAACTTGATAAATTTCTTCTTGAATGGTCATGTTTTCTGTTGGATTTGTCTAGTTAACGAGGCCATAAAATCCTTCCTAGCAGCTGAAAGTACATGCAAATTTGGTTCTTATTTCATTTCTTTTTTGAATGCCTCATCCATAGTATTCGGCCAATGGACATCCACCTCATGTCCATTACAAAGATTCAACCCCATAATAAACTTGCGGATTTGGAACCGCTCATCCTTTTGGTATTGTGGTACATATTTGAGAATTTTGATGAGCTTATCCTATTATTGAGTAACTGTAAGATCTCCTTGGGTAAAATTATAAAACTTGGCCTATTTTTGCATCGAAATATAACCGCGGAAACCATATTTGCCAAAATAGTGTCACAAACAAATCCCACATATTTTTCTTAGCACTCAAATTTTGCTTAACCTTATTGTTGTTCCACTAAGTGGATGCTTCACCTGAAAGCTAATATGCGACCCATACTACCTTTTTTTCCTCAAAAAGTTTCAAGTCTTGAAATAATTCTCCATTTCAATTTCAAACCTAGACCTCTTGGGAACTTGTTCAATTATCTGATCAGGAGTATTTTTCATAGCTTGACCACTCTTTTCATTACTCTTGTCGAACTCGGTTCTCTGATTATTTTCATCCTTTGGTTCGTCATTGGGACCCCTTTGCTCAAGTGTTATAAGTTGAACACAAGTGTCAGTCAATAATGCCAAAATTTGATCCAATTTTTCTTGTTGTTGTTTTGCAACATCTTCATCAACATTAGGAATGTCGTTGTCATCATTGGCATTATTACAATTTCAAGTACCAGATCTTTCCCTTTTCCTTGCCATTTTCTAATCCTGACATGACACAAAAAAAAAGTTTACAACTTACAAATGTAGAAAACATAATTAATGCCACAATGTTGAACTTTCACTTTGATACCAAAATGTAGTGACCTCTAGCGGGTGACCTGGTGTCCCCAGATTTCACCCTAAAATCTGAGACTACCCCATGTTAAAAATTTCTTTCTTTTAAAATAATGGGTCATTTTGTGTTTTTATTGCCAGAAAGTTCTTGTATTGTTTCAAGATATTCCCAAGGAGCCATATTAGCTGTTTTCGCCAAATACCCAGATGCCTAAAATTGTTATATTCTGTCATCGGGATTTACCTGCGGGTAATTTGTATTTAATTATTTTGAGCTCCATTTGAGGAAAATTGTGCTCCAGTTTAACCCTGTTGTGATCGTACATGTCATTATTCCCATATACCAGTAGGTTTTTAACCAGGAATGCATTCTGGGCTTTATTTGTAACTTCTGGCAACATTTTGTGTTTTTTGTGTTTTCCCGTTTCATTTTCTGTGAAATTTCTCTGGATCAATTCCTTTGCCGGTTTGGCTTGATTCTTGGCCTGGAGTATCTGGAGATCACATACGCACGTTGTGCTAGAAGGAATTCGCCATCGGAGGTCTGGTTCTCTGGGAAAAGATGAAGTCGTGCACCAAAAAGCCTCTTCTGGGATGGCTGCATTAATGGACAAAAGGAGGTTGAAAATAGATAGTTCTAAAATTAAATAAATATTATTTATTTAATGCAGCCCCTTCATGTCAAAAAGTGCGCCCCATTTGGGAGAGAAATAATACTTTTTAAAGTATTAAATGAATTAATTAATTCCTATTTTCAGTGGCTAAGGTCAAAGCATACTGTGAGGCTTGAGTTAACTAGAAGCAGAAGTCTAAAATTAAATAAATTTAATTTATTTAATGGAAGCCATGAGCATGCACAAAATAGGCACCCCATTTGAAGAGTAAAGCTTATTAATTAATTAATTAATTGCCAGGAATAGGAAAGGCATTAATTAATTATAGAATCATGAGGATTATATAAGCAGGGGCTGCCATAAGGATGAATTAATTAATTCACAAGTAGAGAAGTGCAGCCCAGAGGAAAAGTGTGCCTTATTTGAAGAGGATTTTTGCTCAACGGAAGGTGAAATTAATGCTAAAAGTTTCAAGAATTGGCGCACAAGTTGAAGGAGGTTGATTTGTGTCTAGATAATTGTTTGCATAAGTAATACAGGTGCTCAGGTGAAGTTGGTAAAATTCATGCTTGCTTTGCATGCAAATAAAACATCAAATTTTGGCACAGCAGACTTGAATTATGCAGATTTTTATGATTAAAATCCACTGTTCATGTTCCGGTTGCCATCTTTGTCTGAATTAATTGTAGGAATTCGTTACAGGTGCTTTACAAAAGAAAGGGAGCTTAAATCAATGACCAATACATTGAATATATCCTCCGAATCTGAAGAATTATCCAGATATGCACTAGTTGTGAAGAATTTCGAGCTGAATAAAGAGGAAAAGAATTGTTCAGACAAAGATTGCTCCAGCCATGGCAAAGCGGGATGAACGAGAAAGCTCAGCGGAATCATGCAGTACTTCCAGATTTGCTGACATCGAAGACACAAATCTAGGCCCAAATCCAGATCTAGATTCAGATCCAGATCTCATAATTGCAAAAGCTTCCGGCACAAAGGCTTCATCCTCTTGTTTCGAACACAGCCCGTGAAGAAGTCAGTGCGTGGAAAATTCCTTCCAGGATCTTGTGCATGTGCTCCCAATCTTCCAGTTGAAGCCTTCATTGAATTTGCATTCACCCGGAGTGCTTTCCAGAATTTTTAATTGCTCGTATGCAATTAAAAATAAAAATGATGAGTTATTTACGGCGAACATTGCACTGATGCATGTACTGGAGAAGAGCTACAAAAGATTCAAGGATAAAAAGGGAAGACAAGGCGAAGGAAAAATCCAGCCGCTTCTAGATCCTGCTGCTTCCAATCACTTCCAGATCCAGCTGCTTCCAGATCCAGTTTGAATCAGCTGCATGTAGAATATGAAAAAGGACAAGACTGCAGCTTTCCTCTTTCTTCTTCTTTCTCTTATTTCCTTCGACAAAATAATTGAGCGATCAATTAAATTATACAACTTAAGTGATTGATTTAAAAGCCATTACTTGAAGAAGTCAACTACTTGGAGATAGGTGGTGGCAGACATGTAAAATAGAAGGTTCTATTTTCAGTTGCAAATCATGCATGTCATGCAAAGAGGAATTCCAGGAGGAAGATTGCCAGTTGTTTCCTTTCCCACTTCCACATGTGCCAGTTCAACTAAAAGCTTCCGACTTGTAATTGCCCCTCTACATTCTATAAGTAGAGGAAGAACCTTCAGGTTAAGGATGAGAATTTGTAAGCAGCATTCTTGTGTTCCAGACTTTGTGCTGAAACCCCTGATAGCCACTTGAAGCAAAGGATATAAAGGAGCAGGTTTCTGGAGAACTTTGTGTCATGGTGCAATTTGTTTCTAGCTTTCTATCTTAGATCTTCTAATAGACTTTGTGGTATTTTAGATCTAGATCTGAAGTGCCTTTTCTTATAATTCTGTGCGTTGATATCTATTGGTTTCTTCTATGTGCATGCAATCAAATCTGTTATCTATTGATTAGGATGCACATCTTCCCCATTTCTTCCCTGTGTTTTACTATTTTCTTCCTCTATAAATATTTCCTTTCTTAAACAACTGCTTACTTGCTGCAGAACTATACAACTATGGTTCATGAGCTGAATAGTTAAAGTAAAACCCCATATAGATACTAGCATATTTTAATTGAGAAATCTGACATGGGAGCCTCACCAGTAAATGAGGGAGATTTATCTCATGACTTGCCTAGGTTTTATGCTATGCAGAAAATCTAGCCAACAGTTTTTGGTGACTCTGCTGGGGATCAACTATCTTTGTAGATCAAAGCTTATCTTTTGAAGATCAGAGTGTTTTCCATACAAATCTCAACCTGGCTGAATGTCCATTCACCCGATCCGTGAAGGTGTAAGGAAGGACTGATAATTTCTTTAGACTGCAGGAGCAATTCAATTTCAATCATCCTCCTCAAGTTAGAAGCTGCAGATCTAGTCTCTCACTAGGAAGGAGAGTGCACGCTCATCTAGATCTAGATCATCTTCAGCATAATCCGGTGGCTGGAACTATTCATCAAGTCTACACAAGGAGAAGACGTGTCCCATTCATCATGGCGAATTAGAACCAGATAGTACTTGTCCCATGGGGAGCAGCTTTTGGGCCACTGAATCTGACTCCTCCTATGCATTATCTACCTAAAGGGATGAGAAATAATTTTCTGAAATTCTTTGGAGATGGCAAGCAGAATCCAGATGACCACTTGGTTGCATTTTTCATATCCTGTGGAGTGCTTGCAGTCAAACATGAAGATGTATCTGTTAGACTCTTCATAGAGACTCTGCATGACTTGGCTGGAGAATGGTTCTACCGGCTATCTCCTGGCACCATAACCAACTGGGCTACTATGCGGGATGTGTTCCTGAAAAGATTCAAACCAGCTGAAGATTCCAGCACATTGATAACTCAACTGACTCAACTGAAGAAGGAAACCACATGAGCACATGCGGGATTTTATTGAAAAATTCCAAAGATTACTGTATAAAATTCTGACTTCTGCTTCTCTGAATGATGAGAATCAAAAAGTATTCTTCATCAATGCTTTACTTCCTGAAGTAAGCTATCAACTGTGAAGAGCACGTCCTACTGATTTGTTATGCAGCCCAAAACATGGCGGTTGAAATTGAAGATGACCTCATCATGGCTGGAAAAATAAAGAGCAACACTTCTAGAGCTGAAAGTTCATCTTCTTCTACTACTTCTGATTCACTACTGCAAAAATTGGCAAATGAGATGTTGTAGATAAAGAAACAAATGGCTCAAATGGCTCAAAGCAACAACACTGCCCCTTCTCAGAATTTCAACAACAATAATCAAAACCACATTACTGGTTCCCAAAGATTAGCAATTGAAGCTGCTCCAAGAAACAACGTGGGATGAATGAAGAAGACCTGGAAGCTGATGCTGATCAACTCAAGGATGATGTTTTTGTAGGTCCTGCTGGTGACTCCAACATTAATTACCTGAACTAAAAATTTGAACATGACGATGAGAAACTTCATGAAGATGATCATTGTCATACATATGCAGTACTTACAAGATCACAAACTCGCCAAGATGAGGCATTAGCTGACAAAAAAATAATGGGCATCCCTTTTCCTTCTTCCTTAGCTCCTGGAACTAAGCATGCAAGTTCTTCATCTCAACCACAGAAAGTGGCTCAGGTATTTGAATCTATTTCTTCTTTTGATATTATTGATCATGTTAAGAAAACCAGAGTTCAAATGTCAGAAGTTGAATACTTGAGAGCCTTTCCTAAGTAGTTAAATAGGCTATTCAAATATGTACAATCACCAGGACAATCCAATACATCAAAAGGCCTTTTACCTAAGCCCAAAGATACTCCTCCACAAAACAACACTGCAGTTGTTAAACCCTCACCATCTTCTGACAGGGTGGAACCTTTCTATGTCTCCTTATTGCTTAATGGTTTCAAGTTAAGCAATTGCATTCTAGATTCGGGTGCTTCTGACAATGTCATGCCAGCTAAAGTTACAGATGCTCTTGGGCTTACCCTGACAAAGACCATAAAAAGGTGCTACTCCATGGAGAGACAAGTCCCTTTAATCAGATAAATCAAATATGCACAAGTTGTTCTGGAAACTTTTCCTAACAAAATATTAAAGATGACAATTCTAGTTGCAGATATTCCTGTCTCCGATGGGATGTTGCTGAGCAGAAACTTCTGCAAAGAGCTGGGAGGAGAAGTAAAGATGGATTGGTCCTATGTGCATATTCCTATCAAAGGGATTAACCATAAGCTGGAGCCAGAAAAGAATTCCAGATACACGGTTACAAAAATTAAGGATCCTAGATCTCAGATTCTTTTTTAGGAATCTGACTGTGGGGCCTATTTCTTCGAAATGGATAAAGACATTCTAGAGTAAGAACTTCGACCAGAGCCCGAGCCAACAAAAGAAGAAGAAATTTTTTGGACTCTGGAGTTTAAAGGTACTTGTTGTTATTTTGGATCAGGAGCCAGCATTATACTAATATCTCTAGATCATGCGATATTCCCATACTCCCACAAGCTGATGTTCGAGAACACCAATCATATGGCGGAGTATGAAGCATTGCTTCTAGGAATGGAGCAAGCTAAAATGAAGGGAGTAAAACTCCTCAAAGCCCAATGAGATGTTGAACTTCTAGTAAAGTAGGTTCGAGGAAAAAATCAAGTCAAAAGAGATGAGCTGAAGCATCATAGAGATAGAGTGCTTTCTACCACATTGGATTTTGTAGATTTTTGTATCGACTTTATTCCAACCAATCAAAACTCCAAGGTAGATTCTTTGGAAGTCATAGCTACACTATTGAATCTGGATAGACCACCGTCCATATTTAGACAAGGAAACTATAAAGTGGAGATGGTCTACCACCTCAAAGTCCCTGAACAAACATCTACATGTCTGCATGTTGAAGGTAGTAAATCATCACCACAACAAACAATCACAGGTAAAACTGATCTAGGTTATGGTGATAGTAGTGGAATGATCCAACCAAAAGGTAACAAAATCCCCAAGGATTTACTTTCCTTAGTGGAGAATTTCAACAAGCATGATCAGTCCCTGAAGAAGAACAAAGGATATGGTGATAGTTCTTCCTCAGAAATGTAGTAAATAAATCTAGGAACAGAGCAAGTTGATGCAGACTTACTCACCACACAGAGAAGAAAGGATGATTCACCACCAGATGAAGTTGATAAGGAATTTCCCAAAGTACTTGACAAGAAGGCCAGAGAAATGAAGTTTGAGATCAAAGATTGGGTACTCTGGGGGTACATGAGATATGAACTGAACGACATGCATGACAAATCTGATTCACTCTGGAAATGGCCCTTCGTGATAAAAAGAGTTGTAGGAATGGACTCTTTCTTCCTTACCTACTGGGATGGAATTGAGTTACCACTTCCTTTCAACGGGTAACATCTGAAGCTTTTCTGGACATAAAAAAGCAAGGTAAAACCTATATGTATATAAATAAAACTTTGTTTGTATTCCTTGTTTTGTTTTTGTGTTGTGTCATTTTTGTTTTCCTAACCCCATGCCCAAAAGACAAGATACAAAACTAGAGATGCTAGGATCTCATCTTTTCCATTTTCATTCTGACAGAGAAAAAATGTCCACAGACGGCGCTGACTGGTGTCCCTAGATTTCACCCTAAAATCTGAGACTACCCCATGTTAAAAATTTTGTTCTTTTAAAATAATGGGTCATTTTGTGTTTTTATTGCCAGAAAGTTCTTGTATTGTGTCAAGATATTCCCAAGGAGCCATATTAGCCATTTTTGTCAAATACCCAGATGCCTAAAATTGTTATATTCTGTCGTTAGGATTTTCCTGTGAGAAATTTGTATTTAATTATTTTGAGCTCCGTTTGAGGAAAATTGTGCTCCGGTTTAATCCTGTTGTGATCGTACATGTCATTATTCCCATATACCACTAGGTTTTTAACCATGAATGCATTCTAGGATTTATTTGTAACTTCTGGAAATGTTTTGTGTTTTTTGTGTTTCCTCGTTTCGTTTTCTGTGAAATTTCTCTGGATCAATTCCTTTGCCGGTTTGGCCTGATTCTTGGCTTGGAGTATCTGGAGATCACATACGCACGTTGTGCTAGAAAGAATTCACCATCAGAGGTCTAGTTCTCTGGGAAAAGATGAATTTGTGCACCAAAAAGCTTCTTTTGCGTTGGCCGCATTAATGGACAAAAGGAGGTTGAAAATAGACAGTTCTAAAATTATAAATATTATTTATTTAATGCAGCCCCTTCATGTCAAAAAGTGTGCCCCATTTGGGAGATAAATAATACTTTTTTAAGTATTAAATGAATTAATTAATTCTTATTTTCAATGGCTAAGGTCAAAGCATACTGTGAGGCTTGAGTTAACTTGAAGTAGAAGTCTAAAATTAAATAAATTAAATTTATTTAATGGCAGCCATGAGCATGCACAAAATAGGCGCCCCATTTGAATAGTAAAGCTTATTAATTAATTAATTGCCAGGAATAGGAAAGGCATTAATTAATTATAGAATCATGAGGATTATATAAGCAGGGGCTGCCATAAGGATGAATTAATTAATTCACAAGTAGAGAAGTGCAGCCCAGAGGAAAAGTGTGCCGCATTTGAAGAGGATTTTTTCTCAACGTAAGGTGAAATTAATCCTAAAAGCTTCAAGAATTGGCGCACAAGTTGAAGGAGGTTGATTTGTGTCTGGATAATTGTTTGCATAAGTAATACATGTGCTCAAGTGAAGTTGGTAAAATTCATGCTTGCTTTGCATGCAAATAAAACATCAAATTTTGGGGTAGCAGGCTTGAATTATGCAAATTTTTATGATTAAAATCCACTGTTCATGTTCTGGTTGCCGTCTTTGTCTAAATTAATTGCAAGAATTCGTTACAAGTGCTTTACAAAAGAAAGGGAGCTTAAATCAATGTCCAATACATTGAATATATCCTCTAAATCTGAAGAATTATCCAGATATGCACTAGTTGTGAAGAATTCCAGCTGAATAAAGAGGAAAAGAATTGTTCAAACAAAGATTTCTCCAGCAATGGCAAAGCGGGATGAATGAGAAAGCTCAGTGGAATCATGCATTACTTCTAGATTTGCTGACATCGAAGGCCCAAATCCAGATCCAGATCTCATAATTGCAAAAGCTTCCGATACAAAGGCTTCATCCTCTTGTTTCAAATGTAGCCCGTGAAGAGTTCAGTGCGTGGAAAATTCCTTCCAGGATCTTGTGCATGTGCTCCCAATCTTCCAGTTGAATCCTTCATTGAAGTTGCATTCACTCAGAGTGCTTTCCAGGATTTTTAATTGCTCGTATGTAATTAAAAATAAAAATGATGAGTTATTTACGGTGAACATTTCACTGATGCATGTACTGGAGAAGAGCCACAAAATCTTCAAGGATAAAAAGGGATGACAAGGTGAAGGTAAAATCCAGCCACTTCAGATCTTATTGCTTCCAGTCACTTCCAGATCCAGCTGCTTCCAGATTCAGTTTGAATCAGCTGCATGTAGAATATGAAAAAGGACAAGACTGCAACTTTCCTCTTTCTTCTTCTTTCTCTTATTTCCTCCAAAAAAATAATTGAGCGATCAATTAAATTATATAACTTAAGTGATTGGTTTAAAAGCCATTACTTGAAGAAGTCAACTACTTGGAGATATGTGATAGACGTGCAAAATAAAAGGTTCTATTTTCAGTTGTAAATCATGCATGTCATGCAAAGAGGAATTCCTAAAAGGAACGATAACCAAATCGTACCAAGACAAGAACACAAATGCTAATCAAACACCATGATCAATAAGATGAAAGCAATTCACTAGAATAACTTTACACAAAACCTTTGCAAACAAATGAGCAGTAATATCATATATTATTATGGAACTCAATGAAATACAATGAGAATGGGCCTTGCTTATATAGGCAAGGAATAACAATCTAAGAACCAGTCAAGGTCGTAGATCAAGCCATAAATCATGGAAAGAACTAGTCATCAAAGAACTAGTCAAGTTCATAGATTTATGAGAGAACTAGACATCAAGGATCTAGTCAATACCATAGATCAAGGAAAGAACTATACCTAACAACTAGATAATATCTCCTAATATCTAAATAAATAAAAAGAAATATCCACACACATAAGTGGGTGAGGATAAATACAATAAAGGTAAATAATGTACCTAGGTGAACATGAGCTAAGGTAAATACCTACTCTAACACCCCCCTCAAGTGAAGCTAGGGGCCAAAATAGAAGTGGCATGTCCACAGTATGAGTCCCGGAAACTAGGCCTGATGAGGTACTCATGTATAATATATCCATGAAGAAATCTCGAACCAAAAGAAGGAAAGAATCCTGCTATAAGGAAAGAGAAGAAGAAGAAGGAAGATGTTCTCATGAACACCCCCCAAGAACAACTTTTGAAACCCCAAGCATTCCATGCAACTCAAGGTAGTGAGGTGATGCAAAAGGCTTCGTAAAGATGTCTGCAACCTGCTGCTGAGTCGGAAGGTACTCTAAGAAAAGAACTCCATCCTGAATGTGCTGCCGAATGAAGTGGATGTGTATCTCGATATGCTTGGTCTGCTGGTGCTCAACTGGGTTGTGAGAAATGTGAATTGCACTTTGGTTGTCACACCAAAGTACAGTCAGTGAATCCTATGGGAATCCAAACTCTGTCAATAACTGGCGAAGCTAAAGAATCTGCTGACTCGTTGTAACTGCTGCCCTGTACTCTACCTCTGAAGATGAAAGTGCAATAGCCTGTTGCTTTTTGCACGCCCAAGCAACTGGAGAAGAACCAAGATAGAAAATATATCCAAGAAGTAGAACGCCTGTCATCAATAGAACCTGCCCAATTTGAATCTATATACCCAACCAACTGAGTAGAACCCCTAGTGTAGTGTAGGCCAAAGTGGGAAGTGCCCTGTAAATAGCGTAAAATCCTTTTAGCAGCCTGCCAATGACTACTATGAGGAGAATGTGCAAACCGAGATACAAGCCCTACTGCAAATGAAATATCAGGGTGAGTATGGGTCAAGTACATGAGACTCCCAACCAACTGCCTATACAATGTAGGATCACAAAGTGGTGTGGTACATGTGGATGTAAGAGTAACCCCAGACTGAAAAGGAGATGGACTTGGCTTGCAATCAGCCATATCAAAGCACCTAAGAAGATCATGGGTGTACTTTTGCTGACTCAAATGAATCCTTGAATCTGTCTGAGAAATCTGCAAACCAAGGAAATAATGCAATAGCCCAAGATCTGTCATGTCAAACTGTGTAGAAAGAGCCCTCTGAATACTCTGAATGTGGGAAGAAGAGCTGCCAGTAAGTAACAGATCATCAACATACAAGACAAGTATCACAATATCCTCACCAACATGCTGGAGATACACTATATGATCGGGAGTGACAATGAACAAAACTAGTAGATAGAAGAAAAGAATCCATCTTCTCATACCAAGCCTGAGGGGCTTGTTTGAGACATAGAGAGACCTTCGGAGCCGACAAACAAGAGAAGAATCCTGAACAAATCTAGCTGGCTACTCCATATATATTTCCTCTTGTAGATCTCCATGTAAGAAGGCACTCTTCACGTCCATCTGGTATACGGGCCACCCCTGTGATGCAGCAATAACAAGTACAAGGTGTACATAATCCATCTTGGCAATGGGTGCAAAAGTCTCAGAGTAATCAATACCTTCAACTTGTGAAAAACCCTTTGCAACAAGACGAGCCTTATACTTGTCAATGGACCCATCAGTTGCATATTTGGTTCGGTATACCCACTTACACCTAACCATCTTTCTTCCTTTAGGAAGAGATACCAAATCCCAAGTATGATTCTTCATCAAAGAAGAATACTCAGCTGCCATCGCATCATCCCACTCCGGTATCCCATGAGCCTTTGAAAAAGACTGTGGATCCTCAGAAACTTCCTGACACAAAATTCCAGAACCTAGTAGAATGTGTGTGATGATGCCTAGTGGGTGGAAGATCCTCTATGAAAGGTGCTGCCTCAGAAACTGTAGTACAAGCCCACTTAGGCATAGTGACAACATCAGTGGGAATAGGATCCTCAATGGCATCTATAACCTCCTCATCAATCTCCTCAAAGAAAGGATCCTCAAGATGAGATGAAGAAGAAGAAGGAATGGAAGAAGATGAAGAATCATGAGGAGTGAAACGCTCATCAAACTGAACATGTGTTCAAAAAAGAACATCATGTGTATCAGGATCTAAAATTTGATAAGCTCTCATGTCCTCACAATACCCTACAAAGATCAAGGGTTTACTCTTCTTATCCAAAGCTTTCCTTTTCTTCTTTGGCACAAAGGCCCAAGCATGGCTCCCAAAGACTCAAAAAAATGAGACATCTGGCTTAGTGTTGGACCAAGCTTCCTCTGGAGTCAAATGCTCAAGTGCTCTGTGTGGTGTGTGATTCTGAATGTAGTTAGCACAATTAACTACTTCTACCCAGTAGATAGGAGGTAAATCTCTAGAATGCATCATACAATTAGCCATTTCCTTCAAAGTTCTATTCTTCCTTTCTGCTAAGCCATTCTGTTGTGGAGTATGAGAACAAAATGCTGGTGAATAATGCCTTGAGTTGCCAAAAATTTAGAAAACTCATAGCTGAAGTAATGCCTTGAGTTTCCAATTATCAGAAAACTCAGCTGAAGTACTCCCCCCATTATCAGTACGAAGGTTCTTTATGCAACTAGAAGATTGTTTCTCGACCAAAGCCTTGAAGACTTTGAAGTGTGAAAAAACATCACTTTTGTACTTGAGAAAATAAACCCAAGTACGCCTTGAGAAATTATCAATAAAGGTAAGTGCATACTTAGCTCCATTGAAAGAGGGGGTAGGAAAAACCATCAAGTCACTATGCACAAGCTCAAGTGGTGAAGAAACTCTCTTAGAAAAATTCTTAGGAAATGGATCTTGGTGTTGTTTCCCTAATGCACAGCCAGAGAAAACTCCCTCAAGACTAGAAACTCTAGGAAGACCATCTACCATACCATGAGTGCTCAACTCCTTCAAATATCTGTAATTAAGATGTCCAAATCTTTCATGCCAAAGCTTACTCTCTGAATCTGCATGAGAAACCAATCCTATCCCTATAGAGGAAGTGTCATCAAAACCCTCAAAGTGATATAGTCTAGAACTATGATCAACAATACCCTGAGCAACAAGTGAATGAGGCTCCAACAAAGTTCGTACTTCTACCCCATGTGGTGTAAAAGTCACTGTTTTCCCTTGACCAGAATGACAAATTTGATATACAGAAAGCAAATTTGTAGTGATGTTAGGAACATATAGTGCATCTTGGATACTACCACCATCAAGTTGTATATCACCTTTTCCTTTAATAGAAATAAAGGAAGAATCTCCAACCTCAATTTTGGAAGTAGAACTCAAACCTAGAGAAACAAAAGACTCCTTAGAAGAAGTCATGTGATGAGAAGCACCAGAATCTATAACCCAACTGTCTGCAAGTGGTGACTGAGATCTCCCAACAACATTAAGTGCTTTGCCATGCTGATTAGAAGGAGGTGGAGTAGAGATAGAAATTTTTTGTTTCTTGACTGCATCCTCTAAGGCTTGCATTCGCTTATAACACCTATGTTCTTCATGATTACTACCCCCACAAAAAGAGCATGAAAGGCTAGACTTATTCTTGGATTTAGAAGACTCCTTGGGTTTTGAGTTGTTTTCTTTGGGTTTAGGAGAATTTTGAGATGGAGAAGGGGTGGATTTGGTTTTACTTTTTGGTTTTCCCTTGCCCTTAGGATTAGATGCAACTAATGCCTTTTGAGAGGTGGAAGACTCAAGGTGAGACAATTTGGATTCTTCCCTAGTAAGTCTTTCACAAAATGTTTCTAAGTCAGACATTTTGAATGTGTCACCTAAGGCATCCATGCTAGAGAAAAAGGTAGAAGAAAATATTTGAAATGGTCCTCTCAACTTGGATAGAATCAAGTAAACACACTCTTCATCTTTCTTATCTCTTCCACTCCCCTTCAACTGTGTCAACAAATGCTTGAACTTGGTAAGATAGTCTATAATTGTTGGAAAATATTTAGGATTAAGAGAGGTGATCTCAATTTCAAGTTGCATGGCTCTCATATGATCCACCTTACCAAATAAATCCTCCAATTTCTCCCATATTTTGAAAGGAGAGTCACATTTTTCCAAATGAAACAAAATACTATCACTTACATAAGTTCCTATCAAACCCATACACTCATCAAATTTGCACTGGTACTAAAATTTCTCATATTCTCTAGTGAATACTTGGTTGTTCTGAAGAAGTTAAAGCCCATAATCCTTTCCGCTTAATTATTGTTTCCATTCTTGGTTTCCATGTGTGGTAATTATGTGTTGTTAATGGCTCAACATGATCTAATGCAGAAGTATATGCCATCCTAAAAAAATCACCAAAATAAATGCAAGAACCAAGCAATGCAACAAGACCCCCAAGCAATGCACCAAGAGCCCCCCCTAGATTTTGGCACTTTATAATGAGTGTGTGTTACAATATGGCACTTTATAATTATAGTGCAATTCTCAAAATAAATATTTCCAATGGAAAGAGCATGAAAAACAAGCACTTTTGCAAAAAACGACACTCAAAACCGAGTTACCGATCAAAAGTTACAAGCTTTTCAATATTATGCTCTACTATTTATTTTAGTTGCCACTAAAACAGAATAAAATGCTCTTGCTTTCACCACACAAATAAAATGAAAGGGGGCTGGAGTTAAGCACCTACTAGTAGGAATCACAAGCTTAAGCCCTCATACGACCATACCATATGACCAAGGGCTAAGGATCTGATAGCCACTTGAAGCAAAGGATATAAAGGAGTAGGTTTCCAAAGAACTTTGTGTCACAGTGCAATTTGTTTCTAGCTTTCTATCTTAGATCTTCTAATAGACTTTGTGTTATTTTAGATCTACATCTGAAGTGGCTTTGCTTATAATTTTGTGCATTGATATCTATTGGTTTCTTCTATGTGCATGCAATCAACTATGTTATCTATTGATTAGGATGTGCATCTTCCCCATTTCTTCCATGTGTTTTACTATTTTCTTCCTCTATAAATATTTCCTTTCTTAAACAACTGCTTACTTGTTGCAGAACTATACAACTATGGTTCATGAGCTGAATAGTTAAAGTAAAACCCCATATAGATACTAGCATATTTTAATCGGGAGCCTCACCAGTAAATGAGGGAGATTTATCTCATGACTGCCTAGGTTTTATGCTATGCAGAAAATCTAGCCAACATGACCGAAATAACCTACCGGTAAAATTTTCAATAACCCTCCAAACTAGATACAAAAATCGATGCCTCTCAATTACCTAGTCCTACATAAACATAAAAACACATGCTGAAAGCTTAATAATTGTAACATACCACCATACACAAGTTCTTATTATCCAATATTAACATCTTTGTTATTATATTTTAGCTATAAAAAAATTGAATTAACTATGTGTAAACATTAAGTTAATAAAACCTACATGATTTTGCATAATATAATTTATCCCATAGAACTAGAGAATTATTGTTAATTTAAACATCATGTGTAACCATTCAATTTAATCATATTGAATAATATTCATTCATTAAATTGATACCTCATAATTTTATAACTCACATTAATAAATGAAGTGCATGTTAAACCGCTAAGTTTCTGATTTTTCCATATGTGTATAGTGTATTATTCATATGCAATACATATGATTCATGTATAAAATAATAAATGAACTATAGTGATCCTCATATGATCTTAAAATATGCCATGCTAGCTCTTCTCTCTCCTCCCCTCTCCTATACAATATTGGTAACATAAAAAAATATGTGTGTCACATAGATTGGAAGTACCAATATAACATGGATATATTCCCATTTCAAATTCATCTCAACCATGTCTCTACCATCATGATACTTAAAGGTGTTTGCAAAATAATCCCACACAAAAATAAAAATTTGGATAAAATATAGATTCAAGGGAATCCATCACATCTACATAATCCCTCCAAAACATAAAAATGCAATTGTACCATAACTACTATTTCTAACCTCTATAGTAAATCTATAAACCATGATACATCAATAGATGCCCATAGTTATATCCTCCATGGAATCTATAAAATATCAAACAACAGGCACCCCATTCAAATTTATTAAAGAAATACATCCAAAATCATCAATAAAAATACCAAAGCAAACAATAATAAATAAATCTATTATATAAACCATGATAGGAAATAACATCATCCCCTGACATATTCAAGATGACATTGGACATATTTATAGATAGAATTCAACCATTCTACTTTCCAATATGACATCGACCATCTTGTAAGATGACATATACAATGTTATTTTTTTAGATGTTTTCAGTTACCTTGCAACGTCAATATAGTTACCATGGGCGATGCCATTTTTATAAATCTTGAGTGAGTTTATCCTTCCTTGATAAATAATCAACATTAATGACATTCAATATCAAAATGTACCCAAACCCACCTACATTGTGACCTAATCTATATTTTGGATATCTTTAGGGAAAATTTCACTAGCCAAATCTTCCTGAGGACATATCTTTAAACTATTATATCAACCATTATCTCAAAATTCATATGAAAATTCTACCAAAGGAATTACCACAACATTCTCTCATCGATCATCACCTTACCCACTAAAAACACCACCTCACATTCTAGCCATCATCTCTTATTTCATCTAAAAAATGAACTAGAGATATATAATACATAAAAAAAATTAAAAATAAAAATGAGTACATTTGAATTTATCTTTATTTATTTAAAAGGAAAAATTTAACACATTCTTCTTTCAATATCCTTATTTTCTCAAAATACAATGTATTTCTAATTATAGCTTTGATTTCAAATCTAGAAAAGTGTCATGATCATATTCTTGAAATAAATCCAATGATATATCACATGCATTTATATGAAAATTAATAAAAAAATCACTTATCCTTCAAAAGCATGACCCTTACCTATCTATTTTTTTGTTAAACCTTCTTTTACATTCACTCAAAAATATGACATTCTCACTATCCTCTCATACTTTCATGAACTCCCCCATTATCCTAGGGTTTAATTTATTATTTAGCTAATATATATTCTAGTATTTCTTGTAAATTATAATTTTAGTTCAAATAACAACCCTTTATATACTCTATAAAATCACTATGTGGACACACTCATGTGAAGGTAAATATGTAGGTAGGTATTCTTCATTTGAATTCATGATTTCACTAATTTTTTTAATCTACATATCTCTTTTAAAATTTTGATTATATGTTTTGCATATTATTTTCTTGAATACCATATGAACTAAAATTTTTATGACGCACAATGATCATTAGTCCCCAAGGGCATATGTATATACTTAATTTTTTATTGTACTTAACTTATTTTCTACACATGTATCATTAGTGCATTGGATTCATTGAGAACAATGTCCTTGGGGACACTATCAGGAGTAAGAAGTATAAAAAATAGTTACATTCATACCTTAGTGGTCAAAATGTAGGATGGTCACTAGTGTGCAATTATAATATGATATTTGATGTGTACCATAATTATATTAAACTCCATATACTTTTGAAGAGCATTTTAATTTATACTCATATTTAAAAACCTCATTATGAAATCACCTTACCAATAATATGAGATTCAGTCACCCTTCACCTAATTTCAACACACTTATAACTTCATCAATTTTATCCCTATTAGAGCTGTGAAATCTAAGTTGATGAGGTATCCTTACATATTGAATAACTTTTTGATCCTCTCCATGAGTGACTAATTTGCTATTTGAAGGCATTAACCATGGTCAATTCCAGTCAGGAGAGTTGATTTCCCCAAACTGATGGTATCAAACATGGTCAATATTGATCATGTTAATAGTTTTTCATAACCAATGACAGGTTTTAAATTGATGTCATGGTTAAGACTACTGGATAGAATAAAATACTAATGTCATCTTATGGCCATTTATACTTGGTAGATGAGTTCTTATTCCACAATGTATAGGTCATTAATCATGAATTTCAAGTGACTTAGAAACTCTCCCATATACTAGATAAATTAATACAATGTATTGAATTTGGTAATATTTTTATTGTTTGGAGTCTACACTTGGAGCATTGGGTACTTATGATATATAATTATCATGGTACTATGGAGCCCTAAGTAAATTCATCTTAGATTCTTGTAAATAGATATTTTTCCAAGTCTTGAGTACATCTGAATTTTTTGTGGTAGCCCTCACATCACCTCTCTTATCCAAGGTATGTTCTTACTATGGGAGAAGCTATTGTGTCAATGGAGGTATCCAAGTAAGGTCAAGGAGTTCATAGCCTCTTTTATAATTTAGTTCACTATCATATCTAAGGGTTTGAATTTTTGATGTGGTCTAGTGGATGGATGAGGATAAGGAAACATATTGTTTATCTTATACACTATTTATTAATAACTTCTTACCTTACAATCCCACTTTCAGGACCTATAACCTTGTATAACCTTTAACCCTTATGAATATTGATTTTTAACCTCATATACCAAACTTACCTGTGATAGTTATATAATTAAAGATTTACATAGGTCTAACCTTGTACTCATCAATTTTCTATCAAGATATGAGTTAAATAACATGAATCTATTCCTAGAATCGAAGGATTTGGCAACCTTGTATCTCTTATAGAGTATGTAATATCATATTTATATCAAGAGTCTTGTTAAAAAATGTCTGCTAGAAAATTAGAACAAGTTGTTATTATGTTAGCATGAAACATCTCATTATTATGAGCATATATTACCCATTTTAGAGAGAAAAATAGGTCCTTTTATTGGGCCTCTTGTCTTGAATTTTCATACACTTTCATCATATTTAGCTATTGTGAATTCTAGGCCTAGAATGCCTTGATAATTGAGGTGCTTAAGGGATGCTAGATCCAACTTTATGAGGGATAACTCTATAGGGATAATTTGAAGAACTAGAATGATGTCAATGAATATTTTCCATAAAATTGATTTTGGTGAATACAAAATTCTATAACTCATAAAATTTCACCATATATACCATCATGAATGAATCAAATATTATGATGATAAGGGGTGATGGGTGTCAAAAGAAGGGTTTCCAATTTATTTTAAAGGACCAAAACATTATCAATGTCGATGAATTGTCACCATAATTAAAATGGAAACCTTTTTATCTAGAACAACTTGTAATAGATTATTCACAAATAAAACAACCACTTGTAAGATTTAACCCCATTGTGCAAATTAATGGATTGTCATTTAGGTACACCCCAAATAGGATAGTTCATATTAATTGCATTACTGAGAATTAATTATGAAAAAATTAGAAATATGAGGAATGGTAATTGGATATTAGAGGGATGGTGATGTGCCAAAAATTATGGTTGTTTATGGATTGAAACCCCGACCTTCTCAAATGATTGAATTGCAAAGGTGGTGGAGCAAGTGGACTAGATCTGGAGTCTCGCCCTAAAATAGATATTAAGACACTTCATAGATATAAATGATGAGTTTAAGATTGATTATGAAGGTATAAATAAGTTATATAGGGTGTGGTTATATTACATGATGTCAAATAAGCACATGTGCTTCATTTAAATAACTTGCTTCAAATTTTAGACTTAGGTGGCCTCGACTTCTTCCAAATTTATTTGTTTGTTACTTCCTAATACTTCCAAAGAATTTCAAAATTACTAGGCCATTTTCTACCTTGTTTTTTCCTATTGGAAGTAATACCATACAACACTAAAAGTTAACACATCACTAACATTGCCATGAAGATTATACTAGCAATGGCCATGCAATATTGGAAGGTGCACACAACACTTGTATGTGTGCATGTGTATTTCCTAGGTGTTGTCATTGATGAAAAACCACATTAATGATAAATCAGATGTTATGATGATTCAGGGGTATGATGATGTTCATGGAGCTATGATGAAATTGATATTCAGATGTATATCAGTTAGGTATTTCACATGGGATTCAATGAGGGATGGTTTGCTCTTACAAGCCTATTCATGAGTGACCTATAGAGGTGATGGTGCAATAGGTTGTGAGATTATTAGTTTCTTAAGAAGCATGTTGACATGATTTAGAACATGTTTTTAGATATATTAGGCACTCATGAGCATTTGGCATGGTGTATATACATGTTGGTTCACAATGTTACAGGTGCTCATTTGGAGCAGGTATGACAACTTGTTAGGTGTGATGAATGTGGTTTGGAGATCATATGAGCTCATGGATGCATGTAGATCCATTAGTGTAAATCATTATGATACCAGGTATTTTTGGGTCATTTTGAGTAGTTTTTATGATCATTTATAGAAACATTATTTCAGTTGACCCTAGCCTTGGTTACAGTCAAGGTCAAACCATGAAAACATAGGTAAGTCTTCAATGAGATAGGAGAAAATATTGAGAGATATGGAATTGACATTATGAATGATTTGATATGTTTAGGGATGATTCATAGTTCTTTGGAAAAAATCTTTAGGTTTCCATGATTGATTATTTTGCAAGATATGTCTGATTTTGGTGAAACAGGGTTAAAAACAAGGCAAATTCCAGCTCAAAGTTGGAACTTCTGATGCTCATTGTGAATAATTTGTGCTTTGCATGGGACCTTGTGGATTTCAGGGAATATTCTAATGGTGAGTATATAAGGTTTCAAAAAAATAATGAGGTCTTTTGATTTTCACATTTTTATGAACGAATGTTAAGAAGGTAAACATTTCTAAAATGAGTTAAACCCTAACTAGGAGCAGGTTGGCAGAAAGTGAAGTATAAGTGACCCAGTTTTGATTGGTTATAAAAATGATTATTTTATGTTGTAGAGGATAATCCTAATATTCCATAGAAATGTATGGATAGGTCATGGTGATGAGTGGGCCCCACCTAAAAATAGGTCAGTTTCTAAAGAATTTCAGTTTTAGGACAAGTTGTCCAAAGGAGTAGCAATAAAAAATGATGCATGATGATAAAGATTTTTTATTGATTTACATGATTGTTTTCACTATCAATTTCATGTAGTTAAATGGTGTTTTGAGGTCCATTTAGGTTGATTGGTCAAAGGGTAGTTTTGGGGTCTCAAATAGCAATAGTCTTCAGTAAAATGAGCATAAACTTGAGCTACATGGGTAGAGTTTTGAGATGATTCAAGTTGTGTTAGAAATATAGGATTCAGATATATTTCCTATTGATATAATATTTTCCTAATTATTAATTAATTTTTCATGGTTTCTAGGTCATTATTTGAGTAGGAATAGTTTTGCAAGTTCAAGACAAGATGTGTTCTAGTGAAAGTTTGGTGTTATTTGAAGCATGCGATGGATTGGGTGATGACTTAATATCACCTGGAATGTGAAGAAGTATGAATTTGGAATCAAATTGAATCCATTTATAGGTATTTAATGTATGTAAAAATGGTTTTATGAGCTAACCTTTGGAAACACCTTTTTTGGCAGGTTGATCTGGTGAAGGCAAAATGTTGTTGTGGTTTGAAGTGAGGGATGTTTCATGACTTATAACTTTGTTAGAAGTGTTATATACATTATTTAATTTCCATTTGAGTTCATCACATGTCATGTTTTGTTGTTGATCTTAGAAGTGATTTGGTGACATTATGAAGTTTTAGGGTGCAGGAAACAATTGTTTTGAGATTTGTAAAGGGAACTGGGCCTAGTAAATGAAATAATTTGATTGGTTGATCAAATTGCTGACCATGTATGAATTTAAAATGATATTTTATTCATATTTAAGGGGTTTTGGGTCATGAAAAATTATGCATTTAATGTAAGGGACATTTTTAAGAATGTGCCTATGGGGTTTTAAGCCATTTTTGGCACTTGTAATGTCAGGTTTTTAGCTAGGATGACCTATTTGGGTCATATGTAACTATTGTAATTAAAATTTATGAATTTATATAGATATTATGGGTTGAAATTATCATGAGGGACCGACCATTTTGGGTTTGGAAGGAAGAAAAACATATTTAAGTGCTTGTTTGGTTCATTTTTGAACTAGTGCTTGGAGGGAAGAAGTGTGACCTAGAGAAGATATGTTTTATAGGTATGAGAGAATGATTTGAAGGATGAGGAATATCATGATAGGTTGAGGAATTTATTAAGATACATGAGATCAAGAGGATTAGAGTAAATACAAGTGAAGAAAGAGAAAATATGAGAGATTGAAGACTTGGTGTTTAGGGTTTGTGAGCTGAAATTGATGATCTCAATCAGTTGTGGCAGTAGAAAATCAGAGATAAGATATCTTCAAGTGGCTGACTTATTTCTTGGTCATCCTTATGGGGTTGTAGCCTCCTTTGGAGTTGGTTCTTCACTAAATTAGGGGTTTAGTTCTCCTTGTAGGGTTGGTGCTCTACTAAACTAGGGGTTGGTGCTCCTTGTGAAGTTGGTGCTTCACTAAATTAATTTTCTTTGTGTAATATAAGTAAAGTTTTAGTTGGTTTTCTTCCCCATGAGGGTTTCCCACTTATATCTTGTGTTCATGTGTATGCTCTCTTTATTTGTGCCTATGTGGTTGAATGTTTTATGTTGCTTAATCACACATTGATGGATGGATAAATGTTAATGGATGCATGTATGATAATTTGAAATTTTTTTTAAAGGATTGAAGGACTGATTCAATCCCCCCTCTAAATTCCTTGTTCTTCCAAAAATTGGTATCAGAGCAGGTCCTTTTGAAGCAAGTTTAACAACTTGAAGGAGATCCTTTGAAGCACAAACAATGGGTAAGTCTGCAGACATTGAGGCTATATTGAGAAGAAGGAATGAAATAGCTCATTCATGTATTGAGGATATCAAAGTCAGTTCAAAGATATGGAAGCTAAAGCATAGTCAAGCCAGCCATCTTGATTTGAAATCTCAATTGAGAATTTGTCCAAAGCCCTAAAGGAGAAAGAAGATGCATGTTCCATAGTATGAAGACAAGTTGAAATATCTTGAATCAGATTAGGAGGAGAGGATGTAACTAGTGAATTGAATATGTATGAGAGACTTGAAAAGAGTTTCCAAAGCTCTTGATGAATTTTCTAAAAGGACAAAGGCCATAAGATGACAAATCAGGTGATAGGGTTTCAAGGAAACCTCATGATGATGAAGCTGGTCCAAGTTAAAAATCAGACCAAGAAGGTGAACAAGAAGGTTAGATCCAAGAAGGTATAAATTAGTTAGACAACCTAATGCTATGAGGTATGGTCCTTCATTTAATGGTTATTGCTTTGTTTGTCATGATTTTGGTCATAGAGCTAGAGATTGCAAGAAAAAATATCTTTTAAGAATGGTGTAGGTCCTCTTCAAGGGTGAATGTTACTCATGTTGTGAATATGGGCATAGAGCTAAAGATTTTGGATGGAATATAAGAGTGTTTGAACCTAGAAGGAAGTAAGAATGTTGTGGTTTTTCAAGTGTCACAATCCAATGGCATGTTGCAAGATTTTGTCAAAATCAGAAGAGGATCATTCAAGGTACTTGAACATTTCAAGCTCCAAATGGAAGTGCTACTCAAGATGAAGACAGTGCTCATGAATGAATATCTAAGGATTTTTTTACATATCTTAAGGATAAGCAATGTGGTTGCTCAAGTAAGAAAAGCCAAGGGATCAGATTCTCAATCAATTTGAACCAGCTCTAAAATAGTGAAGTTTTCTAAAGAAAGTACTTAGCATCAAGGAAGGATCCAAATTGCTCAAGGAGGTATTATGTCTTTAAGAAGGGCTCAAATGTTAATAAAATGGTGTCTCTCAGCCAGTTCAAGTGCATGGGAAACTGAAGAATTTTGGTTTTAGGACACCATCAAAAGTATAAGGTATGGAAAGTGAGTCTTTTCATGAATCCTTTGAGTTCTTCAGTTCCTAGGTGCTTGAGTTTTCGTTAATAAAGAGTCCATTCTTCAATTAGGTGTTCTAGGTGACTATTATTCCTCACACGAATTATTCCATGGTAAATGTCATATGAATTCATACTGTGTTGCCCATGGGTCATGTGTCAAATTATAATTTGGTTAGTGTGGTCCTATATGTCATATCATAAATTTGGAGTGCTAAGTGGTGCTCTATCTTATGCATTTGTCACAAGTCCTTTTGTGTCAGTTACTCTTTGAGGTAAGTTGAGTGTGTTGAAATGTGTTGTATCTAAGATGTTATCAATGTCTTATAGTTTTAATGGTAGTCTTGTAATCTTGTAGTCTAAGGTTGGGTTTGAGTATGTCAATATCCTATGTGTGTCATTTCATGTTGTGTACTTAGTGCCTTGATTCTGTGGTATAAAGTGTTCAAATGTTTGTGCATGCTTAATGAGCTATATCAATCAGAGTAAGTAAATTGTTGAATTATACATAAGTTGAATTTATGACAAAGTTGGAGTTTGGTATATAGTCATGTCATTGATCTATAAAACATGTGTTTAATGTCTTGTGTTAAGGTGCCTTCATGAGTATGTAATGTTGTCCCTAATCAGGTATAAGTAAGTTAATGGTAATGCTTAGACTTGTGTTCAAGGAGGTTTTATATGACAATGAAGTATCTTTGAGCATCAAGGTGTGTCAAAAATTGAACAAATACTTTCTTATAACATACTTGACATGGTATCTTAAATCTATAGGAATGTCTGGGTTAGAAATGAAACTTGTCAAAAAGTTGTTCTCAGGGGTAATGTTTACACAATTTCTTGTGATGTATGTTTTGTCTATGATGATATAGTGAAGCCTTAAGTGTTTAGTCTATCTAAATGTTCTTATGAAGGTATTACCTCAATGATCAAGTCCTAACTTTGATGATGTATCTTGTAATAGTAAAATTTTGTCTGCAACAAAGAATATGTCAAGATCACATTGTAAGTGTTTGATGGACTTGAGGTGTCTGTGTAGTTGCGTAAAGTCAACTTTTTATTTAGTGTAAACGAGTCAAGTAGAAACCATTTCATGATTTTGAAATTTTTGCAAGGTATCCCAATAGTTATCTTGGATGAATAGCTATAAGGTGTTGCAAATATGAAGGTCATCTACAAGGTCTAATGCTCCAGGTGATATACAGGTTACAATGAGGGTTTTACAGTTTGTACCTTCTATAATTGAGTAGAGTATGGAAGTCATCTTGAAAGGATAAACATGAAGTTAAGATCTGGTAAACATGCTCCAAAGAGTATGTTTTACAGTATGATCTTGGTCAATAAATTCCAAAAGTTTTGTCAAGGTATATAACAGTCCAGAGTTTTTCTCTATAGATGTCCATCAAGCTCTATGTATTTGAAAATAATTCTGGAAGAATTCCATGTATGTGAATCCATACGATCTATAAATATTGGTGAGAATGAAACTTGAAGGAATGTGTTCACATTAAAGCCTTAACTATGAATCCTTGATGATGTGAATTCAAGATCAAGACAAGATGAGGCAAGTTGAAAGCCTATAAAGAGATTATATAGGCTTGTAAGAAAACTTGAAGCTTAATGATATGTGATGTGTAGCACTTAATAGGGTTGAAGCATAATCATTGCAGGGACAAATAGGTATGAGTCATTGTACAATAAAGTCTAAGTCATGTCTATAACATTATTAAGAATGTTTGAAGACCTATGTCCTTGAGACAAAGAAGAGTATGTCAATGATCTAAAGGTCTATGAGATTTGAGTTTGCATGATATACATCAAGGAGTGTTTCAGTAGTTGGTAGCCTGATGCCAACATGAGTGATCAAGAGGACTGAAGCTATACTTCATCTTGTTAGTGTCAAATAGTATATATTAATGGTCTAAAAGTACTTGTGTATGATTCTAAAGATAATAAATAGAGACCTACATGTTTGTGAGATATGTCAAGGTCAAGATGAGTGAATAAAGGTTAGTCTTACTATGTCATGTATAGACACTAGAATGCAAAAGTGATGTGACCTCTGTCAGTAGGTTTTTAGTACAGCATGAAAAGTTGTGGTCTATATTTCAAAAGGTATTTTAAGGTCTGTAAATATGTGTTATGCACCTAAAGAACTTATGTGAGTCAATTAAATATGTTGCTATACATAGAGGTACTTTACAAGTTGACTACTGAGATGAAGTTTTACCTAAATGGGCCTAATGCTCAAACACAATGTCAATTTGGTCATGTTTAGAGAGTAAGTGATATTGAATATGATGCAGGATCGGTGTGTGATAAGTAAGTTGTGCTATGAATGCTTAAAATGACTGTATAAATGATTATCTCCAGGTGAATGTAACATGATCTACCTAAGGATCTGTAAATCTATGGTGAAGAGATTATTTTATAAAGTGAATAGTAAAGTATGGCAGAGTTCAAGGTCCTCAAAGAGGTGATGTGTTGATAAGGTTTTGAAGTATCATGAAGTATATGATTAAAGTACTAGGTGTTGCTTCTTCAAGGTGAATCCATGTGTGACATCTCAAGTTCAGTGAAAATGGTTACAAATGAGTATCTTGTGAACTTTCTAAATGTTACAATAAAAGTTAGCTACTGGTATGAGGAAAATGTATTCTCCTAGCTTAATGCTACATTGGATCTTATGAAGTGCATCCTAAGGTATGAACTACTCTATAAATAAGGGGATCAGAGGCTTCATAACAAAGTGTGTCATGAAAAGTTATCAGTCAAGGATAAAATGAATGCCACATGATTCTATGGTATATTTATTGAGCCTAAAGATTATAATGATGCTTTGATTTACTTAATGGAAGTTGAGTCACTACATTCATACCTAAGAAGTTGGCTTTAGCATGAATAAGTCTTGAAGATGTTGTCTAACAGAGATATATGAAGGCATATGTTTGACTACAGTAGGGGGGAGGCTTATAATGAAATCTTCTAGAAGGATTGAAATGATTTCACAATGCCATCCAAGGTATGACAGTGAAGTTTTATCCTCTTGTACATAGTTATTGTCAAATGAGTTGATATTATTGGCAGTCAAGTATGACAGTTATTAGACTGAAAATGCTGATTTTAAACCTTGAAAAAATGTTAAAGTTGATTTCAAGGCATGATAGTAGGCTAAGTAGCTCAAATTTTTGTAATCTTTGAGATAGAAATGGAGGTATTGTGTCCAGGGGTGATTGGGTTCGATTGAGTCAAAGCTGAGGTATGACTTGTAGTTTCATGTTGGAATATGTCAAAATTACTCTAAAAGCACTAGAAGTTTGTTTAGGGCACTCATGGTCCTTTGTGTATGGGTGAAGAACAAGACATATGCTTAGTAAATCATGTCTTAGCCTAGATAAGTAGATATAATTTGGTCAAGAAAGGTGTAAGTAATGATTTTTCATGGTCATGAAATGACATTGTTGGCATGATTTAAAGGTGTATGTTCATATTCCAAGTCTGCTACAATGTACCCTCAAGAAGCTCAAAACAAGGTTATAAGTGAAAATTGCTTGTTTACATGCCTAGAAGGTGAAGAAATGTTGCAGCTCCTAACAAGGTGAGATTATGATTCTTTCATGTTTTTAATGATGTTCAAATGTTGGAAGTCTTATTCTAGGGGCAGCTTGTTGTTTGCATGCCTAAAATGAAGGAAAGAATCAGATTTTGTGCAAAAAAAAGAGAGGAGCTTGTTTGAGACCTTTGGTTGATGTTTATAACAAAGCATGATGGTATGAAGCTGAGGTAGGTGAATAAGTGAGCTACATGTATGAATTTTTCATTAATGTAAAAAGGGGTAGAAGTTCAGGGTGTTTTCCATTAATGACAAAGGGGGAGATTGTTGGCATGGTGTCCTAATAGGTGTTTTCATTGATGAAAAACCACATTAATGACAAAGTGAATGTTGTATGATGATGTATATGATATTTTTCATGGTGCTAACATGATGTTTCATATGTATATCGGCTGCTATCAAGTGGGATTCAATGTGAGGCATGCTTGCTCTAGCAAGCCTATATAGGTGCCTAAGAGATGTAACTTGGTAGTGTGATCTTCTTGTATGCTTAGGAAGTCATGTTGAAATTATTTGGATATCATGTTTTGAGGGTGATTTAGCACTCACAGTCAGTGGCATAGTATAGGTACAGGTGTTTCACTTTGTTATAGGTGCTCATTGGGAGCAGGTATGCTTAGCTTGGAGGTGTGACAGTGTGGTTTAGAGCCATATGATATTCATGAAAGCATGTAAATAGGTGTATCATGACATATCAGGATATGTTTGGGTCATTTGACAGAGGTTTTATGATTAGTTATTGCATTATTTCAGTTGACCCTAGCTTCTACAGTGAGAATCTAAGCATGCAAGCATAGGTAAGTCTTAGTGACTGGAGAGTATTGAGGTATGGAATTAAAATTATGATGATTGTGAGATGTTAGAGGGATGATTCATAGTGATTTGAGAAAAATTTCAGGTGCCCATGATGTGAGTATTTTATCTAGATATGACTGATTTTGTGAGATAGGGTGAAAATCAAGTCAAATTCCAGCTCGAAGTTCAACTTCAGATGCTCATTGTGAATAGTGTGATTTACATGGGACCTGTTGGATTTCAGGGAATATTATAAGGTTATTTTATAAGGTTTAAAAAAAATAATGAGGTCAGTTGATCGTTAGGATTTTATGAATGAATGTTAAGAAGGTAAAGTGGTCTAAAACCCTAGTTAAACCCTAACTAGGAGTAGTTGGCAAAAAGTGAAGTATTGTGACCAATTTTTTATTGGTTCATAAAAATTTATGATTTTATGATGTATAGGACTCCTTAATTTCCATAAATGTATGGTTTAGGTCATGGTGATGAGTGGGCCCCACCTAAAAATAATAGTTTATGAAGAAGAAGGTTTTAGGAAAACATGGTCCAAAGGAGTAGCATGAAAAATTGATGGTGCATGATGATTGAGATTTTTTATTTATGTACATGGAGTTTTAAGAAGAAATTTCATGCAGGTACATGGTGTTTTGAGGTCCAAACAGGTTGACTGGTTAAAGGGAAGTTTTGGGGTCTCAAATAGCAGGGTCCAGTAAAATGAGCATAACTTGAGCCTATAGGTGGAGTTTTGAGATGATTCAAGTTCATTGGAAATAGGATTCAGATAGAATTACAATGATATATTTATTTACTCATTATTAGGTCATTGGTATGGTTTATAGGTCATTCTTTGAGCAAGAATATTTTTGGTAGTTCAAGACAACATGTGTTCTGATGGAAGTGTGAGTGTTATTTGAAGCATGATATGGATTGGGTCATGATTCTTACTATCATGTATAAATTTAAGAGGGATGAATTTTGAATCCAATTAATCAATTTGGAGGTCTTGAATACATGTATAAATTATTTTATGAGCTAACCTTTGGAAACAAATTTTTTTGGTAGGTTGATCTGGTGAAGGAAAAAGTAGTTGTGGTTTGAAAGAGATGAATTTTTAATGAATTATAAATTTATTATAAGTGTTATAAAGGTTATTAAATTTACATTGAGTGGTCACATGGAATAGTTTATTTGATTAGAAGTGATTTGGTGACCTTATGAAGTTTCCAGGGTGCTGAAGGGTGCATGAAACAGTTGTTTTGAGATTTATAAAGGGAACTTGGGCTTAGTAAATGAAGTAATTTGATTGTTTGATCAAAATGTAAAACCATGTATGAATGTAAAATAATAATTTTATTCATATGTAAGGGGTTTTTTCTCATGAATATGTATACATTTAATATAAGGGCATTTTTTAAGAATCTACCTATGGGATTTTGACTTATTTTGAGGATCATGCATGCAAGAATAGGTAATTATTAGTGACTTGAGATATTGAGATATGGAATTTTAATTTTTATTATTGGATATTTTAGAGGGATGATTCATAGTGATATTAGAAACTTTCATGTGCCAATGTTGAGTATTTTGCCAGATATGACTGATTTTGTGAGATAGGGTGAAAAACAAGGGAAATTCCAGCTCAAAGTGCAACTTTGGATGCTCATTATGAATAGTGGGATTTGCATGGAAAATTATGGATTTCAGGGAAGCTTATAAGGTGAGTTTATATGGTTTCAAAAAAAAAATCAGGTCATTTGATTGTAATGATTTTATGAATGAATGTTAAGAAGGTAAAGTGGTTTAAAACCTTAGTTAAAGCCTAACTATGAGTAGTTGGTAGAAAGTGAAATACTGTGACCAAGTTTTTATTGGTTCATAAAAAGTGATGATTTTATTTTGTATATGAATCCTTAGGATTTCCATAAATGTATGGTTTAGGTCATGGTGATGAGTGGGCCCCACTTATAAATAATAGTTTCTGAAGAAGAAGGTTTTAGGAAAAGTTTGTCCAAAGAAGTAACATGAAATATTGATGGTGTATAATGATTGGAAGTTTTTATTGATTTAAATAGAGTTTTAAGATAAATTTCATACATGTTCATGGTGTGTTGAGGTCTAAACAAGTTGATTGGTCAAAGGGCAGTTTTGGGGTCTCAAATAGTAGGATCTAGTAAAATGAGCATAACTTGAGCTATAGGTGGAGTTTTGAGATGATTCTAGTTTCATTGGAAATATGATTTATAGAGAGTTAAATTTTTATATGTAATTACTCATTATTAGGTCACTTGGTGTGGTTTCTAGGTCATTCTTTGAGTAGGAATATTTTTGGCAGTTCGAGAAAGGATGTGTTTCAGTGAAAGTTTAGTGTTATTTGAAGCATGAGATGGATTGGGTAGTAGTTAATATAACATGGAATGTGTAGAGGGATGAATTTTTCATCAAATTAATCAATTTATAGGTCTTGAATTTATGTATAAATTATTTTATGAGCTAACCTTTTGAAATGATTTTTTCGGAAGGTTGATATGGTGAAGGAAAAAGTAGTTGTGGTTTGAAATGCAAGATTTTTTAATGAATTACAAATTAATTAGAAGTGTTATAAAGGTTATTAAATTTCCATTGAGTGGTAACCTGGAATGGTTTATTTTATTAGAAGTGATTTGGGGACCTTATGAAGTTTCCAGGGTGTTGAAGGGTGCATGAAACAACTGTTTTGAGATTTATAAAGGGAATTGGGCTTAGTAAATGAAGTAATTTGATTGTTTAATCAAATTTTGTACCATACATGAATGTAAAATGATAATTTTATTCATATTTAAGGGGTTTTTTCTCATGAATATGTATACATTTAATATAAGGGAATTTTTAAGAATCTGCCTATGGGATTTTGACTTATTTTGAGGATCATGCATGCAAGCATAGGTAATTATTAGTGACTTGAGATATTGAGATATGTAATTTTAATTTTTATTATTGGATATGTTATAGGGATGATTCATAGTGATCTTATAAACTTTCATGTGCCAATGTTCAGTATTTTTCCAGATATGACTGATTTTGTGAGATAGGGTGAAAAGCAAGGCAAATTCCAGCTCAAAGTGCAACTTCGGATGCTCGTTATGAATAGTGGGATTTGCATGGGAAATTATGGATTTCAGGGAAGCTTATAAGGTGAGTTTATATGGTTTCTAAAAAATAATCAGGTCATTTGATTTTTAGGATTTTATGAATGAATGTTAAGAAGGTAAAGTGGTTTAAAAACCTTAGTTAAATCCTAGCTATGAGCAGTTGACAGAAAGTGAAGTATTGTGACCAAGTTTTTTATTGGTTCATAAAAAGTGATGATTTTATTTTGTAAATTACTCCTCAGGATTTCCATAAAATGTATGGTTTAGGTCATGGGGATGAGTGGGCCCCACTTATAAATAATAGTTTCTGAAGAAGAAGGTTTTAGGAAAAATTTGTCCAAAGGAGTAACATTGAAAAATTGATGGTGCATGATGATTGGAAGTTTTTATTGATTTAAATGGAGTTTTAAGATAAATTTCATACAGGTTCATGGTGTTTTGAGGTCTAAACAAGTTGATTGGTCAAAGACTAGTTTTGGGGTCTCAAATAACATGATCTAGTAAAATGAGCATAACTTGAGCTACATGTGGAGTTTTGACATGATTCAAGTTTCATTGGAAATAAGATTTAGAAAGAGCTATAGTTGTATATGTAATTAATCATTATTAGGTCACTTGTTATGGTTTCTAGGTCATTATTTGAGTAGGAATATTTTTGGCAGTTTGAGAAAGGATGTGTTTCAGTGAAAGTTTAGTGTTATTTGAAGCATGAGATGGATTGGGTAATGATTAATATCACCTGGAATGTGTAGATGGATTAATTTTTCATACAATTAATCAATTTATAGGTATTTAATGCATGTAATAATTATTTTATGAGCTAACCTTCGGAAACAATATTTTTGGCAGTTTGATATGGTGAAGGAAAAACTAGCTGGGGTTTGAAGTGAAAGATTTTTAATGAATTAGAAATTGATTAGAAGTGTTTTAAAGGTTATTAAATTTCCATTGAGAGGTCACATGGAATTTTTTGGTTGAGTAGAAGTGATTTGGTGACATTATGAAATTTCTAGGGTGTTGAAGGGTGTATGAAACAACTGTTCTGAGATTTGTAAAGGGAACTGGGCTTAGTAAATGAAATAATTTGATTGTTTAATCAAATTTGTGACCATATATGAATGTAAAATGATATTTTATTCATATTTAAGGGTTGTTTTCTCATGAATATGTATACATTTATTATAAGGGTATTTTTAAGAATCTGCATATGGGATTTTGAGCCATTTTTGAAACTTGTAATGTGGGTTTTAGCTAGGGTGACCTATTTGGGTCATATGTAACTATTGTAATTAAAATTTATGAATGTTATAGAGATTTATGGGTCAAATTTATCGTTAGGGATATATTTTTTTGTTTTGGAAGGAAGAAAATCATATTTAAGTGCTTGTTTGGTTCATTTTTGAACTAGTGCTCTTGGAGGGAAGAAGTGCAACTTAAAGGGGATTGTGTTGTAAGTATGATAGGATGATTTTAAGTATGAGGAAGAGCATGAAAGTTTGAGGGAGATTATAGATCATGTGTATATATGATTATAGATTTGAAAAGTGAAGAAAGGGCAAGATTATAAGAGATTGAAGACTTAGTGTGTGAGCTAGGGTTTGTGAGATGAAATCGTGATATCCATCAATTGTGGCAGAAGAAAAATTAGAGATCAGATATCTTCAAGTGGTTGAGTTTTTTCTTGGTCATATTTAGGGGGTTGTATCCTACTTGTTGGAGTTGGTGCTTCACTAAATTAATTTGATTTGTGTAATATAAGTAGAGTATTAGTGGGTTTTCTTCGCCATGAGGATTTCCCACTTATATTTTGTGTTCATGTGTATGCTCTCTTGATTGTGCCTATGTGGTTGAATGTTTTATGTTGCTAATCAGACATTGATGGATGGATAAATGTTAATGGTACATGTATGATAATATGAAATTTGTTTTAAATAATTAAAGGGATGATTCACCCCCCCTCTCAGTCCCTTGTGCTTCCAACATGCTGGGTAGCTCAAACACAGGTTGTAGACCCCTGGACCACTCCAGATTATGGTCCATGGTATGACATAGTTTCTTCTCAAATGGATTACCATCCCCTAAGAAGCTATAGATGTTGGCATAAACACAACAATATAGGGGTTACATGGATAAGCTTTGAGAGATAGAGCTAGATTGGGTCAACCTAAGGCTGAGGTATATTACAGGCTTAGGGCCAGGGAAAAGCTCAACAACAAGCTCCGTAGGGTACCACCAATGATTCTTATGCAGCCATATGGTCCACTGCCACAGGTTCCTCTACAACCACATGTATAGATACATGTGCTACAATAGGTTATGCAACAGATTGTTATTCAGTTTCCACCCTCACCACCTCGAGTAATGAGTCCACACATGGCAACATGAGGGGATGGTTGGGACTGATGGGGATCACCCCTAGATAGATGGCAGTAGGTGAGGATTACAACCTAGGTCACCTCAGAGAGTAACATATATAAAATTTTTTGGGGATCAGGTTGCCTTAAGGTAGAAATTACAAAAAATAACTATAGAGAGAGATAAGTTGACGGCTGAGAGATCACAGTGGATAGTTGAGAGGTATCATCTATAGGATAATGTGACCAAGTTGATAGCAGAGCGAGATCACCTAGTGGATGACTGAGCATAGTGGGTAGCCGAGAGGACTTAGCTACATGTTGATGTGACTCAATTGACATGAGAGCATAATGTGATGCATCATGCGGTCTTAACAGTAAGAGATCAGGACTTGGTATTTGATTTCGTATCATCCATAGGTGAGTCTACATATTACAAAGAAATGTATCATGGGGTCATACCAGAGGGACAAAGGGCTATACCATATAATTAGATGGATGGAAGTCATTCTAAATATAGGTCACACATGCCATATAGGTATTCCAGATCAGTATAGATTCTATTACCTCAATAGAAACTTGCCTCACAGTAGATACCACTATCGCAGGCTCCAGTACAACCGATGCATCCTCCACAACACATGCCATGCAGTATGAGTCACAGGTCATACAGTCCTAGTGTTGGTGAGAGTCAAGGTTGACTCTCTTCATTCATGTACTATTTTTGATGTATGCCTCATACTAAAGGCAAAATTTTGTACTAGACGTATATGTATTGTTTTTTATTATGCCTCGAGATGAAGGATTTTTTTTTATCCATGCCCATGATGACATATATTTTGTATCTGATATACAACAAGACACATTTATGTAGATCTACATTTTGTATGGACATTGCTATTTGATACATGGTTATATGATGATGATGATGAAATTTTATTATTGTTGTATTTTTGTTTATATGACTTAGCATGTTTAGCTCATGTTTTTATTATGGTCTATGTTGAGGGGGGATTAAAATAATCCTTATTACCCCATTGGTGATATCATATGATGTTTAACATAATATAGATGTTTAATTTTTAGTTTCATGATGATGTAGCTTAGAATTTTTATTTATATGTGATGAGAGATGATAAGGATGATGAAATGATAACAAATTGTATAAGCATTGAATATAAGCACAATGAATAATTTATCAAATATACTATATACACACTAAGGAACAACACAACACAACTATCTACAAACATATAAGATAAAATGAATCTAATGAACTTCAAAATAGATCAAAGTAAGATGTAATCTAAGGAAACAAAGAACACAACTTAATGTAAGAAAAACATACAAGACAAACAAAAAACTATGTACAAACAAACAACTAAGTAAGAAAACACTACTTTGTTTTTTATGGGAAAATTTTAGGAATGTTTTGCATTATTTTCTATGAGATGTTATTTGAATGTTTTGATATTTTTGACGAAAACATATCTGAAATGTTTTTGAAATTTTCTAAGAAAGTTATACAAATGTTTTTGGGATTTTCTATTTTTTTTTTTCAAAACTATGTGTCAGTATAAGAAAAAATGTGGATGCCCCTAGCAATAGATGGGAATGTACAAGGGAAAAAACAATATGCATGTGAAAGATAGTGAAGATACTAAGTTTCCAACAACGTTAGGTGGGAATGTAAAAAGGAAAAATCTTCACAACATGAATAGGACCAACCGGATCAAGGCTACAAAGGATAGGTTCAAAAGGATCTCATGACACAAGGGAAAATTAGAATTTAGGATAAAGTCACTGTAATCCTAGGTATGAGATGCTTGTGAACAACAGACCCTCCGATAGCATCGAAAACCAGTTTTCACCAAATGAATTGTCCAATGTGCCATAATTACATGGTTTTCACACTTGGATATATTCATTTCTCTTTAATTTTTGTTTCTTTTTCTAATTTTTATATTTTTTTGATTTTTTGCTATTCTGAAGGTCATCCATACTTAAGCGTAGAACTACTTGAGGTGCATGGCATTCATAGGATCCTAACGCTCATTACTATTAGAATAAAAAAGTTTATATGCTCTTGTACCAAACTTAGTAACCAAAACATATGTTCATAACCAGTTAGGCTCAAACTTGCCATTATTTTCCTGATGTTTAGTGGTATTGAAACGATTATATTTTAAAACAAGGTCTCCTACCTATAAATGATGATGTATGATTATTTTTTTGTAGCCTTGTTGCACTCGATTTTGATACAATTTTAGGTGATCCAGTGCATAAAAGCATTTCTTGTCCAACAACTCTAGTTTCCTGAGTATGGAAAATCTATACTCTTCCTCTTTGTTTAAATATTTTCACAAAGATATGTGTAAAGAAGGGATCTCGATCTGAAAGGGTAGGATAACTTCTGTGCCAAAAACTAGGGAATACTGAGTAGCACTAATATGGGTGTGGATGGAGGTTTGATATGCCCAGAGGGCAGGATGAATATGTAAATGCCAATTACAACCAATCTTGTTAACCATATTTTCCATAATATGAATAAGATTTTTATTTGAGGCCTCATCCTATCCATTACATTGAGGGTAATAGGGGGTTGAGTACTTGAGTCAGATTTGAAAATGT
The DNA here is from genome assembly GCA_019776745.2 of Taxus chinensis. Lineage (NCBI taxonomy): Eukaryota > Viridiplantae > Streptophyta > Pinopsida > Cupressales > Taxaceae > Taxus > Taxus chinensis. Next base: position 626,922,664 of record CM034151.1, read on the forward strand.
TGGCACAACATTTTCATAGTTTTATTCTTAAATGACTTACCATTTTCAGCTACAATGGAAGAGGGGATACTGTAACAGAAAATGAAGTGGTTCATAATGAACTTGGCAATCTGCACCCCAGTAACATAGGTAAGAGGGATAGCCTCTGCCCATTTTGTGAAATACTTAGTGGCAGTAATAATGAACATGTGGCCATTAGATGAAGTAGGGGTAAGTTTTCCAATAAGATCGAGTCCCAACTTTGAGAAAGGCCATGGAGTTGTGATTGGTTGCAATGACTGTGTTGGGGCATGTATCAAATTTCTATACTTTTGGCATAGAAAACATTTATTTACATACTAAAAAAAATCAGTTTCCATGGTAGGCCAATAATAGCCTACTCTCAAAAGTTTTTTATTTAAAACTATGCCACTTGTATGGGCACCACAAATGCCTTCATGTACCTCTTTTACTGCTACAATATAATTTTCTGAATTAAGACAACACAAATCCCTTCATATCATCTATGATAGAGCATGCCCCTAAGTAAGGTATAATGATGTATACATTGAATAAGGTTTCATTTTTCAGATCTGGAAACATTAGTAGGGAAGGTTCCATCATAGAGGTAATTATATATGTCATTATACTAGGGCGGTAAGGCACCAACAACTTCACATACCAAACAAGACTCTGGCATGTCATATGATGGTATGATTAAATGCTCCATGAATAATGGCATGTCATTATTTCCAAGTGGAATACACAAAAAAGAAACAAACTATGGCCATAACATCCAATGCGTAGTTCTTCCCTCTAGGTATATGTTGGAATGTGATTTGTACAAATAACTCCTTGAATGTATCAACCAATTTCTTATAAGGAATGAGTTTTTCATCCATAACTTTGTACTCATTAGTGACCTGTTTGATGATTAGCATAACCTATTACATTGACCTATCAAATATCCCATCTGATAGCTATTTTGAATCCTGAAATGAGGGATTTGTATTCTGATATGTTGTTTGTACATGGGAACCCGAGTTTGAATTCTTGAGGGATCAAATATCCTGAAGGAGTGATAAGCACAACTTCTGCACTTGAACCGTGAAAGGTAAAGGATCCATCAAATTATAGTTTCCATGTGACATATTCTTCAATATAAATCATACTAGCATCTGGAAGATCCAAACTCAAAGGTTCAGTTCCTGGAAAAGGGGATCCAACTAGCTAATCTGTAAGTACTTGTCCTTTAACTAAATTTTGATTAACATATTCAATATAAAACTCACTAAGAAGGATGATCCATTTATCCATTCTTCCAATAAGTGTAGGTTTAGACAATACATATTTCAATGGGTCAATTCTAGATATGAGATTGGTCTTATTATTTAACATGTAATGGTGAAGTTTTTGGAATGCAAAAACAACGACCAAGAAAGATTTCTCAATCTGTGGGTAATTCAGCTCATAAGTAATTAAAGTTCTTCTTAGATAGTAGAAAAATTTCTCTTTCTCATTCATATCATACTGAGATAAGAGTACGCATATGGAAAATTAGGTAGATGAAAATGTACAACAGTAGTGGTTCGCATGAGGTAGGTGGCATGAGCACAGGGGGTTTAGATAGATATTATTTGAGAAAAGTAAATGATTGCTCTTTCTCTGGTCCCTAATTAAAATTGACATCTTTCATGAGAATATGTGTAAAATAATGACACTTATTAGCCAGGTGAGAGATAAACCTGCATATAGCTTGGATCTTTCCTTGTAAACTCCGCAGTTGCTTGCTATTTTTAGGAGGTGGCATTTCTATGATAGCTGTGACTTTTGTCGGTTCCACATCAATTCCTCTTCTTGACACTACAAATCCTAGAAATTTACATGATAGCACCCCAAAGACACACTTATTTGGGTTAAGTTATAAATTTATAATCTCTGAGACACTGGAAGATGCATCAGAGAATCGCTAGATGATCCTCTCTAGTCCTATATTTTCCCAATATGTGATCTACATAATCTTCCATTATATCATTTACCATATCGTGAAAGATGACATTTATAGCCCATTGATATGTTGCACCTGCATTCTTAAGGCTGAAGGGAATTAATTGATAACAAAATGTTCCCTAAGGGGATGTAAAATTAATCTTATGTCAGTCCTCTTCTACATTTTTTATCAGATTATACCCTAAAAATTAATCCACGAGGGACAACATTTCATAACCTATAGTAGAATCGACAATCATGTCGATATTGGGAAGAGGAAAATCATCCTTGGGACACACTTTATTTATATCTCTGAAATAAGTACAAATCTTGATATCAATGGGTTTTTTTTATACAAGTACTATATTGAAAATCCACTCTGAATAATCAATAGGCTTGATGAAGCCTACCACTAGTAGTTTCTCCAGTTCTTCCTTAACTAAGAGTGCAACACGAGGATGGATATTTCAAAGCTTATGCTTAATAGGCTTTGTTGATTCATGAAAAATTAATTTATGCACTACTAATGATGGATCTAAGCTTGACATGTATGCATAGGACCAAGAAAATATGTCTGATAATTCCCGAAGAAGCATGACGAACGTTTTTCTGTTCTTGGGTTGAGAGTGAATCTCCCACCTTAACCATTCTAGGTTGTTCTTTCATTCCAATATTTACATCTATAGTCTCCTCCACTAACAACTTGGAATTTTCCTCCATATGCGTAGGATCAGGGAGGGGGGGAGATTGAGATCTTCTTCTAAGGGCGTCTTAATGAGATTTTCACCCTTAGGTTGGTCATATTTTATGTCTATTGATTTTTCCATTTGTTTGTCCGCCAACGCCTCAAAAAGGTTTTCACTGTAGGACTTAGAATTTTTATTTGTATAAGTATTTTCTAAAGATATTTTTCCATTGAATTTTTTATTTTTATGTCCAAAGAACTCAACCTCCTCCTTGAAGTACACATAGGCATCAAGATTTATGTAGAATCCTTTCTTTTGATCACCAACTAAAATGTCGTCACAGAGACCCATAAAATCACCAATTACTTCATTGGTCTTGAAGAATTTGATTGGTACATGATGTTGTTGGTCCCAGTTGACAAGGGAAGGGTAATGATGTAGTCAAAAGTCATTGAACTCAATTCACAAGGTTAATTCTGATGCACAACTCAAATTCTTCCCATTATACCTTAGTCAAACCACTTGTTCTTATTCAAAAGGCTCTAAAATTATTCAATATCTTAAGTATTTACTTCATTCCACTAATCCAACCATCCAAACATATTCTAGGAATTTATGTATGCTAGCTTAACCCTTAGATTAGATAAAATAAAACACCAAAATAACAAAGGACTTACCTTTTTGTAATTCCTGCCTTACTAGGCTTCTTGAGCAACCTTTCTTGGTAGTGTCATAGTTAGATTCATTTATAGTGTTTATCAATAAAACAAGACTTTTTCCCAATACCATTTTAGGATATCTAGTTGTAAGAAAAATATTAAGTTCCTATTACTTTGCTAACTCTCTCTCAATCATCAATTCTCCAATTCTTGTAATACTATGCATTACCAGTTCTGCCTGAGTGTATTATGAATATACCTTTTAGAACATATAATTTCTTGAAAAATTGATGATAACTTGGACCACCCTTTATGTTCTAGTTCCTATGTACAAGATTTCAATAGGAGTTACTTTGCAATATTCCTCTAAAAAGAGACTATTTCAGTCTCCTATTAGGCTTACACTAGGCCTCTCCTGTCATACATGTCAACTTATATAAAGATTAGAAAATTTTAAGCCTTCTCTTCCCTTGAGAATATTATATTTTCTTAGTCCATCATTAGTTCAAGACATCCAATGAGTTTTCCCATCCGTTTTTATCCTTATATTTCAATTTTGTTGTTTCAAGCTTCCATTTTGAGCACTCTGTTATGTATCTTCTTCTATAGACCCATTGTTGTATTTAACCCTTGAATGGAAGTTTGAGTGGTTCACCACAGTGAAGGATATTCAAGTAGAAACCCTAAGGTTTGTTTATTTTCAGTGATGGCTTTCTTAGCCCCCTGAATAGGTCTCCAAACAATGAAAATGAATAAACCCTAAGCTAGGGTTTCTCAAAGACTTAAGAGATAACATTTGTATTCTAGAATGTCTTAATATCAATTCTATCATTATATTACTTATTATGATACTATGCCAGACATTTTTCAAGGCTCCTAAGATTTTAAAGGTCCAAAAATTTCAAGAAAAGTCTGGTTATTAGGGTATTTTTTTTAGAAAACTCATGATTTCTGTCATCTATTGGACTGTGTTGATCAATATCAGTCTCACTTATTTTTCAGTCTTCTTCATAGTCTAATTCAAGAAAATAAGCTTATGAGTCCTGGATCAATACATGGTATAGAGGATTTCAAACCTATTTGTCAACTAAAGTATAGTTTTCTTACTTAAGCATATAGAGATAGTCATCTACTAGCCTGCTACATGCATGAAAAGAATCACTACCTCAAATATGCACTTACCTAAGAATCCATGCATAGAATTTAGTGAAAAATTATTTCCTTCTTATCCATTTTCTACCATCAAGAAGATTTCACCTTATACTTGCATTTCATACATTAAGGATCAAAACTCAGAGTTTTTGGGCTAGTCACAGTCTGTCACAAACAACATTCATTCTTTTAGTTTTTGTGTCTTATGAGAAACTAAGAACCTTATTAATGTAGTTTATTTGAGCCTCACTCATTCTTTGTGAGTTAAAATCACCTTCCAAAGAGTCAATACTATATATCCTTCATATTTACACATTTTCACTTCTAAATTCCTTTCTACCAAACCCTTTAGCTCAAACCAGAGACAAAGATAATTGTTACTAAGAAAACACACAATGAATGTTAAATCACATCAGAGAGAACAATATCATTACCATATGAAAGCATAATATTGAGATGAATCAAAATTTTCATGCACCGTTTTGATACTCAATATAATCCCTAAAAATCACAACTTTGTTACTCAACAAAACTTCAATGTAAAAATTGGAGATCCAATTTCCTTCTACTCTAGATCATTCGAATGATAATAAAATTAGTTACAAAAGAGGTTTTATATGCTTGCTAATCCTTCTCACCAAATCTTGACTCAAGAATCCCCTGAAGATAACTAATTTTCATTTTCTCTAATCATTTGATGGCTTAATTTAAGTCTAAAAACCTATTACTTATGTACTAGGTCACAAATATGTCTCAAATAGGAATCTTAGACCTTAATGGGACTTATGAAAAGCTTATAAAACCTTGAATACCCCAAAAAATACATTAAAACACTAATTCAACCCAAAATTTCCCTCAAGGAATCAAATTGTCATTTTGGAGGGAAATGAAAAAGTTTGAATTTTTGAAGGGCCTAAACTAAACTAACACCACAAGAAGAACCTATATGACCTCTAGTACCTATGAAATCTCTTAAAAATCCAAAAATTGATGATATCATTCATATGTACATGTTGAGAGTTGATGCTCTTACATCAGGTTTTAATTCAGAAATATTAAGGGTTATAGTAAGGATAGTCATTTAAGAAATAGGTTTGTAGAGGACAGATCCTCGTAGAGACTATATTGGGAATCTGTCTTGCTATTGTAATCAGTCAAACTATCATCACATTCAGAAGAGGTAGCATAGACCTCTAGAGGATTGGACCCATAGGGTCAGATATAAATACCATATTTACATGCCTTGTGATGGGGTGTAAGAAGAGGCTCCTACACACCTTGTTTATTGGTACCACACCCATAGCCTTGATATCCCATAAAATACATCATTTTATTGGGGATAGAATACTTGGGTGATTGATAGCATGAAGCCATCTCATCAATAGGATATTGAAGTGTAGAAGTTTCAAGAAAATTTTCTTCTACTAAGATACTACTAGCAGTGAAAGTGTCAATATTATAGTGCTCTTTGGAGCATTGATACTTATAACATGACCTACCATGTGTTCTAGGTAATAGGGGTAGATCAGATATTAGGAGGTCTTGTTGGAGATTATACTCTTCGTAGCCAGTTACTAGGACTTTCATCTCCCATGAAGCAAAGGGAAATATTGATGTAAAAACACAATCATTACGAGGGGATAACATATCTGGATCAAATCGAGAGGAAAGAACCTCTAATTGAGTTTGAATAGCTATTTTGGTTGAGGGAAAATAATATGTAGATGGGAAATAACCCAAAAATTCTTTGTAATGGGTAAAGGGTTGGGATCTCCTTGAATGGATAATTTTTCCTTCATAACTTAGTTTAGGGCACTTATGATAGGTGGAAGGTACGACCTACATGATGTGAATCCATGGTTGACTGAGGACCATATTATAAGGAAGGTCTAAGTCTAATAAATGGAACTAGGTATCATGATTAGTAGGTATAACTACCTTAGGAAAAGAGATAATCCTAGCTGATTGTCGCTCTTTGTTGTCGTAAGCCTTGATAGTAATAAATTTTAACTCCAGAAAAACATCCGTGTGGCCTAGCTGCTTAACTAGCATCAAAGTAAAAATATTTAAGCCTAATCCACCATCCAAAAACAATCTTTTAATCTTCTTACGGTTGACAATAACCTCAATATACAAGGATAGGTTGTGTGTATGATCATCACTTGGGATTTCATGTTGACTAAAAGTGATGTGTTCTGAAGGAGAAATCTGAGCAACCAAGGCTTGGAAGCGCGTATGATCTACATCAGTTGAAACTCCTGACCCCTGGATTAATTTAAAAAGAATATCATTATGCACATTAGATATTTTGAGAAGATCTAAGATTGAAATCTTAGCAGTGGTTTTCTCAAGTTGTTCTAGAATTCCATAAGGATTATCCTGAGGGGTAGGTTGAGGAGGTTCTGGAATAACAAGACGAGCATGTCATGTTGCCACAGAAAACTCTCCCGATTTAATCTTAATAGTGTTGATATGATAAATATGTGGGTAAACATAACCAATTAGGGAATCAAATGGATTAGAATAGTTATAAATGTAGTTGGTGCTTTTACTCTGGGAAGACTAACACTAATGCAACCTTTTCTCCCCTTTATTATGCTTAGTAAATGGCTCTTTGTATATCCCCAAATGTTTGTTGGAAGATTTTTTTGGTGAATGTGAGTCCATTTCAACCTCTCCACTATCAATGAGATCATATATGAAGTGTTTAAGATTCAAACATTTATCCGTGTTATGTCTCTTAACACGATGATATGTAAAAATTAGTGGTCTCTAAACTATTTCAGTTTTAATCCATCATCTGAAAATGGTATTGTTATCCATATTTCTCCCCAAGCTAAATATTGGATCCAATAATGACCACGCTTAAAAGGAACCCGAGATAACTCATTCAATCCTACAAATTGGTTACAAAAACAATTCAACAATGAAGTGGTGGAGATGAAGAAAGAGCAAAGGATCCTGTACAGAAAGAAACGTCTTTGTCGAGCCGTTTCTATGCCTTAAATTCATTTTGTAAGTTACAGGTAGACTCAACAATGGTATAATAGGGTCAGAAAAAAAGGGGAGATGTTACAGAGGAACCATAAACTGGAAGAAGAAGAAACAATGAAGATTTGACGTCCTCAGGCTCGAAACAACTCAGGAAAGGCCCAAAAAAACTAGGTATGGAGGAGGTAGCGGAAGAGACTACGTGTCCTAATGACACTTCTCGAAAATTGAATCCAAAGGGAGGAACCCAAATGAGCGAGAGCTCGCCACATAGCCCAAAGCCTAAAAATGAGAGGAACCTTTGAAAAGTCCACAGAGTAGCGAAGGCCGACAAGTGTCAACTGGGTGCTCCTCCAAAGGAAACTTTGGGTTGGGTTTGCAAACAAGCACAGTGCCTCCATGTGTACCTCTAAAGGGGACAAGGTTAGTTGAATAGTTAATGCATAAGCGGACCAGAGGAGGCTACCAAGTGTCTTAAGGGCACTGTTTCAAGGGTAAAATGGAGAAAAGGTTCCCGAGCGAGCACCAGAGTGACAAAGTCCTAGGGGAAAGCGGGAAGTCAGGGAAAAAGTTGATTTTTGCCCCTTGTTACCTCAAAAGGGAGTAAAAGTTACAAAATGGCCCACAACTCTGCCCAGGGAAAAAGTCAGCACTTACACCCGAGTCAAAGCCAAGGCGGGGAGTCAGGGAAAAAAGTGAAAGTTTTCCTTTCATTCAAAAGGCATAAAGGAAAAAGTTGGAGCACATCTCCCCAGCGAACCAAAGGCTGCCACGTGTCCCATATTAAAGAGGGGCCCCGTTTTTCAAAATTATTTTCCCTCCCATTTGTATGGATTCAATACAAATTTCAAAGGGGCATATCTTTCGACACAGGGCTTGAAATATTCCGAATCTGACACCATTGGAAAGATCTTTGCCTTGCCCATGCAATGGAGGTCTAAGAATTTATTTTTGAGGAGGTAAGGTAAAGGAAATGGAGGAAAATGTCTTCGAGATTTCAATGCATGATCCATCAGTCTCAACAACCAGATCGGATTCGATCTATTTCTGTTGTTTCCTCTTCCTTCAAGGCGTCGAACCAAGGATCGATGCAAGAAGATGGATTCAGGGGTAGATTTTAGTAGAAGCATTAACAACAGTGGTTGAGATTCGACCCGCATTTTCCTGATTCTCTCTCTCTCTCTCTCTCTCTTTCTTCTCTCCAACTTAATCTATACAGAGGGGATCAGGATTCATTGTAAAGGGTTGGATATTCTTAGTTTTGTAGGATCCCTTCTCCTTCGAGCAAAGGATTTGTGGGGTTCAGGCCTTCCATTAAAATTGTAACATGTTTCTACCTTTTGGCTATTCTGTAATGAACTGTATCAATCTATAGAGCAATAAAGTACATTTGTGATCAATCTTAGATCCTTCTTGTTTCTTTTGCTTCTATCTGGTCTCTCATTACATATTTGGCTATCTATGCTTGTTTATTGTATGCATTTTATTGGTTTGTGTCGAAGGAAAACTAAGTGTTCATCATTCCTTTGGTGCATCACCTCATAGTTTAGCTTTGTTTTAATTTATGTATTCCTTCTATCCCTGTCCCCTTGGTAATTTTAGACTAGGTATAAGAAATAGATCCTCTGTAAAATCCTCACGTATGCACCTAAACAGAGGGATAAGGAACCAACCTTAAACTTGGAGAGCTTTCCAATTTTTACACGGTCCCACACCTTAGGAAAAGTTCAATGTTGATGAAATCACACCAAATGACTCTGTCCTAGAAAAACAATACCTGTAGAATCATTTGGGGGTGTTATGATTTTGCACTAATAGTTTTGGCATGCCCGGTGGGACCAAGAAGTCTCCATCTTGTTATAGTGGGAATTGATGTACACTTGTTGTGATTCTGGCTTTTAAGAAGCCTTAAAATTATACATCTGGCGACTCCAAAAGAAACAGATGTACTAGTTTCAGTAGCCCAAGCTTGGGAGATTCATGAATATCACCTAGTCTAGAGTAAGGAAAGAAGGTATATTTGAATACTTGCGTCTATCCCTAAGCAGAAAAAGGAGGGGAAGAAGAGTTCAAAGGTCTCCATCTCCACTAAGTAGAACCTTTTCAACACCTCCACCTGTAAGGCCTTTCTTTCAGTCTGCAAGGATTCTTAGGCCAATCAGAATGGCATAACCAAATCCATATGTCAACTTCACTGGCAATAGTCCACTCACCTTGATTGCATAAAACCCAGTTCCGATTGCAGCATTAAAGAGCATCCCACATTTCACTAGGGAAAATCAAACTTCTCCTGGTGACCATGTCCAAGATATTGTAAATGTCTGTACAATCCACTAGATCCATGAGATGGACATTGTAGTCAAGCTGTTCACCTCTTCATTCAAAGGGAAAGCTTCACAATGGTTAAGGGGTCTTGAAGCAAGCTCTATCCAGAACTGGAACCAGCTATGCACGGCCCTTCACAATTAGTTTGGGGAAAAAGGTGATAACTTGTCTTTGTTGGAGCAACTAACAACAATCAAGAGAGCCCCGAACGAGCTGCTGACAGACTTCAACCTTAGATTCCAGTGGACCTGGGATAGGATTCCAATAGCAATAAAGCCCACTAATGAAGGTGCCTTCTTATAATTTCTTAGGGCTTTAAATTCTGATATTTCTCTGATGATTCGATCAATGGGGTGCACTACATTACCTAAATCCTATAGCCTCTCCATAGGGGCTGAGAACCATTTGATTCAAGCTAGAAAAATCACTCATAGGCCATCTGTGCCTCTGTACCCTAAGTTAGGAAGCCCAGATACTAGCTAAGCACCTACATTAGCTCCTATACCCACCCCCAGGAGTTAAAGCTCAGCTGAAGCTTCCACTTTGTCATCTAATGCCTCTAAAGAGTTTCAGGAAGTGGTGATGAAGCAATTTCAGAACTTTGGGAATGAGATAGTGACCATAAAAAGACAACAAGCTCAGAGTTTTAGCCATACCAACCCTAGGCTCAATATCAAGCTAGACCCCAGTATCAACAGAATAGGCCACCACCTCAGACTGTAAACTAGATCCAGAACCAAGGACATCCCCAAGCTGCTAGACCTTTCAATGATCCAAACACAGCTTCAACATCAAGGGCATTGGCTCATGCATAGAACAATATGGCACATGAATATGATTGGTGTTTTCCATGCAGTCAGACACACAACCAATCAACGTGCTTTAATGGTGCTTTAAATCAAGCCTTGATGGTGCAAACTAGTATGGTGCCACAAGAATCTGACTAAGAGGAAGATCAACAACAAGGAGCTCAAAAAGCTGGCCCCCCAAATGAGACTATGCTTGTCAACTGGCAGGCCGAAGACTTTTGTGGGATGAATTAGTTCCCTTCTCAAAGTGTAGCTGCCAATACACGGTCCAAAAAGAGAAGTATTGGAGAGGTTCAGCCACTAAATTTAGGTGACCCTCAATCTTCCATCACTCCATAAGGTCCTGGTGTTCCAAGTGTAACTCCAAACATACTAGAACCAATCCAAGCCACCTTCCAAATCCAGCCAAGCACCAGTTGTAACATCCCATGTGCAAGAAAGAAATGTGTCTGGGAAGGGGCAGATAAAATATAGCCCATTCAATATTATTGAGAAAATGAAGAGGACAAGTTTGAACATTTCACTATGGGATTCATTGGCCATTCGAGGGCAGAGGGATCTGTTATAGACTGCCATGCAGAATTGGTCAAGTTCAAATCAACCCCCTAATCAGCAAGTGAGAGTGCTTGCCAATGCAGTTCAACCTGAGAAGAACCAAGGAGAAAAACAAGGTAAGAACTTGAGACCCCCTCCATTCTATGTCTCATTGATTATTGGAGACAAATTAGTGCACAATTATATGATTGATTATGGGGCTAGTAGTTCTGTGATGCCCAAACAAATAGTCGATCAGTTGGGTCTCCAATATGAGGCCATCTCTAGAGGAGTATTCCAATTAGATGGGACAGTGGTAACCACTATGGGAATTATTAAGGATCTGAGTCTCACTCTACATGCTTGCCCCAATGTGACTGTCTTGCAAAATGTGTCCATCATAGATTTTCCACCACATTTTGCTTTATGTCTGTCTAGGGACTTCACTGCCAAAATTGGAGGCTACCTGTCTGCTGACTGGTCACATATGCTCTTTAGGACAAGATATGGGGTAAAGGCCACAGTTAGATCTGAACCCATTGCAGACTATCATATTAAAACTTATGTGCCTAGCCCAATTAATGCCAACTACTCAACTTTTGATCAAGAAGACCTCTTAAGCACTAATGAAGCAAATACCAAGTTGGAATGTATCCCAGACTTGAATCTAGATGAGTGGGCCAGAAAAAGACATGCTTTTGACCCCTATAAAGAAATGGAAGAATCTGAGCTCGGGGTCTACCTTCTACATGAAGAAAATCACCCTCTTCCTACCTTAATCAAGCCAGAACATAAATATGACAATGAGGTATGGAAATTATTCTTTGATGGTTCAAGGAGTAGACAAGGAGCTGGAGGAGGAGCTATGATTGTGTCTCCTAGAGGTATGAAATATTATACAACCTATAGATTCCAGTTTTCTTGTTCAAATAATACTGCTGAATATGAGGCTTTAGTCCAAGTCTTCTTCATTGGGCAAGAAAGCTAGGAATCAAGAATTTACAAGTGTTTGGTGATAGTGAACTGGTTGCCAATCAAGTCAGAGGACTAAATGCTGTCAAAAATGACTTGCTAAAAAACTATAAGAATAGAGTATGGGACCTCATGGAGGATTTTGAATCCTTCAACATTATGTCCATACCCAGAAAAGAAAATGAATCTGCAGCAGTTGGAGCAGCCTTTGATGTGGTGGACAACATCAAAAGAGACAAAGAACAACCACATATCCATGTGGTTGTGAGGCCAGTAGTGCCATATAATAATACATGCTGGTAGGTGTTTGAGAATGATCAAAAGATCATTAACTTTTTGCAAGAAGAAGCTGAATTCTCAGCCCATAATCAAAGTAGATTGGGACAACAATATGGAAATCAGATAGTACAGCTGCATACAAACAAGCTTCCCAAAGGCTTAGTAACACTGGAATCTATTTTCAATCCTAACGATCAATTCAGAAAGGAGAAATCCAACATACATATCAAAGGAGAAGATTCAGAGTCAATCCCAGTTGGAGAAGACAAAACACTTCAAATTGGCAAGGTGGCCACTGAGTAGGAAAGGTATGAATTCATACAACTTTGCCAAGAGTTCCCTGATGTGTTTTCTTGGAGTTATGAAGACCTAAGGGGTTTTAATCCAAAACTAGCACAACACACAATTGAATTGGACCCAACTTCTCAGCCTGTTAGGCAGAAGTAGAGACCATTCAACCCACATATTGAGCCTCTGATGAAGAAGGAGCTGAAACAAACTAATAGAGGCAAGTATCATATTCCCAATCAAGCATTCAAGTTGGGTTGCAAATCTGGTCCTAGTCAGAAAGAAAAATGGAGAAATCAGGTTGTGTGTTGACTTCAGGGATTTGAATAGAGCCTCCCTCAAAGATCACTACCCACTCCCTTCAATGGAATAGATCTTGCAAGTGGTGTCTGGGTTAGAGATATTTCATCTCTTGGATGGCTACTCAGGATACAATCAGATCATGGTGAAAGAAGATGATCAATTCAAAACTACTTTCACCACCAAATGGGGCACCTATGCATACAAAAAAATTCCATTTGGACTGTCCAACGCTGGTGATACTTTACAAAGAGCCATGGATATGGAATTCAAAGGGCTAATCAACAAGATAGTGTTGATCTATCTGGATGATATCACTGTGTTCTCTAAGAATGCAGCAGACCACCTTTTTCATCTAAGGCAAGTGTTTCAAATATGCAGAAGATTTGGGGTATCTTTGAACACCAAAAAATGCATATTCTTGGCCCATGAGGGTAGGATTTTGGGCCACATTATGTCTAAGGAGGGTCTGGAAATTGATCCAGAAAGAGTTGAAGCAATAAAAGCACTGCCATTGCCAAGTCACAAGAAGGCTCTTCAAAGCTTCTCGGGGAAGATCAACTTTGTTCAAAGGTTTGTCCCAAAATTTTCTGCTCTAGTTAAGCCAATAACACTGATGCTGAAGAAGAGCTTAGCCTTCAGATGGACAACTGAAGGAAAGGAAAGCTTTGAATCTATCAAAGAGGCCATATCATAGGCCCCAACTCTTGTAAATCCAGATTTTTCCAAGGACTTCATATTGTATGCCTTTGGTGGTAGTGACACTATCTCTGCAATCCTGGTTCAGCTGAACAAAGAAAGCTCAGAACAGCCAATTGCTTTCTTTAGTCAGAGTCTAGAATACTATGAGGTGAGGTATTCCTTCATTGAGAAGCAAGTCCTGGTGGTGATCAGGGGACTGAAGAAGTTTAAGCATTTGGTGTCAAACAACAAAATCCAACTATTGGTCTCCCATACATGAGTTAAAGAATTCCTCCTCAGCAAGGATCTGAATGAGAAACGTGTAGGGTGGATCACTTGTGTCATGGAATATGACATTGAGATTAAGGTCACCAAGCTGGTCCGTGGGAGGGGCTTGTGTGAGCAACTAGCCTCTACTCTACAAGAAGAAGTGAACAGTGAAAAGGAGGCTATTTTTTTTCTACAAAATAATCAAGAAGAAGGGAGAGATGATGTACCTACTCCTTGTTGGACCCAAGACATGGTGCATTTCCTTCAAATGGGCCTGTGTCCTCATTGGATGAGTAAAGCAAAAAGAAGGCATTTCAGACTCCAGGCGATCCCATATGTTTTCATTGATGATGTATCATTTAAAAGGGACATCAATGGTGTTCTGCTAAGATGCATTGGGACAGATCAGGTGGAGAGAGTGCTACAAGAATTTCATGTTGAAGTAGTTGGAGGCCATTTTTCTTCAAGAGTGACAACACTCAAAATCATGAAAGTAGGATATTATTGGCCCAGAGTTTTTAGTGATTGTTTCACATGGATCAAAAGGTGCAAGAGTTGTGCATTCTTCAAAGGCAAAGAGAAGATAACAACACTTCCATTGCACCCAATCTTAGTAGGACAACATTTCATGCAATGGGGATTGGAATTCGTTGGAGTCATCAACCCAAACTCAAACCAAGGTCACAAATGGATCTTGACAGCAACTGATTATTTCACCAAGTGGACCAAGGCAGTGGCACTCAATGAAGCAAATGAGTCTAGTATCCTGGATTTCTATGAAGGGATAGTGACCAGATTTAGAGTACCAACCACCATCATCTCAGACAATGCATTAGCATTTATGGGTTCCAAAATTATAGGATGGGCTGTTAAAAATGGGACTTATTTGAGTACTTCATCAAACTATTACCCTCAAGGTAATGGCCAGGCTGAGTCTACAAACAAAAACCTACTGAATATCATCAGAAGAACTCTCGATGAGAATTAGAGGACCTGGCACACAAAGCTCAAAACAGCCTTATGGGCTGATAGAATAATGCCCAAGAGATCTACAGGAAGATCCCCATTTAAGCTTGTCTATGGGAAAGAAGCAATGTTGCCCATATCACTTGAATTACTAGCATTGGAGCTTGTGAAGCAACTATAGATGTCTGAATTTGAACCAATAGAGGCTAGGTATGTGGAGCTGATAGAATTAGAAGAGACTAGAGAGCAAGCTCTCCAAGCATTGGAGAAGAACCAAGCCTAAATTAAAATATGCTTTGACAAGAAGGCTAGAGCAAGGACCTTCCAGGAAGGGGACCTGGTTTTGAAATGGGATGCAGATCGAGAAAAACCAGGGAGACATTCTAAGTTTGATGCAATCTGGAGTGGCCCCTATATGATAACAAGATGTAAAAATAGCAATGCTTTCCAATTGTCTACATTGGAGGGCGAAGAGTTACAGATTCCAGTAAACGGGATCTATATTAAACACTGCTACTAAAAAGGGAGTATCACCCTGTACATATCAGTTTAGTTTCTCTTTCCTCTAAGTGCTTCTGCACATTGTCTTGTTGTAGTGTAGATTGCTTTCCTCCTAATTGCTTTGCATGCTCTGCATGTTCCATTTTGGAACATGTATGATTTTTTTTTTGTACATAGTCATGGTGTTGTTTTGTTGCTCTTGTGCAGTTCATTCAGAAGAACAGATGAAGCCCTGTTTCAAAACAATTTTTTACTCTCAGAAATCTTCATTTCAAGATTTTCTTATAAAATCTGAGAATGCAAGTGGCTGGGCTCGTGAACTAGAGGAAGAATTAGTGTCAGATTGTTATTCTTGACTCCATGCCTAACAGATACGACAAGGCAACTGACCTCCTCATCTAGCAGGTAGATGTCCCCATGAGTCGCCAAATTGCTATCCATATTTCACCCCAAGCTAAATATTGGATCCAATCACGACCCTGCTTAAAAGGAACCCGAGATAACTCATTCAATCCTACAAATTGGTTGCAAAAAAGATTCAACAATGAAGTGGTGGAGATGAAGAAAGAGCAAAGGATCTTGTACAGAAAGAAACGACTCTGTTGGGCCGTTTCTATGCCTTAAATTCATTCTGCAAGTTACAGGTAGACTCAACAATGGTATAGCAGGGTCATAAAAAAAGGGGAGATGTTACAGAGGAACCAGAAATTGGAAGAAGAAGAAACAACAAAGATTCGACGTCCTCGGGCTCGAAACGACTCAGGAAAGGCCCAAAAACAACTAGGTATGGAGGAGGTAGCGGAAGAGACTACGTGTCCTAATGACACTTCTCTAAAAGTGAATCCAAAGGGAGGAACCAAAACGAGAGTGAGCTTGCCACATAGCCCAAATCCTAAAAATGATAAGAACCATTGAAAATTCCACAGAGTAGTGGAGGCCGACAAGTGTCAACTCGGCACTCCTCCAAAGGAAACTTTGGGTTGGGTTTACAAACAAGTACGGTGCCTCCATGTGTACCTCAAAAGGGGGCAAGGTTAGTTGAATAGTCAACACATAAGCGGACTAGTGGAGGCTACCAAGTGTCTTAAGGGCACAGTTTCAAGGGTAAAATGGAGAAAAGGTTCCCGAGAGAGCACTAGAGTGACACGTGTCCCAGGGGAAAGCGGGAAGTCGGGAAAAAAAGTTGATTTTTGCCCCTTGTTAACTCAAAAGGGAGTAAAAGTTGCAAAATGGCCCGCAACTTTGCCTAGGGAAAAATTCAGCACTTACACCCGAGTCAAAGCCAAGGCGGGGAGTCGGGGAAAAAAGTGAAAGTTTGCCTTTCATTCAAAAGGCATAAAGGAAAAAGTTAGAGCGCATCTCCCCAGCCAACCAAAGACTGCCACATGTCCCATATTAAAGAGGGGTCCATTTTTCAAAATGATTTTCCCACCCACTTGTATGGATTCAATACAAATTTGAAAGGGGCATATCTTTTGACTCAGGGATCGAAATATTGCGAATCTGACACCATTGGAAAGATCTCTGCCTCGCCCACGTAATGGAGGTCTGAGACTTTATTTTTGAGGAGGTAAGGTAAAGGAAATGGAGGAAAACATCTTTGATATTTCAATGCATGATCCATCAGTCTCAACAACCAGATCAGATTCGATCTATTTCTGTTGTTTCCTCTTCCTTCAAGGCACCGAACCAAGGATCGATGCAAGAAGATGGATTCGGGGGAAGATTTTAGCAGAATCATTAACAACGGTGGTTGAGCTTTGACCCACGATTTTCTCGCTTCTCTCTCTCTCTCTTTCTTCTCTCTGGCTTAATCTATAAAGACAGGAGCAGGATTCATTGTAAAGGGTTGGATATTCTTAGTTTTGTAGGCTCTCTTCTCCTTTGAGAAAAGGATTTGTGGGGTTCAGGCCTTCCATTAAAATTGTAACATGTTTCTGCCTTTTGGCTATTCTGTAATGAACTTTATCAATCTATAGAGCAAAGGATTTGTGGGGTTCAGACTGGCTTCCATTAAAATTGTAACATGTTTCTACCTTCACCTCATGGCTATTCTGTAATTAACTTTATCAATCTATAGAGCAATAAAGTACATTTTTGATCGATCTTAGATCCTTCTTGTTTCTTTTGCTATGATTTCACACTAACAGGTACCATGTTCGGGTATGTGACCATGTTTACCACATATAACTATTTTAATATAGATGAAAAATAATCCATGAGAGGGGTGAACATGAAACGTTTAAATTCATATACCGCAGGTCCTTTGGTAAGCTTCGAATGGATCCTTATTTAGAATGGCCTACACACGTTTATTATCAATTATTCCATCTCCTATGATGTTTTTATTCTTGTTTTGAAAGAACTTAGTTTTTTCCGTGGGTTTAGACTCATGATGTTCTCATGAAAAAGGTTTCAAAGTTCCTTTGGCTAATAACAAATGTTCTATTTGACTACCTTCTTTGATAAACTCCTCGAAAGTATTCACATAGTGCATTTGTAGGTGAAAATATATTTCATGGTGTAAGTTAGGTATTTCTCTAGTATGGAGCAAGGGAAGTGGCTAGCTAACCCTCCCATCTCTATAAGAAACTAGTGAAGTTCTCATTATTTCATTTTTTTTACATTATATAGGTCTAGCATGGTAATATTGCTTTTCATGTTAAAG
The DNA here is from genome assembly GCA_019776745.2 of Taxus chinensis. Taxonomy (NCBI): domain Eukaryota; kingdom Viridiplantae; phylum Streptophyta; class Pinopsida; order Cupressales; family Taxaceae; genus Taxus; species Taxus chinensis. The sequence goes on from CM034151.1 coordinate 626,940,713, forward strand.
AAAAAGTGATGTACAAAAATTTATGCTAATTCAGCCCATGTGACGATGGACCCTTTAGGTAGATGGAGGAACCATTCTAACTCTTGTCCCCTAAGACTTTTTGGGATAGACGAATGAGGTAGTTTTCACTATAATCAACTTCCTGACATGTCACAAATAAGAAAACGTGATCACGTGGATCACATTTACCTTTTTATTTATCAAACTTTGGATAGCCGAAATGAGGAGGGAAAGGCGTTCTTAACATTTCTTTGTCAAAATGGTATGAGCATAGTTCTTTGAATTGATACTTTTTACTATGACCCACATTAGTTTTTTTTTATTAAGGGCAAATAGTTTTGAAGGGACTATACTCTGTATACAAAAGGGCTCAAAAGCTAGATAGTAAAGATGAGAGAAGCAGCCTAGAGAAGGGCAAAACAGTCAACCAAGTAAGGCTCAACATCCAAATATTACAATATAGGTAAAAAAAGGATCTAAACGTACAAAGATCTAGAAATAAGAAGGCAGGATCAAAAAGGAACCAAAAGAGAAACAACATAAAGAGCTCCGCCACAAAACAGCTCCAAAACTGCCCCGATGACAGCCACATCGCAGCCAAAAAACAGCATCACAACAGCCCGTTACTTGATGGCTCTGTCAATTTTGGTCTTGATAGCCTATAGTGACATGAAGAAGGCAATGGCAGTGGCCTGAGAGGAGTCTTGCAAATCTTCTTGGGCAATTGCAATGTCCCTTTTCTCCTTAGGGCCCCATATGTCCTCATTGATCCCACTTAAACTGCAAACACTGTGGACATGTTGTTCAATGAAATTATAAATGCTTTTGAGGGCAAACAATATGCAGTCATTTCGGCTTTTAGCATTCCCCAATCTGCCATCTAAGGACTGTAGTTTCTTGAAGACTTCACCAATAACCCCCTCATCCTCCTCACTTTGAAGGATTCCTTTTACCCTTAGCTCTTTCCATGTTTTTTATAGCCCCTTTGAGCTCTTGTATCTCCTTTTCTAATCTATCCACCCTATCCAGCAATTCCTCCTCTTTTGGCTCCTCCACCGGCTTGCTAACATGCAGGAGGTTTTCAGCTAGTTCCAAGTCCTTGTGACTCCTTAGGACTCGTTGGGAAGCAAGTATTTTGGATTTGAGGCTCTTGCTTTTCTATGCTGGAGACAGCATTTTCGTTCTTTCTTTTTAGCAGGGGGAGTGGGGAGCAGTGTGGGCAGGTGGAGGAGTGGAGAAGGGAGATAGGATAGGATTCACAGGAGGGTAGCTGGAGAGAATGGCAGTGTATCAAGAGGATAAGGCCCTGGTGCAAAGGGACAACCCTAGAGTGGCTTTGAACTTCCCTTATAGATTTCTCCAGAGAGTTAATCAGATAATGAGGAAAGCTGATAATGTTATTTCTACGAAAATGATTCAGAAAAATCTGCTTTTGGGGTATAGTCACATATCTTCCTTCAAGGGTAACATACCTTACCACCATTTTGGCAAGTTCAACAAAAGGTTCAGGGATCGACTCCACCTTGAGGCCAGTAGTCACAAACTCAAGATTCTCTCCCTCTTCCAGAAATTTCTTGGTTTCCACCTCCCTGTCAACCTTCTTATTGAAGAATTTTGTACCTTCCAAGTTGAGGCCCGTGATCTGAGCTATGAGCTCTTCTTTGATTTCCATTTTCATGTTACTATATTTGACTATTCTGTTCTTCCAACCCTGGGTGAATTTGATGGATATGTCTTGGTTGAAGCCTTGGATCCTTTCAATGAAATTAGACAGGCCCCCGATTTGCAGGTAATCCTAAAGCTCCGTGTTCTCTTTCCACTCAGGATTGTGGGTCGGTTCGGTTTTGTATGGTGGCCCCCCCCATGTTTCCTATGCACCTTTTCCTGTTCTCAATGGTAAAATAGGTACCAATGTGCTGAATAGGCCGAACTTTGATTTTGGTATTTGAATCTTTCCTTCCCGTGAAAGCTGATTTAATTATTATGCTACACTTGTTATTATTTTCCCGCTCCTCAGCTTTCCTCCTATGCCAAGAAATGATGACAGCCCAGCCCACACAGATCGCAACAATCATCCAAATCTTTTGTGATGTCATCATCATGTACTTGGGGATCCACACATTAGCGTCTAAAAAATAGCCGTTAGTTATGATTTTCACTGCCATGTAGATCAATGATTATGGCTTTATTGACATGAGCGGGCAGAACGTCCCCCCCAATCCAAGTTTGAAAGGGATTATTAACACCGAAGTTAGCCAAACTGTCAGCGACCCTATTTCCTTCCTGATAGGTGTGGGTGATTTGGACATTTTCAAAGCTTTTGCATATATCAATAGCTTCCTCAATATAATCCCTGATAGACCAACTGGGATGTTGCTTTTTATTCAGAAGATTGATAATATTTAGAGAATCACCTTCAATTATGATATTTGGAATATTACAATCTCTGGAAAGACAAAGAGCCGCCATGGCTTCAAAATAATGATTAGTCTGTCTGCCCATTCTCCCAGAAAAAGCGAGCAACATAACAGCCTCTTTGATACCTGATGATTCCCCCTCCTCCAGAGTCACCCGGATTTCCTTTAGAGGCCCCATCAAAATTTAACTTGTGCCAATCAGTGGGGGGTTTAATCCATCAGACTGTGTTTCTGTCAGTACCATTGTTATTTCTGTTGACAGTGGCAATATTCCATTCAGTCATAATGCATTCTTCATTCTCCGGGTAGAGTCCATTTTTAGGGGGTTTAAATCTAGCAATATTATCTTGCACAACAATGATAATTTCCTTATAAACTTTGTTACAAGCCTGTCTATTGTTTTTGAAAATACTATCTTTACGAGCCTTCCAGATTCTCCACATAGTGTGGGGCAGAACAAGTTGCCATAGCCTTTGTCACCATGCAATGTTTGAACGGAGAGCTCCATTGCTCCCAAGCCTGAAGGCAGGTTAGGGGAAAAACCCATCTCAGATTATTTGCAAAAATAAGCTACCGAATTTTGGAAACAATCTCACAATGGAGGAATAAATGCCACATTAGTTTCTTGTAACATGCTAAAGGTGTTATTCATGGACTTCCATTCTTGATCGAAGAGTTGTCCTTGTGTAGGTGAGGCAAGAATACACACACGACTATCCTTGAAGGTTTACCACCTTTGTTATTAGTATATAACTTATGGTACATAGCTTTTGGTTTCTCCTTTCAAGGAGGATTAGTATACTATTCATGATACATAGCTCTAGGATTCTCCTGACATGAATTTTTTAGTACTTTTGGGGTTTTGTGTACATGAGAAGCTGAAATTGCTAATTAACAACTAAGAGTTTACAACTGTTGTTGCACCATGATCTCATCATTTGGATTCTCTTCATAGGTTTCACGAGGAGGTGGTTTTTCATGGTCTTCATGTTCTATGTTTCCATCACAGTTAATCTTAACAGGTATATAATGACCACCGCTTTGTCTAAAGGGTTTTTCTCGTCATTCTGTTGGCCGGAAGTAGAAGAAAATACATGATTTAACATTTCATCAATGGTTCTAATGGAACGTTCTACCTCTTCATCTCCATGAACCATGTTTTTGAGAAGAGAGTGATCAAATGTAGGTGGTATATTTGTCCCCAATTATACAACATGCACTAGGAATTCATTTCTATTCTGAAAGAGGAAGTTGTCTATGTGTGTAGGATTAAATTCAAATTCATTCCAAGGAGAATTCTCCTCATCACCACTATGGTTGACCATGGTATCACTATTCAAACAAAGGGTTTAATTTATCATTTATAAAAGGATTTGACCCTAATTTTTGGTTCCCCATTCTTGTAATAGGAGGCATAATAGACAATTTTTCACTAGGGGTAACATATGTGTACAAATATTACAAGAACCCTAGGAAAAATTGAGCAACGTAACGAATATAAAATGGTCAAAAAGAATGCCAAAGAATGTCTAAAAACTAATGGAAAAAAACAAAGAATCAAGGTACAACGAACCAAGGAACAAAAAGGAAACTAAACTGTACGATGAGTAACACCAAGGTAAACAAACAAGTTCTTGACAATAATCCAATCAAAATAGTAACTACTCCCTACGTCTCAAATGTGGTTTGGTATAAAAAATGACAGCACAATGTCAATACTTAAATCAAGTTTGGGATACAAAATACTTAAGTATCAAAACAAAGTTGAAGTGACTCCTAAACAAGGTATACTCAAACTTGTTCAAACAAAAACAAAGTCCAAGTCTTGAAAAATGGAAGTTACAAATGTGGGCAGCGTGACAATACAATTTGGATACGTTAATCAAGAATTTAAGAAAATTAATATATTAGTATCAAAATAGTATTGAAATTATGCAAATAATGTAACGATGATACTTTTCAAAAATCAAAGAAAAGTTTTGGATAGAAACAAGGTCTAAGTATAACAAGAAGTTGATAGTCTGCGAGTAGTGTAACAATACAATCTCGAGACTTAGATAAAGTTTTCCACAAAAAACAAGAAGTAAGTATCAAAATTGTATTAGGATGATGCGAGTAATGTAAGAACTCAAGAGAAAATCAGTGATGATACACCTTAGCTACAATGATATGTCTTAATGTGGGTATCAAAACAAGAGGTTTACCAATATATGAATATGTACCAACACACTTTCAATGCTTAATATCCCAGTTGCTATAAGGAAGGATGTAAACAAGTGCAAAATTGGGGGACATGATTTTGGAAAACACTAGGTATGTATGTTTTCTTTTTATCCCAAAAGGGCAATAAGGAAACAAAGGAGATAGACAAGTGGAGATGAAAAATACTTGGCATCACTTTGGAAGAGTTTCACCTTATCCTAGGATAAGGTAGAAACTAGGACAAAGTAACACTTTCTAAGTTTCATGATGAATGTCACACAGCTCCAACTTTAATGGACACTCCCCTTGTTCGAATAAGAAGTTTTTGACTCTGGGAAAGTTGTTGCTTTGTGAGAGATCTTTAGAACACGATGGATAAATTCAAGTTGGCTTCAATGCCAAATGGTTTCCTTGGATTTTTTTCTCTAACTTGCCAATTCTTATCTAAGAGAGGTACGTATTTATATAATTGCTTCTAGACAATAGACCATTACCCCACAATCAAATTAATGAACGGGGCCTCATATAGGTAACATGAAGCTTTGCTCACAAGGGTTTTCACCTAGTCAAGTGAGTTAGGGGGTATTTCCCATTTCATCCACCAGTTCTCTCAGGGGTGTGGACTAGTTTGGGGTTCCTATGGTAATCCTCATAATGAGTTTTATGGCTTATGCCAAGATACTTCGTACGATTTAAAGTAGGTGGGTTTTAACCCTTTACTGAACCTGTAAATACATTTTTTTGAATAGAATGGTGTTTTTTTATCTTTGATCTTAATGAGGTTTAGAATAACATTGCCCAACCTACAACACACATTTATTTAGTATATTTTTAGATCCCTTTTGTTTGAGAAACGAGTATGGTACTACACTCAAATAGTTCGTAGTTATCTAAAATATTTTGCAATATTATGAAAAAGGATTAAATGTTGTTTTTGGTTCTCAAGACCATCCAAGGATGTAAGAGAAGATCATACACACTAAGTAACCCAACTAGATAACAATGAAAATATTTTAAAATCAAAGAAATACAACATGCTTTGTATAAGGCTCATTAAAATTAATCCAAGTGCTTAGAAAATGAAAACTAAAGTTGTTTTTTATCCTCAAGATCACACAATGGTCCAAGAGAAGATCATACACTTTAGCTTAACTCATATTAATGAAAATATTTTAAATCAAAGTATCATAACAATGCTTTATAAAAGGTTCACTCTCTTAAGTGCAAAAAATGAATAATGAAATTTTCCACTTAATATAAATGTTAGAAAAAAGGTCTAAAGTTGTTTTTGATTCTCAAGATCACACAATGGTGCAAGAAAAGAGCATACACAAAATCTATCCAAACTCATACAAATCATGGAAAAAAATATTTATCAAAGCATTATACATGTTAGAAAATTGACCTAAATCAAAAACCTGTAAGAACAAAAGTTAGAAAACCCTGCAAAATAACAGAAAGTGTTAAAAATCCAAATATCAAACCCCTGAAACTCTAGACAAAAATTAACTCAACATGCTAGCACAAGCCTATTCAACAGTAGTGCAAGCTTTAGCACGGTAGTATAAAGCATCTTCACACTAGTGCAAATATATTTACACTAGCACATGTTTGAGACAAAAAACAAAGAAAAGTGATAATAGTTCAATGCTAGCGCAAGAATAGAAACAATAACGCAAGCTAGGTTTACACTAACGCAAGCCTAAAATAGAGGACCAAAATTATGAAAGAGGAAATATGTTGTGTGTCTATGTGGATGTAATTAGTTTGGTAACTTGATCATTTGACAATGCTCAGAGTGAATGCAACCTTGCTAAGACAATTCTCTTTTCTTTTTAGATGTTTGAAAATGGAGGACCCTGGACACTTTGGCCTAATTAAGTGCTTTAGAATTGTTATAATGAGTATTATAATTCATATTCAACTACTTTATGAATAATTAGGAGATACTTGGGTGTATTCATGGGGGATTCATTAGCTAGGAAATATCCTAGAACTTTTATTCATATTGAGACAATTAAAATTGATAAAATCAAAGTCAATATATCGGTAGACAAGGTGAAAGGGTTTAATTTACTAATATATTGAATTGGTTATTGAGGGTAGGTTAGAGATGTGGGCTAGAGGAGAGGTAGGGTCAGTTTTAATATATAGCTAAAACATTTTAACCCTAGTTTTTTTAAACTAAATAAGTGAAAATTGTGAAAGGAGTGCGGCCATAAAGTTAAACTATAACTTCTTTTTGAATAAGGACATCTCAATTAGGAGATTTTTAACCAAGAAATAATAAGATTGTATAAAACTAGGAGTGAGTAAGTTTTCAACACAAAAGATATTATTTGACCATCTTATGTATTTAAATAACTATTGATAAATGATTAAAGCTTAACATTAAGGTAATTGGTGATACGTCTTGAATGGCTTCAAAATAACATTCTAGATAAAATGTGTATTGAGAAAATAATAGTTTGAGTGAGAAAAATCATATAATTTTTATTTGATATGTTAGGATAGAAATAAAAAAGAGGTATATAAAATTGTAACGGAAAAATGGGTAAGCCATGTACATAAAAAAGGGCGGTATTTTAATTTAAATAATATAATGGGAGGGGGTATTATTAATTGAATCATTGGAGGTAAAAACTAACATTAAGGCTATTATTTAATAACCTTTGAACGAACGTGATATACTATAATTTTACTAAGTGAACCCCCCATGGGTGAATTAGTGTTGACATTTACAATATGAGATCATGAGAGTGCCAAGTTAGTTATGAAGTGTGATTGAATTAATTATATAAGCTTCCATTGGTTAGATATTTGCATTATGGATAACTTAAGAAGATGAAACAAATCACATAATATTTTTAAAGTTGGAATAATATTTTTTAGATGGAAGGGTGCAAGGCCATATAGGTCAGAAAGGACCATCATCATTATGGAACAAAACTATTTGCTTTTTCCCAATCAAACAGTGATATAAGAGATAAGGTAAGGGGTTGAATTAATGTTTTAGATGATTAAATTACTCAAATTTAATCAAATTATAGTTTAAATATGATATATATATATATATATATATATATATATATATATATATATATATATATATATATATATATATATATAAGCCATTTGTCTTAACATATGAAAAGTAAAAAAAATCTTTTCATTACAAAAGACAAGTTGCAAAATTTGAGGGTCTACACATGGAAGATTAGGGACACTCTTAGGGGAATGATAGGTGTTTCAGTGATCCTAAAGGTTCTTTTCTTAGAGAAAAAACCCTCAAATGATTCTCTACCTCTTCTTTCATATATGGGTTTTTAGTAGCAATGATGATCTTCAATGCTCTTGAAGATTTCTTATGAATACATATTTAGGGAATAAATATTCTAGGTGAAGGATTATGCTAGTGAATATTGTAAATTGTTACATGGAGGAGTAAAATCAAGTATTAGTCATGATGTTGTAAATACCGTGTGATTGATTTTTATTTAATTCTAGGAGATGGATTTTGGTTTATATATGATTGCAAAAATGAATTACGGTACTAGAAAATGATGAAATATAAGACAATGTTACATTATATTTGTAAATGAAATAAATAAATAAATTTATTATTTTAACTTAACCACTCACTGTGAGGATATCTCTTACCTCCTAGAGTAAATGTAAACCTGTAATGTAAAAGTATTTTCAATATAATGCAATTATACCTTTCAAGTAGAAATTATAACGCAATTATACCTTTCAAGTAGAAATTATATTAATGAAATGTGTTTTATTTAATCTATTTGGTTGTAAAACATATTATGATCATGACATTCAATTTTTATTGAATAATTCAAGTATGAAAAGGTGTAATATAATTTACATCATGTAAATTGTGTAATAAAAGAAAATATTAGTTGTGAAAATGTGAGAATAAAAACAAACTGCTCCTCTAATCTAATATTCTCAAACAAAACCTTTGATAGAGAAATGGATAGAAAGAGAGGAGAGATTCAATACCTATACTTACCCAAAAATTGAACAACTCCTTCTTTGATGTGTTTGGTTTAATCTTGGATTGATTGGATTGCTTCATATTTGTTTGGATAAACTTTGACAACACCTCCCCTTGATTTTTCCTTAGATTGCTTGATGAAGATCAATGTATGAATGATAATAGATTGTGAATTAATGATGGATTTGATTGGGTGATTAAATATAAAAATGGTATAGGTTTGTTATGTATTTCTAAGATGTTGTGCAATAGCTTTCATGCAGGATGAGAGATCAATTCATAGTTAATGGTTCAAGGATTCAATGGCAAAGATGAAGCCAAGTTGGAATTAGATCAAGGGTGGAAGATGCATGAGAAGAATGGAGAATTATAGAATGGATATTTCTGTAATTTGAGAGAATAATAAATGAAGAGTGAGAAGAATAAATGAAGAGTGGAAGGTTTATTTGATTTTTTAAATGGATGGAAGTTTAGAGAGGCTTCTAGAAATAGAAGCTTATAGATTTAGAGGTATGAGGATGTGATTAAGATTAGAATTGGATTAAGTTAGATAAATGTTATTAGGAGTGAGATTACATGGAAAGGATAGGTGTAGGGATGTGTAGAGTAGGTGGGTAGGTGGGTGTAGGAATATTAGATTCCTATAAAATGTTAATAAGGATTAAGATAGGATAATAGGATATAATAATGGATTTATGAGATTAATGATAAAATGGGATATAATAATAGATTTAAAGGATTAATGATGAAATGATAAGATAAATGATAAATGATAAATGATAAATGGTAAATGGTAAATATCATAAAATGGATTAATAATAATAATTAATCTTGCGATTAGTTATTATATGGGTTACATTGGGATATTTGCGGGACATGCTAATCGTAATTAACCATGCCGACATTTTAGATGTCTACATTTTCCTCTCTTTGAATGGTTATTGCCTAGCAATGAACGTTCAAAGAAAAAGAAGAAAATATGTTATGATGGTGATATTATAACCACTCGAGGGGTTAGGCGGGGAGGGACGATTCGGGTAACCACTCAAAAAGAGGAGAGACCTAAGTGAGTAGATGAGAGAGGACGCGAGGATGAGAATATTTGAGGATGTATATGATTAGGATTAGAGGATTATAATATAGGAGGATTAGATGATGATGAGGATTAGGTATGGGTGATGATAAGGATAAATGAAGATGCGAAAAGGGGGTGTGCTAACTTAAAGTGCCTACTAGTTATCATCATTAGAAATTTGTGATTGATGTGGCATAAATCAAGATACACCAAGGTATAAAGACCATGATGATTGAATTACTAAATGCCTTTGTCCTCATATCATTGGACAAATTGATATAATGATGGTTCTCATATCATTGGAATGATTAATAAAAAATGGTCCTCATATCATTGGACCGTGCAAAATCAAACAAAAGGGGCCTCATATCATCGGTCAAAAGGTATATGCAGAAAAGCAAGCAAATACACAAACAAGTAAAAACACACACATTGCATCTATGTATATTGTTTTTTTTGTGGATATTTTTGAATGGTTTGATTTTTAGATTTTTGGATGTTTTGATTTTTAGATTTTTGGATTTTTGAATGTTTTGATTTTTTTATGTTGGATTTTGGATTTTGGATTTTGAGATTTTGGATTTGGGATGGGGGGAATGGTTGAAATTAGGTAAGATGAAAGGATTCAGGATGGGACATCTCATGGGGTGATGTAAAGTGGGATGTGACTTTCTCCTATAAGTCACAAACTGTGTGTGGGTGGAATGAAAGGGAATGATTGAGGGAAAATTGGATAGGTTAGATAGGATATGGATTGGTTGATAGGTTAGGATTAGATAAAACATGGGATGAGAGATATATAGGATGTGGGATGTGGTATAGGATAAGATAGGGGATATAAAAGATGATAAGATAAACCCCCAAGTCTAAGGGAGATAGATTTAGGGATATATGTGGTGTGCCCCCAAATATAAAGTAGGGTGATGTGTGTGGATGGATGGATGGGTTTGATTTGATCCCAAGTATAAGGAAGTGAGGGGTATCTAAAATAGATGATGCCCTTAGCGGATGATAGTAAAGATGTCCCTAGTCATAATGATGACAGTTGAAAAGGGACATGAAGAGGATTGGATGAAAATGAAAGGATCATCATCTACCCATGAATGTTAGATCCAAGGGAAAAAGGATGGAAGGAAAATATCATTAGTGATGAAAAAAAGGTGAGCTTAATGACACATGTTTTAAGGAAAGAGTCAGACTAAAACAAAAGTGTGATCAAGATTTAAACAATACTTGGAAATATGAAAGCCCTAAGTCTCCACAAGATCAAAGTGTGTGAGATTGTGATGGTAGATTACCACTTAAAGTGAATACTTAATGGGTAGTTTGTGAAGATAAACTAGCCAATGTATAGGGAGTGATTAAGTCAAATATGTAGATGGAGGGTGAACGGAAGGTTAAGTCATGCATTACTCCGCTACCAACCAGGTGTCCATAGCCCTAACAAAGATGCATCTGATTCTTATCAGAACATTTCTCTACTACTAACCAGGTGTCCATAGCCCCGATAAAGTTGCTAGAAACACCCCTAGAGAGAGTCTTGAGGTGGATTTTATTTGATAGTTTTGATTTTAATATGATTTTTGTTGTTTGATATTTGGATTTTTTTGGATAAAGTAGTTCCACTCTTTTGAGAACTCTCAAGGGGTTAAGTATCACTAGTGGATTGATGGGGGAATAGAAATGAGTTTGGAGATTACATTGGATTGAGTGTCAAAATATGCACCCAAGGGTCTTCACCAAAATTTGATTAAGCGTGTTAAAATTTGTGGATCTCTAGGAGGAAAATTGTACATGAATGTTGAAGGTAATGATAGACCAAGGTCACAAGGTTCTATTAGGTACTATTGACTCACAACATGTGTGATTAAGTTGATCAAGTGTTAAAATGAACTAGAAGAAGATATTAATTGATGTGATGATAAGAATGGATGAGATGCAAAGGGATTTAGATGTTGGATGGAAGGAGGATGAGTAGGAAGGAAATAATATCAATGTATAGGTGATGAATTTGTGCTTAATCCATTTTTAGGTGTTTGGTATTTATAGGGGGATTAAATGATTTTTTATTGGGTTGAGTGGTTGGGATAGTAGGATCAACAAGTGGAGTAGTATAAATGGGTTGTGATGGAGTAGTGGGAGGGATGTTGGTAGTGTTAGGTTCATATCCTAAGCCTAAATGACCTAGATTTTGACGAAGGCAGATGGTTTCAAGAATTACTTGTTCATGGATGCCTAAGCCTTTTCCTCGGTGTTTCATATTATTGAACATATTTTTTTCTATAGGATATGAATTGGATGGGGAAGATGATGTCATGTGATCATCATGAGACATGAGGTTGTAAATTTATCATCCGCTAAGAGGCCGAACTTAACAAAGGATAGGAGATGACATTGTAATTGGTTTTTTATTGGTGAGGAATGGTTGGATGTATGATGATATTTAGATGGGTGAAAATATTTGGATATTAAGTGGGATTTGGATGGTGCAATATGATTAGAGAGAGGATTGGTGAGGAAAGGTTGTGGATAAAGAGGTACAAGGATAATAATTCCTTGGTTCATGTGGTTTTGGATATAAGACATAAATTACATACAACAATTGGTTAAATGTCTATGGGTGCAATGGAAGTCACAATAATAGTGTTCCCAATACCAAGATGGTTTGGGAAGGTTTTGATCGCATGATTTAATTGGGGGATGGATGATCATGTTGAAGTTTATTAGGCAATGGAAGATGGTGGTTAAGGATTCTCCTAAAGGAGTGAAGTGGTTTGGGTTAAATGGTGTTGGGGGAGTAGGAAGTAAAGGTGGAGGATTATGATATGTTTTGGTTGAGTTATATTATATTTTTGTGGCTTAGAAGATGAGGGGGTAGATTAGGCCTAGGGGATAAAGTGGATGGTTTGGGCTTAGAGGCTGAATTATATTTGGTTGATGTTAGATTAGTTTGAGTATGTGGTTTGAGGTAGATGGTTTTGGATTAGTATTAGATTGTTTAGGATTAGGTGATGTAGATGAAGGGGATGGGGTAGATTTAGATGAAAGGGGTGGGTGTGATAGGAGGGTCATATTAGATTTGGGTGATGTAAGGGATTAAGGAGATTTTGGATATGGGTGTGGTATAGGAACCACATTAGATTTGGTCGATTTAGTTAATGAAGTAGATAAAGGTGGCATATAAGCCTCATTAGATTGAGTAGGAGATGGAGTGGGGAGAGGATTGGGGTTGAATTTTTTAGTTTTGGGAGTTGGCGACTTAGTAGTCACTTTAGATTTGTTAGGATTGGGGATGGGAGATGAAATAGGATATTTAGGTGATGAAGGAGATGGATTAGGATTATATGTGGATGAAGATAATGAGGGTGGCATAGGAGCCAAATTATATGGTTTAGAATTAGGGTAAAAGGGGATGAGGGTGACTTAGGATTCACATTGGATGAGATAGTTTTGATAGGGTTGGGCTTAGGTGATGGATGGTATGAAATAGGCTTGGAGGCCACATTTGATGGTGGATTAGGGGATGTGCGACTATCTACAAGAAAGTCTGTAGGATTGTATTGGGGTGATAAAGATGATAGGTATGAAGGACTAAGATAAGATGTGGGAGATAATAATTTTAGGGTAAGTGATTGGGATTGTTGTGGGTATGTGAATGGAACTCGATGATAGGTTTGACAATGATTGCATTTAGGAGTTGGGGCTTTGGATGATGGTAGATTATTTGTATGAGTTTCAATGGTAGGAAGATGTGGGTTATGATGGTTGATAGGGGATTTAGAGATCATGGTTTGGGATGGTTATGTGGGCTTAGGAATGGTGGCTAGATTAACAAGGACGTAAATGAGGTCCTCTAGGTCAAGGTCAACGTTAGTGAGGTGGTGAAAGTTGATGTAATTATCTTATGGGGATAATTGTTTTTGTTGTTTAGGTCAGGGTTTAGATAGGGAGGATTTCGTTTCCTCAAAGATGAAGTCAATGGGGTGAGAAGTAGGGATCTTAGGAAGGGGAAATTGTGGTTGGGGTTGGTTGGGATATAATGGTTTAGGAGGTGATTGTTTGATTGAATATTAAACATCAAATATTTGTTGATTGAGTTGTTGGATGTTTTTTAGGATTTTAGGATAATCATGGGATGGTTGATTTGGATGGTGAGGAGGGGATTGGTTGAGGTAGGATGTGATATTTGAGATTTTTTTGTTAATGTGTTGGATGGTGTGTGGGACTTCGTGGTAAAAGTGAGATGGTTGACTTTGATGGGTGGGGGATAATGGGATAACTTGGTTGATGGATTTACAAAAGAGTTAGGGGTTTGCATGTTGGTTTGGAAAGGAAGGGGATTGCATATCAAAGGCCATGTTTTGATAGGATGTGCATGGATTAGATTTGGATTAGGTTGGTTGATTAAGAAGGGTAATGGGATTAGGATTAGGATCGTGTGAATAAGGATGTTTGGTATGATTAAAATTTTAATATGATAGGATGGCTAAGGGTGTTCACACACAAGAAATAAACATACATTACACAACCTAACTAGTCAAGTGGGATTGCAATCAAGATATAGCCCGTTTTGAATACCAAACACCGATGGTGATGCCACAATTGGATCTCCACCTATGTGTCAATGCAGGGTTGTCTAGCGAGTGATCTTAGGGAGTGCATCCTCGCACTATAGCTTAATATGCAGCCAGGAGGCTACCTAGTCTAGGATATACGAGCTTACTAGGGGAGTCCTCGATATACCTTGCACTACATGGGGCCCAAGTCTGTGTTGTGAGGATGTTTTATAAGGCTTGGGTGTTGGGATGTATAATATCCTCAATTCACACCACTCTTAAAAGAAACAAGTAATTAGCCAATAATGCCAGTTGTCTAAGAATTTGTATACCCCGCTAGAACACGGGGCATGTCTATGCACTTGGAAATGAAGCTCATGATCACAAAACCCCTAGGACTATGACAAGTGTGTCGATATAACTTCCATATCACGTTTCCCTTACAAATGAAAATTTGGGAAGGCTAGCCACTTTTTATCCTCAAGATAGTCCTAGGACACGAGAGGAGAACATACACAATTTTTCCTTTGGGATGAACAAACAACAATGGAAAACACACAAAAAGGATTATAAATGCAAGATTAAATGATTGAAAATTATGTAATGGGGTCTTCAAGAGGAGGCCTTGCAAAAAAATATTATTAGTTGATTATAACCCCAAATGTCTTGGACCAATCGTGCTACAAAATAAATGGTTAGTAGTTTTAGATTGATTTTTTAATCTCTGGTAAGTATAGGAAGATGCACACAAAGTGTTAGTAGTTTGGAACCAAAAAATATAACTCAATATGCAGATAAAATGAAAAGATTGAGGAAAATGAAAACCATGAATAAATTATCCTCCAAAATACTAAATTAATGCTTTTATTGCATATATCTTTTCAATACCTTTCTGAAAAAAATGGATTCATTTCGAGTTCTAGATCAAAAGTTGTGGATCTCGGAAGGTAAGAAAAAAAAAATCAAAACAAAGGCACCAAAATAGAACAAAAGTGGAAATTTAGGACATAGGCACCAAAATAAAATAAAAGCACCAATTTAGGACATAGGCGCCAAAATAGAACAAAAGCGCCAATTCATGACATAGGTGCTGAAGAGAAAAAAAGTGATGAACTTATGAAAAAAGTTCCAAACTTGTAGAAAATAGAGTCAGAAGACAAAATTTTTGAATCTTTTACAAAAACGCCACGGGTTTTACAAAAGCACCAAAATAGATCCCTGCGATCACAAAAGTTATTATTTCATCCTAAAAATTTAGTTTTATGTAAAAATTGTTATTTCTTTTGCATAGGCATTGAATGATAGGTCAAAAGCGCTAAAATAGAATACTGTCACAAAAATTTGAAAACTTAAGGTGAAAATGATCATGATTTTTTTAAAAATTTGGACAACTTATTCTAAATATAAAATACTATTAAAAACAAAAATGATTTTGGGGGGTAACCACCATGGTGGACGTAAAAATGTAATGTGAGAAAATATTAGTGAGTGAAATGTGATAAAAATAAAAAAAACTTGTTCTTCAACTCTAATATTCTCAAACAAAAAATAAGATTGAGAAATGGATGGAAAGAAGGGAGATATTCAACACTTGCACTTACCTAAAAGTTGCACAACTCCTTTGATGTGTTGTATTTACTCTTGATTGAATGTTCATTGCTTCAGATGTTGGTGGAGACACACGAGCATCATCTCCCCTTGATTGCCCTTGGATTTCTTGATTAAGATTAAGGATGGATTTATTAGATGATATAATTATGATAAAATGGATAGATTGGATGAACAAAATAACAGAGGTTTATTATGGATTTCCAAGATGTTGTGCATTATCTTTCATGGAGGATGATATTTCAATTTATAGTTAATGGTTGGAGTATTCAATGGATAAGATGAATCCAAGTTGGATTTAGATCAAGGGTGGAGGATGCATGAGAAGAATGGAGAATTATAGAATGGATATTCCTAGAACTTGAGGGTGGAGGATGCATGAGAAGAATGGAGAATTCTAGAATGGAGATTTCTAGAATTTGAGGGTGGAGGATGCATGAGAATAATGGAGAATTGTAGAATGGATATTTCTAGAATTTGAGAGAATATTCAATGGAGAATGGAAGGTTTATTTGAATTTTTAAATGAAGGGAAGTTTAGAGAGGTTTCTAGAAATAGAAGCCTCTATATTTAGAGGTGTGTGGATGTGATTAAGATTAGAATCGGATTAGGTTAGATAAATGCAATTAGGAATGAGATTACATGGAAAGGCTAGTTGTAGGGATGTGTAGAGTAGGTGGGTAGATGAGTGTAGGAATATTAAATTCCTATAAAATATTAATAAGGATTAAGATAGGATAATAGGATATAATAATGGATTTATGATATTAATGATAAAATGGGATATAATAATGGATTTACAGGATTAATGATGAAATAATAAGATCAATGATAAATGTTAAAGGGTAAATATGATAAAATGAATTAATAATAATAATTAATCTTGTGATTAGTTATTATATGGATGATGTTGGGAAATTTGCGGGATAGGTTAATCTTAATTAACCATGCCAACATTTTAGATGTCTACACATTGAAAGGAATGGTTAAAATTGAAACTAATTTCTTAGATGTGGTACTATCTAAACAATTGTGTGAATATGCACATCATATTTTAATGAATCACTTAGATCAATTAGATATTTTTAAAAAATCATATATAATTAGCTATACTAGCCATCACTGTGAATGATGGAAGGGAAAAATAAAATAATCTTCAAAATAAAATTTGTAAATTATTTTCTTAATTTTTTCACATGTTCCTTAAAATGGTTCTTACATTTTAGTATTAGATCTTACGTTTGATGCTTAGCTTAAATTTTTCATTCAATTTCTAGGCTACGTATTGTTAAGAAACTTAATTAAATACAAGATAATTTATAAGTGGGAAAACATAGCGAAAATAAAACATTAATTGTCGAATAAAACTTATTGAGGTAATCACACAACATTTTTGTACACCATAAAACATGTAACAATATGGAAAATTGGGTAATTTAATAGATTCTTGAGTGAACCAACTTATCTTAAATAATTAGGTCTAGATCACATTTGAGATGGATTGAAAGGACATTTTGAGGCTTGTACCATCAATTTGAAAGAGGTGGAATCCCGAAAAGATAAATCAACAATCAACAATCATGTGGAGTGGTGAAAATTGATGGTTAATGACCTTGTGGTAGATAAAAAATAAATATTTACAATTTCTAGAACACATGGAAATGTGGGTGATATCATCTGAAATGGGTTGAATGGGATTCTGACAAGTGCAATATTAGGAGATAAAATATGCCTTAAAAATGTAAATGTGATAAAAGATGAAAAAATATGAAAACACATCTCCCCTTTGTTGCTTAAGGAAATTTTAGCTTCCCATCAATAAATATTAAGAATTACCTCTATTAAATCCATTGTTTACTACCTGTTAAGAAAAACACATTATGAATAATATAGTGGCCTCTACATTACATTGCCATTATAGGCCTCCAACTAAAAGTAGTTGACCATACGAATACAATATTATGTATACTCATCTAAGAATTTCTAACACTCAAATAACCCATGTGTCTGACCAAAATTCATTCTCTTTCTACCCAAATTCCTATTAAACAAGATGAATTTAATAGCTTGAACAACATATTCCCCCATTGAAGGTTTCATGAAAGGATACATAATCTTGTAGACATGAACATATCTTTCATTTGGAAGGATTATTATCTAGGAATTCAAATTAGACTATCAAATGGAAATAATATTTGTTCCATATGTAATTTAGAGAAGAATGGTCACCTCTTCTATAAATGGAATAAAATGGAATTTGGAGAACATCCCTAGGTTTTAAGCGTGATTACTCAAGTTGAATAAATTATTATACAAAGAGTACATCCAATATTGATGGGGTCTAATGCACATGGTAGATAATACAAATATAGTGCTTGTTAGAGTAGGTTGTTTACATTAGCTCATGTTCACCAAAGTAATTTATTTATCTTATCTTTTATTTATTCTCACCCACTTATATGTGGATATTTATTATATATTATTTAGATATTAAGAGGATATTATCTAGTTGTTCATAATAGTTATTTTCTTGATCTATGGTCTTGACTAGTTATTTGTCTAGTTCTTTCCTATATCTGATTAACTAAAAATATAGATATTGTATTTTATGATTTAATATCAATAGAAACAAAAATGAAATAATGAAATTTCGAATCTAAATATTTTATTCTATTGTTTGGATGCATTGGAATAATGAAAATAAAAGGGATATGGTACTAACCTGAAATCGACTTACCTTGTTGTGTGCTGGAATGAAATAGGTTGATGTGTAGACTGGGTAGAATGTGACTGGATAGATTCAAGAATGGTAGAAGTTGATAATTTGACTGGACTGGGGCACCTGGGAGGATACTGGGGTGCCTTGGTCTATTATATAGGCGTTGTAGTCTATGGAAAAGCTCAGGGTTTGAATCTGGTTGTGTCACATCACAATATCTTTGTCTTTGTCACACAATTATCGCAATACCTTCACTTATGTCACTGTAAATGTAATGTGAAGATCCACCTACAAAACCCTATTGAAAGCATCAAATTCTAAAAAAATATAGAATGCATATGAATAGTTCAGACTGACCTTAGTTGCCACAATGGTGGACTTACAACTAAGCGATGCACTACATTCCAGACCCCATATAGTTCTATGTACATGTGTATGTAATTTTGTGCCTAGGGTTCCCTAGTGTCAATGACGCAGAAGTAGGGAGAAATAATTAGATGTAAAAATGAAAATGGTGGATGAAATGGAAACAATACAACCCTTTCCCCCTATGCTTGTGTGATGTAGATGTAGAAGATTACCAAATATAGTCCCTTGCCTTAGAAAATAGCTTCCCTTGATAGTAAGATGTCCATCCATAATGTAGTGAGCATGCTATGTTTATATAGGGACCTCTGGTTAAAATTTCAACACTAATGACCCAAAATGTTGACTACTACCTAGAGGAATGCACGAGGTAATAACAAAGACCGACCTCAAAACAAAAAAATTAGAACCACAAGTTACAGAAACAAGGGTACCTAAAATCATGTATTAGGGTTCCCCGGGGCTAACCTAGGTACCCTAGTGTAGGACTGGAGATGACAAAAGATGTTAAAAATTGTATGGACAACTAACGATTATACCAGACAAATAACCATGATAACCAAATAACTGATGACATGACTAGGGGATGGGTCATTAGTGAATAATTTTATTACGTGAGATCCATATACAAAATAACATACTTGGTGGTATAAATGTAATAGTACGTGTGTGATTTTGTGCCTACATTTGCCCCAAATTTATGTTGGTGAGTGGAAATCTCGGTAACAAAAAGTAGATAGAGATGCATACCTAATTCAAAGTAGGAGAGTCCCATGTTGTAGAAGAACGCTCAGATGTATAGTAGAAGCATGTCGATAGAACAAAAAAAGCGTTCCGAACCATGGATCAACGGGTCGATCCATGTAACATAATGAAAAAAAAAGTGTAAATTTCATGATGAAGTCTTCTAAATGAAAGTGATGATTAGGATGTATGATGATTTTGAACGTGGTTTAAAGATGAATAGGTGGGTAGGGAGTGATAAGTTCCTAACCCGAACTCTTGTATACGAATGAATAACCAGAGGATTTAGGCGTCCTCGCCAAAGGAAGAGTGTAGGGATAAATGTGTGCTATTTTCCAATATTTAACTATATCCTCAAGATCTAGCCGCTGCAGATGGACTGAAATCAAATTTTGTGGTTTTTTGATCCAAATGATTTTGATCAAACAGTTGACCCATATAGGAGTAATATAGGGAAATAACTCTTGCCCCCACCCCACGAGTGTCAAAACAATGTGAAATCTTCCAAGTTGGGCCATTTGGAAGAGAGTGTGATATTAAAAAGTGATTTCCAAGTTAGGTCATCTAGAAGTGAACGTGAGATGAAAAGGTGGCTTCCAAGTTAGGTCATCTAGAAACAAACGCGAGATGAAAAGGTTACTTCCAAGTTAATTCATCTAGAAGCGAACACGAGATGAAAAGGTTGCTTCTAAGTTAGGTCATATAGAAGCCAACACAAAATGAAATGTGGCTTCCAAGTTAGGTCATCTAGAAGAAAACACCGAATATGAGAGGGCTTCTAAGTTAGGTCATTTGGAAGCGAGTGCAAAAATATATGATGGCTTACAAGTTAGGTCATCTGGAAGCAAGCACAACATATAGAATAACTTCCCAAGTTATGTCATCTGGAAGAGAGTGGTGAATGTAACTCCCAAGTGAGGACATATGGGAGACCGCTTATAGATTTGAACGATATGATTTTTTAATCTAAACACATTTATTTTGATTGGTTGGTTAATTATTTTGATTGGTTACTTGTGGAGAGATTTATGCTAGTTGCCCCCAAGTTAGGTCATTAGGGGGGGTTGATAGAGAATGATGAACGATTGTATTATAAAGTTTCTCCCAAGTTAGGTCATTATGAGGAATCAATAGAAAGTGGTGTGTGATCATATTTGGAAGATTTTTAAAGGCTTTTTGTTCCCATGTTAGGTCATTAGGGGAAATTGGTGGAACTTTGCATAGGAAAGTTACATGTTTATTGCCCCCATATTAGGTCGTTAGGGGGAATTAATGGTGAAATATTGTGCAATGTATTGCTGAATGTTTGAAAAATGATGAATTATCAATGTTTGAACATGTGGTGATGTAAGGGGGACCCCTAATAATATGCCCCCCCTTTCGGTGAAAGGGGGAGCGATGAAAAGAACAAACACTAAGCCAAAAGTAATGATGAGAGAAAATGTGAAAGCATTGAATGGAAGATAAAAGTGAAGAGACATAATGTGCATGAAATGTGTATGATATGGTGGTAGGTGAAATTATAAAAAGAATGCCACAAATGGGGTGTAAATTGGAGTAAAAATGCTCAAGATATGAGCGAAACAGTGTGGCATGTATTAATTGTGGGATTAAATGTGAAATAAGGACCTTAGTAAAGGTAGTGATGAAAAGTAATTATAAATAGTAAAGTGAAAAAGTGTTTAGTTACCTCATTTTTCTTTGGTGTGAGTGTAAGAGTGTGCATGGAGTGAGTGAATATCCCACAAGCGAGAGCATTGCGTCCTAATCGGTTTGAAAGAGTGGCGACCGTCGTAACGTCGCGTATAACTGAGGAGTTGGTAAGTGCATTAATTTTTGCAAAATGTATGGTGTAGTAGTCATTTTAGTTGAATTTTTGAAAATTTGAGATTTGTTATTTTCTTGGTGTTCTTGACCTGGACAAGAGCGGTGAGGGCACTAGTGACCCCTGGGACTAGAGCCCCTAGAACTGGGCATTAGTGTCCTACTCCTGGGTGCCCTAGTCCAGAATGTGTGCATTTACTAGATAATGGTGAATGAATCATTTTTAATATGTTGAATAAGTGTGTTTGGTTGTGTAATGTGTTTTGACATTGCATTTTTTATCATTTGGTGGTGTGCAAAGAGATATCCACTGGAGGGAGTTTCATGGTGGCTGTCATATGAGCAAATTGTTTAGATTGGGCTTGTCTGATGATGAGTGGGATGTGATGGACTGTGACTGCCTGCGACGTATAAAATGGATAGGGGATGTGCCCCATAATATGTCTATGTTGATTTAATTTTGCGAGAGGTGGTGTGCAGACACATGCACATTTTGGTTGCATACGAGGGAGATGAATGTCACACTGGAGGACGTATATCTCATATTACAATTTATGGTTGTTAAGGAGAGAGTATGAGTGATGGAAGTGGAGGATATGAAGAAACAGATGCACTCAGTGAAGTGGTATTTTGTGAGGATCAAGTACGTACCGAGGCCCATATCAGTTTGGATGCTATATTGCAGTCTAGGGTTCCGCATTTGTGGAAATTTATTGTATTGGTGATTTCTTCATGTATAGCTTTGGAGGGAGGATATGTTGACATCTCGTATAAGAAACATGATATATGTCAACGGATAGAGGAGGAGGGTATGAAATACACATGGGCACAGTGTGTGTTGGCCCATATATATAGAGACTTGTATCAGCTTATGTAGGATGAACATGGTGGGGGTATAGGAGCCACCACACTACTACATGTGTGGGCATATGTGCACATAGCTATATTGAAACTAGTTGGACGTCCACGAGGAGAGTGGGCTAGGTCAAAGACATTTTCTCAATGCTAGGTGGATATCGCACTAGGAGGATAGATACAAATACCTTCATGGAACTTATTGATAGGATGGGGCCCAAGGTAGTGATATGGAGGCCATATTGTGACTATGGGGGATGGATCGAGGATGGTACAAAGTTACGATGTATTCGAAAGACTATGTGGCTAGAGGACCGATTTTTAGGTGTGGTGAAGATTTATCAAGTTGAGAGGGTGTCACGAAAAATTTGACATGGATCAGGATGTTCCTCTACAACCATATATATGGTTGTGAGATATCAGGGCACCTAGGATGAATGATGCAAGGCTAGGGCCCATGGTAGGGCAGTTAGTACCATCAGGACCATATGAGGTAGATCCAGTGATAGCAGTTATGGATGGAGATGGCACGAGGTGTACTGATGAGTATCGTGCGTGGTGGGAAGATCATCGGTGGGTTTTATTATACCCATTATACGCAGCTCCTATGGAGCTACCATATGGAGGAGGGGAGGGAGGTATCCCTGACCCTGTAGCAGCGGTCATGACAAAGCGTAAGTATTTGTGTATTCCTATTTGGTATTTAATGGATTGTCTATGTTTTGATATGTGCTTAGCTAAGGCATTGTGTTATGTTATGTTTATAGGGGATGCATATTTGTCATTGATTGTAGACACATTGGTTCGTACTTTGATGCAAAATGTGCTAAATGATGTGCTAGGTGGAGGGATGCTAGAGTATGTTGATGATATTATAGATGAAGATGCCCATCTCTTTGAGCTAGTGGCCATAGCAGTGGTGACATGTACGGTACTGTTAGGTGAGAGGGAAGAGGTACACAAGGAGACTCAACATGATCGAGATGTGGTAGGTGGTGGTCCCTTGGCCTAGTACATGTTCGCGCGGCATGTGGACTTACAACGTCAGTTTTTTGGAGTAGGCTACAAAGATTACTATGCTATGGAGGAAGGTGGAGAAGTTCCGAGGCCGGGAACTACAACGTCCCATTAGTGATGAGGCATCTAGTTCTAGGGAAATTTCAGTACCCAAGAGTGATAGCAATGATGATGTATGATATGGCCTATTATATATGATGTGGGGGATTTTCCCCCTAATGATGAGACATATTTTGCTATGATGTATGAATGCATATTTTTGATATATGATGATTTTGTGTTGTTGTTATGTAACTGATGCAATGTGGTTTATGACACATGGTTCAATATTGATTGTCATTATATATGTTATGCATTGAACATTCTAAATTCATATGATAATATTTATAGTGGTAGATAAAATATGTATGGTGAATGATAATAGATATGAAATGTAATGTGATTGATGAGAGTGTCATAAATGGAACGTGTAATGCCTAGTTAGTATAAGGATGATCTTAATGAGAATAAAGAATGTGTCATAATGCACACAAGAAAATGTAACATGGATGTAAAAAATGTTAGAATGATGAGAATAGAGGGGGGGATATTAGTGATGCCCCCCCAGTATGTGGGTGAATAGTCTCAACTAGTTAAGACCCCTCAGAATTCAAGTATGAGTTGCGTAAGCAAGAGTGTGTCATCAGGAAATGATTGAGTGTGCTATATGAAACAAAAAAGTGTGTGATGAAAGGTTCTTAGAACTAATCCCTCAACATTTGTGTAAGAACCATAAGAACACAAGTGTGTCATTGGGGGTAAGGTGATAATAATCACCTACCAAAGACCAAGATGACGTGTGGTGGTGGAAGTGTATATAATGTATGCGGTGTGAGTGTATGAATAAAATTGAATGTCATATGGAGTAAACATGGGATATGCAGAGGCTGGAGGAAACCCACGGTATGTAACAACATGAAGTGGTGAATGCAGTGAATGTGATGGTGTAAGAAATGGATGAGGTGAAAAGCGTGCATGTGATAGTAGTGAACGACTAATGAACTAAGTATCTAGTGGAGAAGACTCAAGTGGGGTATGCCTACACTGACGTGGTAAGTGAGAAAATGACCGCTTGCGAGAGGAAAAGGAGATGATATCTGTATCCACTATTTGTTGTATCCTCTCATGTAGGGAAAGAAAATCATTATCCTAATGGCCTTTGATGAGATCATAATTACAATAATGTTGGTCACATTGACCATTGTAATTGGTGTGGGGGATGATGCTGGTTAGAGGGTAGCCAAATTAATATCTCATTAAGTAATATACGAAGCACATCATGTGGTCGAGCATGAGGGTAGAAATATAAAGTCTCGTGTGATGTAGGTAAAGTGGTGGAAGTAGTAGTTTGCTGCGGAGTTAGAGAAATATGGGCTAGTGGTGGAGGACTGGATTGAGCCTATTTGGGATGTACTTTAGGAAAAGGTGGAGATTATTTTTGATGCTCAACTAGAGGTGTGAGTGAAGGACTAGAGGATGGAATGATCGAAGAAACATGTGTAAAATCGATGATATGGGAGGAGAGAAGATATTTTTCTAGGTCAATAACTTCATAGCATAAGAGGATGAATGACTCGCAAGTATCATATTGTAACCTTTCCTTAAGTGGAGATATGAGGCCATGGAAAAAATGAATTTCTTCTATAAGTCACTAGGTTGAAATATGAGATGGTGTATATAGGCATTAAACAGTAAGATATAATCTTGGATAGGTTCAAAGGAGCCCTGATGTAAAGTAGGTATGTGGTCATAAGTGACTCTAGGGCCATTATTGATAATGAAACGATGGAGGAAAGCATCCTCCATGTCATAAAACGTTCTTATGGACCCAAAGGGTAAATGGGTGTACCACTGCAGTACTTCATCAACAAGGCTATAGTGAAAGGCCTTAAGTAACAATCAATCATTAGAATGAGAGGCCATAAGCATATGGTAGTGTAGGATATGAGCATGAGGGTCACCAGTACCATCAAAACATGTGAAAGTGGGCATGGTAAACTCTTCAGGGAAGAAAAAATTATGAATCTTTTTAGGAACGTGATTACCATGCAAAGAATTGTTGTCGATAGAGGGATAATAGGCCTTACTTTCTAAAGTGAGAGTATGAACATGAGATTGAAGTTGACCTACAACATGCATTAGAGAGAGAATGTCATGTGAGGGGATGGTAGAATATGGCAATAATGTATTAAGTGGTTGAAGTTTTCCATTATGAGTGATCATAGGGATGTCAAAAGGTGATACGGTGGAGTTCGATGCTAAAGGCACATTAGTAATATGTGCCGAAGGAGCTATAGTGGATGATGGTGGAGGAATATCGATAGTAATAATATGACTGACATCGGCAACATCCTTAATAGGTGAGGTGACCGAGGATGAAACCTCTATAAGTGAAGATGAAGTGGGAACTATAGATGCTATGGGAATAGAAGGAGAAGAAGCGATGGATGGTGGTGAATCATGCACACTATTGTATGTAACCTAAGGAGAAAAAAATAATGGAGTAGAAGAGTCACATTCAACGTTAGAGAAAGAAGGAGCCACCTGATAATAATTATTATTAGATGGAGTTCAAAGAAAAAATTTGTCGCTATCAATAGGGCCATCAATGTAATATGAAGGAGAATGAAAGCTAGAATAAGATGTGGGAGGAGTAATATTAGAGGCATTAGAATATATAGAAGGAAGTATAGCAGTAGGTGGAATAGAAGAAGAGTCATGATGTATACTTGACTGAGTATCAATGCCTAATAAGTAATCAATGATAGAGTCATCTAAAGCATCTAGTGGCATATAAGAAGAAGGATTGTAAGCGAATGGATGGTAGGGTGTACAATGAGTGAATGCAATAGGGTCATCAATGAGGCATATACATATAGGAGAATCTGCAAGACTAGTTTGCACATGTTGTTGGCCCTTCAAAAGTGCCTGTTGAGTATGATCGGGTGTATTCATTGGGGTACTATATAAAGCTCTGAGTTTAGCTATGATGGCCTTATCATAAATAGGATTGACACTAAAATGAGACATGATGGGAAAAGAAGAGGCACTATGCTTAACCACTAAGGTATTGAAAAGGATCCAAAGGTAAAGTATTCTAAAAGTAGGGTTCACCAAAATGATTAACTAAAAATATAGATATTGTATTTTATGAGTTAATCTAGATAGAAACAAAAATGAAATATTGAAATGTTGAATCTAAATATTTTATTCTACTATTTGGATGTATTGGAATAATGAAAATAAAAGAGATCTATGGTACTAACCTGAAATTGACTTACCTCTGAGTGTACTGGGCTGAAACATGTTGATATACATACTAGACAGGATGTGATTGGAAAAATTAGGGAATGGTAGAAGTTGATAATTTGACTGGACTGGGGTACCTGGGAGGATACTGGGGCACCCTGGTCTATGATCTGGGTGTTGTAGTCTTCGGAAAAGCTCAGGGTCTGAATCTGGCTATGTCACAAGGTCTTTACAGTATGTTTGTCTTTGTCACACAATTTTTGCAATACCTTCATTTATGTCATTGTAAATGTAGTGTGAAGATCCACTTGCAAAACCCTATTCAAAGCATCAAATTCTAAAAAATCAAAAATGCATATGAATAGGTTGGATTGACCTTAGATAACACAATGGTGGACTTACAACTAAGCGTTGCACTACATTCCAGATCCCATGTAGTTCTATGTGCCTATGTGTGTAATTTTTTGCCTAGGGCGCCCTAACGCCAATGACGTAGAATTAGGGGGCAATAACTAGATGTAAAAAATGTAAATGGTGGATAGAATGGAAAGAATACAACCCTTTCCCCCTATGCTTATGTGATACAGATATAGAAGATGCCCAAATGTATTCCCTTACCTTAGTAGATAGCTACCATTGATAGTAAGATATCCACCCATAATGTAGTGAGTGTGCTATGTTTATATAGGGATCTCTTGTTCAAATTTCAACAATAATGACCCAAAATGCCGACTACTACCTAGAGGAATGCACAGGGTAACAATAAATACCGACATAAAACAAAAAAATTCTAACCACAAGTTATGGAAACAAGGGCACCTAAAATCACGTACTGGGGTGCCCCGGTGTGCCCCAGTGTTACCCTAGGTGCCTTAGCTCAGGACTAGAGATGAAAATTAAGAAAATTACGACACCCGAGACTCCCTAAAAGATGCCCAAAACTGTATAGACAACTGATGACTGTACCAGACAAATAACCACGACGATCGACTAACTGACAACATGACTGGGGGATGAGTCATTAGTGAATACTTTTACTACGCGAGATCCATATACAAAATAACATACTTGCGGTATAAATGTAATAGTAAGTGAGTGATTTTGTGACTATAATATCTATGGTCTTGACTAGTTCTTTGTTGTCTAATTCTTTCTTTGATTTATGGCTTGATTTATGGCCTTGATTAATTCTTAAATTGATCTTCCTTTCCTATATAAATAAGGGTGCTTCTAATTGTACTATATAGAGTTCCATAATAATATATGATATTGTTGTTCATTTGTTTGCAAAGTTATTCTGGCAGATTGCTTTCAGATTATTAAGTGTGATGTTTTATTAGCATTTGAGATCTTCATGGCTTGGAACTATTTGTTTATCTTTTCTTATATGGTATAAGAGCGGTAGATCTTGTAGACATTCATATGTAAGTTTTATTTTGCAAATAAGGGTTTTTAATATTGATATATTTGGAATATTTTAGTATCCTTTTGCAACGTGCATTATTATGCAAAACAGAGGGCTCCATAAGATTCTAAAGGTGGAAAAAACCTACAAAGGACTGTAAACTCGACCATTAATGAAAAAAAATTTTTTTCAAGTTTTTTTGGTTTTGTAGAGGTGGATGCACATATTGATCCTCTTGGGAATCTATGCTGGCATGACAAAAAGTGTAGAAAATTAGTTTATGGGTTTTTGAGTTCGCTAATGTATTTTTTTCCTTTTTTACAGAGATCCTATTTGGTGAGAATATGAAGTTTTCCATAAAAATCCTTAGCCCTTGGTCATATGGTATGGTCATACGAGGGCTTAAGCTTGTGATCCCTACTAGTAGGTGTTTAAGTCCAAGGTGCAATTATAAAGTACCTCGAGGATGTGAAGAAAAAGGTGCAATAATTGGAGACTATGATTCATGTTATGGAGGAGATGAATTTGGTGGTTAGGAATGGTATGATCGACAACATCGAAGCCATAAAAAAAATCTGCATGGTCCAGAAGAATATTAGGGGGGAAATCAATGGTCTAGATAAAAAAATTCTTGATATGAGGGTTCGTTTGGAAGCAGTTGCAAAGGAGCAGAGGAAAAGAAAATATTCTAGCGTCACCAGCTCTGATGAAGAAGAGGAGGATGAGGAAGATATAAAGGAGGATGTTGTGGGAGAAGAAAAGGTGGAGCCACCCTAGAAGAAGCTTCAACTCAAGCACAGTAAGGAGATAGAGACCACATAGGCCAAACCCTCCAAAAATCAAAAGGAAAACTAATGGTGCTACCCCTGAACTTTCAAAGGTCTTTGGGTGAGTTGTCTCTTATTTTTTGGTTTTGTTATGTAGTTTCTGTTTCTCTAGCTAGTTAGTTTTCTAGACCTTGATGTTTTGGAGTTAAGCTTGTTTAACTCTTTTTTGGTCCTGGTCATCTTTTTGTTTTAGTCTGTGAGCTTCCATGTTGTTATCTTTTTGTACTGACCTTTGGGAGTCGATCCCTGTTTTTTACCTAATCTAATAAAAAATTATAAAGTGCCAAATCTGGGGGGCCTTGTTGTATTTCTTGATTCTTTCAATTTTTGTGGATTTTGAGAATGGCATATTTATCTACTTATGAATTAGATCAAATTTAACCAATAACAACACATAATTACTAAACGTGGAAACAAGGAATGGAAAAAATCATTAAACACAAAGGATTATGGAAATTAACTTCTTCAGAAGTACAAGTGTTCACTAGAGAATATGAGAAATGTCAGTACCAAAGTAAATTTGATGAGTGTATGGGTTTGATAGGAAGTTATGTAAGTGATAGTATTTTGTTTCATTTAAAAAAATGTGACTTTCCTATAAAAATATGGGAGAAATTGGAGAAATTATTCTGCAAGGTGGATCACATGAGAGTCATGCAACTTGAAATTGAGATTACTTCTCTTAGTCTCTAAGATTTTCCATCAATTATATACTATCTTACTAAGTTTAGGAATTTTTTACACAATTGAAGGGGAGTGGAAGAGATAAGAAAGATGAAGTGTGTGTTTACCTAATTCTATCCAAGTTGAGAGGTCCATTCAAAATATTTTCTTCTATCTTTTTCTCTAGCATGGGTGCATTAAGTGGCACATTCCAAATGCCCACCTTAGAAATATTTTGTGAAATATTTACTAGGGAATAATCCAAAATGTCTAAGCTTGATTCTTCCACCTCTCACAAGGCATTAGTAGCATATAATCCGAAGGGAAAGGGAAAACCAAAAATTAAATCCATTTTCATTCCTTATCTAATATCCATCTCAAAATACTCCTAAACCCAAAGAAAAAAAATTCTAAATCCAAAAAGTCTTCTAAATCCTAGAATATTTCTATCCTTTCATGTTTTTTTATGGAGGTAGTGGTCATGAAGAACCTAGGTATTGGAAGTGAATACAATCCTTATAGGATGTAATAAAAAACATAAGATTTTTATCTCCACTCCACCTCCTTCTAATGAGCATGGAAAAGCACTTAATTTTTTTAGGAGATCTCAGTCAACAATTACAGATAGTTGGGTTATAGATTCTGGTGCATCTCATCACATGAATTTTTCCAAGGAGTCTTTTGTATCTCTAGGTTTGAGTTATACTTCCAAAATTGAGGTTGGAGATTCTTCATTTCTTTCTGTTGAGAGAAAAGGTGATATACACATTAATGGTGGAAGGATCCAAAATGTATTATATGTTCCTCACATCTCTACAAATTTTCTTTCTGTATATCAATTTTTTCATTCTGGTCAAGGAAAAATAATGAATTTTACACCACAATGGGAATAATTACAAACCTTGTTGGAGAATCAGTTACTTGTTTCTCAAAGTATTATTTATCATGGTTCTAGACTATATAACTTTTAGGGTTTTGATGACACTTCCTCCATAGGGACAAGATTGGTTTCTCATGCAGATTAAGATAGTAAGCTTTGGCTTGAGAGATTTGGACATCTCAATTATAGATATTTGAAGTATTTGAGCACTCATGGTATGGTTTATGTTCTTCTTAGAGTTCCTTTTCTTGAGGGAACTTATCGTAGCTATGCATTAGGGAAACCACAACAAGATCCATTCCCTAATAATTTGTCCAATGAAGCTTCTTCAGTACTTGATATTGTGCATAGTGACTTGATAGTTTTTCCTACACTCTCTTTTAAGGGAGATAAGTATGCACTTACCTTTATTGACAATTTCTTGAGGCATACTTGGGTTTATTTTCTCAAGTACAAAAGTGAATTTTTTTCAAACTTTAGAGTCTTTAAGGCTTTGGTAAAGAAACAATATTCTAGTTGCATAAAGAACCTTCACAATGATAACGAGGGAGGAGTACTTCAACAAATAATTTTCTTTTTAAAAAAAAAATCATAGCATTATTCACCAACATATTATTCCTCATACTCCACAATAGAATGGCTTAGCATAACGAAAGAACCAAAATTAGAAGGAAATGAATAAGTGCATGATGAACTCTAGATATTTACCTCCTATATACTGGTTAGAAGTAGTTAACTATGATAACTACATTTAGAATCACACACCACATAAAGAAATTGAGCATTTGACTCCAGAGGAATCTTGGTCCAAAACTAATCCCAATGTCTCATTTTTTCAAGTATTTGGGAGCCATGCTTGGGCCTTTATGCCAAAGAAGAAAAATAAAGCCTTGGATAAGAAGAGTAAACCCTTTATTTTTTTAGGGTATTGTGAGGACATGAGAGCTTATCAAATTTTAGATCCTGATACTCATGAGGTTATTTTTCAAACACATAATCAATTTGATGAGCGCTTCTCTCCTCACGATTCTTCATTTTCTTCCATGTCTACTTATTATTCCTTTATCTCATCTTGAAGATCCCTTCTTTGAGGAGGTTGATGATGAGGTTATGGATGCCAATGAGGATCCTATTCCAACTGATGTTGTCACTATTCCTAATTGGTCTCATACTACAATTTATGAGGCAATTCCTTTCATACAAGATCTTCCACCCACTAGGAATCATCATGCAAATTCTACATGTTCTCAAAGTTTTTGTTAGGTAGTTTTTAAGGATCCACAATATTTTACATAGGCTCATGGGATACATGAGTGGGATGATGCGATAGGAGCTGAGTGTTATTAGTTGATGAAAAATAATACTTGGGATTTGGTATCTCTTCCTGAAGGAAGAAATATGATTAGGTGTAATTGGGTATACCAAACCAAATACGTAGCTGATGGGTCTATTGAAAAGTATAAGGCTCATCTTGTTACAAAGGTTTTTTCACAAGTTAAAGGTATTGATTACTCTGAGACTTTTTCACCTGTTACCAAGATGGATTCTATATGCCTTATACTTGCTATTTCTGCATCACGGGGGTGTCCCGTATACCAGATGATCGTGAATAATGCCTTCTTACATGGATATTTATAGGAGGAAATACACATGGAGAAACTCATTGGACTTGTTCATGACTCTTCTCTTGTTTTTAGACTCTGAAGGTATCTCTACGGTTTCAAACAGGCCCCTCGGGATTGGTATGAGAAGATGGATTCTTTTCTTCTCTCTATTGGTTTTGTTCACTGTCACTATGATCCTATAATATATCTCGAGCATGTTGGTGAGGATATTATGATACTTGTTTCGTATGTTGATGATCTTCTACTTACTGGTAGTTCTTATTACCACATTCAGACTATTCAGAGGACTCTTTCAATGATAAATCTTGGGTTATTGCATTATTTCCTTGGTTAGCAGATTTCTCAAACAAATTAAGGGATTATTTTGAGTCACTAAAAGTACACCCATGATCTTATTCAACGTTTTGATATGGATGATTGCAAACCAAGTCCATCTCCTTTTCATTTTGGGGTTGCTCTTACTTCCACATTTACCACTCCACTTTGTAATCTTACCTTTTATAGGTAGTTGGTTATAAGTATCATGCACTTGACCCATAATTTATGTGATATTTCATTTGTTGTAGGGTTTGTATCTCAGTTTACACATTATCCTCATAATAGTCACTAGCAGGCTGCTAAAAATATTCTATGTTATTTGTAGGGCACTTACCACTTTGGACTACACTACACTAGGGGTTCTACTCAGTTGGTTGGATATATTGATTCAAATTGGGTAGGTTCTATTGGTGACTCACGTTCCACTTATAGCTACCTTTTTTGTCTTGGTTATTATCTAGTTACTTGGGCATGCCAAAAGTAACAGGATATTACACTTTCATCTTCAGAGGAAGAGTACAAGACACTAGTTACAGTGAGTCAACAAATTATTTTTCTTTGATAGATTTGAAATATTTTAGATTCCCACAGGATTCAGCAAATTTACTTTGGTGTGACAACCAAAGTGTAGTTCACATTTCTCACAACCCTATTGAGCACCAATGGACCAATCATATTTAGATTCACATACACTTCATTCGTCAGCACATTCAAGATGGAGTTATTTATTTGGAGTACATTATTACTCAACATCAGTTTTCTAATATATTTATGAATCCTTTTGCATCATATTATCACCTTGAATTACGTGGCATGCTTGGGGTTTCAGAAGATGTTATTGGGATTTTTTTTGAGAACATATTCCTTGTTCTTCTTCTTTCTCTTTCCTTCTAGTAGGATTTTTTCCTACTTTTGGTTCGAGATTTCTTTATGGATATATATTGTACATTAGTACCTAATCAAGACTTGTTATCAAGGCTCATATTTTCAATATGTCACTTTATTTTGGGCCCCTAGCTTCACTTGAGGGGGTGTTAGAGTAGTTTGTTTACCTTAGCTCGTGTTCACCTAGGTATTATTTACCATCTCTTTTATTTATCCTCACCCAGTTATGTGTGGATATTTATTTTATCTTATTTAGATATTAGAAGGATATTATCTAGTTAAACTAGGTATAGTTCTTTCCTTGATCTATAGTTTTGACTAGTTCTTTCCTAGATATATGGTCTTGACTAGTTCTTTGTTGTCTAGTTATTTCCTTAATTTCTAGCTTCATCTATGGCCTTGACTAGTTCTTAAATTGATCTTACTTTCCTATATAAGCAAGGAACCTTCTCATTTTACTACATAGAGTTCCATAATAATATATGATATTGTTGGTCATTTGTTTGTAAAGGTTTTTGTAAAGTTATTATCACAAATTTCTTTCATCTTATTGAGTGTGTTGTTTTATTAAATCTATGTTCTTTGTGGCTTGGAAATATTTGTTTATCATTCCTTTTAGTGGTCATATTATTAGCTTCTTATAGTAAATAAGTCCAATTTCCAAGCATCTTTCATTTCCTTTATATAAATTATATACATTAGTTGTTGGAAGGTATATACATAAAAATAAATCATATGAATTATGCCACCAAATATCGTGTTATGTAGGACTTGGAACACAACATAGTAAATGATCCATATTATAAAGATGTATATCCTAACCCACAAGATTACATATTGCTTCTTAAAGTAATAAATTTTTCTTCCATGCTCCAACATGTCTCAATAAACATAACACAATCTAAAACTAATTATGAGGGATTGGATGACTTTGAGAGCGAATCTACCAAATAACAAGAACAATAAGCTTCATTATTTATATTTACTATTCCTAATGCGAGGATAGTAATGGATAAAAAAGGACTTGTTTGTAATAAACAACTAATAAACATACATATGCCATTGAAAGGAAACATATCTATTTATCTCTAATTAATGAATACACCATACATGGATCATTTTGTATGGAATTTCTTAAATTATTATCCATAGGTGATGTTATGTTCAAACCAAGACACATTAAATAAGTTTACTTGCATGAATATGCTTAACACTCAATGCATAGTACCATGATAATAGATTTAGAACCCATCTACGATTCTATTACGTTTGTTAAATCTTATTTTGCATCATCTTATTTAGTCAAAATATGTAGTGTTCATGAATAATCATATATAAGAAAACGTGATAGTAGCCATTGAGGACTTAGGCTTCAAACTTGAATACTTTCCTTATGGAAACATAACAGAGAACCTCATGTGTTGTGGTTCAAGAATTCATTAAAGAAATTCAATTTGGGCCAACTAAAGGAATGAAATAACACATGCGATCTTGTAAGTTTTTTTCCCTAATTTATTATTCACACTCATAGTTATATAAACCAAATGTCCTAACGTATACCAGGCTATTCCAGGAAAAAAAATTCATTCAAAATACTCAAGGACATGAATGAAGAATAGAAATTATTATCATTAATTGACTTGCATATATAATTTTTTTAATTTTTAAATGATTTTAACCAGAGCTATGAACCGGAGGGTTGATAAGACCTCACCCAAAACAAAATAAAAAACAAAGAAAAAAAATAGCAGAACATCCAAAAACACCGACAACACGACAAAGAACACCGTACACAACCAACAAGACACCTCCAAACAAGATGATCCAGCAACGGAAACCTCCACACCCCTCACGCTTTACCACCCCAAATGAGGATCGAGCTAGAGGGGCGAAAGAGATGAAAAAAGAAAAAAAGCCACCAAAAGACTAGATATAAGGAAGAAAAACCCCTCCAAGCCATATGCCACACACAACCAATGAAAAGAGAAAAACCAAGTGAACACCCCAAGGCCGAGGCATTCCTAGAAATGACATGGGCTAGAACTACTCAAAATCCAAAACATCGATGAGGGGAAACCCCCACCAACACAACACCACGCAACCAAGAGATGACAACATCACCAAAGATCGCCGCACCAGCAAGTGGCCCACCACCAACCAACGACCCACCATTTAGTGTGAAACCAAACACAAATTGATGAGGATGTTACCACCAACACTCACCCATGACAACCGAGCCACCCAAGAATCACAAAAATCCGTAAAATATCTGAGCCAATTGAATCTACTAATTCTCATTCATGATCTAAAGAGGATTCAAACCCTTAAAAAACCCTAAAGACAAAGTTTCTTCCTAATTCTACGCTTGGGGAACAAGGATGGTAGATCCATGTGCAGGAAGAAAAATGAAAACAAAAAATGACTTCCTCCAGACAGTATGATCAAAATCGGCTCAAAAAAATGTAACCCTGTCGCACCAAAACCCCTCCAAGAAAACAAATTGGCAAGGATCCAACCAGGAGACATGGAGGCCAACCTGCACAACAAACACATCTACACAAGAAGAAAACCACTAACCAGGTTCGAACCAACACCCATATCTGAGCAGATCTTCTTTGTGGAACCGCAGACAAGAACATAATCAGGATTATTCAAGGCTTCAGGTAGAGCAAGGTCTTGTATCTCTTTCACCTTTGCTGAAAGGACCTCCTCACCCGATGGAACCACAAAAGACTGAGAAACCCCTTCTAACTGAAGCACAACCTCCTCCTCTTTTGGTGAATCGTGAAAGGAGGAATAAAACTAAATGAAGGTAGACACTAAGCCCTCGATCGGAAATAGAGAAACCAAAACAGGACTAGAAACACTTGTGAAAGCAACTAGAAAATATTTCACATTCTGACTTAAGAGGAATCCAATGGATTGGTTAGCTTCCTTAAGAAACCTAGTGGACAAACTCTCCTTAAGGGGACTGGAGTGAGAAACCAGTCCTTCCATGCAACGCTTCACCAGACGAGAACATAGCAGTTCCAAATTTACCACTATGTTAAGCACCTTTTCCCTCTCCCATCACTCAACGCTAAGGCCATTGTATGCCCAAAAAGCTTCATTGACCCAAAAACCTAGTGCCTCCATCGAAAAAAAAATCGAATACCCTTTCATTGACTTGCATATATTTAAATGTATCATAGATTAAAAATTTTCCAGGAGGTGGTACATAAATATTTAAACAAAATGACTATTGATTCATAATTTTACTATATTTATTCTCCTTTCAAATGTCTCTTTTGCATTCAAAAATGTTTCTATAATTACCTTATAATGAACTTGTCTTCTTTAGGTATAAATGGAAATATAGGAGTTCTTCACATGTCCATGATATCGTATGGATAATTTTTTTTCTTCCAAATATGGACATACGAGACTAGGATAACCCCATTCAAGTGAATTTAATAGAAAAATTATTTGATGTGTATGTCATATCATGTATCTTGATTCAAAGCTATTAAAGGAACTTAGTGATGGAGTGCTCTATTTTATATGACCCATAGTTTTTTAAAATGTTTGAATTATTCATAGTAGATCCTTATATAGATTACGATGAACTAGTAAATCTAGTGTAATGACATGCTAAATGGAGTGATAATTCATGCTTGAGGAGAAAATCATCTACCCTTCAATGTTGTTACATAGCACTATGGGTATTACTGAATGTGTCTTCCATGTTTCTTAAATAATATTTCATAAGAAATATAATATTACTCATAATAATAAGAGATTAAACATCAAAAACCCTAACATTAAATTTGAATTGAAAATGTTTATTTTCAGCCCATTGTCTCTTGCCATGTTGTGATAAAACACATTTAAATACATGAATAAAAAGAAGAGAGAAGATTAAAAAAATTACCATCATACATTGACCATAATTTCATACATTTTGGTTGGCTATGATCCTGCATCAATTTCAGTTCACAAATGTTTAACTCAAGATACCTAAATCTAGACCTATGGAATTTTGAAATTAATCCTTGGCATATATATTGTCCCATTAACCATTTTAAAATAATATTAATAATTATTAGATAAAAAATTCTCATTTATATCTACTATACTCTATTTCACACATGTTATCCATCAACGATATATTAAAATCCTACTTTCGAAATGTAGATCAAATATTTCTACATATGACCACCATCTCCACATTGAAATATGACATTTTTCACTTCACCAGGATAAAGCCAATCATGAAATACAAAAACATAAGAAATGATTCCTTAAGATGATGACTTCATCTTCCTAATCTCTAATTGTCACTTACAAATTATCTAGTTACCCTAGTCAATCTAGTATCCATTAAGATTGAAATTATATTGCAATAATCACATATTAAAACAAATTCACATAACCCATTTGAGTTATATCACATCTTACATATTTGGGGACTATGTATGGGATTGAAAAAATCACACAATTTCCAAATCGCTCTCTTAAGAGTATCATCTCACTCCAACTATTTACTCATCTTACACAACCTAGGCCATTTTGCTAAGGGATACATCACAAAAGATTTCCGTGTGAAGTGGACGTCCTATTAGGTTATTCATTTCCAAAACAAATTGTGATATGTATCTATCACACATACATCGGTGGTTTGATGCCTCTTTAAAGTATTACTATATAAGCATTATAGTGTAAACTTAACTTAATTAGACTAATCCGTTTTTTAGTCCCTTAAAAAAGAAGATGAATACCTAATTCATTGCAAAATTGTGATCAAAACAATTTAGTCATAAAGTAAAGATAAAGACACATAAAAACATGATTCTGTTGGTGAGATCTAGTTAAACCTTCTAGAGAAAATACAACCTATATTGGGAAAAGTCACTCAAGTGACTTTATCTACAACACATGATTGTGTCCTACACTTAGATTAAAACTTTCATATTTTAAGGATAGCTTAATGACACTATAAACACCATTTCCACGAACTCTTAGATTAGTTTCATTTTGTCTCAATAAAAAATTGGTGCAATCCTCTTTAACCCTAACATATGGTTAAATTTTAAGACCCCTTACGAAACCCCCTTGGATTTTGTTGGTGAATTTGTAAATATGTATTTCGAAATCACGATGATTAGGAGTGAAAAATGAAAAGTTATGGAGGTGAATATAAAGTTTAAATGAAGAAACACTAGAAAAATATGATGAATGCCGTCGGGAACCATAGGAAAAATGTAGTTGGCCCAGTTGTCTACATTTTATAATCGGCCACGTCATCTCGCTCAGATGCAAAATATAGTCAGTCTTCTACATTTTGCAGTTGGTCATCTACATTTTATAGTCTCCCCATCGGGCCCGATCGAAAGAAAAATGGAGTAATTTGTATCTGGTCGTCTACTTTTTGCAATTAGTCATTCCGGTCGGCCCATTCGGCCCCATCATCACATCATATTATAGTGACATGCCACAAAATTCCTGGGAATAGGTAGGAAACACATGGGATAGGTTGTGAAATTGTGTAAATTGCATACATTTACCTTGTATATATTTGAACGAATTTAGGACATGGTTGTGTCAAAATTTCAGGAATCGTATTCAATTATTCCTGCGTTCACATTGTTGTTATGCATACAAATGACGATTATGGAGTAGGAAGGAAATAGACTTTTGTGAGATCTTTTTTCCTCAGAGTTCTTGGGAGTTTTATATAGTATATATATGTTCATTGATGATCACAATATTATGCTTTAAACTTGCAACATAATAAACATCATGCATAATTTTGTCTCCCCATTTTTAGTTAGAATGTTGATTATTCCTTTTCCTTTTATAAACAGTGTAATATTTTTCCCAAGAGTAACATCAATATTCACTGACTCATCCAAACTGGAAAATAAATTTAAGTTGCTTGACATGTGATTACTACAACCATAATCCAAATACCAAATATCACATGTAATCTCTTGAGATAGATTACATTCAATAGGCAATAAAGAATGCATTACTTAAGTAGTCCTTGTGCATGCGATAAACATGGAGCTTGGAGTAGATATTCCAACTTTATTTTAATTTTGCATGTTTTGAACATGCTACTTTTTCCTACAATCATAAAGATAGTGAAGAAGTGAAGGACGAAGACCTGGAAGGAATTCACATGCATCGAATAGTTGCACTTCACCAAAGTGTAGGAGTTGCAAGATTAAAGCAAGCAAGCTTTGTAAAGCAATGTGCATGCATATGAGAGCTCAAGATTCAAAAAATGGAGTAGAATGGAATTTCTTGGCTTAGCTTAGGCTTGTCATAGATCAAAGGAGGTGAGTACAAATAGGGGAGTGAATGTGTAACTCCCATGTAAGATAATATTCCTCCATAATGGAGAAGAGGAGTTACTTTCCCAAATGGGAATGTAACTCCTATGACACACTTACACATATGACAGATTTTGTAAGGGAATTTGTCATAACTAAGATGACACCTAGATCCATGTTCACCTAAGTGAGATGACTCACCTGGTGAGGTGGAATAACACTACAAAGTGAAGAAAAATACCACCTACACCAACACCCCCCATTCATCGTAACTTAGGATGAGGTGGAAAGTCAGAAATGAGAAATGGGTCCTGGCACAAATCCTGATGAGGAACCCACGTACAAGAAACTCTCAAAAAGTGGAGTAAAAGGAGAAAACCCAGTGGGAAAAACTCCCCCCCAAAAGAGAGACAAGTCCACTCTCTAATCTAAGA
This sequence comes from Taxus chinensis, assembly GCA_019776745.2. Lineage (NCBI taxonomy): Eukaryota > Viridiplantae > Streptophyta > Pinopsida > Cupressales > Taxaceae > Taxus > Taxus chinensis. Next base: position 626,980,744 of record CM034151.1, read on the forward strand.
AAGATGCCAAAGATGGGTCCCAGCCATAGACGAGCCTATAAAGGTACCCATGTACAAAGAGGCACTCTCTCAGAAAGAAGAAGAAGAGAGAAGAAGAGGGAGATGAGAGGAATATAGAAGATGCCATGGATGGATCCAAACTCTGCAGCTCTAAGAGGTCTCCCAGAAGAATGTCGATCACAAGATCCTCTGCCTCTAAACTGAAGAAGAGCCACCCTCACCAAACTGTGTGCCTGCCCTTAGGAAGGACAAAAATGACGTGTTGGAAGTCTGCCCACTTCACAAAGGAAACCGAAGGCAACAACACGAAGAACTCTGAGTCCGGTCCATGAAAGTGTGACATAGGTCTAGCAAGTGAGTTAAAAGGAACCAAAGGTAATGTCACAAGTGCAAAACTGTCAGAGTATGAAGGGTGAACACCTGTAGAAAGGATGTCCAACTGATGTGAAGGAAACAAAACATCCCCCACAACAAAAAATGGATCCACAAGAAAGGGTGGATCAATGAAGGTATCCGGAAAAGTGGAAGTGGTAAGAGTCCCAGAAGGGGCACTCCAAACAATGGAGATGATGAACTCCTCTGAAATACATGTAGATGGATGAGGAACCTATAGTACATCACGAGTGTACTCTGCAAAAAGATGACTAAGGTCAGAAGATACTTGTCCCAATGAGGGGGCTCAACAAATAGAAGAGTGATGTCAGATAGGTATGAGTCATCCAATGAAGGTAAAGGAGTGAAAGGGGCCTCACATAGTAAAGGTGGAAAAGAGATGGGTGTGATGACTGTATGAGACTAAATAGGAGACTGCTCGATATCTGATGAGATGTGGGATGTGACAACACTCTCTAGGATAGTGAGAGAAGGAGGAGAAGAGTCCTCTGTAGTACTCTCGACATTAGAACTGGGTGCACAATCCTCATCATCAGAAGTAGAACCAAGCGAGTCTATGTCAGTGGAACTACCATCACACGAAGAACAAGAGGAGATGACTGAATCAACAACAACAACAATGGCAACAGTATGTGAAGGGTCTCCATAGAGGGACTGAAGAATGCTCTAGACATGGTGGGGAGTATCTGAGTCTGCCACGTGAAACTAGAGAGATCTGGAGACATGCACCATCAAGTGACCAAAAACATGGTCGCAAGTGTCAAGGAAGTCCTCCAGATGACGATGATCAGTGGGTGCAGGAACTGGCCCAAGTAAGAAGGGTGAAAGACCCTCATGAGCGAAGTAACGTTCCATAGAAGCATGCCACACTGAATAGTTCCCTCTCCCGGTGAGAAGTGGCGGAGGCTGTAAAGTGATCCTATGACACTCAAGTCTGGAAAGAGCACTCTCCATGATGCGGAATCAAAAGTGCAAGGTGCACAAAAGAAAGACGTCAGACTCGGCCGATAATGTGTCTGCATGTAAAAAACCCAAGAGTACTAATGTACGATAAATCATGCAACTTTGACTAAAGAAGCGCTCAAAAGCGAGCAGTAGAGTCAAAAGTTATAGCAAAAATACAATTCCAGCAACTGATGGAAAATGCCAATAAGCTTTGCAAACTGATTTAAAAAGTGCTTGAAATGGGTACAAAGGGTGTCGTGTGGGTACTCGTTGGAAATGGCATCAAATTTTAGGTAGGGTTTGTTTTTCTTGTGAGGGGGGATTAGCCTCCTACCAACCCCGAGACCTCACCCTCCGTCTTCGACATGCATAGGAAGGTTATTAATACAAGCAAAATTAGAGCTTTAAAATTATTACAATGCCAAAAGTGAATGTTTTTCCTCAAAACATTAAAAACAAGGGATTAGTTTTAACCTCCAAACAATGTCTAAAAGGAATGGGCCCAGCTGAGGTGTCAAGCCATGTAGATGCACCGAGTTGTGTAGGGATGGCAGATGTGACTCACTAGTTCAACGTTGCTCAATGGAAGGCTGTTACACGGCCACATGCACGAGTTGCTACAAAGTTCCAAGACCACGGTATAACAGTTGAGCAAGACCACGTGTTGTCTAGCTGAGCTGTGTGTGAGCCACGTGAGGTCATTGTAGGAGCTTTATTGACACGTTACGGGGCATACAACGAAGTCGGTCACTGAGGTAGGTGACGGCCTAACCGAGCTGAGTTGGTGAGTCAGACTGTGGTAGAGAGGCCACACCATGAAGCAGCAAGCCAGAAGGTAAGTAGCCCGAGCCTCAGGGCAGTAGAGAAGTCAGAGAAAATGTGCTAAGGGGAGGCCACATGTCATATACCAACAGAAGCGTTGAAGTAGTAGCGAACGGTCGAATGGTTATGGGAATCCACAGGTCTCCACGTCCACGCAAGCTTAGCAGAGTAACGTCCATGGGTAGAGATCCCTCTGGATAGCTAGGAGGCAGTGAAATGACTCGACAATGGATGTGCAGAGTTCCACCATGAGCAACACACTGAGCTGAGTACCAAAAAATCATGCACGAGCACAAGGAGTTTAGAATGGCCAATCCTAAGATCCAGAACTTTGAACCATGTCTCAACGCAGGTGTAAAGTAATGGACTAGGTCTCAACGACAGTGAACAACCTGAAGCAACAAACATGCACACCAGCCCGAGCCAAAGAACTGAATGTAATCGATGGCCAGGCCGAGTTGCAGGAGAGTCTAGTTTGTAAAAACAATGCACACAGTAGGACACGATCGAGCCAACACAAAAGAAAACGCAACGATCTGGAGAAAATGAACACTGCCTAGAATGCATAGTGGAACACCATGTTCAAACTAGAGATGAGCAGGTTCTGAGTTGCTCGCAGCGAGCGTTGGATCAAAGATGTGAAGCACCTCGCAGATTTTTAGACCAAGTCACATAAGAGAGTTAAGGATAAACGTAGGAGCTAGTTAGAGAGCTAGGCAGCGAGTTGGCTCCTGCAACACATTAAACCCAAAAACATACACCCACAAGAATATCAAAATATGCAAGTAAAGCACATGCAAAAGTGAGAGCTTGCACAAGCAACTACACGGTGGAGCAACAATGGCGAGTAGTGTGATTCCAGTCCCTGAGCTTTGATACCATGAAGGAGTGAAGGATGAAGACCTAGAAGGAATTCATGTGCATCGAATAGTTGCACTTCACCAAAGTGTAAGAGTTGCAAGATTAAAGCAAGCAAGCTTTGTAAAGCAATGTGCATGCATATGAGAGCTCAAGATTCAAAAAATGGGGTAGAATGGAATTGCTTGGCTTGGCTTAGGCTTTTCATAGATCAAAGGAGGTGAGTACAAATAGGGGAGTGAATGTGTAACTCCCATGTAAGAGAGTATTCCTCCATAATGGAGAAGAGGAGTTACTTTCCCAAATGGGAATGTAACTCCTATGACACACTTACACATATGACAGATTTTGTAAGGGAATCTGTCATAACTAAGATGACACCTAGATCCATGTCCACCTAAGTGAGATGACTCACCTGGTGAGGTGGAATAACACTACAAATTGAAGAAAAATACCACCTACACCAATAGATAGTGCCCATATGTCTTACAATAATGACATTTCAGATGATACTTATCCTTTCTATGACCATGACTGTGTTCTTGACTATGTCCTCTTTCAAAAAAAAATTGGACCGTTGTTGCTTCGTCTAGATGAACTTCTTCCTTGTCCTCTTCCATGAATTCCTGATGTCTGAGATGAAAATACTTGATCTATAGATGCATGTGATCTATTCAACCTCTATTCATAATTTATTAGTGATGCATGCAATTGAAAAATAACTTAGATCCTCAGTTTTTTCAATAGCTCCCTAGAAAATTTAGTATATTTTTTATTTGGTTATATCATATTTAAATAAACTATCTTTTTTTATCATTTTTTAAATCCAACATTTAATACTCAACCTACAAACACTATTACTTTATATTTTTAAATACAAAAACATATTTATATATAACTACAATGGAAATAATTAAAAATAACTTGAAAACATGAAAGTAGAATTTCATCTGCCAATACTTAAATTCATATCTATTAAGGACATCAACACAAAATAAGACTACTATATAAATTACACTTTCATAAAAGCTTCCATGTAAGAAAGTAGTACTGGATTGAAAGTATATTTTGGCCTCATTATGCAATATCTATATAAATAACAATTCTCTAAAGTTGAAGTTTAGCAACACAATGACAACTGAAAACCAATCTTTCACCATAGTCCCAAAACATCATAAAATTGATGGAGATAATCTCACATGCATTATTCACATGAATGCAAATTACATTCAAAGGGATGAAAAATGTAAAAAAAGAGGAAAACCCAATAAACATCTATTTTAAATTTCAAGCTTGAGTATTTGTAGGGGAATAGGTGATACTTAAACAATCATTGATGATTGAGCCACTCTAGCAGTTGGCCATATGAGTGAAAGGCGGATTTTATTTGTAATTGAAAAGAGGGATTTTTAAGTTAAAACATATGAATTAAATACCTGCATGTCCCATGCCTATTCCGCAACTTATTAAAAATGTGGGAATTAAATTTTTTCATGTCCCACACCTATTCCTAGGTTTAGATTGTTCCTACCTAAATAATATATGTTATGTGCACTACCTTATACACAAATGAAAATAGGGTTCCATACATAGTTACGATTAGGGGTTTCATACAAAATTGGGACCAAAGTATCTCTGTAGCTATAAGGGCAAAAAAATAGGGTTTGTCTCCAGCCATGAGACATATAATTTTTACACATGTGTACAATATGGATGAAGTAGACCTTGGAATTAAATACATGCATGTCCCACGCCTACTCCTTGACTTAGTAAACAAGTGGGAATTAAAACCTTACATGTCTCACACCTATTCCCTAACCAAGATTATTCCTACCCAAATAACATGTGCTATGTGCTCCATTTCATACGCTAATGTGATTAGGGTTTCATACAAAAATGAGATTAAGGATTTCATACACAACTATAAATAGGGTTACTTTGTAGCTATCAAAAAAAAGGATAGGGTTTGTCTCTAGCCATGAGGCATGTATCGTTTTCAGGTGTAGATGATGTAGGTGAAACCTTGGAAGTTTGAAAGATGATGCAATGTTATTTTGGCTAGTAAGATTCTTGGGAGGGAGATCTGCTGAGATGACAACCCGGAAACTAAAATTATTCTCACGGGATCAAGTAGTGAGGATGCGTAATAGGAATGTTCAAGGAAGATGAAGACACAAATCAAAGGTAATAAATAAAAAGGCCACGAATGACATATACTTCCAAAGAAACTGCAAAACTCAAGTTATAGATATCCATTTTTTCATAAATTGAGGAGTTGATTAGCCATTGTTGGATCAAATAGCCACGGGATTCGTGCATGGTCATTCAAAAGCCTCACAAATCTGGATTAGGAAATTTTTGTTTCTAACTTATTGTCGAGGAGAATGTTTTTGTATTCTTGTTGTACATGTAATGCCTTCCCCTTGCAGATAATGGACTTGTGGAGGTGAGGTTCAAGTTACAGTGTTTCATCAAAATCATTCATTGATTGTGCACTCTATCTCAATTTCAATCTTACCTTGCCCAATAAAAACAAGAATATAGAATCTCTTCGACTACCTCTTTTTGAGACTTCTTTGTAGTTTAAGTAAGTAGTCATTTTTTGCTATGAGATTGTGATTGGAGCTGAGATGTGAGTTTTTGCAAAAGAGATCAATGCTTCTTTTAATCCCAAATACGTTAAGAGTCTAGTTATTGATACATCCGAGTCCAAAGTACAAGTAAGATTGATATTGACATGATCATGATAACTCTAATACCAGTAATCACCTAAAAATGTCTTGTCTTCGACCACACTGGGAAAATATGGCGGCTCCATATAAATATGAGAAAGCTTGTTAGAGATGTCGTATCTATAGGATGATCTCTTCATCTCCACGCTAGCCATCACCATGACTAACAGTTGTTGGTACAAAAATAAGAACCTTTTCACAATAATTTGTATGGACTAAAATGCTTGTAATAGGTGCACCCAGGGATGAGATTTGACAGGCAAGGCTGCCCATCAATGGAATTTTTTAGGACAGGCAAAGATATTTTACTCCCTATCCTTATGTACTAAAATCTATGTTCTTTCAATAAATTTTCTGAACAGATTTTAGTAAAGAACGTTAATATTAATAAAATATATTTTATTACTACATAAGAATGTATACTTCTTAATAAATTTGACAATTTTTAAAATGTAATGCCTATTAATAAATGACAGGTAGAAACTAACACAAACTGCCAAATACGTTTTTAAAATACCCAAAAACGGGTGGGACGGGCATCAAATCTTAGCTCTGGGTGCACCGACTTATAACATTATGAAACCCCTCTGCGACCATGCGAATTGAAAATTCTAATCACCGCCTCTTGCAAACAAGGCCCACCCTTTGGGTCCACTTCTATGCCCACAACCTCATGTAGTGGGTGCCTAAAATCCTTGCATCCCTTAGTTAGATTCGTAAGACCCCTCAACAAGAGATAAGCCGTCATGGCCAACTCATATGCGTTGGTGACCAGGTGCTACTTTAGCATCAAAAAATAGCCGATATCCATTAATAGCAGCAAGTTATTTGCATCCATCAGATCCTCTCTAGGGTCCAGTAGTCCCTCACCTCGGCGATTCCATCACCACAGGTCACATTCTCGTTAATCCTCTTGACGAGTGTTTCAGCCACATGGAGTTACGCCTCCATGATATGCTATGCTATGTTTAAAGAAACCATGAATTTGACATCAAAGTTATAAGATTTTATGGGGACTTCCACTAGACTTGGGATATATACTACAAAAATGTAGTTGAAGCCCCTTGTAAAATAACCTCAATTATATCTAAACATACACATATTTTTAACAACTCTTATAAATCAATTTTGAACTTGTTCTCACTAAAAAAAATCTATGGACAATCTTCCATTGCTATAATGATTTACAGGGTTCCTAAAGAATGTTTGCCCATAAGGAGGATTTTCTGCAAGCATGTTATATGGGAATGTAAAGTGGCTTGCCCCTATATCTAAGGTTGAATCCCCAAAGTTAAATACAGTAGGAAAATCACATCTATAGTCATACATTGGTAGTAACAATTCCAGAAATATTAAAAGTTAAATGCCTTGTTCCACAACCCTAAGCCAAATGGAAACATATAAGCTTCATTAATTCTGAGCAATAGACAGTTGGACTATGTACAACATTATTTATGGAATAAGTACAAGCAGAAGAAAATGGGAGAGGCTATTTATGCCCTGTCATAATTGTTTGCTATGTTAAAATTATAGAAAAACTATATATTTCTCATATAGCTCAATGTGATCGGTTGAAGGAAAAATAGTTACTTAAATTAATGATAAATTCAAAAATATGACTATAAAAATATTTTATCCAAAGAAAATAGAGGAATAAATTATTTTAGCAAAGAAATAAAAATCTATTTTTCAGAAAACATTAGTTAAAGTATAACAAATTTCAAATGAAGAGATATTATTGGTTTGCAAGGGTCAAAATATTTGTTAATTGAAACCTATATAATCTCCGATAGGATAAAAACAAGAGAATTAATGCTTAAGAAATGTTCAATGAAGACAAAGACATGAATGTAAGATAAACAAATAAAAATGTGAGAATTAAATACATACATGCCCCACACTTATTCGACAAGTTACATTGTTCCCATCCAAATAAAATTTGCTATATGCTCTAGTTTCATATGCAACATGCACACAAATGCAATTCATGTTTAGAGCGACCGACATTAAAAATGAAGAAAACCGAACAAATGTTGTTTTCAATTTCGAGCTTAGTGTATTGTATGGGAACATGGGATGCACACAAAACTATCAATACAATAATCGAGCCACATAAATAATTGGGCTTTCCACTTATAAACACACCTTTGGGCGTAATAACTTTTAGCGGAAAACATGTACGGATATATTATATATTAGGAAAACATTATTTGCATGGGTTTTAAAAGCAATAAATAATAAAACACATTACACTTGTTCACAGATTCGGTAGAAGTCTTACATTCCTTATAAAATGAAACATTTGCTGACAAGGATTCCTGGGTTTGAATAAGTCGGGTAGATTTCAGAGATAAGAATTCCATTCCGCTCCATAACTTGTAATATATATAAGCAAGTGGTCTTATCAGTGCAGGTTTTGGAGCAGCAAAACTGTTGACTACCCCTGCGAATGCTACATTACACAAACATCCCTTGTTTTGTGAAAGCTTATAAGAACATAACCACTATTTGTTGAGGAATCAAACAGACTTCTCGTTGGACTTCATTGAGCAAATTCTTTTCAAAATATACATAAAACAATTTTAAATGTGAAAGATCGCGTGAATAAAAGAAAATATCACTATGAAAGTTTAGAATAAGGGATTAAGAAAACCACCTAATAATTTTCAATAAAATCTAACAGTTGCTATGTACTAGCACTTCCTTGCAAATCCTTATAACAGCTAATATGTAGAACTTTCACTGTCACACACCAATTCTATTTCACTAGTATTGTTATTGCGTACCAAATTTGATAAAGTTGTTGTTAAAGCAGAGGTTGATGTTGCTCTTCCCATGAGAGAACTTCTGAGATTCTCCAATGCTCTTCCCACGTCTCTCATAGTTGGTCGTTCGTGCGGAGATTCATTTGTGCACAGCAAGCCAACATGTATGAAAGAAATTAAGCATCTATTTTCATCCATGTTCAAACTCCTCCACAACCTGCCGTCAACAATGTCCATTAGCCTATTTGGAAACGCTGAACTCACCCACTTTTGCAGGTTCAAGTCTCCCACAAACATGGCTTCAGTTGGCCTCTTCCTTGTAACCATCTCTAACAACAAAATTCCATAACTGTACACATCCCCCTTTATAGAAACTCTTCCACTTAGTCCATACTCTGCAAACAATCGTTAGTGATATCTTTAGTTCCTGATTATTGTTGGAGAAAAGGAAAATAGTTTTGATATGAAAGAAAATAAATGTTTACCAGGAGCAATGTAGCCGATAGATCCTCTAACAGAAAATGTTGTACTCAATGAATCCATGGAATTTGTAGAACTAGTAAATCTTGATATACCAAAGTCAGTTACAAGAGCCACCATGTTGGCATCCAGAAGCACATTGCTGGGTTTCAAATCACAGTGCACAACTTGGACAGGAGAATCATAATGCAGATATTCCATGCCATGAGCCACATCTATGGCAATGTTCAAACTCTCACTCAACCCCAATCTACAAACATCCTCTTCTTGGATACCGTCAGGATACAAATATTTTTCCAGGCTCCCATTAGATGCAAACTGAAGAACCAAACCTTTGAAGTTTAGGTATGAACATGCACTTATGACTCTAATGAGATTTCGGTGTCGAATCCTCCCCAACACTTTGCACTCTGCCTTAAAACTTTTCTGACCTTCTTCGTTGGGAGAGCTGAGAACTTTGATAGCAACTATCTTGGCATCCCTTAAAACCCCTTTATAGACCGATCCAAAGTTACCCACTCCAAGCAAATTTGACTCATTAAACCCATTTGTTGCAATGAACAGATCCTGATATGTAAACTTCGGATACCCCAGTCTTCTGGACAAAATACTTGAGAGATCAAAATGCTGTCTCAAAAATTTTCGCCTCCACATTATTCCTAAGATTAAAGAGCATAGTACAAATGCAGTGACACTAGCAGCTGATAGAATCAATTTTTGAAGTAGTGAAAGTTTTCCTTGTCCCTGTTTCTGACATGCAGGTAACAAGTATTTTTGTGGACCGCAGAGTCCCGGATTTCCCATCAATAATGATATTACACTTTTATTTGGGAACAAACCCTGTTCAGGAATTATACCTGTCAAATTGTTGAAACCAAGATTAATGTAGCGAATGGCTTTTAGTTGTTCAAGGGACATGGGTATTGCACCTGATAGAAAATTGGAGGAGAGATCAACACTCTCCAGATTTTGTAATTTGCTAATTGCATCTGGTATCAGACCTGTAAGAGCATTGTTAGAAAGATTAAGATTCTCTAGTGCTACGCAATTTGCTAGCACACTTGGAATCTCTCCATGAAGCCGATTGCCAGAAATGTCTATTGCTTGAGCACTTACAATCTTACTTATCTCTACGGGAATGGGTCCCTGTAAAAAATTCCACGACAGATTCAAATAGAATTGAATGTTTACAAGACTGGCCATAACTTTTCCAGGTATATTGCCCCTCAATTCATTGTGAGAGAGGTCAAGCAGTTCTATATTGGGACATGCACTTAAACCAGCAGGTATCTCCCCTGAGAAGTAGTTGTGATGAAGAAAAATCCTCCGTAGCTGTTGGAGACTACCAAGTGAATCAGGAATTCTGCCAGATAGCTTGTTGTGACTGACATCTAACAATCCCAGACGTTGCATCTGACCGATCCCATCTGGAATTCTTCCTTCTAATGCGTTGCTGTACAAATACAATCTTTCCAACTTCTGGAAATTTTTAATTCCAGAGGGAATGCGGCCACTTATAAGATTATGACCGAGGTTCAACTCTGTCAGGTAGGTAAGATTGGTAATCTCCTGAGGTATCTGTCCGCTTATGTTGTTAAATTGTAAATCTAGACTAGAGAGCTTTGAAGAAAGCTGGCCTATGGAGGGAGGTAAAACACCACTCAGAAGATTATGTGACACGTCTATCCATTCCAGGTGGGAACAATTGCTTAGAGCAGTAAGAAAAGGCAATAAGTTGTGGTTGCCTGCACTAATAAATCGATTACTGGTGTAACAAAATTCTTTTGAGCAGGAGCAACTTACCCAACTCTGTAGGCAGCATACCACTCAGCCTGTTGTCATTTACAAAGAGTCCATTGAGTTTGGAGCAATTTCCTATGGAATTTGGTATTTTTCCACTAAGCTGATTTCCCCATACTGAAAGGGATTGCAAATTGGTGAGCTTGGTACCAAAGTTCCCATGGAATGGGGCCTGTGAGATAATTTCTTGACAGGCTCTAAGTCAGTCAAGGAAGAGAGGTTTCCTGTAGAGGAGGGAATAGTGCCTGACAACTGATTAGTATCAAGGTAGAGTGTTTGTAGCTGGGTGAGGCTGCCCAATTCAGCAGGAATGGGGCCTGTGAGATAATTTGTTGACAGCTCTAAGTCAGTCAAGGAAGAGAGGTTTCCTGTAGAGGAGGGAATAGTGCCTGACAACTGATTAGTATAAAGGTCGAGCGTTTGTAGCTGGGTGAGGCTGCCCAATTCAGCAGGAATGGGGCCTGTGAGATAATTTGTATGACAGTGCTAAGTCAGTCAAGGAAGAGAGGTTTCCTGTAGAGGAGGGAATAGTGCCTGACAACTGATTAGTAAAAAGGTAGAGCATTTGTAGCTGGGTGAGGCTGCCCAATTCAGCAGGAATGGGGCCTGTGAGATTATTTATTGCCAAGTCCAAGACAATTAATGCAGAGAACGTTCCCTATAGAATGGGGAATTGTACCTGTGAGATAGTTTGCTCCCAAGTAAAGTAACTGTAGATGTGGCAACAGCCCGAGCTCGGCTGGAATATTCCCCTCCAGTCGGTTATAAGAGAGTACCAAGTCTACTAAATTGCGGCACTGGCAGAGACTGGATGGAATGTTTCCTTGAAATTGGTTGGCATATAATAGGAGTTCACGGGCTGTGGAAAGGCACCCTAGTTGAGATGGAATATGACCATGAAGGGCGTTATTAGAGAGATCGAGTGTCCGAAGAGCAGAGAGATTCCCAAGCAGAGGAGAGAGAACGCCCTCCAAACCGCTGCTTGATAAATTAAGGTCAACAACTCTGTGCAGTTGAGGAGTAGAGCTGCAAGCAACGCCAGTCCAGTTGCAAAAGGAGATATTTGGGGACCAATTTCCCAGTGAGTTTTTGGGATCAAAAGTGATGCCCACTTTGAACGCCAAGAGCGAATGTTGGTCGAAAGCATTATTATTGAGGGATGCACCTGCTGGAGTTGAGAATGAAAACAGCAGCAGCAGAAGTATACTTGCAAAATTTCCCATTTCTTTAAAACCAAAAGATCACAATATTAGTAGAAATAGCTAATATACTTGCAAAGCTAAGACCGATAGAATTTATAAGAATTTGTGAGGAGGAATGGAAAGTATTGAGGTACGAATATTATTTCTTGATATGGTAGAATTTGTGTGGACGCTAAAGCATAGTTTGGAGTGTACTTTTATTTGACGTACCAATATTTACACGGCTCCGTTGGATCAGAGGTTCCTTTGACATGTTAATTAGTAAAAAAATCGTCGGCCATGAATTGTGGTTGAATAAAATGGAAAGTTTACGAATATTTACATAGTGGTATGGAACCTGTTGAATTTTCTGCCAACGTGTTGGACTTTCTGCATGAAACATTTTTTTATTGACCACATTTTACAACTTTGAAACCTTCGTTGACACGTCGAACCACAATTAAAAAAGTAGGCGAGAGTTGGGCCTCCTCATTATTGTTGTGGTGTCCTGGATACTTAGGATTGCTGTCATATTATTATTTAAAATTAATGTTATAATCGGTTCTATAATTAAAAAATAAAAATAATACAATCGTACGAGAAATGTTCGTTTTTCTTCCCTTTTATATTTTTATTGAGATTTGGGAATAATGACACCAATATCCACATAAACATGTCTATGGGAAATATTTTACTTTCATCTGGCGCAAGGAAACATTTTACTTGATGGAACAAATTTTCTAATAACCATTCCTTACAAATTTTCATTGTATATTTTCATGACATTGTGCACGTAGTTGTCAATTAAAGCATTTCAAACAAATAGAAATTGACAAGACATGGATCATTTTTTATGATTTTATTCGTTTTTCATCCATATGAAATGGGTAGCCATCGAAAATGGCAGGATGAAATTTTTTAATATCACATGTATTTTTAAATAGTCTTCTTTAAATATAATATACAAATCTTAAGGAAAAAATAAAAAATATAAGTATAGGATGTAGTGTCCGACAAAATATACAGAATATTAATAAAAAAATGAAATGAATGTGTTTGGTTTTAGAAGTGATGGTGGCGTGGAGGCAGGACAATTGGTGAAACTTAATGGTATGGATGGATTATGGCAGGCAGCTACGCATAAAACACGTTTTGTCCAGTAATCAATACTCCCTTACAACACTCATCCTCCCATCATGTGTCAAATCACAAGCTTTAAACAGGTATGGGCACCCTATGCAACTTGAAGACTGTCATTTTCCTTGCATCATAATACGAGAACTTTTTTTGGAGAATCCAAAGGCATTTAACCACATTGAAATCCAAGTTAATGTTTCAAATTTTAGCAGTATTTGAAAGAGTTGACGAATCATATCGGAAACTGTTCACCACGATGAAGTTGCACTCTGGTTGAATCGTAATGACTCCAACGTAATCACAAGGAAGAATCGATCAACAACTGAATAACTTGCATAACAGAAAAAAGCTTGCACATGTAGAGAAAGATAACGGAGTGTCTTGGCATACTCATAAATCAGAAGTGAAAGGGTACATATAGGGTGTTGAGTAACCCTAATGCATGACTCAATAGTGAACCCTAAACCTAACCCATGTGAGATGACCCTCTATATGTGAGTGGAGGACACATAGGATAACTCACACCAACATCCCCCTTCATCGAAGCTAGGGTAGCGGCTATGATGAGTCAGACTGAAAGAGAAGACACTCCTAAACAACTAAGAAAGATGTGTCGATGGGGCCCGACAACTAAAGGCTTGATAAGGTGCCCATATACAAACAACATCTTCCTAGAAGAAGAAGAAGAAGAAGAAGAGGACTATATAGCCCGAAGAATATGAACAGCTGCATAAGACCTCACTCCAAGAAGAGACCGCAAGTGAAGAAACTTCACCTCAGTAAAGGGCTTGGTGAATATATTTGTAGTATGATCAGCTGTCTGAATGTACTGAATGTCGATGATACCATCATGAATAAGCTCTCGAATGAAGTACATATGGATCTCAATGTGCTTCGTCCGTTGATGCTGAACTGGATTTCTACAAATAGAGATAGTGCTTGTGTTATCACAGTAGAAAATGGTAGGGCGCTGAAGGTGGATGCCAAACTCTATCAAAATACTCTGTATCCAAATAGCTTTATGTGGCAGCGTTAACTACTCCTCTGTATTCTACCTTTGTAGATGATATCGCAATTGCATTCTGCTTCTTGTTAGACCAACTAATAGGACCCGAACCAAGAGAGAAATTGTAGCTAGAAGTAGATTTCCAATGATCTAAGTCATTGGTCCAATCAGAATCTGTGAACCCAATCAAGTCAATATCTACCCCTCCATGATAGTGAATGCCATCAGTATAAGTGCCATGAACATAATGAAGGATCTGTTTAGCTTCTTTCCAATGCAGCTCATGTGGCTCCTGCATGAATCTGGACACGATCCCAACAACATATGATAAATCTGGTCGAGTGTGAGTCAAGTAAATCAAGCTCCCTACCAACTTTCGATAAAGAGTACCATCAACCAAGGGAGTAGAGCAATCTAAAACCAACTTAACCCCGAAAAGAAAAGGAGTAGGAGAAGACTTGCAATCGAACATCTAAAAATGAGCTAGTGAATCAAGATCATACTTAGGTTGCGAAATCAAAATTCTCGAGTCAGATTGTGAAATCTGGATCCCAAGGAAGTAATGAAGCAGACCTAATTCATTCATGGAAAACCTGTTGGCCAAGGCGATCTTAACAGAATCAATAATAGAGGAAGAGTTGCCTGTGATCAACAAGTCATCAACATAGAGAACAAGAATGAGTATGGAGTCATCTTGCCGTAGAATATAAACATTTGGATCAGAGTGACACCTAGTAAACCCTGATGTAAGTAAAAAGGAGTCCATCTTGGCATACCAAACCTGAGGGGCTTGTTTAAGGCCATAAAGAGACTTATTTAACTTACAAATGAGGGAGGGATCTTGGACATAACCCAGAGGTTGTTCCATATAGATATCTTTCCTCTAGGTCACCATGAAGGAAGGCACTCTTAACGTCCATTTGATGGACTTTCCATCTGTTTACTATGGCAATGGCAAGGGTCAGTCGAATAGAAGTCATCTTCACAACCGGAGCAAAGGTTTTAGTATAATCAACCCCAGATATCTGGGAGAAACCCTTAGCTACTAATCACGCTTTAAACTTTTCGACGTCTCCATCTACTCCATACTTTGTTTGAAACACCCACTTACACTGAATGATTTTTCTTCCTTTCGAAAGAGGGGTGAGATCCCAAGTATCGTTCTTCATGAGAGAGGAATACTCCTCATCCATGGTAGAATCCCACTCAGGAATACCAGAAGCCTCCTCAGAAAGACTGTGGATCAGAAGCAGAGGTGAAGAAAGAGTGGGGTCCAATGAAATCTGAGTGAGTACATCTCGTATCTGAAGTATCTCTAACTAAATCTCCAGCACTTTGTAAAGTTTTCCTAGCCCAAAGAGAACCAGGAGGATCAGGCTCAAATTTGGAAGATTCTTCACTTGAGTGAGAAGGGACATAGTCCTCGTCATTACTACTGTCAGAATCAAAAGACTCAAAGGTCTGATGGTCGGGAGGATCAGGAAGAGGAGCACACTCAACAACATCATCATCTGATGAGTCAGAATCTGAATTAGTGAGCTGAAGAACCTCAATAGGTGGAGAAGTAGAAGTCAAAGAAGACTCATCGAACTTAACATTTCTCTCAATATACAGCTCATGAGAAGTAGGATTCATGAATCGATATCCCTTCACGCCATTAGGATACCCTACAAAGATACAAGGTTTGGATTTTGGTTCCAAAGCCTTCTTGGGAATCCAAGCCATAGCCTTGGATCCGAAGACTCAAAAGTGCTCAACATCAGGCTTGCATCCAAACCAGGCTTCAAAGGGTGTCATCCCTCTTACTGCCTTGTGTGGAACACTGTTCTAAATGTAATTTGCACAATTCACTGCTGCGGCCCAATACTGCGGAGGAAGAGACTTCGAGTGAATCATAAAAGTGGCCATCTCCTTCAGAGTACGGTTCTTTCTTTCTGCAAAGGGCTATAAGCAACTGTATGCTGCAAAGAGATCCCTTTAGAAGTACAGAAATCCATGAACCTATTGTTTACATATTCACCTCCATTGTCGGTTTGAAGAACCTTGATAGACCATTCCTCCTATTTCTCAGCAAGAGCCTTAAATTCTTGAAAATTCTCAAAGACTTCAGACTTAAGCTTAAGAAAATATACCCAACTATATCGCGAATAGTCATCAATGAAGGTTAGCACATAAAGAGCTCTAGTAAACGAAGGAGAAGGAAATGGACCAGAAATATCGCTGTGAACAAGATCCAAGGGACAAGTAGCTCTCCAGGCTTTTCCTTTGTCAAAGTTCTTTTCAGGATGCTTTCTAAGGGTACAACCCTCACAAAGACCCTTAGAAAACTTGACGCGGTGTAACCCGTTGACCATTTCGTTTTGGCTCAATTTTTCAAGGTAGTGATAATTTAGATGTCTGAAACGCTCATGCCATAGCTTACTAACCTCATTTTCATGAGTTAACAAGGCAGTGGGCGTAGAATCAGAAGTAAAGTGGGAAAAGGTATATAACCGTGAACAGTGATCCGCCTTTCCCTAATCCATTGTAGTGTCATCATTAAGCTCACGAATAATCACCGAGTTAGGAACAAAATCCACTCACATTCCTTCACCAAGGTGAGTAATTTGGTAAACTGATAGGAGATTGGTAGAGAGATCAAGAACACTCAACACTTGGTTGAATGTTCCCCCATCCATCTCTATCAATCCACTACCGGAAACTGACATTGTCGCGTCATTACCCATCATGATTTGGGACATTCCACAATCCTCGATGTTAGAGAACTCAACATGCGAATAACCCATGTGGTGCGAGGCACCCAGAATCTATAATCCACATCGATGAAGGAGAAAATCTAGCTACAAGGGCCTTTCCTTTCTTCTTATTAGATTTAAAACCTTTTGTAGTGGAAGACTCAACCTTCGGAGCATTTTGTTTGATAGACTCAGGAACACCTATTTTATTTTTCTCAAGTATTTGCGTAAGTTGATCAGATTTGTTTTCTCATACATAGATGCTCTTTATGACCAGGCTTCTTCTAATAAGAACACAAATACTTGTCTTTTCTGTGCTCTAGGCTCAGAAGTTGAAGTGTTTGTGTTATTTTTAGTATTGGTCTTGATTTCCTTCTTAGGTTGATCCCTTTTTTTTCTTCTTTTCAGTCTTCTTTTCCTTACTAGTACTTGCTACAAGGGCATGTGAATTGGACTTGAGAGATCCCATTTGAATGACTTTGTCTTGTTCTTGAATGATTTGGGATGAAAAATAGTCAAAAGAGGGCATAGTCCAAGTATCGCCCGAAGCAACTTTTGTAGCGTAAAAAGTTGACACGAACACAGAATATTCAGGACTTAACTTAAAGAGAATCGACAAGATCAATTGAGAATCTTTTTGTTAGCACAAATTCACATCACCCCCAAATGAGTTATGGATACGCTTTTCTAAGATAATGTCATTTGGTGTGATTACACAACATTGAGCTTTCCCAAAGTGTGGGACCTTTGCAATTGGGGAAAGCTCTCCAGAGAAGGTTGGTTCCTCTTCCTAAACTACCTGCCACAAGTTATTCCAGTGTAGGACAAGCTAATCCTAAACCTAATCTAACTTCCAAGGAAACAAGGAGAGGAAGAAAACAAGGAAAAACTGCATGAAAAATGAGAGCCTACACTAGAACGGTGATGCACCAGAGAAGGAGAATGCTGGTCATCTAACCAAACTGCCATGAAATGAACAGAGGTGAGCAATGAAGAGGATGAACAATTGCATCACAGGCCAAAGATCATATTCACACATAAAATGTTTCAAACCCAACAAAAATAGCTCCCATATTTGCAAATGAGCATCCAAAACATGCACAGATACCCTGCAATTAAGAGAGGTAAAAAGGGACAATCAAAACGAGAAAAGGATGGACAAACGCATCACAAAACACGTTTTTTATTGCTCCAGAATTCACACAGTACATCATTCATGGGAAAGAGGAGAAAAATTCCATTTACAGAGTAGGGGAGGAGGTTAGAACTCCATTTTCATCCCAGGAGAAGAAAGAGAGAGGGGGCAGAAGGAACAACAACCAACTCCTTCAAAATGAGCCAAAAAATGGCATATATCAATGAAAAACAAATTCCAAGAAGGAGAAATGCGGGAAAGTTGAAGTGAAGGTTTAACCACCAACAAAAATCATCAAAATGGCATGGGTAGCATCACAAATCTTTTTTTCGATGCATTTTTCCATGCTGGAGAAGAAACAAGTGCCATACTTCATCAATTTTGGTGGTTGGGGGTTGGTTCTCATAATATTTTCATGTCAGGGACGTTTCTTATAATATCTCCCATCAATCTCCATCAAAATTTAAAATTGGAGAGTCCATCATGTAGAGAATTTCAATAGCTTTACATTGATATCAAAATCTCGAAAATCCAAGCTCTGGATCGAAAGATATGGCCCTCTGAAGTTTTAGGGAAAAATTAGGGCAAAAATTGCATTCGCAGGCAAAAATTTGATTTTTACCCCTTTTTCGCAATTTTGGAAAATTTTCCCAAAATTCTCCGTGGCCCCACTACTCTGAGACATGTGGCACTCTCTGATTGGTCGGTAGGATTGAAACCAACATTTTACCTTTCGAGGTGAATATGCAAATTTTTCCATAGCCTCCCAATGGTCCGCCCATGCATTGATGACATGTCCTTGAAATGAAACATGGCGTTCTCTGATTCGTCGTGGAGATGCGGTTCCATTTCTTCTCTTATGCCTTTTGCAAAATGAAAAAAGTCAAAAATCCTTCCATTGCCTCACTTCCCGCCGCTTCTCTGGACATGTGGCACCCTATCATTGGTTGGTGGGGATGCACTTCCAAGTTTTCCTTTCAGAAATTTTGACAAAAAGGCCAAAAAACTTGAAGTCCCTCCGACACTTTCCACTCCGCCTTGACATGTGGCATTACTCCATTGGCTGGGGGCCTTAAACATTTCTTTTCCTTTGAGGGCTCATAGGAGGGAAAATGAATTTTGTGCTTTTAGCCCAAAAAGTGCTAAGTTCTCAATTTCTTCCTCCACTCCACCGGTCCGAGCCTCTTTGGCACAAAACTCTCCCAAGCTCCACGGGCCAGCCTTGGGAAAATTTCCCCTCCAAACTCCACCAAGCCATAACTCAAAAAATACAAGGAGTTAGGAGGACTTCTTTACCTTTCTGGAAAGGGGAAGAAAAATCCTATCTGATGAAGGCATTTCCAAAATCGTTTGAGTGCCTAAAATGTGTGAAAATTGAAGTTGAAGCACAAGGAATGAAAGAATGAAGGCAAGTTATCCAAAATAAATAGGGGCTCATTTTGGATAACAATTTTGGCGACTCAGAGGGGTCATCTGCCTGTTAGATGAATGATTAGTGGCCTTTTGAAGTATCCATTGGGCATGGAGTCAAGCATGATAACCAAATTTGATCTGAACTATAAAAATCTGACCTCTGAGCCACTTGGAAACCCACTAAAACTTGGAGTTGATATTCACCAAAATCCACTGAATGCACTGTGCAAGAGCAACCAAAATAGCACCAAACAACTATGTAAAAAATTTGAAATCATACATACCCCAATTGGCATATGCAAAGTGTGCACAAGAAATTTTTCTCCTGAAAACAAATGTACCTACACTACTCTAACCAAGAGCAAAGGGAGCTCAAACAAAGCCTGCAATTGGCAGGGAGAAATAACTTCCCTTCCTCAAAAATGACAGCTGTACAACTGATTTGGAATTGAACATGGCTGGTTGGATGAGTGAAAAACTAACTACAAGCTGATCTTCCACCCAAATCATCAAGGTGTCAATTGAAAACAAAAAAAAATACCTCTTTTATTTTCTCTGTGTTTGGACTGAAGAAGAATTACAGTTTATCCTTGGTACTTTGCATATCATCCTCATGCTTAGAAGTAAGCATGACTGGTGGAAACTCCTCTTTTGGCTCCAATGAAGCCAAATACCTTATTGGGCAAGGTATGATCCATTTGATATGCCCATAGCTATGAATTTCTCCTCCAAAAATGGAGTCCTCCTGCATACCTCCTTGGGTGGATGATGTGAAAGGAATGGTGGAGTTTCTCTGCTCTTTTCCTTCCTCTTCCAGTGAAGAACATGGAAGATTAAAATCTCCCCAACTTGATTCCAAAGAGCTGCTATAAAATACAGGCTACTCCAAATGAATGCTCTCCTCCATGATAGCATGCTCAAGTGTTTGTAATATGGATGATGAAGGAGAAAATGTTATGATTTCAACTGATTACTCTCCATCAAAAAAGTCCTCCAAATCAGATAGATAGACTGCCTCATTGTTGTCCTGCTGTAAATGTTTAACCTCCTCCATGGTGTTCTTTTGATATGCAACTTGATCACCATGGTTTCCTTCATCCTTCAACATTGAGTTTGAAAGATCAAACTCCTTTTCAACACTAGAACTCGAGAGAGATGAAATGGAAGGAAGAAATGAAGGTTCTTCTATAGCCTGTTTTGTGCTCAAAGCCTTTGGATCTGCACTTCTCTCCTCCACATCTGGAATGTACTCCTCTTCTTTTGGATTTAGAGCATCTTCTCCTTTATATGCTGCTTGAAGACCATCTTGCTCTTGATTGAAATCTTCCTCTAGCATGAATTTTGTCAAATCAAACTCTCCAATCTGTTACTCTAGAGGACAAGTTGGGGCTGCAAGATCTCTTTTAGAGCTGTCCTCCATCGTGGATTCATTAACCAAATCAGGCCCTTCAAATGAAATCAAGAAAAAATCAATGGTGCCTTCCTGTTCTGCTGCTACAAACTATGATTTGGTTTCTTCCATCTGCTCCTCTCTGATGGGACTTTGAGCTGATTTTTTTTCCTCTTCCATGAGTGATTTTGCAGCTTGGATTAGATCAGCATCTCTTTCTAACAGAGTGCCAACATGGACACTACACTCTGAGCAACTTGACTGCTGGTCTTCTTGCTTCTATGCTACTACAAAATCAGCCTTCTCCACCACTTGTTCTTCAACATTTACCTCCTCTGTAGGCTTAACCAGCAAGGGGATATTTTTAATCCCAAATCTAAGAGCTAAGCTAACTAAGCTCTTAACCATTTCTTATTTGCATGCTTCTTCTTCTTGTTGTCCTTCCTTGACTAATTTTTGAAATTTATTCTTCCCTACATAGAATTGGGAAGGAAAGAGGAGAAGTAGGTTGGGATTTAACCATTTTTTCATTTGTTTGTGGTGGTTAAAGAGATGAAACTTATTGTTTCTTTGGAGGGGAAGGTATTTCTTTTAGCTCTTGTGCAGGGGATTTGGATTTGGAAGAAAAGAGGGAAGAAAAACTGAGATGGGATGGAAGACTAGGGATGGAGGGATGGATTTAACATTTAGAGCAGCATGGGCTGGATTTGGAATTTGGCATTCAAAATGAGACGGTGCTGCTTTTAGAATGGAGAGAGAAATACCAAATGATGGTGTAGAACTTACCCAATGACAAGGTTGCTCAACACCAAATTTATAGGCCTTTATCTCTTCAGTCCATAGTGCAAGTTAAGGCAACATCTCCATCATGAAGTCCAGCTTCTCCTGAGGGTCGTAATCTCTTAGAAAAGGGCCAACCCATAGATAAGGTGCCCTACAACCAATTCTGAAAGCCTTCATTTATGCTTGAGCTCTTGACTGCACCATGCCAATCTCCATTTTTTGGATTTTATCCAGCAAACCAGCATCTTGCATTTGATTGTCTTCATTGTATGCATACCCCCTGCTCTTGGAAAGCTCCATATCCAAACTTATTTTGGCATTGCTACTCATATGGGTATGCATACTGATTTTGAATTTTCTCAACATGCTGATTTGAAGGAGCTGTAAAACATATTGAAGGTGGATTGCATTGCTGCTATTGTAAATGTGAATTCCATGATGGAAATGAAGTCATGATTGCACAACTTCATGGAATGGAAAAGAATGAAAGATATGGAAAGAAGAATGGGTGAAAGTGAATGGAAGATAGATCTACAACTTAGAGAATAGGTTATAAACCAGATGGAGTCGCCAAATGTGTAATGTGAAGCTTCTCATAAGCTGAAAATTTACAAGTGCACGTAAATCTTGTTGCAATGAAGTGAAGACCACTAAGGTCCCACCTTGTGTGCCAAAACTATAAGTGCAAATTCACAACATCCCCAAATGAGTTATGGATATGATTTTATAAGGCAATGTCATTTGGTGTGATTGCACAACATTGAGCTTTCCCAAAGTTTGGGACCTTTGAAATTGGGGAAATCTCTCCAGAGAAGGCTGATTCCTCTTCCTAAACTACCTACCACAAGCTATTCCAGTGCAGGAAAGCTAATCCTAAACCTAATATAAATTCAAAGGAGACAAGGAGAGGAAGAAAAAAAGGAAAAAATACATGAAAAATGAAAGCCTACTCTAAAATGGTGATACACCAGAGAAGGAAAATGCTAGTCATCTAACCAAATTGCCATGAAACAAAGGGAGGTGAGAAATGGAGAGGATGAACAACTGCATCTCAGGCCAAAGATAAGATTCACACACCAAACATTTCAAACCCAACAAACACATCTCCCAGATCTGTAAATGACCATCCAAACCATGCACATATACCATGCAATGAAGAGAGGTAAAAAGGGACAATCAAAATGAGAAAAGGATGGACAAACGCATCACAAAACACGTTTTTTATTGCTCCAGAATTCGCATAGTACATCATTCATAGGAAAGAGGAAAAAAATGTCATTTACAGAGCAGGGGAGGAGGTTAGAACTCCATTTTCAAGCCTAGAGAAGAAAGAGAGAGGGGGGCAGAAGGAAAAATGACCAACTCCTTTAAAATGAGCCAAAAAAATGGAATATATCGATGAAAAACAAAGGCTAGGAAGGAGAAATGCGGGAAAGTTGAAGTGAAGGTTCAACCACCAACAAGATTCATCAAAATAGCATGCGTAGCCTCACAAATCCATTTTTTAATGCATTTGGCCATGCTGGAGAGGAAACGAGCACCATACTTCATCAATTTTGGTCGTTGGGGGTCAGTTCTCATAATGTTTTCATGTCAGGGACGTTTTGTGTAATTTCTCCCATCAATCTCCATCAAAATTTAAAATTGGAGAGTCCATCGTGTCAAAAATTTCAATAGCTTTCCATTGATATCAAAATCATGAAAATATGAGCTCTGAATCGAAAGATATGGCCCTCTGAACTTTTAGGGGAAAATTAGGTCAAAAATCGGGATCGTGGGAAAAAGTTTGATTTTTACCCCTTTTTGTAATTTTGGAAAATTTTCCCAAAATTCTCCACAGCCCCGCTGCTCCAAAACATGTGGCACTCTATGATTGGTCAGCGAGATTGAAACCAACATTTTACCTTTCGAGGCGAAAATGCAAATTTTTCCAAAGTCTCTTGATGGCCCGCCCATGCGTAGATGACATGTCCTTGAAATGACACGTAGTGTTCTCTAATTCACCATGGAGATGTGGTTCCATTTTTTCCCTTATGCCTTTTACAAAAAATCCAAAATTAAAAAATCCTTCCATCACCCCACTTCTCGCTGCTGCTCTGGACACATGGCACCCTAGCATTGGTTGGCGGGGATGCACTTCCAAGTTTTCCTTTGAGAAATTTTGACAAAAAGGCCAAAAAACTTGAAGTCCCTCTGACACCCGCCACTACTCCTTGACATGTGGCATTACTCCATTGGCTACAGGCCTTAAACATTTCTTTTCCTTTATGGGTTCGAGGAAGCGCAAATGACTTTTTGCGCTTTTATCCCAAAAAGTGCTAAGTTCTCAATTTATTCCTCCGCTCTGCCGACCCGAGCCTCTTTGGCACAAAACTCTCCCAAGCTCCGTGGGCCTGCCTTGAGAAAATTTCCCCTCCAAAATCCGCCGAGCCATAACTCAAAAAATACAAGGAGTTAGGAGGACTTCTTTACCTTTCTGAAAAGGGGAAGAAAAATTCTATCTGATGAAGCCATTTCCAAAATATTTTGAGTGCTTGAAATGTGTGAAAATTGAATTTGAAGCACAAGGAAGGAAAGAATGAAGGCAAGTTAGCCAAAATAAGCAGGGGCTCATTTTGGATAACACTTGCATCTTTACTATACATTCCTTTAACAATAATCTAGTGTGGACAAATTTTGAGAAGAATGCTTGTAGGTTTTCAAAGTCATAAGTATTTAACCCTAGTAGTTCATTTTCCAACTCATGCACTCTCATGTCATCTTGTTGTCCAAATATTTCATCCAACATTGTCCACGCAGATTTAGGTGTTTCGGACACCTCAATGTGGAAGAGCAAGTTAGGAGAAGCAGACATGCAAATAAGACTGAAAGCTTCATCACTATGGTTTCACCAATTAGATTTTTTTAAGGTCATCATCTTGTTCAGTCTCAGTTGCCATGGTGATGTAGAATAACCCTTTACCCCTTAGTTTCATAATCATTTTCGATCTCCATTCGAAGAAGTTGAACGACGCAAGCAAAGGAATTGAAAGTACATCCATAATGAAGAGAGAGAGAGAAGAAATGCAAAAAAGAAACACAACCACCTAGGAAAATATAATAACCCCCTGCTTTCGGCACTCTATAGTTTAGTGCATTGAATACAATCGGGACCGAGCGTGCATCGTAAAACACTTGGTAACTCACCTTGCAATCAGCGTAATAACACACAAGAGAGGAGAACACAATCGTGCTTCATGAAGCGCAAAAAAGTGACACCATATACAAGTAAAAATAGCAAAAAACTAGGAAGGAGGTGAAATCAGATCCTTGTTGTGAGAAAAAGTGTCTCACGTCACAAATGATACCCCCTTGCTGCAAATTGTGGCGGATGCACTCACTAGTCGCAAGCAATAATAAGGGTAAAAATACAATGGTTTAGATGAACTCAGAGTGAGTGATGATGATCTTCAGAACATCAGAAAGGCACACATAAGACAAGAAGTGCTTAGAGTGTCACTGCACACTTGAGCGCATGATTAGTAAAAAAAATCGACAATAATGCGTTAACATTTTACCATTTGGAAACGTCTTATTTAGCTAATTTTAGAGCTATTTAGACTTTTAAAAAAATGATAAGGAACGTTTAAAAACTGATTTAAAAAAAAAAATTAACCGTAAATGAGATAGGATTGTAATTAATAAAAAATATATTTAAGTAAATATAATTAATTACAATTAATTTAATTAAGATCTAAAGAAAAAAATCCTAATTAAATATACTTTCCCTTTTTAAAAAAGCAATTTTAAATTAAATGAAACTAATCAAAAATATAAAAAAGCTTCTTTTTGTTTTAGATAGAAAGAATTTTTAAAAATATACTTTACCAAATAATTGAATTATTTTAAATAAAGTATTTAAAGAAAGTATTTTAAATACTTACCAAAATAACTGCCATGTTTTTTTAAAAAGAATTTTAAAAAGCTTAATGTATTTTAAAACTGAAAAGTAAAGAAAACTTACCAAAAAATGAAAAACTTACCAAATGCATGTTTTGATTAAATGATTGGTGCGCAGATTGGTTTTGTGAGGATGTGGCAGAGAAGAGAGGATTGTAGCAGGTTATAGTCCACGCATTGGAGAGGGAGGAGGGAGGAGGGAGGGACACACAAAAAACAAAGCAAATTCCTCTCACATCCAACAAAGAAAAGCAAAGTCTTTGTTTTACACATTCCAACAAAGCAACTCAAGTCTTTGTTTTGCACAGTCCAATAAAACAGCTCACATTTTGCAAGTGGGAAGGAGCACGTAGCTACGAGTAGACCACGTTTTGCACAGTCCAACAAAGCCAATGAGCAGACTAGAAAAAATGAGCCACAAGCGGTTGGGAGAAAACACGGCCAACACCAAAAAAATGAGTCTTGAGTGTTGAGGAGAAAACATGGCCAGCATACACGTAGGCCAGAGAGGAGAGAAGGCTCGGGATAGAGCTAAAACCCCACAAATGTTGCAGTCCAAAATGTCAAGAACATAAATTTTTTTGACCTGAATCTGAAAAAAGAGAAAAAAAACACAGAGAAACCAAAAATAAATAGAGATCTAAAAAAAATTCAGTTTAATAATGTTTTTTTAAAAACCTCTATTTTAACAAATCTCCAAATGTAGCTACAAAACCCTTGATAGCTCAAGGAGATCTGCACATTCATGAAGAACACATCAAAATGACAAATTTCGAAGAGAAACTTGTTAAATACGTTAGCAAGGAAAATCTAGAAAATAATGATCAAAAACTTGCAAGAGGAGTTAAGAAAAAAAAAACAAGAGTAATCAAAATTCAAAAAATGAGTGCACATTTACCCAATCTCAGCTCTGATACCATGAAAGAGTTGACGAATCATATCAGAAACTGTGCACCGCAATGAAGTTGCAATGTGGTTTAATCGTAATGGTTCCAACGTAATCACAAGGAAGAATCGATCAACAACTGAATAACTTGCATAACTAAACAAATCTTGCACATGTAGATAAAGACAACGAAGTGTCTTGGTATACTCATAAATTAGAAGTGAAAGGGTACATATAAGGTGCTGAGTAACCCTAATGCATGACTCAATAGCAAACCCTAAACCTAAACCATGTGAGATGACCCTCCATATGTGAGTGGAGGACACAGGATAACTCACACCAACAATATTTGGGATAGTTAGAACATTTGACCAAATGAAAGAATAGGGTAGTTTTGAGTGGATGTCGTGGCTACCGAAAATGTATAAAAGATGGGTTTCCTCACGAGAGAATCAAATTGTTCCACCTATGCAACAAACAGGTCTCAAACATGACCAGTTTACATTTATCTACGCACTCACAGCCTATGCAAAAATACGAGATTTGGAATGACGCATGGACGTCCAACAAAGCTCAAAATATAGAGAAATTTTGTCAGATGTTGTAGTCACAAATGCTCTGGTAGACGTGTATGCAAAACGTAGAACCAAAAATTCTATTTCTTTCAGCCACACGTTTGAATCTCCTTTCAGACAAACAATTACATTATCATGTCTTTGTCAATATATAGATTTATTCTCTCGCTCAGATTGTGTTTTCCCTTCTCAAAATTATTTCTATGACACACTTTTTACTCCAGAAATGCGAGTTTACTAAATCCAAACTCTCAGCAATCCATAGGAGGTGGCCATATCTGTTCAAAAAGAAAATCAGACCACAAAGCAACATGCACTCCAACTCTTCAACGACTCAGGTTTCACTCTTGAATAGGTAAGGAAAACCTTTCTTCGAGATCCATCTCTTCTACAACTCTAAGTGGATGACCAGCTCAAGCCTAATATTCAATTCATCAAAAAATTAGGCCTTACTAACAATGCCATGGCACACATCATTTCCCAAAGACTCAGAATTCATGGTTGCAGTTTAGACATAGGTCTACTTCCTAAGAACTCCATGCTTATAAATTTTTCTGGTGCAAAGCATAATCTTTCCAAAGAAATTCCTCAACTAAGTGTTGCCTCATGGAATGTAACCATTGCTCGGTATGTACATTTTGAGTACGTTGAAAAGGATTTAGAAACTTTCAGACAGGTGCAATTGTGGGAACTTAGAAAAAGGGATATGGATTGGTAATTGTTAAAGGGGGGATACCCCAACCAAACTTGGTCTAGTGGATGATCACTATGGAGAATGCTCAAATCACTTTGTGGAATGAGTATAAAATCCTTCTAGAAAATGCAATGGTGGAATTGTGGATACACGTGGATTGTCTGGTAGAATGTATGGGAGAAGGATGAATCCTGTTGGAATGCGGGTGAACCTGCATAGGGGACCTCTTGCTCTACGAACTTTAAAATTGTCAAGCATGGTCTCTTTACCTTCATCTTCTATAATTTTCGTAATTTGGTTTTTCTTTTACATTATAGTAGAAACATTAAACCACTGAATAATTGTACAATTTGATATGTAACCAAACTTAAATAGTGTAAATCAATAAAACACCACCTTATGATTTTTGAAAATGATTTACCATTTGAACATCAAATGTGATTGCCCACCATAACCTTATACAATGCAACTCAAGTATCCGAATCAGGTGCTCATGTCCACTGATATTGGCGAGATTTATATGATTCTTCAACTAAACATAACCTTTTTCATTAACTTGCAAAGTTAGAAAAATAACACATATAGAGACTTATAAAACAGCCTTCTGAACCTCGTAAAAGAGATGTCAAGCGTTGTATGTGTTCCTTGATATGAGGAGATTCACATCAAGCTTTAGATTGACCCCAATTGACCATTTTTAATCTCTTCGTCGCTCCTCTAAGAGTCTTGTTACCCCCATTTTACTCTTTTAAGAAGCTTTTAAAACTGAAAAGTTAAGTTTTGTTTTGGCTCACCATTTGGACCCTAAGCAACGAAATTCTTACCTGCCTTCTCCAACCTCTTGTATTTTTACAATAAAATTGTGTGTAAACTTCAGTTTGGGGGAAAAAACACATTTCTAGATAGTTTGGAAATGGGGTTTCTTAGGCCTCCAGTCGTAGTTTGACTAGGTCAAATGAGACCAATTACGACCAGTGGCTCCAGGAAATCCATCATCATTTGTAACCTATTTTCTAGTTCTCATTTCCGTTGACTCTGATGAATTCCCCATATATAGGGGAGCATGTAGGAAATTTTTTGTTGCACGTTCATCTTTCAAAAGTCATTTTTTGATGGATTTTTCTCATCCCTCGAGCTAAAATTGGTGGTTGTTGTAACTCGACTGATTACAACCGGTGGCTCCGAAAACCTAACCACCAATTGAAAACCATTCACCGGTTTCAAAATTTTTCAGTTACTATGAATTACTGGTATATAGGAGTACTCGTAGGAATTTATCGATTATGCATTTTCCCATGGGAAAACAATTTTTAAGCATATTTCCTTATCCTTTGAGCCAAAATTTGATGTTTTCGCAACTAGTAGAAAAATGTGAAATAAGGTCATAGGACCCTAGCCAAGTCATTTAACCATCATAAAAACTTTTGAGATGTATAATTAACTTTATGAAACTCTCCGGGGTGGCTTGTGGTGTGAAATGTGACTTTTGGAAAAATAGTGTTCTCTCTCTTCCCTATCTCTTTCTCTCTCCTTGGTAAAGAAATGAAGCGAAATGAAATGAAATGAAAATATGTCTCTAACCCTCTCCTTTTCAAATGCAAATTATTATTATTATTATGTAAATGGGAAACTAAAAACATTAATTATGTTAGATCTAGGTGGATGTCATGTCAGCAATTTATCGATTGATTTCATGCTCACATGGTTTTGCAGGATGCAAGTAAGATGGCGAAATGACATGGTTGTGATTAATTGTATCTTATTGTAAATTATGTACAATAATGGAAAGAAATTTTTGTGTATTGATATCTTATAGTAAAGACTTGCTATTGAAATTTGGTAATATGATTAAGATGCTAGATTTAGGAGTGCGTTGGGAAATGTGCATTTGATTATAGGTGTTCTTTTCATTCAGATTTATATATGGTAAAAAGGAGTTGGATATATATGTTAAGTGATATTATAGAGGATAGTTCAATATTTTGGGGATGTATTCAAAGGTTATTAGTGAAGTTTTGTAACATTTTAAAGATACTACTGTTTAGGGGAAATGTTCATCTAAACATGGGTGCTATTTTGATCCCAAATTTCATATTGAAAAAAATGGAAATATGTGTTAAATTAAATTGAATTTAATAGCTTATAGTGAAATTCCAGTGTGTAATTTCTGATTAAATAATTTGGCGTGTTGTATTTCCTACCTTAAAATGTAATAAAGAGATCGAAATGGAACAGTCAACCCTTGTACAAACTTTGTGTATAATTACCCTTCCTGTGTGAATCTTTGTAGCATAGAAAACTAAAACCTTATGATGAACTTAAATCCTTACACTTGATCTAACATATTCTAGTTAAGTAAATAAGAACCCAAATCTGAGCTTATTGTCATGGCATGTATGCTTAGCATTGTCATTGTTATGAACCTAACAATTAGGAACAAAATGGCTAAACTTTTTCTTGGGTATGTGAATTCCCTCCTAATATTTATAGTTGTGTGTGCAATAAGGAGAATGGGATTTCCTTAAGGTGGTACTCTATGGGTAACCGAAATCCAACCTAATGTAAAACCATCTTGTCATGCACACGCGTAGAGTGAAGAGTGTTAGGTGGTAGAGATCGCCAACTACCCTTGAAAATAACTTTTAAGAGTTTGGATCATAAATGAGCTCGATACCCAATATCAATTTTCATTTGGGTTCTATGCTGCAATACGAAGAGTTAATTGTGAAACTTAACAACATCTTATTGTATGATTAAATTGTGAAAACATAATCATAAGATGATGTGCTTAGAGAAAGGAGAAAATTAGGTTACCCTCTTATCATATTTAAACCATATTGTGGTGAGGAACGAGACCCGCATTATGTAAACTCTAATGTGGACCTTAACCTTTTTAATAATGGACTAGTCCAACTTTCTCTCTTACTTGTCCTCTTATATAATGGATGTTTGGTGTGAAACTATGTGATCATGTTCCTAGTGATAAACCCCCTAAAACAGGGACTAGTAGTCTCATGAGGATATAAATTCCCCTATTAACAAATAGTCTAATCAATTCATTACAAAAAGTATGTATAAGCCTAGTTAGGGAGAAATAAAACCTCTTAAGTCAAACGTAAAACGATACTTAGGAAACCTAATATAGAAACAAGAAAATAAAGAAGTATGTTGCCATGTTTAGAGCCTTCTAATCCTTAACTAATTGTTAGACCATAACTATAGTAAACTTATAATTGATGCTTGACCTTGGGAAGTGTAATTGGTGGGATATTATTCCACAGGAAAGTGAAAGATCATCTTCCTTGTAATGTGATTAAGCCCTCTTGTTGTGGACAAAGAATCTAGTTTGTATAATGCTTATTGTGTACTAAATCAACTATCAATATATAAATGAGTGGAAGAAACTCGGCCCTTAATCCTTAACAAAAAGAAAATTTGAACTTCACATTATTTGGACTTACTCTTGTTCCGTTGTGTAACGGGGGTATTATATGAGATCAAGATGCATGTCTTAGGAGTGAATCCTAAGGATAAGACCCAGTATCCTCTGTGTAAATAATTAATCCTATTAAAAAATGAGAAAATTAAATAAGTACTTGAAATAATGTCGATGATTCTTATTAAATGAGATACACCATAATTAAATTTTAAACAGTATAGAGGAAATCTAGCAAGAGGAAAAGGAATGTATGATTCACATATTATGAGTCTTTCTAGAAATTAAGTTAAATATTGAAACATAATTGTAATAAATGTGTAATCCTAAAATATCATGTCGTGGGAAGACCCTATCTGTAAGTATATACTGTAGTTGAATCGTTATGTTGTTCCTTTTCAAAAAAGTGGCCTTGAAGTGCATCATGTGTTTTCACATTATCTATGTGGGTTAATGTTTTGCAAACATATCATGTATTGTGCGTAGTCCTAAGTGATCTCCTATAGTGTCATGTGATCTCCTGAGGCATGATGGAGCCGTTGGGACTATGGGTGATTTTCTGGTTTAGTCTAGAAAGTCTTAGCCTGATCGGTTTGCTATGTTAAACACATAAAATTGTGCAATAATGTCAGGTGGAAGTTGTGAGGACCTAAATACTAGTGCACCTAAACCACTGTCAATGTATAATTAGCTAGCATGCCCGTTGGGTTGTGGGACACGAGAATCAAAACCAAAGACTCGTGGAGGCTATGGCCCTTGTATGGTCATGTGTGTAATCAAACCTTGTTGCTAGGAGCAGTCCAATAATTGTAGGCTTGAGTAAAAGAAAGTTTTAGTGTGTTAAATTGTTAAGAGTAAGCTTGTATCGATGTCAGTGATCAATTCTGGCCCATTGGGTTGTGGGACGAGAGGATCACAACCGTAAGTCTTTTCTTATTGCAGACCATTGATATTCATGTAGATTGAACTGAAATAATTTTTGTAACGCAAGATAACTATCAAAAGGAAATCTAATCTATGTTTTTGGTGTTTTCACAATATATTGGATCAAAGAAGTAAAATAAATATAATCTAGTGAAAGTAAATGTTTTTGTTCTTTTCTATTTTTAAACAATGCATCTAATCTAATAAACAAACTAAATACAAATGATTAGCCAGATGTATTTGCTCACTTTGTACAGATGCTTGAATCTAAATCTAGTAAATAACTAATTCAATCAAAACCCTAAAGCCTTACCTCAAAGGTGAAGAGAAAAAATGATAGCCATAGAAGAGCTATTGTTCCCCACAATTTCCCCGGTAATGTCAAAGAGCAACCTTCCAATGATTTGATCTACTTGAAATTTCCTAATTAATTTGAAATGAATGGTTTTACTAATCTATTTTATATGCAATTGAAACTAACAATATGAAATTGATGATTTGGTAAATGAAGGAAAATCAAACACATAATTCCAACTTAGAATGAGACAGAACTTTGGATAAATCTAGCTGTGTGATCTGTATCTTGTCCCCTCAGTTCTATCCTTTCTTTCTCTGACGTGTCCATATGAGTCCAAGGAATTCAGAATGTAAAGGACAACAACAAGATGAAGGTGTTTAAGTAATGGTAACTTGAAGGCATTCTGGTTGTAATGCAAGTGGAAGAGGAGATACCACAAGATGAACAGAGCTTGGTTATGTAATTTCTAGCAGGATTGTGGCAACAAGACTATGCACGATACACAAAACTTCTCAGGCCATTTGTCTTGAATGCAAGAATTGAATATATAATAATTGGGGATGGGATGATTCCTTCATGCACAAGGAAGCCTTGGAGTGCCAAATAATTGGGTGACGAGGAAGTTTAAACTAATTAAATCTGTTTAAAAATAGAAGAGGGAAGGAATACCATGCAAACAAGACCATTTCTAGAAAATTTGGTTCAGAAACACACCCTAGAATTTAAGTTAAGTGAAATCACGCATGTTAAAACCACACATGAAGAGTTCTAGGAAAAAAGCATTTAAGACTGCCACCCTATGCAGGCAGGCGGTCTTAGGACCGACGCCCAAGCCTGGGGGCAGTTCAAACACTAAAGGCCAAAAAATGCATAGAAATGAGCGAGAAGATGGAAGAAAGCATGTGCAAAGGCTAAGTAAGGATGTCTAGGATACAAATATGTACATGTGCAAGTAAGATTAGTAACTCAAACACCTTCTGAAAAGGACATGAATCATTACTGGGGACTTTTCTAAACCATTTTTCCAACAATGTAACACATGTAATTTTTTGGTGCATATGTATTTCCCCCTTCGGAGAAACATCTTAGTGATGAAAATGCATAAAACGTAAAGTCTAAGTATGATGTTCCTTCAAATAGGGAGTTAGAAGCTATACCTAGCACACGCTTGTGTGTCAAAATGTTCACTATCCAAACTCTCCCCTACCTGCATAGATGAAGAGAAAACTAAATGTTAAGATAGATAAAATATCGGAAAATAAAAACTAAATTAGAACAACAAGAAGTAATTACCATTTTGTGTGGGGATATAGAACTATACCTACACCAATGTTCCATCCCTATGGACACATATGCACTTGAAACATGAGGTTTAAAACAAAGCATATATATATATCAAAACAACTAATTTTCAATTCATTTACATATATTCTCATTGTGATTTTTTAAGATCTTGACCTACGGTGACTGTTTTCGTCGAGAGAATAGTTGATTTGGAATGGATTTAGGAATGATATTTTTCGTTAGGCTTGGACCTTTTTTGTTTGACTACTTTCGAGAAGAAATCCTAAGAAATTCATAACTAGAGCAGTCATAAGGAGCCTCAAAGAGGCAGATAGGCAGAGTGCCTTTAATTCTTAGTATCCATTTTGTGAGGCATATATGATTTTTTGGTATTTCATGCTCATTGTGAACACTTTTATCGCACCTAGTGTGCGATGGCATTTGTAAAAAACTATGGCACGCCATGGTATGTACAGATATCTCTTTTTGTCCCGATTATTCCTTGAATAGAGTTGAGTCCATTTATGATTTGATTCATGTGTGTACTCTTAGCTGTTTAGAAATTCCATTTTTTAATGCTTTTTAGAATGTATGCAGTGGTTGTGAATGAAAACAAAATGATTTCTTTTTGTATTTTATAATGCTGATATATGGTAATGCAAACACAATGTGATTTTGAACTTTAGTTTCTTTAAGCAATCTTTGGTACTTCACGTTGCTTTGGAAAAACATGGTGATATAATGATATGATAAGAAAATGTACCTACCCCATTCCCAAATCCATGCAACTAGTAAGATGCGAGGGCTCAACACCCTGAGCCAGAAAGGGCACAAGTTATGAGAATTTGTTGAATGGTAGTGATGAGGGAAAGACAATGGTTTGGAAAAACCAAATTGAGATGCTACAACCTCACCCTAATCAAGTTACTTCATAGTTTAGAATGTGAATTATTTTCCATTTTATCTAGACTTAGATCTATAGATGGCCACTTGGTTGACAAAATCTGGTTTTAGGTTTTTGAACTCTTTTAGAATTTTGGACATCTAACTCACTTTGTTTTTACATTATGATTTCACAATATTTGAATGTATTATCTCTAGTTTTCAATTTTATCAAATAGACCCCCTACACCTTGCCCCATGCTACCAGTAGGAAGTATGGGCTCATCACTATGGACAAGGCATAGGCGAGTAAGGGCATTTATCTCCTTTCCTAACCCTACATCACCAGTAAGAGCCGTAGGCTTAACACTGAAGGTTAGTACAGCAAAAAAATGTGTAAAATAAAAATTTTCTATGGATTTGCATTTGACTTACTCATTTAGGAAAAATGTTTAGAATGTTCTTATTTCTAGAGAGATGTATATAGGATAGATGTGACACCACGAAACTTCTAGAATAGACTATAGGCAAATACGCCTAACCTAGAAAGAGACTCAAAGTAGAACCAAGTATGTAGGCCTTGGTATGGTTACTGTCAAAAACCCGTCTTATCCTGTTTGGAATAATGAAATGATTCAGAAACAATTGATGAGACCATGAAAATTTGAGGAGATATGATTTGAATGTTTTTCTGTTGCTTTCATAAGTTTTTAGGAATTTCTATGAGAATAAGTCCCTTGAACACAAATTTTACAGTATGAACAGGAAGATGAAAATGTAGTGTAAATGCAGTAATTTACATATGGAAATATAGGTGAAACTACATGTCATGATGTCTACGGTGAATAAAGTTGATGAATATCAAATTCTTCACCCCTAAAAATACACAGCAGAGAACCATGATCCCCAAAATTTCTGTTTTCTTGACAAGGGCTTACAATTTTGGGTTTAAACTTACAACCCTTTCCCAGGAGTATATATGTCCAATCTTTAGAATTATTTGTCTGAAATAGATGTTCGTGAACCTCTTTATCACGTTCTTGAGACATGGTGTTTGGGTGAGCATGACTATGATTCTCAACCTTGTTTCCTATGTAGAGTGTTGTGTTTACTTGTAATTGTTTCTGAATGATGAGGCCTTACCCCATGGATATGGAAAGCTTAGTTTCAGTCACACATGGAATGAAACCGGGGTTTAGAATAGAAAAAATCTCAGAGATTTTTTTGATGGGCATCATTTCAATCTCAAATTTCCCTTCTTCATTTGTTAATTTTATCATGTTTATACCTAGACCTAGGTCATCAGAGGGGAGCGATGCTAAAATGAGAAGACTACCCATCCCTTATGGTTCAAACGGGAGGAATATCGGATCCTCACTCTCTAAGAGTTTCATAATTTCTTATGTGGTTTTAGTGGAAACTGTTTCCACAGATATTGATTTACCCTTATCTGTTTTTTCCACCTCGAATGTTTTTGGGTCAACAAATTCAACCTTTGGAACGTTTGGGGTGACCGGGACTAACTCTTTTGATGGAGGTGGTTTGTGCAATTGATTCACAAGAATTTCATACGCAGTATGGACTCTTTTCTTCTTCTTGAGGTTTTATAAGTGTATATCAAAGGGCTTAGGATCCCCTTGAGCGATGAAGACCTTCCCCAAATGGAGGAATCTAATCTCCTGGAACATGGTAGAAGGGATAGCCTTCATTCAATGAATCCAGGGTCTCCCAAGGATCTTGTTATAACTTGTTTCCCTATCGATAATGTAAAAATCCGTAGGATGGTTTTTGGACCAAGCGTGACTTGAAGAACTATGGTTTCAATCGAGGTCACTTTAAGACTGTCGTACCCACATAACGTGTTTCTTTTAGAGGAAACATTTGTCTCTCCATATCCTAGCTTATGCAAGAAAGAGAAGGGAACCACATTCACAATAGCCCTGTTTTCAATCATGGCTCTCTTAATACAATTATTATAAACCCAGACTTGTAAAAATAAGGCAAGATCACCTCTTCGGGAAATTTCAACGTCAGATGGCATCTTGTCTATATCGAAAACAAACCCCGTATCCCTATCATTCTTTCTCAAAGGATGCATGTCAAAGTTAATATGATTTATTTGAGCATTAGGAGGTGGCATAACATGGACTAGATGACCAATACCTAGTGCATTGAGCAACATAGAATGATGCACAGGTGAATTCTTTAGCAAATCTAGAAACGAGATGTGAGAGAAGTTCTTTATTTTTATTATGTCACCCCTTCAGGTAAGAAGATTAAGCTTCATGTGTCTGAACCGTAGCATTTTTTTTGAAGAAGCCCCTAGTCATTCGAAATCTCCACATGATTGGAAATAGAAGATCAACCTCAAATCCTTGCATAATTAAGTTCAGTTAAATATTTTATGGATTCGTAGGTGACTTTTAGCGGTGTTCCAAGCAACATGTCACAAGTAGAAATTTCAAAAGAACGAGAGAAATCAAACTTTAATAGAGTTCCATGATGTAAAAACTTGATAATTTTTTTATTTAAAACTCTACACCATGCAATGCATGCCAAGAAATCATCAGTTGTTATGTGCTTTATACTCGAAAGAATCAGGTTTCAGGATAAGTTCAAAAGTACATTTCAAAAAAGGTGAAAATCCCAAGTCAAGGTAATTTTATACTCTCACAAAACTTATTTATAAGATTTTCTTATGAGAATTTAAAGTGCAAGCAGTAGAACAAGTTCAAGTTCAGCGAGGTGCAAGTAGTCTCTGGGTTTCAATTACAACATGAACAGGATCAGGTTATAGGTAAGTATTGACTCTGTGCTTAATGGACATGTCAGGGCTACTGGTACAAAACCTCTAGTAGGCAGATGTCCCTGGGATTCTCAGAATTGCTGACAATTTTTCCCCCCAGGAAAAATTTGCCAACAAGGACCCATATGATCACAGGGCCCCAAGGTTGAAAACAGGTTGCAAGCAGCTTGTTGGGTTTTGGGAACAATGTTGGTGATCTTTGGAGTTTTAAAATTAAACAAGGAATTTTTCCTCTTCTTGGTCTTGACCCTTAGGATCATCTTGGAAAATGATGAATTGTGGGCCCCATAGGCCCACATCTGGACCAAACAGGAAAAATACGTGAAATAACATGATAGGTCAGAAACACTTGCATTCAGTCTCATTCAAGTCTCCGACAAGAATACATTTGAAAAAATTCTGAAGTGGAGTTGTGGGGTCAAATTTCACATCTAGGCTTCACCCAAGCCACCGAGATTAAAAGGAGCTTGCAGAGCTACTCGATGAGATGAGAATCATGCAAAATGGGGTTCAAGCTAAGGTAACTCGGTCGACCTCCTTAGTGAGCTCGATGAGCTCATGGCACAGTGAAATCCTGAAGATTAAAACACCATGAGAAGGTGGATTGCAAATGATCTCACCAATGTAATAGGTGGAAGGATCGAGGTCAAAACTAGACAGATCATGAATGACTCCAATGAGCTAAGTCATGTAGGTGGTGGATCAAATGATGGGTTGGAGGGGAGGATTCAGTGGATGGCTTGAGTGAGATAGGAGGAGTTCGAACACAAAGTTGAGGTTCACCTGTGTCGGCGAAGTATGGACCAAGGTGGGGGAATCCAATATTGGCGGGTCAGTGTGCATTGGCATAATGGTGTTGGGATCAATTGGGGATCAAGTTAAATGAAGTCATCCATGAGGGCCATCTCATCTCGGCATAGGTGGGGTGAGATGAGACAGAGGACATGATGGAAGCGATTTTCGATCTCGACATCGACTGAAAAGAACTTAGGTTTGGAAGAACGAGTGGAAAGATCGAGTCCCGAGAAAGGTGGGATCTTCAAATGGTCACAACAAGTTAGGAGATTAGGTCATCGAGGTGAGAAAAGAAATGGTCTCGGGTAAAGCCGAGTCGAGTTAAAGATCGGATGAGAAGCAGTGGCACTTTGGAGATATATTTTTTCGGGGTTCAGAGGTAATGATGTTTGGGGGTCATTTTTGAAATGGTGGGAGAGAGATATGGAAAGGGCGAGTTAGAAAATCTTGAAGGCAGATCCCGAAGTCAAAAGTTCTCGTAATTTGGGGGTGACGCATTTAAGAGGTGAGAAGTTTTTTTTCAGAGTTTCAAGCGAGTCAAGGTCTGAAGTGGGGAACATTCAATGCCTGAAATGGATTACGAAGGGGACCGAGTCAGTTTTGGGACCCTTAGCGAGGTGACTTCGGGATTCAGCTTCAGGGTTCTCGAGAGGTAAAGTCTAAAATGTGTGGGGAGAGTGACATCAAAAAATATAGGAGCCTGAAGCCCAAAGCGGTTGTTGGTAATTCAATTTAAGGGTTGTCGTTCGGAGTTATAAGCGCCAAATTCCTAAAATGAATGATTCAAGAACTCCAATGAGAATAGGCTCGAAATAATGATCTCCCACAAAAAAAATTCAAATGGCCACCGAGTCATGTGTTGGATGCCTAGTTAGCATGTAAGAGCATAAGTTGTAGATTTGATCACCAAGTTGGATGGCGTGTTGAGGCTGAATTACATTAAACGATGGGAGCTTAGTAGGCGAGAGGTAGCTGTTATCACAAAAAAACAATACCCTCTGATTTTTCATGCCTGTGTGAATGAGAAACCGGTGTTTTTGGGTAACATTGGACCATATCTCAAGTTGTGGGACTTGCTACTTGAGATGGATGTCTAGAGAAAGCTAGTTCTTACTCCTAAATTTCCTGTCACAATCTACTCTAATGTAGGAAAAACTAATCTAGCATAGTCTAAAAATTCCAAGGGACCAGGGAGAGAGAGAGAGAGCATAAAAATAGAGCCTACAATAAAGCGGTGATACACCAGAAAATAAAGGGGTGAAATATTCTGATGAGGAAGAATACAGAAAGAAAATGGAGTTGAGAGAGGCCAGACCAATGTGACACAGACCTAGATCTTCATTTACCACTAAATCTCCATGAAACACAACATCTTGCACTTACAAATGAGGCATACATGTACATAAAAACAAAAATAGAAATAGAGGGGCAAGGAGACACAACAAAACAATACAAGGGTTGAAAGAAGACCATGACCACAATATTATTGCTCTTAGAATATGCATAGTCCATTACATTGTTGAAAGAGGGGCACAAGTACAATTTTTAGGCCCATGAGAGGGTTTGCAGCTCAAATGTGTTGAGAAACAAATTTTACAGAGTTTCCCCACATCCCAAAATATCTCCCTTCTCAAAATGAGAAGTGTTTACAATATATGGAAAAATAATGAGAGAAGAGAGAAAGAGTGAACTTGAATTTTTCTCCCTCCCACCGAAAACATTCATTAAATGATCTGAAGAAGGCATGGGCACCTCTGATAATCCATTCCCCATTGTACTCAAGCTTTTTGGAGAAGAAACCAGGACCATACTGCATTAAATTTTGGTGGTTGGGATACCTGGAACTGCACTTTCTCAAGATGAGTATGTTTTCCAGTATATTTTAACCATCCTAACCATGTCGCCAAAATTTATATTTCATAGGCTTCCATAGCATAGAGGATGTCAATACCTTTCCAACGGTATAAAATTTGTTGAATTTCTAGCACTGAATTCAAAAGTTATGCCCATTTGAAAATTTGCATTCAAACCGTACGAGAGATGGCGAAAATGCAAGATTTCACAAAATGGAACCCGCAAGCCCGAAACTGTGCAAACTGCGCCTTTTGCGAAAAAATGCAAAAATTACAAAAACCTCCCATAGACCCTTAGGCCTGAAATTCACTTTTGTGAAAAATAAATCCCCCGACGGCCCAAAAATTTCACTTTTGCCCAAAAAATCCTTCACGGCCCCGAAACTTCGCAACTTTTTGCATTTGGCAAAAAAATCTCCCTCGAGCCGCATAGGCCCACAATTATAAACTGCGCCATTTGTGAAGAAGTTGTCACAAAAAGAAAATATTCCTCCCACAAGCCCGCATGCCCCCGTAACTTCTTATTTGGTGAAAAGTCTTCCCCAGGCCCGCAGAGCCCCGAAATTACACTTTCGGCGAGAAACTCCTCCTCTGGGCCCGTGGGCCCACAATTACAAACTGTGCCAATTGCGAAAAGTTAAAAAAAATGCCAAAATACCTCCCACAGGCCCACCGGTTTGGCAAAAAACCCTCCCCAAGCCCGCAGTCCCGCAACTTGCAAAATATGAAGAGTTAGAAGGACTTCTTTATATTTTCAGAAAGGGGAAGAAATTTCTTGATCTAATGAAATCCTCCCCAGGCAAGAGATCATCCCGCATTACTTGCAAATATATAAAAATCAGAGTGAAGCACTAGAAGGACTTCTTTATGGTGTTAGTTAGACCAAGGGGAAGCATGAGCTTAATTTGGACAACTATCTGGTGACTCACTGGATCAGATGCCTACTAGGTGAAAGATCAGTTGCCTTGAAGTATCCATTGGGCATGGATATCATTAATTAAATCCTGATACTGATGCTTTTACTTGAACTCTGAACCCGACTTCTTACAAATGGTGATCCTAAACCTGACCAAAAATAACTATGAGCTCTCAATTTTCATAAGAAAACTTGAAGATGATATTTGTGAGAGTAGACTCATTAGGGGTTGACATCTGCCTACTAGATGAGATGATCACCTATGGCCCTGTAGTATGGATTGTCCCATGGATTCTATTTGGTAATCACCTTATATCTGTTTTGGAACTTTGAAATCTGATCCTTTGAGCCACCTGCAACTTACTACATGTAAGTATGAGGTTCTTGTTTTCAACAAATGCTAAGGGCATGACGTGTCGTGCGTGCACGTGCAACTGAGCAGCAAAATACGACAAAAAAGCTATATACAAAAGATGAAAGAACATACATTCCTTAAGTAAGACATGTAGAGTGTGCAAAAGCACTTCTTCTGCTGAAAGCAAACCTACCATACTCTACACTAACCAGAAGCAAAGGGAACTCAAACAAATCCTACAACTGACAAGGATAGGTAGCTTCCCTTTCTCAAAATAGGCAAACATATATATGATTTAGCATTGAATATAACTGAGATTAGGATTGGAAGGTTGACTGACAAAATTGTTTCTCCACTCCCTCCATCCCAGATAATCAAACTATGAACATCAATCACAAATACCTCTTTAATCTGATTTCTCACTTGGACTCCTGTAGGTATTGTTGTTGATGCTTGGCACTTTGATATATCATCCCTCATGCCTTAGAAGCATGGACATGACCAGTTGTGGCTCCTCTCTTGGATCTAGTGAATCCAAGTAACTAATTGGGAAAGGTCTGATCCAATGGATATGCCCATTATTTTAAATTTCAACTCCAAGAATGGATTCCTCTTGCAAACCTTCCTGGGTGAATGATGTGGAAGAGATGGTGCCTTCGTGATTTTTCCCTTCCTTTGCATCTAGCGTGGATTTTGGAAGATCAAACTCTTCCAACATTGATTCAAGAGGCAGGCTACAAACTACAGGTTGTGCTTTTACGTTCTCTTTCCATGGCAATAGGTTATTTTGGTTGAAGGATGAATGATGGGGAAGAAAAAGTTGTCATTTCAACTGGCTCCTGCTCATCAAAACATTCATCTAAGTCTGATAGGTAATCAAACTCTTCGTCTATCCTGTTGTAGTAAGGTCTCTCCTTCTTGCATGGTGATCTCATAATCTTCATTATTTTCACCATATGAA
Organism: Taxus chinensis; assembly: GCA_019776745.2. Classification (NCBI taxonomy): domain Eukaryota; kingdom Viridiplantae; phylum Streptophyta; class Pinopsida; order Cupressales; family Taxaceae; genus Taxus; species Taxus chinensis. The sequence continues at coordinate 627,022,923 of CM034151.1, forward strand.
GCTTCATCTTCAAACATGAAGCTAGTGAGTTCAAACTCTTCCAAAAAATTAGACTTTTGGAGAGGTTGAATGGGAGAGAGATTTGTAATCTCTTGTATAACCAGCTCATGATTCAGTGCCTCTGAATCTGTTTTAGTCACCTCTATATGCTCCTCCTCAATCAGGACTTGGAGCTCATTTTTACTCTTCCTTGTTGACTGATTATGCAGCTTAGATTAAATCAGTATCCTCTTCAGACAAGGTGTCCATTATGGACACTGCTTTTAGAGAAAACAAATTGTTGATCTTCATCTTCTTGTTCTCCTTTTGATGCAAACTCAGATTCCGCCACCTATGTTCTGAGCCTTGGCCTCCTCTGAAGGTTTAACCATCAAAGGTATTTTTGTTATCGCAAATCTAAGATCCAAGATTACCAAGCTTTTCATCATTTCTTCTTTTTCTTGGCCCTTCTTCATGTTTTTCTCCTTGACTGGTTTTTAGAATCTCTTCCCAGCATGGAATTGGGAAGGCAAGAGGAGTGGTGGGTAGGGTCTCAACTAGTTTTGCAATTGTTTGTGGTGGTGAGGGAAGTGGAATTTCTTGTTTCTTTGGAGGGAATGAATGCTTGGAAGGGAAAAGGGTAGAAGAATTGAGATGAGATGGAAGATTAGGGGATGGAGAAGGGAAATCAACACTTGGGACAGCATACAATGGAAACTATGAATCTTGACACTGCTTGAAATGATAAAGCTTGAGAGGGAGAAAATAAAGGACAAGGAGGTGGTGACTGACTTACCCATTGACAAGGTTGTCTTGCACTTTTCTCATATGCCTCAATATCCTCAGTCCACTGTGCAAGTTGAAGGCAGCATTTCAACCATGAAGTCAAGCTTCTCCTGAGGGCTATAGTGTCTTGGAAAAGGGCCTTCCCATGGACAAGGTAGCCCTGCAACCAATTTTGAATGCCTTTAATTTGTGTTGTAGCCCTTGACTGAACCATGTTATCCTCCATTATTTGAATCTTCTCGAGTAGATCAGCATTCTCCATATAGTTGTTATCATCATATGCGTACCCTTGTTCCTTGATAAGCTCCATAGCCAAACTGGTTTTGACACTGCTCATATGGGTAAGCATGATGGTTGTGAATCTGATCATAATGCTGATCTGGAGGAGATGAGAATACATGTTGGAGGTGGAATACACTGTTATTACTGCAAGTGTGAATTCCTAAGATGGGAATGAAGTCATGATTGCACAACTTCATGGGATGGAAGAAGATGAAGATGTGGAAAGAAGAATGGGTGGAAATGGATGGAAGGAAAGTTTGCAACTCATAGAATGGGTTGTTGACCAGATGGAGTCACCAGATGTGCTTTGCATGTGCCTCTAAAGGAATCTGAACAATAAACTTGATGAAACATGTGGAACACTGTCCCAACGGGGCGTGTCAGAATTGTTATCAAGTAAATGCAAGTGGTAAGGTGAACACCCCTTTAAACCTAACTTCTGTAAACACCGGGCAGTGTGCCAGAACTGTTATCACAAAAAAAATAGCACCCTCTGATTTGTCATGCCTGTGTGAATGAGCAACCGGTGTTTTTGGGTAACATTGGACCATCTCTCAAGTTGTGGGACTCGCTACTTGAGATGGACCTCTAGAGAAAGCTGGTTCTTGCTCCTAAACTACCTACCACAATCTACTCTAATGCAGAAAAACTAATCTATCCTAATCTAACAATTCCAGGGAAAGGGACCAAGGAGAGAGAGAGAGAGAGAGAGAGAGAGAGAGAGAGAGAGAGAGAGAGAGAGAGAGAGAGAGGAGAGAGAGAGAGAGAGAGAGAGAGAGAGCATAGAAAATAGAGCCTACACTAAAGCGGTGATACACCAGAAAAGAAAGGGGTGAAATATCCTGATGAGGGAGAATACAGAAAGAAAATGGAGTTGAGAGAGGCCAGACCAATGTGACACAGACCCAGATCTTCATTTACCACTAAATATCCATGAAACACAACATCTTGCACCTGTAAATGAGACATACATGCACAGAAAAACAACAACAGAAATAGAGGGGTAAGGAGACACAACAAAATAATGCAAGGGTTGAAAGAACACCACAAACACAATCTTATTGCTCTTAGAATATGCACAGTCCATTACATTTTTGAAAGAGGGGCACAAGTACACTTGCCAGTGCCCATGAGAGGGTTTGTAGCTCAAAGGTGTTGAGAAACAAATTTTACAGAGTTTCCCCACATCCCAGAATATCTCCCCTTCTCAAAAGAGAAGTGTTTATAATATATAGAAAAGAATGAGAGAAAGAGAAAGAGTGAACTCGGATTTTTCTCCCTCCCACCAACAACATTCATTAAATGATCTGGAAAAGGCATGGGCACCTCTGAAAATCCATTCCCCAATGTACTCAAGCTTGCTGGAGAAGAAACCAGGCCATACTGCATTAAATTTCGGTGGTTGGGATACCTGGAACTGCACTTTCTCGAGATGGGTACATGTTTTTCCAATTTTTCACCCATCTAACCTCATCAAAATTAATATTTCATGGGGCTTCCATGGCATAGAGGATGTTGATACCTTTCCAACGGTATAAATTTTGTTGAATTTTGAGTAGTACTGGTTCAAAAGTTATGCCCATTTGAAAATTTTGCATTGAAACCGTACGAGAGATGGCAAAAATGCAAGATTTACAAAAATGGACCCGTAGTGCCCAAAATTGCAAACTGCACCTTTTGTACAAAAAATTGCACAAAATTACAAAAATCTTCTCCAATCCCACAGGCCTGAAATTTCACTTTTGCGCCAAATAAACCCTCCATGGCTCGAAAATTCACTTTTTCCCAAAAAAATCCTCCCGCGGGCCCGAAATTTCAGCGTTTTTCACATTTGATGCAAAAAACCTCTCATGTGGGCCTACGGGTCCGCAACTTGTAAACTATGGCCAATTGCCCGATAAGGATCATAGGTCCGCAAATTTCCATTTGGCAAAAATATTCTCCCTCAGGGCCCCACGGGGCCCGTAAATCTGCATAACTGCACAATCTGTGAAAATTTACAAAATTGCAAAGAGTCTTCCCCAGGCCCGCGAGGCTCACATTTTTTTCACTTTTGGAGAGAAATCCTCCCTAGGGCCCATCGGCCTGCAATTGCAAACTGCACGATTTGCGAAAATTTGCCAAAATGCAAAGATATCCTCTAGGCCTCGCTGGTTTGCAATTTTCCCATTTGGCGAAAAGTCTTCCCCAAGCCTACAGGCCCGTAACTTCTCATTTGGCAAAAAATCCTCCCTAGGCCCACAAGTCCACATTGAACTGACTTGCGATGATTTCGGTCTTTTGCATCCCAACCATCCTGGACACTTTTCTCTTCCTTTTCTGTAATGCACTGGCTGCGGCGATTACGGGGTTTGCGTGGTGTCCCGGCCGTCCCTCTATCTCGCGGACCGTCTGGGACATATTTTTCTGATTTTTCTGCATTCCTTTATAAATCGGCCATTTCAGCTTTGCGCGTCTCGCGGGACCGTCTGGGACAAAAATATCCACTTTTTTCGCAATACACTAAAATGAGCCCATTTTTTCAGATATTTTTGCAATTCTTTCTAACTCCTTGGATTTTTCTTGGATAGGGGAGTTAGAGAAAAAGGGAGAGGTACCCCATAAATCCTAATTTTGGCCCTCAAACTATTTCAACCTACTTGAGCCTGAAGAATTTGCATAAGTTACCAAAAATTCACCTTGAGGGTGAATTTGGGATAATAGTAGCTCAATGGAAGGAGTTTGAACCCTAATCATGACCTATTTTCAAAATGCCATAGCTTGAGAAAATCTTGGCCAATTTTTATAATATTATAATTGTTGGAAAGGATTTTTGGCGTAGAATCCAATGGTGAAGGGAAAATGCCATAATGAGGTGAGTAAGTGGCGAAAAAACTAGTCAAGAAACCTACAGGAAAAAAATGATGATATCTTATCCCATACTCCACCATTTTTTACAAAAATATAGTAAATGGAAAGCTTATTTCGGGATCTACAGTATGGAGTAATTTGAGAGGAGAAATTAATGGGGTTGGTGAGAAAATTTCAATGATGAAGTTGTAGGACAAGGGCCATACTCAGGTGCATCATGAACTGATGGGCTTCATTTCTTCCACAACAAGGTAAGGTACAATAGGGAATGGGATTTACAGGCTGTCCCATCACTCTTGTAGGCATCATGATGGGTTTTATAGGTGATTTGAAGCAATAAATATTATTTTCTCCTCTCTCTCACTCAATATTTCTTCCTATAAATGTAAGGGGGCTGCATTTTGTAAAGGGTTGGTCATTTTCTCCTCCCATGCACCCCCATTATTCTGGGGCTTCTAGCCTTCCTCTAAATCATTATAATGGCTTCATGCCTCTTCCTGCTACAACATTGTATTGTGCAAACTATATATTAAAAAATAAAACTATATTTGTGTTGCATCTTGTCTAGCCTCTATAGTTTATTGTTTGCATCTTACCTCTCATTGTGTTTAGAAGATTTCTGTGTATTTCTTTTCTATTGCAGGGTCCGTATGTGTTTTCTTTATCAAGGATGGTGAAGGTTGCATTGTGGTAATTCCATCTACCCTCTCCATAGTGCATTGAATGAGATCTAGTCTGTGGTGTAGCTGTATACCCTCTCTAGTTTCATTCCTTTCACAATTTTGTAGGCTAGGGTAAGTGATTAACACTCATTTCTTAGTGTAGGTTTATTTCATGTATTGCTTCTATCCCTGTCTCCTTGGAAGCATTAGATTAGGGTTAGTGATTAGTTTTACCTGTATTAGGAGTAGTTAGTGGAAAATAGGTTAGGAGCAGGAATCGGCCCTCTTTAGAGATCTATCCCATTTTGCATTGTCACACACTTAGGATAGCTCAATGTTATGCAATCATGCTGAATACCCCATCAACAACCGGACCATTCAAGGGGTGCTGTGATTTTGTATTAACAGTAACCACATAAGTGGATTTACTACTAGCCTTCTTTTTTAGCCATAGTACTTCATTCCTCGAAAGAAACCTTTTGCGAAGTAGGAATGGATTGAGGGTTAACCAGTTTAGCACATTGAGACAGAGGACATTCACGAATACAGTGATCAGTGGCTTGATGGAGAAAAAAAGTATTGGGTAGGTTGAAATAGATAATTTTATGTGAGATATGCATGGACCCAACTTGAATATCTATGTGGTCCTAAATATCAGAGGCTAAATCAACCTCAACACAAACCCGTTTATATAGCCATGCCTAAAAAAATGGTCAAGTTTGTGACAAATCACATGGCCAAGGGGGTTGGAAAATATCATTCATAAAAGTCCAAAGTTGTAATGGTAACCCCCAGTAACTCCACCCAAACAGGGACTTAAAGGGAGATCTGATTGGAGGGACTGAAATCAGGGGTCCATTTTGACAGAACAAACAGAGTGTTACCAATATACCAGCAGACATAATGCTAACAAATAAGTTGGGCTTGCAACGGCTCACAAAAAGTAAAAATATAAAACCCTTTGGTGAGATTCCAAACATAAGTATCCTGGATACTGGATGTCTCCCAATGGTTCTTCATCTAGGTCTATAAATATGACTCAGATGGGATGTTGCCACACAAATATGCTATCGAGCAATTATTTCAATAAAACAGAATAAAAGGTTCAGCAAAAACATTATCAATAGAAACATACAGAGGGTTTTCATTTTCATTACCTCATTGTAGACTTTGGGGATGAACTTCCTTGCGCATCTGGGAGCCATCTTCACCAATTGTTTGCAAAAAAAATTGCAACTAGAGGGTTATATCCCATTATAAAGGAAGGCGCCACAAAAAATGGGTGCAATAAATGCCCAAAACGCTATGAAATAAACCACAGAAATCAGTGACATGATACAAGCTTGATAAGACCGAAGGAAAAAGCTAACATGAGTAAAAACATGCATGTAAGATAAAAACCCTAGCAGAGCCGAGCCCAGTCCTTCAAAAGTACACACACAATAATTTGACATTACAAATAACTCACAACTAAATTAATACATAAAAAGGAGAATATTTCCCAAAATTATTAATCTACATATCCTAAATCTTACATAAACCTTACAAATTACCTTGACTATTAAGTGTATTTACAACATAAAGAATGAACAAATTGTTTTACTGAGATAAATCCATTAGCCCTTTAAAATAAAGAATGGATAAAGAGAAAATCATAAAAATCACATGTTTTGGCTTTGAATTTTTTTTATTACGCTCATCTAACAAAGAGTAGTCCCAAATTTTATGGCCTAAAGATTGACATTGAAAATAAGTGTTGGGAAGGTTAATATAAACCACTCATTGAGTGTATTGGTAACCCCCCACATGGATTTCAATGGTTTTCTTTAGGTCCCGATAAAGATCAACCTCGACATAAACTCGTCATCGAGGTTTGGAAATATAGAACCGAAAAGGTTTTTCGGTAATGACTTATTCTATAGAGGAAGCGATTAGGTCTAAAAGTGAAAATAAGGCATGGGAAGGTCTAGAAATTCCACTAAAAACACAAAATCGTGAGTCAAAGGGGACAAAATGAGGAGGTAACTACGACCATACCAAGTAGATGACTTATTCAGCATCGCGGCCATAGTGGTGGGTCATAATAATGGAACAAGAAAAACACTTTGGTAATATATTAAACAGAGTCCATCTTTATACCAAAATAGGACCAATTCATTCACACCCAAGAGTAAAGCATATTTTTAGAGAGAATCCTTAAAAAAAATCCTATCATGCAAAGATGCTCAAGCTAATGACATGCATAATTAAACTCGTCAATAGGTCATAAGATATTGGGGGCATAAACCTTAGCTCATGGAAAAATTTGGGTACAAAGTTCCTTAGTTACTTCCCTAGAAGCTCAATTAAAATTGGTTGTGTTCAAATTAATTAGACTATGCGAATGAGAGGCCATTTATAAAATGTTCACCCAAAGGTAAGAATTCTTAAAAACCTAAAATAAATACAAGCACGCACGAGAAAAAGAAAATCTTGCAAGAGGTGTCATGACAAGGGCCGAACACCCAGAGGTGGTAGCCCTAAAATACATAAAACCACAAACCTTTTTACAACACATGGTCTAAAAGACAAACCATCCGATCAATGTTTATTATTTCAAAATTGTATTAATTTTAAGATTACTATTTATAGGTATTCATTACTTTTTTCTATTTACGCTGAAAGGCGTGACTACAATTGGGTCAAGGCTGGGAGGGGTCTGACACATGCCAGGCAGATCAACAGTAGAGAATGTGCAAAGGACGAAGACATTGAATACAATTAATGCGTAGTCGTCGATCTTACAGGATGAATAGGGAACTGACAGGGCTTGCAGGCGTCTGGTTTTCTGTGGTGTCCGTGTTTGGGGATTGCAGATTTTGCAAGGTAAGGATCATTCGTGTATCTATTTGAACATACCCGTAGACATACAAAGTGAAATATTTAACCCTTAACATTACATGTTTGTAGTGTTGCTTACAGGAATTTGTTAGATGGCGACGGTCAAGGTAGAGGAGATGTCATTTGAGAGCTCTGACAACGACGAAAGTTGGAGGGATGTTTACGAAATTGTTGTTTATATTGTCTTTTGGAAGGTGACCCCTTTTCTTGCCTCTTTCATTACATCCTTTGTTGCAGAATAGTTTGTTGCTGTGGGTGGCTGCGGGTAGGGTGGTGGGAGCAAAGTATTTTCAGAACAAAGCTTTTTGTGAGCTTCGTTGGTAAATTATTTTTTTCCCATTTTGGGTTCTAAAGATTCTTTCACTTTTCTATTTTTTTAAAAGATTCTGGGATAAAATAATTCTATACTTCTCCAAGCTAAACGGTTTGCAGTTGAGCTCTTGTCAGTTAGCGGGTGTTAAGAATTTAAGATTTATTTAGGGCTTTTATGCAGATTTACGTCAATCACTTTACTTTGGTATTGGTTGTAACTTGTATCTTATTTCTTTCATTCTATTTTGTATTACCCTACCTTACATACAATAAAATATAAGAAAATATGCAAATTATTGTTCTACTGGTAAAATTTTATAGCCTTTCTTCGCTTTGATTTGTTTTGTTTTGGGTTAGGGAGAAATTATTGTTTTGTAAATTGTCATGGTTTTCCTGGTATAGGATATGTCTTGTGCAGGGCTAGGGAGAAATTATTGCATAAGTTCACATAATGGTGAAGGTATTGGAAAGATTGGTTGCATTTCATTTTCATTTATCCCTATTTGCCTCTTGTTCCTATGCTCATAGTACCAATGAAAAACGAGCATGTCTCATAAATACCTAAAACAATCAAACATTCTTTGACTTTCCGCTGCTAATGTCTCACTAAAACTAACAAACATTATTTGATATCATGTCTTATTTTTTTAGCCGGTTAAATTTTGTGTTCTTTCTATTTTGGGAGTTGGGTTGTTTTAGTCGGTAGTGAAATTAATCATCATGGAGTAGTGTACTGGGTTTGAATTGAGATGTATCATGTTTTTGGTTTTAGTTTTTGCTTAGTGAACTATATTTTTTTACTGTCTCTTATGCTTAGTTCTTGTAGGAAATTAATTTATGAATTTATTGTAAATGTTGTTCAATGAAATGCAACACCTAGGACTAGGATAGCGGTGCCTGATTGCAATATTGTGCATTGATTTTTTAGTATTAATATTCATTTCAGCGGGGTAAATTGCCATGGTTTTCCTGATTTAGGATTGGTCTTGTGTTGGACTGGGGAGAAATTAGTGTATAAGTTCACATTCTGTATGAAGGTATTGGAAAGATTGGTTGCATTGCATTTTGATCGTAGCATCCATGTTTGTCTCATATTCCTATGCTCATAGTAGCAATGGCAAAAGAGCATGTCTGATAAATACCTAAAAATAACAAACATTCTTTAACTTTCTGCTACTAACATCTCATGTAAAGCTTCAGAATGAACACATATTTTGGCTTCGAGACAATTTTGAAGAAAATTGCACATAGGATTTGTAAAATCAAAGCCATAAAAATATAAGGGTGTTAGTTTGCAACTTAATCTAATCCATTTTTTTGTCTCATGCTGAAATTTGGATTCATTTAGTGTAATTTGCATAGACCTTATTTTAGTTTATCAATCATTCGTATCTCAATGTTTATGTGAAATGGTTGTTGGTGATTAGATTTTGTTTATGGTAGTAGAAGACTCAGATTATGTTGCTTGTTTATAAGCATACCTTTCCTTCACAAATGTTTTGAAAAATTGAACATGTGTAAGGCTCACAATTTGATGATGAGTAAATTTTGTCTCCCTTGGAAAATTCGGTATGATGGATTGGATGTCATGTATATATATTATTGTAGTAGGAGAATCAAGATTGGACCATATTCCCTGCAAAGTAACTTAAATGGGAAGTTACTTTTGTGGGGAAAAAATGAAGAGAGCAGGTGTAAACCAAAAAATAAGTTGTTGAAGGCTTTATTTTATCTTACTAAATGCATGTGTTATTGCGAAACTTTGGTTGTAATTTCTTTATTTAATTGAAATAATATATCATCCAAGGTGCTCAAAACAATATTTGTCTGAAGTTTATTATACTGTGTCGTATTTTTAGCTCTTGGAGTTCTTACTTATATCCCATCATTTTTCTATTGTCTATTGGTTACTATATTATTTGAAAACTACTCTTTAATTATGTCCTTAATTGAATTACTTGTTACTTTCTTTTCTTAATGTGGAAGTTATAAGATATTGATTTTAGATTAATTTAAATGATGATATTGTTGAATATTTGAAAGCAAACTGTTAAATGGGAAGTTATAAGATATTGATTTTAGAATGATTTAAATGATGATATTGTTGAATATTTGAAAGCAAAAAAAAGAGATGATTGTCTTCTAGGATGCATGAATTGTAACATTCAGGTTCTTATTCCATGGTTTTGCAAGTACTCCCTAGAAATTTTGCATTTCCCCCCATAACGTTGGAAATGTTGAAATTTATTTAACTGATTCTTAGTGGATTTTTCATCTTTTCCATTTGTCTTTAATATAATTTATTATTGAGGAATCCGTCTATGGTGCGTGCTTAACATCATGAATACTTGAACCAATGGAGAGCTTACTCGGTAAGAGGTTGCTTTTATATTAGCAAATGTTCATACACAAACAATGAATAATAGGTGTCTTCAAAATATGAGACAAATGAAGTTGATTTTATGCATGGGTGGTCTACTTATGTACAATGTGTATTACTTCTTACCTTTAATTGGCTCTATGATCGCCACAAATTGAGCAACAGATGGATTAGAGACCAATGTGGAAGAAATCAAAGACTTTTTAGGAGTTGGTGTTTGTATAAGATTTGTCAATATTTTTTTGATTTTGGAATGGTAAATAAGGGTTACAAAGCGGTCCCCTTCCCGGTAAAAAAGAAAGAAATCAATTTGTTTGATGATTACAATTGAGTCATTCCATAGTTGGTGAAGTTGATATCAACTAATGTGAAAACATAAGATCATGCAGTGCCTACACTTCTAAATTTTGTTGTGTGGTTTTATTTTATGGAAGGTTTGCATTACTTTTAATGGTGTGAATGAAAAAAGCGGTGGAGAATAACATGCTGACCTTTTTTTAGTGAGGGTTTTGGAATACTTTTTGAACTGATATTCATAGAATATTGGATTCCTGTTTCTACAGTGTCAAAAAAATGATAAATTGTCACATTTTTATCTACTGTGAAGGTGATTTCATCCACACTTTTCAAAGCGTGACATGTTTTTGCATAAATTTTCCAATACATAGTCACTCACGAGCATAATTGATCTGGGTGGTGCAAATGTCGATTTATAGGAATACATATACAATTTTTTTTATTTATAGATTTTAAAAAAAAACCCTTGTTCGTGATCTAAAATGTATGTGCTTTCAATTACTTCTAAAACAGTTTTTCATTTACTTTATTATTGCACAAAAAATGTTTGTTACGACTATATACCTGGGTGGCCTTTTTCAACCTTACCAGTTGGCAACAATCACAACCATTCCCTTCGCAGTATGTATCGCTAACCCCCGCTAACTCCCATCCACCCACATTTCCATTTTTCATGTGCCTTGAAGATTGTCAATAAGGTATGCATCTTCATCACTTCATTCTCCATCTCCTCTTCCTGTTCTGCTCGCTCTTCCCCTGTTACTTATTTTCCTCCTACATTCCTCTCCCACCAATTTGAATCCTCGTTTCCCTTGGTCCCCCTTTCGGCGTTCACATCGCACTGTTTGCATGTGATTGCTAGTTTAAAATTATATTAATTTACGTGACCAATACTTAGTGCGTTAGAATGTCATTTGATCAAATAAATAATATTAACATTTGAAATCTAATCATATAATTGATTATTAATTTTTGGTGTGATTTGAGAGGGAGTGGGGAATGTGGTCCAAGCACATTTGCATACAGTCAAACATATGTGCGACCCTTCGTCCAATAAACTTTATGATGCCACGTCATGATAGATGTTACAAAAATAAGATTTCTAATCTGAAAACTATAAATTACGGTTCACTTTTCAGGCGACTACAACGTCTTGCTTTCAAAGATAAAGTTAATTAAGGAAAACAAGTTTGACATAAATGTGTTGACGACTTTTACGGGACCCGCAGGACACGTCGACAGAATCGCGAACAAACCGGCTAGATGAGGCGCTCCCTATTAAGATGCATAATAATTGTAAATTTAAATATCTGTTGGCTAGTTTTTTTGGTTTGTTTTACTTAAATGTGTGTGTGGTTATATCTTTTAGGTTTCTTCTTTTAGGTTTGTATATTCATATAACTCTGATTTTTAACAAAACTAATCTTTTTAACTATGTAACTATATATTTAAAAAATATGATCATGTATATTTTAAACTAGAATTTACAAGAATAAAATATCACTTTTTTATTATTATTTTAATTCTTTATTTAGTAAATTTAAGATAATAGTTGTTAACTATTCATGTTTCAAGAGATAGAGAATATTATCTTGCAAAACAATTTTTTGTTTTTTTTGGTATAAGTCCATTAAAACGTGTCATTTGTAATTAAGGTTTATTATTAAAATTTCTTTTTTTCTTTGTTTTGAAAGACTTTTTTCTTTAATAATATTGGCTAGAGTTTTATTCTTCCAACATATTTTTTCTTTCAATAATTCAAAAGTTATTTTTTATCTTGACTAATGCAATCATTGCAAGTACCCAAAAATTTGACAAAAACAAACTTTACATTCTAAGAAAAAGGAAAAAGTTAAATACTTTTCTATTTTATTATTCTTTATTTGTAGAGTGCTCTAAATGTTCTTATTAATCCTCTTCTCTTATCATAGAATGTTTTCTAATGTACGTTTTTGACCGGAGCTATGAATTGAGGGGTTTTGATGGGGTCCACACCCTTACAATTCGAAATCCCACACTTGCAAGAGTAATATATTGACATGTTGTTGTCACCTTGCTACAGAAAAAACTAAATATCTATAAAACAATATTGGGATTTCTTGGATACATCTTAAATGCATTAGCCCACAAAAACTGAACATATTACAACTATACTATAACCGCTAGACCTATCAGGACTGGAAATGAGAACTTAGTCTAACAATTCATTCACCTCCTGCATGCGGTGGGCTTCACCTGCTGCTGCTTCAACCATTATCTTCCTTTTTCAGGAGCGACACCCCTCGAGCACGACCTTTGCTGCCCTCAGCAAGAAATTATAGGAGGATTTTCCTTTTTTTACCAGATGTTTAACTCTGTCTGGGATTGGACCAATTAAAGACGCCAAAGCCTCTAGGTCCAGAGGATCGACGAACGCAGGGCCTCTGTATTTTTTCCTATATATGCGGTGAACATTGACCGCAAAGTGCTAAAATTTGGCATTACGATGCTTTATCTATGTCACGTATTCTTTTGGTTCCATCTCTGAGATATGCTTTGCCGCCCCATGGGAGAAGGTATGTGGCAGATTGAATTTCGCTACAGCTTCCTCCATTCCAACAACTTTCCTAGGAGTGATGATATGACAAGCTATTTGCAGAGTGTCCTCTTTGTTGTGACCAATAAGCAACAGATGGTAGAGGAAGGTGGACGCAATCTCAACATTGATCCTCACTCTACCGCTCCCCTGTAAATATTGAGCCCCAAAAATTCTATCCACCGCGTTACCAACCGACCCCAAACCTATTCCTGAATTTTTTTTTCCTTACTCTGGACTACGTAATGTGGCCATAAAATGCAATTTCCCTAGTTTCTCCTCTCAAAATCGGGGCTGGGACTGACGAGATTGCCATGACGGGACAAAGCTTACACCTCCAAAAGCCAAATCAGAAATGCAAAAGGTAAGGAATGAACTGGAGAATGACCAAAGACACACTTTCAGCCTTTCCTCACATGCGGCAGTTTGAGTCAGAAATGAATACAAAATCCATCGTAATGATGTTTTCGAACCCCACCCACTTTGATGAATCATATGATTTTTCACCTCAGCTTCCTGCTCCGCTCCTGAGTTGGCGAGGAAATTGGCCACTGAGTTGGCCTCCCGATAAGTATGAAAAATGCTCCATTCATCTAATTTGTTAAGCCAATGGTGGATGCTTGGCAAATATGAATCTATAACAAAATTTTTGAGCTTTCCCTTTTGTGATAGCATTGATGGTCACTTGAGAGTCCCCCTCTATTTTAAGGCGTGTGCTACCACTATCTATAACGAGCTTGACACTAAATAAAAGAGTCTAAATTTTGGCTTGATTAGATGTTCCATCTTGCAAATGAAGTGAGCCACCAACTATGATTTCACCAAGGTCATTATGAATGACACTCCCCACGCCCGAAAGCCTAGGTTACCTTTGGATTCCCTATCAAAATTCAATTGACGAAACCCAGGGGGGTTGGATGCCACTTAACCTTTCTACGTTGCTTGTGTCTCTCCCATTTGGACATATTGGTTTGGAGGATAGAACTCGACGCTGACAGCTTAATAAGAGGCCATTGTTTCCTAATGACTTCATCCTTATTAGAGAAATTGGCTACATTCTTACAATTGTTTCTTACATTTTCTCAAATGGCTACCTCTAATTTTTATGTGAGAGCTTTGATGTCAAATGGAGAATCTCTAAACAGCCTAAGATTCCTCTCCCACCACAAATGTCATAATAGAAGGAGGGGAATACAAATCCATATCGAAACTAAGGCCTAATCCTTTCCGATTACTGGCCAAGAATGCAATACTTTCGAAATTGTTGCCCCTGAAACCCAGGCTAGATTGAGATTTATGCATAACCAAGCCCAATATTGGAAGGAAATAGGGCAGTGTAGAACATGGTGGTCCAGATCTTCCTAGGCTTATTCACATAGGGGGTATCTGGGTAGTCCTTGATAACCCCACTTTCTTCGCCGACACTGGGTGAGGATTTTCTTTTTATATACCAGCCAGCTAAATGCTCTAGCCTTTGGGAGGCACATTGCGTCCCAACAACCTATCCATGATTTTTGACCTTTGTCTTCTCTCTGAACCAGACAGTTGTAACCATCTTCGGCTGAATATACTCTTGAAGTGGACCCCAACCAAAAAAAATTATCTTCTTTGTTATTGATGTTAATGCTTCGAGCTTTAAGAACTTGTTTGAATAATTCCTTGGCGGATTGCGGTATCTCCAGGAACTCATCCTCTTTCCAGACAAATGTTGGAGACCCATCTAAGTGCTGAGAGCCATAATTTGCAACCTTGTTGCCCTATGCCACTTTGGATGTTGTCTTCACTTCTTCTAAACCTAGGCAATTTTGTAGGGCCAAAAGACCATTCTAGGAGTCCTCCCATAAATTAGCTACCGAGCCGTTACCAATCCTCCATGAAGTGAGAGAAATGAATACATGCCTACATGAGCTTGTTGGGCCTTGAAATATTGGCCAAGTACTAAAGGGCGCGCACGCATAGGACCAGTGAGAAGAAGGGCACGCAGGGAGAAGCGCGCAAGACAAAGAGGTTTTAGGAGGTTTTATGAGAAACTAGGGCATGTGCAGAAGGAAGAATAAAGGTTTAAGGGACTTAGCCATTTTTAGCATTCCAAGAGGCACTTGAGGAAAAATGTGACCCGACTAGGCATGACGAATGAATAAGATGCTAGCCTGGAACCTTGGTGATCAAGAAAAGGATATTCCACAAAGGGAATATTCCTAGGAAGAAATCATTACAGAAGGTGGAGAGCTCAGAACATGATAAGAATTCACCAATGGATGACCACTCAGACACTTGGCACAAGATCTTCTCCTAAAGAAAGGCATGACAGTGGGTGTTGATCCTATAAGAAGAGATGCTCAGATTAGAGATAGGAGGGATGGAGACTATAGAGAGACATAGACACATAGATACAAGGATACATAGAGAAGCTTTGCAGAAAAGTATCAGGAGGCCCTAGGATTTGGGGTTCTCATTAGAGGACTGCAGGAATGTTACCAGGTCTAAAGGATGGGTCTCTAAAATTTTTGTAATAAGGGAAGCATGGCTAGGACTTCCGATATATGAATTAGATATTTTTCTTGATATATTTGGTCTAATACGACCCTTTTGAATGTAATTTGGTTATTTATCACTCTTGATCAATATATATATATATATATATATATATATATATATATATATATATATATATCTGTTCTGAATATCTTGTTCATGGATGCAAACCCTATTGTCATTTCTTCATATTATGAATCAAATTTGTTTTCTCTCATTTTCATACATGGGTGTAAGGATATGATATCTCATGTCATGCTTTTACATGAATATTTACTTTTCTGTAACTAATCCTATAACAATGGCAATATCTTCTCACAATGGTCACATAAAGGAGGGGTTCGAAGCCCGCGCATGCCTCGGGTGCGCACCCAGATCCTGCTGGGTGATAGGGTGACACACATGGGGTTATAAGTTAGTAGGTGGATAAAAATGACTACCTCTTGCTTCTGTTGCTGGGACCTATTTTCAAAGTTGTTGTGAGAATGATGCGTAATGACAAAGCACTTGACCTTGGACAATGTCGAAGCATGGTTTAAGAGCACGGAGGATGAGTTTTCTCAAATATTTAATACTGGACTTACGTTTGATGCACGTAAATGGGTAGAATAACATATGTATCATGAGCTATATGATACCTTCTTTTGTTGTTTCCCAATAGAGTTATATGAATGGCTTTCAACGTACACATCTAGATCAAGCTGGTACTATAGATCTCGTGTAAGGACCCAAGATGAATATCAGAGGCTGTAGGATACCGATCTGACTTGGAAACATGCTATTGATCAGTGGTGGAGAAGAGTGTTGACCATTTATACCTTGGAATATGTTATTTCTACGTATTCTTATCCCGAGGTTGCTGAGTTTGAGTTCTTAAGGGATCTTATAGGATCATTTTTGTGTTTTATCCCCTTAGCTATAAAGATCCTGATCATTACACTAAGTTTGGAAGCATTCCCTATAGCCAGCTAAGATTCTATGAGCACTGGGCGAGGAATCTATGGTGGAGGAAGATGGCAGACCTCACGACTGAAAAGGAGAGGGAGGATAGGTTTATCAAGTATAGTGAGATGCGTGAAGGGGAGTTGGCTAGACAAAACAAGGTTGCAGGAGTGATGGATCTATGGAGACAGACGTTGCGGGAAGAAATTGAGGTTCACGGGGAGGACGTGGAGCTTGAGCAGTCTGTGCTACCCCATCTTGGTAAGGGTAGGAGAGAGACCCCTTCAACTTCTGATGAGAGTTCGTCACTTGGAGAAAGAAGAGTCGTCGATGCATATCTGAACCTGTCTGGTAACCAACCCCTGGCGCTTATTTTTCTAAATCAAGAGATAAGTATTATTAACCCAGTTGGTATTGGTGGAAGTGACCGATTTGCACCTAGGAGACATAATTTCTCATTTGGGACATCTATGGCTGCATAATCATTTCCTGTGTTTGGGGGAGTATTGTCTAGAATGACATTTGGGCAAAGTATGGGTACACAAATCTTGGGTATCGTGTCTGGAAGCAATGTGGGACTAACGTCTAGTGGCAGAGAAATATCATAAACCATTGGCGTGTAGTTCAATGGAACATTGGGGACACTAGGCACAACCACTTCAGGGCCTTTACCGTCTACAGGAGGTGGATCTGGTGGGGTAGGTACTAGAGGACCTAGTGGACCTAGAGGATCTGGTGGATTAGGAGGAATAGGTCCTAGTGGATCCAGTGGATCTGGCTGTGGAGGTAACACCAGAGGAAATCAAGGTTTTGGATCAGGAGGACAAGGGCCTCAACCACCTCAACAAGTTTTTTTGAAATTTCATTGCATCTACCAGACTACAAAGGTGTTTAGGATTTTTCATATCATGTATAAAAGTGTGAGCTAATGTGGCACGTGAAGGGGATCACTACCCTAGAACAGAAGGCAATTCGGTTTAAAATGACATTGCAAGGACGTGCGCATAGTTGGTACTGGAATTATGACCCCCACTAGATAGTAGTATATTACACCGCGTTGCGGAATGTCTTCTTCGCTGAATTTCATATCCCTAAGTTTGAACAGAAGAGAATCATTGCGCTGAAGGAGATCTAGAAAGGAATGACATAGAGTGTATGGGAATATGACACATGTTTCAAAAATCTCTTATGAAATTAATCCTTCTCAGCATGCTCAGTGGTTTGTTGGAGGATTGATATCATCGTTTAGGAGATCACTTTCGCACAATACTTTCACAGAACTACGCGAGGCCTTGGAGGCTGCCCTACATAGTGAGGTTGTTTAAAGCATGGATACCGGTGTTATCCCTTTCCTTGAAGCTCAGATTGTTGTAATGCCAAAGCAGATAAAAAATCTATCTACAAACTCGATGCATGAGACTCGCAGTGGTCTATGGTGCATAGATTGTGAGGTAGAGGGGCATACAAAGGACATTTGTTCCAAGAGATCGATACGCGCCATGATGGTGGAATGTGAAATTTTACATGGAGATGATAATGTAAGTAGGTGCCCACTTCTGCAGCTCACGATCTGTAAAAATGTGTCTTATTATTGTAATATCTACACCTCTACTACTCATGACACCAAGGATTGTAGACTGATTGACCAGATACATGATGACATTGATATTGGTGTGCGCCAGACAGGACTCGCGAACAATTCCAAAGACGATGGTCATCACTATGAAGGGCACGCGGATGGAGGGGCTCGTGGAAGAGATTTTCGAGGATTTTGTGGTCGTGGAAACCGCAGAGGAGGAAGAAGTGAGTTCCTGCGTGGAACCTGTTACAAATGTGGGTCTACAGAGTATTATAAACGTGATTTTCCGGACCTGTTATAATGCTCTTGGTGTGGAAAGAAGCATAAGTATGAAGAGTGCCCAAAGCTATTTGAACATATGAGCCAGTAGCACTGGAAAGACAAAGGTGCCAGAATGGTAATCGTGAAGAATGCCGACTCACAATGGATGCCAAGGGTGGTGCGTGAGTTAGAACTAGAACCTGTACTGGTGACAATAAGAGCGGAGGTTGTGTGTGCCAGGGAGATACCAAGGCAGAGACCACTGGTTACAAGAGAAGAGGTGATACACGGGAAGTATCTAGACCCTACTCATCAGAAAGAGGTGTATCAAGAGACCATGGATGTGATTTGAAGCTTACAAGGAGAGATCCAGTGCCTGAAGGATCATTCAAGGTAGTTAGAGCAAAGGAAGAGTGTTAAGGCTCCACAAAAGGATCTAGATGAGGTCAGGGAAGTATGCAAAATGTTGAGGCAAGAGAATAACATTCCCTTGCTAGGAGAATGGTTACAGGAGAAGGTACCACATGCCAGAGCAGAGTGCGAGATGCAAGTTCTGCTTGATAACCTTCCTCCCCACAACCTTGACTATGATAAGGATATTACCTTGAATGCTATGGTAGATGGGTGGCTTATGAGAATATTATGATTGACACAGGTGTAGAAGTCAGTGTTCTCACTCTAGATGCATAACATCAAATAGGAATGCCCCCATAACAACCATCTTCAAATGTGTTGTATTTGGCTAGCAAGACGAAGGAAATACCCATTGGTGTCTTGAAGGATGATGTTATCACTATCCAGGGGGAAAAAGTTCACTGGGGATTTTGAAGTCTTGGCACTAGCCGAGGTGGAAAAATTTCCAGCATTACTTGGGCATCCCTGGTATTATAAGAACAATGTTGACCTACGGTTCAACAAGGGGTACATAAGTTTTGAAAACAAAGGAAGAACATGTTATCATCCCCTTGAAAGATGGGAAGTTGAGCACCCTATATTGAGCCCTTGGGAGAAGAAGTTCTTGATAGGATCTATGTGTGCTCTATCAGGGACCCTGATGTGATTCACCCTACAGAAGGGGTTATTCAATTTGAAGACTCTCAATTTATGAGTGATACAACTAGTGTGGCATGTGAAAATTGGGGGCATGAGACTTATGAGTTAATTGGGTGACAATTAAGAGGCTTAGTGACAAGGGTAACAAAGGCCCGCTCAGTCAAGCACCTAGGAGGGAAGAAGTTACAAGTTATTCTAGGAGGAGCCAACCCTAGTGATTTCTTACGAGAAATGGAGACTCAATGGAAAAATGAGATTGAAAGAAGAGGAAAGCTTAGTTATAACTTTCTCGGGACCACAACACATTGGTGGGTGACACATCAGTGATATCCTTCTAGAGTGGCCATGAGGTAAGAATCACGTTCTCTATTAGGTTTTCCCAAAGCAATGCATCCACTATCATACAAGACTACCATGGGAAGGAACCCGCCTTGTTTCATGTCCAAGCATGTGAGAAGGCCTGGATGGAAGGCACAGAAGGCCTTACCACCTTCTTTATGGGTGCATAAGTTGTACTCCACCTTACAAGGCTATGTGTGCGCATGTCCATTCACTCAGAGATCTGCCATTAGATAGGAAATTGGCAGGAGTTGATGGCTGACCTCCTTCAAGATTTCGAATACCGGAGTACTAAACCATCGATGGATAAGGCGTTTGCAGGTTGTTAAGAACCTAACGATGGGAGATAGTGCCATGGTGGAGGATAGAATATGGAGTTATTGGGTGAACCTGGTTGGAGATATGCGCTTTGATGAAGAAGAATCAAAAGAAACATAGCTTGAGCGCACATGCATGGAGAAAGAAAAAGGAAATTTGTCTATGTGATAGATGGCAAAGAGGTGGAAAAGTTTGATGTTAACCATACCGAAGGTACACACAAAGTCAGGGATAGTGCTGATGAGAAAGCGTGCTCCTACCATGAAACCCTTGAAAACAAATAAGGTTAACATTGGTTCGGAGGCAGAACCTAAATAGGCTACTATTGGAGACTATTGGTCAGAGAAGGAGGTTTCAAAGATCATTGATCTATTGCATGAGTTTCAGGATTTATTCCGGCGTGGGTACCATGAGCTTAAAGGTCATTCACCACTCCTTGGGGAAATGAAGAATCAAGTTAAAGGAAGGTGTGCACCCGATTTGAAAGAGACCTTATCAAATGAATCCAAATCTTTGCATCAAGGTCAAGGAGGAGATAGACAAAATGATCACATCAGACATCATTGAGGCCATGGAGGAATCAAAATGGATAAGCCCCATGGTCATAAGCATTAAGAAGGATGGAAGGATAAGGATCTATGTGGATTACAGGGATTTGAATGTAGTATGTGTCATTGACCCTTTTCCAACCCCCTTTACTAAGGAAATTCTAGAAGGAGTGGCCGGGCACGAGGTCTATTCCTTCACAGATGGATTCTTAGGGTATCATCAAGTTAGAATTGTAAAGGAAGACCAGGAAAAGACAACTTTTTCCACTGAATGGGGAAGCTTTTCCTATACGGTCATGCCTTTTGGACTGAAGAATGCACCTGATGTGTTTTCGCGCATTGTGGTACAAGAATTTTAATACTTCATCCATAAGTTTCTTCAAGTCTATCTTGATGACTGGACAGTGTATGAACTAGTGAAATACCATTGTGACAATTTGAGGTTGATGTTTGAAAGATGTCGGATAGTTGAGGATATCCCTCAACATTAAGAAATGTGTTTTTGCTACTCCATTTGGAACCCTTGTTGGGGCATATTATATGTAAGGAAGGTTTGCTGGTGGATCCTGCCAAAGTTGCCATTATTGTGGGATTAGTGGAGCCTACCAGTCAGAGTGTAGTGTGTGGATTCCTTGGACATATGGGGTATTACCAAAAATTCATTAAGGGGTATGCCAAGATCGCCACGCCATTAGAGGAGTTACTAAAACACAAGAGTGCCTTTCACTAGGGAGAGGTGCAACAAATGACATTTGACACATTGAAGGATTGGCTTGTCACTGTACCCATATTACACTTTCCTTCTTAGGATAAAACCTTTCTATGTACATGTTGATGCCTTAGGGACAGCCATTGGAGCAAGTGTTAGCACAACTTGGTGAGGGGATTGTTGATCACCCCCTTTTCTTTGCAAGTAGGAAGTTGACACCAACAGAAATGAACTATACAACTACTAAGCACGAAGCACTATCAATGATCTATGCGCTACACAAATTAAGGAAATATCTGTTGGAAACACCCTTCATATTCTACACATACCACATGGCATTGAAGTACTTAGTGAACAATCCCATTTTACAAGGGTGCATATGTCAGTGGGTCCTGTTATTTCAAGAATTTAATTTTACAATTGTTGTGAAACTAGGAAAGAGTAACTTAGGACCTGATCATCTATCAAGAATATATTTAGGAGAGGACATGTAAATCATTGAGGATACAATTCTAGATGTACAACTATTTAGACTATGATGGCATGCACCCTCTGAATTGGAAGATATTGTTGTGTTTCTTAAAATGAGGTGTGGCACCTGAGGGAATGAAATCTTTGGAGAGGAAACCATTATCTATACGTGTTGCACCCTACATGCTAATTGGTGGAGACTTATACAAGTTAGGATATGATGATTTATGCACTGATGCTTGTTAAAACATGAGTGCATTGTAATAATGGAGGAAGCACATGGTGGGATTGTAGGAGGGAACTATGCAGGAAATGCCACATCGTAGAAGATTCTAGTCATAGGGATTTGGTGGGAAAGTATATACCAGGATTGCATTGAATTTTTAAAGGCCTGTGACCATTGCCAGTGCCTTGGCAAGGAAAGGAAAAAGAGATGAGATTAACTTTGAGACCTATAGCCAGCACAGAACCATTTGAAAAATGGGAAATTGATTTTTTAGGACCAATTTCACCTACCACATGAAGGACTAGTTCACGTTATATCATTACTTGCACTAGATTACTTAACAAGGTGGGCGGAGGTAACACCTACAAGGGATTGCACAATGGAGACAACTACTAGATTCTTATGGGATAACATAATCAACAGGTATGGATGTCCTTTAAGCTTGACTAGTGATAGGGGTACACATTTTTTGAATGAAACAGTCTAGGATTTTATTGGTATAATTCATGGTGGCCCATCACAAGACCACCCCTTATCACCCCCAAGTGAATGGAACTTCTAATGTATTTAACAAGATATTAAGCCACACACTGACCAAAATTTATGATGTAGGAAGAAAATATTGGGATGACAAGGTATCAGTCATTCTATGGGCATACATGACAACCTACAAGAGATTGAACAAGGCCACACCATTTTAATTGGTGTTTAGTATGGAGATTGTTTTACCAGTTGAATTTATAATACCATCACTACGTATTACATGTGCGGGAGGGTTAGCTAATGAACAAGAAATTCATGCGTGCATGGAGAAGTTAATGTAGTTAGACGAAAGGAGATCACTTGTTAGATGGAGTCAGAAGACTGAAAAGGAACATGACAAAAAGCATGGCATGATCATCATATCAAAAATAAACAATTTGAGGTTGGGAAGATGGTTTTATTATATGATTCTAAGTTTTTTCACCATCTAAGGAAACTCAAAATCCATTGGATGGGCCCATATATATGTATCTTATATACTTGATTCAGGCGTTTTCCAGTTACAAGTGCTGGATGGAACATAGTTACTAGAAAATTTCAATGGGAGTAGGTTGAAGCCCTACTATAAATAAGTCTTCCTTGTGTTAATAAATAAGGTAGTATTTCCATTTAGCTTAGGATTTCCTTTCATATTTTTCCTTTCTTTGTGTTTCCCCTTTTCATTTCTTGTTCCTTTCTTTTTTGTTGTTTTGTGTGCCTTGTGCATTGGTAGCCACTTATTATTTTCAAAAGGTTGTGTATGCACAGAGGACCATCACATTTGCTTTTATGTGGGGTGGAGTAATGTGAAGTAAAATGGAATTTTGTAGTGGAAATTGTGTCTTGATGGCCTCATAATTAAAGGATAAAAAACACATAATGAAGAAGAGAGAATGTAGAAAAGCTAGAGATAAGGAATTTTTGTGTCAGGATAACTTTACAAAGACCATGTATAAAGGATGAGAAGTGTAGGAACAACATGAGGTAGGTGAGGGAAAAAATCAGGTTAAGGACATAAGAAGTTCCTTCGGCATTGCAAACGCACATGTGAGGATCTTTGGTCAGTAAGGATTTTTACGTGCCATAAGGTTGTAAAGATTTTTCACGCAAGATTGGGTGTGGGGGTAAGAACACTTAAGGTTGGATTTAGTGGAAAAATCCACCTTTATTGCAAAGGTACATTGGTAGGTGGAATAGAATTTATCGCAGGAGATGAGAAAAACACTATAAGTAGAAGGTTGGGCACATTATTGTTTACCTTGAAATTATGATATTGAAGAGCTCTTGCAAACTAGGGTATCTGTGAAGAAGATTTGTGTGAAAGAAAAATTGTGAAAATATGAGTGTGTGACTAGTGTGATTTGTGAACCAAAGTGGAAGAAGTACACAGGCATAGGGAAGAAGGTTTTAATAGAGTACATCATCTTGTGGAAGGATTGTCCAGGTTAGGGTTCTATAGGGCATGGGAGTAAAGGGATTTTTCATGAAGGTAAGCCACAGATTTGAGAAGAGTGAGGAAGAGGAGAAAGGAAGAGTTTTTTTTTAGTAACCCAAAAAAAATATGGCACCAAAGAAGGTAACCGTTTCACCAAAGAAAGGAAAGGGAAAAGGGAAGCAAACTACTAGCACTAGCTTCAACGAGGAGTGGTATATAGAGATGCAATACCCAGATGGTGTTTCTCAGAAAGGAGTGGGTATCCCATGTAAGGAAAATATTTTTAAGCGATTACAACCATCACATAAGCACCACTGAGAAGGAGATGACATTGGAACTAGTTCCCCCAAAAGACAAAAGGACACCAGAAGGAATGCCAATTTACGATGATGAAGTAAAGGTAAAATGTTGGGAGAAGGCTGGGTTGTAGAAATTTTATGAGTTGTCCTGCTTTGGAAAACCTGAGTGACTGTACCAATGGCTGATGTAACATGTGTACTAGGACCATTTGTACTTCACATACCGAAGGATGTGAATAAATCCCCAACATCTCTAAGTTTACTAGCCTAGGAAGGGGAGTTGCTAGAGGATGACTTGGAAGATAAGGATGCCATCAAGGAGACTATAAAAACTTATGACTCTAAGAAGGGGTATCACTACTTTGAACATCCCTGATATCTCCAACCCTATAATGAGGATGGTCATGTGTTTGGTCTCCAAGCTTAATGGACAAGAAAGGTGGACACATGTCAACAAGGCCTGGTTGAATGTGTGCCAAAAATTTTTAGAAGGAACTACCTATAATCTATCTACCTTCATTACAGATGAGATAGTTAATGTGGTGCATGAAGGAGAGAAGATCATGTTTAGAAATGTCCTCCTCACCATCATCTTCTTAGAAATTGGAGTTCCCAATGGCCTAGGGAATTTTGTATGGGAATATCAAGATGAAGACCCTTCCCCCATGAAGACATTTGAAAATTACACTTGATGATACCATGAAAACCGCCCACATGGAGTGCCTAGAGAAATGGTACAAGCGGATGCATGACACATTCGGGTATTTATGGAGGATACCTAAACAATTACAAGAGCTAGTACAGGGAGAATTAGAGTTAGTTGTGTACCAAAATTTCTACATTGGAAGGTTCACCTTGATAGATGGGACCAAGAGCCCATGGTGTAAATTACCCTTCTCTTTTACTACTCAATATTTCTAGGAATGGGTCAACTACTTTAAGGAGGCAAAAAAGAACTTATGTTCGACCTCAACGAGTTGGAACAAGACCACTGTGAGCTGCGTATAAAGCTAGTATACCCAAAAAAGTGCACTTATATAGAGAATTATGTATCCCATGAGGTACATATGATAAAACCTATGACACTGTTAATTTCTAGAAGTACCACAATAAGGGTATACCTACACATTAGGCCCAAGTATTAGAAGGGAAACTACGTGGAGAATGATATCTCCATCCCAAAATACCCCACCAACACAGGAAGAAGGCTCCACTAAGGAAGAGGGAGAGAGAGGATACCCTTGAGAAAAAAGCATCGAGTGCCTAAGCAACACACTTTGTAAGCACACAAAAGTTAGGCATGAGGCCAAGCACATATGCATAGAGGAAGAAGTCCCCCATTAAACAAAAATAAAATAAATGTGAAGGGGAGGCACTAAAACTAGAAGTTCCCCCTATGGAAGAAGAGTTAGCAACAAGAAAGGAGTCACCTCGTAAAGAAGAAGAGAAAGAAGAGTCTCCTATACTAGAATCACTAGTTAGGAAGAAGTAGAAGGTAGCAGAGAAACTAGACTCATAAGGAATAGAGATCATGGAGGCTTAAAGAGTTGCAAAGGATGATGAGGAGTAGGAAGAGGCTTAGGAGCATCCCATGTATGATGTACATGAATCAAATGAAGGAAATGAAGAAAAGGATGGGGAAGAAGAAGGTGCTCGAGGAAAAGGGTAAAGTGAGGAGGTGACCACCAAGGATTAAAGGATCCCAAGCCTCAACAAGGATTAGATAGAATATTTTGTAGAAAGGGAAGTAACAGGCATAATAAAGGCTTTGGTGGAACATGAGGTAGATCGCAACACTAACAATGTGCTCAAAGAGATAGAGTAGGATGATGTAGGGAAGGAGTATGGGGTTATGGGTGGAGATCCTAGCTGAGTGGTAAACTTTTTAAAGGTAATTCAAATAGGAGAAAAGGTATGGTAGTGATAGAGGAGCAAGGGATGAGTTATATCAATGATCTAAGGTACTGCATGTGTGCTTCCAAAGTACCGTGCCTACAAACCAGATCCTTAAATGGTCTTTATTCTAAGAAGATGGAAAATACCCAAAAATGAGTAAGATATTATCTTTGGGTTTTGAGTCCCATGTTGATGATTTGGAGTTTGAGGTAAGCAAAGGGGGCATTGATGAATACACCAGGGACCAAGGGAGTGAGCCCTCTAATAAACACTCAACATTTATCCAATGATAAAGTCTTTAATGTACTCAATAAGGTACCGGTGGAGGTTGAGGAAATATTCTTCTAAAGGAATGATAGGGTAAGGTTTCTAGAGGAAGAGTTGGACAATAAGAATGAAGAAATCACTGAGAAGAGAAATGATCTAAAGTAGGAGGAGTTGATAAGCACATAGGTATTGAGTGAACTAAGGAACGAGAAGGTGAATTTATGTGAGGTCTATAAGAAGATATAGATGATTACATATGCCATTATCTTGAAGCATCTAGACCTTTCCCTGCTTGAGAAAAAATACAAGTTGACCATACAATGCTTGGAATACTTAACCCACATCATTACCATGAAAAGGTGACCGATCTCATTAGAATCAATAGAAGAGGAATTGGTATGCTAGAAGAAGGAAGAAAGGTTTTTGATTGGGGAGAAAATAACCTGATACTCCAATATCATTTCCATTGTATAGACCACTACATGCATGGCTAAGGCCGTGTATGATAATTACACTAACAGGGATAAGGTAGCAAGTATACTAGTTTCTATGCATGAGGTGGATTTGACAAAATTCCAAGAAAACAAAAAAAGGAAACAAGATGGAGTGGAATAAAATCCTATCCGAAGTTGAGAAGAAAATGGAAGCATTAAAAACCTTGTGGGGTTCAGTTAAGAATAATCTCAAGGAGTTTTACCCCCAGGTCACTCGTAGAATGGATACACTGGACCACCTTAGCAAGCAGCTAAAAGGGATTGTAGATATGTTTAATTCTAAGGGTGATGAATTGAGCTTTATAGAGGTAAGCACTCTAGTGGGTAACCTATTCCAAAAGGCACAAGGTGAATTGGATGCCTAGGAGAAGATTGAGGCAACAATGACGAAGGATTTCCCACTTCTCTTGCAATAATAGTAGATTTTTCCATTTTTCCATTCTTAATTCTTTCATCCTCCTTACAATTTGTTTGGATCCCACCATTATTTATTCTTTGAAGAAGTAGGATGTTTCTAAGGATGGAGAAAAATATTAGTGTGGGGTGATGTTGGGCCTCGAAATATTAGCTAAGTAACAAATGGTACATGAGTGCATGGGAACAGTAAGAAGAACGGTGCATGGGGAGAAGCACATAGGACAAGGGTTTAGGAGAAACTAGGGTACGTGCACAAGGCAAGACATCAGGTCTAAAGGACTTATCCATATTTGGAATTCTGGAGGCACTTGAGGAAAAATGTTACCCGACTAGGCATGCCAGGTGGATAAGGTGCTAACCTGGAGACTTGGTGGTCAAGGAAATGATATTCCACATAGGGAATATTACTAGCAAGACATCATTACAGAAAGTTGAGATCTCGTAGTAGGATACACATTCACCAAGGAAGGAGCACATGGAAACTTTGCATGTGATCTACTCTTATAAGAAGGCACAACGGTGGGTATTTGAACTATAAGAAGAAATGATTGGGTAGAAGAAGAAGGTTGAAGACATATATGGATAGAAAGATAGCATGGGAAAGGCACAACACTACATAAAGTATGAGGAGGCCCTAGGGTTAGGGTTTTCCATTAGGGAGTTACAAGTAGATCATCATGTGTAAGGGATGGGTTTGTAAAACTCATGTAATAAGGGGGGCATATCTAGGACTCTCGATATATACGTTAGATATTTGTTTTAACATGTACTATGTGGGCCAGATCTCTGGCATTCACAGTGTTTGACCCGACATGGAATATTTAATGTATTGTTGTTATTTAACACTCTTGATCAATATATATATATATATATATATATATATGTTCTTAATATCTTGTTTGTGGGTGTAAATCCTAGTGTCATTTCTTCATATTATGAATCAAATATATTCTTCATGATCTATATTGTGTTGTTTCTATCATTTTCATGTATGGGTATAATGATATAATAACTCATATTGTTCTTTACATGAATATCTTATTTTCAGAAACTAATCCTCTAATAATGGCAAGATCTTCTCACATTTCTCACATAAAGGAGGGTCTCGTCACCCACACATGCCTCAGGTGAGGGACTAGTGCTCGCTAGGTGATAGGCCAATGCACATGGTGTTAGAAGTTAGTAGGTGGCTTGTTCCCATTTTTCCAAATGCAACTTTATTTCTTATCCTATCCCCTGCCACACAAAGGTTCAAAGAAGTTTTTCTATCCTCTGTAATACCATCCTAGGAGTCTTCATTACTAAAAGAAAGTAAATTTGGAGAGTTCCCAATACCGATTGTATGAGATGAATTCTTCCTACAAATGTAAGCCATTTACATTTCCAGGAGAGGAATCTTTTCTCAATTACTGCTATGAGGACATCCCAAAGCAAGGAACTCCCTGCCTAAATAGAGAGTGGTATTCCTAGGTATTTCTAAGGGTGGGATCCCATTGATTAACCTAGAACATGTAAGATCCTCCTTTGCACCCTGAGAGTGGTATTGAAGAAAAAAATGTGATATTGGGAAACTAATTACCTGACCAACTTCATGTTGGGGATGGGTCTATGTGGAAACATTTGCAACTATAAAATATCAATTCAAAACATGCAAATATGGATCTAACAATCCCCATAAAATATACAGCGATGGAATTATAAACAAGAATAATCTAATTCACACAAAAGTACACACACATAACAAGCATGTACTGTGGTTGACCTAATGTGGGATATGTCCACCATCGATAGAGATCTCATATATATAATATAACAATAGATTACAAACCAACTCTTCTACACAAGAGTACATATATCTCTACAAGAGTATCTCCTCCTCCCAGATCTCCAAATGGATCCACCTGAGTACATTGAAATGTGCCTCCATATCACCACTTATGTCTCCTCCAGATCTCTAACTAGATCTACTTGAGTGCACTACAACCATGCCTCTAAAACACCACCAGATCTCACAACCTGAAGCTAACTTGCATCTTCCACTTTGCAACCAAGCTCTCACTGTACTGTGAATCTACAAACAAGACCTCTAGAAGGGTCTACCAATGTGAAACCATAAGCATGCACAAATAAGTAAGTCTATCCTCCATCACTGCACCAACCTGTGCAAACATGAAGATAACTTCCTCTACAATACTAGATTCCTATGGATCAACAATATATCATGATCTCATGGATCTGCAATACAATATCTCACAACATGTAGATCTATAAGAATGAGTAATAACAAGATCTCATAAAAACCTATAGATCTAACAAGAATAAACCGTAACTGTTTTGCATACTATGAAAGCCATTACATGAGACTAAACAATTCAAAGGAAATATAGTAAAAGATAATACCATCTTCTCACCAATAGTGTACCTACACTTTCCTTCTGCTCAGCTTCTCTCCATGAAAGCTCTTGTCTTCATGCAATCTAATTTTCTTCTTCTTCTTCTTCTTCATACTTTCAACCAAGGATTATGCTCTTCTTCTCATCTCTATCCTCTAACCCTATTTTTCTAGCTTATATAAGCCTAGACAAACTTAGGGTACAAAGCCATGCAATTACATCCAATATATTTACTTTAAAACAAAAGCTATATTAAATCCTATGACTTATAAATAAAACACTCCCGCACAGGTAACCGATGTCGATTACTGTTTGATCAATGCCGGTCACTTCCTGACCGATGTCAGTCACTACATGACCGATGCCGATCACTGTGTAACCCAGTCACTTTGTAATGCATGCTCCAGTTAAAATATTTAGCTCCACAACCAAAAAATATCCCAATTGGAGATAAATTGCTGAACCTCTGTACCTGTACCTATACATCACTGTCCTGTATATACCATGACGAACATCTATTCTTTCCTTAAATAATTATCTCAAAAATAAAACTAGGAAAATAAAACCATCTTCTCAAACCAAGAAGGTAAAACCATGACTTACGAAACCTACACAAAGCTACTTTTATCACAAAAAAATAGCACCCTCCAATTTGTCAAGCCTATGTGAATGAGCAATCAGTGTTTTTGGGTAACATGGGTAGTATCCCCAAGTTATGGGACTTACTACTTAGGATAGACCTCGAGAGAAAGCGGATTCTAATTCCTCTATTCAGGTGCACACATAAAATTTACAGATGATATATTATGAAATCTATTCTAATTTGCCAAGGAGACAGGGTTAAGAAGATGCAAGAAATTAAACCTAAAATAATAGAGGTGATGCACCAAAGGAATGATGAACATATGCTTTGCTGTTAAACACAAACCACTAAAACGTAATACCACTAACATGCATAGATAACCAGGATTGCAATGAAAGATCAGGAGGATGCAACAAACATAAGAAAGAGTTGACAACCACCCAGAAACTTGTATTATTGCTCCAAAGATTTGATACAATGCATTACAATGGCCAAGAGGAAAAAAAATTGCATTATAGTTTTAATGGAAGGTTTGTACTCCACGAATTCATCTACAGACCAGAAAAGTAGGGAGGGTGCAAAGAAATTTTTTTCATCCCTTTACAATAAGCCGAGCTATTACATTTATAGATGAAGTGAAGAGAGAGAATAAAAGGAGGAAAATCTGATTTGGAAGCTCAACCACCAATCATTAATCCCCGTTGCAAATCCACCTGCAATCTAATCATGTGCGGTTCTCCATGTCTGTTTGGCATGTTGGATAAGGAAGAATGTCGGATCTATTCAAAATATGATCTGTTTGAAGCAATTGGATTACACATTAATGGCGTGAAATATGTTTTCCAGATCCTCACCCAAATCAATATATCCAGTCAGTTCTTCATGATTGTTTGGCATGTTGGAGAAGGAAGGATGGCAGATCGATTCAAATATGATATGTTGGAGCAATCAAATTTCATATTAATGGCGTGAAAGATGTTTTCTAGATATTCACCCATAAAATCTAGCTAAAAATAATATTTAATGCTTCCATGGCATAGAGGAGGTCGAGATCTTTCCAACAGTATCATTTTTTTTGAATTTCGAGAACTAGATCGAAAGTTATGCCCATTTGAAATTCTGCATCGAATTTGTACAAAAATGGTGAAAAAACAAGTTTGCAAAATAGACCCGCGGCTCGGGAATGGAAAAATACGCCATTTGCAAAAAACTCCCATAGCCCCACAAGACCGAAAATACAACTTGCCCAAAATCTCCACGGACCGAAAATTGAAATTGCACCTTTTGCACAAAAATTTCAAAAGTGTAAAAGTCTCCCACAAGTCTGTAAGCCTGTAACCTACAAATTTTCCATTTGGAAACAAACCTTATTGGGCTCGCAGGCCTGCACTTGCAAACTATGCCTTTTGCGCAAGAAGTGCAAAAGTGTAAAATATGTCCATAGGCCCGCGTCCCCAAAAACTTCACGTTTGGCGAAAAGACCCCGCAGGCTCGAAAATTCACTTTGGCAGAAAAACCTCCATGGCCCCGCAACTTCATAACTTTTCACTTGGCAAAAAAACCTCACCGGGATCGTGGGTCGGTAATTGTAACTTGCACCTTTTACGTAAAATGCTAAAGTGCTAAAATATCTCCCGCCGCTCTGTCGGTCTGAATTTCACTTGGGCAAAATTCCTTTGTGGCCCCACTACTGCGCATTTGGTAAAAACTCCTCTATGGCCCCACAAGTCCCCCATTTTGGAAGAAAATATCCCCAAGGCCTGTGGCCTCTGAAACATGCAATTTTGTTAGAAAAACCTTCCCCCAGCCCACAGGTCCGCATTTGGCACAAAACCCTTCCCAGGACTGCCGGCCCGTAACTTGCAAATTATGAGGAGTTGGAAGGACTTCTTTATATTTCTGGAAAGGGGGAAGAAATTTCCTACCTGATGAAGTTTCTTTAAGAAATCCTTAAGTAATTAAAATATGTGAAAATTGAATTTGAAGCACTAAAAGAAGAAAAATGGTGTTAGTTAACCAAAAATAAGCATGGTCTTATTTTGGATAACAATATGGAGACTCACAGGGATCACATTCCTGTTAGGTGAAAGATAATGGCCTTGAAGCATCCATTAGACATGGATTCATCCTGATAAACACAAAATCTGATCTGTTGGAGTGCAATCAAAACATCCAAACCTACTCCAATATGGATACTCTGCTGATTTAATTCCTTATGGCTGCAAGTCTCTTCCATGACTGAGATGAACTGTATATAAGAATACACTAGAAGTAATAGAGCATGTGCACCAACACATAGGGAAATGAAACCTATTCTAATAACAAAAACAATGTGCACAAGCACTTAGAGGAATTGGAAATCCTAGACTAATATGTACAAGGGTGAGAAATTATCCTCTTAGTAACAATGTTTGAGGTAGATCCCATTAACTGGAATCTACAATTCTTTGCCATGTAACCTAGCCAACTAGAAGGCGTTGCTGCATTTTCATTCAGTGATCATGTATGGACCACTCCATATGGTGTCAAACTTGGAATGTTTGTCTGGATTTGGACGATCAACATCCCACTTCAGTACTAAGTCTCCAACTTGAAATGTCCTGGATTTAGCTTTCTTGTCAAAGCTCTCTCTTCATCAATGCTTGATCTTTCTCCATGGTCTTTATTACATGTTCTCTTGCTTCTTTTAATTCTATTAGCTCTGCATACTTGATTTCCATGGGCTCAAATTCAGCTAGTTCCAACTGTTTCATGAGCTCCAACACTGGCAATTAGAGTGATATAGGCAAGACTACTTCTTTCCCATATAGAAGCTTGAATGGAGAGCTTTCCCGTAGACCTCTTGGGTTTGAATCCTATTAGCCCATAGAGATGATTTGATATTTTTGTGCCAATTCCTCTTGTTTTCATCTAGAGCCCTTCTGATGATTCTTAGTAAGTTTTTTTTTTTGTGGACCCTTCTTGGCCATTACTCCGAGGGTAATAGTTTGATGAAGTGCTGAGGTATATACCATTCTTGACATCCCATTTGGTGTATCCTTGTACCAAGAAATGCCAATAAAATTATCTGATATGATAGTGGCAGGGGCTCCAAACCTAGTGAATACCCCTTCATAGAAATCCAAGATATTGGATTCCATTTTCCTCCTTAAGTTCCATTGCTTTAGTGCACTTGGTGAATAGTCTGTTGCCATAAGTATCCACTTATGGCCTTGACTTAAATTTGGGTTGATCACTCCTATGAAGTCTAATCCCCCATTTCATGAATGGATGATCCACTAAAATTGGACAAAGGGGTAGGGATGCTAACCTTTCTTTCCCTGTGAAGAAAGCACATTTCTTACATTTCTTTGATCCATGTATAGTAATCACCAAACACCGTAGGCCAATAGTAACCAGCCTTCATGATTTTGAGAGCTGTTAATCCGTCATGGAACTCATGTAATATCTTCCCAGCTTGACATGCTCCAATACATCTTAATAGAACACCATTTATGTCCTTCTTGAACAAGACACCACTAATAAGAACATATGGGATGGCTTGTAATCTGAAGTATATCCTCTTTGCTTTCCTTATTTCTTGAGGGCATAAACCTGTTTGGAGATAATGCAACAAGCCTTAGGGTCCAACATGGAATGGGTGCATCATTAGTTGGCTTTTCTTGATCATTTTGCAGTAGTAGGACAACCTCTTCTTCTCCTTTTGATTCATCATGTTGTTTGGAAGCGAGATGCTCAAAAAACCCCTTGCCACGAACTAGATTGGTCACCTTGATTTCAACATCATACTCCAATTACATGGGTGATCCAGCCTGCTCTCTTCTCATTCAAGTCTTTATTCATGAGAAATTTCTTGACACCAACATGAGAAACTAGTAGTTGAATCCTGTTGTTCAAGACCAAGTTTATGAACTTCAAAATCCTAATGGAAATAAGGACCTGCTTTTTAATAAAATAATACCTTACTTCATAATCTTCCAGGATCTGAATGAAGAATGTTATGGGCTGTTATGATCCTTCTCTATTCAACTATACCAAAATAGCTAAGATCGCATTTGATCCCCCAAAATCATACAACATGAAGTCCTTTGAAAAGTCTGGGTTGATAAGATTTGGAGCCTGTGATATTACATGTTTGATGGCTTCAAAAATCTCTTTTCCTTCTACCGTACATTTGAATGCAAGACTATTCTTCAACATCATTGTCAAAGGATTCACAAGGGTGGCAAAACTAGGCACAAACCTGCGAACAAAGTTTATCCTTCCTAAGAAGATTTGGAGCTATTTCTTGTGGTGTGGTAATGGAAGTGTCCGGATGGCTTCAACTCTTTAAGGATCAATTGTTAACCCTTCTCTTGAGAGAATGTAGCCCAACAATTTTCCCTCGTGTTGCAATAATACACACTTCTTTGGATTCAATGACACTCCGAATCTTCTACATCTTTGAAATAATTTCCTGAGGTGAAAGAGGTGGTCTATTGCATTATTTGAGAAGACGGTGATATCATCTAGATACACTAGCACTACCTTGTTGATTAAGCCTCTGAATTTCATGTCCATAGCTCGATGAAATGTTGGTTTGGCATTTGACAGTCCAAATGACATCTTCTTATAAGCATATGTACCCCATTTAGTGGTGAATTCTGTCTTCAACTGATCTTCTTCTTTTACCATTATTCTCGTATAGCCTAAGTAACCATATAACAATGAGAACCTCTCAGAACCAGCTATAACCTACAATATTTTCTCCATTGATAGGAGTGGATAGTGATCCTTGAGTAATGCTCTATTTAGATCACGGAAGTCTACACACAATCTGATTTCTCCATTTCTTTTCCTCACAGGCACCAAGTTTGTAACCCAACTTGAATGTTTGATAGGGAAGATGATGTTAGCCTCAATCAGCTTGCTTAATTCTTTCCTCATGAGGGGTTTAATATGAGGGTTCATTGGCCTTTGTTTTTTTCTGAAGGGCTTGGATTCAAGATTTAATTCAATTGTATGCTCAGCCAATCTTGGGATGAAACCTCTTAAATCTTTATAAGTCGATGCAAAAACATCTGGGAATTCTTGAAAAAGTTGAACCAATTTAGATTTCTCTTATGGAGTACTTACCTTTCCAATTTGCAATGTCTTTCCCTCATCTACTAAAATGAGCTTTGCATTTTCAC
This sequence comes from Taxus chinensis, assembly GCA_019776745.2. Lineage (NCBI taxonomy): Eukaryota > Viridiplantae > Streptophyta > Pinopsida > Cupressales > Taxaceae > Taxus > Taxus chinensis. The sequence goes on from CM034151.1 coordinate 627,058,384, forward strand.
CCCTTACCTGAATGTTTGCTTTATCCTTCCAAAACTGATCATTTGGGTTGAATATTGACTCCAAGGTGACAAGAGCTTTTGGTAATTTGTTAGTTATCAGCTGGACCACTTCGTCACCATACTACTATTCCATAACTTTTGTTATCCAGCTTGCTCTTTTTTCATTCAATTCTTTATTTAACAATAATTCTTTCACACTTGGATGAGAAACAAGAACTTGAATTTTATTGTTTGAAATCATGCACTTGAAATTCTTTAGCCCTCTGACTACTGAAATTACTTGTTTTTCAAGAAATTTGTACCTTGTTTCATAATCGTGCAAGCTCTATCCAAAGAAAGTAATTAGCTACTCAATAGTTTCATCATTAACCTGAGTTAATATAGTTGAGATTGTTTCAACTCTTGCAAGTGTATACCTTGTAAAATCTTTATCAAAATTTGGATTTGAAGAGTAGAATCCTGAGAGATGGTTGTTTTTATTACTTCAAACCCTTCTCTCCCTTCACAGGTATAAGAGAAATTTTTCTCTTTCTTTAACATAGTTGTCAATGGTTTAACCAATGCTGTAAAATCTAGAACAAATCTTCTAACAAAGTTGATTTTTCCAAGAAAAATCTCCAATGCCTTCTTATGATGAGGCAATGATAGCTATGATATGGCTTCGATTCTGAAAGGATCAATTGCTAAAAGTTTCTTAGAATCAATATGACCAAGTAGTTTACCTTGATGTACTAAAAAGATAGATTTTTTGGGATTCAAAGATATTCCAAACTGCCTGCATAAATGAAAATTCATCCTCAGATGTATTCGGTGCTCATTTGAATCTTTTAAAAATATAGTAACATCATATAAATAAAAAAGGATGCATTTATTTAATAAGCTATAAAAATCCATGTCCATTGCACGTTGAAATGTTACACCAGCATTTGAAAGACCAAAAGGCATCCTTATCTAATCATAATTACCCCACTTGTTTGTAAAAGTTTTTTTGTACCTATCATCTTCTCAGACTAAAATCTAATATTATCCACTGTAACCGTCTAGAAGAGATAGTCTATCTGAACCAGAAATTGTTCTTAAAATTTGATCCATCTTTGGAAGTGGGTAGTGGTATTTTAATGAAGCTTTATTAAGTCTCTAAAATCTACACATAATATGATCTCTCCATTATTCTTCCTAACAGGAAAAAGATTGGCTACCCAACTTGAATGCTTAACTGGAAAAATAATACCTGATTCAATCAACTTAGATAGTTCTTTCCTCATTAAAGGCTCTATTTTAGGATTTACATGTCTTTGTTTTTGACTAACTGGCTTGGAATTCGGTTGTAATTCAATAGTATGCTATGCTAAGCTGGGATCAAACCCTTTCAAGTCCTGGTACTTCCAAGTGAAAAAATCTTTAAATTCCTTAAAAAGATCAATAAATGACTGCTTTTCAGCTGAGGAACATATGTTTCCGAGAAACATATTTTTTCCCTCATCAACTGAGATCTCCTCATAATTATCAACATGTGTTGACATCTTAGTTTTGTCTTTCCTTTTGATCATCATTACTGAAGATGTCCTCTAATGTGACTAGACCTCGAGGCAGTTTGTTTTTATTTAATTGAAAAATCTGGTCACCATATAAGTGTTGTAATATATCCTGATTTACTGCAGAAAATTCATCTTCTTGCTGCAAAAACCTGTAAATTTGATCATCATTTTCAAAAACCTACCAATTTAAATCATTATCAGGTATAAAATGCCTGACAATTAGCTTAATATGAGGCTGAATTTTGTTGTTTTCTATCTGTTCCAACACTTCAAAAATAGCACCAACTATTGCAAGTCTGTTTGTATGTTTATTTTCTATTCTAGGAATCGATTAGATATTAATACCCTCAAAATCTTCCATTAAGTCTGAAACTCTATGTCTGTAATACTTCATTAATGTATTCTTACAAGCATTGAAGTTCCTTACTTGATTAATAACCAACTCAGAATCACCAAAAATTTGTAACTTGTTGATACCTCTCTTTCTGGCCCAAACTAAGCCATGAATTAATGCTTCGTATTCAGCTACGATAAAAGTGCATAAAAATTGGAGACTCAAAAGATGAGAAATACCTTTCGTTTTTTGGGGAAGTAAGCATCAAACCTGCTCCTTGCATTTTTTTGTTCTTAGCTCCATCAAAATGAAGTTTCCAAATCCCTTCTGTTGTATTTTCTATTTTGGACAGTAAGGGAATTGGTGTGTTCTCTTCATGAAAACAATACACACCAAACAGATGTTCTTCAACTTCCTTAAAAGGATCACTAACATGTTAGAAACACCATCTAATGCTGAAAAATTAGCTACTACATTGGAAGAGTGAGGCTCAATGTGAAATCTAGCCAAAGGTTCTGAATTGATAGTAACCATGGTGCCATAATGCGCAGTGAAAAATAAGAAGGACCAATATGAAGAGATATAACCTCCTATCTTTGCTGTGAAATCTCTAGATAAGCATATAGTAAAGTAAGGAGGTAAATCTACAATAGTAACATCTTGTAGAATGGAAACATTTGGGCAAGCATGAAATGTTACCTCTAAATTCCTGATGACACCTATTGTGTTAGTTGCAGTTCCATCAAGTTGTAAAACACTCTTTTTTGTTGGTTCATACTGTAGACCCAATTTTTATGAAATTGCTTTTGGCATAAGTCTTCTACTTGCACCGCTATCCACCATGCATTTATGAACAATATGTTCTCCAATAATCAGTGATAAATAAAATGGTGGTGTCCTATTGATTTCATGAGCATTTAAAACCTTTTGAACCATCCATTTAACATCTTTAACGTGGTCTTGATCTACTGTTCCAAGGACCATATATGTTTTCTAAACTTCTCTCTCTACTATTTAAGAAGAAATCTGTAGCTTAACAAGTTCATGAGAAAGTAAATCTTGTTGTCCTGGAATGCTTAGAGAATCCCACATTGAGATGTTAACATTACACTTTTTCATTACGTCAACAATGTTAAAGGAAGCAACAATTTTATAAATAAATTCAACTATTTTAGCATAGGCTTTGGCAAAAACTGACTTTGCTTCAACAACCTTTTATATCTGAGGTATAAACAATCTCCTCGGATCAGGCTGTAATTCTTTTTGCTACTCTTTACCACCTAAAACACTTTTTTTTTTGTGGAACAACAGGTGTGTTCTTTGGTTTTAGGCATTTGCTTGTTTTTTAGTGAAAATAGGCAGAATAGGCCTGTTTTGTTGTTTTTGACTTTCAACAAATTTTCGTTTAGCCCTATTAGTAACTGCAATGAAATCATCCTCACTGAAATTGACTAAGTTTTGTTCAGGTACTTTCTAAACCTAAGTATCTTGCTGCCAACTCTCTATTTGAGGGATGAACAATGTCTTAGATTGAGGTTGTGCAACAAGACTTATGTTCAGAAAATCATTTGGGAAACTTATAGCTAAATGAGGTTGGTTACAAGGTTGACACCACTCTTATGTAGCCATATTAACTAGGACTAAAGCATTAGATGTACTAGGAGCCTTTGAATTAAACTATCTTTGTGGATAAAGTGTCCTATATTTCTGATTTTGCTGGTAGGGCTGCCTATTTTGGTGGTTTTGCTTATAAGGGGCTTGATAAGGTTTGCTAGGTAATTAAATTTTATTATCAATTGAAGTCAGCTTGTTCCCAAAAGTCTGCAAAGTTTTAAACATGTTATTTAATGGAGCTGTAATAGTAGGTTCCACAATGGTGATAGGCTATGGGATAGGTACTAAATTTTCCAAAAAGGCATTGAAGGCATTGGTTCTAATTTTTTGGCTTGAATAAGGCTATTTTCATCATTTATAACAATATCATAAGCATTCAGAAGAGTATTACCTCCCATAGACTGAATCATAGTTTAAATATCATTGTTTAAGGCTCTGAGATAATAAAGGAAAGCATGATCATCTTTAGGCTTAACACTTGCTGGGATTATTTCCCAAGTTCTAGAAAAACAAATGTTGAAACTAGACATGTATTCATGAGGGTCTCTTCTAATGGTAGATGGCTTCTCTATAAGAGATAAATGGTCTAAATTATCTTGGAAGTATTTCAACAATTTTTCATCTAGATCATCTCAAGCTCTTATGCTTCCAATCTCTAGATTTCTATACCATTACAAGGCTTGTCCTATAAAATATACAACTAAAAGTCTCAAAGCCATGTCTTGATGAGTTATATTATGGACTGCATATATAGTTGTAAAATCTTTGATGTGCTATGTAGGTGTAACCTGATTTTCACCAGTGAATGATGGAAAGTTTTTCATGGAAGAATTAGGGATATCATGATAAACTATAATTACTAATGGGATGCCATTAGTAAAGGTCACAAAATTCCTAGGTGGTTGGATAGCCATTAAAAAAAATGGGATATGAATAAAGAAATTGATACGTGGTGAAGGAATATTAGGAGGAGGGTTTTCAAAACCAAACCTATTATAAGGTAAAGTATTACCAACTCTTCTACTTCTAGCAGAATTCAAAGGAAAAGAAACAAACTCAGAAGGAATTCCTCTTACCGATGACCTTGTAGTCACTTTAGGCACAGAACATGCTGAAATACTGGTCTAAAATCAGCTTTACAGAGTCACCAAAATATCCTTAAATATTTAGAATAAATTTTTGCAGCTTCATGTTCCAAAAGTAACTTTTGATCTACTGTAAATCTACTGTAGATCTGTTGTAACTTGCATGCATATCTGATTTGTTGTCCCACCAGGCGTGCCAAAAAATGTTATCTCTCAAAAGTGCACCCTGTAAAGAGATGGCTGTAGGTGTTCTAAGCTTGAAAATATTATCTCTTTCTTTTGTAGATACAATGGAAACAACTCAGGTCTGTGGGTATACCTATTTTGAGGTGAGTCTCCAAGATCAAGACTGGTTCCTTATTGGTGTATCCTAAACTAACTTTCTGATCTTTGAGGGTGAAAGAAGAATGTAAAAGGAATTTAAAACGAAGGTGATACACCAAATTTGTATGAGGGCTTTGACTGAGTATATGCACAATTGATATGGGAATAATTCTTGATGCACGAGCCAACTATTTTCTGCAGAATATTAAGGGCAAACACTTGATGTATTGAGGGAAAGTATCACAACAATACTGCTAAGTCAAACATGCACATTAATGTCATACAGAAATTACTAAATTTGCATTAGGGTAACATGATTAATTAGGGAACTTAACATTCAAAAGAATTAATAGAACATACAAAAGACTGCAAATAATTGGAAAGGAAGAAAATAATTCACGTTCAATGGGAAAAACTGGTAGAAAATGCTTCAGTACTCTGTATCTAAAAGTCCTATCTCAAAACTAAATTTCGATCCGAATTTTGATCCCTGTGCCTTGCCAAGGCACACAATATATAGAAAAATTATTTCCCACCCTTTCTAAAAATAGGCTAAAATTGTACTCGCCCATGCATCCTATTTTTATCCTTCATCCATTAATAAATAAAGGAATAAAAATAGAACATTTAAATACAAAGAGACGTTAATAACCATCGGTTACAACTCAGTCAACTAAAGTTGACTGTTCTATTTTTAAGAAAAGCATGGATAAAATATTTGCTAAAAATAAGCTTGCTTGATGAGAAAGTCTTTTTCTTGTGCATGCAGATTTGTCTTCTTGCTGAGCTTTCTATTTGTGAAGGCATGCAAAAAAATCCTTGCTGACCTGTCTATGCAAAGGCATGTAAATTAATTTCATTATTTACAATACTTTTCAAAAATAGACATACATGTATTCTAACTTTTTATGGGGGACCAGTTTGATTCTGAAATTGACATCTATTTTTGTCTTTTGTGGTCACATGTAATTGATTCTGTTTATTTGGAAATAATGGGTTTTGTTTTAGCTCCCACATGGGGACCACCATGTGCACGTGTAATAAGAGAAAAACCTCATTTTGCATGCAAGTTCATTTTTTGTGGATTTATCCTGATTTTGTGAAGGCATGCAACTTTACCTATTTATAACACTTCTTAACCATTGTTGAATTTGGTGAACTTAGAACTCGAATTAGGATGCAAAAACTTATAGACTTAAATGTTTCTGGTATTTAAATCACTAAGATGCATTTGAGCTATCGATATTCTACTAAATTTCTCCTGTAGCCGCCATTATTGGTTTGTTCAAGCTTTGAGAAGGTTTTGTGCAATCCCTTTCAAGAGATTCTGCCATTTTTGATCACTTCGAGCTAATAACTGTGTTATTTCTCTGATGTGTGAAGTTATAAGGCTCAAACAACTTGTATTATGGTCGTTAATTCTGCTTCGAAATCAAACTGGTAAGTTTCATTCCATCTCGAATTTCTGCATAAAACTCTTAGTAGATCTGTAAAAGCTCAAAAATCATTGTTTTGTCTAATGGATACCTGGAAAATATTGCCCTTTTCTTCTGAGTGATTTGTGCATTTGAAATATTGGGCCCACCCATCTGCTTTTAAATCTGGGCCTTACACGTGTCTGAATCTGGTCACAGAGTGATCGCGGATTGTTTTTATGACTTTGCACTTTTCTGAAAAAGGGATCAAAATTTTAAAATTCCCTGGCGACCCACTTCCCTAATTTTAACTTTTGGTTCTTAGGTGGAGTTGCGGGTGACTTAATCAATTTTCTCTATTTTTAAAGATTCAAAGTTTCAAAATACTCTGATGCTCTGAACTCCCTCTTTTAACTTATTCAATATAATGCTTTGTTGGTCCTTAGTGGGGCTGCAGGGAAATTTTATAACTTTAACCTTTTTTAAAAGTTCAAAGTTTTAAAGGAAAAAATAGCTCTGGCGACCCGATTTTGATTTGATGGCTTGAGCGGAGTTGCGGGTGACTTAATCACTTTTATCCCTTTTTAAAAAAACTTCAAAATCTTAAAGGATCTCGATGATCTAATTTTCCGCCCCTAACTTATTGATCACTTGGCTTTTTTTTATTTAGGGGGGCCGCGGGGCACTTTATTACTTTTCTCCGTTTTGCTCCTGTGGGCCCGCAGGTCACTTAATAACTATTTACCTTTTTGGAAAATACTCAAGTTCTAAAAAAATCCTGATGATCCGCTGTTGATTTAAAAAATCAATGCTTTGAATTTTATTGGCGGATTTTTGGGCCACTTTATCACTTTGTTCCCCTTTGCTTGCTTGAATTTAGATTTGTTGAAATTCGATTAGCGGTGTCTCGGGCCACTTTAAAACTTTATTATTTTGCAAAAACTTAAAGTTTTTATGGAAAAAAACATTCAGACCATCTGATTTTTAACTTCTACGATAAAAGAGGGCCACATGTACTCCTACGGTCCTGCGGACAATTTTTGAAAATTTCACAAAAAGTTGAAAAAGTGTGAAGTTCACCAAAATGACCTGCCATTTTACCTGGGTAATTAACTCGAGTTGAGTTTGCATCAAGTTTTTGGCGATCGACAGGGATAATTTTAGTGGTGAATATTCATAATATGGTGAAATTTTCATTTTAGGAAAATTTGAAAAGGCAATTTTTTTCGGAGCGGGTCGGTGTCCTATTCACCCAAAATATATAGTATATTTTTTTGGGGGGGTTGGCTTCGCCTTCATTTGAAAACATATCCTATAAAAACCTAGGTGATTCACCGAGTAGTATACCTCAAGTAGCTTACCAAATTACCAATACTGTGATGTTTTAACTCGCATACTCTTAAGCACCAGAGATTACTGTTAGCCTGTGAGGGTTAGTTGTTGACGCACGATAGGGACATTGTTGACGCGCGACAAAGAGTTATTGCAGACATGCGACAATGAGATATTGCAGATGCGTGAAAAAGAAATAGGTTTGACGCGTGACAAATAGAGTTGACATGCGTCATGGCATAGCAGTTGACACGTGACAAGGACATAGTTGACACGTGACAGTAATTTCAGACAGTGGATGCGCAGATAGGGAATAGGCTGTTGATGCGCGACAAGTACAGAGTTGACACGCGATAGAGACCTCAGACATGGGACGTGTGACAGAGACCTTAGACAATGGACAAAGTTGCTAACTTGGTTCTTTTGCTGACGCATGACTCTCTTCAGAATAATGGAAGGTGCTAGCTCAAAGAATGCAAAGAACCTGAAAGTAAGTAAGAAATATCAGAAATCACTCTTTAAGCATTTTGGAAACTCTGCGGATACAGATATTGAAAATACCAACCATATAGATGCCACCACAAAGAATCAGAATACTGACTGTGTGGAAGGTATTATTGTGGTGGACATGCATTCTGCACAGTATCAAAGTCAAACAAATGAATCCTACAATAATATACCAGATCTTGAAGATATTGTTCCTGTTGGGGTGTAACCAGAAGTGCATCAAGATATCACACATACAAATACTCAGCAAAATGGAACACAGAAATATAATTCAAACTCCGGTCCAAGAAAGAGGAAACAAAGTGATTGTGATATTGCTCAAAATTCTACTAAAAAAAGTAAAGCATTGAAAACGAACAAGAATATGTGGACCATTGGCAGGACATACAAGTTTGATTAGGCAGCTAAATTTCTATTTATTGAACCTGTAAAATCATCTAATTCTGAAGAGATCCCATCTAAATGTACATGTACAATATGTATGTGGAAATTGGGAAAGCAACAAAAAATGCAACTGAAGCTGGACACTATAGAAAAACATTGTGGAAAACAATATTTGACTGTAGCAAGGGTGGATGGCCAGAAAATCAAAACACATAGATGGAAAACTGAAAAAGAATGCATGCATTTAGATACGCAGCGGAATATGAGGTAGATCAGAAAAAACACAGACATCTCTTGGAAAAGGGAGGAACGATCACATCGCATATTGGTAGGATGAAAGAAACAAATCTACATGCAAAATTCATACAATTCTCTACTCTATTTAACATATTAAAAAAAGGAAGATCGATTTCAGATTTCCTCGATTTCAAAGTTTTGTATCAATTTAATGGAATGTTGAATGTACCTCAGTCTTATTGGTCTGAAAGTAGTGGATGGGAAATGGCAAAATGCCTTTCGATGATAGAGAAGGAAGATTTGAAAGAGAATGTAAAAAAAAAGAAAAGTTTATCTCTCTTTCTATTGATGAAGTGACAATAGTCGACAACATTGCATGGGTATGTATCCACGTCTATACTTTATAAAATCATATAAGGAAACCTCATCTGTTGGGTGTTATGAAAATGGTTGAAAACTACAATGCCGAAAACCTACATTAAATAGTTGTTTCTCATTTGAAAGATATTACTGGAATGACTGATTATGAAATTGCTACGAAGCTGGTATGCATTGGAGCAGATGGTGCATCTGTCATGCAGGGTCACTGAATAGGGCTGTGTGTTAGATTACAAACAACAGTGGCCCCATATATGCTACCAATTCACTGTATGGTTCACATAATGAATTTAGCGTATAAAATGGTAAGCAACCACGAAAATGTTGTTAAATTAGAAGACCTTATAAGAGAACTTCATGCCTATATGTCAAGCAACCCAAAGTGATTTCTCAAGTTCCAAAAATTTGCAATTGGAATTACAGATGGAAAAAAACTTCTGAAGGATGTGGAGACTAGATGGATCTCTTTAAATGAACCTACATGCAGAGTTCGTGAGGAGTATCCTTCATTGGTTGGTTTCATGCACAAATATCATCATGAAGTTGATAGGGCGAGAGACTTGTTGTTTTGTTTAACTGATTTTGAGACATTGCTTACATTGGTTGGTATTCTTCCAATGTTAAAGGAGATCAATACACTGATGAAGCATGCACAGGGTAGATTAATCTATATTGTGGATTTTATTTGGATGAGAAAAATGGTATGTCAAAGTCTTGATATATTGTACTATTCCCAAGATAGTTTTGATGCACCTGTTCTTGAGAATTGGAAATCTTTATTAGATCTTAAAAATCCTAGCACCTTTTTGAGATTTAATATCCATGATCACCTCTGCATCACTATTAATGGGAGGGAAATACCATTGCACATTTTGCAAAAATGTCAAGATATTATAGGATCGGACCGAGAAGATGTTCCCATGACATGTAATCTCTTTGAGTCTGCTATAGTTGAAACAAGAATAAAGCTTAAATTTTTTTCAGAAACCTTGTCATCAGAAATTAGGGAACGTTTCTGTAAAGATAAAATTCTAGAAGCCATGGGTGTGATGAATCTTAATTTTTGGAATACTAAAGGTGGCCATGCAGAATTTGTCAGAAAGCATTTCCATAAATCCATGGGTACAATAATGGAACAATTTACAAATACTTCAGAACTCAAGGGTATGGAAATCAAAGGTATACTAAATGCTGATTTATTAAAGTTTCAATCAACAAATTTTGCAACAACAATGAGGAAGCAATATAAAATTTTAGACGAACCTTCTGAAAGTGGTGCTATTACAAGGATGTGGCGAGGTATCTATTAAATTTCTATCTTACAAGAAGATATAAGTGAATACTTTAGATTATATGAGTTATGCCAAAAAATGATTTTGGGGTCTGTGGAGGACGAAAGGGTTTTCAGTGCATTATCATTTATAAAATCAAAACTGAGAAACAAGTTGGATAAAAAAATAGAAAGTTGCATGAGGTGTTATGTTTCTCGATATTCCATCGAAACCTTTCCATTCAACAAAGAAATTGCGCATTAGAATTCCCTTTGTGAAAGAAGAGGTGTGAATAATATAACTACAAGTATAAATATTGCCAACCTTGAGAGTGTAATTAGCTCATTGTCACATTCTACAGAAGATAACATCAAGTTTGAAGAAGCTATTGATAATGGATTGTTTCAACTGTAAATAGGTATCTTCTTTATCTTAATCTTATTGTTTGTCACTTTACATTTTTTTCAGCTCTTGTTATCATGAAAGATGTTAGAGGTCTATGTTACAATCTTTTTATTTTTTGAAAACGTGGGTTGATATACATCCGAGGAAGTTGTTACTTCTTGGGATTGATAATGTCAGGCAACTCACCCATCTATATACTAATCCATTTCTTGTGTTGATTGTTTTTAAAACATAGATCTAGCACATTACCAGTGGCAGTGATGATTTCAACTTTAAAGAGGTATCTTCTTGACCTTAATCTTATTGTTTGTTACTATTCATTTTTTTCATCTCTTGTTATCATTAAAGATGTTACAGGTCTATATATTTACATTTATTTAAATATAATCTTTTTATTTTTTGAAAACGTGGGTTGACATCCATCTGAGGAAGCTGTTACTTCTCGGGATTGACAGTGTCAGGGAACTCAACCATCTATCTACTAATCCATTTATTGTGTTGAGTTTTTTTAAAACAAAGATCTAGCACATTACCAGTGATGATTTCAATTTTAAATAGGTATCTTCTTCACCTTAATCTTATTGTTTGTTACTTTACATTTTTTTAGCTCTTGTTATCATTAAAGACGTTAGAGGTCTATATATTTACATTTATTCAAATACAATATTTTATTTTTTTTGAAAACGTGGGTTAACATCCATCCGAGGAAGCTGGTACTTCTCGGGACTGAAAATGTCAGGCAACTCACCCCTCTATCTACTAATCCATTTCTCGTGTTGAGTTTTTTTAAAAACAAAGATCTAGCACATTACCATTGATGATTTCACAACAATCTAATACACAAGAGGTAAGTTAAACCCTATCATATTTGTAATTATGTTTAATTTCTTACCAGTGATGATTCTTTCTTGATTTCTTATAATTATGTTTAATTTATTTTTTATATTTGCAAAATGCTTTGATATATTTTTTTAACGGTGGGATAAAATGACAATTGAATTTTATAGAGGAAGATATTTCTATACTATACAATTCATAATCCACGATACATTATACAATTTATAATATACATCCACATAAAATTCATCATCATCGATATATATCATATCATCACCATATCATTATCATAATCCTGAGCCCCTGACACTACAATTATTATTAAAACAATTATTTATCTAATTTAAATTTATTAAAACAATTCCATGTTTTTAAAACAATTCATAAGCATATCATTACAAGTATATTCGTTCTAGTTTAATCTATACCCATTCTAATCATTAATGTCATCTATATCCATTATAACACATTCCAGTTATTTATTATCTATATCCATTCTAATGACATTATGATCATATCATTACAAGTATAGAGAAGAAGAATTATCTTAAAACAATTTTAAATGTCTAGAGAAGAAGAATTATCGTGCTTGAAGCTAAATCTATGTCCACATTAAATTGATCATCGTCCATATATATCATATCATTATCATCATTCATCATCATCTATCATCATTCCATGTTTGTAAAACAATTATCCATTATCATCATTCATCATCTACGTCCACATACAATTCATGATAATCCAAGTAAACAAGAAACATACATCATCATGATTCATCCCCATCTAATGCAATCACCATTAAGAGTAAACCAAAAAGCATAAACTCCATATCAAATCCATATGCAATAAAAATTAATGATTATATAGTATTTCAAATTTTAAAAGGCTATAAAATCCATATAATTAAATTCAAATACCATACTCATTATTAAAAGTTTCCACACTAAATATTTAAAGTTTCCACAATAATAAAAGTTTCAAGCTTTCAACCCTCTTTTTCTTTATCCATTTCTACTCCTGTGATCCTTTCCCCAACGGTTTCTTCCACTGTGGCTATACCTCTTTCCCCAACTACAGAAATAATCCCAGAACTTATAAGATCTTCCGCAACACTATCTAGATTTTTAAAAATTCTTTCTTCTTGATTTGTCGCATCTCCATGCGATAACAAATTTTGGTCAGCTGCTGCCTTAAATTTTAATAATATTTCAGGGTTGAAGTCGTGCTCTTTAATTATCTGCTTTAGTGTATTGTTTTGTTTGTTAACCAAAACAATATTTTCCTTCAAATTCTTTGCTGCGGATAAACTGTTCTTCACTGTTTCCAAGTGAACTTGGAATACCTTTGCTTGACTCTTCAAATTTTCAAATTTCAACTACACAAAAAGAGTAATGTCAATTCAAAATATTACTAAAAAATAAAAATTTCAAATTAACAAGAATGATTGTTTGAAAGTGATAGTACTTACAACTGCTCTATCTCTTTCGGCATTTGTAATTGCTACCAAATCCTTGTCATTAGACCATTTGTTAAAATATGCCTGGGCCTCAGCACTAATATTTTCCAATTTGTTTAATGACTTATCCAAAATTTCATCTTTATAGTTGTTATACATGACAGTCCCACTTCTTACTTAGGTAAGTAAGGAATCCATCTTCGTAGGTTGATTATGGACTACAACGTATAAACTATCCCTTTGCCAATAATTTTCATAACGAATAATAATCTCATTAATAAGAACTTTATCCCTTCTCACCCATTCTATAAGTTGATTGATATGAGGTAGAATAAACTCATAGACATGGGATTGACAATCATAACCAATTAAGTTTTCTAAAGGAAAAGGTAGCAACTATTCACTATCTGAATCTGATGAAGATGATCTTGCTGGAGAAGTATGGGGGCTTTCGGCAAGATCAACTGCTACTTGTTTCTACCTTTGGGTGGCCTAATCCTGTTTGTGATAAAATTAATCAAGATTCAGATAAATAAATTTAAATTAAAATGTCATTCAATATTGTAAAGCATATTTAAATTGAAGTATACCTGCTGGCCTTGAATCATCTCACGGGTATTGAAAAAACCAGTTGGGTCATTTCTATCAATGCTCAAATAATCTTCATCTAAATTTATATTGTTCAAAATTGATATGCTCGTTGCATTAGGAAAGCCACCAAGTGAGAGCGTTGGAATTTGAAAGGAGGAGGCAATATTTAGTATCCCGCTAGGGGCTGGAGAAATTGGCATGCGTTTACCAATGTTATTTTTCATTGTTCCTCTGGTTGGCATTTTAAAAATGATTGCTTGAGTGGGTGTCGGTGCCATTGTTTGATCAGGACTATAATGTGCTGAAAATTACAAGAAAAAACATGAAAAATAGGAAAAAAATCCAAAAAGGAAAAAACTACGAAATTAAATGTACTATTGAAAAGTTGTACCTTTTTGTCTAGGGGTAGTTTTTCACAGTGCTAAGGGTGGCCGTGTAGGAGTTGTATTCGGTGGTACTGGTTGTTCAAAAGATACGAATGCATGCGACTGTATGGAGTGAGTTGGGGAAGAAGGTTGAGTTTTCGAAACATGTGTATGGTCCAAATTCCCTGCAATGTTATCAACATTAAATGTTATGTCAATTCATTTAGTTAAAATTAAAATTGAAAAATAAATATACAAATTTGGAATTTGTAAATAATATATGAGAAGGTATTACTTCTCTGGCATTTAACGAGTTCAAACTGTTGAGGGTTCGAAGAGGAGTGAGCTTCCATTTCAGATTGGGAGTCTCCCGAAGCCTCAGCGTGTTGTTGGCCTCTTCATCTTGATAACACCTTTTTTCGGGGAAGGGCTTCAATAAATCTTCTTTGCAAAACATAAAGTGTTAATAACTGTGTAGTGCAATGTTGAAAATTGAAATACAAACTACATAGTTTATACTTGTTGTTCTTCAAATGGAATTGACAACTTCATCAACTCCTCGTCAGTGCAAGTAGGAATTTTTTTATCTTTTAAATTTAAAAGTGCCTCGTAATAAAGGCCGAGGAGATAGTTTGTGGAATAAATGATAGGTTTTTCTAAAAGTTTTGAATTTGTTATGTCAGTTCTTATTTTTTTTATAGATAGGTGCACGAATCAAATTTTTGTTTTGAGATAGTGGCAACTATGTATGCCATGGCCCAATTTGGTATATCTATTTGGTGACCCTACAAAACTATTCTGGATTAAAAAAATGAAATAACTGTAGCAAGAAAGTGGTGCGCAATTGATTGCATATCCACACCACACCTAGATTTATTGACATGGGCTACAAATGCCAAACAATGAGAATTAATATAAATTTATAACACCAAATTGTATCAGAATAAAAAATAGAATAAAAATGATGAATTACAATGAATTATACTTACAATCAACATGGAAACTGAACATTGATTTGATAAATTTCTTGTGTTCTTCCAGGAGTGTTGCCTTCGTTGTAACAATTGGCAAATTTCTGAATGGAAGGCCCGTAAAATGATGTATGTCATTTGCTTCGATACTAAATTGGAACATTCGGCTGTTGTTCAAAGTCACATAATAAAGGCCATCCTCTGAATTGTAGGACAAGAGAAGGTAATTCAAAATATCTGGATCTGTTTTGAAATGGGGCATATCAACGAGCCTGGTAAAATCACAAGCATCTATCATATCTTTATATTCTGAAGACATCTTTAAAATAGTATGGATGTGAGGGCACAAGGGATTCCTGTAGATGATCTTGGTCGTGGATTGGATTGGATTCTCTTCTTGATTTTTTTCCTGAGCTTGTGGTTGGGAAACATGTGAAGTCGACATTATAGTTGTGCTTGCATCTTTGACAATGAGAGACACCTGCAAAAAATCGAGAGCCAGAAAGTGTAAACAAGAAAATGACTGGCGAGAGGGTATTTATAGGCCAAATCATGCGTCAATGGCCTCTGTTGATGCGCATTAATGGCTTCTGTTGACGCACGTCAATGGCCTCTGTTGATTTACATCAATGGCCTTTGTTGACGCGTGCCAATGGCCTTTGTTGACGTGCGTTAATGGATTTTGTTGACGTGCGTCAATGGCCTCTATTGACGCACGTCAATAGACTCTATTGACGCGTGTCAAGAGAGCCCATTGACGTACATCAATAGTGTCTATTGACGCGCGTAAATAGATTACGTTGATGTGCATTAATAGAAACCATTGATGTGCATCAAGAGAAGCCATTGAACAGCGTCAATGGCCTCTGTTGACGTGCGTTAATGGTTTCTATTGATGTGCATCAATGATTTCTGTTGACACACGTCAACAAAGGCCATTGATGCGCGTCAATGGCTTCTGTTGACGTGTGTCAATGGCCTCTGTTGACATTGTTTTGACGCACATTAGGGATAATTATTGATGTCATATTGTCACGTGTCAATAGTGCAGCCATGTTTGTAACTCTTATTTATCCAGCTAAAAAAAAAAAGGCAAAAATTCGGTTTTGGAATACTGTCAAATTTGCCTTTTGCTAAAAATAGTTCTGGGGATATTCTCCAGGTATTTTCCACCTACAATTTTATAGAGGTGTCTTAAAATGAACCCTGGTGATCGATTTTTGAGCATTGATTTTTGTACCTTTAATTCACGGACGTTAATTCTTTAATCCTTAACTCAGAGTGAGTTAGGTTACTTTAGATGTTTGACGAATAAAACACTTGAGACTCTAATATCTTCAAATTTTCATTCTTGAGCTCCAGTCGAGATAAATGAACTTTGCAAAAATTTTAATGACCATCATTGATGAAGCCTTATGATCTCAAATTTCTTCTACCAGATAGTTTTTTGAACTCAGATGCATCTATATCTTTCTTGGTGACCATCCTTGAAGTCCTTAAAGCTTACGACTGTGTAACAATCACGTTGTCTAATGAGGTAAGGTAATTCTTGACCTCCTAAGTATCACTGTTGATTTATCACTACTATTTCAGCTTCAAAACACTGATGATCGTTTCTCTCCTTGCATTTTCTATGTGATTTTTGAGACGACCTTTATCTTTGACGTAAAATCCATTCTGGGTTTTTCATTTCATTGCAACTTTTCTCTATCTTTTGGTGGGTTCTCGTTATTTAGCATCGTTACTCTTGATCCACATATTTTGAGTTCTGGGTATTTCTCCATCCACACTTGTGTTTTTTTATTACCAGTCTTTTATATCGATGGATTCATTGCCTTGTGCCCTAAATGACCATTATTTTTGGCTCATATTTTCCAGATTTGGCATTGTGCATTGTGGGTAATCATGTTGTATCTCCATTTGTCTCAAACTAGGATCCACAATATTGCTATCTTCGGCCATTGATGAAAACATGAAGTGCTGTGTTTTGTACTTCTAATCATCTTGACTTCTATGTGATCTATGACTCTTCCGAAGCTTTGGCCCTAAGTACCTTTGATATTTCTATCCAAACTCTGTGATTCCCACTTTAGAGATTTATTTGAGCATTCAAGCTACTGATATCTATTATTTTGCTCTGAAAGTATACTTAGATTTTGTTTTGAACCTCTATAGAATCTTTACCATAATGCATGAGTTGTATTTAGTGGTGCACTTCAATTGCTGAAACTGGTGCCTTCTTTCGTGTTTCTTTGATGTATTCCTTGGAGTTGTATTATAATAAATCTGTATATGGACCTTTAATTTCCCTGTATGAATTAATTATTTCCCAAAAATATGTATCTACACATGTATTTTTATTTTATTTCTGAAGGTATTACAACCTAGATTTGGGTATCCCTCCTTTGGAATGGGTATTATGACTTATTTATTCCTTGTTGATTCTGAAATTTGTTTAAATAATGCATTTCCTTTGATTACAACATTGATATACATGCACGAAAATTGTAAATGTCCATTTTTCATGGCGAAGACCTGTCAACATTTTCCCAGAATTCTTTCTTCTTTAGTTACAATTTGAAACATGTACTTAGCCTACAAGTCTCTTCTCTCTCTAGAATAGCTATTGAAATTTGAGTTGCATTCTTCATTCATTCTATTTCATGTGCCATAGGATAAAATTCATTGAAATCTATGATCCTTATCTATACTAAAAGACTTGATTTAGTTTTATTGGCTGTAACCTGTACCTACACACTTAAGAAAATAGTTAGAAACTATTTAGGCTTTTTGGCCTCTCTTATGTCCATAGTTTTCTTTTCTTTTCTCATCTATTGTTTCTGAGTGAGGAAATAATGTATGCAGTATTATCTTCAAGTAATATATACCTCATACTGTTAAGAGATTCGTATGCACGAATTGGGACAATGTAGGAATATGTATTAACCCTAAGATCTTAACTTATAGTTTTCCTCTTTTTTTCATTTCAGGTACATCCTTTCTAGTGGTGAAGATGAAGAGAGAAGAGGCTGGAGATGATGATGCATCAACCAAATGCAAATACCCAAGGAAATGATGGGTTTCCTCATAGTAATATATTTTCTCTTTCATGCATGTGTACCTCTTTCTTCAGTAGCTGTACTTTACTTTTCAGTTACATCCCATGGCTTTTGTGGGAACACTTGAAATTCCTTATGAATAAAAGATTGAATTCTGAAATTGAGTTGTGTATTTCTTTCTGCATTTCAACTGTCTGTAAGGATTGTATATTGAACTGAACAACTCAGTAATTTAATTGAATGTCTTAATCATAAATTAAAGAATATTAAGAATACTTTTAACATCCAGTAATGAAATTTGATTTTCTGCAATCTGCATTTAATGCATGTTGTTCCAAGACTCAATATTTCACCTATTCTGCAATTGGATGTCTTCATCAATTCAACACAATTTTCCTTCGGGGCTTTGTGTTCTTTTGCTGAAGATAGTCAAGAAATTGTAGACTATGTGATTTATTACATTTTGTAACAACACACATAGCTGTAGATTTCATGTAATCATTAATTAATTTAGTAGTAACAATATTGTCTCAAAGAAACTCCCCTAGCTTAGGTATACTTCACCAATGCTATCCATCATAAAAAAGTTTTGAGTTGCCCATTTTTGCACAAGTGAAAAAAATTGTCAATAGAAAGCTTGGATGTGATTTGAGCATTATAAAGAGCTTGAATTAGACATGCAAATGGTTGGGGGTTCATTTTCACGAGAAAATATGAGAAATCCCATCTTCCTAAGAGACCATATGAGAAACCTATTAATCTCTTTTATTTAGATTTACATCATGTCAAATTGGTTGCAAGTGTAAAGCCATTGGAAAGATCTGATATTGTTCAAGAAACTTTCCCCTGCTGATGAATCTAATCAATTTTGAATTAATTTGTGTTGATATTGGGAAAAATTTGTGTCTTCTTTTATTCTAGAATGTATTCATATAGTTTTTCTTGTTCCTGTTGGAATCTTGTGTTAAAATCTCTCTAAATCACACAAAATCTCATCCCTAAGATAGTCTAGTGGCATTTGTAATTTCATTATGAGAAGAGCTTTCATCTGGTAATGAAATAAAAAAATTCAAAATCAATTTACGTTCATTTGCTGACAGAGATTGTTTTTAAGTCTTTGGGTGTACCTTAGGTGTGATAAACCAGAGGTTTCTAATGTTTAATTGATTATTTTAACTGGATCCTTCGTGTTAAATTCTTGAAGTTTGTGTGAATACATGTAGATCTAGTCCTCCATTAATGCACACCTTCTAGTTGAAGGAATATTTTAGTTATTCTGAAGCTTTCTGTTGTTGATTTTTCCAATATTGTAAAGGATCTCAAATATCTGGAAAAGTTAAATTTATCTTGCTTAATATCCCACCAAAAAAAAAGAAAAAATTACTGAAACAACTAACCCTACCTAAACTACCCATGTTTGTCATGTGTATCCACAAATGAATAAATTCCATTGTCCAAAATATGTAGAAGCAATCAGGTTTCAAATGTATTTAGTAACCTAAGCCTTGTTTAGAAAATATCTCCATTCTTCAGAATTGACAACTCGTGAGAGTTGAATTGTTGTGCATTGATCATATTTTCTCAAGGTTTCCTTTAAAAAATTGTGTAAGGAAAGATTTACGATTATATTTCACCAATAGAGGTTACAAAATGGGTTCTCTTACCCTGTTTGAAAAGCACAACATAAAATAGTGAGGATAGATCAAATATTTTTGAAGGTGTTATCCATTTCTCCAACACCGAGTGAAAAATAGCGAGCTGAATCACCTCCCCAAGTACAAAACGTCATATATTGTGATATTTCTGTCTCTGAGTGTCTTGTCAAATCTGTGATGTTTCTCAACTTCTGAGGGAGAATCAATTTTAATACCAACACAGGAGTGGCACCATTTTGGAGGAGAATGTGAGAATATTTGAAGTATTTGTGCATCCACCATCAACAACACCAAAGTGGTGTCGTTTCTGGAGATAATTTGAGTAGCACTAGAAAAATTTGTGGATCCAATGTCAACAACACCTGAATGGCGTTGCTGCCGGAGACTTATTGGAGCATTTGAGTAGTATTTGAGTAATTTAACCCTTCAACAACACCAAAGTGATGCCATTTCTAGGGACAATTTGAGTCCAGTTGATCTTATCTGGACTTGCTTCCAGTGGTTTTTTCCACTAAGTGTGTATCATCATTGATAAAATCAGGTAAAGGACGGTTAGATCTGATAAGATTTGCAAGAGTTATGCGTTGATAGGCATTTGATAGACCAATTTTAGTGCATTTGCAAAACTAAGGTGAAAATATTTAGTGGCGACTCTATGTTGATTTAAATTTTGATAAATGTCAGTGTTTTAACCTATATCAAGTGATTTGTTACTAATATTTGCAAAGCTGGAAGGAAGAATATCTTTCTTCATTAAGGACCATGCTAGAAGGTTGTTTCCAGAATAGGGAAAATCAAATTTTGAAGGAAGAAGAATCTGGAAAGCTGTTGGAGATCAGAAATCAAGAAAAGAGTTATCAATTTTTGAAACTGATTAGCCTGTGATTGAAGATTTCCACACATCCTCAAGTGCTTCTAAATCAGGTAGTATTTTTGTAGATATGAATTCTCCATCTGGTGAGGGACCTTCATTTGTATTTGAAAATTTTGCTTCTCATTTTTTCCCTCTATTTTCCAAATCTGATAGGGTTTTCTAAGAAACAAAGCCATTAGGGGATATTCATTTTTAAAATTTCATTCCTGTGCTCTAAAGGCCCCTCACTCCTCATCATTTTGTATCTCCTATAAACTCACCTCCTCAAAATAATATGGCCTAGCCCCCACCCAGACCTCCATTTGTTGTTAATACCTTTGGTCCTATCAATTTTAGAGGTATGGCTGGATATCCCAATGTTATGCCACAAGATGTTAGAAATAAATAACCTAAATTTCAAGGTAATAATGCTATTACTGGTGACCAGCATTTAAATTTTTTTGTCAATATGATGGAATACTTTGAAATCAAATATGAAGATGTGTATATAAAATTGTTTATTCATACTCTAAAGGAGGATGCACGTGACTTCTATAAAGCTTTACCAGACAATTTAATAGACTCATGGATAGAAATCAAGAATTATTTTAGGCTGTAATATAGAGATAAAACAAATCCTAGGTTTCTTTTATCAGAATTTTAAAATATAAAGAAAAATTCTAATTAATCAGTCCATGATTTCAATACTAGATTCAAAAAAACTTTGAGAAGATTGCATATCATCTTAAGGCCTAGTTTTGAATCATGTTTGATAAAGTATTTTGATACATTTGCAAAATAGGCTGCTTATTATTTAAGGGACAAAAACAATGGAACTTTGAGGCAAGCCTTCACTATGGATTTGCATATTGAAAATAACATCAAGGCAATTGGAAAACCTCCTAAGAGGGAGGGTATCAAAGTGATCAATCCAGAAAACCTCAAATAAACAAAGCTGTAGATTTGGAGGAAGTTGTAAAAACTTTGGCAGGAGCTATTAAAGAAATATCTTATAAGTTAGCCAGAGCAGAGAAAGGGATTGGGCAGAGTTCCCACGTTCAGCACAAACTAAAAGGCCAAGAAAGATTTGGTAATCATCCTAGAGGTGATCAGAGATCTAATTATAGAGGTAAAGGGCCTATGGGATCTTGAAATAGACCACCCCAATGTCGTGAAAATAGAATGGTTCCTGATCCTTTGACTAACAGGGTTGCTGCTGTTGAAGAGGCAAATGAAATTGATTGGTGTGATAGATGCTTCTTTCCCCATTCTCCATGTGAATTAGATAAGAAAGTTAAATAAGCAGATGATGACGACATGGATGATGATGTCTGCATGATGGGTTTCTCTACAAGCTCACAACAGGGAGAAACTTCAACTGAATTAATCAGTGCCAAAACTACTACAGATTTCTAGGATTGCATTCACCCAGTATCATCTCTTCCTCCCGCTCATACTTTTGAAATAGATATGGTATAAAATTTTGAATTTCCCAATAATGATTTTGAATACTTGAGGGCATTAATGATTAAAAAGTATGATGAAGGAATCCCTTCTGAAGAAGATAGGCATTTGTTGATGAATGTAGTGGTTTCCCAAGAAAAAGAATATAACACTAGGAGTAAATTTCTCAAAGGGGCAGGGCCACAAGCCAAACCAAAAACTCCATTGCTTACTAGTATCCCTAAAGAAACTCCTAAAATGAATGCATCTGGAAAAGGCCTTATTTTCCGAAAAAAAACTTATGTTCCTCCCCATGCTCATACTATAAAAAATCCCATGCCATAAGATGAAGTTGTGAATCCCCCTTCTAATACTGCCTTACCCAAATATGTTCCTTATGATATTTCCCAAGTCTTGAGTCAGATCAAGGTTTCTATTTGAATTGTTGAATTTCTTAGAACTCCTAAGTATGTAAGAAGGACTTTTGAGTATTTGGGATTTATTGAAGAAATGATTACCCAGGGCAAAAATGTAAACAATGTAGAGATTCCTCCTACCATTGCAGAGTTAGAAAAACCACAAGAACTAGAAAAACTTGGGGAACCACCTAAGGTATATTTGGGAATATCTTCGGTTGAGTCTCCGCTGAATGTGGATCCATTTTTTACTACTCTGATTATTAAAGATAGGTTGTTACACAATTGCATGTTTTATTTTGGAACCTCATGTAATGTTATGCCTCTTGAGGTTATGAATGAAATAGATTTTAAAGTAACAACAACTTATGGGAAATGTACTACTATGGATTCAAGAACATTACCAGTGGTTGGATGTTTCAAAGGATTAGTAGTGTAATTGGCATATTATCTAGGAAGGTACTTAAAATTGGATGTGGTTATTGTTGATTGTCTTGCTAAATGGGGAATTTTACTATCCAAATAATGGGCTGCTGGACAAGAAGTCTTGATACTTTTTTAACAACTGGACATATGCTTGTTTATCTTTTTTTATACCAGTTGCTATCGAACCACATTTTTTCTGGCTTTTCCTTTGTGTCTAGGTCAAGTTTTTCAACATTCTTCGAGGATTTATCAAATATCAAAGTTCTAGGAAAATCAACCTTCTCAGGATATATCCATTTATCAATTTCATGCTCTTTGAAAACAACATAGCCCAAAAAGGTATCAACATTTGTGTACAATACTTCATAAGAAACATTGTTGGGGTCTTCAATAAGATATAACATTTTATTTTCACCATACAACTTCACAAGGCTACCCTCAATTTGTATGGTTGCATAATATATATCCATTTTCACACTTCCACCCATGTACTTGAAGTTTTTTAGTCCTCTAACTATAGAAAGTAATTTTTTTTCAAGAAAACTGTACCTTATCTCGTAGTCATGTAAACTTTTTCGAAATAAAGCAATGGGTTTTTCTGTATTCTCATCATTAACCTGAGTTAATATGGATGAAATAGTTTCAGCTCCTACAAGTGCATACATACTGAAATCCTTGTCAAAATTGGGATTTTCCAAAGTAGGAGCTTATGAAATAGATGATTTAATAGCCTCAAATCATTTTCTTCCTTCGTTATTCCAAGAGAAAGTCTTATATTTCTTTAACATGATTGTTGTTGGCTTAACCATTGCTGCAAAATATGGAACAAATCTTCTAACAAAGTTGATTTTTCAAAGAAATATTTGTAATGAATTCTTATGATGAGGATAGGATAGTTACGATATTGCATCAATTTTGAAAGGATATATAGCTAAACCTTCCGTAGAAATATGTCTGATTCATTTACCTTCGTGAATTGAAAAAAGGGACTTTTTGGGATTCAATTATTTTCCAAACTACCTGTAAAGTTGAAAATTCTGCCTTAAATGCATAAGATGATCATCAAAATTCTTTAAAAATACAAAAACATCATCGAAATAAACCAAAATTCATTTATTTAGAAGGCTATGAAAATCCATATCCATTGCACGTTGAAATGTTACACTAGCATTAAAAATTCCAAAAGACATTCTTTTATAAGCATAAGTCCCCCACTTTGTGGTGAGAGAAATCTTGTATCTATCTTTGTTTCTCACAAGATCCTAATTGTATCCACTATAACCATCTAAAAGGGATATCCTATCTAACCCTAAAATTGTTCTTAAAATCTAATCCATGTGTGGCAGCCGATAATGATCTTTTAATGAATTTGTGTTAAGATCTATAGAATCCACACATAGTCAAATTTCACTTTTTTTCTCCAAATAGGCACAAGATTAGCTACCAAACTTGAATTATTGTATGGAAAGATAATACCTAATTCAATCAGATTGGATAACTCTTTTCTATTTAATGGCTTAATCTTTGTTTAAGAGGATTTACTCCTATGTTAGCAAAGCATACCATAGAATTGCAATGAAATTCAAAACTAGTAAGGCATAAACAAAGGCCTGTTAATCTAGAAAAAACATCTTTATATTATTTGCAAAATATGATAAAAGACCATTTTTGAGATAAGGAACATACCTTTGCAATGAATAATTTCTTTTCATCATCAACTAAGACCTCTTTGTAATTACCTTCATGAGTTGAAATATTTCTTTTGTATTTTCTGAGTTGGTGATCTGAAGTTAAAATATCCTCTAATTTGACCAGACCTTGAGGAAACTTGTTTGTATTCAATTCAACAATCTGGTCATCATATACGTGCTGTAATTTTTCTTGATTAACTACAAAAAATTACACTTCTTGTTGTATAAATGTGCATATTTTTTCATCATCTTTTAAAACTTGTCATTTTTCTTCATTATCAAGAACTAAAGGTCTGATAATCATCTTTATATATGGTTGTATTTTCCCATTTTCTATCTGCTCTAACACTTTAAAGCTAGATCCAACTACTGCAAGTTTTTCTGCATGTATATTTTTCAGCTCTTGGGACTGATTGTATGTAAATAGCTTCAAAATCATCTATTAAATTTGAAACTCTATGTTTGGAAGATTTTAGCAATGAGTTCTAACAAACAATAAAGTTTTTTAATTGATTTATCACTAGCTCAGAATCACCAAACACTTCTTACATGTTGGTTCCTCTCTTTTTGGCCCATTGTAGGACATGAATTAATGCTTCATATTCAACTACGTTACAAGTCCATGAAAATTGTACACTTAGAGCTAAAATATACCTTTCATTTGAAGGGGAAGTAAGCATCAAACCTGCACCATGTCCTTTTCTGTTATTTTCTCCATCAAAATGAATCTTCCATAAGCCAAGGTCCACTATATTTTCTATTTTGGACAATAAGGGAATAGGTGCATTTTCTTCATGAAAACAATAAACACCAAACAAACCTTCTTCTACTTATTTTAAAGGATCATAAGATTTTTATTCTTTATTTTTTCATCTATAAACAAGTTACAAACACCATATAATGTAGGATCATGTGTTGTGACATCAAAAACAGTCTAATTTATGGCTGCATAATTTTCTACAACATTTAAAGCATGAGGTTCAATATCAAATATAGCCAAAGGATTTGAATTAACTCTAACTTTAGTTCCACACATTATAGTGAAGAAAAAAAATGAAAAATCTAAATAAATATAACCTCCTATCTTTGTTGTAAAATATCTTGATAAACACAAGAAAAAATAGGGAGGTAGGTTTATAACAGTTACATCTTGTAAAATTGAAACATTGAGACAAGCATGTAATGTTACCTCAAAATTTTTAATGAAACCAAAAGTGTTAGTTGATGTTTTATCTAGCTATAGTACACTCTTCTCTGTAGGTTCATACTTTAGGCACAATTTTTCTACAATTGCTTTAGGCATGACTGTACTACTTACACAACTATGAAACATGTAGTTATGCACTATATGATCTCCAATAATAAGAGAAAGATAGAAAGGACGTGTATTTTTAATATCATGAGCATTGAACACTTTCTGTACCATCCACCTAACATGTTTCATACGGTATTGATCAACTATACCAAGGACTATATCAACTTTCTAAGCTTCCTTCTCTGCTGGTTTTGAAGAAATCTGCAACTTAGCAAGCTCTTGAGCAAGAAAATCTTGTTGTCCTGGAATATTTAAAGCATCCCATAATGAAATACTAATATTCTAATTTTTCATAACCTCAACTAAATTAAAAGAAACAACTTCTACAATTTTAGCATAAGGTTTAGCAAAACTTAACTCTGTTTCAGCAGATTTTTAAATATGAGGCATGAACAATCTTCTAGAATAAGGCTACAATTGTTTTTATTGCTCTTTAGGATCTGAAATACTTGTTATTTTTGAAGGAACATCAGGATTGTCTACTATTTTTTTGACCTGCACTTGTTCATTTGTTGGTAACTATAGGTAAAATAGGTCTTTGCTGTTGTTTTTTTTCATCTTTGGCCTTTTTCTGAGACCTAGTTGTAACTGCGATAAAATATTCTTCTCCAAAACTAACTATGTTTTATTCATGTGGTTTCTAACTCTAAGCTTCTTGCTGCCCACTCTCCATTTGAGGAATGTACAATGTTTCATATTGAGGTTGTGCAACAAAGCTCAAACTCAAGAATGAATTTGGACAATTAGTAGGATGATGAGGTTTATTGTAAGGTGTACACCACTCTTCTAAAGCTATGTTGACTTTAGAAAGAGCACTAGATAAACTAGGAGCTTCAAGATAAAATTTCTTTAGATGATAAGGATGCCTATAGTTCTGATTTTGTTGGTATGGTTGCCTATTTTTCTAATAAGTTACTTGATAAGGTATGTTAGCTTTGGCCATTCTATTCTCAAATGATCTAACTTTATTCCCAAGTGTTTGGATGGATTTGAGTACTTCATCTGAAGGTGCTGCAATAACCAACTCTATTATGGTAATAGGATGCATAATAGGTGCTAGATTTTCCATAATGGGCATAGAGGTCCTAGAAGCCAATTTACCATCTTGAATAAGGTTATTTTCAGCTCTAATATCATTGTCATAAGTTTTTGGAAGTGTAGTTCCTCCAATAAAATGTATCATAGCAGAAATATCACTATTTAAGGCCCTGAGATAGTATAAAAATGTATGATTAGCTTGAGGATTAATAGTAGGTGGAACTCTATCCCAATTTCTAGTAAATCTGATATTAAAACTAGCCATGAATTTATGGGGATCTTTTTTTATTGTGTACAGTTTCTCTATGAGAGATGAATGGACAAAATTATCTTGAAACTTCTTAAGTATCTTATTTCCCAATTCATCCCAAGTTGTTATTGTCCCCACTTCTAAAGTTCGGTACCATTGCAATGATTTTCCTTTAAATAATGCATCTTAAAGTCTTAAATCTACATATTCATGAGTAATATTATGAACTGAATAAAGGGATACAATGTATTTAATATGCTCAGTATGGATAGTATGATTTTCACCAGTAATTGAGGGTAAAACATTTAAGGTAGCAACAAGTATATCATGATAAACCAAAATAATTAAAGGGTTGTCATCATTAAAAGGTACAAATTTTCAAGGTTGTGGTTGAGCCATTGGAAAAAATGGGATTTGAACAACAACATTGATACATGGTGAAGCAAGTAGAGGAGGGTTGCCAAAATTGGGCTTGTTGTAGGGTAACGTCCTTCCAACTCTTCTTCTTCTTTCTGAATTAAAAGTAAAAGAAATATAATTATGAGGAAGACCTCTTACCGTTGATGTTGTAGTAACATTAGGCATGGAACATGTTACAAAAATGGTCTAAAATAAGCCTTACAGAGTCTCCAAATAATTTTCATTTGATTGTCAATGAATATCAACAATTTTGTCCTTCCAAAAGTGTTTTTTTTTTCTAATTTAAATCTGTTGTAACTTACAGAAAATTACTGGAAATCCAATCTGTGTCCCATCAGGCATGCTAAAAATTATTATCTCTCAGAAGCGCACCCTGTTTGAGGGATAACAACATGGGTTCTAAGTTTTCTTTATTCCCTCACTTTTGTAGATATAATGGAAACACCTCAGGTCTGTGGGTATACCTATTGTTGAGGTGAGTCTCCGATATCAAGGCCGGTTCTTTATTGATATACTCTAAACTAATTTTTTGGGTTTTTTGGAGTTTTAAGGGTAAGAAATATTATTTTAATTGAAATTGAAATGGGGTGATACACCAAATGTATTAAGGGATTTGAATGAGTACATGCACAATAAAATTGAGAACAAATTACATATGCATGTTTTGGTATCCAAATTGATTCTCCCTCAGAAGCTGAGAAACATCACAAATTTGAAAAGACACTCAAAGAAAGATAGATCAAAATGTATGTATTTTTGTAGCCAGGGAGGTGATTCAGTTGGCTCTTTGTCACTCGATGTTGGAGAAATGGATAACACCTTCAAAAGGATTTGATCTATCCTCATTATTTTAGGTTATGCCTTTCAACATGGGTAAGAGAACCCATTTTGTAACCTCATTTGGTGAAAGATATTGGTAAATATTTCTTTACAATTTTTTTTAAAGGAAACCTTGAGAAAATATGATCAATGCACCACAATTCAAGTCTCACGAGTTGTCACTTTTGAAGAATCGAGATATTTTCTAAACAAGGCTTAGGTTACTAAAGACATTTGAAACCTGATTGCTTCTGCATATTTTTGACAGTGGAATTTATTCATTTGTGGATACACAGGACAAACAGGGGTAGTTTAGGTAGGGTTCGTTGTTTCAATAATTTTTTCTTTTCTTTTGGTGGGAGATTAAGCAAGATACATTTGAATTTTCCAGATTTTTGAGAGCCTTTACAACAATTGGAAAAATAAACAACAAAAAGATTCAGAATAACTAAAATATTCCTTCAACCACTAGGTGTGCATTAATGGAGGCTTAGATTTTCACATTTTCACACAAACTTCAAGAATTTAACATGAAGGCTCGAGGTAAAAGAATCAATTAAACATTAGAAACCCTTGGTTTATCACGCCTAAGGTAAACATAAATACTTAAAAACAATATTTGTTAGCAAATGAAGGTAAAGTGATTTTAAATTGTTAATTTCATTACCAGATGAAAGCTCTTCTCATAATGAAATTGCAAATGCCACTAGACTATCATAAGGATGATATTTTGTGTGATTCAGAGAGATTTTAACACAAGATTGTAACAGGAACAAGAAAAACTATATGAAGACATTCTGTAATAAAAGAACACAACAATTTTTCCCAATATCAACACAGATTAATTTGAAATTGATTAGATTCATCAGTAGGGGAAATTTTCTTGAATAATCTCAGAGCTCACCAATGGCTATACACTCGCAACCAACTTGACATGATGCAAATCTAAAACAAAAAAGATTAATAGGTTTCTTAGATGGTCTCTCAAGAAGATGGGCTTTCTCATATTTTTTCGTGAAAATGAACCACCGACCATTTTCATGTCTAATTAATGCTCTTTATAATAATCAAATTAACATCGAAGCTTTCCCCCCAAGAAAAGAATATTCGAAACATCTTTTTTTGTTACATATTTCATCATGATTTCAAAAAAGGGAAATTTAACATATTCATGACCAAAAGTTGCCAAGTGTTATAAAAGGTGAATCATTTCAAATATTTGCATCATTGTTCTAATTGGGGAGCATGTTTTTCATTCTTTACACATGCATCATCCTTTTCCTTCTTCATTTCATCCTTTTCCCTTTGCAATTTTTCTCTGCAACTAGCTCCTCTATTAATTAACATTTTTTGCAAGTCCCCGAGAAAATTCCACTTCAAATGTTCAATTTTTGCACCTTAGATTCAAAAATCGAGCTCCATATCCATTTCATTGCAATTCATTGATAAAAATGATCAGGAATCATCAAAAATATATGATGAACAATGCAAAAAACACATCTCCAAGAACCTTAGAGTGTTAATGGAGGCAAAATCAGATGCAATACACAACAACCGTTGATTCTACCTTTTTAACTTTGAATTTGAGCCATCCACATAGAAAAATATGAGTCGAAACGGGATTGGGGGCACTTTTTTACATTTTATGACTTTTGAATAAAATGCACAATTTTGACATTTTGGCCCGCCCCTCCACTTTTGATTTGGGCCTGACACGTGGCTTAACCTGGGCATTGACGAAATTGTGGCTCACTTTATAACCTTATTCCTTTTTTCACAAAAAAGGCTTAAATTCTCAAGTTTCCCTGATGATCCACCTTCCCATTTTGACTTATCAATGCTGCCACATGTTCCTCTCTGATTCGCAACGGAGTTACGGTTCACTTTATAACTTTATTCATTTTTTCACAAAAAGGCTTAAAAACTTCAAAGTGTTCTGACAACCCACCTTCCCGCTCTAAATTTTTAATGCTACGTGCCCTTCTTTGATTCTAGTGGAGTTACGATTCACCTTGTAACTTTACTCCTTTTACAAAATAAAGCTAAAAAACTTCAAAGGAACCCGACGATCCACCATCCTACTTTGAATTTTCAATGCCACTTGTCGTTCTCTGATTTGAGCCGAGTTTCAGTCCATTTTTATACTTTATTCCCTTTTTTCCAAAACAAGGCCCCAAACTTCAAAGTTCCACATCAGCCTAACTTTCCACCTTTGAATTTTCAAACTGCCACGCATCCACCTCTGATTCGTTCAATAATTTAAAAAAACCAATCAGGATCTTTTGGGCCTTGGGGCCAATTTGTTATTTATTTTCAAAACTTAGCAAAAAGTTACAAGTTTATTAAATAGACCCATCGTGCCTCATCCAATTAATCATGAGCACGTAGCCACGAACATTGCGAAAAAAAATTGACAGGGAAAACTTGACCATAAAAGATGATAATGCAAGGGCAACTTCACCATTGATGCTCAAAATATTTTTTCTTCAAGGACGAAGAATTTTCCCATGATTCATGGCTAAAAAATGATCCATGACCATGGAGAAGGATTATTAATGACAAAAAAATGAAGATAAAACTTGTACGCATCCATTCGGGGAGATAGAAAAACATTTAACCACACAGACTGGAGAATTCTTCAAGAAAATTAGGGCAAGATCAAATCAAGCACCAACATCAACTCCGACTCAGGGATGGGAAATTGTAGCGAGTTCCACAAGAACAAACAATAGACCAAGTGCCAAAAAACCATTGGGAAACGGAGTCAAGATCCAACCTTCCAAAAACAAACTGAGAAACCGAAAAAAATGGCCACCATGAACTAGAACAAACCGAAGCAAGAAAAATGCAAAAATAGAAAATAAACCAAAACTATACACTGCACAATGATTGCACCTTGATTTAGAGAAAACAATCAAGGAAATGTTTTAATTGTCATCAACTTTGGATATGACCAATCTGTATGCTTTCCAATAACAAGATTAATGTTTTAGTCTCTCATCAAAGTGTTAAAGAATTCCTGTTGAACAAGGAACTGAATGAGAAGCGAGAAGGTTAGATCACAAAAGTTACTAGAAAAAGGATTATGTGAACATCTGATTACTGATATGGAAAAACAACGAGCTGAAAACTCATTACAGTCATCACAACATACTGCAGTTTCGTATCATCAACCTAAAATTTTATTACATCCTAAAAATAAGCAACCAAAACTCAATACAGAGGTTCCAGGACCAATTTGGATGTCATATTTAATCAATTACTTGCAGCATGGTACTTATGATGAACGTATGGACAATAAAAAATGAAGGTATTTCAGATTACAAGTCATACATTATGTTTTTATTGATGGTGTATTTTTTTAAAATGATATCAATGGAGTTTTATTGCGTTGTATTGATTATGATAAAGTGCAACAATTAAATAATCTAAATTCCATGAAGGACCTGTAGGAGATCACTTCTCAGCATGTAAAACAACTCTTAAAATTATGAAAGTTGGTTATTCTTGGTCCAACATATTCAAGGACTATTTCGAATTGATTAAAAAGTGTAAGAAATGTGCATTCTTTATTGGAAAAGAAATATTAGCTTTTCTGCCCTTACAACATATTTCATTGGGTCAACCATTCATGAAGTGGGGTCTTGAATTCATTACAATGACAAATCAACCTTCATCACAAGGAGATAAGTGGATCTTGACTGCCACATATTATTTCACACATTAGATTGAAGAAGTAGCCTAAAAATAAGTTAATAAGACTTCAATCTTATCATTTTACAAAGGTATAGTTTACAAATTTGGTGTTCCAGCAAAAATCATTTTAGATCATGCCTTAGCTTTTCTCAGTGAAAAGTTAATAGACTGGGCTATCAAAGCATGGTATTTATGTGAGTACTTCATCTAATTATTACCCACAAGGTAATCGATTAGCTGAAAGTACTAACAAAAAACTACTCAAGATCATAAGAAGAACACTTAAGTATAACCAAAGAGCTTGGTATTTGATGTTGAACTTAACACTTTGGGCTAATATAGTAACTCCTAAAACATTAGTTTGTAATACACCGTAAAAGCTTGTTTATGGACATGAGTCAAGAATTCTTATTTCAATCGAGCTACCCGCATTGAATTTACTACATCAAATAGAATTACTTGAAAATGAACCTATGTAGGTTCATTATGCAGCATTAATGCAGCTGCAAGAGCTAAGGTATCAATCTCATCTGAAAATGGAAAAGAATCAGAAACAAATCAAGAGAGCATTTGATAAATAGGCTAAGTTCATAGTCTTTAATGAAGGAGAAATTGTGTTGAAGTTGGATGCTCATTGTGCAAATCCAGGAAAACACACAAAGTTTGATATAATATGGAGTGGTCCTTATATGATTTCAACTTGCAAAGAGCACGATGCATTTCACCTTTCAAGGATGAATGGAGAGGATCTTCCCATTCTTGTGAATGGTATGTTTCTCAAACATTGTTATTGAAAATCTTACAATATCTAGTTAGAGTAGGATTTCCCTTTCGATAAGTTCATTTCATGCACATTGCAGCTTTCAATTCCAATAAGTGCATTCATGCACATGATCTGGTTCACTAGATCCTTTCCCAGCTTTAGTTTGTTTTTCAGAAAGGTGGATTTTGTTTGAAAAGGGTATTTTTTGGTTATATGATTTTAACTCCATGCCTAATGGACAAGAGAAAGGCATTGGTCTACAAGCTAGCAGGTAGTTTTCCTCACATGATCACTAAAAATTTTGACATTTTTTTCACTTGTACAAAAAATGGCAGCTTGAAACTTTATTTTTTATGGAAGGCATGATGAATGAACCTAACTAAGGGCATACATACAATTTTCATTAAGTTTTCATTTGTAGTAAGTGGATTAGGAAAGTAAAATGTAGCTATCTATGTTGTTGCAGAATGAAACACCTCACGTATGCTACTATTCCATGTTCACCTTCATCAAAGTTACACAAAATCTCGAAGAACTAAAGTACATCCCTGAGGAAGGTGGAAATAATTACCGACCTAAGGAGTTGGACTAAAAAAAATTGATCATAGTTGTTGTTTGCGTGGCTGAGACTTTATTATTAAGTTATAGGTATTTTCATTTTGATCATTTATTATGATTAAATGTTAGTAAGTATGTTATTCAGTTGTTTAATTCATTATACCATAATTACATATCATAAGAGATAAAAGTAAAAGGAAGTACACAACTCAATTACAAAAATAATATTATTTATTCATAAGGAAATTCAATATTTCTCACACAAGTCGTGGGATGTAACTTATGTTCATTGAAATAAAAGATACATGTGCATAAAGCTAAAAAGAAAAGAGTATAGATAAACCCATCATTTCCTTTGGGTTTTCTTTTGTTCTTCTTGATCTAGTTCCAATTCCTTTATCTTCATCTTCTGCATCATCCAGTCCATCAATTTACCTAAAAAGAAGAAACAAGAAATACATCGATTAAGAACTCAGGAGTTAGTCTCTACTCAAGTTCTATCTCACTTCAGGAAAATGGATCATTTAAGATCAAAAAACATAATGTACATCAAAGTAACAAATGCATATTTGAGAAAATAATATCTTGGAGAAGCTCATGACATTCATAGCAATCATGAAAGATAGAAAATAAAGAAAATAAATACTATGAAACATAAGAGAGGAAAAAAATCCTATTGTTGTCTAACTAGTTTGTCTAAATGTGCAGTTGCAGGTTGTAACAGAGAAGAACACAATTCACGATTAATTATAAAAAAATTCAAGGCTACAAAGGAAGGTGCATTCATGTATGCAATATGGAAATGTAAGAGTATAAAAGGAGTAATAATGACAAAGTCAAAGTGAGGTTTAAATCTTAAAATTACAACTCACGATATATCAGAAAGGTAAATTCACATAAATTAATGAAAAATCCCAGAGATTCAATTCAGATTGAATCAAGAAAGTGATATTCAGTAAAATTAAGTAAAAATGGAAAAAGAAAGATAATACTAATTACGGTATTCATGAGATAGATTGAATTTAAAAATAGTATAGAAAGGAACACATGGTATCGTTTTCAGAGAAAAATTTCAAGTAGATTTGTTAACTTTCAATTGAACTTCAAGAACACAGTCCTTAATAGAAAATGCAAATTTGAATAAATACTTCAAATATCATCAAAGAAAAGGCCCAGGAATCAAATACCTTCAGTTTGCTATAAGCCAAAGTATTCACTATTAAAGTCAATACAAAGCAGTAACTCCTTCAAATGACAAGATCTTTCAAGAAGTATAGCATTTTGAAAGGATCATATTTCAACATCAAGGACAAAATTTCAAAGGTATGAGGTACTGAAAGGAAAATAATATAACCTCGAAATCATTAGTAACTTTGAACAAATGTATAACAGGACATTGAAGACTACAAGTACAACCCATTAAATTATTCAAGAAGCCATCATTTGAACATAAAAGGAGAAGTTTACAAGAATGATCATTAAAATATGCAATACATGAATCATCACCTATGACAAGTCATGACTTACTTTCCTAAAGGTTATTTTTTCACAAGTAAACAAGTTCAGATCCATCAAATTTGAGATACAGGTTGCATTTACACTTTGAAAGTGTGTTTGATTCAGATTCAAAAGGAAATCAACAAAATATAATGCATCAAAGATACTTCGAGAAACACAATGGTTGAGTAAATTTCTTCAAAGTAATGAATCTTCGAAGAAACATGTTATAACTTTTGAAAGCTTCATGGGATATTCATACATAGAAAATATTTGGGTTCATGACAAATCTGCAGAATACAACTTCTAGATTTTTGTTTGAAATATTTCAGAAGGTTTCACCAAGCTACAAGTAGAATACATGTTATAAAACATATTGAATTAAATGAAATGTACTTCTACATATCATCAAGGAAATCACAATTTCAATACAAATTTCTTTTGTTCAACAAAAACAACCAACAATGCAGTTTTATCAGCAGAAACTGAGCCATGTAAGTAGATTTCTATCTCAGAGTAAGGTGGGAATCAAAATAACTTTACATACTACTTATATATCAAGAGCCAACAATACATCATTCTCATATCATATTCCAAAGAAAGATTTTACATTTACAGTATGAGTGTTTTCAATTTGAATTTCCATGATAGCTCACTAAATATCAGATCATCAAGTTGAAATTAAGAAACGTAAAGTTTTAGTGCTATGATCAACAAAATAAGACATGGCTATTACTATGAAGATAGAACAATAATTTCAAACTCTCAAAGAAGGAAGTTTCCACAATCAACAATACAGATAGGATGAAAATAAAAAAATGGTTTAAAATCTCAAAGAATAGTCCAGTTTCATTTTCAGATAGAAAATCAAAATAGGGAAATTACTTGCAAAAGGTTCATGTTCCATTATAACAAGAAAGATAGAGAAAGAACCCAGATTCATTCAATAGCATAGTGTTGTTCATAACAATCTACTCATGTTTTTCATCAAAAGTGTGAAGGTACAAAAGGAGAAAATGTTTTACTTTTGACGACCATTTCAAGCTCTACAATGTTTTCATAAAAAATCGATAATGAGACAAGAAATTATTTATTTCAAAAATATATTGTTGAAATATTTGAGTGAATCTGAGTTCAAGGGATGCTAGAGAATACAATGAAACATTGAGAAATCCAAAACCTAAATACAAATATTAGTGCATTTGAAATAGAAACGATAAGAGTTTCAACCATTATCGAAGCATAGTAAAGGAAATATAAAAGAATCAAAAGAAATGAAACATCTATAGTCATTAAATGAAAATTTCACCTTCGTGACACTAATGACCAAGAATCAGGTAACCACAATGAAGCCAATGGAGAAACAAATGACATAAATAATCCGATATACATGTTGGCATAGATTTCGTAGCAAATAATTATATATTATTAGGCTTAGTTTTTTAATCGTATCCCATTATTCTCTATCCAGTTGTAACCCCCTCCTACTATTATAGGGAATGTTTTTATGCTCCTCACCTATATATTTGTAACGTGCTTCTGATGAAATAATATGAGAGATATATGATCTCTATTCTTTCTCCACTAATTTCTCCTATCAATCTGGTATCAGAGCATGGAAACTTGGGAATAGAAAAAAGTTTTCTTTTCTCTCTTTACGTGAAATTATAGTAGAAAAGGTTGCATGAAAGAGTTTAGTGTTGAGATTATCAGCCAACACGTGATCCTCTATCTTCTGCATGGAAATTTCCCAATTTTATTTATCTATGTTGCTGCATGGAAAGGAAGAGGCTACGTGGAAGTTTTAGAGGTAGCAATCTGCATTTACTTTTCCATCCTGGAAATTGTTGGTTGTTTGTAGTGGTATAGACTATAGCTTCAACAAAATTTTGAAAGGCGTCTAAAACAAAAAAATCAAACCATGTTGGAAGCACAGAATAAGCTTCCCTACGTGGAAAAGTGATTTTTTGTTGCCTATTTTTAGTTTGACATGAAACTTGTCTATTTGGAATGATATGCAGCATAGGTGGATGATTGGTTGGCGTCGAGCTCTAAAATTTTGTTCATTTCTCCATTCAATCTACCATTCTTATAAATTCCAAACGACCATCAGTTTTGCACATCAACCAAGTACTTATTTTTCTCCTTGGACATGCTAGCCTAGACGTGGGAGAAATTAAAGGTATTTCCTTAAAAAAAATAAAAAATTTACTACCCACATGCTGCATATAATTTTATTTCTAGTTGTACGTGTGGGATGAATTTTTTTGAGATTCGGAATGTTTTAATACTGTGTTGAAGAATTACTTCTTCCTGAACGTGAATTGGTAGAGGTGAGCAGTGATATGCTTGCATAATAATAATATAAAATAGGTTCCAGTATTTCCTGAAGAAACAACCTCCATCGAGGAAACATTGAATCTCTCAGGCCAACGCTTAATGTCAAATGTGCATGAGAATATCGGGACTTCCGGGATAAAAAATGAATAATCGCAATCCCAAGAACACTGTCAAGATGCTCAAGATAGCTCCAGGTTCTATTTTTCCTTGTTTAATGAGCTTCGCAACACCGACCAACCTTGTATTCGATGAACTAGTTTGAAGAGGAATTCTAGAGTATTTTCTTTTTGACGTCAGTTTCTAGGAAAAAAGATTTTACAACTAAACTAAAAGATTGTTACGATGTAGACTGTGAAAATGAGGACGAATTCCCCTCGAAGCATCATCATCTCTCAGCAAGTGAGTATCGAGAACATCTACAAGATAGTATTTCTCACCAGTGAGTATAGACTTTAATATTCATTCGAAAGAAAGAAATAAATAAATAAATATTATTTTATTTTATTACAATGTCTGTACCAAAACTGCTTCTATCTGATGTGACGACATTAAAATTTTCCTCCGTAATTTCTATTTTATTAATGTATGTATTAGGAATAGGATGTTGTTAAGTATAATTAGTAGTGGCGTCTAATAGAAGATAATGGAACCATCAGTACGGTGCCACCAATAATGTAGAGTACGGTAACAGTCAAAGTACAATAGGAATGTTGTAAAAAGTAAATATTTGTCGTAAGTGGTCCGGTAATGTTAAAATGTCAAAGTTGGGATAAGTAGAGAAGTAGGGTCTACATGATTAGGAATTAGAAATATTATATTTGTAATAAGAACAAAGAGTGATGTCATAAATATTTTGTGTATTTTATTTGTGGAAAAGTCTAAAAAGGTGGAATCCATGTGAGATGATAAGGTTTATCTTATCTTAGAAGATAATCCTACATGTAAAGGCAATAGTTTAGGCATGTAATATGATTGGCCGGAAGAGATTTCCTATCCTATCTTAGAGATAGGGTGGATAAGCCTAAATTCCTATAAATAAAAAGGCCACCCCCCTCATTTAGCATAGAAGGAAGTAGTGAGAAATATTTTATGAGTAAGTGCGTAAAGGAATCCATCATTTTGAAGGTGTGTTAAAGAAGCCATTAAGAGGTGTAATTGTGATGTTTCTCCTGTAGTTATTGTTGGAAGGAAAGTGAAGTCAGTAACACTTGAAGTACCTCATGGGTGAGATTGTAACAATTTCATGTTGATATTATAATTTACATCGATATTTCAAATTTATTACCATTCCTTCTTATCATAGTCTATGGTATACTTGTGTTATGTTTGTTGTTGTGTTTCCAGATTCCATCCACCAAACTAAAAGCTGTGCATTAGTAAATAATCATAGCACGAGGAGTTCCCGGTAAAGAATTATCATAGTACCGGATTGGTGTTGACATTTTGGTTCCGTTACCGGGATCATTCTTCGTTGGTGGATTTTCTGGAGAGATATTCCCACTTAGTTAGAAAACATTTGGAGGGTAACCTTATTTTTACTGTGCATAGTAGTTACCATGGTAAAGTCACTTTTTACCATGAATTGTATTTACTGCAGTAAAGTCACTTTTTACCGTGAAAAGTATTTACCATATTAACTTCACTTTTTACTGTGAATAGTGTTTACCACAATAAAGTCAGTTTTTACCGCAGTGAGTCCAGTTTTACCATAGTTACCGTGGTCATTTCTATTTTCTATTATAGTGATTCCAATTATTTTTGCACATAAGTCTTGTTGATTGTACTTGTTGGTTGGTATTTCACTGTGGTTACTTTTGAAAATGGGGAAGATTCCTATTTTTCAGCCCAATCTAATGAAGATGCTTCCTCTTTCATTCAAGAGTTTAAACGATCTTGCATTTGTAATGGCCTCCTAAGAAGGGAACAATGGACTAAAATTTTTCCTATTTTTTTTAGATGGTTCATCCCTTAGGTGGTTTGAAACACTAGGTGATAATGTGAAAAAATCATGGGATTTATTAACTGAAAGTTTTCTTGAAGAATTTGGTGAACAACAGAAATATGCAGATCTCATGATCGATATCACAAAGATATCCCAAGGAGAAAAGAAGAAGATAATGGATTATCATGCTTGTGTTCTAGAGCTAAGGAGGAAGCTCGATGCCCAGATCCGGAAGGAAGGATTAGCGGATGGGTTGATGAATGGCGTGGATAATCTCCTCTATAAGTACTTCATTCTTGGGATGAAGCCAGAGATCAGACAACGAGTGAAGTATGACCACCCAGCTACCATTGAACAAGCAAAGGAGATTGCAAGAAGGCAAGAAGAAATCATGGAAGAGGAGCCAAAAGAAATTGTTGCTAAATTAGAGCCTACACTAACACCTTTGGTCCAGAATCCACAACCACTCCTGGTGAGCACAAATCTTTCTCCTAGTACATCTACTGAGTATGAATATTTGTTCAGGAAGATGGGCCAGTTAACTATTAATATTCTTCAAGGAAAAGAATTTAGTTCTTAGGGAGGAGATAGAGGTCCAAAAAGAAATATTTCTGAAGTTGTATGTTATGTTTGTTATAAAAAGGTTCATTCATCTGGTACAAGAGTTAATGATAAAGGAAAAACACCTGTGAATTATTTTGATGTAGTAGATAAGAGCATAAATAATGAAGTAGATGTGTTTGTAACAAAAATAAATAAAGAAAAATATAACCAAGATGGAAATGATACTAAGAATATGAAAGGAGAAACTAGTAAGAAACATAGGAGAAGAAAGTTGGGTGTGCAGGATTTTCTGATTTCACAGAGGCAAGGACCATGCTCCATCTTAGAAGATCTGTCCAAAAGGCCTGTAAATATTACATATGGTCAACTCTTGGCTATGTCTTCTGAGAAGAGGCAGGAGCTGCGAAGTGGATTCAATGCTCGACGAAGGAAGGAGGTTGAGGTCCCTGTTTTGGACGCAGAGGCGGATCCCTATGCTCCACAAGCTGAGGTATTATGTAATGGTATTTCAATTCATGATGTCTTAGTTGATGGAGGTGTTGTAGTTAATGTAATGACCGAGTCTGTAATGAATATGTTGGGTTTAAAAATTGATCGCCCCTCAACACTTATTTTAAGGTCATTAAATAAGGGAAAAACTAAACCAGAAGGTGTAGTTTCAAATGTGGCAATATCTGTTATGGGTGTTGTATGTGTGGTATACTTTCA
Source organism: Taxus chinensis (assembly GCA_019776745.2). Classification (NCBI taxonomy): domain Eukaryota; kingdom Viridiplantae; phylum Streptophyta; class Pinopsida; order Cupressales; family Taxaceae; genus Taxus; species Taxus chinensis. The sequence continues at coordinate 627,098,884 of CM034151.1, forward strand.
GGTGATGAAAAATGGTACTGTTGCATACCCAATGTTGTTGGGAAGACCATGGCTAAGGAGAGTTCATGCAAGAAACTACTGGAATGAAGGCTTCATGACACTTGGACGTGGTAGAGAGAGGGTGAAGATAAACGTGATCCCTCGGCATCATAAGACAAAACCTGTGGATTCAAGTGAAGAAACTGATTATTGGACATCCTCTGATTACTCTACTACCAGTGAAGTGGACACAGAAGATGAAGAAAGTGAGGTTGATGTTTCGGTCATGGATATCCTTCCAGTCACACCGACTCGTGAACCCATAAAATTATCTGAAGAAGAAATTGATGATCGTCTCCAACAAATAAAGATTGGTGATGCTGTGATGGAGAGTGAGAAGGAATCCTACCTCCAACTCTTTTAAAGGTACATACACCTATTCACTTTTGATTACAAGGGACTCCATCAAGTAAGTTGGGTAGAACGTTCTATTGAGCTGGTAGATGGTGCTAAGACCATAAAGCAAATGCCATATAGAATGAATCCTAATTTTTCCAAGACTGTAAAAGAAGAAATAGATAAGTTGTTTAATGCAGGATTTATATTTGCTATGGAGAATTCAGAATGGATTTCTCCCATTGTGATCTTAATAAAAAAGAATGGGAAGCTATGCATTTGTGTTGATTATAGGAAGCTCAATAAGGCAACAAAGAAGGATCATAGTCCAAATCCAATCCTCCACTTTGAGCTCAATAGATGCAAGGAAATCTACATAAATATTCAAATCCACCAATATGCGGGCATAGGTGGTGTAGTCGTAGGCTGAAGTCTTTGGGTCAATAGCCATACATTTGCCCAAGGTATTCCCAATTGATAGCAAACATTTCTCACTCCAAAACTGGAGGGGAAAATTTGGTAACCAGACCCAAATGGGTTTGACATTAAAATTTTCGGTCATCGGATTAAAAAGAGGGAACCAAGGTTTCATAAGAAAAATATGGGATTGAAAATCCCAAACTTTACCAAAAATCAAATCCTTATCAATGGTTTCAACAAACAAAATAATGAAGAAACCTCTAGATTGAGGGTAAATGTCCAGTTTACCTGACATGAGAGGCCTCCAATGAGTTGAAATCCAAACATGCAATGTTGGGAGACCAGGGTAGAAATTGTTAAATCTGCATATCAGTCCATTTTGCTTGAAAGTCTCGGATTGCAGAACATCTGCACCAAAGCGAACAATGGGAGGATTCTTTGCAAACGCCATGAGCTTAGTAGGGTACAAGGTATTGGATCTAGCAATACCCACAAAACTCTGTTTTTCCCCCTTTAAGGCAGGGACGAACGCCTTGTTTGCAGCCGTATTCAACAGCACAGGCTCACCAAAACTGCCAAAAATAGGGGAAGATGATCGGTCAAGATTCGGAGCAAAAATACCACGGCCGACGCACAAAACCTTTCCTGGAGCTACCGATCCACCACGATTTGGACTGCCGAATCCATCATTTCTAGCCCTAGGGTTAGGGCAAAACTTGGGCAGAAGCGACTCCATCATTAAAATACTAATCTCGGGTAATCTTATTGAACTATTTTCAGGGGATTTCTAGTTTATTTTATGTATTTTTAATAAATTTGTTTTAGGGTAAGTTTAACTTTTCTTGGGAACTGAGATAATGAATGATTTTTCTTGGGAAGTTTGTTTGATTTATTAATATGTTATTACCATTACTGCAAATACAATATTCACCATTTCGCACTTCTAATAAATCATAAGAGATTCCATTGAAAATTAGAGATTTAACTTCCCTTTTTCCAACACTGCTTTTCTTCTTAAATAAAGGTGTTTGATCCAACACAGATTTTCCATACTGATGGAGAAATATCAACATTATAAATGAGAGCATATGATGGAGCATGACCAAGAAAAGCAATTCTTATGAGAGTTTACGAATGATTGCTCGAAATATTACATTCCATAGACTTGTCGGTGCATTACTCAGTCCTGTTTGGCAAAATCTTAATGGATTTCTTGTCCCGTCCTATTCAGCGGCTAGTCTTTAGTCCAATAGATGTTTAGGTCCACACAACTTTTTTTTGTATATCGTTTGGTGCGATGGTTTGTAAGAAGAAAATATTACTAGGAAGAGCCAAAGACTAATTTTATTACTAAGGGCTCGGATCCTCGAGATCATCTGTCTCATATAAAAATTGAATGAAGGATCTAGTTAATGATAATATATAATTACTATTGAGACTTATTGTAAACTAGGTAGTAGGTATTGGTACAGGAGCAGATACAGAAATGGGACCCGGTATGTCAGCCTAACATTAATCTGGAGGTTGGGTACAGATATGGACTTGCAGATGGAACATGCATAGCCGGTAACATAGCTTGAAAACTATGGATAACAACCAAAAACAGATAGGAATGGTCAGCATTTAATATGATCCTTTAAAGAACTTCAATTGTCTGAAAACTATCGAAAACAACCAAAAATAGATAAGAATGGTCAGCGCTTAATATTCATGTCAGATCCTTTTTAGAACTTATTCAACTGTCTGAAATCTAATTACGGGGTTATTTAACTCAATGAAATGTTTGACTTTCCTATTGAGATTTCTCATGCCATCCATTGATATTTTTTGTGGGAATATTACCTCGGTTTTTGGTATGGTTCTAACTTTTAAGATCAGGAAATATTGATAACCGTTTGATGCATTCTTCGATCAATTTACTTTTTGTGCCCTTGATACGTGCAAATACCACCATATTAGGTGATTAGTCAAAGATGCTTCTATTGTTCAATTATCATGGATTTAGAGTGTTGTTCAAATACCCTTGCATTTTCAATTATACCTTTGCACAGTCAATGGTTACTAGTCAATATTGGTCTTTTAGAATATATATATTAAAACAGCAAAATTCTATTAAAGCTTCTGCTTGACCACCATCAAGCTGTAATGAAAAGTATTTATAGCAACATATAGATTTCTTAGTCAGAAACCTCGGTTAAGGTGTTGGTAATTTGCTCTGTAAATTCTACTTTTATATGTTAAATTTAAAAATAAAGTCTTTTGTATTATTGCTAAAATTTGGTATTTGATTCTCTTGACAACATCTATTGTTGCTATGAGCACATACTTGGTCGAGAAGTTGTGGTGGAAATGTTGCATGTAAATTTGTAATTGTTAAAAAAAATTCGAGTTGTAGTGCCACCTATTCCTACCCTAGTTTCTTGTTGACTCTTTACTTCTAGTAGATTTTGGACATGGTTTATAGCTCTATCTAGATATTATGTGATTTCATTTGGATTTTTTGATGGGTCATGTGATGGTTAGGGCATGAAGCGCCAATCTAGTAGTGATGATTACTGTAGTTTCATTTAAGTACATGATTTTTGGTTTCCAATAGTACATGATATTGTTGATCCTATTTGACCTATGATGGATTTATGTTATCTTTTCATACTTTTATAGCATTGGTGTATTTTAGCTATAGCATATTATCATGATCATTTTAGTTGGGGCTCATATCTTGCTTAAATATGGATGCATGTCGATAATATACGATCATCATGGATTGATATTTATTATTGTGTTGTTAGCATGCTAACCATGATTATTGATTTATTGGACATGTATGTTTAATGTTTAATGTTTGCAATGAGTGTGCAAATTACAGGGCATAGGAGAACGTGGGTTCCAGGGTGGCAATTCAAGATGCACAAGTGGCCGATTGGGACAAGTCTTAATCGTGTTTGTTTTATGAAGCCTTAGTTGATTGTTTCATGTTGTATAGGGGCACCATGGTTGACTCCAAAATTTGTAATTATTTTAATTGTGTTTTATTAGTCTTTTGTAAAGTAGTTTGGGGACCTAATGGTCCCCACTTGTATTATAAGTGTATTAGATTAATTAATTTTCTTTTGGGAGGTTGGGGTCACATAAACACCCCTTGGGTGGGCCCTACAACATCCATTCTTGGGCCATAAACACCCTGTAGGTGGGCCACACACCCCTTTCATCTTTCGGGGCTTCATTTTTTGGTCAAATGGGAGTTTTCCCTTCCATTTGACCTCTCATAAGTCACCATTCTTGTAAGAATGGTTGGAACATGTGTTTCTAAAAAATTAGATGGAGTTTTAGTTATCATCATTTATGAGAATTTGATGGTTTTGTTCTTAAAATGTTTTTGTTTTACTCTCTTTTGAATTTTTTAGAATCTTTGCATGGGAAAAGAGAGGGGTGACACATGTCACCCTCTCATTTGAGAGGATATTTCCTTTCTTGTCTTCATATGCATCCTCATGGAGGAGGAAAAGGAATTTAGTTTGTCATTTGTGCATTTTAGATTTGAGAGTTGGGCTTGGAGCTGTGGCTTTATAGTGGATTAGATAGCTTAGAGACTTGGAGAGCTATTTGAGGTAGGATTCTTGTGTCTTTTTTTAATTTTATTTCATGCATTTAAAGAAGAAAATGGATGTTGTGTGTGGCTATGTGTTTTGAGTTTTGTTGTATGGTTATGATTTTTTTTTCTCCATCCATCATATGGTTTGGTAGATTTTGGAGCAGTGTGGGGGAAAAGGGAGAGAATTTCCCTCTTAGCACATGGCTTGATGGACAAGTCATGTTGGTATTCTTTATCTTTTTCACCTCATATGGTTTGAGGTTGGGAAGGTTGTTCATATGGTTTGAACTTCCTTCCCCATCCTTGGAAAGGAACCCCAATAAGGTTTGAAAATCCTCCCAAGGAGGAGTTTTGGTGCTTGGGAGGAGAAATAAGGAGGGTGTGTTTGTATGAAGAGATAATGAGGGTTTATGGAGTTATTTTTGTGTGTTTCCTATGGTTGGATCACACCTTTGGCATACTTAGATTTCTCATCCACTCTTCCCCACTGGTGGGGAAAACATGGAGATTTCTCCCCTTGTGCTTTGTGGTTTCTTTTTGGTTTTTTGTGTGTTAAAGGTTGATGCATTGTGTTTTGGTTGCTTGTTCATTTCCCTACCCTCTTGTGCATACTTGAGGATTGCTTACCCTCTCTCCCATGGGCTTGGAAGGAGGCTAGCATGTCCTCCATTCTTTGGATATGTCAGGTAATGATGCCAATAGGTTGGGAGGTAACATGCCATATCTCCTTGTGATTGAAGATCTTATGGCATGGAGAATATGTAGATTTTTGCTTGAGGATTATGATGAATACTTGGAGATTTTGTTATGTATTCCCAATTTTTGGGAGGTTTCTTCACTTGGAATTTAATTGGCATTGTAAATGTTGTAAATTCCATTGTTAGGAGTTCCCTATTCTTGAAATAATCTTGTATATTTGTACTTGTAAGAGTTGGGTTGAACTATCTTCTTGTGAAGGCATGTGGGCATTTTGTACACTTGTTGCCTTTCGTTGTATTTACCTTTATTATTACCTTCATGCATGTTGTATTCCTACTTCATTTTGGTGTAAAAGCTTCCTTAATCAATACTTTTGATTTTTTATGTAAACCTTTTTAAATGGAAGAGATAGCTACATTTTGATCATATTCTTAAGAAGAAATTTTTATGTGTTGGAACCTTGTCTCTATCATATTGTAAGGAATTTATAGTCTTTTTTTGTACATGCCTTGTAATATTTATCTCAATGGAAGTTGTAGTAATGTATTCCTAAAAAAAATGAGGTAGGGGCAGACTGCGACATGCTCCCCCCCCCATTCTAAACCCCTTATATCTCCCAAGGGTGCCTCCCCTGATTTCTCCCACACGACACCATTCCATGATTCTTAAATACTATCCCGCTGCCCTCTCCCACACAGCCGCGACCAGAACTAGTTTTCACAAATAAAATAGACAAAAAATCAATAAATAAACTAGAACAACATGGGCATCTTAGCCGCCTCCATCTGGTGTATATATATATATTCACACACACACACACATGTATGTATGTATGAATCCGGGGGGGGGGGTTGCTAATTTAAAACAAGTGGAAAAAGAATAAAACAAAAATCCTTTACTAAATGGAATTTTTCCACATTTCATAATGACCATACGATTAGAAGCTTTACCTCCATTGATTTTTGGGTAAACCTAAATTTCTTTATGACTCCCTTAAAATCATTTCATTCATATATTATAGCTCGTTTGGGTTTATTTTGTTTTGTTTTATTTTATTTTTATCTTCTGCATAGGTCGACTCCATGGAGGAGGACAGAGATAGGGTTTGGGATTTTTTTTTTGGTTTGTTTGGATATGCACTTCCTTTGTCAGGGCACCTATAAATGAAGGCTATGTTACTTTGTTTTACTACACATTTCTCTTGCAGGGAAACCATTAAAAATAACATGGAGAATGTATTAATTTAATTACTTTTGATTGTTTGTTTTACATCATTTTCGGCTCAAAGAAAAGGGAACTTCCCAATAAATCTGATGGTTTTTTTGTTTTAATACTCATGGTTGCATGTTGTTGTGTGTGTGTGTGTGTGTGTGTGTGTGTGTGTGTGTGTCCGCGCGTGCATATATATATATATATATATATATATATATATATATATATTATATATATATATATATATATATATATATATTCATACACACACATACATACATACATACATGTGTGTGTGTGAATATATATATATATATATATATATATATATATATATATATGCATGCACGCGCGCACACACACACACACACACACACACCAACCTGCAACCATGAGTATTAAAACAAAAAAACCATCAGATTTATTGGGAAGTTCCCTTTTCTTTGAGCCGAAAATGATGTAAAAAAAACAATCAAAAGTAATTAAATTAATACATTCTCCATGTTATTTTTAATGGTTTCCCTGCAAGAGAAATGTGTAGTAAAACAAAGTAACATAGCCTTCATTTATAGGTGCCCTGCAAAGGAAGTGCATATCCAAACAAACCAAAAAAAAAATCCCATACCCTATCTCTGAAGCCTCATGCAAAAACGGGATTGTAGTTTTTCTATGTTATTTTTTTGTTATAATTGAATGCATACAAAGAAAAAAAAATTGTTTGAAAATTTGAGCTCCAATATATGGTTGAAATGATTTCATGGAATGCATAAAGATTAATTTAGGTTTATTGACAAGATTATTCAATGGAAATGTGGTCCAATAGAGTAACTTTTTTTATGGTCATTATGAAATGTGGAAAAATTACATAAAATAAAAAAAATTACTTTTACTCGATGTCCAATTGTTTTACAAATAGCAACCGCTCCCCCCCTGAAAATTCAAATAAATTCTTTTTACTTACCATTTTTACAAATTGCAAACACTACTTGGTTGTTTGAACTGCTTCTCTTTCTTTGTAAGCGAATACTAAATGAGTAGGGTGTAGATGAAAAATGACGTACACTTGGAATTAATATTCATCCAAATGTTTGGGATGCAGGGTACTGGAAAAGTAATGTGATGCATATGCGGTGAATTTACAGCTTATATCATAATAATTACAACTTACGCATTTGTGAAACGTTAGGTATTGTGACATGTCTTGGGTGTCAGATTTTATCCCTTGGACAAAAAAACCATAAGCACAAATCGACAAGAAATCAACGCCAAGTCTTCTTTAGCAAGAGACTCTCGTTCTAACTTCTAAGATTTGTAGTAATATTTCTAGTTAAAATTTCAACCTTGGCCAAAGTCAAAAGTTGTAATCGATGACCCCTTCAGTTAGTTCCGTCTATTCTTTCATTTACAGAGCTTTTAGACAGTGGTGAATATATCGGATTAAAAGCGCATTGACGTTGAATTATTCACAAATTTCAATTTAAGTTGAAACATGTGAACTTATAAAATAAAAATAAAATATTGATAATCACAATAATTTTTTTACATGATATTGGTTGGATACATATTTCTCTATTAAATATCAATGTTTATATTTAGGTTTACTTATACACTTAACATATAAAATCATTAAAACTTTACAAATTATACACTTAAATGCAAGCATTTTATTATTATTTTCTTTTCAAAAATTTAATCCTAATTTAATCCGTCATTAAAGAATGGTAACACAAAAAATCTAAAAATTGATCATTGATGGTTACTAAGATTATTTTTAAATTATAATAAGATTTGTCACTCGTCTTGTTTTCACCATTTAAAGCTATGCCTTACTTCCTATGAAAATGTGTTTCCTACTTTGATAGGTTCCATTAATTCAAGTCACCATTATTTGTATAAGACATAAGCAACCAACCTTCTATTAAAATCTCAATATCTCATGAACATTTACAGCTGTAGAAAAATTAAAGGATGTTTTTTGTTAGAAGGCTAAGAGAAACATAAAATTCTCTCAGAACCTGATTCTAAGTATTTACTATTTTTTTCCTTATTTGTCATGACTTCTCTTCAAATTTTCCTTAACTCTCCGCGTTTATGATCTATCTCTCTTGTCGTACATCTCTCTCTGGTTTTAATTGATAAGATATCATCCTTCCCCCACTTATAGTGGCTTAGTCTAGCTTATGCTATACACAAATGCTGCCAACCTAGAGATGTCCCTGAAACTCTTCATTGAATATGTATTTTATGGACAGATCATAAATATTTTATGAACAATTCACACACCAAGAAAATGATTCCACACTTTGTGTGGATGTCTACCAGGTGCATGTAAAGCATTAGACAAAATGGCTTAAATTATTGTAGGAAATGCTCGAATTGGATTTGTTGAAAAGGCCTTGGAAAATTTCAAGAAAATGCAACTGGTTGGTGTAAAGTTAGACTCTACAACCTTTGCTAGAGTCCTCCCAGTCTCTGTCAAAGTGGGAGCTTTAGATCAGGGCACGTACATTATTTGAAGTATAATTGAAGAAAATTATTTCCATATGTAGTTGCAAGTTTCTACGTAAACACATAAGCAAATTATGGAAGTATCCACAAGGCATGCTAACTGTATGAAAAAATGCCAGAAGATATGTGGTATTGTGGAATGCCATAATAAGAGATAAGATACCCCATTAAGGGAATGCATGTGCAGTTCGGTAATTTTAACTCTCCCTAAAAGGGTTCTTATGTTTATGATCGAGAAGCGAAAAGGCACTACAAGTTTCTCTCCAAGTTTTGGCAATTCAGTTTGGTCTTTTAGTTTGCATTTGGCAGGATTGGATTTCATAATTTTGTTACTATATTTTCTACATGCTAATAATTTTGGTTCCAAGGATTTTCCGAAGCTACAAAAACTACTAACAAAGTTTTTCTGCTTAGTGTTATGGATTAAATTCTTCGATCATAACTTTTTCTATTTCCTTGTGTTCTAGTATGGTCTACTTTATGGTTTTGGGACTTCATGTTTGCCTTTAAGTTTTATTTTTATATGGAAGTCGTGTTGAATATTTGTTTCTAACTCAAGATATTGAATTTTCTATAAAATAGTGGTTTGGGTACACTATCTTTGATACAAATTTATGAAAAGAGTGTTTCCTAATGCTACACTTGCTGCTTTAATATGTCAGATGTAGTACTATTTGGAAAGACATAAAGTTTAATTTATGGCTAAATATATATTTATAACATTTGATTGGTTTGGAAATGTATATAGGTTTTGACATGGACTATGGAAAATTCATTGGACGGTCGACAAAATCTGTTGTGAAAAGTTTTATCAAGCTCTCTCAATGTACTCTTCTTACTTTTGATTATGCATTTAAATATGCTAGCAAAGGTTGTGGGTTGTAATGATACATCTTCAAATTATATTTGCCAAAAAAATTTAAAAGGCCTTCACAACAAACCTATTTTGAGCAATTCATGCAATCATCTATCTTTGAGATGACATTTCTTAGGGTATTTTTGTGTAATATAGAAACATTCAAAAAAGTGTGAGGAAAGAGTGAAAGGTTCAAAAAAGTGTCACCTATTTAAAAAATTTAAGGTATTTGAAATGATTCCCAAAATGTTTATTTTTCTAGTAGAAAAGGTTATTCTATTTGAAGGAGCATAGTTAAAATTATATTTTAGAGTGCATAAATTTTTTCCCACTTTGTGTGAGTTTATTTTACAGGTTATAGTAATAAAGTTAAAAATTGATGTAATATTTTAGTGATCTTTATGTCATCTGTAGTAGATATTGGTAAAATAAAATGATCAACACCATCAATGAAAAAGGCACATTAACATCATGATAAATAATGAGACCTTCAAGTGTGGAAGGGGATAAATTTATGTCACCCCTTGAGTGTGCGATGGAACTTTATTCTCCTTGGTATAAACCTTTTTTTTTATGAATCTAGATTGTACCATTTATACAGAACTGGATGTATCTAATTATTGATACTATCATCCTTTCATCTAGTCACAGAGGATGACTTGTTATGAACCTTGCTTTTTTGAATTCTGATACTGCTTCTATCCCTTATATTTTTCATCAACACAAACATCTTTATTTTGAACAAGATATCTACTCAAAAAATTATTCACTTTCTACTACAATCCCTTACATTTAAAATGTTGGAAATATGCATGCTTGTGTAGCATATAATTTATCCCGTATATTTTTAGGGAAGTTAAATTTAGCAAACAACAATTTTTTCTTATGTAGTCCATACATTTTAGTTAGGTCTATGTTTATGAATTGATTAAAGAAAATAAAATAAAAAGAAATTTGTTTTATTGCATGCACAACATGCGCTGATTTTAGACAACATTTCTTATTTCGAAAGCTTTGTTTTAGAGCTATAGGTGGTTATTTTTAGAGAAGTTTGTTTTATTAAATAACAACAATTATAATTGCTTTGTATGTAAGTGAATGCACACAACTACATGCAACACATGAATGTAATGAGCCAAAGCTCTCACATTGACAGTGAATAAATAAAATATTTTATGCACACCAGTGCTGGTTTGATTTTTTATTAGTCTGTTGTTAATTTTGAGTTAATTTATTGTTCTATTTATGATTTTCGTTGTATAAGACTGCATATTTTCTAAAAAATGATATCGGAGCGTTGTTTTTCTAGCAGGTTATTAAATTGGTAGCAAGCTATGGCTTCTACATCTGGTATGCAGATATCGTAGTTTAATGGAAATAATTACGAGTACAGGTCGTTGACCATGAAGGTGCAATTCAAACCCCAAGATGTGTGGGATATTGTTGAAAATGGGTACAGAGATCCCCTAGATGCAGTAGTGTATTCTACACTTTCTTGGGAAGAGAAAAATGATTGAAAAGAATTAAGGAAGAAAGATGGAAAATCCATTTTTTATATTCATCAAGAAATGCATGAAAGCATTCTTCCCAGAGTGGAAGCATCCAGTCAAGAAAAATACGCATGGGACACACTTCAAGTTGCATATCAAGGTAAGGAGAAAATAAAAAAATGCCAAGCTACAATTATTTCGTAGAGATTTTGAGAATTTTGTAATGAAAGATTCAAATTCCGTAGAATTGTTCTTTACTTATGTAGTTGGCTTAGTTAATCAAATGAAATTCCATGGCGAGACTATTGAAGACAAAAGGATTACTGAAAAATTACTTAGGATTTTTCCTACAAAATTTGATCCTCTAGTTGTTGTTATTGAAGAAACTAAGGATCCAAGTCAGTTTTTTACTAATGAGTTGCATGCATAATGAATAAATCATGAACAAAGGATGAATAGATCACATGCAATTGTAGATCAGGATTTTGCATTTAAGACAAAATCTAGTAACAGAAAACAAGAGGCATTTTCAGCCCAAGAGGAAGAGGAAGAAGTTCATCTAGAGGACGAAACAACGGTTCATCAAACTAAGGTGGAAGTGGATAGAGTCAAGAACACAGTTATGGTTAGAGAAAATATGAGTCTCAAGTTCAATGCCATTATTGTATCAAGTATGGGAGCTACACTTATGATTGCAAGAAAAATCAATATGATCAGGAGAGGGAAAATCAAAATTAGGTTGGAAGTTATACTTCTAGATCTATGTTTATTGCATGCACAAGGATTTATGAGGAAATACCTTCTTTATCATATATTGAGTATAATCTATCAAAAGAGAGTCTATGTGATGTATATTATTTAGATTCAGGTTGTAGTAATCACATGATAGGTAATCTAGATTTATTTTCTACTTTGGATGAGTCAGTAAAGAGTGATGTTACTCTTGGAAATAACAATATTGTATCTATGAAAGGAAAAGACGTGGTGAGTGTTCTAACTAAATAGGGAGAGAAAATGAATATGCATAATGTTTACTATATACCATGTTTAAAGAACAATCTTATGAGTATTGGAATGTTGGTACAAAAAGGATACCGAGTTTATATGGAAGATAATTAGTGTGTGATTGTGGAAAAATCCCATAGCACTCAGTTGATTGTAAAAGTTAAGATGAGCACCAATAGGATTTTTCCCTTGATATTAAAACTTGGAAAAAGAGAAAAATAGATCTATTTGCAGTAAAATCAAAATTTCGGTATGTAGCAAAGTCCTGTGCTAAGTCAAATCATTCTTCTAATGAGTCCTATGCTAAGGTAAATTAATCATGCGCTAAGGTAAAAGAGTCCTCCACTAAGGAAAGTCAGTCTTGTGTAAATGTAATAGAGGCCTACGCTAATGCAAGTGAGTCCTACGCTGGTTCCTGTGCTAATACAGTTGAGTCCTGCACTGAAGGAACACAATCATATTTTCAATCAATCATGAAAGATGAATAATTGATTTGGCATAAAAGGTATGGACATATAAATTTTGGAGGTTTGAATTTACTTCATAGAAAGAATATGGTTAAAGGTTTATCCTTGATTCAGAAACTTGAAAGGGTATGTGAAGGTTGTATTTTAGGGAAGAAACATAGAGAGTCTTTCCCAGTTGTCAAAACAACAAACGAAAGTGCACCTTTTGATATTGTACATTCATATTTCTATGGACCTATGGAAATACCTTCTATTGGAGGTTGGTCGTATTTTATGACATTTATTGATGATTACACAAGGAAGACATGGGTGTATTTTTTGAGACATAAATTATATGCCTTTGATATATTTCAGTAGTTCAAGGCATTATTTGAGAAGCAAAGTGGATAATACATAAAATTTCTACGAACAAATAGAGGAGGTGATTATGTTTCTAATGAATTTATGAGTTTTTGTAAATATCATGGTATACACAAGTAGTTTATTACCAGGTATACACCACAATAGATTGGTATGGCAGAGAGGAAGAACAAAACCATTATGGAAATGGAAAAAATAATGTTCTAGGTAAATAACCTTCCAAATGATTACTGGGAAAAATCACTAGAAACTTTTGTTTACATTTTAAATAGGTGTCCAACAAAAATTGTTTGGAACATGGTTCCTCACCAAGCATGGACAGACAAGAAACATAGTGTTTCTCATTTCATATTTTTTAGTTATGTAGAATATATACATGTACCCAAAGATCTAAGGAAGAAGTTAGGAAAAAAAGGAGAAAAGTGTATATTTTTTGGTTATTCAGAGAATACAAAAGTGTACAAGAGTTAAAACATATAATTGTATCCCACATTTTTCTAGTTGTTTTACTTTCAGCAAAATATGTATGATAACCAAACACATATTAAATGACCACAAATGTATTTTGAAGATCTTATAAATACTAAGGTGCATGACATCCAAAATTTACCTGATTTTTTAAAGATTTTATAGTATTTTTAAATGTTTATTTATTGGTGATAATTTAAAATATTTCTGGCCACCAAGGGGGACACACTTATATGCTTTGACCCACAAGTTGTAAAATTTGGTCACTAGAAAGGTTTTGATTAGTATAAATGTTCATTTTATTGAGAATGAAGAATGGAATGGAAGTATAGAGAAAACAATCAGTATAACAAATATTTTTCATGATGATATGGTAGATGAAACTTTAGAGAAGAAAGGTAATGTAGCTTCAAATCTTAGACATGCACCACAAGTGGTAGAAAAAGCTACACATCATTCTATAGTTCAGATGTCTCCAAGATTTCAGCCATCTTTAGTCATACAAGATATGCCACAAAGAACACCAAAAACAAATCCATTACCAAAAAGGAGTCCATCATAAAATAGTCCCGCGCAACGTAAAACATAGAGTCTTAGTGATATTTATAATGTTGATACAACTAATTCATTTGTTATTTTTTACATTGTTTATTCAAGATGCAGATCCAATATATTTTGAAGAGGCTATAAAGAATGAAGTTTGGGAACAAGCCATGGATGATGAGATAAATGTTATAAAGAAGAATCAGACATGGGCACTGATGGATCTTCCAAAAGGAAAGGATGTGATAGGAGTGAAGTGGGTCTACAAGACCAAATAAATGTTTATGGAAAAGTACATAAACACAAAACAAGGATGGTAGCAAGAGGCATGATGCAAAAATATGGGTTTGATTATCGTGAAATGTTTTCACCAGTAACACGTTTGGACATGGTATGAATGGTTTTAGCAATTACAACTCAAAATAAATGGCCTATTTATCAAATGGATGTAAATAGAATTCTTGAATGGTTTCCTTAAAGAGGAATTTTATGTAAATCACCTAGATGGTTATGAAATTTTAATTCATAAAGGAAAGGTATACATGTTGAAGAAAGTGTTCTATGGTCTCACGTAAGCACTTAGAGCTTGGTATAGTAGAATTGATTCTTATTTGATTGAGAATGGTTACAGTAGGATCAATAGTGATCCTACCTTATACACCAAGATAAATGAGAAATGTATGATTCTAATTGTTTGTTTATACATAGAATATTTGATCATTGTAGTGCCCACTTCCCTTCGACACCTTTTGATATTGATCAGGATATTGTTGACTATATTATGGACATTATTGTGACTTTTGATTTAGTATGATGTTAGATGTTAGATCATGGATTATTGTTGACTTTGATTCATATATGATGCATGATGATTATTAGGGACATTTCATATATTGATGTTGATATACTTTTCGACATGGTTATATTTATGGATGTTGTTCGGACATGTGATATTTTGATATATTGAGTAGACCTAGGAAATTGAATTAATTGATGAACATATAGTTGTTGATGAAATTGTAAATGATATTGTTGTTTCCTTGGTGTCGTTGTGATTCATATATATAGATGCTTTTGGAAGTTATATTTTATATTTATTTGGATGTTTTTATATGGCCACGAGGCCGAAGGAGGTATTGTGTTTTGCAAGTAAACATATCACAACAAACATCAGGGGATTGGAGACCAACCACATTGGAATTCTAGATGAATTCAACAAGGGTCACCATCGAAACGTGTATTTGTTGTGTGTATGTATATTTTGTTGTTAGGGATTCCCATGGGGGCGATCACCTTTGAATGTGACTAAGGGGTTATATGTATTCTTTTATTTGCTTCCTTTATTTAATGTTTGTATGTGTTTAATAAGTGATGTTCCCCTTTCATTATTTATGAAATCGTGTGTAAATAATTTAGAGTAATCATATTGTTAAATCAATTAATTAAAATGGGTCATAAGAATGTATTTATTAGAGTTGATGGCTCTTGGATTAAGTGTTGTAAGTAATGTGTAAGAGTTGTGTAAGTAAATTTGAGTGTGAAACACTCCACCTTCCTTTTGAAATTCGAATTTGTCCTTTGAGGCTGATTTTGGGGGCTTGTGGGACAAGTTAAACTTGTCCCACACATCTTAAATTTGTATAACAACCTTACCTATGGTAGGAGAGTTAAATTTAAGCCTTCATGATGTATTTTTTTGTAAGACAAGTTGTATGTTTTAATTTCACTTTCTTACATGTTTTTAATTTTTGTCCTTATGGGGTGTGGGTTTGAATCAAGTGTGTAAGTAAACTATCATTTTTTTCACCCACTTATTTATTATGCCTTGGAGTTTGAAGTTGACTTATGACTTAGAGTTGAGGATGTGTGATGTGGCATCCTACATGGATCCACCTCATCCTCCTTTCTTCCTCTTATATATATTCAAATTCCTTAGCTTGTTTTTGGGTTACTTCACCTTGCATTGCTTAATTTTGGGAGACTTCTTTTGGTTTTGAAAGCTCTTGAAAATTTGAAGAAAGTTGGAGACTTCTTGATTGCTTGTGCTTTGTTGATCTTTTGGACTGCTTGCATTGGAAGATCTTGCTGTTTTAGAATATTGGAACAAACTCCATCATGGAGAGGTAGGATCTTGGCTCTTGACATGCTCTTATTTTATTTTATGCATATGTAAATGTTGTGAATGTTTTGATTTTTCTTTTTGCCTGGCTAGAAAGATGGCCTAGGTATGGTGTAGGAGAGGACTATGGGGATTCTTGGTGGGAGACATAAGTGTTTTGGGGAGGTATAAGTGTGGAGGGAGTTGGGATTTGGGTTCCACCTTTTAAAAATAAATAGCTTACATTTCTTTACTCATTATGGGGTGCCATAAGAGGTTGGGGAGGCATAAGGAAATGGGAGGAATAAGGGTTACTTGGGGGAGGCATAATGTCATGTATGGGATTTGAAATGATATATTTATGTGGTTTGTTCTCAGGTGGTGATACCCATTTCCCCCTTGGCAGACATAAGTATCTTCCCTCATAATTCTTTCTCCTTTGGCTTGCATATTGAAGCCTAAGTATTGTTTTTTGTTTTGATGTAGTTGCAAACTGCAGTTTTGTTTTGGACTATGTTTTGAATGAGAAATCTCTCTTTGTGTTGTGGAAGCTTGTTGTTTCCATGTGTTGAAAAATATTTCTTATTGCAATATGGTTGGGGCTCGGGGGCTAATGAAGAAGGGAGGCTTCTCCTCTTCATTTGATGTCTTGGTTGGGTGGAGAGTGTTACCTTTCCCCCTATTTTTTTGTGATCAAATTGAAAATGGTGGATCTTCATGTTGTTGTTCGGGAGCTGAGAAAGAAGATAGATTTTGGTAGTCCTTTGTAAGATTACATTTTTGTAAATGTTTTTCTCACGTCAAGTGGATGACAATGTAATACATTTTGTGATGAAGAGTTACTCTATTTTGGAAAAGAAATCCCCTTTTTAATGTGAAAGAGATATACCTTGTAATCTGTTCTGTGAAAAAGAAAGATTTATATCTTCTGTAATTTGTAGTTTGATAAATGAAAAAGAGAAGTTGTAAAATAATTTATTGATTTCAATAAAAGTTGTTTCACCATGTGCAAATGATATTGTTTTCGTTGGAAATCTGTGTTTGAAATGTAGTATGAAATATCTGTTTGGAAAAAAAAGGAAGTATGTATGAAGAAAATATACTACTCTGTTTCAATTGAGATGCATGATTTGGAAAATAGTATTGCATTCTCTTTTCACATCTTGGATTGAAGGAAATAGAACATGGTAAAGTTAAAATGAATTCTAATGTTTTATGGCAAATGAAATAGTTCAACCTCTATTTTTTAAAAATATATGTTATCTCCTTTTGTTTCACTATAAACTCTGCATATATTTATAAAAAATACAGAGTGCCCTGCAACCATGGAAAAAGAAATGAAATATCAAATTGAATCTTGTATGATAAAAATGTGTTTCAAATAGACTTAACAACTTAAGAATTTTTATAAAACTTGCAAATCAGGATTAGTCAATATCACAATCGTTTTTGCTGTCAAATTGGGAAATTTTGAATTGATATTCAATCAATAAATTTGACCCTTGCAACCCATCCTAAATTCTTCCAATTGAAAACCTCCATGTCTATTTGGTATGTTGAGAAAGAATTCATGGTGGATTGGAACAAAAATTATAACTTAAAAAAGACCAGTTAACTTTTTAAACGATAGAAAGTTGTATTCCTAAAATTGAACCTTCAAAATTTATCAAAATTAAATTTTTAAGCTCGTAATGCAAAGAGGAGATTGAGACATTTCCAAAAAGTCCTTATTTTTCCAAAACCAAGCTTCCAGTTGAAAGTTATGGCCTTTTGAATTTTTTTGCTTCGTTCTAAGTTTGAAATTTTTACTTTTGCAAAATTTCCTCCATGACCCCGCAACCCCGCAGACTTCACAGGTCCGCTCCTTTGAAATTTTTCACTTTTGGAAATTTTGGCGAAAATTCCTAGTTTCCTCCGCGGCACCACCGCCCCACAGCCAATGTGGAGGTAACACGTGGCTACGCTAGGCATCGGCGGAGGCGCGAATTGCGCTTTAAACTTAACGATTCAAAAGAATTTGGAAAAAAAAATTAAGTTCCTCCACAGGCCCACCTTTCTGCCAGCTACTGTGGATCTGACACATGGCCTTTCTAGGCATCAGCGGAGGCATGGAGCGTTTTAAATCCTTAAATTTGTTTCTTGAAAAAGTCTTAAATTCTTAAGTTCCTCCACAAGCCCACCTCCTCGCCAGCCACTGTGGGCTTAACACGTGGCATCCTTGGGTGTCAGCGAAGGTGTGGGTTGCCTTAAACCATCAACACTTTTCTTGTAAAATTCTAAACTTTAAAATTTTCCATGACAGTCCACCTTCCTGTGAGCCATTGTTCGCTTGACACGTGGCCCTCTGGGCGCCGACGGAGGTGCGAATCAATTTGAAACCTTTCGCTTTTTCAAAAGAAAAAGAGCACTAAAAATCCTAAAAGCCTCTGGTGCCCCCGCCTTTTGGGAAAATTTTCTACCCAGGGCCTGTAGGCCCTCCTTTTGGGAAATTTTCTTCCCAGGGCCCACAGGCCCGCCTTTTGGGAAAATTTTCTTCTCGAGGCACGCAGGCCCATCTTTTGGGAAAATTTTCTTCCCGAGGCCTACAATCCCGCCTTTTAGGAAAATTTTATTCCTGAGGCCCGCATGTCCACTGAATGGGAAAATTTCCTTCCCAAGGCCCGTAGGCCTGCCAAATGGGGAAAAGTTTCACCCCAAGGCCCGTCGGCCCGTAACTCGAGAAAAATGAGGAGTTAGGAGGACTTCTTTATATCACTGGAAAGGGGAGGAAATTTCCTATCTAATGGGAATGTTTTCAAGAAGTTTTAAGTGCATTAAATATGATAAAAATCAAGTTGAATCTTAGGAGTCAGTTTGAGAGTGGGTAAGTAAGGAGTTATCCTTGTAAATTCTAAATGATTATCCTACCCCATGTATTTAGACCTTGTTAATTCTTTAAACTTTTTGGAATTAAATAACTTGGGTATTTAAATGTTTTGGATCTTTTAACCCTCTAAAAGTTTAATTAAGGAATATTTAACTATAGTGTTAATTCAACTAGTTATTGAATTAATACCTAAGGAGAATTTGAGCTGGGTGTGGATTTATCATGCTTATTGTTTTATAATGTGGTTTTTAATATTTTTTATAATGGGAAAAGTTATTTATTAAAATTTTAATTGTCTTGAGTTGTTGGTTGTGAACACTTTAAAAAAAACAATTATTCCATAAATTTTCTAACTAAACCTAGGTTGTTCTTGGTCTCTAGTGGGAGTTTTAACGAGCGTTACACTTGGTATCAGATCTGCGGGTTCAAATCTTGGACCCTTGGGCACACTAGAAAACTTGAGACATGAAATTTAAACCTAGTAGAATATTGAACCTAACACCCTTTTTAATTTAGAAAACAATTTTGTTTGAAAATTGCATATTTTAGTAAACATGGAAAATTGAATAAAACCTAGAATAATGAACTAACTCTCACCTTGGTCTGTGCAGGAGGTGCGGGTTAGACGAGGGGTATTTTCACATAGAATTGGATTTACCGCCTCCAGATCATGTTGTGGTAGCCATCCTAGCGCAGATTTTATAGACACTCGAGGACGTTAATGCCGCTTTACGCAAGGGGGTCCATAAGAGGACGTTAAGACATACATGATAGGGAGCCTTCGGTTGAGGCTAGTACACCTCCTCAACACAACGAGGAGTATAGAGTAGATAACTCCTATGTGGAGTCAGCAAGAGCAGAGTAACCACAGAAAGGATAGGGAGACTGGATACAAGGACACAGGGATAGGTCTTGGAGCCCTAGGCTTAGAGATGAGCATGCATAGAGGCCTAAGGATCACCAGACTACATATGAAAATCATATTAGGGAGATCTTGAAGCTGTGGCCATCTCATTATTCTGGTGACATAGGTGGATTTTAGGCAGAGGCTTGGTTGGTGAGATTGAGTAGTTTCTTTAAGCTCTGCCCTTGTTATAGCAACAAGAAAGCTCGTGTTGTGATCCATCTTCTGAGGGATGGAGTAGGTGTCTGGTTGAGGATAGAGGAGTAGAAGCTCCATGTTGATTCAGATAAAGTTACCTAGGAGCTCTTTGAGGAGTAGTTCAGGAGTAGATATTTGTCACGGAGATCCAGCCAGCACATGATAGATGAGTTTCACAACCTTTGGTAGGCATCTCTTACAGTGGCTGAGTATGAGAGGAGATTTTTGGATCTACTCCAGTATTTTGATTACATGTAGGATGAGAAGGTGCAGATCCACTGGTTCATCTGAGGCCTGAATCTAGACATTGGAGGTGCGGTGTGGATCCATTTTCCATAGACATTAGATGAGGCCGTTGAGAAGACCTATATAGCAGAGGAGACTTAGGGGAAGACCCAGCAAGCCAAACACCCAGTCTGGAGCCATATATACAAGATGCATGACAATAGATTGAGGGGGTTAGCTCCTCCTCCTCATGGTTGATAGGGTTCATCACAATCATCTTTTATACCACAACATCAGTAGCAGGAGTCCCGCTGAACTTACAAACCTCCACATAGATTTGATGCACAGAGGGGTCGAAGTATGGGGCCTCCTCCTAGGGTTATGGTTAGGACACAGGGTGCACTTAGAGCTCAGTCAGTAGGAGCTTGCTAGCAGAGACCTTAGCAGACCACAACCGGATCATCAGGATCCACAGAACAAACTTCTAGAGCACCGACTAGAGCTGCTACCCCTGGGAGAGGATCAGGTGATTGTTTTGGTTGTGGAATTGCTGGACATTTTTGGAGAGACTACCCTCAGAACCCTAATAACAAGGGTAAGAAACAGATCTCAAAGATGACTATTGGTGACATGGGGTGTAGTCTTAGGATTTATGCAGCGGTCGAGAACCACTAGGCTGAGCATCAGAGTATAATTATTAAGACTACAGGTAGCATTGGTGGTATTCCTACCTCAATTTTGTTTGATTCTAGTTCTTCTAATTATTTTATCGCACCATCAATAGTAGAGTGATGCATGTTGGTGGAAGTTAGACAGGGTCTTAGTTGGAACATTGAGATGGCTTCTGGAGCCAAGATCTCTATAGACTCCTTAGTTAAGGAGTGTGTAGTGGATTTGGGACCTTTTGCCACTACCTCAGATCTTTGTATCCTTTCGTTGGGTTCTTGTGGAGTCATCTTGGGTATGGACTAGTTTTCTGCACACAGGGTTAGGATGGATTGTTATCATAAGACTATATCTTGTGCAGATTATCTAGGAGTTGAGTCGTTGATTTCAAGGGTCAAGAGACCAATTTCCATTCACACCATCTCCGCTATGTAGTTTAAGCAGTGTGTGCAACAGGTTTGTCAGATGTATGTGGTTACGATTGGTGACCGATCAAAGGATGAGTCTATTAGACCATCACTTGATGGCCATCCCATCTTGACAGAGTTTTCAGATATCTTTCTAGGGGAGCTACCGGGTTTACCACCCCCACGTGAGATAGATTTTCACATAGATCTGGTTCTGGGAGTGGAACCTATCTCACGAGCACCGTAATCAGATGACCACCCCAGAGCTCTACAAGCTCAAGTTGCAGCTACATGGCCTTCTAGAGAAAGGCCTAATCCATCCTAGTGTATCCCCTTGGGGTGCACTAGTGATTTTTGTGAAGAAGAAGGGTGGATCCCTGCGGTTGTGTATTAATTACCGCCAGCTGAACAAGGTAACAATAAAAAACCGCTATCACCTTCTGCGCATTGATGATCAGTTTGATCAGATTAAGGGAGCTACAGTTTTATCAAAGATAGATCTCAAGTCAAGCTATCATCAGCTGACGATTATGGAGGTGGATGTTCATAAGACCACCTTTCATACGAGATATGGGCACTATGAGTTTGTAGTGGTGCCTTTTGGTTTGACGAATGCCCCCGTAGTGTTTATGAGTTTGATAAATGGGGTATTCATGACCTTCTTAGATCACTTCGTGATTATATTCCTTGATGAAATTTTGATTTACTCACATATGTGTGGGGAGCACGAGGAGCACCTTTGCCAGGTTCTTCAGTGTCTTTGTGAGGTGCAGTATCTGGGCCATATCATTTCTGGGGAAGGTATCACAGTCAATCATTCCAAGATTAGAGCTAATATGGATTGGCCAGTACCCACTATTGTGACAGAGGTGTGCAGCTTCATGGGCTTAGTAGGTTATTAGAGGAGATTTGTTCAGGACTTCTCTCAGGTTACGCACCCCATCACTTCCCTTCAGAGGATAGGGAAGAATTTTTTTTGGTCAGACAGATGTGAGGAGGCCTTCAGAACACTGAATTAATTCCTCACAACAACACCTATTCTTGCAGTGCTAGATCCTCAGGGTGAGTTTTTTCGTATGCATGGATGCTTCTTTGGAAGGAGTTGGAGGTGTGTTGATGCAGGAGGGCATGGTAGTTTCCTTTGAGTTTTGTAAACTCAAATATTATGAGCTCAATTATCATACTCATGATCTTGATCTTGCGGAAGTTGTTCACACCTTGGTTCGATGGAGACACTTTCTTCTTTGTCAGAGATTCACACTCAGGATAAATCACTTGAGTCTTCGTCACCTCTTCATGTAGCATAATCTAAATGATCATCAACAACGTTGGATGGAGTTGCTTTATAAGTATGATATGGAGATAGAGTATGTGAAGGGGAAGGAGAATGTGGTTGTAGACGCTCTCAGCAAGCAAAGATATGTGGTTATGGCCACTTCAGTGGGCACAAATTTATGGAGCATAATTCTACATCAACTTCCTCATGATAGCTTCTACATTGCAGATAGAGAAGAGATCGATTCTCAGAGACCCCTTGAGGGGAATTTTTATGGTTTTTCATTAGAGGCAGATGACCTTATTAGGCATAGAGGCCAGATTTATGCTCTCAGAGATGGAGGCTTGAGGTAGGACATCTTGACTGAGTCACATCAAGCACCCTATTCATCCCATCCTGGGGTGAAGAAGATGCACGACACATTGAGACAATTGTATCATTAGAGGGGAATTTTTAGAGACATGGCTCAATTTGTGTCAAGCAGTTTAGAGTGTGAGAAAGTGAAGGATGAACATCAGCATCCAGCTGGCCTTCTCTTTCCTTATGCTATACCGGAGTGGAAGTGGGACACCATTTCCATGGACTTCATTATTGGCTACCGACGTCGAGATACCATCATGATGCCATCATGGTCATGGTGGATAAGATGATGAAAGTGGCTCATTAATCTCTGGTGAAGACCACCTATATAGCTAGTACAGTGGCACGTGTATATCTGGATGAGATTTTTAGGTTGCATGGGATTCTATGGAAGATTATTTGTGACCACAATCGTCCGTATACTTCCCACTTTTGGACTACCATGCAACATTCCCTCGGGATGAGGATTAATTTCATCACATCATATCACCTTGAGATAGATGAATAGACTGAGAAGGTGAATAAGATTCTAGAGGACATGCTTTGGATGTATTTTATGGATCATCAGTCGAGATGGGAGGAGTACCTGTACTTGGTGGAGTTTTCCTACAATAATAGTTTTCAGAGTTTTATAGGCATGGATCCTTTCTAGGCCTTGTATGGAAAAGAGTGCAGGACACCTCTTAGCTGGGACAGGTTAGAGGACATGGCTTCTCTTGGATCAGATTTATTACAGGACATGTAGTAATAAGTGGTTATGATCAGACATAGACTGCAGGAGGCGCAGGACAGGCAGAAGAAGTATGCAGATCAGCATAAGACCGACCGTAGTTTTGATATGGGAATGAAGGTCTTCCTTCGCGTCAGGCCACATAAGATCCCTATCCGTTATAGAAAAGGTTCTAAGTTAGCTCCTATATTTGTGGGTCCTTCTGAGATCTTGGAGATTATCATCCCTTTGGCCTACCGTCTAGCATTACCACCTAGCTTGTCTCGCGTACATGATGTGTTTCATGTTTAAGTACTTAGGAGATATATTGCAGATCCTTTTCATGTGCTCAATTGGACCTTATTGCAGGTGCAGGATCAGGGGTAGGTGATGGTGGAGCCCATTCACATTATAGACCACAAGACCCTGGGCCTTCGAGGCAGAGAGATTGACCAGGTGTGAGTGCAGTGGGACAAATATGATGAGTCTGTGGATACTTAGGAGGATGCTACATTGCTACGAGTTCAGTTCCCACATATGTTCCAATGACTTCCAGGAGGAATTCAAGTCTCAGGGGAGGGGGATGTAGTGCCAACTTCCCTTAGACACCTTTTGATATTGATTAGGATATTGCTGACTATATTATGGAAATTATTGTGACTTTTGATTTAGTATGATGTTAGATGTTAGAACATGGATTATTGTTGACTTTGATTCATATATGATGCATGATGATTATTAGGGACATTTCATATATTGATGTTGATATACTTTTTTACATGGTTATATTTATAGATGTTGTTCGGACATGTGATATTTTGATATATTGAGTAGACCTAGGAAATTGAATTAATTGATGATCATATAGTTGTTGATGAAATTGTAAATGATATTGTTGTTTCCTGGGTGTTGTTGTGATTCATATATATAGATGCTTTTGGAATTTATATTTTATATTTATTGAATGTTTTTATATGGCCACGAGGCCGAAGGAGGTATTGTGTTTTTCAGGTAAACATATCACAACAAAAATCGGGGGATGAGACCAACCACATTGGAATTCTAGATGAATTCAACAAGGGTCACCATGGCAACATGTATTTGTTTTGTGTATGTTTATTTTTTTGTTAGGGATTCCCATGGGGGGATCACCTTTGAATGTGACCAAGGGGTTATATGTATTCTTTTATTTGGTTCCTTTGTTTAATGTTTGTATACATTTAATAAGTTATGTGTTCCCCTTTCATTATTTATTAAAATGTGTGTAAATAATTTATTGTAATCATATTGTTAAATCAATTAATTAAAATTTGTCATAAGAATGTATTTATTAGAGTTGATGGCTCTTAGATTAAGTGTTGTAAGTAATGTGTAAGTAAATTTGAGTGTTAAACACTCCACCATCCTTTTGAAATTCGAATTTTTCCTTTGAGGCTGATTTTGGAGGCTTGTGGGACAAGTCAAACATTTCCCACACCTCTTAAATTTTTATACCCCTACCTATGGTAGGAGAGTTAAATTTAGGCCTTTATGATGTATTTTTTTGTAAGACAAGTTGTATGTTTTAATTGCACTTTCTTACATGTTTTTAATTTATGTCCTTATGGGTTGTGGGTTTGAATGGAGTGTGTAAGTAAACTGTCATTTTATTCACCCAATTATTTATTATTCCTTGGAGTTTGAAGTTGACTTATGAGTTGGAGTTGAGGATGTGTGATGTGGCATCCTACATGGATCCACCTCATCCTCCTTTCTTCCTCTTCTATATATTTCAATTCCTTATATTGTTTTTGGGTTACTTCACCTTGCAATACTTCATTTTGGGCGACTTATTTTGGTTTTGAGAGCTCTTGAAAATTTGAAGAAAGTTGGATATTTCTTGGTTACTTGTGCTTTGTTGATCTTTTGGACTATTTGCATTAGAAGAGCTTGCTGTTTTGGAATTTTGGAACAAACTCCATCATGGAGAGGTAGGAGATTGGCTCTTGACATGCTCTTCTTTTATTTTATGCATGTGTAAATGTTGTGAATGTTTTTATTTTGCTTGTTGGTTGGTTGGGTAGATGGCCTAAGTATGGTGTAGAAGAAGACTATGGTGATTCTTGTCGGGAGACATGAGTGTTTTGGGGAGGTATAAGTGTGAAGGGAGTTGGGATTTGGGTTCCACCTTGTAAAAATAAATATCTTGCATTTCTTTACTCATTATGGGGTGCCATAAGAGGTTGGGGAGGCATAAGGAAATTGGAGGAATAAGGGGTACTTGGGGGAGGCATAAGGGCATGTCAGGGATTTGAAATGATATATTTTGGTGGTTTGTTCTCAGCTGGTGATACCCATTTCCCCCATTGGGGGAATAAGTATCTTCCCCCATAGTTCTTTCTCCTTTGGCTTGCATTATGAAGCACAAGTATTGTTTGTTGTCTTCATGTAGTTACAAACTACAATTTTTTTTTGGACTGTGTTTTGAATGAGAAATCTACCTTTTTGTTGTGGAAGCCTGTTGTTGCCATGTGTTGAAAAACATTTCTTTTTACAATATGGTTGGGGCTCATGGGCCAATGAAGAAAGGAAAATTCTCCTCTTCATTGGATATCTTGGTTGGGTGGAGAGCATTGCCTTTCCCCTTATTTTTTTGTGATCAAATTTAAAATGGTGGATCTTAATGTTGTTGTTCGGGAGTCGAGAAAGAAGATAGATTTTTGCAGTCCTTTATGAGATTACCTTTTGTTAAAACCTTTTCCCACTTTAACTGGATGACAATGTAATACATTTTTTGGTAAAGAGTTATGGTGTTTTGGAAAAGAAATTCCCTTTTGAATGTGAAAGAGATATACCCTATAATTTGTTCTGTGAAAGAGAAAGATTTATATCTTCTGTAATTTGTAGTTTGATCAATGGAAAAGAGAAGTCGTAAAAGAATTTATTGAGTTCAATAAAATTTGTTTCACCTTGTGTAAATGATATTATTTTCGTTGGAAATATGGATTTGAAATGCAGTATGAAATCTCTGTTTGGAAAAAAAAAAGGAAGTACATATGAAGAAAATATACTACTCTATTTCAATTGAGATGCTTGATTTGGAAAATAGTATTGCATTCTCTTTTCACGTTTTAGATTGAAGGAAATAGAACATGGTAAAATTAAAAATAATTCTAATGTTTTAGGTATGGAAAATGAAATAGTTCAACCTCTGTTTTTTTTAAATATGTTATCTCCTTTTGTTTCACTATAAACTCTGCATATATTTATCAAAAATAAAGAGTTCCCTGCAACCATGGAAAAAGAAATGAAATATCAAATTGAATCTTGTACGATAAAAATGTGTTTCAAATAGACTTAACAACTTAAGAAATTTTTATAAAACTTACAAATCGGGCTTTGTCAAAATCACAGTCATTTTTGTTGTCAAATTCAGAAATTTTAAATTGATATTCAATCAATCAATTTAGCCCTTACAATCCATCCTAAATTCTTCCAAGTGAAATCCTCCATGTCTGTTTGGCATGTTGAGAAAGAATTCATGGCGGATTGGAAAAAAACTTGTAAGTTAAAAAAGACCAGTGCACTTTTTAAATGACAGAAAGTTGTTTTCATAAAATTGACCCTTCAAACTTTATCAAAATTAAATTTTTAATCTCGCAATACAAAGAGTAGGTTGAGACCTTTCCAAAAATTCCTCATTTTCCCAAATCCAAGCTTCCAGTCAAAATTTATGGCCTTCTGAATTTTTTTGCTTCGTTCTAAGTTCAAAATTTTTACTTTTGCAAAATTTCCTCCATGGCCCCACAGACTTTGTGGGCCCGTTCCTTTGAAATTTTTCACTTATTGAAATTTTTGTGAAAATTCCTAGTTTCCTCTGCGGCCCCACCATCCTACAACCAATGTGGAGCTAACATGTGGCTATGTTAGGCGTCGGCATAGGCACGGATTGCACTTTAACCTTAACACTTCAAAAGAATTTGGTAGAAATTTTTAAGTTCCTCCCTAGGCCCACCTTTCTGCCAGCCACTGTGGATCTGACACATGGCCTTTTTAGGTGTTGGCAGAGGCGTGGAGCATTTTAAATCCTTAAAAATTTTCTTCAAAAAGTCTTAGATTATTAAGTTCCTCAGTAGACTCACCTCCCTGCTAGCCACTGTGAGTTTGACATGTGGCATATGTGGGTGTCGGCGGAGGCGCGGGTTGCCTTAAACACTTAATGTTTTTCTTATAAAATTTTAAACTTTCAAAGTTTCACTGACGGTCTGCCTTCTCACGAGCCACTGTTGGCTTGACACATGGCCCTTTAGGCACCAATGGAGGCGCGAATAAACTTGAAACCTTTCACTTTTTCAAAAGAAAAAGAGGGCTAAAAATCCTAAAAGCCTTTGACGGCCTGCCTTTTGGGAGAATTTTCTTCTTGGGTCCCATAGGCCTGCCTTTTGCGAAAATGTTCTTCCCAGGGCCTGCAAGCCCGCCTTCTGGGAAAATTTTCTTCCCGAGGCCTGCAGGCCCGCCTTTTGGGAAAATTTTGTTCCCGAGGCCCACAGGCCTGCTGAATGGGAAAATTTTCTTACCAAGGCCCACAGGCCTGCCAAATGGGGAAAATGTTTACCCCAAGGCCTGCCAGCCCATAACTCAAGAAATATGAGGATTTAGGAGAACTTATTTATATCACTAGAAAGGGGAGGAAATTTCCTATCTAATGATAATTTTTTCAATAAGTTTTAAGTGCATTAAATATGATAAAAATAAATTTGAATCTTATGAGTCAGTTTGAGAGTGGGTAAGTAAGGAGTTACCCTTTTAAATTCTAAATGATTATCCTAGCCCATGTAGTTAGAACTTGTTAATTGTTTAAAATTTGTGAATTAAATACCTTGGGTATTTAACTGTTTTGGCTCTTTTAACCCTCTAAAATTTTAATTAAGTAATATTTAACTATAGTATTAATTCAACTAGTTATTAAATTAATACCTAAGGAGAATTTGAGCTAGGTGTGGATTTATTATGCTTATTATTTTGTAATGTGGTTTTTAGTAATTGATATAACGCAAAAATTTATTTGTAAAATTTTAATTGTCTTGAGTCGATGGTTGTGAAAACTTTTTAAAAAACTTATTCCATAATTTTTTTAGCTAAACCTAGGTTGTTCTTGGTCTCGAGTGGGAGTTTTAGCGAGTGTTACACTCATTACTAGATGTATGTCTACATAGTCATTTAAATCAGCCATGAAGAAGGAATTTGAGATGACAGATCTTGGTCTTATGCATTATTTTTTGGGTATTAAAGTACAAAAATTAGAAGTTGAAGTTTTTATCTCACAAGTAAAGTATGAAAATGATGTTTTGAAGAGGTTTAAAAGGTTGATTTGTAAGCCAACGCCAACATTAGTTGCAGTAGGTTTGAAAATGTGCAAAGAGGATAATAGATAATTGGTAGATCCAACGTTGTTCAAAAGGTTGTTTGGAAGTATTATGTATTTGATAGAAACAACGCCTAACATTATGTATTGTGTGAGCCTCATATCAAGGTTCATGGAATCTCAAAAACATTAAAATTAGAAAGATGGAAAAGTAATTATGAGGTATGTGTGTCAAACGAAGAATCATGGAATTCTTTATTCAAGTTCATATGAGTTAAAAGTAATTGGGTATATAGATAGTGACAGTTCTTGAAGCATAGATGAGAGGACAAACACATCCGGATATACTTTTCATTTTGGAACAGGAGCGGTTTCATGGGAATCAAATAAGTAGCCAATTTTCATGTTATCTTCAGCAAAAATATATTATGCAGAAACAACAAGAGCAACATGTCAAGCTGTTTGGATTGGAAGAGTGTTGACAGATATGAGGCAGAATCAAGAGGATGCTAGGTAGATATTTTTTTACAACAAATCTGCAATAGCATTGTCCAACAATCATGTTTTTCATAAGAGGAGAAAGCACATTGATACCAGGTATAATTTCATCAGAGAGTTGGTTAACATCAAGGAAATTTTTCTTGAATTTTATAGATCCGAAGATCATTTTGCAAACATTTTTACAAAGGCTTTGAAAAGGGAAGTTTTCAAATATATAAGAGGTTATTTGGGAGTTTGTGATCCTACATATGGTAGATCTGGGAGTAAAAATTCAACTCCAGGATGGTGAAAGCTACAGGTTCGAAATTAAGGGGGAGTGTTGTAAATATGCATGCATGCGCAACATTTAAATTCTCCCATGATTTTTTAGGGAATGTAAATTTATCAAACAACAATTTGTTTTTATGCAGTCTGTAGATTTTAGTTAAGTCTATGTTTAGGAATTGATTAAAGAAAATAAAACACAAATAAAAAAATTTTATTGCATGCACAATATGAGTTGATTTTAGACAGTAATTCAGATTTGGAAAGCTCTGTTTTAGAGTTGTAGGTGGTTATTTTTAGAGAAGTTTGTTTTATTAAATATCAACAATTGTAATTGATTTTTATGTAAGTAGATGCACACATCTGCATGCACACATTGAATGTGATGAGACAAAGCTCTTACATTGACAGTGAATTAATAAAATCATTTATGCACAACAATGTTAGTTTGATTTCTGATTACTCTATTTTTTATTGCGAGTTATTTTATTATTTTGTTTATGTTATTCATTGGATAAGACTACAAATTTTCTACATAAAAGAAATCTATTCACTACGGAGAGAGTCATATGCAATGTGAATTAGAATGAATTTTCTAGTGTTTCCTACAATTTCTCCAATTTCCATTATGATTAATATTTACCTTATAATTTATATTTAGAATTTTCTTGTCTTTATTTTTAAGGAAATTTAACTTGAATCCTACACATCTGGAGATGCCATGTTTTTTTTCCTTCTATTTCCAATCTGGAGCTTTCAAAATGTTTGAGGATGACATTTTGATATTTTTTATAAAGTAGAATTTTTTTGTAACTAACTTACAAAGATAAATAAGAATACCTTTTAAGGGAACCTATTGAATTTGTTATATGTCTCATTCTGATATATGCCCTTAAAAGAGTTGTATTTTTGGAAATTTTTATTGAATTAGATGTCATTTCTTTTCAAGGTGCAATAATTTTTTTATTGAAGGTACTTTTCTAATTGATATAATTAAATAGATAACGTTGGCTGGTTGGTCTAT
This sequence comes from Taxus chinensis, assembly GCA_019776745.2. Lineage (NCBI taxonomy): Eukaryota > Viridiplantae > Streptophyta > Pinopsida > Cupressales > Taxaceae > Taxus > Taxus chinensis. The sequence continues at coordinate 627,129,721 of CM034151.1, forward strand.
CCCGTTTCAAAAGAATATTCTTTAGCTATTGATAAATATTAAAATTTGTTTTGCTAAACTTTGCTATTAGGCATAAAAACTTTAAGTGATTTACAACAATTTATATTTACTTGACATATGTATATGGGTAATTTATGTTTTATCTTATTGCTTTTCAGCCTAATAATTTCTTAATCTAGTAGTGAACTTATTCATACAGACTGGTGAAGTAAAACTATTCATAAACTTAAACTAGAGCCATCAAGAAGCATGAATGCATTGTAGAACACCGAACTATGACTTATATAACTCTTCTAAATGGATTAGGTTGGTTGGATTTTTAATAAATAGCAACTTAATACTATAATAACACTTGCATATTGAATTATATAATTTGAATGGATTTGTGAGTATGCAAGGTTGTATTTTTTCATGTTTAACTATTTGGAAGAGCTCAAGATAGTAAAGCAAGTATTCTAGAGCACAAAGTAATTAAGTTGTAGTTTGGTTCCTGAATAGGAGTGAAATGTAATAATTATCCTTTACAATTGATTTAATATCATGAAACATAATTTTTTAAACTTATATCAGATGATGAAATCATTAAAGAAAAGATTGGAGAAATAGTTCATCAGTATTAATTATGTGATAACAAAAAGGAATTTTTCATTTACTCTCCTTTGTGGGATGAGTTCATTATTTTTTATTCAAACAAAAATTAGGATTTTATTAGTTATACTCACCTTCAGTTTATTTAGATTATTTTTTTCCCTTAATATTTGATATAGGTTGGGTTTGTAAGGGACCATACCATTTTTTGATGTTGTTATGAGTTTTGATATAGTTTATGTGGTGATCTTAAATATAGTTTATTTTTCTCAAAAAAGATAAGTAATATAATCAATATTCTATTTTCAAAGCACAAGACCACATCAGCGGAGGTTACAAGAATTGTCTCATCTTTTGTCATGCATTTTTTCTTAAAATACTCTAAAAAACCTTTAGTATGAGAATTTATGAGTAGTGTTAGATAGATTTCACAAACTAAAATAAGGTACACCAGTAGTAATATTGTATTGATTTGACGTTTTTCTTTGGATTTTAAAAATATTGTTTGGATTATATGTAGGTTAGTTGGTCTATGACAACATATATTGTTACTTCACCTAGATGAACATGTTTGGAGATCCATGCTTCCATAGTCATATTTTAGGTGTTTTGGTATTACTAATTTAACAAAAATAGATTTATTAGTAAACCATAATTTAAGAGTAATTCATATAAACTATGATATAAAACTGCTAAGTACGATATGACATAATAAAATAAGTAATTATTAAATGCTAAGCACAAGATATAGAAAGAATGACTTAGCTGATTTACTCTTGAGCTAGAAGTTCTCTAGACAGGGACTACTGTTGAATAGGATGTTAACTATGTCATTATTACTCACAATAAATACATGAATGAAAGAACAAGGCCTAGATATGAGTGCCCACATGTTGGTTATATATTTTGTCAGACCAAAATATGAGCTTGAACCACAGTACATGGGATTAAATCCCTCCTCAAAGACAGGTGAGGTAGCCTGTTTATTACTAATCTAAAACACAAACAAAAATAATATGTACAATATTCACACTATTCTAACCATTGGGGTTGGGATACAATCCCAAAATCCATATCAACACGAGATGGAGATGTTACAGTTTTGGAAATAGAATGGATTAGAAAGGAAAACTATTATATAAGAAACATAGTGGGAAGGGAATGAGAGGAACATATTTTCTTTCAAGAAAACACAGATCAAGAAATTCTTATACGATTTTTAGATAATGCGTGTAATGTTTGAAACGATTAAAATAATCAAGAACACTAAACAAATAATAGGTTAAGATTTTGTACGTAAGAACAATCTCTCAAGATAGATTAATCCCACAACATAAAGTTTTCAAAATAACACTTGTTTCTATTCCTCAATGACTAAAAGAAAATACAAAGTTTTTCTTCTTCTTCATAATAGTTCTCAATATTCTAAAAACCTCCACCCTTTTGGAATGCACAATCATCCCTCATTTATAATAGAAAGAGCAGAGAGAAAATAGGATAAATCCTAGAAAATAGTCATTTAACAAGAATCCTATTTTGGTTGACTCTCACGCAGGAGACCAAGTCAAAATCTGCTTCCTATGTGACGAAACAAAAATGAAAAAGACATGTCAATCTCTAGATGGAAATGACATGAAACATTATCGTTATTCTGTTTCGACATCCTTGTCTTCCTCCAGCGAAGCCTGCTTGTCTCAAAATTCCTGGAACTTCCAGATTGTGCCCTGCATCTTAGCTTCATCTGGAACACTAGAAGTTCGCAAGTTTCCTGAGTTTCGCTTGCATTTCCAGGAAGTTTCCTCAATATCTTATTGAATTCTTTAATGATTCGAAAACATTCTTAGTCCTTACAAACATATCAATGGTTGTCAGATTGAAGATAGAAGTTGGTTTGTGCTGGATTGATTCTTGGATTTGTTTATAGAAATCATCAGAAGGTAGAATACCCGAACTTTCATCCAACACCTTGGCAAAAATCTTGGACAGCTCCTCTTCTTTGTCGTTCGTGGCATCAACCAATAAAAAATCTATATTCCCTCAACTTTTAGCAAACTTCACTGAGAATATTTATCCTAAATCTGATGGCTTTGGTTAGCTGGAAATGCTTATCCCCGTGCAAAATGATTCCTTCTTCAATCAAGATGTGGGAGGGAACCTGTTTCAGCGCATTAAGAGCCTCAAAAGTTAACTTGAGGTTCCCGAATTCCATTTAAAATTCATCATACATTTTTTTTCCATCCTTCTTTATCTCCTCCAAGGATTTATAGACCTTCATGGTGTCATCAATGACTACTCTTCCTTGTAGGAGTAGCCTTTGAATCCATTCATCTACCGTTCTCCCCTTCTCACTGATATTTTCAATCCTGGGTACCGATGAGAAATCGAACCTGATAGGAGTAGGGGATGACAGTGCTGAATAAGAAGGCTTTGAGATCTTGAGTAATACCTCCTTCAACTGCTCAAATTTCTCCTTTAGCTTATCTCTGCTCAACTTCATTTCCTTCAGCTTCTGGCACAACACGCTCATTGCATCCTGCGCATCCTGTTGTGCTCCCTCTGTTGTTACTTTTCCTAGATCAACCCTTGAGATCTGATAATCAATGGCCATTATATCCTTCTTAGTTTTTTTGGCCATGGGAGTGGAAATCTCTATAAAATTATGCCCTGAAGAATCCACTGAAACCCTTGAAACTGTTTTGGGGTTCTTCACAGATTTGGCAGTAGAAACCTTGAGGGAACTGAAATCAAAGGCTGGTAGAGGAACTACCACCTTCCTCTTCCTTGGGGTCTGATCAACTAACCATTAAGGTACATTGGAAGATTTTTACCCTATTGGAGGTGTTATGGTTACATCTACAAGTGGAGGAAGGTTTACTTGCGGAGTAGTGATGACTGCAAGTGTGGTGTCTGTGGGGATAGACTCAGTGAATGAAGGTGTAAAAGGAGGAGCCATATCTATGGCCATATTAGGTCCAACAGAGACAGGTGAGAGGTTGGAGAAGATTTTGGCCATGGCTGATGAAAGTGGCAAAGAAATAAGAGGTGGGGAAGATTGGAAGGGAGGAGGTAAGGATTCTAAAGTTAAAGCTTGAGAAGCAAGAGAGAGACTTACCACTGATGAACATTCAACAAAAGGAAAAACGAGAGGTTGACTAACCTCGACTTCTGAAGGAATTTTTGCTTGTTCCGGTGGAGGAGGTGAATCTAGTATCTCAACTATTTGTGAAGGAGTGGCAGATGATGTAGCTCCTTGCTCTTCTCCTTTTCTGGAAAACTTAAATTTTATCTTCCTCTTGGTAGGGATTTTATCCTTTTCCTTCCCTCCCTTGGAGGGTCCCGCCTCTAATGTGGATATCTCCAACAAGTTGTTTTCCTTATAACTCATTCCCTAAGAAATGAGCCACGCCTTGGTATAGACAAGAGTCTGAGAAGCTCTTTCAGAGATAGAAGCTTTTTCAGCAACAGACCAATCAATGGCTGGGAATCCGTGTTGCTCTCCATTCCAATGTTCATAGATGGTGTCAAGGACACTGTAATTATCCACAGTGCCTTCGGGGATGTCAGCTAGATATAACATCTAAATTTCTTCAAGCTTTAATCTACTATTGTCCTTACTTCATATGGTAACTTCATCCCGAAGGTCAATCCAGATGTCTTCCACATTGGGCACATGTAGATACAAGGTTCTATATGACTTGAGGACTCCTCTGAAGTTAAATCCATCTCTGTGCTTCATATGTTTCTTCAATTTGTCCTGAATCTCATGCAACACATTTTTGTCCTTAACCAATGTAGATCATTTATACCTTCCAATGGAAACAAGGAAGGAGACGGTGACTTTGTGTCTTCTTTGTTGGAATTTGTGAAAATCCAACAATTGTCTGACTAACTCCACAAGGATAATTTTGCCATCTGGGAAACTAGGAAAATGGAAAGAGTTACCCTGGAACCTAACCACCCGAAGATAGGTTAACTTATTGAATTGCAAGAATATGCAACCCCATTTTAACACTTCATCCCAGGCTTCATCAGAAACCCTTCTTTTCTTCAGATCAGAATTCAACCTGGAAATGTTTTCATAGAAGAAGGCATCATTCACTCTTCTATATTGATCTTTAGACACTTTTATTTTCAGTTGAGGGAAGTACCGATATGTGTGTTCCATTTTCCAGTTTCCCTTCACATCTAGCCATGGGTAATTTCTCATGCATTTTGCTTCATAGGTGATGTATGACATCATATAGAACTTGTCAGTAAACAAGACTGTTTTCATTTGGGTGTTAATCTCCTCACTTATTAGGCTGCCCCAATCAATCCCTTGGTCATTCTTCTTTATGACAACCATGAACTGGTACATCCACCCTTGGAAATATCTTGACTCTGGGAGTCCAAAAAATCAACTCAGCAGGGTGATGATATCATTGATTTCGAGAATGAAATCAATTCTAGGGACCAACTTGGGAAACCTAGAAATGGTTGGCTTAGCATTGATCAAGATTTTCTTATTTACATGCTTGATGCAATCTTCATGATCTCTATCCTAGGCCTTTTATGTTGATTAAAGGTTTAAATCAACATATCCCTCAAAGTTGGGAAACCTTAGGAGTTGATCAAAGTAACCTCCATCCAATTTCACTATAGACTCTCCTACTTTGTTTCTTACTAAGCGGGAGGCTGAGTCATAGTTAGAAGCACAATCCAAGATGAATTCAGGGCATTGAGCTGATATTGGAAATCATGCTGTAAGAGGGAGACTGTTGCTGGCTATCGACTTCATCCAAGAACTCTGAAAAGAATCCTTAATTCTATTCCAGAAGTATCCCATATCTATATTGCCAAGCTCTATGTCTCGAATGTCATAATTACAGTCTATGTAAGAAGGGGACTCCATCTTCTAATATTTATACTCCATCTTTCCTGTCATATTTGACTTATCCTTAGATTGTCCAGTGTCCGACATGAGGAATATCGAAGAAGAAATGCCTGGATGATTTCTTGAAAAAAAATCAGACTTGAAAGTTTGTTGGACAATTGCACAAACCCACCACACTTTTCGGCTTTTGAGACTTACAAAAAACCTTTGGAAACCCGACACAATGGAATGTATGTCAAAATTTAAGATGTGTCAAACACCAATGGAAACCCAATATACTGGCAAAGTTTGGAGGATGTCGAGCACTTTGAGAAACCTGACACAATAGAGTGTATGTTACAAGTTAGGACATGTTGAGCATCGATGACAACCTGACACACACTGCAGAACTTGGAGGATGTCGAGAAGGTTGAAAATCCCGGCACACTGCAGATATTAATGGATGTCAAGCATCTGGAAAAACATGAAACAAGGTGGAAAAAGTGAGATGTTAAATACCCTGTAAAACCTGAAACAAATATATCGGGTTTCTGACATGTCGGGACAAAGAGAAATTCTTGCCTCATGATCACTTAGGAATTTTTAGACTCTTTTTAAATCTACAAGGTACAACTTATGGAAAAATAAGTAAATAACGTAGGCATTAATTTCAAACAAGAACCCAAATGGGAAAAAAGACAAGAATCAAGGAAAATGACCCAAAACCCTAAACCAGTAATGGAGGAGGAAATGAAATTGAAAAACCCAAACAAACACCTCATAAATAAACCAAAAAGCTTCAAAATATAAATAAGAGAAGAGTACCTTCAACAAGCTCGAAAAACAATGAAAGATGGATGGCGAAATCGATCGGGAAGCTTGATTGGGTTTGGAGGTGGAAGAAGCAAAAAACAGAAATCCAACGCAACAAAAACATACAAGGTAACAAATGACGTGGAATACCAACTATTTATAACAACCTACCATTAATTACACCTCACTTGACACATGTGCCAACTGCCAGACAACTGAGACATTAATGACATGTCATCATGCTTAGAGCATCCAAAAACCTGATACAAAGGATTTGATTCAATTCAGGTTTTAGGTTTCAGGAAACATGAGGCATGATGCATAAGATGTTTAGATGCTTCTCAGTCCCAAAAACCTAACATGAAGGCTTCATTTCGAGTTTTGGGTTTCAGGAAACAAATAGACATGAAACATGCATTTGGCAAAAGCATGTTCTGATGCTTGGAAGTTCCGAAAACCCGACATGAAGGACTTAGGCAATCCGTTTTTGGGTTTCGGGGGAACATGAGAAATGTTGCATGCAAGGAACATGTTTTCATGCAATGAAAACCTAAAAAACCTGAAAATCTCTTTCAAATGGAATTTTTAAGAGATTTTTTCCAAAATTTTCCTATGGTTATCTTAATTTTAGTTGAAATCACTAGAACGAGATAACAACTAGCTCTAGTTGGGGACTTTCTTTGATACATCAAAGGAAGAGAACTCATGTATCAAAAATATTTATCCATTGAGCTACAAATTCTGAAAAAGAAAAACCAAAAACAAAGAAAGAAATAAATAAATAAAGCAAACACACAACAGAAAATAAGTTATAATACAGTGCAATAGATCATCTTGCATTACTGATGAAACAACTTCAAATTTTGGCCACTGAAAGGTAGAGGGAGATACTCTCCATCAAGATATGATAGACAGAAGCTATTTTCACCCTATTCAACTGATGGATGGATTTTGAAAGGAACTTTTCCATAAACAATCAAACTTTTCATGCATCCCTTTATGTTCCCTTCTCTGATCCCAAAGAAGTACTAGATCTCCAATCTGGAAGTCGTGTTGCTTTGATTTTTTGTCAAATATCTTTTTGACTTTTCTTTGATGATCTGCAATGCGATCCACCACCTTTCTCCATTCTTCTTCTAGCATGGCTAGGTACATTATCCTTTTCTCAATGGAACTTTGAAAAGTTTCATCCTCAATTTCTTTAGCCAACCGTAAGGCTAGCAATTCTACAGAGATAGGAATCTTAGCATCAATTCCATACAACACTTGAAATGGGGACATTCCAATAGCTCACTTAGGAGTAATTTGATCTACCTATAATGCATCATACAATGCTTTGTGCCACATCCTCTGATTCTCATTGACCAATTTTCTGATTATGGTCACCAGGTTCTTGTTGCTTGATTCAGCCTGACCATTACCTTGGGGGTAATAATCAGATGAATGAGCCAACCTGATCCCAAATCCATAGAAAAATTATGTCAACTCATGTGATGATAAATTGGAAGCATTTTCAACAACGATCTTGTGAGGCACACCGAATCTAACAATTATCCTCTCCTTGAGAAAGTTGGACACAGCTTCGGAGGTTACCTGCTTGATTGGCGTAACTTCCACCCACTTGGTGAAATAGTCTATGGTGGTGAGCACATAATTATGATTGGCACTAGAGGCAGGAGTCAGTACTCCAATGAAATCAATTCCCCATTGGTGAAAAGGTTCTTCAATTATCACAAGCTTCAAGGGAAGAGCTTCCATCTTAGGACGACTAACGAAATGTTGACAAGCTTCAAACTTAGCCACCCATTTAGCTAAAAATCAAAAGAGATTAGGCCAATGGTACCTGGTTTGTATGATCTTGTAAGCTGTCATAGAGGAAGAGAAATTTCCTCCGCATGCTAGAATATGGAAGGATTCTAGCAACCTTATCTACTGAGACTTATCGACACAACAGAGGAATACACCATCAATACCCTTCTTGTATATACCATTATCCCATAGAATGTATCTTACAGACCTTAATTTAACTTTCCTCTTCTCTTTTTGGCTTAAATGTGGGGGACATTCACCGTAAGTTAAAAAGAAATCGATATCTATGTACCATTCATCAGTTGTACTTACAAAAATCACCATGGGAAATTCTGAAGAAGTACCTTAATTTTCTCTGCATTCTGTCTCAGAATTATTTTCTGCTATTAATTGGCACAGGCATTTTCCTCATACCAACTTGGTAGCTCTGATGTCTAAGTCATATTCTTGGACTTTGGCTATCCAGTTACCCCATTGACTACCCAACTCTTGTTGGGTCAAAATGGATTTAATTATAGTATCAGAAACAAGAACGAGAGTGTGATAACTCAACACATAATACCTGAAATGCTTCACCGCTCTCACTACTACATAAGCATGCTTTTCAATTTTTGACATCTTCAATTTATGTTCCTTCAATGGGTATCTCATGAAATCAATGGGAGATTCAATTCCTTCTTTGTTCTCCTACATCAGGATGGCTGATACTATATGTGTGGAAGTGGTAGCTGTACATGATGAAATCCTTCTTGAAGTTTGGGCATACCAGAATATGAGCATGGGAAATTTCCCTTTTTAATTCTTCAAAATAAATCTTCCCTTCAGTGCTCTATCGAAATGGAGTCTTACCTTTCATCATCCCAAGGATATCCTTGGTTTTATCAGCAAAGTTAGGTACAAATCTTCTTAGGAAATTGACCTTTCCAAAAAAGGAATGTACCCCAGTTTTGATTTTAGGTAGGGTAAGGATTAGGATGGCCTTCACCCACTCTAGGTTGATCTTGGTTCCTTCTTTAGTCATGATGTGACCCAAAAACTTACCTTCTATTACTCTGAACATGGAATTTTTAGGATTTAATGAAATCCCATAATGCCTGCATCTTAAGAGTACCTACTCTAGGTGATCATAATGATCACTTCACTTCTTAAAGAAGATTGTCAAGTCATCCAAATATACAACTATGAATTTTTCCCATCAAATATCTCTGAAAGCTAATTCCATAGCTCTTTGAAACATGGCTCCAACATTAATCAAACCAAAAGGCATCCTCCATAAGAAAAGGTCCCCCATGGGGTGGTGAATGTTGTTTTATGTTGATCCTCAACGGCTACCTCAATCTAATTATACCCCAAAAATTTGTCAAGCATGGATAACATTTATGATCCAGTGACAGTCTACAATACTTGATCCATGATAGGTAATGGGTAATTGTCTTTCAATGAAGACTGATTAAGGTTCTGAGAAGTCAACACAAATCCTGGATCTCACCATTCTTCTTTCTGACAGGGGATGATGTTAGCAACCCAGGTAGAATGATGGATTGGGAAGATAATCCTTGCATCTAACATCTTTTGAATTTCTGTAAGAATAGTCCCTGAGATCTTTGGGTTGTAATGCCTTTGCTTCTACCTGTAGGGTTTGACATCAGAATTCAAAGGGATGTTATGTTGCACATCCTTGGGCTTGAAAGACTTCATATCCACATAGGACCATGCCAAGACGTCCATATATCTCTTCAGGAGTGAAGTGAATCTTCCTTTCTCCTCAGGAGAACAACATTTTCCAATGTTTACATCCATGGTTGGTCAGAAGAGCCCAGATTAACTTTATCTACCTCTGACAAGGAAGCACCTTCAGCTTGCCTTTTATTCTGAATAAAATGGTCATGCTTGTTAAACATAGACCTTCCAGAGAAACCAATCCCTTCAAAATCTTATTGCCTTTGAGATGGATGAATTCACCATCAATCTCTTGATATGAATTCGATACGGATCAATGGAAAGCTGATTCTGATCCTTCAAAATAAAGCTCGCTAAAATTATCAGCTTTCTCAAGAAAATACAATACCTGTTGATCATCATTGAACACTTGCCAATGCATTGAATTATCTGGAACACTTGGATGATACACAATCTCAATGGTATACTTGTCCTGTTTGAACTTTGGGTGAGGAAGGAGAAGAGATGTAGACACTGGCTAAAGAATCAGCTTTATCATTGTAATCTCTCAAAACTTCCTTGATGGAAAAAGCATCAAAGCATTCTATGTTGTCCCACACCTTGTTCCTGTAATGCCTTAGGTGATCATTTTTTACCTGATAGATCCCCTTTACTTGATTTACAATCAACTCATCATCTCCCTGCACTTTGAGATTTTGGATTCCCTTTTTCCTTGCCATTTCTAATCCTAATAACAAATCTTCATACTCGGTCAGTGTTATTAGTATTGTCAAACTACAGCTTGAAGGTGGAGGGAAAGATCTCGAAATATGGAGATATAAGAACCACACCAGCACCTGACCTAGTAGTTGAACACCTCCCATTGAACTCAAGGGTCCAAATAGCATTAGGATATTCTTCCTTGATACCTACAAAAGGTACCTCCAATGTCATGAAATAATTTCCCAAGCCTGCATCTTCGAAGAGAATTTGAGCCTTGGGGTCATCTGATTTAGTGACCAGGTACTTCTCTTGCACTTCAGGGTGGAGGACACGAGGAACTCCATTCACTAGAATTTTAGCTTTGGTCCAGTCCATATTCATTTCTCCTCCAACATCTTTACAAAAACCTCTTCCTAAGAGAATACCATAAGTAGTTGGGATATCAGCAACCAGGATAGTCATTTTTACTCTCTTTTCTGGGAATGCGACAAATTCAAACTGTGTATGCCTTTGATTTGGCCAATCAAGGGGACTTGCTTGGTTTCCATGGAGTAACACCACTCCATAAGATTTAGTTCAAGGTAAGTCCAAGGGCATGGGATAATTTTATGGGCATCACGTTATCAGAGGCTCTTGAGTCAATTATGCAATTGCTGAGTTTAAACCCGTTTATAAGTAAGGACAAATAAAATGGTTCAATATTTCCCGAAGAAGCAACAAATGTCATATTATTCTAAGGGTGAAGGCTGAGTGGGGCTAGGAAAAATTCCTTTTGAAGATGAAGGGATAACAGCCTTACTTCTAATTAATTTGGCAAGTTTCTCAAATTGCTAAGGATTTGACTGAAGGTACTCGGCTTCTGACATTTGGATCTTAGTTTTCTTTGCATGATCAATAATGTCGAAAGTGGATGAAGTAATGATGGTGGGATCAGTTCTGGTTACATTGGTCTGAGCTGAGGTATTGGTATTGGGAGCAGGAGAAAGAGAGTTAGAAGAAGAAGTTACCTTTTTAGTTGTCTCCTTTTCAGTTTGTGCTAAGATAGGAGAGCCTCTTTTAGCCATAACCACAAGAGCTTCTTTACCCTTCTCCTTAGAGCCTTCAACTGGATCTTTCTGGGGTTCTGGGATTGAGATCAAGTGAAGAATTGCAAATGAATGACCATCATGCTCACATTCGTCTTCCTCATATTCCAAGTACCCAATGTTGGAGTCGCCAGCTGAATCGTCAAAAGACTCATCAACATATCCTGAAGCTTCAAAAGCTTCATGAGAACCTTGATTTTTTGGTTCTTCATCTTCCTCAACTATTTCCACTATTGTGTTAGACAGGAGGAGCTTCAATGGCCAACCTTATTTGAGCAAAGCAGTCAACCGATTCCTATCTCTTGCGGGAGCACCATTGGTATTGTTGAAATTCCATCTAGGAATATCCCGATAAGGAATGTTGGTCACCTATTGAGACATTTGCTTCTTCAAAGTGATCAATTCGATTGGCCATCTTCTAGATCATAGGATCAGTAGTACTTTGAGAAGAACTCTGATTTTTAGGCTTAGATGACTCTCTTCTGAGCTTTCCTGCTAGAATGAGATCATCTTCTATTTCAGTGGTTGTAGCTTGAGTCAGTAGCCAAATCAGGGATAACAAACCTTCTTAATAAGAAGCTCACATCAGGGGGGTGAGCGTTGATGAAGAAACAATTTTGATTTTCAAGAGTGGGAACAAACGGCTAGCTCTAGAATCTTCTAAATCAACTTGTTGAATTTTTCCACGAAGTCCCGCATGGGCTCATGAGACTCCTTTTTCATATGTGTAAGTTGTGCTAACAAGGCATGAGAATCTTCAGCTGAGGTTTGAACCTTCTTCAAATATAGATCTCATGGTAGCCCAGTTGGTAATGCATGCATTTATAAGATGGTAGAACCATTCTGCTACCACACCATGCAATGTTTCAACGAAGAGTCAAACAGAGACATCTTCATGAGCTACCCCAAGGATTCTGCATGCTACAAAGAATGAGGTGATGTGTTCATCAGGGTGCTTCTTCCCATCATCCATTGAATTTGGGAATATTCTTACGAGATCCATGTGGTAGCTCATGCAACGTGCAGAGTTAGAGAAAGAGGACCAATAGCCACACCCCAAGGCACAGGTTGTGCTTTCCATCCTTCTGAATGAAGTGCATACAGGAATCCAAGTATCAGACAATAATAATGCATGACAGGTTGCAGACGCTTCTTGTTCTTGAGGAACCCAAGTTCTTTGAATAGGTGAAGAACTTCTTGCTCAGCTAGATAAAACACTATTGGGGGAAAGTATGAAATTGTGTTGTTGAAGCAGATCAAAGAAAGGATCAGTTTCACCCCTGGCTCGGCTTGACCGAGTGAAGATCTTTCTAGCCAACTTGAACCGGAAAATGGATCTACCAAAAATAAGGCAAATACGGAGTCACCAGACACCAATAGGATAAGCTTAGTCTTATCAATTTGTATTCCCCAGCGGAGTTGCCAAAAACTTTTGGTTGGATATTTTTTCAGGCCAAAATATGAGGTTCAACCACAGTACATGGGATTAAATCCCTCCTCAAAGACAGGTGAGGTAGCCTGTTTATTACTAATCTAAAACACAGCAGAAATAATATGTACAATATTCACACTATTCTAACCATTGGGGTTGGGATACAATCCCAAAATCCATATCAACATGAGATGGAGATGTTACAATTTTAAGAAATAGAATGGATTAGAAAGGAAACTATTATAGAAGAAATAGAGCGGGAAGGGAATGAGAGGAACACATTTTCTTTCAAGCAAACACATATCAAGAAATACTTATACGAGTTTTAGATAATGGGTGTAATGTTTGAAATGATTAAAATAATCAAGAACACTAAACAAAGAATAGCTTAAGATCTTGTACGTAAGAACAATCTCTCAAGATAGATGAATCCCACAACAAAAAGTTTACAAAATAACACACTATTTCTATTCTTCAATGATTAAAAGAAAATACAAAGTTTTTCTTCTTCTTCACAATAGCTCTCAATATTCTAAAAATCTCCCCCCTTTTGGAATGCACAAGCATCCCTTATTTATAATAGAAAGAGCAGAGAGAAAATAGGATAAATCCTAGAAAATAGTCATTTAACAAGAATCCTATTTTTCTTGACTCTCACGTAGGAGACCAAGTCAAAATTTGCTTCCTATGTGACGAAACGAAAAATGAAAAAGACATGTCAATCTCTAATGGAAATGACATGAAACATTATCCTTATCCTGTTTCGACATCCTTGTCTTCCTCCAGTGAATCCTGCTTGTCTCAAAATTCCTGGAACTTTCATGGATTGTGCCCTGCATCTCAGCTTCATCTGGTGCACTGGAATGATCGTTCAGGACCTCACAAGTTTCATGAGTGTCACTTGTGTTGCCAGGAATTTTCCTCAATCTCTTATTGAGTTTCTTTAATGATTCTAAAACATTCTCAGTCCTTACGAACTTATCAATGGTTGTCAGATTGAAGATGGAAGCTGGTTCGTGCTGGATTGATTCTTGGATTTGTTTATAGAAATCATCAGCAGGTAGAATATTCGAGCTTTCATCCAACACCTTAGCAAAGATCTTGGATAGCTCCTCTTCTATGTCATTTGTGGCATCAACCAATTGATATCTAGATTCCCTCAACTTGCTGCAAGCTTCAATGAGAATATTTATCCTGAATATGATGGCTTTGGTTAGCTAGAAAATGCTTATCCCCATGCAGAATGATTCCTTCTTCAATCAAGATGCGGGACGAAACTTGTTTCAACACATTGAGAGCCTCAAAATTTAACTCGAGGTTCCCGACTTCCTTTGAAAATTCATCATCCATTTTTTTCGTCCATCCTTCTTTATCTCCTCCAAGGATTTATAAACCTCCACTATGTCATCAATGACCTTCTCTTCCTTGTAGGAGTAGCCTCTGAATCCATTCGTCAACTGTTCTCCCCTTCTCGTTGATCTTTTCAATCTAGGTATCGATGAGAAATCGAACCTGATAGGATTAGGGGTAGGGGATGATGGTGTTGACTAAGAAGGCTTTGAGAGCTTGAGTAATAACTCCATCAACTGTTCAACTTTCTCCTTTAGCTCATCTCTGCTCACCTTAGTTTCCTTTAGCTTCTGGCACAACACGTTCATGGCATCCTGTACATCTTGTTGTGCTCCCTCTATTATTACCTTTCCCAGATCAACCCTTGTGATCTGATAATCAGTGACCATTATATCCTCCTTAGTTTTGTTGGCCACGGGAGTGGAAATATCTACAAAACTTATGCCCTGAGGCATCCACTGAAACCCTTGAAACTGTTTTGGGTTTCTTGGCAGATTTGGCAGGAGAGACCTTGAGGGAACTGAAATCAAAGGCTGGTAGAGGAACTACCACCTTCCTCTTCCTTGGGGTCTGATCAACTAACCATTGAGGTATCAAGTGGAAGAAGTTACCCCTATTGGAGGTGTTATGGTTACATCTACAGGTGGAGGAAGGTTTGCTTGTGGAGTAGTGATGACTGTAACTGTGGTGTCTATGGGGATAGACTCAGTGAATGAAGGTGCAGAAGGAGGAGGCATATCTATGGCCATCTTAGGTCTAGCAGAGAGAGGTGAGAGGTTGGAGAAGATGCTGGCCATGGCTGATGAAAGTGGTGAAGAAATAGGAGGTGGGGAAGATTGGAAGGGGAGGAGGTAAGGATTCTAAAGTCAAAGCTTGAGAAGCAAGAGAGAGACTTACCTCTGATGAACAATCAACAAAAGGAGAAATGAGAGGTTGACTAACCTCAATATTCTAAAGGAATTTTTCCTTGTTCTAGTGGAGGAGGTGAATCCAGTATCTCAACTGTTTGTGAAGGAGTGGCAGATGATGCAGCTCCTTTCTTTTCTCCTTTTCTGAGCAAACTTAAATTTTATCTGCCTCTTGGTAGGGATTTTATCCTTTTCCCTCTCTCCCTTGGAGGGTCCCACCTCTAAAGTGGCTATCTTTGAAAATATATTTTCCTTATAACTCATTCCTCAAGAAATGAGCCATGCCCTGATACAGACAAGAGTCTGAGCAGCTCTTTCAGATATAGAAGATTTTTCAACAACAGACCAATCAACGGCTGGGAATCCGTGTTGGTCTCCATTCAACTATTCGTACATTGGTGTCAAGGACACTTTCATTGTCCACAGTTCCTTTGGGGATATCAGCTAGATCTAACATCTGAATTTATTCAAGTGTCAGTCTGCTATTTGTCCTTTCTTAGGATGGACAACTTCATCCTGAAGGTCAATCTAGATGTCTTCCACATTGGGCACATGTAGATACAAGGTTCCATATGACTTGAGGACTCCTCAGAAGTCAAATCCCTCTCTGTGCTTCATATGTTTCTTCAATTTGTCCTGAATCTCATGCACCACATTCTTGGCCTTAGCCACTGTATAGAGCATGTATACCTTCCAATGGAAATAGGGAAGGAGATGACGACTTTGTGCTTGCTTTGTTGGAATTTGTGAAAATCCAACAATTTTCTGACTAACTCCATAAGGATCAGTTTGTCACCTGGGAACCTGGGCAAATGGAAAGGATTACCCTGGAACCTGACCACCCAAAGATAGGTGAACTTATTGAATTGTAAGAAGATGCAACCCCATTTTGACACTTCGGCCCATGCTTCATCAGAAACCCTTCTTTTCCTCAGATCAAGATTCAACCTGTAAATGTTTTCATAGAAGAAGGCATCATTCACTCTTCTTTATTGATCTTCAGACCCTTTTATTGTTAGCTGAGGGAAGTACCGATATATGTGTTCTGTTGTCCAGTTTCCCTTCGCATCTAGCCCTGGGTAATTTCTCATGCCTGACTGCTAACATAGGTGACGTATGACATCATATAGAACTTTCCGGTAGATAAGATTATGTTTTCATTTGGGAGTCTATCTCGTCACTTATTAGGCTGCCCCAATCAATCCCTTGGTCATTCTTCTTTATGAAGACCATGAACTGGTACATCCACCCTTGGAAATCTCTTGACTTTGGGAGTCCAAACAATCGACTCAGTAGGGTGATGATATCACTGATTTTGAGAATGAAATCACTTCTAGGGACCAACTTGGGAAACCTAGAAACGGTTGGCTTAGCCTTGATCAAGAATTTCTTATTTACATGCTTGATGTAGTCTTCTTGATCTCTTTCCTCAGGCCCTTTGTGTTGATTGAAGGTTTAAATCAACATATTCCTCAAAGTTGGGCAACCTTAGGAGTTGATCAAAGTAACCTCTGTCCAATTTCACTATAGAATCTCCTGCTTGATTTCTTACTGAGTGGGAGGTCTGAGTCATAGTTGGAACCGTAGGCCAGGATGAATTCAGGGAATTGAGATGATATTGGAAATCCTGCTGCAAGAGGGAGACCACTGCCGGCTATCGACTTCATCCAGGAATTCTGAGAAGAATCCTTAATTCTATTCTAGAAGTATCCTCCATATCTATATTGCCAAGCTCTATGTTCCAAATGTCATAATTACAGTCTATGTAAGAAGGGGATTCCATATTCTGATACTTATACTTCATCTTTCCTATCCTATCTGACTTATCCTTAGATTGGACATGGTCCGACATGAGGAAGTCTTGAAGAAGAAATGCCTTGATGATTTCTAGAAGAGCAATCGGGCTTGAAATTTTGTTAGACAATTGCACAGACCCGCCACACTGTTCAACTTTTGAGACTTGTCGCAAAACACCTTAGGAAACCTAGACACAATGGAGTGTATGTCAGAAGTTAAGTCATGTCAAACACCATGGAAAACCTTAAATACTGGCAAGTTTGGAGGATGTCAAGCACCTTGAGAAACCCAACACATTAGAGTGCATGTTAGAAGTTAGGACATGTTGAGCATCAATGAAAACCTGACACACACTGCAGAACTTGGATGGATGTCGAGTACTTGTAGAAAATCTCGGCACACTAGGTGGATCTTGATGGATGTTAAACACACTTGCAAAACCTGAAACAAATATACCAGGTTTCTGACATGTCAGGACATAGAGAAATTACCACCTGTGATCACTTAGGAGTTTTTAAACTCTTTTGAAATACTACAGGGTACCAACTTATGGAAAAATAAGTAAATAACCTAGGGGTGAATTTCAAACAACAACCCATATGGGAAAAAGACAAGAATCAGAGGAAAATGACCCAAAAACCTAAACCAGTAATGGAGGAGGAAATAAAATGGAAAACCCCAAACGAACACCTCATAAATAACCCAAAAATCTTCAAAATAGAAATAAGAGAAGAATACCCTCAACAAGCTTGAAAAATGATCAAAGACAGATGGTGAAATCGATCGGGAAGCTCAATCAGGTTTGGAGGTGGAAGAAGCATAAACGGAAATCCAACGAAGCAAAAACATACAAGGTAACAAATGACATGGAAAACCAACTATTTATAAACAACCTAACATTAATTACACCTCACTTGACATGTGTGCAAACTACCAGACAACTAGACATTAATGACATGTCATCATGCTTGGAGTGTATGAAAACCCGATACAAAGGATTTTATTCAATTCAGGTTTCAGGTTTCGAGAAACATGAGGCATGATGCATGTGATGTTTAGATGGTTCTAAGTTCTGAAAACCCGACACGAAGGCTTCATTTCGGGTTTCAGGTTTCGGGAAACAAACGACATGAAACATGTATTTGGCAAAGCATGTTCCGATGCTTGTAAGTTCTGAAAACCTGACATGAAGGACTTAGGCAATCAGGTTTCAGGTTTCAGGGAACATGAGACATGTTGCATGCAAGGAACATGTTTTCATGCAATGAAAACCCAAAAACCCGAAAATCTCTTTCAAAGGGAATTTTAAGAGATTTTTTCCAAAATTTTCCTATGGTTATCTCAATTTTAGCTGAAATCACTAAAATGAGATAACACCACAGGGGCACCTGGGCACTGAAAACCTCCTCTAAGTTCATGTGACTATACAAGAGCTCTGTATTTGATCTATGATGTGTCATAAATAAGTCATAATTACTCTATATTGATCACTTTAAAGTCACACAATGATCGTCGAGGGTACCTATAATAGGCAAAATAGATATCACCTGTAAAATCCCACAAACCACATCAAATCCAAAAAAGAAAGATGCAAAATGGGGAGTCTTCCTGACCCTGGGGGTCACCCCGAGAGTGAACTTATGATCGAGCATTGCACTAGATCTTAGAATCCATGTAGCTCTTTTGAATGTGTGTTTAAATTGTGCCCTAGGATTCCCTTATACAAGTTCACTTGATAGCAAGATGTAGCTATATGTAGAAATGTAATATAATATGTGGATCAAATAAAGAAACTTCCCCGTCTTATTCTGTGTATGTAGAAATTGTATTCCCTTACCTCTTGAATGGATGTTAGATGGATGCCTTGAAGTGCTTTAGGTTCCTTTGGATGTAATCTCAGGTGTTGATAGTATATTCTTAGTGCTTAGTCCTTGATTTTGGTCACATAAATATTTATTTATATGATTACCTTATTGGAATTTCATAATTGACAATTGGAAGGACAAACCATAAGTAAAAAACATGCCCAAAAGATAAAAGATACCGAAAAGAAGTGATTAAGGTGGAAAAATGGTCAGGGGACGCTCAGAGGGGGATAGGAGTGCCTGAGAGTTCGTGTCCTAGTTGTGCACTGGTGTACGAAGTTAGGAAAAGATAAATAAGTAAAAATACTGAATGGACTGTAGGGTGTATAAGACCAAATAGAAAACAAGAAACATGGGAAAGAGGCCAAAGATACTCCTTAAATATCATTTTTATTTCTTAGGAATCATATGAGTGCTAGTATGCTTTTAAGACCTATAAATGTACCCATGTACGTGATTTATCATCTACATATTACCCCACTTTATGTTGTTGAGTGAATACTCAATAAAATAAATTAGATAAGAGATGCATACCTCATGATCTTATAGAGCATGAGGTGAGAAGCGTGCTAAGTGGACAAGTGAAGCATGTCAAACGAGTGCAAAAAATGAAGCGTGGGAACTAGGAAGAGAAAGTGACCCTTGAGAGGTGTATGCGTATGTGATGTACTGTGTTATACATGTTGTGTTTTATCTTTTTGCTATCACTTCTTATAAGGGCGGACCTACAAACAGAACAGCAAGAGAGTTTGTCAAAGTCGTGTATATGAAAAATTTACATAAGTACGTAAAAGTATGCAAAAGTGTGTAAAAAGAAAAGTGTGCACCTGATGTAAAAGAGTGTAAAAGGGTAGAAAAATGTCCTGAAATGCTTTGAAGACTGATTTTTTTAGGTGATATCACACCAAGAGTGATTTTTTGGGAAATCTCATGCGAAGGTGCAAGTTTTTTGGGCGATCTCACACCAAAGACTAACTGTTGGTGAGAGAGGGTATAGTGTTAGCTATCCTTCTATGACTCTACCCTAAAAATACCATGGCATATGGTGTGTCCCTGCTTTGTTCCTGTTATCCCTAATGTGTTTTGAATGCGCTGATTATTGGAATTGAAATGGAGATTACATGCATTTTTGTGTTGGATGACTATGTCTAATACTGTCAAACTGCTTTGAAGGCTTATGTGAAATTTTTTTATATGATAAACTGAATTTGTGTTCCCCTAGGAAATTAGCACCCAAGGGAGGACACAGACACCCAGGAGCTCCTGTCTGAGCCTTAAAGCTGGTGTGTGTGATGTGGTGAAGACCTAAGTCAGATTTTGGGTCATTATGTAATTGTGTTTCTGTTCTTATTTTGTGTTGTAGGCTTTGAGCTATTGTATGGTTTTATTTTTTTCACCCAATGTATTCTCCCCCTTGTTTTTGGTACATACGACGTCGGTAGGAGTGTACAACCCAAAGATATGAACTAATTCTTAAATAATGGTGATAGGAAGGGGGTGGGGAATGTGAATGGTAGAAACCAAGGAACATGCAAAAAAATGTGTTAGATACATGTGTTAGTAGAAAAAAGTAGTAATTATGTCAAAAAACAATGTAGCAAGCAAGTGTATATACAATATGGACCACAGACAGTGGATTTCAAAGATGGGACATCATTCAAAATTTCACAAGACAATTAGGGCTAAAGCATCCAAAAGCATACAAAAAGTGATCAAACAAGACATAAGCCATAACCCACAAGTAATAGCATACAAGTAGAAATCAATTACAAACAATGTCAAGCAAAGTGACAGATAACCATGGTGGAGTTATTGTAAGATAAATCTTGCACATGAAGAACTCATTAACATGTTTAGAAAAGACAAAGAGTATGTAAAAAGCATGTATGTGTCAATATAAAGTAATGTGTTGGTAATAATATGAAGTATTAAATGATTGAAACAATAGAACCTATGGTGTGTGATAAATTAGATGGCCCGAGGAGCCTTGGTGGGACTAGTAAGAGGTATAGGGCCAAACATCATTCTATCATGTAAAGACCTATAACAAGACCTGCATTCACTCTAAAATACCAATTGGATGCACATGTGTGCGTAAAAAATATATTGATATACTATTTATGTGTCTATCATGGGAAACAAAGTGTACATGTAACTATAAGCAAGAAAGAGTAAGTGCAACCAAGAAATGCAAAATGTTATGAGTGAGTGAGATGGAATGGTATGCAATGTGAATAAGATAGGATAAGATTTCCCCCCAATGGATTTGGATGAGTTTGAGATGAGTTTCATTTATAAAATACCCCTTAATGATCAAGAATGAACCGTAGAACAAGAGTACGTAATTAGGATATGGTTTGATAATGTGCGCTTAGAGAGATAGATCATGAAGAATTAGGGTGAATAAGGTGAGTATGGTGAGGTTCACTTCATATTTAGACTATCAGCAGTCAAGTATGAATCGTGGAACTAGATTTCATAGGGTAGTGATGATATAAAGTGTGTATCAATGTGTGTAAGAGAGATTGGAAATACTAGGTTTGAAGCATGGAGCATAGTCTATAGAGACTAGAAAGAATTTGTAACGATTGAATGGGGTAAGAAACCATGTTTCCCCCTAAATGTTAAAATGGTATAAGGATATCCAACAATACCTGATTTTGAGGAGATAAATGCATGTGACAATGTTATAAGATTTGTGTTATATGAGAAGCATAATTTGTATGTGAAGGAATCCTATGTGGTGAAATAGTAGGTGAAAAACCTATGTGAAGTAGAACTATGAGGTGGAGGAGGTGAAGGAAACCGATGTGAAGGGGCTACCCAAGTATGGGACTTATGCCGATGAGATGGACTAGTGAACCTATGAGGAAGAGAACATCATGAAGTAAGACGTGTTCGAATAAGAGAACTAGATGTTGAAGCTAGTGGAAGAATTTTGTCAAGAGGAGGTAGAGGTAATGGTGTGCATGGTGGATCACTTTTAATAGTGATTTTTTTTTTGTAGAATAACTTAAGACATATGTGATTTATGGAAGGAATAGCTTGAGCGATGTTGAGCTAGGGGAAACTGAAGAACATGTCATAGCCTTTGATTGAAGATGAAACAATGAATATCATAAGCATATTAAGAGGCCCAAATGTAATGGAAATCCTGGTGGAACCAAAAAAATTAGGAATTAGATATGAAATTAAATAAATTGGACATTTAATAGCCATAAGAAGTGTAATAGAGCACACACTACCAATAGAATCATTGGTGTGTAGTGAATCAGAAGAGAATGTTGCATGATAATCGTGATAAGAAAATGAAATAGTTTGTGGTGATGCATCAGTAGAAGAAAAAGGGAAACCAATGGGCCCCAATGAAGGAGGGGGGACAACTCAATAAGTATGATTGGCAGAATAATATGAATCTTACGTGTCGCGCTTAGGCAAGGGGTTGTTAAACATTTTAAGCTTTTTTTTATCATCGAATTATTTAGAAAAATAAGAAAATGGATGCTTTTGGCTCCAGTGAATTATTATCAATAATATCTTGTATGAGATGCATAAGTTGTGAAACAATGATGGGTAGAATTTCCAATGCATTGATGATAGTCACATTTAGAATTTTCCTTATAATTGTCGCTCAAACGAAAGTGAGATGGATGAAGATTGAGAGGTGGTGGAAGAGTGATTATCTTACTTTTGAGAAGTTGAGGCAATGAAAAGTGAGGTGCATATGATAATTGGGGTGAATGTACACTTTGGAGGTTTTCATTGGATCTTTTTAGGACAAGATACAACATTGACAGTTTCCTTTTCTTCAGTGGGCTTAGGAGAAGGTTTTAATGGTGATTTAGATGGAAATTTATTAGAATAAAAATAATGAAGCATCATGACATTTTAATTTTCCCATACAACAAGTTCAACTTCACACATTTTGATTATATAACATAATTGATCAAATGAAGGAGAGGTCTCAAAGATAACACTCTCTTAAAGTGGTGGTAAGAAGGCTTTGCACAAAAATATCTTGTAATTCCGAATCAGCAAGCATGTTAGCCATCTTAGCTAGGTTGTTATCTATAACGTAATAAATAGTTTGCTAGATGTTCATTATATATTTGTTTAATTTTAGTGAATTACACCTAAGATATCTTGGTTTCGATATTGATTGAAAAATGAGTAAGAAAATAATTGACTAGATGCGTGAAAGAAGTTACCAAATAAACAAGTGGATCATAAAACCAACACATAGTATTTTGTAATCTTGAAGAATGTGAGGAAATAGATTAGCTTGTAATGTATGATCATCTCAATAATCTAGACATACCACATGAAAATCTTGGAGATGAACTTGAGGATCACCATGGACATTGAAAGTTCTCAACTTAGAGGTGAAGAAATTTAGAGGAAGGTAAATAATCAGAAATGGTGGGTACAAAACGAGTGTTAAGAAGTAAAGACGAATCAAGACATGGAGAGGAGAGTGAATTGTCCTCTCGTAACTGACAGATTTGATCTTGTAAGTCCTGATAGAGAGAAACTAGGTCTTATGTCCCAGAAGAACAGACTTTATGAGTGTAAGAAATATGACGTGGAGTGAAATGGTTGGTAAGAGTAGGAACAGACTGGGGAACAACAAAAGTAGGTGGAAGGGTAGAAGAAGGAGGTTTTGTTGCAATAGTAAAAGAAGCATTATTAGAGTTGGGAGGGTTAAGCTCAGCTAGATTGGTGGCCTCTTCATGAGATCATAATAATAGTAGATCTAAATCATGTGGATTTTCAACAATATGACCGCTAATATCATGGAGGTCTTCATTAGAAAATGGTGGATCAAATTTCAGCCATGTTAAAAAGATGATAATATGCCTATTAGCTAGGTTGGGTTCAAGTGA
This sequence comes from Taxus chinensis, assembly GCA_019776745.2. Taxonomy (NCBI): domain Eukaryota; kingdom Viridiplantae; phylum Streptophyta; class Pinopsida; order Cupressales; family Taxaceae; genus Taxus; species Taxus chinensis. Next base: position 627,153,485 of record CM034151.1, read on the forward strand.
TAGGTTCACTAAATGATTTAACTTGGAAAAAAAAATTATAATTGAAACCCTATTTTTAGAGTAACTAATGTAAACTATGATAGGAAAACTTCTAAGTACAATATGACAAAAGAAAATAAGAGAGTAAGTATGAAACCCTAAGAAAAAGATATAGAAATAATGAATTAGTTGATTTATGCCTAATCTAAGTGCTATCTAGGAAAAATATTGAACATGAAGTGAACAGTTTGGTTATTACTTGCAATAAATTATGGAATGCAGGAAAAAGGTCTTGACATGGGAAACCATTGTAGGAAAGGGGTTCCCTGGGCACTAAATGACCTCTTCTAGGAACATGTGACAGTGAGTACCTCCGGAAACGATCTCTGATGTGTCGTAAGTATGTTGTAATTACTCTATGTTTATGTTATGAAAGTCACACAACGATTTTCGAGGGTACTTGTAACCTATAAAATAGATATCACCCATAATTCCTCAAAGTACTCAAATAAAAAAAATAAAGATACTGAATGGGGATTCCAGATTATCTTAGCAGTCAAAAAAGAGTGAAATTACAACCAAGAGCTGCACTACATCTCAAAATGCCATGTAGTTTTTGTGAGTTTGTTTAGAAACTATTCCCTGGGATGCCCTTGTGTAAGTGCACTTAATGGTAATTTATAGTTGTATGTAGCAATGTAATAGAATGTGTGGATAGAATAAAGAAACTTCCCCTTCCTATGTTTTATATACTAAAAATACAGTCCCTTATCCCTTAAATGGATGCTATATGGATGCCTTGAAGTGCTTTAGGTGCTTTAATGATATGAAGATTCATTTGATGATAGTATATATTTAGTGCTTGGTAAGGATTTTGGTCGCATAACTATTTATTTATATTATTCCCTTGTTTGAATTTCATAATTGACAATTAGAAGGGTGACCCATAAGTGGGAAAGATTCCCAAATGATAAAAGTGACCCAAAATAAATGGGTAAAGTGGAAAAAGGGTCAAGGGCGTGTGAGCGCTCCTCTCCTGGCTGGCGGTTGGTATCTGGAGTCCTAAAATATAAATATATAAAATATAGACTAGGTTGTGGGGTTTCTAATACCAAATAAAAAACAAGAAACACAAAAAAGAGGACAAAGACATTATTTGAATTACTAGTTTTCTTGCTTAGGAATCATATGGCTTTTAGTATTCTGTTAGGACCTAGAAATGTACCCAAGTACGTGATTTAGTGTCTACAATTAAATCTCACTCCATTAATGGATATGCATTACAATATCTTCATTTTTAAGCTACCTAAATTGAGTTCATTTCCTTGATGTACCTTATACTAGGGATCTATTCCTTAAGTAATTTTTTCTATTTTTTTTACAAAATAATATAATATAATCTTTATTACTATCCAATGAGTTTGATTTCTTTCTAAAATTTTATGTAATAGATTCAAAAGGTTGGGCTTCACAAACCTAATAAGATTACACACAAGAATTTTCATTTTATATCTCTTTTTCAAGTAACATTGGTTTTAGAATTTCCAATAACATTTGTGTGCTATATTGTGTTGGTCCTATGAAGGCCATTATGAAGATAACAAGAAGTGGGTAAATATTAATTATTCCTTGATTTTTCTTTACCTTGAACTATGTGAGGCTATGAAGGATGTTCGTAATATTGAAAATATTCATTTTTTTGTTATCAAGTGATTTTTAATAGTTTTTGAATATATGCATGTTATTAAACAACTTTTATTTCCTGAATGCATTGAATCAAATGTTGTTGTCTCAGGTTAAAGTATGCCTTTCAACTGCTAATGAGCTTTAACCATTATTTATCTCCCCTTTCAATAAAGCACTAACCATCATTTAGTAGAAGTTATGGTATGCGTACACTTTAGTTGGTGAACCACGTTTTCCTTTCCCTTATTTCTACGATTAATTAGTTAGCTTGAAACTACTGCACATCCTCTAGAATTTGTACACTTATAAGTGATAATCATAGTGTTTGGCTGGTTTTTTTATTTGTATCTTGTTATATTATTTTGGTATTTTTATTTATTATACGATTTGTGTTAAGGAATCTTGTGAATAAAGGATTAACATTGAGTATTTCTGCTAGCATTGAAATTCCTACAAGCTTTTATATTTTGTAATTTCTATTTGATAGATAAAAGTGCTTTCATAATTAGACATCGTAATGTAGACCTTATGTTATAATAGTGTTCTTTATATTCCATTTTGATGACTAAATTTAAGGATAAGCCTTCAAGACATTTTAAAAATCCCAATGGTTAGGGAAGATCTTAGAAAAAAGCATGTGGTTTTTCTGACTAATTGAATTCTTATAAGTACCTCTTTTTCAGTAAATAGTGAAAAAAGCTCTTAGATTGGGTAAGATAGTTGAAGCTACTTGTGTTATCTCGCCTTGAAATTTATTCATTTACTAATAAATTTTTTATTTGAAATTGTTTTTGTATTTTAATGTTTGGAGATACTTTTTTGAGAGGCAAAAGTTATCTATATGCAAGAATCTCATTATATGGACTCCCCAAGAAATATTATGCTAAATCATCATGGACTGGTTTGATTGTAGTATCAAAGTTAACTTTCTATAAAAGGATAAGACATCACTATATGAAAATAATTTGATTGAAAAATTTATATCACGATTGTAGATTAAATAGAAAGACATGATGCAAGATCATGCCATTAATCTCCGCTCTCGCACATTCTTCTCTAGACCTATTCTTCCTATTTTATTCATATTCTTTTCCAAGGATATGTATACAAAGATACATATGTTAAAAAATGTATTATTTTGAAAAAACATGGGTGAGGGCCCCGAATAAGAATCCCTCTTCAATCATAAAAAATTGAACACACATTCATAATTTATTAATTCTTGTTTTTTTATCTTCTTGATATATTTTTTATTTCATTGTGTATTCATTGATGTCTTGTTGTCTTTTCAGAAATTATCTCTTATATTAAAGCTCAAATTGTCTTTATTATCTCTCGAAAGTGAACCCTGTAGAGAGATGGCTGCAGGTGTTCTAAGCTTGTAAAATTAATCTCTCTCTTTCGTAGATATAATGGAAACACCTCTGGTCTTTGGGTATACCTATTTTGAGGTGAGTCTCCGGTATCAAGTCCGGTTCCTTATTGATGTATCCTAAAATGAAGTTTTTTTTGGGGTTTGAGGGAAGAAGGATGACTGTAAATGGATTTAAAACTGAGGTGATACACCAAACTTGTATGAGGTATTTGATTGATCACATGCACAATTGATATGAGAATGAATTCTTGATGCATACGTCAAAAGTTTTCTGTAGAATATTAAAGGCAAACACTTTGATGTATTGAGGGAAAGTATCACAACAATACAGTTAAGTTAAACATGCACATTAATATTATGCATGAATTACTAAAATTTGCAATAGGGTAAGATGATTAATCATGGAATTCAACATTCACAAGATTAATAGAACATACATAGACTTCAAATAATTGGAAAGTCAAAATATACTTCTCATTCAGAAGGTAAAATTGGCAAAATATACTTCAACACTCGTGTGTCTAAAAATTGCCCCCTTTGTGCTTGTAATTGCACACCATATATAGAAAAAATATTCATCCCACCCTTCCTAAAAATATACTAAAACTGTACTCACCCATACATCCTACTTTTATGCTTTATTTATTAATAAAAAAGCAATAAAACATGCATGATAATATATTGAGGCATTAATAGCCTTTGTTATAAAATATCATTCAGTCACACTGCAGTTGACTGTTCTATTTTTAATAAATCATGGGTGAATAATTTTGCTAATAATAAATCTTGATTGATGAGTAAGTCTCCTTCTAGGTGCATGCATTTTATGTCTTCTAGCTATTCCACTTGATCCACTTGCAATTGTAAAAATAGCATTAAAAACTCCCCCTTGGATGCACATGCAAAAGTTGATCTCCTTCTATAGTAAAAATAAATAATTATTTAAAATACTTTACAAAATCACCCAATGTGTGGGGACCATTATGAGCACATGTGCAATCATAATCAACTCTTTTGTGGAAAATAAGGTAACAAGTATTCAAAAGGTTATTTGCACTCCGATGTTGACCTTTGTTTTACTTCCTTGTGATCACATGAATAATTTGCCTTCTGAGTTATTTTTAAACCCTCCCACTGTGGGGACCACCTTTGATGTGCACACAATATATTCCTCCTTTGCTGACTTGACATAATCATGGTTTGAAATGAAGAGAAAGTCATTATTGATACACTGCCACACTATATACTTGGCTACCTTTGGTTGTCATACCATATCACCGACCCCTTTACCTTGATTTGCAATGGACATAAGTTATGATGTTGTCAGATTTTGGTTTTGGTTATAATAAGGTTTTAGACCTTAGAAAATTTCAAAAGTAATGATTTGGTTTATTATGGGGTTGGTCCCCTTTTCAAGGTGGCCCAACCCATTATTGAGAGACCACTCCTTGGCCTCATTTTATTTAAGTCTTCAATAGTAAAATAACATCACGAAGGGCATTATTTGGTATGATTATTATTGTTGAAAGTATGAATAAGACCTTAGATTGGTCAATAAAAAAATCATTTATCAATCAAAGTTGGTCCCTCTCTAACATTGAGCTGACCCTTGCCATCGAGTTAGGCTTTAATTATTGCATAATTAAGAGGGCTATAACCTAACTTATTACGTGGCACTGTGCATTGGAATTACTATTGTATCTGGACCGTATGATCTTAATCACACGATGCTCCTCCATTGATTTCAATACACGATGTTGGGGTGTGGAGCCTATTTTATTCGTCTTCTCATATCAATATTGAAGTGTTGGAGTTCGAACAATTAAGTCTGGAGACTCCAGGAACTTTCGGTAGTCATCTGATGTGACGTTGTTGTAATGATGGTGTGCCATTACTGTTAAGTTGTTAATTGGCTATGAGAAGAAGAAAGATCATGACTTTCAAACTTATAGGGTCGGCTTTAGGACTTTTTAAAAGGATTGTAATCCTATAAATAGAAGTGTTAGGGTATCTTAAAGATATCTTGAGTGTTTAAGAGGTCTTAAGTCTTAGTGATCAAGGTTAAGAAATTGGGTGTCAATCGTGGTTTAGATGTGGTTTAGCATCTTTGGAACTCTGTTGTGAGTTCATAACTAAGAGAAGACTGTGAGAGTTTGTTTACTCTTATTGATAATAAAATATGAGCAAGTTCTTGGTGGATGTAGCCCACATTGGGTGAACCACGTTAAATCTTGTCTTGTCTTCTTTTGTGCATTATTTATTTATGTTGTTATATTTCTGCAAGTATAATTCTGCTATATAGTTTCCTACTACTGTGGTATGAGGAATTGTTTCCACATAATTGTTCGCTGATTCCTAACAATTGGTATCAGATCTTTGGTTAGATTTTTTGCTAAAGTGGTAAATCACAGGGAAATTTTAGCTTGAGTGGGAGCTATGGCGGATGAGGGCAGATCGAGGGTTGAGAAGTTCAATGGGAAAAACTTTGGTTTGTGGAAGATGTAAATGGAGGATTACTTATATCATAAGGACCTCCATGTTCCTTTAGTTGGAAAAGGAAAGAAATCTACAGCTATGTTGAATGAGGATTGGGAGTTGCTGGATAGAAAGGTGCTCGGGGCAATTCGGTTATGCCTTGCATCTTCGGTTTCTTTCAACATATCGCAGGAGAAGACCATAAAAGGTCTCATGGGTGCGTTGGGGAAGTTATATGAAAAACCCTTTGCCTCTAATAAAATATTTTTGATGAAAAAGTTATTTAATATGAAGATGTCTGAAAATGGGTTTGTTGCTAATCATTTGAATGAATTTAATACGGTTATGAGTATGTTAAATCAGTTTGACTTTGATGATGAGGAATTTAACTTACGAGATAGCTGACATCTTGGTTATGGATGTAAGTAATTTAGTCTCTAATAATTCAAATATGAAGTTTGAGGATGTAATGAGTGCAGCAATGTTAAACTCAGTAAAAATTGACTTTGATGATGAGGTCAGGATAGCTATATTAAACACTCAAAATTCAATTTGTTTTTTTTTTTGATTTTGTGCTGATATATATTTTTTCTCCTTTGGTGAGAAGTTAGATTACGAGATAGCTGGGACATCTTGGTTATGGATGTCTGATAAGTGAAACAAAAGTAAGACATAAACATTCACGGGAAAAAGTCTCTAATAGCTAACAGTTCAAATATGACATATTTTTTACTTTTCGGCAGTTTGAGGATGTTTTTAATAATTGATTTGATCCACTTAATTGTAACTTGGTGCACTTACCCATAGGTGTGATCCTAAGCGAGGAAATGTGAAGGAAGAGCACTGGAGATTCTTCTACTTCTGGAAACCGCTTTGATGGTGGAGAGCAGAGGGAGAAAAAATAACAAAGGGAAAGGTAACTGTGGTAGGTCAAATGATAGCCGAAGGTCAAAGTCCAAGAGTAAGTTATAATGTTGGCAATGTGGGAAGGTTGGCCATGCTAAGAAATATTGTTGGGCTCTTCGGGATAAGAAGAAGAAGGAGGAAACTAAAGAGGTCAATTTTGCAGCAGGTGATGTTTGTCAGGATGCCTTAATTCTTTCTTTAGATAATATTGTTGAATCTTGGATGTTAGATTCAGGGGTGTCTTTCCATGCCACCCCACATAGACATTACTTTACTGATTTTGTTCAACGAAAATTTTGAAATGTATATCTTGGTGATGATGAACCATGCAGCATCCTGTAGGGAAAGGTTTTATTTGGGTGAAAATGTTAGAATGGGAACACATGGCTACTTAAGGACATTGGACATGTGCCTAAGTTGAGGTGAAACTTGATATCAGCATGTTAGCTGGATAGTGATGGATGTATTGGTCAATTTTACAACGGATTCTTGGAAGGTTACCAAGGGAGTTCTTGTGGTTGTAAGAGGTAAGAAAAATGGTACTTTGTATTTAACCAGTGGTGCTGATTATTGTAATTTAGTTGCTGCAGATGGAGATGTAACTTTTTGGCACCAGAGACTTGATCATTTGAGTCAAAAGGGCATGTAGATTATAAAGCACAGGTTGCTAGGATTAAAGGAATTAGATTTGGACTTCTGTGAAGACTGGTGTTTATGGGAAATAGAAACCGAGTGAGATTCCTTAAGGTTGGACCTACCAGGAAGGAGGGTAAGTTGAAGTTAGTGCATAAAGATGTATGTGAGCCAGCTAAGGTAGACTCTATTGGTGGTTCATGTTATTATGTCACTTTCATTAATGATGCAACTAGAAAAATCATTGGGTGTATTGCATTAGAAAGAAATATGATGTGTTTGAAACTTTCAAAATATGGAAAGCCTTGGTTGAGAATGAAATAGGTCTCAAGTTGAAATGTCTCAGGTTGGATAATGGAGGGGAATATTACAGCAATGAATTTCTTGATTACTTTTCGGTAAATTGGATCCGCAGGCAAAGAACGATTCCAAATACTCCATAAGAAAATGGAGTGTCAGAGAGAATGAAAAAAACAATCATGGAGCATTCTAGGTGCATGAGGTTACATGCGGGGTTACCACTCATGTTTTTGGTAGAAGCGGTAAGCACATGTTGTTTATCTGATTAACAGAGGACCCTCTATGGCTTTGGATGGATAGGCATACCTGAGGAGGCTTGGTCTGGTAAGAAAATTGATTACTCTTTTCTTAGAGTATTTGGATGTGAGGTATTTTTTTACATTGATAAATTATGATAGGACCAAGTTAGAGGCTAAGTATAAGAAATTCACCTTTGTTGGATATGGTAAAGATGATTTTGGATTTTCCATGTTTAGAGTATTTAAAGATAAGAAAATATTTCGGTCTAGAGATATTGTCTTTAATGAAAAATTCATGTATAAAGATATAGTTACAGGAACAAAAAGAGGAATATAATAATGAATACATAGTGTTAGAGGACATTATGGATAACAAGGTGTCCAAGGGGCCGGTTCAGGTGCAGCATGTTCCGGCACAGCCAGTTCAGGTACCTACTCATCAGGAACCCCAAACTCCTGAGGCGAGAAGGTCTTCAAGGATATGAAGGGAACTTGAACGATTTACTCCATATTTGAATTATTTATTGCTCAATGACAGTGGAGAGCAGAGTGTACATTTGTAGGAAGCAGTGCAGGTGGATGCTAGGAGGAAGTGGGAGTAGGCCATGGATGAAGAGCATAGATATCTTATGGAGAACCAGACTTGGGATCTGGTGGAGCTACTCGAGTGCAAGAGATCATTGCAGAACAAGTGGGTGTATACTAATCAAAGAGGAAGATGGAGGTAGGAAAAGATACAAGGCCCGGTTGGTGGTAAAGGGATTTACACATACTTAAGAAAGGTATAGACTTTGATGAACATTTTTTCTCCTGTTGTTAAAATGACTTCTATTAGGATAGTTCTTGGTTTAGTTGTAGTAGAATACCTACACTTATAGAAATTGGATGTGAAGACTACATTCCTTCATGGTGAGTTGGAGGAGGAATTGTATATGCAGCAATCACAGGGTTATGAGTTTAAAGGGAAGGAGAGGTTTGTGTGCAAATTAAAGAAGATCTTGTATGGTATGAAACAAGCTCCATGATAGTGGTACATGAAGTTTGACAGTTTTATGCAGGAGAAGGGTTACTCCAGGTGTCACTCAGACCATTGCATGTACATACCAATAAGTTTCTTGATGGTAGTTATATTATTTTTTGCCTTTATGTGGATGATATGCTTGTTGTAGGGAAGAACATGCAGGAAATAAAGGTACTCAAGAAGCAGCTAGGTGACTCTTTTACTATGAAGGATTTGGGGGCAGAAAAACAAATCCTTGGTATGAGAATAACATTAGAACATAGAAAGAGAGGAAGCTGGTATTATCTCAAGAAGAGTACATAAAGAAGGTCTTTGATAAGTTTAGTATGCAGGATGCACAACTGGTTGCTACTCCTTTGGCAGGTCACTTTAAATTATCAAATGAGTAGAGTCCCAAGAATGAGGAGGATAGATTCCAGATGTCCAGGGTACCATACTCGTCAGTAGTTGGAAAGTTGATGTATGATATGGTATGCACTATGCCTGACATTTCCCATACAGTGGGAGTAATGAGCATGTTTATGAGTGATCTAGGTAGAGAGCACTGATAGGAAGTGAAGTGGATCCTTCAGTATTTAAAAGGGACCATAGGAGAAGTTTTCCTTTTTTCCTATATGCGCATTCTTGTACACTACAGTCATGTTCCTATCCACGATGCAGCCCTGGTAGGATATTTGCCATAGCAGGAGGACCTTGACAGCGTTATGCGTCCCTGCGCATTGCCCATACTAATCCTTAGTATGGATTTCTTCTGTTACCAATAGGTTGTGGCTTTGTCAACCACACTAGGTATGAGCATGTTCCTTCCTCTGACAACACTTAGTCAAAGAAATGATCTGGTTACAATAGTTTCTTAAAGATTTGGGTGATACACAATGAAGTAAGGCAGACTACACAGTGATAGTAAGAGTGCTATCCATTTGCGTGATTGATCTCCTACTTTCCTCTATACCGGCTGCAAGCACAGTTCAGCTGATAAACTCCTTATCATAAGGGTACTGTTATCCAAAATGTGTCCCTGCTCATTTTTGTGGCTAACTCCTTGTGTTCTTACCTCTCTTGTGCCTCAGTATCCATTTTTTATTTTTAGGCACTCAAATCTTTCTAAAAATAGCACCATTGGATAGAGCTCTCTCTTAAGCTTTCCAGAAAGGTAAAGTTTTCCTCCTAACTCCTCATATTTTTCAAGTTATGGCTCGGCGGAGTTTTTGTGGGAAATTTTCCCTTAGGAGGCCCGCAGACCAATCAGGAATGCCACCACGTGGCACCTGGAGTGGCGGAGCGCGGGGAAAATTTGAATTTTTTTTCCAAAAGACCAAACAGGTAAAAATTCAAACTTTTTGCCTCGCTGATCCGATTTTGGCCTGTTTTTGCCCTAAATTTTCAAATCGCCATATCTTTTGATCCAGAGCTCGGATTTTCGCGTTCTTTATATCAATGGAAAGCTGGAGAAATTATCTACATGATTCCGGGATAAATTTTTAATTTTGGTTTAGTCTGGAGATATAAAATCAAGAAACACCTCTGGCACTTGGTAATGGCCAGAAATGACGTTTCAACAACCAGTTTTAATGCAAAATGGGTCGCATTCTTCTTTAACATGGCCAAAAATGTTAGGGCATGGGTCTGTAAGGATGCCCATGCTATTTTAATGCATCTTCATTCAATGGGGAATGGCTTCCACATTTTTTACACGTTTTCTCTCTCCTAGGCTTGACCCATGCATTGTAAAAGCTAGATTTGGCTCATTTTTTGAGGTGAAAACATTTTTTTGGATAGCAAGTTTCTTCTTTCACCTTCAACAAGTGATTTTTGCAAGTATCAGACCTTCTTCATGATTGTAACAGGTTTCTGCCTCTTTGATGTTGCAAATGCTAAGGATTTTGACAGTGAAAAATAACAGTGCAGACTCTGCGATCAATTTTCAGTCCTTTGTTTGTATTTTCTTGCTTCATTTTAGACCTCTAATTGCATATCATCAGCCTGTGTATGATGTTTCATGTTGCATTTTATGAAATTGTGTCAATTTGCATGAACAAGAAGTGTTCACCACTCCTTTTGTGTATCACCTATTAGTTTAGTTTCAATTTTTTCACTTTCTATCTCTGTCTCCTTGGAATTTAGAGTAGGATTAGGATTCAAACCTATGACAATTGTGTAAATAACAGATCTGATCAGAGGAGTTTGAGGAACCAACCTCTAATCTAGAGATTCCTCTCTCATTTTACAAGTCCCACACTTGGAGAGAGGTTTAAATGTTGTGTAATCACACTGGATGCCTAAAACATCAACTTAGAAACCTGATTTGCATCCAGGGGTGCTGCTGATTTGCAACAACAGTTTTGGCACGCCCGGTGGGACCTTAGAGGTCTCATTTTCATTGCAGCAAAGTTGATGTGCATCTGCTGTAATTTTCTTTCTTAAAAGAGCTATAAATTGCACATCTGGCGACTCCAAGGGGAAGAATCAGCTGGTTTTGGCAGTGCAGACCTAAAAACTCATGAGAATAATCAACACAAGGTCAAGAGCTGGAGAGGAAGAGGTGTTGTTTGAATATCTGCAGTTATCTCCAAGAATAAGGCAAAGTGGGAGGAGAATACAAAGGTCTCCATCTCCACCAAACAGAACTCTCTCAACTCCTCCACCTGGTAGGCCTTTCATTCAGTCAACAAGAGTTCTAAGACCAATTAGAATGGCACACAAAACAACCCCTATGTCAATTTCACTGGCAGCAGCCCACTTGCTCTCAATGCACAAAATCCAATCCCAGTTGCAGCATTGAAGAACATTCCATACTTCACTGGAGAAAATCAGACCTCACCTGGTGATCATGTTAAGGATATTGCTAACATTTGTGCAATCCATGAGATCAATGAGATGCAAGTTGCTGTCAAATTGCTAGCATCTTCACTCAAAGGGAAAGCTTTGCAATGATTCAGGAGTCTTGCCTCAGGTTCTATTCAAAATTGGAATCAACAATGTATAGCCCTCCATGAGCAGTTTGGGGAAAAGGGAGACAACTTGTCCCTTTTGGAGCAGGTGACAACTATCAAAAGAGCTCCCAATGAGTAGCTAACTGATTTTAATTTCAGATTTCAAAGGACTTGGGAGAGAATTCCAGTGGCAGTCAAGCCAACAACAGAAGGTGCTTTTCTTTACTATCTCAAAGCTCTAAATTCTGATATTTCTATGTTGATTCAGTCCATGGGAGGCATAACTATCCCTATGGCTTATATCATTGCCATTAAAGCTGAAAATTGTTGATCCAAGACTGGCAAACTAGCCCCTAGACCTCCCATGCCATTGTTTCCAAGTTTAGAGAGCCCAAACACTAATCAAGCACCTAATTTGGCTCCTTCTCCCACTCCTAGAAATCAGAGTTCAAATGAAGCTTCTACTTCATCTCCAAGTTCCCCAAATGAGCTTTAAGAAGTCATGAAGCAATTGCAAAATTTAGGTAATGAGCTGGTTACTCTCAAAAGGCAACAAGACCAAAGTTTTAGACCTTCCTTCCAGCCTCAAGCTCATCCTAACAGGCAGCCATATCAACCTCATAGACCACCCAATCTAGCTGTAAATCTAAATCAAGCAAGGCCTCCTGCCAACAGACCATTTCAGCCCTATAATCCAAATGCTATATCTGCCTCTAAGGCATTGGTTCCAACACAAAACAACGTTTCTCAGGAGTATGATTGGTGTTTTCCATGCAATGAACCTCACAACCAATCTATGTGCTTCAACGGTGCCTTGAATCAAGCATTAATGGTGACAACTACTGGTGTGGAGGGTGAGGGCAGTCAAGGAAACAACCAACAATAAGAAACATTCCAGCAGTAATCAGCTCCAAATGACACCACACTTGTGAACTGGCAGGCAGAGGGTTTTTGTGGCATAAATCAAACAGTCTCTCAAGGTGTTGCAGCCAACACAAGGTCAAAAAGAAGGAATTTGGGTGAAGAACAGCCATTAGCTCCAACCAATCCACAAACTTTTATGGATCCACAAATGGTTGGCAAACAAAATCCAGTTGTAAATGCACAAGGGAAGCCAAGAACAGCTCCTAAACCAACTCAAATATAAGTTGTTGCTGCCCACATGCGAGGGATGAATATGCAAACCAAGGGATAGAAAAGAGATCCTTCATCACCATTTAGTATCATTTATCAGATGAAGAAGACAAATGTAAATATATCAATGTGGGAATCCCTATCTATCCCAGGCTAGAGAGATTTTCTACAAGCTGCCATGAAGGACTGGCCAACTTTGAATCAGCAAGTCCAAATGCAAGAGAAGGTGCTCACAAATGCTTCCCAGCCTGAAGGGAATCATGGAGGATAGCAAGGTAAAATTTTGAAGCCCCCTCCTTTTTATGTCTCATTAATCATTGGAAACCAATTGGTGCACAATTGCATGATTGATTCCGGGGCAAGTAGCTCAGTGATGCCCAAGAAAATAGCTGATCAGATAGGACTTCAATATGAAACCATATCCAAAGGGGTAGTGCAGTTGGATGGGACAACAGTAACAATAGTTGGGGTGATTAGAAACTTGAGTCTTACCTTGCATGCATGTCCAAATGTTGTTGTTTTACAAGATGTATCAGTTATAGACCTTCCACCACTCTTTACCCTATGTTTGTCAAGAGATTTCACAGCCAAGATTGGAGGATATTTGTCTGTTGATTGGTCACACATGCTATTCAGAATGAGGTATGGAACCAAAGCTATAATCAGGTCGGAACCTATTGCAAACTTCCACATTGAGCCCTACACTCCAAATCAGATCAATGCCAATTGTTCTGCATTTGATCAAGAAGATCACCCAAGCACTGATAACGCTGACACCAAGGTTGGAAGCATCCCAGATCTAACTCTTGATGAATGGGCAAACAAGGTGCATGCTTTTTATCCTTATCAAGAAGTAGAAGAATCTAAGCTAGGGGTCTATTACATACATCAAGAAGATCAGCCCATTCCTAGCATCACCAAGCCAAACCACAAGGATGACAATGAGGTATGGAAGCTGTTTTTTGATGGATCAAGGAGTAGACAAGGTGCAGGAGGTGGAGCTATGCTTATTTCACCTCAAGGAGTAAAGTACTATTCAGCTTTTAGATTTCAGTTTGCATGCTCCAATAACACTGCTGAATATGAAGCCTTGGTGCAAGGGATGTATTGGGCAATAAAGAGAGGAATAAAGAACTTGCAAGTCTTTCGTGATAGTGAATTTATTGTAAACCAAGTTAATGGGAAGCATGCTGTCAAGAATAATCTGCTCAAGTGCTACAAGAACAGGGTGTGGGACCTCATTGAATATTTTGAGGGCTTTAGCATAAAATCCATTCCTAGAAAAGAAAACCAAGCTGCTGACAGGCTTGCAGCAGTTGGGGCAGCCTTTGATATTATGGAAAGCATTCAAAAGGACAAGGTACAGCCAAACATCCATGTGATTGTGAGGCCTTTAGTGCCGGATAACAATGTAAGTTGGTAAGTGTTTGAGAATGACCAGCAAATCATCCATTTCTTACAAGAGGAAGCTGAGTTCTCAGCTAAAAATTAGGAAAAATTGGAACAACAGTATGGTGACCAAGTGGTACAGCTGAGAACTAACAAGCTGCCTAAGGGACTTATCACTTTAGAGTCCATTTTCAATCCCAATGATCAGTTTAGGAAAGAGAAAGCAAACATTTAGGTCAAGAGAAAAGATTCAGTATCCATCTTGGTGGAAGAGAACAAACCATTGCAAATTGGAAAGATGACAACTGAACAAGAAAGGTATGAGTTCATACAGCTGTGTCAAGAGTTCCCTGATGTGTTTTCTTGGAGCTACAAATATTTGAAAGGTTTCAATCCCAAGTTAGCTCAACACACCATTGAGTTGGATCCAAATACTAAGCCCATCAGGCAAAAACAAAGGCCAGTCAATCCACACATGGAACCTCTCATGAGGAAGGAATTGAACAGGTTGATTAAGTCAAGAATCATATTCCCAATCAAGCATTCTAGTTGGGTTGCCAACTTAGTTCCAGTCAGAAAGAAGAGTGGAGAGATCAGATTGTGTGTTGATTTCAGAGATTTGAATAGAGCATCTCTCAAGGACCATTACCCACTTCCTTCTATGGAGCAGATTTTACAAGTTGTTGCTGGCTCCAAAAGGTTTTCATTGCTTGATGGCTACTCAGGGTACACTCAGATTATGGTGAAGGAAGAAGATCAGTTCAAGACAACCTTCATAACCAAATGGGGAACTTATGCATACAGGAAAATTCCATTTGGGTTGTCCAATGCTGGAGCTACCTTCCAAAGAGAAATGGACATGGTGTTCAAAGGTTTGATTAACAACGTGGTGCTGATATACCTTGATGATATCACTTTTTTTTCAAAGAATGTAGCAGACCACCTCTCTCATTTGAGACAAGTCTTCCAAAGGTGCAGGAGATTTGGAGTGTCTTTGAATCCTAAGAAGTGTATCTTCCTAGCACATGAAGGAAATCTCCTTGGCCATATTGTCTCCAAAGAAGGATTAGCAATTGATCCAGAGAGAGTTGAAGCCATCAGAGAACTACCATTGCCAAGCCACAAGAAGACACTTCAGAGTTTCTTGGGGAGAATAAATTTTGTTCGGAGGTTTGTCCCAGATTTTGTAGCCCTTGTCAAACCTATCACCAAGATGTTGAAGAAAAGCATGGATTTCAAATGGAAAACAGAAGGCAAGGAGAGTTTTGAAGCATTCAAAGAAGCCATCTCTCAAGCACCAACTCTCATCAACCCAGACTTCTCTAAGGATTTCATCCTCTATGCATTTGGGGGTAATGATACCATTTTTGCCATTTTGGTAGAGCAGAACAAGGACGATGATGAGTAGCCAATTACTTTCTTCAGCCAAAGCCTAGATGACTATGAGGTGAGATATTCTTTTATTGAGAAGCATGTACTTGCAGTAATCAGAAGCTTGAAGAAATTCAAGCATCTAGTCTCAAACAACAAGGTTCATTTGTTGGTCTCTCATGTGGGAGTAAAGGAATTCCTACTCAACAAGGATTTGAATGAGAAAAGGGCAGGTTGGATCACTCGTGTCAGGGAGTATGACATTGAGATCAAGGTCACCAAGATGGTAAGAGGAAAAGGATTGTGTGAGCAGCTGATTCTGGGAAAGAAAAAAGGAGTATGCAATAAAGAAGAGGCTGTTTTGATAGTTCAAGACAACCATGTGCAAGGTAGCACTCAAGAAGAGGATAATGTTGTCCCCACTCCTTGCTGGACCCAAGGTATAATGCACTTCCTAAGCATAGGCCTATGCCCTCCAGAGATGAACAAAACCCAAAGAAGACACTTTAGATTGCAGGCTGTCCCATATGCCATAGTATATGGTGTTTTGTTCAAGAAAGATGTGAATGGAGTGCTGCTGAGATGCATTAGCACAAATCAGATTCATAGGGTGTTGGAAGAGTTCCATCGTGGACTAGCTGGTGGTCATTTTGCACCAAGAGTGACAGCTCTAAAAATCATGAAGGCTGGTTATTATTGGCCCAATATTTTCAGTGATTGCTTTGCGTGGATCAAAAGGTGCAAGAATTGTGCATTCTTCACAGGTAAAGAGAGGCTTGCTGCCCTTCCATTGCATCCAATTTCAGTTGACCAGCCATTCATGCAATGGGGTTTGGACTTCATTGGAGTCATTAATCCCAATTCAAGCCAAGGGCATAAGTGGATTTTGACAGCCACAGACTACTTCACCAAGTGGACTGAAGAAGTAGCACTCAAGGAAGAAAATGAGTCTAGCATCTTAGACTTCTATGAGGGGATAGTAACTAGATTTGGCATACCTGCTACAATAATATCAGATAATGCATTAGCATTCATTAGATCCAAGGTGACTGAGTGGGTTGTCAAGAACGGGATCTACCTAAGTACTTCATCAAACTACTACCCTCAGGATAATGGCTAGGCTGAATCTACAAACAAGAACTTCTTTAGGATCATTAGGACTCTTGATGAGAATCAGAGGTCTTGGCATACCAAACTGAAATCAGCCTTATGGGCTGATAGGATAACTCCCAAGAGATCCACAGGTAACTCTCCATTCAGTCTTGTTTATGGAAGAGAGGAAATCTTGCCCATGTCACTTGAGTTGCCAACATTGGAACTCATGAAGCAGTTAGAGTTCCTAGAGTTTGGGCCCATGGAGGTGAGATATGCAGAGTTGATGGAGCTCCAAGAGATCAGAGATCAGGCATCCCAAGCAATGGAGAAGGATCAAGCTTTGATCAAGAAGACCTTTGATAGGAAGGCCAAGAGTAGATATTTCCAAGTTGGAGATCTAGTGTTAAAATGGGATGCAGATAGAGCAAAACCAGGAAGGCATTCAAAATTTGATGCCATTTGGAGTGGTCCATACATGGTCAGAAAGTGTAAGGACAACAATGCCTTCCAATTGTCTTCATTGGATGGTGAAGAACAGCAGATTCCAATCAATGGAATCTATCTAAAGAATTGCTACTAAAGGGAAATTATACACCTTGTAAATATTAGCTTAGGTTTTCATTCCTCCAAGTGCTTGTGCACATTGCTTTGTTGTAGGTTTTTTTGTTTTCCCTAAGTACTTTGGCACAGGCTTGCTGTCCCTGGAGATGTTTTGCAGTCCTTGCTTCCATCAGGTGATATTCCATCTTCCTCCTTGCAACATTCTAAGTCAGTTGGGGTTCCGAATAGAAATTTTTATGACTCCATGCCCAATGGGCTGCTTCAGGAAACTGGTATCTTCATCTAGCAGGCAGATGACCCCTCTGAGTCGCCAAAATTGTTATCCAAAATGTGCCCCTGCTCATTTTTATGGCTAAATCCTTGTGTTCTTACCTCTCTTGTGCCTCACTCTCCATTTTTGATTTTTTGGCACTCAAATCTTTCTAAAAATGGCACCATTGGATAGAGCTCTCTCTCATCTTTCCAGAAAGGTAAAGTTTTCCTCCTAACTCCTCATATTTTTCAAGTTATGGCTCGGCGGAGTTTTTGTGGGAAATTTTCCCTTAGGAGGCCCATGACCAATCAGAATGTGCCATGTGGCACCTGGAGTGGCGGAGCGTGGGGAAAATTTGAAATTTTTTCCAAAAAACCAAACGGGTAAAAATTCAAACTTTTTGCCCTCCGATCCGATTTTGGCCTGTTTTTGCCCTAAATTTTCAAATCACCATATCTTTTGATCCAGAGCTCAGATTTTCACGTTCTTTATATCAATGGAAAGCTGGTGAAATTATATACATGATGCCAGGGTCAATTTTTCATTTTGGTTCAGTTTGGATATAGAAAATCAAGAAATGTCTCTGGCACGTGGTAATGGCCAGAAATGACGTTTCAACAACCATTTTTAATGCAAAATGGGTCGCATTCTTCTTCAGCATGGCCAAAAATGTCAGGGAATGGGTCTGTAAGGAAGCCCATGCTATTTTAATGCATATTTATTCAATGGGGAATGGCTCCCATGTTTTTTACATGTTTTCTCTCTCCTGGGCTTAACCCTGATAGTTTCTAATCTTTAATCGTTGCACTTGTTGATATTAGCCATCAATCTCTTGAACCATAGTGACCTGGTGGTTAAGTTGTGAGTTGGATTTTAATGTTCAATGAAAAAAGAGCCTCAATATCTATACTTTTGAATATATTTCATCAATTTTAACCGTGGTTATCTTTGGTTAACTTCAATCGAGATAAAAAACAAAAAATTTGAAAAACCTAATCATTTTTATTATTTGCATTTCACTCTGAAAGAGTCAGTGAAGCCCCTGTCAAATTTTTGCTCGGCCGCCATTGATGAGTTCTCAAGCTTTGTTTTGTTTTTTTTAGAGGTTTTCTGATCATCTTGACCTCTACATGGTCTGTGAATCCTCCAAATGTTTTTCTCTTAGTTTCTTTGATGGTTATATTCTTTGGCTTGAACCCTGAATTGGCCATGGCTTCTGATGTTGGTGGGTCGTCATTTCCACACAACCGCCATATTTGAGGTAACTTCTACTTATTTATAACTACAAATGGGTTTCAATGTTTTGAAGGAAATCTATCCATTTATCCTGATATGGGTTTGAGTTTCTTTCCTAGTTGGAGAAAATCTTGTAATGACTGAGTTGTTTTCTATCTATGACTGTCATGGATCTCCTCCTGGATTTGAACCTAAAGATCTCACTGCTTTCTTAGACATATTTCTTAACCACCGGGTGAATAAGGAGTACTCCACTGTAAAAAAATTTATATGAGAGCTCGATTTTGTTGATTTTCTCAAATCTACATAGTTAAAGCTCTGTATCTTTCTCTAGCTTTTGTGGTTCATATTACACTTGTTATGATGTAAAAGCTATTTTCTCAATTCTGTACCATTCAAAATCTGGGCTCTGCTATGTTTTACCATCATTATTTCCCTTTATACATATACAACGAAGAAGTTGATCTTGTTTGTTCATTTCATTCAACACAAGGATTTGAAATGGTTTCATAAGTTTGAACATTAGCTCTTCCTTTTGAGAACCCAGGTTACCGGATTTACTGTGGCCAACACTATAAAAATTCTTCATTTTCACTATGTGGCATTGTTTTCTTTGCTATTTTACTTCAAAAATCTCATTAATATGTACTCGAAACCCTTCTTGGCTATTCTAGAGTACTTTAATGCTTACTTTGTCATTCTCTTAAACTGATTATGAGTTTTTCACATGAATCCTATTGCTAGCATGAAAATTTGATCATTTATATATTAATGAGCACTTCTATTCCCTAAATATAGGTGATGATATCACTTCCTAGCTGTATTTCTAGAAATCTGTATTTGCTTAAACTTGATAGTTGAATATAATTTGTGTGCACATTTCTGAAAGGATACTTGACATCATGATTTTGTGATCTTCTGTACCTCACTGGTTGTATCTTTGCAAGATGAATCTTTACTTTCCTTCTGGTTACCCTGTACTTGGATTGCATACATCATTTCTATTGCTGCAACACGATTTTTAGTTCTTTATGCATTCAAATTGTACCTTGAGCTTATAGTTATGCATTGTTTGATTCATCTGTACTTTCTTCTGTGTTATACATGTTTCTGAAATACTGCATAATAATGGATATGAGGTTGACTATGAATCCATCCTTCTCTCAATTTTTAATTTCTTGATAAACTATGATATTTAGAAAATTTCTGTACCTATTGAACTTGTAATCTTCACTTCATGAAATGCATTCCTTGTTTTATTTAATTCTTAAATAAGGCCTTTAAAGAATTCTTCATAACTATCTACTCATGTTTTGTGTACTTTTTCTTCATGACTTATCTAGTTTTCCTTTAATTTAAGAAACTATAACTTCATGGATTCTATGTATCTTATTCTATTAAAGTGTTGCAATTTTTACTATACCTGTAATGGAGAAAAATTTATCTTCTAAAACCTTGAGGCTTTTCTATCCCATTCATTCATGAATATTTAATTGTAGTCTATTTTGATGTATCATCAATCTTGTACCCTGAGTAGATAACCCGATCTCTTTAAGGAAATTTGTAACTCTGTATCAATAACAACAGTCTAAATTATCTGTCTATGCAATTTTTTTGTTCCTTGATTAGAAACCTTTTAGAATTATCCTTGGTTACTCTGTGAAAACAATTTGTTGCTCTATTACTATATTATGTCTATCCTTTCAAGATGATTTGTGCTTGATATTTGATACTTACTTTCTCAAAATTGTGTCAATTACATCATTGATTACATTTTTTTTTAGATCTATACTTACAACTTATCTGAAACTTCAAATACGCGTGTATTGAAACTTGATATATAACTTGAAGCAATTGCTTAGGTTGAATTCTGGAATGTTTGTAGCTTGAAATAATCACTATAAAACTCGTATCTTGAATATTTCTTTAATTACATGGCTATTACGACTTTATATTCAGAAAATTGACTCTACTTTTCTTGTTATAGTTGTTCTCATTGGTATTGTATCATTTATGTATCTGTTCTGATGCAATCTAAAAGTGTACACTTGAATTTTGATCTGGCACTATAATAATTCATTTAGATGTTTCATGGATCATTGTTAGACCTAAAATATCATAACTGTTATCTTATTCCTGCCATGCATTATCTACTTTTTGCATTACTATTTTATTTACATTCAACATCTAATTCATGTATTATTTGAAAATAACATGATGCAAATATGTAAAATGTCCATTTTACATGGTGAAGCCCTATCAAAATTTCCTCAGATTTCCTTTTCCATTCTATTTCAGCTGTAATCTTATCTTTCCAATTAACTTCAACTATTACTTTTAACTAAAATGAATGTAATTTTCTATTTCAAGTTACTTCTATTTCAAGTTACTTTCTTTCTTCTTTCCTATATCTGCACATTTATACAAACTAATTAACAAATATCAGGATTTTTGGCCTCTCTTTCATTCCATAGTTCTATATTTCTTCTTTCTGAGTGCATAATTCATGTATGTTGCTACAGAATAGTGCTTTTATCAGTTGTGCCTTTGATCCTTATGTAATTTATACCTCCTATTTTTAAGAGATCCACCTGCACAAATTTGGATAGTATAGGAATATGGATCAACCTGAGCTAAAAAAATGAAAGTTTTTCCTTTCTGTTTTCAGGTACAGTGCCTTATGCTAAGTAATAAAGATGAAGATGGAACAAAGTTGGAGCTGGGAAAGCATCAACTCAAAAAACAAAACCCAATGAAATGATGGGTTATTTCATACTCATTTACTTTCTCTTTCATGCATATGTACCTTTTACTTCAGTAGTTGTAATTTACTCTTCAGTTACATCCCACAACTTCTGGGGGAACATTTGAAATTCTTTATGAATAAAACATTGAATTTTGAAACTAAGTTGTGTATTTATCTCTACTTTTCAGTTCTTGTACATGGATTTTATAATGATTTAAACAACTCAATAACATAATTGAATGTATTAATCATAAAGGAAAGAAATTTTAAAATACTTGTAACTTTAACAATGAAACCTTGAATGTTGCAATTTGCAATTATGATTATTGTTCTAGAAGCTAACACTAATATATTCTATAGTTTCATGTCTTCATTAAGACAACATATCTGTGCTTCAGGTCTTTTTTTTCTCTACTGAAGATAATTATGAAATTGCAGACTATGTGATCTGTTACGTTTTGCAATAGCACACATAGCTACAAATATCATGTATTCATTAATTAATCCAACGTGAGAAATATTGAACTAAAAGAAACTCCCTTTGCTTAGGTTCACTTCTCTGATGCCATCCATCGTAATGAAGTTTTGAGTTGCCCATTTTTGTAAAAGTGCAAAAATTGTCAACATTTTTGGTGATCTGTCATCACCAATCCGACACTATGATAATTCTTCACCGGGAACTCCTCGTGCTATGATTATTTACTAATGCACAACTTTTAGTTTGGTGGATGGAATCTAGAAACACAACAACCATAACACAAGAATACCATAGACTATGATAAGAAGGAATGACGATAAATCTGAAATACAAGTGTAAATTATAATATCAACATAAAATTGTTACAATCTCACCCATGAGGTACTTCAAGTGTTACTGACTTCACTTGCCTTCCAACAATAAATATGAGAGAAACTTCACAATTACACCTCTTAATGGCTTCCTTTACACACTTACTCATACAATATTTCTCACTACTTCCTTGTATATGCTAAATGAGGGGGGGTGGCCTCTTTATTTATAGGAATTTAGGCTTATGCATCTTATCTCTAAGATAGGATAGGAAATCTCTTCCGGACAATCATATTTCATGCCTAAACTATTGCCTTTACATGTAGGCTTATCTTCTAAGATAAGATAAACCTTATCATCTCACATGTGTTCCACCTTTTTAGACTTTTCCACAAATAAAATACACAAAAATTTTATGACATCACTCTTTGTCCTTATTACAAATATAATATTTCTAATTCCTAATCATGTAGACCCTACTTCTCTACTTATCCCAACTTTGACATTTTAACATTACCAGACCACTTACAACAAATATTTACTTTTTACAACATTCCTATTGTACTTTGACTGTTACCGTACTCTACATTATTGGCTGGGCACCGTACTGACGGCGCCGTTATCTTCCATTGGATGCTACTAATAATTACACTTAACAACATCCTATTCCTAATACATACATTAATGAAATAGAAATTACGTAGGAAAATTTTAGTGTCGACATCTTCCCCCTTCCTAGCTTCTACTCCGTCCTTGGAGTAGACTATTCTGGTGCTTGGAAAATCTTCAACTTGTCGTGGTTGACCCATTTCGTAATGGGAGTGCCATCTAATTCCTCCAGTCGGTACGTACCATTTTCATTCACAGCTGCTATTTTGTAGGGCCCCATCTATTTTGGAAGAAATTTTCTCTGTCTTCTTTTTTAATATCTGGAATCATACACTAGAACCAAGTCATTCACATGAAATGGAGACCAACGGATATTTTGATCAAAGTATTCCTTCTGCTTCATTTTCTTCTTATAGCTTGTATCATTTGCTATTTCCCTCATTTCCTCTAGCAAATGAAGATGTACCAACCTTTCTTTTACTGAATCACTTTCATCCATCCTTTCATTTTTCATAACTCTCATAGTGGGAATATCAAACTCAATAGGAAGAACTGGATCAATGCCATAGGCCAACTGAAATGGGGAGTATCATGTTGCTGACTTTGATGTTTCCCTATATTCCCACAATGCTGCATGAATTCTTTTATCCCACTTATGTACCTGCAAGGGTGCATATTTTGCTAGAATTTGACACAACACAAAATTTGTTCGTTCCACTTGTCCATTTGTGCTTGGCTTGTATGTTGTTTCCTTCCTATGCTTAATAGAAAATTTATCATCTAGGGCTTCTACTACCTCATTAATGAAGTGGCTCCCTTGATCTATTACAATTTCTAATGGGCAACCAAATCTGGTGACAATGCGTTCATATATGAACCTTGCCACTTCATCCATGGAAGCTATTTTCAATGGCCTAGCTTCAACCCACTTGGTTAAATAATCTGCGGAAACTACAATATAATTATTTTGGCGTGGGGTAGTTGGAAGTGGACCTACAATATCTATTCCCCACTTTTCAAAGGGACCAAGTGGAAGAATAGGGCATAACGGAGCTGATGAAGTCTTACGGTTACCATGTGTTTGACAAATATCACATGTCTTACAATAATTATAACAATCTCTAAAAAGAGTGGGCCAGTGATAACCTGCATCCAAGATCCTTCTTGCCGTAAGTTTTCCAGAGAAGTGCCCTCCACATATACCATTGTGGAGTTATTCTATCAGCTCCTTCCCTTGATCACATCCAACTGCCCTCTTGTACTGTCCATCAGGTCCTATTCAAAATAATACTCCATGCAGAATAGAATATGGACGACTGGATTGAGTAATCTTCCTCTTAGTCTTTACATTGGCACCATCAGGAAAATTGAATTCATTCAGATAATTCCAAATATCTATGTATTCACTAGGGATTGTGTCAAGGGATAACAATGTTGCATCTGGGAAATCATCATCATCACAAGATGAACCTAAACCATCATAGGCTCGAGAGAGTGCATCTACATTGACATGCTTCTTTCCTTCCCTATCTATAATATAAAATTCAAATTCTTGTAGCAAAATTATCCATCTTGCTATCCTCCCTGATGGGTTAGGCTTATTGACAATATATTTTAGAGCCTGATGATCTATCACAACTATAAATTTCTGCCCTAGCAAGTAATTTCTAAACTTCTTTACAGCAAAAATGATAGCTAGAGCCTCTTTTTCAGTTACAGTATAATTTACCTCAGCACTGCTCATTTGTGTGCTCCTAAAGTAAACCGGATGATCATTCTCATTTTAATCCTTTTGGCTCAGAGTACTTCCTAGTGCTGCATCTGAGGCATCATTATACATAATGAATGGCTTGCTCCAATATGGATTATTTAAAATAGGTGAAGACACCAGGGCTTCCTTCAGTTGTTCAAAAGCTTCATGTGCCTTATTTCCTGGTTCATAAGTAATATCCTTCTTCAAGAATTGGGTTAGTGGCTGTGCAATCTTTGAGAAATTCTTGATGAACCTTCTATAGTAACCCACATGGCCTAAAAATGATCTCAATTTACTTCTATTCATAGGAAATGGTAACTCTTTGATTTTTGAAACTTTATCAGGATCAGTACCAATACCATCTCTGGATACAACATGCCCTAATAAAACGCCTTTAGAACATCCAAAGACACACTTTGTAGGGTTTAGTGAGGCTTGTGCTTCATCTAACTTTTGAAATGTTGTCTCCATCTGGTGCAGGTGGTCCATCTTGCTCCCATAGATGAAAAAATCATCCAAAAATACTCTGATGAAGTTCCCAATGTAGGGTTCAAACACCCTATTCATCAAGTGTTGGAACATTTTCGGAGCATTACACAACCCAAAAGGCATAACTCTATAAACAAACGTTCCCCAAGGAGTGGTGAATGTGGTCTTTAGCTGATCTTTCTCCGCTATACGAACTTGGTTGTATCCACTATATCCATCAGCAAAACTATAGTACTCTTGGCCTGGTACTTCATCTAAGATCTGATCTGAGAATGGAAGAGGGTAATGATCCTTCTTTGTTGCCTTATTGAGCTTCCTGTAATCAACACAAATGCGTAGCTTCCCATTATTTTTTATTGAGATCACAATGGGAGAAACCCATTCTGAATTCTGCACAGGAAATATGAATCCTGCATCAAGCAACTTATCTATTTCTTCTTTTACAGTCTTGGAAAAATTAGGATTCATTCTATATGGCATTTGCTTTATGGGCTTAACACCATCTACCAGCTCAATAGAATGTTCTACCCAAATTATTTGATGGAGTTCCTTGTAATCAAAAGTGAATATGCGTATGTACCTTTGAAAGAGCTGGAGGTAGGATTCCTTCTCACTCTCCATCACAGCATCACCAATCTTTATTTGCTGGAGATGATCATCAATTTCTTCTTTAGATAATTTTATGGGGTCATGAGTTGGTGTGACTGGAAGGATATCCATGACCGAAACATCAACCTCACTTTCTTCATCTTCTATGTCCACTTCACTGGTACTAAAGTAATCAGAGGATGTCCAATCATCAGTTTCATCACTTGAATCGACAGGTTCTGCCTTATGATGCCGAGGGATCATGTTTATTTTCACCCTCTCTCTACCATGTCCAAGTGTCATGAAGCCTTCATTCCAGTAGTTTCTTGCATGAACTCTCCTTAGCCATGGTCTTCCCAACAACATTGTGTATGCAACAGTACCATTTTTTCATCACCTAAAAAGTCTACCACACATACAACACCCATAACAGATATTGCCACATTTGAAACTACACCTTCTGGTTTAGTTTTTCCTTTATTTAATGACCTTAACATAAGTGTTGAGGGGCGATCAATTTTTAAACCCAACATATTCATTACAGACTCGGTCATTACATTAACTGCAGCACCTCCATCAACTAAGACATCATGAATTGAAATACCATTACATAGTACCTCAGCTTGTGGAGCATAGGGATCTGCCTCTGCCTCCAAAACAGGGACCTCAACCTCCTTCCTTCATCGAGCATTGAGTCCACTTCGCATCTCCCACCTCTTCTCAGAAGACATAGCCAAAATTTGACCATATGTAATATTTTCATGCCTTTTGGATAGATCGTCTAAGATGGAGTATGGTCCTTGTCCCTGTGAAATCAGAAAATCCTACACACCCAACTTTCTTCTCCTATGTTTCTTACTAGTTTCTCCTTTCATCTTCTTATGATCATTTCCATCTTGGTTATCTTTTTCTTTCTTTCTTTTTGTTACAAACACATATACTTCATTATTTATGCTCTTATCTACTACATCAAAAGAATTCACAGGTGCTTTTCCTTTATCATTATCTCTTGTACCAGATGTAGAAGCTCTATCTGGAAAATTATAATTATAATGACCCTTTTTATAACAACCATAACATACAACTTCATAAATATTTCTTTTTGGACCTCTATCTCCTCCCTGAGAACTAAATTCTTTTCCTTGGAGAAGATTAATAGTTAAATGACCCATCTTCTTGAGCATATATTCATACTCAGTAGATGTACTAGGAGAAAGATTTGTGCTCACCGAGATTGGTTGTGGATTCTGGACCAAAGGTGCTGGTGTAGGCTCTACTTTAGCAACAATTTCTTTGGGCTCCTCTTCCATGTTTTCTTCTTGCCTTCTTGCAATCTCCTTTGCTTGTTCAATGGTAGCTGGGCCGTCATACTTCACTCGTAGTTTGATCTCTGGCTTCATCCCAAGAATTAAGTGATTACATAGGAGATTATCCATGCCATTCATCAACCCATACGCTAATCCTTCCTTCTGGATCTGGGCATCAAGCTTCCTCCTTAGCTCTAGAACACGAGCATGATAATCTCTTATCTTCTTCTTCTCTCCTTGGGCTAGCTTTGTGATCTCGATCACGAGATCTGCATATTTTTGTTGTTCACCAAATTATTCAAGAAAACTTTCAGTTAATAAATCCCATGAGTTTTTTACATTTTCACCTAGTGTTTCAAACCACCTAAGTGCTGAACCATCCAAAAAGGTAGGAAAAAATTCAATCCATTGTTCCCTTCTTATAAGGCCATTACAAATACACGATCGTTTAAACTCTTGAATGAAAGAGGAAGCATCTTCATTAGATTGGGCTGAAAAAACAGGAATCTTCCCCATTTTCAAAAGTAACCATCTTGAAATACCAACCCACAAGTACAATCAACAAGACTTATGTGCACAAATAATTGGAATCACTATAATAGAAAATGACTCTACACTTTTCTACAGTAAAATAGAAATGACCATGGTAAACTATGGTAAAACTTGACTTACTTCTGTAAAAACTGACTTTACTATGGTAAACACTATTCACGGTAAAAAATGAAGTTACTGTGGTAAATACTATTGATGGTAAAAATTACTTTACCATGGTAAATCCTATGCACAGTAAAAACAAGGTTACCCTCCAAATGATTTTTTGACTAGGTGGGAATATCTCTCCAGAAAATCCACCAACGAGGAATGGTCCCGACAACGGAATCAAAATGTCATCACTAATCTGACACTATGATAATTCTTCACCGAGAATTCCTCGTGCTATGATTATTTACTAATGCACAACTTTTAGTTTGGTGGATGGAATCTGGAAACAAAAAAACAACCATAACACAAGAATACCTTAGACTATGATAAGAAGGGATGACTATAAATCTGAAATATAAGTGTAAATTATAATATCAACATGAAATTGTTACAATCTCACCCATGAGGTACTTCAAGTGTTACTGACTTCACTATCCTTCCAACAATAACTATGGGAGAAACTTCACAATTACACCTCTTAATGGCTTCTTTAACACACCTTCAAAATGATGGCTTCCTTTACACACTTACTCATACAATATTTCTCACTACTTCCTTCTATATGCTAAATGAGGGGGGTGGCCTCTTTATTTATAGGAATTTAGGCTTATCCATCTTATCTATAAGATAGGATAGGAAATCTCTTCCGGACAATCATATTTCATGCCTAAACTCTTGCTTTACATGTAGGCTTATCTTCTAAGATAAGATAAACCTTATCATCTCACATGGGTTCCACCTTTTTAGACTTTTCCACAAATAAAATACACAAATTTTATGACATCACTCTTTGTCCTTATTACAAATATAATATTTCTAATTCCTAATCATGTAGACCCTACTTCTCTACTTATCCCAACTTGGACATTTTAACATTACCGGACCACTTACAAAAAATATTTACTTTTTACAACATTCCTATTGTACTTTGACTGTTACCGTACTCTACATTATTGGCGGCACCATACTGACGGCACTGTTATCTTCCATCAGACGCTACTACTAATTACACTTAACAACATCCTATTCCTAATACATACATTAATGAAATATAAATTACGGAGGAAAATTTTAGTGTCGACAGATCCTGTAGGGAAATTTGCCTGCTAGCTTGTAGACTTGTTCCTTACTTTTTTCCAGTGGGCATGGAGTCTAAGCATGTAAGAAAAATCTACCTTCCTGAAGGACCAAGCCTTCCAAAATGAACTAAAACTAGAAAGTATCTGGTAAAATAGATCACGTGCATGAATGCACTGTATTGAATTGAAAACATTACAATGTGCAGGAACTACACTTATGGAAAGGGAAATCCTATTCTAAAAGATACTATAGGATTTTCAATAATAGTGTTTGAGAAACATACCATTCATAAGAATGGGAGGTTCCTCTCCATTCTTCCTCGAGAACTGAAATGCATTGTGTTATTTGCAAGTTGAAATCATATAAAGACCACTCCACAGTGTGTCAAACTTCGTGTAATTTCTTGAATTTGCACGGTTAGCATCCCACTTCAACACAATGTCTCCTTCATTGAAGATTTTGAACTTAGCCTTCTTATCAAAAGTCTTATTCACCTGTTTCTAATTCTTTTCCATATTCACATGAGCTTGATCTCTCAGCTCTTGTAATTCTATCAATTCTGCATAACGAATCTGTAATGGTTCATTCTCTAGTAGCTCCATTTGATGCAAAAAATATAGAGTAGGTAACTCAACTGAAATAGGAATTCTTGCTTCTCTTCCATAAACGAGTTTTTAAGATGAATTACCAACTGACCTCTTAGGAGTCACTCTATCAGCCCAAAGAGCTGAATTCAACATTAGATGCTAAGATCTCCGGTTATATTTGAGTGTTCTTCTAATGATCCTTAAAAATTTCTTGTTGGTAATTTCAGCTAACCCATTACCCTA
Source organism: Taxus chinensis (assembly GCA_019776745.2). NCBI lineage: Eukaryota > Viridiplantae > Streptophyta > Pinopsida > Cupressales > Taxaceae > Taxus > Taxus chinensis. The sequence continues at coordinate 627,182,965 of CM034151.1, forward strand.
TGGGTAATAATTAGATGAAGTACTTAAATAGATTTTGTGTTTGAATTCCCAATTTGTTACCTTTGCACCAATGAACGCTAAGGATTTATCTGAAATGGTAGTTGTTGGAACACCAAATCTGCAAACTATACCTTCATAAAAGGATAGTATCGAAGTTTCGTAAGCATATTTCAAAGCTATTACTTCAGTCCATCATGTAAAATAATCTGTAGCATTCAAAATCCACTTGGGTCCTTGTGATGAAGCTGGGTTTATCATGCCAATAAAATCAAGGCCCCACTGCATGAAAGGTTGATCTACTGAAATAGGCTGTAAAGGAAGCGAAGCTAATCATTCTTTTCCAACAAAGAAAGAACACTTATTACACTTCTTGATCCATTCAAAATAGTATTTAAATATGTTGGGCCAATAGTAACCAACTTTAATATTTTTTAAGGTTGTAGTACGTGCTAAAAAGTGACCTCCTACAGGTCCTTCATGGAATTCAGATAATAATTGCTGAATTCTATCATAATCGACACATCGTAGCAATATTCCATTTATATCTCTTTTAAATAGCATGCCATCAATACAGACATACGGTACATCTTGTAACCTGAAGTATATTCATTCGTTATTTTCCATACCTTCTGGATAAGTACCATGTTGAACATAGTTAACTAAATCAGTCATCCATCTTGATTCCTGAACTTCTTGAACAAGTTCAGGTTGTTGATTTTCTCGTTGTACCATGACATCTAATTGTTGATACATAATTTCAGGATGATATTCTGAAACTTCTGATTTTGTATCCTATTTTCTTTCCATATCAGCAATTACATGCTCAAAAAACCCTTTTCCTCGAACTATTTTAGTAACACTAATATCAAAATTGTATTCCATAACCTTCGTTATCCAACCTGCTCTCTTCTCATTCAATTATTTATTTAACAAGAAATCTTTTAAACTTGGATGAGAAACAAGAACATGTATATTATTGTTTGAAAGCATGTACTTAAAATTATTTAGTCCTCTAACTACTGAAAGTACCTATTTTTCAAGAAATATGTACCTTGTTTTGTAGTAGTGCAAACTTTTTCCAAAGAAAGTAATTAGCTGCTTGATATTTTCATCATTAACCTGGGTTAATATGGATGAGATTATTTCATCTCCTGTAAGTGCATAGATCGTAAAATATTTATCAAAATTTGGATTTGTAAGAGTAGGAGCTTGAGAAATGGCTATTTTAATTCTTCAAACCATTCTCTACCTTCTTGGGTCTAAGAGAAATTATTCTCTTTCTTCAACATAACTGTCAATGGTTTAACTAATGTTGTAAAATCTAGAACAAATATTCTAATAAAGTTGATTTTCCCCTGAAAACTTTGTAATGCCTTCTTGCGATGAGGTAATGATAGCTGTGATGTTTCTTTGATTCTGAAAGGGTCAATTGCTAAACCTTATTTAGAAACAATATGACCAAGCAATTTTCCTTGATATACTGAAAAGATATACCTTTTGGGATTCAAAGATATTCCAAACTGTCTGCATAACTTAAAAGTCTTCCTTAAATGTATTAGATGTTCATTTGAATTATTTTAAAATATGGTAACATCATCCAAATAAACCAATATGCATTTATTTAATAAGCTACGAAAATCCATGTCCATTGCATGTTGAAATGTTGCACCGGAATTTGAAAGGCTAAAAGGCATTCTTTTGTAAGCATAAGTACCCCATTTAGTGGTAAAAGTTGTTTTTTTACCTATCTTCTTCTTGAACTAGAATCTGATTGTATCCACTATAACCATCCAGAAGAGATAGTCTATCTGAACCAGAAACTGTTCTCAAAATATGATCCATATTGGGCAGCACAGGGGATTCACTTAGTAAAAGTATGGTATAGCACCTGCGTTCGAAGGGTATTAAAAAATACCCTTAATTCTAGTTTCTACCTCTAATTATTCAATTGATAATACCCCCTCCTGTTATATTATTAGAATGAAAAATACCCCCTATTTTTTCCATGTACCTTACTTACCCATTTTTCAATTACAATTTTATTTACCCCTTTTTATTTCTACCCCAATATATTAGACAAAAATATATTTATCTTCTTCTTGAACTCAGATTTTTTTTAATATGCACTATAACCTTTCAGAAGAGATAGTCTATCTGAACCAGAAACTGTTCTCAAAATATGAATACATATTGGGCAGCACAGGGGAGTCACCTTAGTAAAAGTATGGTATAGCACCTGCGTTCGAAGGGCATTAAAAAATACCCTCAATTCTAGTTTCTACCTCTAATTATTCAATTGATAAGACCCCCTCCTGTGATATTATTAGAATGAAAATACCCACTATTGTGTCCATGTACCTTACTTAAGCATTTTTCAACTACAATTCTATTTTCTACCAAAAATATATTATATTTCTCACTCAATTTTTTTAATATGCATTTCCTTTCGAAAGATAGTTCGAAGCCATTGAATACATATTAAAAGTCACCTTATATATGTTAAGCTTTATGCATTTATCAATAGTTCTTCAAATAATTAAGATGGTGAAATAATATCACTTGTGTTGAAAAGCATACTCAATTCTAGTTTTCTACCATCTTATTATTTCTTGGTTAAGAATCTAGATTTATTTATTAAAAAGAGATTATAATTTAATTTATGACCACACTCCTTTTGCAATTTTAAGGTATTTACGTTTAAAAACTAGGGTTCAAACGTTTTAGTTTTATATTAAAAGTAAACCTCTATTTCCTTTGGCCCATCTCTCTAACCTACCCCCAATACCTGATTCAAAACATTAATAAATTAAACCCTTTCACCCCCTCATGTCTACTGGTATATTGAGTTTAATTTTATTAATTTTAATTACCTCAATATGAACCCACGTGCTAGGATATTGCCTAGCTAATGAACCCCCCGTTTTGGGTAGTGGGTAGTGATATTTTAGTGAAGCTTTGTTAAGATCTCTGAAATCTAAACATAATCTGATTTCTCCATTCTTTTTCCGAACCGGAACAAGATTGGCTACCCAACTTGAATGATTAACTGAAAAAAAGATACCTGATTCAATCCATTTAGATAGCTCTTTTCTCATTAAAGGCTCTACCTTGGGATTTACAGGCCTCTTTTTTTGCCTAACTGGCTTCGAATTTCGCTGTAACTCAATGGTATGTTGTGCAAAACTTTGATAAAAACCTTTCATATCTTGGTATTTCCAAGTGAAAACATCCTTAAATTCTTTCCAAAGGTTAACAAAGGAATGTTTTTTAACTAAGGAACATACCTTTTCGAGAAATAGATTCTTACCATCATCAATTGGAATCTCTTCATAATTTTCTTCATGTGTTGACATCTTTGTTTTTTCTTTCCTTAACTAGTCATCATTGTTGAAGATGTCTTCTAATGTGACCAAACCTTGAGGTAGTTTATTCATATTTAATTGAATAATCTGGTCACCATATAAGTGCTGCAATTTCTCTTGATTTACTATAGAAAATTCAGCTTCTTGCTGCAAAAACCTGTAGATATGTTCATCGCTTTCAAAAAACTACCAATTTAAATCATCATTGGGTATAGAGGGCCTGATAATCAGCTTTATGTGAGGTTTAATATTGTTGTTTTCAAATATTTCAAGCACCTTGAAACTAGCACCAACTGCTGCAAGTCTATCTGCATGCTTATTTTTTGTTCTTGGAATGGACTGAATATTAATATCATCGAAATCCTTCATTAAGTCCGAGACTCTATGTTTATAAGACTTCATTAATGGATTCTTACAAACATTAAATTTTTTTACTTCATTGATAACCAACTCAAAATCACCAAAAATCTGTATCATGCTTATCCCTCTCTTTCTGGCCCAAAGCAAGCCATGATTTAATGCTTTGTACTTAGCCATATTACAAGTGCAAGAAAATTGGAGAATCAAAGTTGAGAAATAACTTTCATTCATAGGATAAGTAAGCATCAAACCTACTCCTTGTCCTTTCTTGTTCTTAGCTCCATCAAAATGAAACTTCCAAATTCCTTATGATATATTTTCTATTTTGGACAACAAGAGTGTTGGTGTATTTTCCTTATGAAGAAAATACAAACAAAACAGATGTTCTTCAACCTCTTTGAAAGGATCGTGAGAATGTTTCTCATGTGTCTTCTCATCCATGAACAGATTAGAAACACGATCTAGTACTGAAACATGAGCCGTATTATCAAAATTAGACTGGTCTATGGTTGCATAATTAGCCCATGCATTAGAAACATGATGCTCAATATGAAATATGGCCAATGGTTCAGAATTGATAGTAACTTTGGTTCCATAGCATGTAGTGAAAAACAAAAAGGACCAATCTAAAGAGAGATAACCTCCTATTTTTGCTGTGAAATCTCTTGATAAACATAAAGCGAAATGAGGAGGTAAATCTACAATAGTAACATCTTGCAAAATACAAACATTTGGACAAGCATGCAATGTTACCTCCAGATTTCTATTGAAACCAACAATGTTAGTTATAGCCTCATCATGTTGTAGCAAACTCTTCTTTGTAGGTTCATATGGCAAACCCATTTCTGTAATTTCTCTTGGCATAACCTTGTTACTTGCTCCATTATCAACCATGCAGTTGTGAACAAGATGCTCTCCAATAATCAATGAAAAATTAAAATGGTGGTGGTTTCTTGATGTCTTGTGGATTCAAAACCTTTTGAACCATCCATTTAACTTCCTTAATGCGGCTTTGTTCCACTATCCCAAGGACCATGTTTGCTTTTTGAACTTCCTTTTCTGTTATTTTCAAAGAAATTTTCAGCTTAGCAAGTTCGAGAAAGTAGTTCCTAGTGTCCTGGAATATTTAAAGCATCCCACACTGAGATGTTAACATTATGATTTTTCATTACATCAATAATGTTAAAAGAAGCAATAGTTTTCGAAACAGACTCTACTATCTTAGCATAGGCTTTAGCAAAAACTTACTCTGCTTCAACTGCCTTTGATATCTGAGGTATAAATAATCTTCTTGGATCAGGTTGAATCTGCTTTTGTTGTTCTTTACCAGCTGAAACACCTTCTATTTTTTTGTGGAACAGAGGAACTGCTAGCTAATTTTTGGCCTGTAGTTGTTGTTTTATCAGTGACTGTGGGTAGAACAGGCCTATTTTGTTGTTTTTTACTTTCTTGGGCCTTTTCTTGAGCCCTAGTAGTAATTGAAATTAAATCTTCCTCTCCAAAGCTGACCAAATTTTGTTCTGGTGGTTTTTGACTATGAGCGTCTTGCTTCCCACCCTCCATTTGAGGCATGAATAACGCGTCAGGTTGAGATTTTGCTGCAAGGATTATATTCAGAAATACATTTGGGTAAATGAGGTTGATTGCAAGCCTGACACCATTCCTCTAGAATTATATTGTCTGGGACTAAAGAGATAGATGAAATAGGTACTTTTGGATTAAATTCCCTTGGATGATATGGTTTCCTATAATTCTGATTGTGTTGATAAGGCTGCTTATTATATTGAACCTGTTGATTTTGTTAGTAAGGCACTTGATAGGGCCTGCTAGGTTGTGCCAACTTATTTTCAATTACGGTCAATTTGTTACCCATAGTTTGCAGTGTTTTGAAAAAATCATCTGATGGAGCTAGAATAGTGGGTTCTACAATGGTAATAGGTAGGGGAATAGGTGGAGAATCTGATATAAGGGGCATTGAAGGCATTGGTGCCAATTTACCATCCTGAATAAGGTTGTTTTCATTTCTAATGGCAATATAATAGGCATATGGAAGAGTATTCCCTCCCATGGATTGAATCATTGTTGAAATATCACTATTCAAGGCTCGAAGGTAGTATAAAAAAACATGATCTTCTTGAGGCTTAACACTTGCTGGAATTCTTTACCAAGTTCCAGAAAAACAAATATTAATGCTGGCCATAAATTCGTGAGGGGCTCTTTTAACCGTGGATAGATGCTCTATAAGGGATAAATGATTTGAATGATCTTGGAACTGTTTCAGCATTTTTCTCACCTAACTCATCCCAAGTTCTTATACTTCCAATTTCTAGGGTTCTATACCATTGCAGAGCTTTCCCTTTAAAGGATGCAGCTAAAAGTCTTAAGGCTACATATTTATGGGTTATGTTATGAATTGCACATAGGGATGCAACATATTTGATATGCTCTGTCGGTATAACCTGATTTTAACCAGTGAATGTAGGTAAGATTTTCATGGCAACATTAGGAATGTCATGGTAAACCATAATTACTAATAGGAATTAGTAAAGGTAACAAAATTCCTGGGTGGTTGAATAGCCATTGGAAAAACTAGAATTTGAACGAAAAGATTTACACGTGGTGAAGGGAGATTGGGAGGAGGATTACCAAAACCAGGTCTATTATAAGGAAAAGTATTACCAACTCTTCTTCTTCTTGCAGAATTCAAAGGTAAAGAAATAAACTCAAAAGGAATAAGTCTTACCAATGATCTTGTAGTCACTTTAGGCATGGAACATGCTACAATACTGGTCTGAAATCAGCCTTAAAGAGTCGCTAAATAAATCTTTTAATCTTTAAAATAAGTTGCTGCAGATTAATGCTCTAAAAGTGAATTTTCTTTACTATGAATCTTGTTGTAAATTTCTCACATATCTGATTCGGAGTCCCACCAGGCATGCCAAAAATTGTCATCTCTCGAAAGTGTATCATGTAGAGAGATGGATGCAGGTGTTCTAAGCTTTAAAAACTGATCTCTCTCTTTCGTAGATACAATGGAAACACCTTAGATCTATGGGTATACCTATTTTGAGGTGAGTCTCCAATATCAAGGACAATTCCTTATTGATGTATCCTAAAGTAATTTTTTTTTTGGGATTTGAGGGTAGAAGGATGACTTTAAATGGATTTAAAACTGAGGTGATACACCAAACCTGTATGAAGTTTTTGACTAAGCACATGGACAATTGATATGAGAATGAATTCTTGATGCACAAGCCAACAATTTTCTGCATAATATTGAAGGCAAACACTTTGATGTATTGAGGGAAAGTATCACAAAAATACTGTTAAGTTAAACATGCACATTAATATTATGTAGAAATTACTGAAATTTGTAATAGGGTAAGATGACTAATCAGTGAATTCAACATTCACAAGATTAATAGAACATACACATACTATAAAATAATTAGAAAGGAAGAATATACTTCTCATTCAGAGGGAAAAACTGGAAAAATCTGCTTTAGCACTCATGTTTCTAAAAAGTCCTCCCTCTGTGCTTGCAATTGCACACCACATATAAAAAAAAATATTCATCTCACCCTTCCTAAAAATAGACTAAAACTATACTCACTGATACATCCTATTTTTATCCTTTATTTATTAATAAATAAAGGAATTAAAAAATAATGATAATACATTGAGGCATTAATAGCCATTGGTTACAAAATACCATTCAGTCACACTACAGTTGACTGTTCTATTTTTAATAACGAATGGTGTGAATAATTTTGCTAATAAGAAATCTTGCTCGATGAGCAAGTCTTCTAGGTGCATGCAATTTCTATCTTCTAGCTTTTCCACTTGATCCACTTGCAATTGCAAAAATAGCATTAAAAACTCCCCCTTGGATGCACATGCAAAAGTTGATCTCCTTCTGTTAGTAAAAATAATTCATTATTTACAATACTTTGTAAAATCACCCAATGTGTGGGGGACCGTTTTGAGCACATGTGCAATCATAATTAACTCTTTTGTGGAAAACAAGGTAATAAGTTTTCTAAAGGTTCTTTGCACTCTGATGTTGACCTCTATTTTATTTCCTTGTGATCACATGAATAATTTGCATTCTAAGTTATTTTTAAACCCTCCCACTATGGGGACAACCTTTGATGTGCACACAATATATTCCTCCTTCACTGACTTGACATAGTATTATGGATTTGAAATGAAGAGAGAGTCACTTTTGATACACTACCACACTATATACTTTGCTACCTTTGGTTTTCATACCATATCACCAACCCCTTTACCTTGATTTGGCATGGACATAAGTTATGATGTTGTCATCTTTTGGTTTTTGTGATAATAAGGTTTTAGGCCTTAGAAAAGTTCAAAAGTAATGATTGGTTTTATTATGGGGTTGGTCCCCTTTTCCTGGTGGGCCCGACCCATTATTGAGTGACCACTCCTTGGCCTCATTTGATTTAAGTCTTCAGCGGTAAAATAACATCACGAATGGCATTATTTGTTATGTTTATTCTTGTTGAAAGTATGAATAAAACCTTATATTGGTCAATAAAAAAATAATTTATTAATCAAATTTGGTCCCCCTCTAACCTTGAGCTGACCCCTTGGCATCGAGTTAGGCGGTAATTATTACATAATTAAGAGGGATTTTACCTGGCTTATTACGTGGCACTATGCATTGGAATTGCTAATGTATCTAGACTGTCTGATCTTAATCACATGATGTTCCTCCATTGATTTCACTACACCCTCAGTTAGGGTTTATTACTTTGAATTTATCATGGTAGGTAACATCGAACATGGTTTCTAATCGTTGATCGTTGCACTTGTTAATATTAGCCATCGATCTCTAGAACCATAGTGACCTAGGTGGTTAAGTTGTGAGTTGGATTTTAATTTTTAATGAAAACAGAGCCTTGATCTCTGTACTTTTGAATATTCTTCGTCGATTTTAACCGTGGTTAGCTTGGGTTAATTTTTTAAAAATTTTACCTTGTAAAGTATTTCCATTCCTTTTTGCAAACATATTTTTATTATTATTATTATTTATAACCCTTACCATATGAAGTATTTTGGTTCGTTTTTGGACACATTTTTTCTCACTTAGTCTATAAAAGTATTTCATACTAAAAAATTCCCTTATTATTATTTTTTTACAATTTAGATCCCTCTTGGCGTATTTTGCAAAGAGAAATTTAATTTAATTACACACGTGAAGAATTATTACATCCATTGTTGACATGATCATAACATAAAAAACATCAGAAACTTTAAAGAATTGATGGAGCTAGTTATTTTGTGGAAGAATCAATTGGAATACCATAGAATTCACTTTTGACAAGAAGTACGTACTCTGCAAAAAAAAAATTACAAAATAATGGTTCCTAGATGACCATAACCAGCACACACAAATGTGGTGGGGTTTACGGTCTAGACCAAAAGAAAAAAATGAAATGAATTAATTTTTTTTTATTAAATTTGTGATTGGTTTAAACTGTAGGGCCCACCTTGTTTGTGCGTGTTTAAATAGGAATCACTATTTTCTAGAGATGTCTACATGGGAGTATCTTGGATGTGTTTTTCATCTATTCCTCGTTGAATTTGATCCATTATAGTACATTGTCTTTTCTTTTCATCTCCTTGTCATAATTTAAAAAGAAAAACTAATATATATATATATATATAGATATATATAGAGAGAGAGAGAGAGAGAGAGAGAGAGAGAGAGTTAAGGGTTATCTCTTATAGAATGGAAGGGAAATAAGAAAGGTTATATAAAAGTGGTACCCACCCAAACCAAGTTGGTTCATATTTTACATGGATGGAGCTTCAGAGTGAAACCTAGGAGTATCGTGAACAGGTATTACATTACTCAGTAAAGAAATGTTATTACTTTAATATTTCACAATCATAAGAAAATTTCTTAAATCCAGATGATTAAAATCAAACATTGGAAAATTATCTTTAATAAAAACAATCCTATAAAAAAATAATCACTTTGATAACTTCTAAAGAGAATTTTGGATGAAATTACTTTAAAAGTAGTATTGAACTCATCTTATATACACAAAAAAAAAACCTGAGGGGATTTTTTTATGTTTATTAGATCTCACTAAATGAATTTTTCCCCCTATTTTCTTTCGCAATCATTTTTTTTTGAATTAGGGGTAAATTGAGGGTGTTGAAAAGGACCCACATCCTTGTACAATTGAGGATTTTTTTGAAAGGATCCACAACCTAGGTTACAATGAAGGGGACCACCATTAGGAACCCAATTGAAGCAACCATGAAACCATAGTGAATATGCAGTGACCAACGACAATGACCGTAGCGAGTGGGACAACAATCAGTGATAGAAGCAAGAGGAGTAAGCCACCAACATCAGCAGCATGAGAAACCACCAGTGTTAGTATCTAGAGGAGCATCAACAGTGAGTAGAGTAGCCACTAGCGTCAGCAGTGAGAGGAGAAGTGAGACGAGGATCTACCAATGTCAGCAACGAGAGGATAAGCCACTAGTGTTAGCAGCAAGAGGAGTAACAACCAATTCCAGCATGAGCACAGATGCCACATCTAGTGGTGAACCACCTCCAAGGAGGATCGTGCCTCGGGGGGATTTGAACCTGGGTGCGCAAGCACACAACCATGTCACTTGACCACACCAATAACACCCCATCGGCAAAACATTGGATGGTAAATGCTTTTATTATACTAGAGATATGAACTAGAGTGGTGGTTTTAGAGGAGAACTTTCTCTAAGAAGGACATGGAGGTGGGATTGGGTCCTTAATATCCACCGAGTGATCTACATTTAGAGTGCCCCGTTGTGATCCACTTGGTTCACATGGAGAAGTTTGACCCTGTTGTCCACTCAAAATTTCCCGCTCTGATAAGAGTAAAATTTCAAAATTTTGAGTTTAAGAGTTTTTCTCTGAAGTGCCTAAGTCGTGAAACTTAAAAAATCTGTGTTTTGGGTCATTTTGTGTGATTTTCGGGCCTGTCGAAACTTTTTGTCCCAACTGTCCCAAGTACGAAAGTGCACTACTGTTCCCCGATCGGCCGAAATCCCCGAAGCTGTCCCATTTTCGGGCCCGTCGGAACTTTTTTGTCCCAAGTGTCCCAAAACTCATTTGTGCATGTTGTTCCAATTTCGGCCGAATCATCCTTCCCGCGTACTTCGCACTTTCCTGTCCCAAATGTCCCAAAGTTAAAAAGTGCGAGCTTTCCCATTTTCGGCTGATTTGCCTGAACCGCGTCCTTCGCGCAATTTTGTCCCAACTGTCCCATTTTCAAATTGTGCGCTCCGTGCTTCAATTTCGGTGGAGCCAGTCAAGTCGCGTACTTCTGGAACTTTTTGTCCCAAATGTCCCAAGTCTAAACGGGCCCTGCTGTTCCAATTTCGGCTGAAACACCTGAATCGCGTACTTCGCACAATTTTCATCCCATTTGTCCTAAAAGCATTTGTGCGTTCATCTTCCTTGTTTCACCCAAACCGGCCGAGCCGCGTGTTTCGCGCATTCGCGTCTCACATGTCCCAAGCGTACCAAGTGTCATCCACACTTAGTTTTTCCCGCTCACTCCGAGTATGATGCTTTTCAAATTGGAGGTTGTGTATTCAATGCGCATTAAATTCATTCCTGCTCTCTCAAAAGGCTATATAACAAGCATACCACCTTTGCATTTTCCACATTGCTTCCTTGCCATCGTTTGCTCAAACCCTTGCGATCTAATTCCCTGCCCGTATAGCCATTCTTCTCTGTAACTCCTACCCGAGTTAAGGTCGCAGCTCGAATCTATCAATATGAAGATCAAGTTCCAGGGACAGGAGCAAATTTCTCCGGTTGAGTCTGCCGTTAGCAATATAGGGGACAGCGAAGCTCACCATCTCGACTTCGGCGATTTCTGGGCAAGAATGACAGATGCAAACCCTACACTAATGGCACAGATGATTAATGATAGTGGTTTAGCTTTTGCCGGAGGATTCCCAATCTCAGTACAGTGTGCTGATACAGTGCTTTCGTGTGGAGCTCACTTCGACCCTGATTCGAGCGAATTGACAAATGTACACGGGGAGCTCATTGCCAAACTGGACGCTGCCGCCATTGGAGCTGCTCTGAGGATTCCGGAGACGGATAACGCCATAGTCATTTCCCGAGATCAAGCACAGGCCATGTTCGACCAAGACAGTGACAAATATAAAGCTCGAGTGGCGAAGTCTTGGCTGAAGAACCCTGAGAAAGGTGCCTCTCGCTTAACCAAAACCCTATTCCGAGAAGATTTCAATGAAGAATTATCAGATTTTATAATCCTGCTGGCTCGGGTTATGGGTTTTCCCTCCACCAATGAGTTTCATTTCTGGATGTGCCCGCTCATCCGCATGGTGTGCGAGGGAACACAAAATATCAACTGGGCAGAGATCATCAGTATGAATTTGGCTGAGCAGCTATCCAACGTCAAGAAAACAAAGAAGTTCTACATGACTTCGTATCTGATGTATACCCTAGCAGCATCCAGATAGTGGTTCGGCTTCTCCTATATTGATGCACACAAAGATGATCCAGTATATGCCTATTGCCCGTAGTTCACCTTGGAAACCAGCAACCGCAATTTCAGAAGGGTCAATGATTCTTTTACCATGTACGTGGTCAGATTGCTTGAGGGTGATACTGCCAGAAGGTTTTCAGATGAAGCCATGAATCTGATATCGCAGTATGGAGCCTATTTCATCCAATTCAGGAAATTTTCCTATATCAGGCTCGCTGGATATGAGAGCACTCCTCTGCGGCTTCCTATGTTCTGCAATGACAAAATGGCACTGATAGAAGTATGCAGGCAACTGGACAAGTTGCACAGAACTTGCAGAGACAAGAAGATTTCCGGCTTGCACTTTCCCATCTCTCTGGGAAATTATACATGCAAAACCGCTCTGGATGCTCAGAACGTAGAAAGAGCCCTGGTCCCTATCACTGTTCATTTCTTCAAACCAAGAACCTGCTTTGACTTGAAGAAGTTTATTGAACAGAACCTCAAGATAATCTATCATCATAGGGCAGACACAGAAGACTACTGGGCTGACTGTGCAGATGATTTTGAAGCCAGAAGGAGGCATTGTGGCAGGTTCTCCCTGCAATTGATCAAAGAAATCAGTCTGTACCAAGTTCCTGAGGTTCTCCAAGACGACAATTCTGAGCTATACTCGTATGAGTATGACAATGTGATCAAGCACACCCCTCTGGAGGACCTGGATTGGAACAGGAAAGAGAGAGATGATCTGGCTGAGATCCTTGCCCCAGTCTTAATCAGGACTAGGGTCTGGTTCAGTAAAAAGATCCAGGAATTCAAGAGGCACTCAGGAGAATCCAGCTCCAAGGATGATTCTACACCCATAAGAGAGACATCAGTTCCAGAGTCTGGAACACCAGTGAAGACCCCTCCTGCCTCAACAACTCCAAGACCCATAGGATCTACCCCTTCTCCATCTACCCAGGTATACAAGAAGAAACTCAAGGAGGTAAAATAGGAACCTGCAGAGAATGATCCTCCAAGAAAACAGGCAGAGCTGCCTATAGGGCCAGAGAACATCATTGTTCTCAGTGAAAGTGAAGAAAGTGAGATGCTAACTCCTGCAAATGCTCATGAAGATCCAGTAGATAAAGATAAGGAGGTCCAGAGCACTGAACTTCCGGGGGCTTCTGATTCTTCTACTGCCATTACCTCCAGTGCTCTACTCACCTCTCAGCTCGAGTCAACAGCTGCACAGACCCTGAGTGTCATGAGCTCCCTATCTCTTGGTTCCCTTGCCTCTCCTGCAGATTCTTCTTCCTCTTTTGCTTGGGTGCAGCCTCTGGTTGACAAAAGGAAGAGGAAATCCTCCTCTCAAAGCTTGGGACCAAATTTTGATGCTGTAGTAGCCTTGTTGGGCACCACTCCTTCCCGTGCCAAGAAACCCAGAACTACTTCCAGGATTGTGTCAGATGTTCACAGTCAGCAATTCCTGGAGATTGCTAAACCTACAGTGGACAAATCAGAATCAGACTTGCTGACATCTGACTTGGAGCTTTCAAGGATCCCTATGGGAGAATCTACCCCGGAAGGTGAAATTCACAACCTCCAGGAGACAGTCACAAGAGTCATTGGAAGGGTAGAGAAAGGGCAGCAGACTATTGAACAGCTGGAAGAACAAGCCCAAGTTCTCACAAGTTTTATCAAGTCACTTTTGTCTAAGGACAAAGTTTTGGACCCTACCCCCTTGACTGCTCTACCTCCTCCTGTAATTCTAAGCCAATATGAAGTGCAAAGGATTAAAGATATGCATAGGTATTCTGCCTATGGCAGAGCTATTGAAGCCATGGTGGATGATATGCTTGTTGCCGGGCTAAACTTCATCGATGAAGCTTTTAAGCTACATGGAAAGGTAGACAATTTGCAACAAAAGCTATCCTCTACCATCGGGGTCATGGATAAAGAGCTTAAACTCTGGAGTAGTTGCATAGTGGACCTTCGCCTCATGGGACAGACAGATGAGAATATCTTACTCGCGAATAAGGTTTTTGATGATGCTAAGGACAATCTGTCAAAATCTTGGGTCTACAGCGTGGAATGGAAAATCAAAGTCCTGGAGGAAGCTGTGGGAGAAATGAAGAATAGCTGGCAGAAAGGAGAAGCCTTCAAGACACTGACAGCTGCTGCTTTCAAAGATATGCATTGTCATCTTCAGGATGAAAACTCTGGCGTTCCCTTGTCCTTGCAAGAAATCAAAGCTCAGTTCATTGCTTTTGTCAAAGATAATCTTTTCAAGGAAGACTCCATCTCTAAGGACAAGATAAAGGAAATTTGTTCTCTTCAGACTGCCATTGAAGAAGCAAACAAAGACTATCATACTCACGTCGAGTTTGATAAAGAGATGGAGAAATGTCTGGGATTTTGGACTCAGTCTGCAACCAACACGTCAGTCCCTCGTGGCAGAGAGATAGCTGAGTCATTGAAGAAGTTCAGGCAGCGGATTCTGAAGACAGTGGGTCCCTCCCAGTAGCCGACCACCTGTCTCCTTCGCCTTTCTTTCCTCTTCTTTCCTTTCTTTTCGTATTCTTTGTAATTAGTTAACGTATTGCAATTGGCGGTACTTAACTATTCTTTAGTTAAAAGAAACAGTTACGAAGAGTAACTGACTTGTAAGTTATATAATGGCCTTTCCACGCCATTCTAAAAGGAGGAAGAACTTGGAATATTTGCTGAAAGTGTAAATAGATCTGAAAGAAATCAATACAAAAGGGCTTTTGATTCATCGTCTATCTGTTTCTGTTAACTCTGTGTTTTCCTTTAATATTGTGAAGATCATTTTGCTCTCTGATTCATTAGTCTCTCTGATTGCGTACTATCCAGTTTTGCAAATACAGCGATCTTGTATAACCAAGAAGGAACTTTGCGTCCTTGATAAATGAATCTGAAGAGGGTTATTTATGGAACTTTGTGTCTTTTAAATTTAATCCTATTCAGCTAAAGCAAATGATCTTGTCTTGAATCCTTTAGAACTTCGCATGCATAAAGAATTATTCTGCTATCTATAATTCTGAATGTTGCTATTCTACTCATCTTCTCACTCCCTTTCCTCAGCCCTTGTGTGATTGATGATCCTTATGGGAAACAATTTCGTAATATCCAGGTTTAACCATAATATAATGTTCTGTGCATTTGTAAATAAGTTTGTTTCAGAATAAGGGAACCTCTCCCATTAAAGAGGAGGGACTTCTTGTCCCCTGACTGTTGCTCTTCTAAAAAGTCCTATTTGAAAACCAACAGTTTTTGGCGACTCCACTGGGGAAAAATCGCATTCCAGTACTACAATTTTTTCGATCATCCTTTGATCTGGCAACTCCCCGTTTCACTCGAGGGAAAAGGGCCCTTGGTATCGAAGATTCTCAGTTTCAGCTTTTGGAGCAACAGGGTTTTCCCTTCCCTTCAAATAGAATAATTCGTTCGACGAGCACTCCACCTGTTTGAGAAAGAAGTCCTGCGGGTGGTATTCCTTCAGAGCCTGCTAGCCCCAATCTACGGGCTTTGATCCTTGCTGGTGTTAAGGTTCCTCTCCAAGCCATATTTCCAAGAATGGCGGGACAATTGCCATGGGGTCAGCGTGTCGGGCCCCTGGCCGTCACTCAGCCTTTGCATGAGTTACCTAGAGGTAACCGAAAGAACTTCCCCAAATTTAAAGGTGACGGCAAAGTGCACCCTGATGAACATATTACAGCCTTCATAGTTGCGTGTGGAGTCTTGGGGGTTGAACATGAAGACATCTCAGTAAGACTGTTCGTCGAGACGTTACAGGACAATGCTGCTGACTGGTTCTATCACCTTCCGGCTGGTGCCATCACCGACTGGAATACAATGAGAACTCAGTTCGAAAGCCGTTTCAAGCCGGCAGAAGATGTGCATGCACTGCTTGCCCAAATTTCTCAAATAAAGAAAGATCCATCGGAGCCCATGAGAGAATTTGTGGCTCGATTCAACAGACTGATCAACAAAATTCCTGTGAATACTCGACCGGTTGATCAAATTCAAAAATGTTTCTTTTTGAATGCCCAAACACCTAAAGTCAGTTATGCTCTAAGAAGGGCTAATATTGGAACGTTAATTCTGGATCAAGAACTGGTTGTTAGTGTCGAGGATGACTTGATCATGTCAGGGAAGTTGAAGAGAGATCCTCCCAAATCTAAATCTGCTGCTTCTTCCTCTTCCACCTCTGGACCCAATACTGATCCATTAGTCGAGAAACTTGCAAATGATCTAGTAGCTATAAAGAAACAATTAGCTCAACATGCACCGTATGCAGACGTTCCGAGAAGAAATTTTCAGCCCAGAAACCGTCTGCCTGCCCCCCACACAAGACTGGCACTTGAGGGACCTCCTGTCAAAGTTCCTGTGAATGCAACTTGTGAGGTTGAAGAGCCAGATGATGACAATGAAGCTTGTGAGGAGTTCCTTGAAGAATTTGACGATGAGGCAGAAGAACCTGAAGGATCTCGAGTCAACTTCTTCACCACCGAAGGCACTGATGATGGAGATGACTATGATGAAGTTGTAGCAGATATGAACAGCGAATCATTTGCTGTCATGACTCGAGAACAGACGAAGCAGAAGGAGAAAGTAACATAGCCCATGAAGAAATCTAAAGAGCAGCCGGCAACTATTCCTGTAATTGCCAGAAGAGGATATCCTATCCCTACCTCATCTGCACCAAAGGTAAGTACTGTCAATCCTACTCCCAAAGTTGCTTCTTCTTCTTTTTCTCCCAAAGTTGATAAGCCCAGAATTCCAAGTGATGATGGTCCATCCACCTCTGGATCCTTTGATATTGTTGATCATCTAAAGAAGACTAAGGTTCAGATTTCAGAAGCTGAATACTACCAAACCCACCCCAAAGCTTTTGCCAAGATGATCCAATTTGTAAATTCCCATGCCAAGACCACCTCTAAAGGTCTTTTGCCCACACCTCCTTCTGCACCACAGCCTAGCCTGGTAGCTGCTGTCACCTCACCTGGTGACAAAATTAAACCATTTTATGTAACACTCCTTATAGCTGGCCATAGGCTCAGTAACTGTGTCATAGATTCTGGAGCCTCAGATAATGTGATGCCCGCTAAAGTAGCTCATGCTTTAGGCTTGACCCTTACCCGCACTTACGGATCTTGCTACTCCATGGAGAGTAAAGAAGTGCCTTTGGTTGGAAGGATTAAAGATGCACAAGTGGCCTTTGCTGCTTTACCTGAAAAGAAAGTCCTGGCTACCATCCTAGTAGCAGACATTCCTCCTTCTTACGGAATGTTGCTAAGTAGGAACTTCTGTAAAGATGTGGGTGGAGAGATTCAAATGGATTGGTCGCATGCACTCATACCTATCGATGGACACATGAAGAAGCTGCTGCCCGAGAAACAATCTGAGTATATTGTGCAGAAAACCGATGATCCTAAGGCACAAATACTCTACGAGGACAGGGGTCATGGTAATTACATGATTCTGTCCCCTGATGAAATCCAACCCTCCAAATTATCGCCTGAAGATCCCAATGGTGTCTGGATTTTAGAATTTGATGGAAGTTGTTCCTCGGCTGGTTCTGGAGCTGGCGTACTGCTAATATCACCTGAAGGCTGCCTACACCCTTTTTCGTTTAAATTGCAGTTTGAAAACACTAACAATACAGCAGAGTATGAGGCTCTCCTTCTTGGACCGCAAGTGGCCAAAGAACGAGGTAGGGTAAGTGCAGGAAGTTGATGGACAAATATAGGGTCATCCGTGGACGTCATATTGCAAAAAACAGTGAAATCTCAACTTGTAGGGATTATTAGCTATACATGCACTCTAAATTAGAAAAATTTATATAAATATGAATCGTAGAATTCGGAATCTAGTTTCTAAAATACTAATTTTTGTAAAAAACGGACAAGTTTAGCTATATTAAACACTTAAAATTGTATGACTTACTTTTTTTTTTCGAAAAAAACTTATAAGATTGTAGTCCGTTCGCCCGCATTTTGGATGACCAAATCTTGTTATTTTTTTTTTCCTTTTGTGAAAAGTTAGATGTAGTTGTCTATCTTGGGATGGATTTTATTTTGTATTTTTTTTAGCAATATTTTTTTTTTAATGATTTTTTCCGTGAAAGTGGTCTGAAAATATTTAGAAAATGGAGCGCTTTCCGTTTGCCCGCCATAACTATATCAAAAAATATCGAAATCAATTTTATATTTTTTTTTAAGGTGTATAGAATTTGTCCACGCTTGGGATGGTATAAGTTTTATCATATTTTGATAAGCGAAAAAAAAGTTACAGTCTTAAATGTAGACATGAACATTCACAGGAAAAAAATGTCTTAAAGACCTATTGTTAGTAATAAATTATAAAATGATATTTATCTTATTCTATTCACTTTAAAAACAATATTTCTACAAAGCTAAGAGTCTACCCTACGTGATGGCACCATTTTTGTGAAATTTTTTCAGTTTTTTAGCATGGTTCAAGTCTTTGGAAGAGCAGATTTGAGGTTTTTTTACCTTTTGCACTTCATAATGACCTTCTATAGCTTTGGTTGGGGAAAAACAAAGATTTTCCAAGGCTTAGGTTCGGCAGATAGATCCGCGATCGCAGTTTTTTAACAATACCGCGCTCGCGGTTTATAAAGCGCACTCGTGGTTTATAAAGCGCGCTCGCGGTTTATAAAGCGCGCTCGCGGTTTGTAAAGCGCGCTCGCGGTTTATAAAACATATTTACACACATCCTAATGTCCGAATTACCATGTGATTTTGTCTTAGAGTTCTACGATCACGGTTTATAACTGCGCTCGTGGTTAAAAACCGCGATCGCGGTATTAGGTTCGGTAATTACCGAACCTATAATTCAAGAACTGCGATCGCGGTTTTATGACCGCGATCGCGGTTTTTAAACCGCGATCGCGGTACCTTTATTTCAGGTTTTTATGTCCACGGAATTGTCCACCAACTTCGTGCACTTACCCGGTATAAAAAATCTTCTGGCTCGTGGTGATGCAGAGCTGATTGTGAAGCAAGTCAGAAGCCTTTTTCAGGTAAAGAATGGGAGGCTGAAGCATTATCAGAATCAGGTTTGGGATTCAATTGAACTCCTTGATGCCTTCTCCATTGAAGCAATGCCCAGAGAAAAGAATAGCAGGGCTGATTCACTGGCTGTTTCGGGGTCACTGCTGATTCCCCATCCTGAATTCTCTCAAGATAATTTTACTATCGAAATGGTTCATCGGCCTAGTGTCCCTGACAACACCAATAACTGGCAAGTTTTCAATGATGACCAGCATCTGATTTCCTTCCTGGAACTCCAAGGTAACTTCGAACAACTATATTTTGAGGGAAGTGACAACCTGCCCCGTGAGAGTGTATCTTCTGACCAAGCTGTCACCCAAGGAGAAGAAACTGATCAAGAAGGGTGCATTAAGCTTAAAGGAAACAAGATTCCCAAAGGTTTGGTGAGTCTGGAGGAGTTGTTTGATAAACATGACAGATACGTGAGATCTAAAGTTTCTACTGGACCTCAGCAATCAGCTGAGTATGATAAAATTGATATTGGGAGTTCTGATGACCCAAAGGTGGTGAATATTGGGAAATGTTGCACATCAGATGAGAGGAGAAGAGAAATTGATCTTCTAAGGAAGTATAAGGATGTTCTTGCATATTCTTATGAAGATCTAAAAGCCTTCAAGCCAAAAGAAATGCAGCACTCTATCCCTCTCAAGCCAGGAATCAAGCCTTTCAAGTAGAAGCAGAGGCAGTACAACCCAAAGATAGCTGACACCATATTTCAGGAGATTCAGAAACTGTTGAAGGCTAAAATCATCTTTCCCATTCACCATTCGACATGGATTGCAAACATTGTGCCTGTTAGGAAGAAGAATGGTGAGATCCGCATCTATGTTGATTTCAGGAACCTGAATCAGGCTTCTCTGAAAGATAACTATCCTCTGCCTATGATGGATCAGATTTTGCAAGCAGTAATAGGATCTGAAATGTTATCTATGCTTGATGGATTCTCAGGATACAATCAGGTAGAGGTTGATACTGCAGATCAACACAAGACAGCCTTCACCACTCCCTGGGGTACCTTTGCCTACAAGAGAATGCCTTTTGGACTGATTAATGCTGGTGCCACTTTCCAGAGAGCTATGGATCTAGCTTTTGGAAGCTTGAAAGGGAAATGTATTGTCATATACCTCGATGACCTGAAATTGTTTTCAAAGACAAGAGCGGATCACTTCGACCACTTGGAAACAGTTCTGTAGAGATGTAGAGAGCATGGAATCTCCCTGAATCCTAAAAAATCTATCTTCTGTGTTACAGAGGGAAAGCTACTAGGGCACATAGTCTCCAAGGATGGTATTAAGATTGATCCTGAACGAGTTCAAGCCATCCAGAAAATTCCTCTCCCAACCAGTAAAAAAGGCGTGCATTCTTTTTTCGGTAAGATCAATTTTCTAAGAAGATTCATCCCTGATTTTGCTGAATTAACTTTGAATATTTCTCAGATGATGAAAGGGAAGCAAGCATTTGGTTGGTCTTCTGAAGGAAAGGGATCCTTTGAGGGGATCAAGAAAGCTATTACTAAAACTCCGGTTTTGGCCTGTCCTGATTTCAGCAAAGATTTCATCATCTATTGCTATGCTACAGACAATACCCTGGCTGCTGTCTTAACCCAAGAAGAATCCGATGGACATGAGCTACCAATTGCCTTCATGAGCTATATCTTGAAGAATCATGAGCTGAAGTACACCATGATGGAGAAGCACGCTTTTGCAGTAGTCAAAGCTGTCAAGCAGTTCCATTTCTATATCCTCAACTCCCACTCTATGGTGCTAGTTCCAGATACGATTGTTAAGTCAATTCTTACACAGCAAGAATTTGGGTCCAAGAGAGGAAACTAGGTGGCTAAGGTCCAAGAGTATGACATGGATATCAAACCGACCAAGCTGGTTCGTGGCAAGGGTCTTTGTGAGCTCATTGCTGAAGGAGCCAAACACGAGTTGCTGAAGGAGGAAGCTGACGTTCCTACTGTTCTGTTTCTGAGTTCAGTTGATGAATGGTATGCTGACATTGCTCATTTTATCACCTATGGGGAATGCCCCTCTCATTTAACTGCCAAGGAAAAGAGGACTGTTAAATTGAGATAAGCACAATATGTACTATGGGAAAATGCCTTGTTCAAACGTGGCTTAGATGGAAGATTTCTGAAGTGTGTGGATAAGGAACAACAGAGAAAGTTGCTCTCAGCTTTTCATGATCAAGCATGTGGAGGGCACTATTCATCAACAGTCACAGCTCACAAGATACTCTGGGGAGGATATTACTGGCCTTCTTTGTTTAGAGATGCATCCAAGTGGGTGGATAAATGTGAAGCTTGTCAGACCTTTGTGGGAAGACCTAAATTGGCATCTTTACCTCTCAAGCCAGTTGTGATTGAGGAACCATTTCAGCAGTGGGGTCTAGACTTCATTGGTGCACTAAACCCTGCTTCTAGTGCTGGTCACACACATGTGCTAACTGCCACTAACTACTTCACTAAATGGGTGGAAGCTATTCCAGTCAAGAGCACTACTTCTGAAGTTGTATGCAACTTCATTAAAGAGAACATCTTGGTAAGGTATGGTGTACCTAACAAGATTGTAACAGACAATGCTTCGAACTTTTCCTCAACTGAGATAATGGATTTCTGCTACGGGTATGGCATCTCCCTAGCTCATTCTTCAGATTACTACCCACAGGGAAACGGACAAGCAGAATCCACCAACAAAAATCTGGTAACTATCATAAGGAAGTTGGTTAATGAGTCTCAGCGAAACTGGCATAAGAAGCTTTATGATGCTCTTTGGGCAGACATGATCACACCTAAAAGAGCCATTGGAATGTCCCCCTTTCAAGTGGTATATGGAGTAGAAGCTCAATTGCCAGTGACAGTGGAACTGCCGGCCTTGCACCTGATGAAGGCCATTGAAGACACTAGTTTCAGCGATGCTCTGGATAAAAGAATCATGTACCTGCACAAACTGAACGAGGACAAATTGGAGGTTGCTGATAGAATATCTGCTCACCAGCAGAAGGTAAAGGTTCTGTTTGACAAGAAAGCTAGGAGCAGAGAGTTCCAAGTTGGAGATGCCGTGCTGTTATGGGACAAAAGACATGAACCTCGTGGCAGCCATGGAAAATTCGATTCACTGTGGCTCGGACCATTCAAGATAAGACACTTTGCTGGTAAGAACTCTTTCTATCTTGATTACATGGATGGTTCCCCCCCTCCCACTTCCTTATAGTGGGCAGTATTTGAAGTTGTTCAAGTCCTAGGTGACTAGGGAGTCCCTTTGTATATTATGTACAGTGTTTCTACTTTTCTGCTTTTGGTGTGTTTCCCTTCTGTTGTTGTGTGTGTTCCCCTTTGTATTGGTCTGTTTTTGACCCCTTTGCCCAATGGATAAGGCACTGGTCTACTTCACCGAGTTGTCTAAGTTCTTGCCTTGTTTCATTCCATGAATTTATACCAAGTCATCCCCAGAAGGAGCCAGCTGTTGTCCACCATCAAAATTTCCCGCTCTGATAAGAGTAAAATCTCAAAATTTTGAGTTCAAGGGTTTGTCTCTGAAGTGCCTAAGTCGTGAAACTAAAAAAATCTGTGTTTTGGGTCATTCTGTGTGATTTTCGGGCCTGTCGGAACTTTTTGTCCCAGCTGTCCCAAGTACAAAAGTGCATACTATTCCCCCGACCGGCCGAAATCCCCGAAGTTGTCCCATTTTCGGGCCCGTCGGAACTTTTTGTCCCAAGTGTCCCAAAACTCATTTTGCATGTTGTTCCAATTTCGGCCGAATCATCCTTCCCCGCGTACTTCGCACTTTCCTGTCCCAAATGTCACAAAGTAAAAAAGTGTGAGCTGTCCCATTTTCGGCCGATTTTCCCGAAACGCGTCCTTCGCGCGTTTTCATCCCAAATGTCCCATTCTCAAAAAATGCGCCCCTGCTTCATTTTCGGCCGAGCCAGGCAAGTCGCGTACTCCAGAACTTTTCGTCCCATATGTCCCAAATCCAAATGGGCCTGTTATTCCAATTTCGGCCGAAACTCCCGAATCGCGTACTTCACACAATTTTGTCCCATTTGTCCCAAATGCATTTTTTGCGTCATTTCCCTGTTTCACTCGAACCGGCCGAGCCGCGTGTTTCGCGCATTCGCATCTCACCTGTCCCAAGCATACCAAGTGTCATTCATACTTAGCTTTTCCCCGCTCACATCCGAGTATGATGCTTTTCAAATTGGTGGTTGTATATGCAATGCGCATTAAATTCATTCCGCTCCTCAAATGGCTATATAACAAGCATACCACCTTTGCATTTTCCACATTACTTCCTTACTATCGTTTGCTCAAACCCTTGCGATCTATTTCCCTGCCCGCATAGCCCTTCTTTCTGTAACTCCTATCCGAGTTAAGGTCACAGCTCCAATCTATCAATATGAAGATCAAGTTCCAGGGACAGGAGCAAATTTCTCCGCTTGAGTCTGCCGTTAGCAATATAGGGGACAGCGAAGCTCGCCATCTCGACTTCGGCGATTTCTGGGCAAGAATGACAGATGCAAACCCTACACCAATGGCACAGATGATTAATGATAGTGGTTTAGCTTTTGCCGGAGGATTCCCAATCTCAATACAGTGTGCTGATACAGTGCTTTCGTGTGGAGCTCACTTCGACCCCGATTCAAGTGAATTGACAAATGTACACGGGGAGCTCATTGCCAAGCTGGACGCTGCCCCTGCCATTGGAGCTGCTCTGAGGATTCCGGAGATGGATAACGCCATAGTCGTTTCCCGAGATCAAGCACAGGCCATGTTCGACCAAGACAGTGACAAATATAAAGCTCGAGTGGCGAAGTCTTGGCTGAAGAACCCTAAGAAAGGTGCCTCTCGCTTAACCAAAACCCTATTCCGAGCAGATTTCAATGAAGAATTGTCAGATTTTATAATCCTGCTAGCTCGGGTTATGGGTTTGCCCTCCACCAATGAGTTTCATTTCTGGATGTACCCGCTCATCCGCATGGTGTGCGAGGGAACACAAAATATCAACTGGGCAGAGATCATCAGTATGAATTTGGCTGAGCAGCTATCCAACGTCCAGAAAACAAAGAAGTTCTACATGACTTCGTATCTTATGTATACCCTAGCAGCATCTAGACAGTGGTTCGGCTTCTCCTATATTGATGCACACAAAGATGATCCAGTATATGCCTATTGCCCGCAGTTCACCTTGGAAACTAGCAACCGCAATTTCAGAAGGGTCAATGATGCTTTTACCATGTACGTGGTCAGATTGCTCGAGGGTGATACTGCCAGAAGGTTTTCAGATGAAGCCATGAATCTGATATCGCAGTATGGAGCCTATTTCATCCAATTCAGGAAATTTTCCTATATCAGGCTCGCTGGATATGAGAGCACTCCTCTGCGGCTTCCTATGTTCTGCAATGACAAAATGGCACTGATAGAAGTATGCAGGAAATTGGACAAGTTGCACAGAACTTGCAGAGACAAGAATATTTCCGGCTTGCACTTTCCCATCTCTCTGGGAAATTATACATGCAAAACCGCTCTGGATGCTCAGAACGTAGAAAGAGCCCTGGTCCCTATCACTGTTCATTTCTTCAAACCAAGAACCTGCTTTGACTTGAAGAAGTTTATTGAACAGAACCTCAAGATAATCTATCATCATAGGGCAGACACAGAAGACTACTGGGCTGACTGTGCAGATGATTTTGAAGCCAGAAGGAGGCATTGTGGCAGGTTCTCCCTGCAATTGATCAAAGAACTCAGTCTGTACCAAGTTCCTGAGGGTCTCCAAGATGACAATTCTGAGCTATACTCGTATGAGTATGACAATGTGATCAAGCACACCCCTCTGGAGGACCTGGATTGGAACAGGAAAGAGAGAGATGATCTGGCTGAGATCCTTGCCCCAGTCTTAATCAGGACTAGGGTCTGGTTCAGTAAAAAGATCCAGGAATTCAAGAGGCACTCAGGAGAATCCAGCTCCAAGGATGATTCTACACCCATAAGAGAGACATCAGTTCCAGAGTCTGGAACACCAGTGAAGACCCCTCCTGCCTCAACAACTCCAAGACCCATAGGATCTACCCCTTCTCCATCTACCCAGGTATACAAGAAGAAACTCAAGGAGGTAAAATAGGAACCTGCAGAGAATGATCCTCCAAGAAAACAGGCAGAGCTGCCTATAGGGCCAGAGAACATCATTGTTCTCAGTGAAAGTGAAGAAAGTGAGATGCCAACTCCTGCAAATGCTCATGAAGATCCAGTAGATAAAGATAAGGAGGTCCAGAGCACTAAACTTCCGGGGGCTTCTGATTCTTCTACTGCCATTACCTCCAGTGCTCTACTCACCTCTCAGCTCGAGTCAACAGCTGCACAGACCCTGAGTGTCATGAGCTCCCTATCTCTTGGTTCCCTTGCCTCTCCTGCAGATTCTTCTTCCTCTTTTGCTTGGGTGCAGCCTCTGGTTGACAAAAGGAAGAGGAAATCCTCCTCTCAAAGCTTGGGACCAAATTTTGATGCTGTAGTAGCCTTGTTGGGCACCACTCCTTCCCGTGCCAAGAAACCCAGAACTACTTCCAGGATTGTGTCAGATGTTCACAGTCAGCAATTCCTGGAGATTGCTAAACCTACAGTGGACAAATCAGAATCAGACTTGCTGACATCTGACTTGGAGCTTTCAAGGATCCCTATGGGAGAATCTACCCCGGAAGGTGAAATTCACAACCTCCAGGAGACAGTCACAAGAGTCATTGGAAGGGTAGAGAAAGGGCAGCAGACTATTGAATAGCTGGAAGAACAAGCCCAAGTTCTCACAAGTTTTATCAAGTCACTTTTGTCTAAGGACAAAGTTTTGGACCCTACCCCCTTGACTGCTCTACCTCCTCCTGTAATTCTAAGCCAAGATGAAGTGCAAAGGATTAAAGATATGCATAGGTATTCTGCCTATGGCAGAGCTATTGAAGCCATGGTGGATGATATGCTTGTTGCCGGGCTAAACTTCATCGATGAAGCTTTTAACCTAAATGGAAAGGTAGACAATTTGCAACAAAAGCTATCCTCTACCATCGGGGTCATGGATAAAGAGCTTAAACTCTGGAGTAGTTGCATAGTGGACCTTCGCCTCATGGGACAGACAGATGAGAATATCTTACTCGCGAATAAGGTTTTTGATGATGCTAAGGACAATCTGTCAAAATCTTGGGTCTACAGCGTGGAATGGAAAATCAAAGTCCTGGAGGAAGCTGTGGGAGAAATGAAGAATAGCTGGCAGAAAGGAGAAGCCTTCAAGACACTGACAGCTGCTGCTTTCAAAGATATGCATTATCATCTTCAGGATGAAAACTCTGGCGTTCCCTTGTCCTTGCAAGAAATCAAAGCTCAGTTCATTGCTTTTGTCAAAGATAATCTTTTCAAGGAAGACTCCATCTCTAAGGACAAGATAAAGGAAATTTGTTCTCTTCAGACTGCCATTGAAGAAGCAAACAAAGACTATCATACTCACGTCGAGTTTGATAAAGATATGGAGAAATGTCTGGGATTTTGGACTCAGTCTGCAACCAACACGTCAGTCCCTCGTGGCAGAGAGATAGCTGAGTCATTGAAGAAGTTCAGGCAGTGGATTCTGAAGACAGTGGGTCCCTCCCAGTAGCCGACCACCTGTCTCCTTCGCCTTTCTTTCCTCTTCTTTCCTTTCTTTTCGTATTCTTTGTAATTAGTTAACGTATTGCAATTGGCGGTACTTAACTATTCTTTAGTTAAAAGAAACAGTTACGAAGAGTAACTGACTTGTAAGTTATATAATGGCCTTTCCACGCCATTCTAAAAGGAGGAAGAACTTGGAATATTTGCTGAAAGTGTAAATAGATCTGAAAGAAATCAATACAAAAGGGCTTTCGATTCATCGTCTATCTGTTTCTGTTAACTCTGTGTTTTCCTTTAATATTGTGAAGATCATTTTGCTCTCTGATTCATTAGTCTCTCTGATTGCGTACTATCCAGTTTTGCAAATACAGCGATCTTGTATAACCAAGAAGGAACTTTGCGTCCTTGATAAATGAATCTGAAGAGGGTTATTTATGGAACTTTGTGTCTTTTAAATTTAATCCTATTCAGCTAAAGCAAATGATCTTGTCTTGAATCCTTTAGAACTTCGCATGAATAAAGAATTATTCTGCTATCTATAATTCTGAATGTTGCTATTCTACTCATCTTCTCACTCCCTTTCCTCAGCCCTTGTGTGATTGATGATCCTTATGGGAAACAATTTCGTAATATCCAGGTTTAACCATAATATAATGTTCTGTGCATTTGTAAATAAGTTTGTTTCAGAATAAGGGAACCTCTCCCATTAAAGAGGAGGGACTTCTTGTCCCCTGACTGTTGCTCTTCTAAAAAGTCCTATTTGAAAACCAACAGACCCCTACCTCAAGGTGTCTCCATGGCTACTTATTGGAAGTGTCCAATGGCCTCAATGGGAATGGAACTTGGGTTGATGATTACAAACTACTTGTAACTCACCAATAGACCAAGACTTTGAGTACAAAACTTTGGATGGTAAATTTTTCTTTCACAATCATTACTTGTAAAAGGTTGAACATATTAATAGCATAAATGTATTTGTATATGAATTTAATTGTGTATTGACTTATATTTTCTTATACAAGTGGTTTTTAAGATTTTTTTTTCCCAAATATTCACGTGCAGTGTTTCAATGCATTATTCATAAATAATAAAGTATATATTTGTTCAAAACAATATACCCAAAAACAATCAAAAAATCCCTATGGAACAATTATAATTTAAAATTTAAAAGATTAAATCCATCTACTATTAACCTTATTCCCATGTCTCTCAATGTGAAGGTGAACATGAATTTATTATTAAATTCATGTGAATGTCTCAATAGCATATGTGGGTAAATAAAAATAGATGGTAGACTATCGTAATAGAGTACGTGCACAACATACATGGGAGATATAGTACTACAAATTACTTGGTTGTGGTTACCTAATTTGAATTTCAAAAATAATAATACTCTCTCAAAAAAAATTATCCTTCCATGTCTACTAAATTTTAGGTCCTCAAGACAAATTGATATTAAATGGAAAATCAACAATGAAGATCCTGTAATCCAAAATGAGCCCCTACTTATTTTGGCTAACTTGCCTTCTTTTCCTCCTTCCTTGTGATTCATCTTGAATTTCATGGATTTATGGCACTCAAAATTTCTAGTTATTGCTTCATCAGATAGGATTTTTCTTCCCCTTTCCAGAAAGGTAAAGAAGTCCTCCCAACTCCTTGTATTTTCTGAGTTATGGCTCGGCAGAGTTTGTAGGGGAAATTTTCTGAAAGTGGACTGGCGGGCATAAGGGAGAATTTTTTCCAAGGAGATTTGGTGGATTGGGAGGGATGTGGAGGAAAATTCAGAACTTAGCCATTTTATAGTTAAAAAAACTCAAGCTCATTTTCCGGCCCACGAGCCCGCGAAGGAAAAATTTGTGCCCCCAGCTAATCAGGGAGCGTCACGTGGCAGGCCTAAGCGGACCAATAGAGTGATGAAAAACTTTTAGCACTTAAGAATATTTTTTCAAAATGCTCAAAGTCAAAGTTTAGCCCAGAATCCCGAAGAAGCAATGAAGTGCACTCGCGGGGCCAAGGAGAAACTTTTGGCACTTCAATTTTTTCGGAAAAAAGGTTAAACTAAAAAATTGGCCCACGGATCTGACAAAGGGAAGTGGAAGGAAAAAGGTCAAGGTTCCACTCCAATAAGAGAGTGATATGTCATCGGTGGAAGTTGGCATGGTAGAAGAAAGTTAGGAATTTCACCCTCTCTTTTCGAAAATATTTAAGGGTGCGAATTCGGCCGCATCCCCGCATCAAATTAGAAGGCAACATGTGGCCAAGGATCCTGTAGAGAAGTTTTTGGCACTCAACCATTTTTGGGAAAAACTCTAAGGTCAAATTTTGGCCCGAATTCCCACAAGGAAAAATAAAAAATTCAAGGCCCATGACCAATCAAAGGATGCCATGTGTCAGGGAGGAGTGGTAGGTGGTAGAAGGACTTTAAAGTTTTTGGCTTTTTTGCCAAAATTTCTCAAAGGTAGAAATAGAAGGAAATCCACACTGACTAATAAAAAGGCACCACGTGTCCACTCATCGGCGGAGATTGAGGCATCGGGAGAATTTTGGAAATTTTTCCAAAATTGCAAAAACACAAAAGGAAGGAATGGAGCCACATTTCCACAACCAATCAGAGTGCACCACATGTCCACATTAGTAGTGGAGATTTTACCGGCGGAAGACCTTGGGAAAAATTTCCCTTACGAGCTAGAAGGGGAAAAATGTTACCTTGGGACCCGCCAAGCAATTAGAAGGCACCATGTGTTATCGGGTTGGCAGGGCCGTAAAGAATTTTTGGAAATTTTCAAAATTTGCAAAAAAGGGGGAAATGTAAAAAATTTCCCCACCGACCCATTTTTTGCCCTAATTTTTACAAGAAAATTGTAGAGGGCATATCTTTCGATCCCAAGATCAGATTTGGACAAAATCAGATTTTTTGGAAAGGTCTCAATCCCCTCTATGCATTGGAGGAATAAAAACATAATTTTTGTGGATCTTGATGGAGGAAATGTGAAAAAATTATTTCACGCCTTTAATGCGTATCAGATTGCTTTGAACAAATCATTTTTTGCCCGACCACCATTGTTTTTTCTTCTCCACCACGCCAAGGATGGAGGATCGGCTCAATTTGATAGGGGAAAACCCTAGAATGTTTTATCGTGCCTTGAATGCAAGATCAGATTGGTTTGAAGACATCATTTTATTCCATTTTTCATTTTTTCTTCTCCAGCATGTAGGCAAAAAAGAAAAAAATAATTTAGTGATTTAGCAGGCTGATTTGAAAGAGATTAATGGATGGTGGTTGAGAAAAAGATCAAATTTTCTTTCCCTTCTAATTTCTCTCTCTCACTTCAGCTATAAATGGAAAGGATTGATTCTTTGTAATGGTTGGACGTTTTGACTCTGTATTTCCCTTTCTCTTTGTTCTGCAGTGAGTTTGTGGATTTTTCAAGCCTCTCCATAAAATCTGTAACAATTTTTTTGCCTCTTGGCCATTGTAATGCCTTTTATTAATTCCTGGAAGCAATAAAATAAGCATGTGGGTGATTTTCAGCCCCTTTCTTACTTCCATTACATCTTTTCTAGTTTTTCCATTACAAATCTGGTTATTTGTGCATCTGAGTTGCATTATTTTTATGGTCTGTGTTTAACAACAAAGTGGGAGTTCATCATTCCTCAGTGCATCGCCTCCATTAGCTTAGATTCCATTATTTATACAAATTCTTCTTCACCTTGGTCTGTTGGAAAAATTTAGAGTAGGACTTAGAATAGATCCTCTACAAAATGAATGCATGCACATGAACAGAGGGATAGGAACCATCCTTTAACCTGGAGAGTTTTTTTCTCATTTTTCAAGTCCCACACTTGGGGAAAAAATTCAATGTTGTGCAATCAAACTGGATTCCCATTATGAAACTAGAAATATGAGAAACATCCAGGGGTGTTGTGATTATCCACTAATAGTTTTGGCACACCCAGTGGGACCAAGAGGTCTTCACTTTTATTTCATCAAGTTGATGTGTTATTGGTGAGATTCAGCCTTTGGAGGCACATGAAAGCACATCTAGCAACTCCATCTGGTCAACAACCCATCTCTGAAGTTGTAGACCTTCTTTCCATTAATTTTCATTAATCTTTATTTCCACATCTTTCCATCTTCTTCCATTCCATGAAGTTGTGCAATCATGACTTCATTTCCATCATGGAATTCCCACTTACAACAACAATAATACATTCCACCTCCAACTTACTTCTCAACTCCTTCAAAGCAGAATTTTGAGCAAATTCAAAATCAGCATGCATACCCATATGAGAAGTAATACCAAAATTAGTTTGTCTATGAAACATATCAAGAGAAAGAGTATGCATACAATAACAAAAGTCAAATGGAAAGTGCAGATTTGTTGGAGAATATCCAAAAAATGGAGTAAAACATGGTGCAACCTAGAGCTCAAGAAAAAATTAAGGATTTTAGAATTGGTCACATGGCACCTTGCCATGGGTTGGCCCTTTTCCAAGACATCACAGCCCTCAAGAGAAGATGGAATTCATGGATGTAACACTTCCTCAGCTTGTAAATTGGATTAAGGGAATTGAAACATATGAGGAAAGTATGAATCAACCTTGTCAATGGGTAAGTCATTCAACAGCTCCTTGTCCTTATTTTTCTCCATCTCAAACTTCATCATTTCAGAAGTATCAAGTTGTAAGCCTAGCCAATGTTGCTCCAGTTTTGAAAACCATTCCCCCATCCCCTAGTCTTCGATATTATCTCATATTTTCTTCCCTCTTCTCTTCCAAATCCAAATCCCCTCCATAAGAGCAAAAGGAAATACCTCCCCCTCCAAAGAAACAAGAAGTTATACCTCCACCATGACAAACAAATGAAAAAATGGTTGAATCCCAACCTACTTCTCCTCTTTCCTTCCCAATTCCATGTAGGGAAGAAGAAATTGCAAAAATCAGTCAAGAAGGACAACAATAAGAAGAGCCAAACAAAGAAGAAAAAATCAGAAGATTGATAAGCTTGGCTGTCATATTCGGGATTACAAAGACCCCTTGCTGGTTAAGCCTACAGAGGAGGTAAATGTTGAAGAAAAAGTGGTGGCCAAGGCTGATTTTGTTGTAGAAGAGAAGCAAGAAGACCAACAGTCAAGTTTCCCAAAGTGTAGTGTCCATGTTGGCACTCTGCTAGAAGGAGAGAATTCATTTGAAGCAGTTGGCAATTTGTAGCAGCCTTTTGGAATCAAGTTTGGGAGGTTTAAATCTTCCATGTTCTTCATTGGAAGAAGAAGGGAAAGAGAAAGAGATTTCCACCATTTCTTCCACACCATTCATCCAAGAGGATCTGCAAAAAGACTCCATTGTTGGAGTTGAAATTCAAAGAAATGGGAAAAATTCAAGGATCAAACCTTTCCCAATAAGATATTTGGCTTCATTAGATCAAAAAGAGGAGTTTCCACCAATCATGCTTGCTTTTAGGCATGAGGATGATATGCAAAGTACCAAGGATCAACTGCAATGGCTCTTCAGTCCAAATGTAGAGCAACTAAAATAGGTATTTATTTTGTTTTTGGTTGACACCTTAATGATATGGGTGGAGGATTGGCCTCTTGCCAGTTTTTCACTTATTGTAACAGCCATGTTCAGCTCCAAATAATTTGCATGGCTGCCAATTTTGAAGAAAGGAAGCTATTTTGTAAAACCAGTTGTAGGGTTTGTTTAACTCACCTTTGCTTCTAGTTAGAGTGGTGTAGGTAGGTTTGCTTTCAGCAGAAGAAGTGCTTGTGCACACTCTGCATATCCCACTTGGGGTATGTATGATTTCCAATTTTGTACATAGTGTTTTTGTGGAGTTGTGTTGCCTCTTGCAGTGCTTTTCCCTTGGAATTTGGTCAGAACCAGTGTCATTTTCAGTGGGTTTCTAAGTGGCTAAGGGGCAGTTTTTCAAGTTCAGATCAGTTATAGGCTATAATCACAAATCAATGCCTAATGGATATTTCAAGGTAGCTAATCACTTCATCTAGCAGGCAGATGACCCCTCTGAGTCGCCAAAATTGTTATCCAAAATGATCCCCTGCTTATTTTGGCTAACTTGCCTTCTTTTCTTCCTTCCTTGTGCTTCATCTCGAATTTCATGGATTTCTGGCACTCAAAATTTTTAGGTTATTGCTTCATCAGATAGGATTTTTCTTCCCCTTTCCATATAGGTAAAGAAGTATTAACTCCTTGTATTTTTAAAGTTATGGCTCGGAGGAGTTTGCAAGGGAAATTTTCCCAAAGTGGATTGGCGGGCCTAAGGGAGAATTTTTACCAAGGAGATTTGGCGGATTGGCGGGGATGCAGAGGAAAATTTGGCACTTAACCATTTTGTAGTTAAAAAAACTCAAGTTCATTTGTTGGCCTACGGGCCCACGAAGGAAAAATTTGTGCACCCAGCCAATCAGGAAGCGCCACGTGGCAGCCCTAAGTAGACCGAAGGAGTGATGGGAAACTTTTAGCACTTAGGCATTTTTTTGTCAAAATGCTCAAAGTCAAATTTTATTCCGTAGACCCGAAGAAGGAATGAAGTGCACTCGCAGGGCCAAGGAGAAGCTTTTGGCACTTAGCTTTTTGGGCAAAAAGCTTAAAGTCAAAAATCGTCTCATGGATCTGACAAAGAGAAGTGGAAGGACAAAGGTCAAGGTTCCACTCCAATCAAAGAGTGACACGTCATCAGTGGAAGTGGGTGCGGTGGAAGAAAGTTAGGAATTTTTACCTCTCTTTTCCTAAAGATTTAAGGGTGCGAATTTGGCCGCATCCCTGCATGAAATCAGAAGGTGACATACGGCTAAGGAGCTATGCACAAGTGAGCATGTGGAGAAGTTTTTGACACTTAGCCATTTTTGGGAAAAACTCTAAGGTAAATTTTTTTCCCGAATGCCCACAAGGAAAAAGAAATTTTTTAAGGCCCACGACCAATCAGAGGATACCACGTGTCAAGGAGGAGTGGTGGGTGGCAGAAGGACTTTAAATTTTTTGGCTTTTTAACCAGAATTTCTCAAAGGAAAAAAAAGATGCAAATCCACACTGACTAATCAAAAGGTGCCATGTGTCCACTCATCAGTGGAGCTCGGGGCATCGGGAGGATTTTTGAAATTTTGCCAAAATTGTGAAAACAAAAAAGGAAAGAATGGAGCAACATTTCTGCATCCAAGCAGAGCGTGCCATGTGTCCAATCAATGGTGAATATTTCACTAGCGAAAGACCTTATGAAAATTTTCCCTTGCGGCTAGAAGGAGAAAAATGTTATCTTGGGACTCGCCAAGCAATCAGAAGGTGCCATGTGTCATTGGGTTGACAGGGCAGTGGAGAATTTTTGGAAATTTTCGAAATTTACAAAAAAGGGGGAAAATGTCAAATTTTTCCCCGCCGACCCATTTTTTGCCCTATTTTTTACAAGAAAATTGTAGAGGGCATATCTTTAGATTCCAAGATCAGATTTGGACAAAATCAGAATTTTTGGAAAGGTCTCAATCCCCTCTATGCATTGGAGGAATAAAAACATCATTTTTTGTGGATCTCAATGTAGGAAATGTGAAAAACGTCTTTCACTCCTTCAATGCATATCAAATTGCTTTAAACAAATCATTTTTTGCTCGATCACCATTGTTTTTTCTTCTCCAGCATGCCAAGGATGGAGGATCAGCTCAATTTGATGGGTGAAAACCCTGGAATTTATTCACACGCCTTAAAGGCAAGATCAGATTGCTTTGAAGACATCATTTTATTCCATTTTTTTGTGTTTGCTTCTCCAGCATGTAAGAGAAAAAGAAAAAAACTAGTTAATGATTTATCAGGCCGATTTGAAAGAGATTAATGGCTAGTGGTTGAAGAAAAGATCATATTTGATTTCCCTTCTATTTTCTCTCTCTTACTTTGGCTATAAATGGAAAGGATTCATTCTTTGTAATGGTTGGACGTTTTTACTTTATATTTCCCTTTCTCTCTGTTCTAGACTGAGTTTGTGGATTTTTCAAGCCTCTCCATAAAGTTTGTAACACGTTTTTTGCCTCTTGGCCATTGTAATGCCTTGTATCAATTCCTGGGAGCAATAAAATAAGCCTGTGGGTGATTTCCATCCCCTTTCTTACTTTCATTGCATCTTTTTTGGTCTTTCCATTACAAATCTGGTTATTTGTGCATCTGAGTTGCATTATTTTTATGGTCTATGTTTAACAACAGAGTGGGAGTTCATCATTCCTTAGTGCATCACCTTCATTATCTTGGATTCCATTATTTTTGTAACTTCTTCTTCACCTTGGTCCCTTAGAAAATTTATAATAGGAATTAGAATAGATCCTCTGCAAAATGAATGAATGCACCTGAATAAAGGGATAGGAACCAACCTTTAACCTGGAGATTTTTTTTCCCATTTCGCGAGTCCCACACTTGGGGAAAAAATTCAATGTTGTGCAATCACATTGGATTCCCATTATCAAACTAGAAATCTGAGAAACATCTAGGGGAGCTATGATTCTAAACTAACAAATCCGTAATAAATTAGCCCATCCAGTTTTCCCTACCAATGGGGAATGTACATTGTATGTGGGAGGTATCATGGTCGATTCCCCTATACTGACCACCTTTATAGCTCGTCGTTACTCAGCTAAGCAGTTTCAGGTGGGTTAGCAGCTTTGGTGATGGAGGTGGCTAATGATGTGGTGCCAAACAAGCTTAGTGTTTAATGTGATGGAGGTTGGGGGAAGACATGCATCCTATGTTCAATGTGACGAGGAATGTCCTAGAATTACGGCACGAGAGGTAAGAAAACCAATTTTATCCAACACGTAGTGGTATAATAGTTCTTGGATCTCCTTGTAATTGAGAGGTCGAAGATTCAAATCTCAACTCTGTGTTAAAGTGTCCTACTACCAATAATTTGAATACATTGGTGATAGGGCACCACGATAATGTGGTTTAATCTACGGGCTAGCCAAGGGCTTAAACCTTCCAGTATTAGATGGTTCAAAGGTTAGTGTGGGCTCGTTATTCCATAATGGGCTAGGGCCCTCTCCCTAGGTATCCTAAAAAGAAAATCTATGATAGTAAATAATTATTAGATGTGGAAATTAATATATATTAATTGAAACATTCCTGTTATCTCTCAAAAGTGAACCATGTAGAGAGATGACTGCACGTGTTCTAATCTTGCTCTGGATCTCTCTCTTTTGTAGATACAATGGAAACACCTCAGGTATGTGTGTATACCTATTTTGAGGTGATTATCCGTTATCAAGGCCGGTTCCTTTTTGATGTATCCTAAACTAATTTTCTAGGGTTTGATGGTAAAAGATGACTGAACACGAATTAAAACTATGGTGATACACCAAACTTGTTGAGGGCTTTGACTGATCACATGCACAATCAATATGAGAATGGATTTTGGATGCAAAAACCAATAGTTTTCAAAAAAATATTAAGGCAAACATTTGGTGTATTGAGGGAAAGTTTCACAACAATATTGTTAAGCTACACATGCACACTAACATTCACAAGGGTTAATGAGACATACACAAGACTGCAAATATTGGAAAGGAAAGAATTCAATTCTCATTCAAAGGGAAAAACTGGAGTATCTTATTCAACACTCATGTGTCCAAAATTCCTCCTCTTGTTCTTTGCCAATGCACACAATATATAGAAAAAATTAGGCATTCCACCCATCCTAAAAATAGACTAAAAATTGTACTCGCCCATGTATCCTATTTTTATCCTTTATCATGAATAAATAAAGGAATAAAAATAAGCATGCTAATACAATGCGGAATTAATAGCCTTAGTTAAAAAAAATAAAATTTAGTCAAACTACAGTTGACTGTTCTATTTTTAATAAAGTTGGGTGAATAATTCTGCTAATAATAAACTTTACTTGATGAGAAAGTCTTCTTCAATGCATGAAATTTCTATCTTCTTGTGCTTGATGTGACATCTGTAATTTTAATACACTTACAATTAATATAATATCATTTTAGGTTGTCTATTGGATGTATATGAAAAATAATCTCCCTGCTAGTAAAATAATTCCTCGTCATCCATTATGGGGACCACTGTGAACACATATGTAATAATATTCACTCTTATTCTATGGAAAATAAAGCAATAAGTCTTTCAAAAAAATCCCCTTGTCCTCTGATATCGACCTCCTGCTTGTCTTTTAGTGGCCATATGAAGAATGCACCATGATATTGTTTCCCTTAAAAAAACTCCCACTATGGGGACCATTCTAAAACGTGAGCACTTGTCTTTTCCTTGGATTGACCACCCCTTTTGAGTTGGCACATTACTATGTTTTGAGATAACAAGGTCACTTTTAAAATGAATTTCATCCTATACATTAGGCCACCTTTTGGTTACCATTACATACTATATACTTGGCACCTTTTTGGATATCATTGCATGCTATATACGACAACCTTTTTATTGTCATTTCATTCTGATTGGTTGTTGGTATTTGATTATTGACATATGTTA
Organism: Taxus chinensis; assembly: GCA_019776745.2. Classification (NCBI taxonomy): domain Eukaryota; kingdom Viridiplantae; phylum Streptophyta; class Pinopsida; order Cupressales; family Taxaceae; genus Taxus; species Taxus chinensis. The sequence goes on from CM034151.1 coordinate 627,220,421, forward strand.
TATGACCTTAAGTAAGGTCAATTCAATGATTAATTAAATTGCGTGGGCTGGCCCCTTTTGCACAGTGACTCACCCCTTGGAGTGTTTGGTTGGTGGTTTTCCTTAACTCCTATTGAGTTAAACGTGACCCTGGGTCTACATAGGTAAATCAAATCCAACGTGGGATGTTGATTATCATACCTACTTCATCTCTTATCATTGATCTTCTGGTGCTTGATTAGGGTTTCGATTTGGCATTTCATGTGGTCGGTGGCATTTGGGCATGGTTGGCACTCACTTCAAATTTGTTAAGCAAATGTTAGCCATTGATTCTATGTACTTCCATCTTCCCTACCATGGATCTTCTAACTCTGATTGTCATAATGATTGGTTGTGGTATTATTTTCTGACCATTGATCTTTGCATGGCTTGATCTTAGCCGTTGATGATTAATCTAGGTGAGTTAGATTGGGTATAAGATCATCGAGCTTGTCACTTGGTATTTTTCATTTTCTCATTCTAAGCGGCAAAGCCTTGGAAAAAATTGTTTCAGACCGCCATTATTTGTTTTGAGAGCTTGGTTCTGACATTCGAATGAATGTATTTTATGGATTTTACTCTATTTCGAGCTCTGTGTGATTACGGGGCTGTCATTGTTGATCTTTTGAGCTCTCGTTTATTCTGGGAATCGGTCTTCTATGCTCGTTGTATCTATATTTTCATTGTTTTTACTCTCTATCTTATGAGTGTGCTCATCGTGGTCATGGCTGATATTATTGATTTCTTGAGCTCATTTCCTCACTTTCTATTAACTCTTATGTAGTTATGTGAATCGATTTTCTTCTTCTCTGCAATGTCTTGACCACTAATGGAAAGTTTTGGAGCTCGTCTTCTTTTTCGAGAAGTGATCTGTGATTTCTATTTTCATTCTTGAAACCCCTTGTTGGAGTTCGTAGTTCTGAGTTCTAACTTGTCTGCAATCTCTTGATTTCTTCTACTGAGAGAACCACCATGAATGTTTCCATTGAGCTCGGATGTGCATTGTAAACTTGATATTTAGCTCAATTACGAGCATGGATGGATTATTCTTGGCTATAAGGCCATCGTTTTCCTCTTCTTTGAGTAAGTCGTTCCTCTATCTTTTCCTTTCATTGTTGTATTAAAATGCTGATGAGCCCGCAGGTTGAAAATTTGGTTTCTTTTTTCTATGGAGGTGCTTATTCCTATACAAAATATTACTATGTTTTGGGATTTCTAGCTCTCTGTGTATCCATTCTGGGTCTTCCATTGTACCATGGATCTGAGGATACACATTCATCTTGATTCATTGCCATCTATGGGAGAAAGTAAGGTCATGGTCTCTTCTTATATACTCACCACTATTTATGATACTGGCTCTCTAAAACTGTAGATCTACATATTTTAGGATATGGGTATTCAGGTTCTACCTTGCTAGATCTGTCCTTTGCAACCATTTTAAAACACCATTCACATGGAAAACAATTTCTTTGAGCCTTTTCAACCCACAACACCACCTAGGTTTGCATGATTCTTGGGCCTTTATTTGCTTGGGTTCTACCCTCCATCTGTGTATTATCCTCTAATACTTTGATCCATCTCTTATTTACTGATACCCATTAATGGGTTTTTGATTAATGACATGGATCTGTAATTTACCCTAATTTCGAATTGTTTTGCACTTGGATTCATTTTGCTCTTGGCTCTTGGGGTATAAAGTTCATTATTTTGTATTTGCAAACCCTCTGAAATCTTGTACACATTTGTATAACTGTATGAATGTTATAAAATGACTGCAATTTGATATTATAATCTCTGAAAAATAATTTTGGTGTTTAAACATGAATTTGATGTTCTATTTGGTAAGTTTGTTGTAATTTTTGAAATGCCATTTATCTTATCCGTGTAAAATTTCCAAGTCATATATTTAGGCTCTAAAGCTCCACCGGGTGTTATATTTTAATGGAACCTGTATAAGTTGATCTCTAAATTATTGGATCTTGATTATGCTAAAGTGAACTTGTTGCTATAACTTGATCCTGTCCTTGATTGGCGTTGTTGTAATTGGTTGAAAATATGTGTTAAAAATTGTTTGAAAAAGCTTGTATATTTTCATTTATGCTCTGTGTAGCTGTAACTTTATTATATTGAAATTTTAATTTACTCTGAGCCAAACTGAAAGGGGGTTCATGTTGAACAATATTACCTTCTTTCAAAGTTTTATCATTGCACTGATGAGGTTGTGTATAATATGGACTCAAAGCCTTACTGCCCCACTGATTAATTGGAAATTTTCGTAAGTTACATGGTTGTAGGTTATCCTGCAAACCTGTAATTTCTTGGCTAATCTTAAATGCTTGAAAATTATTTCTTTCTGTTGAAAAAAATGAGTAGCTGTAGATGGCTTAAATGGAATTTTATCAGATGATATTTGCATTTTTTACTTTCTTGCTGCTTTCTGAGAGCTCTTTTCCATGTTCAGACAACTTGTTTGTTTATAATCCATTTCTGAGTTGATGTCTGAGCATTACTTGAGCATTATTGAATCTTTCTTGATGAAATTTTTTAAATACTACCTAGAAATGTGATTTTATACCTTTATTTCTCAGTTGTATTTGATTAACCTATAACACTTATTTTCTTTGAGTTGGTTGCTGTATCCTTCATCCATTAAAATATGGCTTGTTGTTGGAAGCTAAATTCTAGTAACTATTATCTTTGATCATACCATGCATTATCTACTTTCTACATTACTATTTGATTTATCTACAACTTTCAAACATGTATTATTTTGAAATAGCATGATGGAAATATATAAAATATCCATTTTACATGGCGAATCCCTGCCAATGTTTTTCTCAGATTTCCTTTTCTATTTTGTTTCAACTGTAATCTTGTCTCATTCCAATTAACTTAAGCCTTTAGTTTGAATGAAAATAAATGTACTTTTCTGATTCAAATGATAGAATGTATCACTTCTTTATTCTTACCTGTATCTGCACATTTAGATAAACTGGTTAGAAAACATTACACTTTTTGGCCTCTCTTTTATTCCATAGCTTTTCTCTTTCTTTATGAGTGAATGAGTCATGTATGATGCTACAGAATAGTGATTTTATCAGATGTTCCTTTAATCATCATGTAATTTATACCTCCTGATGTTAGGAGATTCACTTGCATGAGATTAGATAGTATAGGAATATAGATCAACCCTGAGCTTGAAATTGATAGTCCTTCGTTTTCTTGTTTTCAGGTACAGTGCCATTTGATAAGAAGCGAGGATGAATATGGAGCAAAGCTGGAGCTAGAAATGCATCAACCAAAATGAAAGAAACCCAAGGAAATGATTGGTTCTTTCATACTCCTTTACTTTCTTATTCATGCATATGTACCTCTTACTTCAATAGTTGTAATTTAATTTTGAGTTACATCCCATGGCTTGTGTGGGAACATTTGAAATTCCTTATGAATAAAAGATTAAATTCTGAAATTGAGTTGTGTATTTCTTTCTGCTTTTCATCTTTGTATATGGATGGTATAATGAATTAAACAACTCAATAACATAATTGAATGTATTTAATCATGAAGGAAGGAAATTTTAAAATACCTATAACTTTAGTAAAGAACTTTGATACTGCTTTAATCTGTAACTCTGATTGTTGTCCATAAACTTAAAACTTCATCTATTCTGTATTTTCTGTCTTCATCAAGATAACACATCTGTCCTTCGGGGCTCTTGTGTTATTTTGTTGAGGGTAAACATTAAAATGTAGACTATGTGATTTGTTATGTTTTGTAACAACACACATAGTTACAGATTTCATGTAATCATTAATTAAAAGCAACTGAAATATGATAACACTTGTAATACACTCCCCTTATTTAGGTTCACTTCATCAATGACATCCATCGTAATGAAGTTTCAAGTTAGCCATTTTTGTATGAGTGTAAAAATTGTCAACATTTCTAGCAATCTTATGGGGAAACCTACCTGCTAGCTTGTAGACCAGTGCCTTTCTCTTGTCCGTTGGGCATGGAGTCCAAAGCATTAATAAAAAAATTTGTTCCTGAAGGTCTAACCCTTTTAAAATAGACTAAAAATGGGAAAATGATATGGTAAACCAGACTCCGTGCATGAATGCACTTTATTGAAATGAAAACCAAAGAAATATTCAAGAACTACACTTATTGAAAGGGAAATCCTAATCTAACCAAACCCTGTAGGATTTTCAATAATAGTGTTTGAGAAACATACCATTCACAGGAATGGGAAGTTCCTCTGCATTGAGCCTTGAGAGATGAAATGCATTATGTTCCATGTAAGCTGAAATTATATAAGGACCACTCCAGATTGTATCAAAATTTGTGTGGTTTCTTGGTTTTGCACGATTAACATCCCATTTCAACACAATGTGTAGTGCCCAATTTCCTTTGAAATCTTTTGATACTGATCTTGATACTGCTGATTATATTGTGGACATTATTTTGGTTTTGATTTAGTATGATGTTAGATGTTAGACCATGGATTATTTTTGATCTTGATTCAGTTACGATGCATGATGATTATTGGAGACATTTTTATATATTGATGATGATATATTGACTTACATGGTTATATTATGGATTTTTTTCAGACATGGGATATTTGGATATTTGAGTGGACCTAGAAATGGAAATTATTTGATGATGATATAGTTGTTGATAAAATTGTAAAGGATATTGTTGATTTCTTGATGTTTTTATGATTCATATATCTATATGTTTTTGGAATGATATTTATATTATCTTGGATGTTCTAATATGGCCATGAGGCTGAAGGAGGTATTTTTGTTTTGCAGGTTAAAAATATCACAACAATATTAGGGGATTGGAGACCAACCACATTGGAATTCTAGATGAATTCAACAAGGTCACCATGGCAACTGTATTTGTTTGTGTGTGTTTTATTTTGTTAGGGATTCCCATGGGGGGGAATCACCTTTAAAATGTGACCAAGGGGTTGTGTGTATTTATTTATTTGGTTCCTTTTTATTGATGTTTGTATGTGTTTATTTTGTGGTTCCTTTACCCCTTTCATTATTTATTAAATGTTGTGTTAATGTTGTGAGTAATCATGTTGTTAAAATAAACAAATCAAATATGTCATAAGAAAGTAATTAATAGAGTTCGTTGGATCTTAAATTTAATGTTGTAATAATGTGTAAGTAATGTGTAAGTGACTTTGTAAGTGATGTGTAAGTTAACTTCTGAGTGTGAAACACTCCACCTTCTTGGAAATTCGAATTTGTCCTTGGAGCCTGAATTTTGGAGGCTTGTGGGACAAGTTAAACTTGTCCCATACCTCTTAAATTTATTTACCAACCATACCTATGGTTTGGGGGTTAAAATTAGACTTTTATAATGCATTTTGAAATGAAAAATTGTAATTTTTAATTGCACTTTTCTTACATGTTTTAAATTTAGTCCTTTTGGGGTGTGGGTTTATTTTAGAGTGTGTAAGTAAATATGTCATTCTTATTTATTATGCATTGGGGAATGAAGTTGAACTTGTGTTGGATTTGAGGATGTGTGATGTGGCATCCTACATGGATCCACCTCATCCTCTTCTCTTCCCTCTTCTATAAAATTCAAATTGCTTGCCTTGTTTTGGGTTGTTGAACTTTTGGAAGACTTCTTTGGGGTGAATTTTCTTCTTGATTGGAGCTCTTGCATTGGAGGAGAACATTTGGGAAGATTGTTACATGTTTGTGCTTGGTTGTTTTGGATTGCTGTCATTGAATTAAAGCTTGTTGTTTGGAATTGGAACAAACTCCATCATGGAGAGGTAAGATCTTGGCTCTTGAAATTCCCTTTTTTTAATGAATGTAAATGTTATTGTGTGAATTTTGTGGTTTGTTTTGTGGGCTGTTGGGTAGATGGCCTGGGAATGGTGTGGGAGAAGCCTATAGGGTTTATTTTTTGGGAGGAACAAGTGTATTTTAGGGATGTATAAGTGTGGAGGGAGTTGGGATTTGGGTTCCACCTTACAAAGAAATAGCTTGCATTTCTTTACTTGTTATGGGGTGCCATAAGAGGTTGGAGAGGCATAAGGAAATGTGAGGAATAAGGGGTACTTGGGGGAGGCGTAAGGTTGTGTCAGGGATTGAAATGATATATATGTTTTGTTTTTAGTTTGAACTCATGTGGTGATACCCATTTTCCTCTTTGGGAGGCATAAGTAGCATCCCCGATAGTTGCTTGTTCCTTTGGATTTCTTGATGAAGCCTTAGTTTTGATTTTCATGTTCTAAATGTTATCGCAAACTACATTCTATTTTGGACTGTGTTTTCAAATGTGAAATGTTGCTTGTGTGTATTGTGGAAGCCTTTGTTCGCATGAGTTGAATCACATCTTTTATTGCACTTATGGTTGGGGCTTGGGGGCCAATGAATAAGGATGGATTCTCCTTTTCATTGGATATCTTGGTTGGGTGGAGAGTGTTTCCTTTCCCCTGCCTTTGTTATGATCAATTAGAAGAATGGAGAAACTACATGTTGTTGTTCTGGAGCATAGGAAAAAGACAGAGTTGACAGTCCCTTGTGAAAACATATTTTGTAACCTTTCCCACTTTGAAGTGGATGATCTGTATATTATTGTAATGAATGGATATGTTCCGTATTCGGCTATGAAAGTTGTAATTGATTTTGAAAGAAAATTTCTTTCTTTCAATCTGTGAACAAAAAAGAATGATACGTATTTTGTATGTTATATTTTGAAAATAAATGGAAAGGAAGTTGTAAGAGTTTAATTTGAATTAATAGAATTGTTTTTCCTTGTTCATATGATATTATTTCTATTGGAAATCTATGTTTAATATACAGTTTGAAATCTCTATTGAAAAAAAGAATTACGTGTAAAGAAAAAGATAATGCTCTATTCTCTTTTAAAATACATTAAAATTGGAAATGAGACTTTGCATTTTGGCTCTTAAATGGTTTGATTGAATCAATTAAATGTATTAACATGGAATGAATTCAATTTTTAATGGAAATGAATTAATCCTTTATTTCTGGAAATACCTTTGTTTTGTATTTCAATCTGGAAAATAATTTATCCAAAATGTTCAAGTTTGAACCTGTAACCATGAAATAAAAAAATGAAAAATTAAAATTGACATGGTAGGATGTAAATGAATTCAATTGTACTATAACAATTAGGGAAAAATCCTTCAAAACCTTGTAAAATCGGGCACAACCCTCTTACAGTCGTTTTGCTGTCAAGAGATGTAAATTTTCAAATTTAAACTCAATAAAAAAAACTTGAATCCTAAGGATATTTCTCTATGTCTTTTTGACATGTTGAAAGAGAATGAATGAAAATTTTGAACAAAAGTTTATAAGTTAAAGTTTACCAGCTTGCACTGTAAAAGCTTGCAGAACGTTTTCATGAAATTTGACCCCTTAAACTTTATCAAAATTAAAAATTAATGATTCTTGTGCAAAGAGGATGTCGAGAGATTTCCAAAAATTCCTTGTTTTCCCAAAACTGATCTCCCAATCAAAGGTTATGACCTTTTGAAGTTTTACTTCATTTTGGCCACTTCAAAATTTTTCTAACTGTCGAAAAGAAATTTTGGAAAAATTTCCACCGGCGGACCCACTGACCTGATTTTTTACCCTTTTTTCACTTTCACGGGCCCACAAAATATAACTTAACCTTTTAAAAAGTTTTTGGGAAAATTTTCCTATATTTTTCCCCACCTCTCCACCGGCCCGCAGCCAATCACGTGTTGCCATATGGCCTCACGAGGCAACGGCGGAGGAGCGGTTGCATTTGAAAACTTAAAATTTTAAAACCTTTTTGGAAAATTTTCTAAATTCTCCTCCCTGCCACCGGTCCACAGTCAATAAGGAGCCACTATGTTTCTTCACCAGGTGATGGTGGAGGAACAGAGTTCTTTTTAAATTAGATTTTGAAAAAACCTTTTCTTGGCAAAAATTCCAAAGTTTTCCCACCGCCCCTCCATGGTGACCCGCAACTAATGGCAGGAAAAAAATTCCTCAGTGCTGACACATGACATTTTGGGCTGTCGATGGAGGTGTAGATGTTTTCTAACTTTAAACCTTTTCTTCCTTTTAAAAATAAAAAATTTCTAATTTTGCTCCGATGGCCCATTGGCACTCGCAGCCAATTAGAGATTGACATGTGGCATTTTGGGGATCGGAGGTACGGAACGTTTTTGTAACCCTTCAAACTTTTCTTCCCTTAAAATATTAAATTGTAAAAGTGCCCTGACAACCCATTTTCAACCCACATGACTAATGAGATCATGACACATGGCATCATCTAGGATTGGCAGAGGCACATGATAAATTCTAACCCTTAGCTCTTTTAACTCAAAATTCTAAAATTCGTAAGTTTCCTCTGGCGGCCATTTTTCCCCACAGCCAATCAGGGCTCGACACCTGTCCTCTTCAGGCTCACGGGCGCTTGGAGGAAAATCCCTCTTTTTCTTACAAAAAGGAGCCAAAATGCCAAAACTCTTCCCTGCTCTGCCGGCCCGCGCATGGGAAAATTTTCTTCCCTAGGCCCGCAGACTCACCCTTGGGAAACTTTTCCTCCCAAAGTCTACCGGCCCATAACTTGAAAAATATAAGGAGTTAGGAGGACTTCTTTATATCATTGGAAAGGTGAGGAAATTTCCTATCTAATGGGAATGATTTAGGGAAGTTTTGAATGTGTTAATTTTGAAAAAAATCAAGTTGAATCTTTTAATCCATTTAGAGAGTGGTTTAGTGAGAAATTACCCTCCTAACCTAAGTGGTTATTTATAACCCTATGTTTTGACCTTGTCATTTGTTAATAATGGTTGTAAGGGGAATTTTCTAAGCTATTAATTATAGTTGGTCTTGAAGCTTGTTTGTGACAACTGTTATTGGTAATCTTGGTTGTAGGACTTCTAAACAAAAAAAATTATACCATAATTTTCCTAACTAATCCTAGGTTGTTCTTGGGTCTCAAGTGGTTGTTTTAAGCGGGAATCACACTTGGTATCAGAGCAGTGGTTAAAAATATTGGACCATTGGGCACACTATAAAAATTTGAGACATGAAATTTAAACCTAGTGCAATGTTAAACCTAGCACACTTTAAATCTAGAAAATAGTTTGGTTTGAAAATTACACATTTTAGTAAACATGGAAACTAAGTAAGACCTAGAATAATGAACTAACTCTTGCCTTGGTCTGTGCAGGAGGCGTAAACAGGATGAGAAAAGCCTTTTCACATAGATCTAGACATACCACCTCTGGAGCATGTTGTAGCAGCCATCCTACCACAGATCTTGCAGACCCTTCATGAGGTTAATACCATGTTACACAGAGGATCAGTAGGAGGGCATATAGCCAGACATGATAGAGTCACTTCCATTGAGGGTCATTCATCTCCTCGACCCATGAGAAGCTTGGAGGAGAGAACTTCCATGGAGAGTCAGCCAGAGAAGAGTCACCGTAGAGGGGACTAAGGGTGACTGAGTTTTAGGACACAGAGAGAGGTCTCATAGCCCTAGGCTTAGGGATGAGCATGCATAGAGGCCTAGAGGCCATCAGACCACAGCTGCAAATCACATCAGAGAGATCCTAAAGCTTCGGCCATCACATTACTCTAGTGACATAGGTAGATTTTAGGAAGAGGCCTCGTTAGTGAGCTTGAGTGGTTGCTTCAAGCTCTGTCCTTGTTCTAGCAACACGAAAGCTCATGTTGTGATCCATATACTAAGGGATGGAGCAGGAGTATGGTGGAGGATAGAGGAGAAGAAGCTCCATGTTGATTCTAAGATAGTTACCTGGGAGCTCTTTGAGGAGTATTTTAGGACCAGATATTTGTCATGAAGGTTCATACAGTAGCGGATAGATGAGTTTCATGACCTCCGACAGGAATCCCTCATAGTAGCAGAGTATGAGAGTAGATTTTTGTGATCTACTCTAATATGTTGAGTACATGCAGGATGAGCAGGTGTGGATCCACAGGTTCATCCAGGGCCTGAATCTTGACATTGGAGGTGTAGTGCGGATCCATTGTCAATAGACCCTTGTCAGAGGCCATTGAGAAGGCCTACATAGCTAGAGGAGACTCGGGGAAAGACCCAACAGGATAGAGACTTGAGTCCGGAGCCTACATACAATAGATGTAGGACAGTAGATTGAGGGGGTTAGTACGTCCTCCTTGTGGTGGACAGGGTTCAACACAGTCATCATGTAGACCACAACAACATCATCACTAGCAATAGCATCAGTCTTGCCCACCTTATAGACCTCCACAGAGATTTGATGTATAGAGAGGTCAGAGTATGGGGCCTCCTTGTAGGGGTCCCATCAGGACACAGGGTGCCAAAAAATCTCACTTAGTAGGATCTCGCTAGCAGAGACAACAATAGACCACTGCCAGATCATCAGGATCCACACCACAAACTTTGAGAGTACCGACCGGACCTGCTACATAGGGGAGAGGATCAAGTGGTTGTTTTGGTTGTGGTGTTACTGGACACTTTTGGAGAGACTACCAACAGAACCCTAATAACAAGGGTAAGACACAAATCTCTGAGCCTACTATTATAGATATGGGGCATAGCCACATGATTTATGCAGTGGTCGAGAACCACCAGGCTGAGCACCAGAGCACAGTTATTGAGACTATATGTAGCATTGGTGGTATTCCTACCTCTATGTTGTTTGATTCTTGATCTTCTGATTCATTTTATTGCAGGGTCATAGTTGGGATGTTGAGATGGCTTTGGGAGCCAAGATCTTTATAGAATCCTTAGTTAAGGAGTGTGTAGTGGATTTGGGACCTTTCACCACTACTTGAGATCTCTGTATCCTTTCATTGGGCTCGTATGAAGTCATCTTAGGTATGGATTGGTTATCTACACATAGGGCCAGGATGGATTGTTATCACAAGACTATATCTTATGTAGATGATCTAGGAGTTAAGTCAGTGATTTATGGGGTAAGGAGACTAGTTTCTATTTACACCATCTCCACTATGTAGCTTAAGCAGTGTGTGTGACAGGGTTGTCAGATGTATGCTGTTACAGTTAGTGACAAATCCGAGGATGGGTCTAGTGGACCATCGTTAGATGATCATCCCTTTTTTAGAGAGTTTGTTGATGTATTTCCATGGGAGCTACTAGGGTTACCACCACCACGTGAGATTTATTTTCATATAGATTTGGTTATGGGAGTAGAGCCTATCTCACGAGCACCTTATCGGATGACCAACCCAGAGCTCTGTGAGCTCAATTTATAGCTGGAGGGCCTTCTAGAGAAAGGCCTTATCCATCCTAGTGTATGTCCTTAGGGTGCATTGGTGATTTTTTGAAAGAAGAAGGATGAATCCTTTCGGTTGTGTATTGATTATTGCTAGCTGAACAAGGTAACGATTAAGAATCGTTATCCCCTTCCATGCATAGATGACTTGTTTGATCTAATGAAGGGATCCAAAATTTTCTCTAAGATTGATCTTAAGTCAGGCTATCATTAGTTGAGGATTACGGAGGTAGATATTAATAAGACCACATTTCATATGAGATATGGGCACTAAGATTTCACACTGGTGCCTTTTGGTTTGACTAATGCCCCCGTAATGTTTATGAGTTTGATGAATGGGGTATTCAGGACCTTCTTAGATAGCTTTGTGCTTATCTTCCATGATCACATTTTTATTTTCTCACGTACGCGTGAGGAGAACAAGGGGAACCTTCGTTAGGTTCTTCAGTGTCTTCGTGAGCAGCAACTTTATGGGAACTTGGAGAAGTGTGATTTCTTTCAGTCAGAGAATCAATACTTGGGTCATATAATTTATAGGGAAGGTATCGTAGTCGATCCTTCTAATATTAGATCCATTATGGATTGGCTAGCACCCACTACTATGACAGTGGTGCGCAGCTTCATGGGATTAATAGGTTACTATAGGAGATTTGTTTAGGACTTCTCTCGGATTGCACACCCCATCACTTTCCTTCAGTGGAAAGGGAAGAAGTTTGTTTAGTCAGACAGATGTGAGCAGGCCTTTAGGACATTGAAGGAATGTCTCACTACATCACCTATTCTTGCAGTGCCTGATGAACATGGTGAGTTATTTTTATGCACGGATGCTTCTTTGGCAAGCCTTGGAGGTGTGTTGATGCAGGAGGGCAGAGTAGTGGCTTTTGAGTCTCACAAACTCAAATATTATGAGCTTAACTATTTGAATCATGATCTTGAGCTTGCAGAAGTTGTGCACACCTTGGTTTGATGGAGGAAATTTCTTCTTGGTAGGAGATTCACACTCAAGATAGATCACATGAGTCTTTTCCACCTCTTAATACAGCCCAATTTAAATGCTTACCAGCAACGTTGGATGGAGTTTCTTTGCTGAGTATGACATGGAGATAGATCATGTGAAGGGGAAGGAGAATGTGGTTTTAGATGCTCTCAGTAGATGGAGACATCTGAGCTATGGCCACTTCAGTGGGCATTCATTTACGAAGCAGGATTCTTTAGCATCTTCCTCTTTACAGCTTCTACATTACAGTTTGAGCAGAGATCAAGTCCCAGAGACCCCTGGAGGGGAATTTTTATAGTTTCTCAATTCAGATACAGATGGTACTTCTTAGGTAGAGAGGTCGGATTTATGTTCCCAGAGATAGAGGCTTGAAGCAGGACATCTTGATAGAGGCACATCGTGCACCCTATTCAACCCATCATGTGTGTGAAGAATATGCACACTACTTTGAGACAGTTGTACCACTAGATAGGGGACTTTGTAGAGACGTGGCTCAATTTTTGTCATGATTGTTTAGAGTTCTAGAAAGGGAATGACTGAGCATCAGTCATCCAGTTGGCCTTCTCTTTCCTCATGCTATACCAGAGTGGAAGTGGGACAGCATTTCCATGGAATTTTTTGTTGGGATACCGATGTCAAGATATCACCATGACGCCATCATGAGTCATAGATTGATAAATTGACAAAAGTGGCTCATTTTTTCTCCAGATGAAGACCACTTATACAGCTAGTGCAATGGCATGGGTCTATCTAGATGATATTTTCAGGTTACACAAGATTCCGTGGAATATTATTTTTGACCACGATCCTTTGTATACTTCCCATTTCTAGACTACCATGCAGCATGCCCTTGGGACGAGGATTAATTTCATCATAGCTTATCACCCCGAGATTGATGGACAGATCTGAGAGGGTGAATCATATTCTTAGAGGACATGCTCAAGATGTACGTGATGGATCATCAGGAAAGATGGGAGGAGTACCTTTACTTGGTGAAGTTTGACTACAATAATAGTTTTCTATAGTTCCATAGGCATGGCTCCTTTTGAGGATTTTTATGGTAGAGAGTGCAGGACACCCCTTAGCTGGGACAGGTTGGAAGATAGGGTATCTCTTGGACCATAACCCTTCTATGCAGGACATGGAGCAACAGGTAGTGATGATCACGACAGAGATTACAGGAGGCACATGACAGGAAGAAGAAGTACGCAGATCAGCATAGGATCGACCGTAGGTTTTGATGTGGGCATGAAGGTGTTCCTTCATGTCATGCCACATAAGATCCCTATCCGTTATGGAAAAGGTTCTAAGTTGGTTCCTAGATTCGTTGGTCCTTTTGAGATCTTGGAGTCGTATCTGTCCTTTGGATTACCTAGTCTAGCATGTTGCCACCTAGCTTATCTCAATGTGCATGATGTGTTTCATGTTTATATTCTTAGGAGATATATTGCACATCCTTCTCATGTGGTGGATTGGACCTTATTATAGGCACAGGATCAGATGCAGGGTGACAGGTGGATCTTGTTCACATTATTGATCGTAGGACCTTGGGCCTTCGAGGCATGAGAGATTGATCATGGTCTGAGCTGCAGTGGTATAGATACGATGAGATTGTAGCTACTTAGGAGGATGCTACATTATTACCAGTTCAGTTTCCACATTTGTTCCAATGACCTTTCAGGAGGAAGTCGAGTATAAGGGGAGGGGGATGTAGTGCCCACTTCCCTTTGACACCTTTAGATATTGACCTTGATACTGCTGATTATATTATGGACATTATTTTGGTTTTGATTTAGTATGATGTTAGATGTTAGACCATGGATTATTATTTATCTTGATATAGTTATGATGCATGATCATTATTGGAGACATTTCTATAAATTTATGATGATATACTTATTTACATGGTTATATTATGGATTTTGTTTAGACATGAGATATTTGGATATTTGAGTGGACCTAGAAATGGAAATTATTTGCTGATGATATAGTTGTTGATAAAATTGTAAAGGATGTTGTTGATTGCTTTTTGTTGTTGTGATTCATAAATAGATGTTTTTGGAATGATATTTATATTATCTTAGATGTTCTAATATGGCCACAAGGCCGAAGGAGGTATTAGTGTTTTGGAGGTTAAAAATATCACAACAATACCGGGGGATTGGAGACCAACCACATTGAAATTCTAGATGAGTTCAACAAGGTCACCATGGAAACTGCATTTGTTTGTGTGTGTTTGATTTTTTTAGGGATTGCCATGGGGAGGAGGTAAATATTTCATTCTTATTTATTATGCATTGGGGAATGAAGTTGAACTTGTGTTGGAGTTGGGGATGTGTGATGTGGCATCCTTCATGGATCCACCTCACCCTCTTCTCTTCCTTCTTCTATAAAATTTGAATTGCTTGCCTTGTTTTTGGTTGTTGAACTTTTGGAAGACTTCTTTGGGGTGAATTTTCTTGTGATTGGATATCTTGCATTGGAGGATATTTATGGAAGATTGTTACATGTTTGTGCTTGGTTGTTTTGGATTACTATCATTGGGTTAAAGCTTTTTGTTTGGAATTGGAACAAACTCCATCATGGAGAGGTAAGAGCTTGGATTTTAAAATGCCCTTCTTTAATGAATGTAAATGTTATTGTGTGAATGTTTTGGTTTATTTTGTGGGCTATTGGGTAGATGGCCTAGGAATGGTGTAGGAGAAGGCTATGGGGTTTATTTTGTGGGAGGCACAAGTGTGTTTTAGGGATGTATAAGTTTGGAGGGAGTTTGGATTTGGGTTCCACCTTACAAATAAATAGTTCTCATTTCTTTACTCATTATGGGGTGCCATAAGAGGTTGGGGAGGCATAAGGAAATGTGAGGAATAAGGGGTACTTGAGGGAGGTATAAGGTTATGTCAGTGGATTGAAATGATATACTATATTCTGGCAAGTTGTGAACTTCAGGTGGTGATACCCATTTCCCATTTTGGGAGGCATAAGAAGAATCCCCCATAGTTTCTTACTCACTTTGGCTTTCTTGATGAAGCCTCAGTAATTTGATTGTCATCCTCGTTCTATAGTTGTAAACTACATTCTGTTATTGTACTGTTGTTTTCAATTGTGAAAATGTTTCTTGTGTGTATTGTGGAATTCATGTTGTTGCCATGAGTTGGATCACATATTTTATTGCATTATGGTTGGGGCTCGAGGGCCCAATGAAGAAGGATGACTTCTCCTCTTCATTGTAATGTCTTGGTTGGGTAGAGAGCGTTGCCTTACCCCTACTCTTGTTTGTGATCACAATTTAGAAGAATGGAGAAACTATGCATGTTGCTGCTCTGGAGCTAGAGGATAAAGATAGAGTTGAAAGTCCCCTTGTGAAATGAAATTTTATTGTAACCTTTCCCACTTTGAAGTGGATGAAAGTGTATATGTTTTGTAATGGAAAGATTTGTTCAGTATTTGGTTATGAAAGTTGTAAATTGAAATGTGAAAGAGACATACCATGTCCTGCTCTTCAATCTGTGAATCAAGAAATTGAATGATCCCGTATTTTGTATGTTAAATTGATAAAATGAAATGGAAAGGAAGTTGTAAGAGTTGTCATTTTGAAATCAATAGAAGTGATTGCATAACCTTCCTCATATGATATTGATTTCCATTGGAAATCTGTAATTTAATCATCTAAGTTGTGAGTAGTAATCTCTGTTTGAAAGAAAGAAATGTGTGTAAAGAAAAAGATAATGCTATGTTCTCTTTTGAAATATGTGAAAATTGGAAATCAAACTATGTAATTTTAGCCTCTTGAATAGTCGAATTGAATCAATTTAAAATGTATTATATTATAATTGGAAATGAAATCTCCATACTTGGAAGATGAAAATGGTGAATAGATCCTTTAGAAATTTGATCTCTGTTTTGTATTATTGAATCTGGCAAATACTTTATCCAAAATGCATAGTTTGAACCTGCAACAATGAAATAACAAATTAAAAAATTAAAATTGAACATGATTTCACCCTAAAAGAATCCAAATGGGACAAAAATACTCTTAGGGAAAACTTCTTAGAAAACATTAGCGAAAGTCGGGCTCAACCCTCTTACAGTCGTTTTGTTGTCTCAAGAGATGTAAATTTTTAAATTGCAAATCTTTCAGACAAATTGAATCTCTCAAATATTTCTTAAATACTATATAAGAAAAATTCTGACCATTTCTTTTTGACAAGTTGAGAGAGGAATGAATGATCAAATTTGAAGAAATATTTATAAGTTAAAATTTACCAGTTAGCATTATAAAAGCCTACAGATCGTTTTCTTGAAATTGAATTTTTAAACCTTTTATCAAAATTAAAAATTTAATAATTTCTTGAGTTAAGAGGATGCCGAGAGATTTCCAAAAAGTCCTCGTTTGCCCGAAACTGATCTCTCTATCAAAATTTATGGCCTTCTAAAGTTTTTCTTCATTTTGGCGACAAAAATAATTTCTCATTGTCAAAAACAAAATTTGGAAAATTTTTGTGAAAATTTACCAAATTTTCCCCATGTGCCCCACAGCCAATCAGAGGCTTCCCACATGGCACCACGAGGTGTTGGTGGAGGGGCGGATCCGCAAATTGTAACTTATCAATTTTGAAAAGTTTTTCAGAAAATTTTCCAAATTTTCCATGCAACTCTCTACCAGCTCGCATCCATATCACGTGTTGCTCACATGGTATCACAAGGCACCGGCAAAGGAATGCAGTTGTCCCTTTCCGAAATTTTCCATTTTTAGAACCTATTTTGGAAAAAAATCTATACTTTTTCCCGCACCGCTCCGTAGCTCAATCAGGAGTTGTCACGTGGTGTCATGAGGCGATCAGCAGAGGAACGAAGATTTTATTGATTTTACTAACTTTTCGCCATTCTGGGGTGTTAAAATGTCTGAAGTTATCGCCATTGCCCTGCTTTCCCCGCAACCATTGGCTTAGGAGGTGCCACATGTCAGCCCTACAGACTCCCATGGAGCACGGGTGCAAAGATGGCTTTTTTCCCCGCGTGGGATATTTTCTTCCCTTTAAATATATTTCACTACCCCATCCGACCAGAAGTCTTCCTCCGGGAAAAATAGTCTCACCCATGGCTAATGCAGATCCTGACCCTTGGGGAAAATTTTCTCCCCTGGGCCCATCAGCGCGCGCACTCTTGGGGAAAATTTTCACCCCAAGGCATTTTCGGCCCATAAACTCGAGAAATATGTAGGAGTTTCCCCTGGAGGACTTATGTTATATCACTACGCAAATCAAAGCTGATGACACATGGTCTCTATCCAATGTTGGAATGATTTAGCGCAGATCAATTTTTAATGCGTTAGCATTTTGGGATCCAAAATCAAGTAATGTATCTTTAAATCGCTCCGTTAGAGAGTGGGTACTGGTCCCAGGAGATTACCCTCTGCAACCCTACATGTGAACTTTCTAACCCTAAATTTTGGTCAGCGTGTGATGTCTAATTGCACTTGTTAATAGAAATAGGAAAGTATATTCTAGTGGATTAGAACTTTTTCCCGCTCCGCTGGCCCACACTTGTTAGTGACAATTGTTGGCTTGTAGCCTAGGTTGTATATTGTTTTACCCAAAAAAAAATTATCCTCCCATAAGTCCGCCGGCTAATTAATCCTAAGTTGTCCTTGAGGAGTTCAAGTGAGGAATTTTTTAATGGGCATTACTCTGGAAAGGTGACTAAATTTCCTGATGTACAAATTCTTGGACCTCCCAGTTTAGGGATCCGTCTATCGAGCTTGCCACTAGACTAGTTTTGGGAGCCATAAAGTTAAATATTTTAAGGCAGTTAGATAGAGTCGTTTAGTGAGAAATTACCCTCCTAACCTAAGTGGTTGATACGGCTACTAAAGCTACGCTCTAAACTTGTGATTATGCTACAGTAATGTGTCGATGTCCTGGATGGAAATTATCTAAGGTGCCATTAATTTAAATTTGTCTTGCAAACTCTCGTGATGTGACAACTGTGTGAGTAGGTAATCCTAGTTGTAGAGCAATTCTAAACAAAAAAATAATTCTGTGATAAAATTCCTAGACTAGTCCTATGTTGTTCGTGGGTCTAAAACGCTGGTTGCAGTGGTAAGTGGGTCGATTACATGAAAAGTATCCGAGTATCAATCAGTAAAATGGAAGACTTTCTTCACAGATCCTTATTATGAGAAAGAGGATGAACATCTATGGTTGCGGGAGATTCGAGTCAATGGTGGAAGATAGGGAGACTTTATCTCTTAGCACTTGTAGATTTCACCATTAAGCTCTGCATAACAAGAGTTGCAGTGGTTCAGTTTCAAGTAATTCCATATGATCCAGTATATCTAATGTAGGCAACTCAACTGAAATAGGGATTCCTTCCTCTCTTCCATAAACATGATTTTAAGGTGAATTTCTAACTGATCTTTTAGGAGTCACTCTTTCAGCCCAAAGTGTTGAATTCAACATTAGATGCGAAGCTCTCTGGTTATCTTTGAGTGTTATTCTAATGATCCTTGGAAGATTCTTATTAGTACTTTCAGCTATTCCATTACCTTGAGGGTAGTAATTAGATGACACACTTAAATAAATTATGTTCTTAGTAGCCCAATCTGTTACCTTTGCACCAAGAATTGCTAAGAAATTATCTGAAATGATAGTTTTCGGAACACCAAATCTACAAACTATACCTTCATAAAAGGATACTATAAAAGTTTCATTAGAATCTTTCAATGTTATTGCTTCATTCCAGCGTGTAAAGTAATCTATAGCAGTTAATATCCACTTTTGTCTCTGTGATAAAGGTGGATTTATCATGCCAAAAAAAATCAAGACCCCACTGCATGAATGACTGATCCACTAAAATTGGATGTAGGGGAAGAGAAGCTAAACATTATTTTCCAACAAAGAAAGCACATTTCTTACACTTGTTGATCCATTTGAAATAGAATTTAAACATGATAGGCCAATAGTAACCATCTTTCATAATTTTTAAGGATATAGTACGTGTTGAAAAGTGAGCTCCTGTAGGTCCTTCGTGGAATTAGGATAATAATTGTTGAATTCTATTCATAATCAACACATCGCAGTAAGATTTTGTTTATATCTCCTTTTAATAACACACCATTAATGAAAACATAAGGTACCGTTTGTAACCTAAAATACCTTCTTTTTTTTGTCCATAATTTCCAGATAAGTACCATGCTATAGGTAGTTAATTAAATCAGTCATCCATCTTGATTCTTGAACTTCTTGAATAAGCTCAGGTTGCAGATTTTTTGGTTGCACCATGATATCTAACTGCTGATACGTAATTTTAGTACGTTGTTCTAGATCATCTGATTCTGCAGCCTGGTGTTTTTCCATATAAGCAATTAGGAATTCACACAACCCTTTTCCTCGAACTATCTTCGCAACACGGATATTGAAGTTGTATTCCATAACCTTCGTTATCCAACCTCCTCTCTTCTCATTCAATTATTTATTTAACAAGAAAGATTTCACACTTGGATGAGAAACAATAACATGTATCCTTTTTTTCAAAGCATGTATTTAAAACTCTTTAGTCCTCTGACTACTGAAAGTACTTGTTTTTCAAGAAAAGTGTACCTTGTTTCGTAGTCATGCCAAATTTTTCCAAAGAAAGCAATTGGTTGCTCAATATTTTCATCATTAACCTAAGTTAATATGGCTTAGATTGTTTCAGCTCCTGCAAGTTCATACATTGTAAAATATTTAACAAAATTAGGATTTGCAAGAGTAGGAGCTTGAGAAATAGCTATTTTAATGGCTTAAAAAAATGTTCTCCCTTCGCTGGTCCAAGAGAAATTATTCTCGTTCTTTAACATAGTTGTCAATAGTTTAACCAATGCTGTAAAATCTAGAACAAATATTCTAACAAAGTTGATTTTCCGAGAAATCTCTGCAATGCCTTCTTGTGACGAGGAAATGATAGCTGTGATATGGCTTCAATCCTGAAAGGTTCAATTGCTAAAACCTTTCTTAGAAACAATGTGACCAAGTAATTTACCTTGATGTACTAAAAAGATAGACTTTTTGGGATTCAACAATATTCCAAAATGTCTGCATAACTAAAAAGTATGCCTCAAATGTATTACATGATCATAGGAATATTTTTAAAATACAGTAACATCATATAAATAAACCAATATACATTTATTTAGTAAGGTACAAAAATCCATGTCCATGGCACGTTGAAACGTTGAACCAACATTTGAAAGGAAAAAAGACATCCTTTTGTAAGCATAAGTACCACTTGGTGGTAAAAGTTGTTTTGTATCTATCTTCTTCTTGGACTAGAATCTAATTTTATCCACTATAACCATCCAGAAGGGATAGTCTATCAGAACCAGAAACTGTTCTCAAAATTTGATCCATGTTAGGTAGTGGATAATGATCATTTAATGAAGCCTTGTTGAGATCTCTAGAATACACACATAATCTTATTTATCCATTCTTCTTTCAAACAGGAACAAGATTAGCTACCCAACTTGAATGTTTAACAGGAAATATAATACCTGATTTCGATCAACTTAGATAACTCTTTTCCCATTAAAGGCTCTATCTTGGGATTTACATGCTTCTATTTTTGCCTAGCTAGCTTGGAATTTTCATGTAATTCAATAGTATGTTGTGCCAAATATGGATCAAACCCTTTCAGATCTTGGAATTTATAAGTGAAAACATCCTTAAATTCCTTACAAAGATTAATAAAGGAATTTTTTTCAGCTAAAGAACATACATTTCCTAGAAATAAATTCTTCCCATCATTAACTAAGACCTCTTCATAATTGTCTGCATGTGTTAACATCTTTGTTTTGTCTTTCCTTAACTAATCATCAGTGTTGAAGTTATCTTATAATGTGACTAAACCTTGAGGTAGTTTATTGGTCTTGAATTGAATAATCTAGTCACCATATATGTGTTGTAATTTCTCTTGATTTACTGAAAAAAATTCAACTTCCTTCTGCAAAAACCTGCAAATATGTTCATTATTTTTGAAAACCTGCCAATTCAAATCATTATCAGGTATAGAAGGCCTGGAAATAGGCTTTTATGTGAGGTTGGATCTCGTTGTTTTTAATTTGTTCCAGTAGATCAAAACATGCACCAACTGCCGTAAGTCTATCTGCATGCTTTTTTTTTGTTCTTGAAATAGACTGGATATTAATAGCATCAAAATATTCTCTTGAGTTTGAAACTCTATATGTTTATAAAACTTCATTAACGGATTCTTACAAACATTAAAATTCTTACTTGATTGATAACCAACCTAGAATCACCGAAAATCCATAGTATGCTAATACCTCTCTTTCTGGTCCAAAGTAAGCAATGAATTAAAGCTTCGTATTGAAATAAATTACAAGTACATGAAAATTAGAGACTCAAAGCTGAAAAATACCTTTCATTTGTGGTGGAAGTGAGCATCAAACATGATCCTTTTCCTTTCTTATTCTTAGCTCCATCAAAATGAAGCTTCCAAATCCCTTTTGCTGCATCTTCTGTTTTGGATAGTAAGGGAATTAGTATGTTTTCCTCATGCAAGAAATACACACAAAACAGATGTTATTCAAATTATTTGAAATGATCATGAGAATGTTATTCATGTGTCTTTTCATCCATGAATAGATTAGAAACACCATCTAGTGCTGAAACATGAATCATATTATCGAAATCAGACTGGTCTATGGCTGCATAATTAGCTAATGCATCAGAAGCATGAGGATCGATATGAAATATGGCCAATTTTTTGGAGTTGATAGTAACCTTGGTTCCATAATGTGTAGTGAAGAACAAAAAGGACCAATCTAAAGAGAGATAACCTCCTATTTTTACTGTGAAATCTCTCGATAAACATAAAGCAAAGGAAGGAGGTAAATCTACAACAGTAACATCTTGCAAAATGGAAACATTTGGGAAAGCATGCAATGTTACCTCTAGATCTTTGATGACCCCAACAGTGTTAGTGGTTGTTCTATCAAGCTGTAATACGCTTTTCTTGGTAGGTTCATACTGCAGACCCGAATTTTTTGTAATTTCTTTTGGCATAACTATGCTACTTCCACCGCTCTCAACCATATAGTTATATACAAGATGCTCTCCAATAATCAGTGACAAATAAAATGTTGGTGTTTTTTTTAATTTCTTGAACATTTAAAACCTTTTCAAGCATGAATTTAACTTCTTTGATGTAGTATTGTTCCACTGTTCTAAGGATCATGTCTGTTATTTGAACCTCCTTCTCTACTGGTTTTGAAGAAATCTGCAGCTTAGCAAGTTCATGAGAAAGCAACATATGTTGTCCTGGAATACTTAGAACCTCCCACATTGAGATGTTAACATTATGCCTTTTCATCACATCAACAATATTAAAAGAAGAAACCATCTTGGAAACAAATTCTACTATTTTATCGTAGGATTTAGAAAAGATTGACTCTGCTTCGGCAAATTTTGAGATCTAATGTATGAAAAGCCTTATTGGATCAGGATTTAATGACTTTGGTTGGTATTTTTAATTTGGAAAACTCACGGTTTTTAAGGAACATCAGGACTATTAGCTATTTTTTTGACCTTTAGTTGTTGTTTTATCAGTGAATATGGGAAGAACAGGCTTATTTTGTTGTTTTACTCTCTCCTGAGCCTTTTCTTGGGCTCTAGTCATAACTACAATAAAGTGTTCCTCTCTGAAGCTGACCAAATTTTGTTATGGTGGTTTCTGACTATGAGATTCTTGATGCCCACCCTCCATTTGAGGCATGAATAATTCTTTAGCTTGAGGTTGTGCAACAAGGATTAAATTCAGGAATGCATTTGGACAATTTGTAGCTGAATGAGGTTAATTGCAAGGCTAACACCATTCCTCTGGAATCATATTGACTAGGACTAAAGCACTAGATGAACTAGGTGCTTTTGGGATGAATTTCCCTGGCTGATATGGCTGCCTATAATTTTGATTTCGATGATAAGGTTGTCTATTTTGCTGACCTTGCTGATTTTGTTAGTAAGGAACTTGATAAGGCCTGCTGGGCTGCGCTAACTTGTTTTCAATTGAGGTCAATTTGTTACCCATAGTTTTTAGTGCCTTGAAAACATCATCTGATAGAGCTAGAATAGTAGGCACTACAATGGTGATAGGCTATGGAATAAGTAGCAAATCTGCTATAAGAGGCATTGAAGGCCTTGGTGCCAATTTACTAGCCAGAATAAGGCTATTTTCAGCCCTAATGGTAATATCATAGGCAGTTGGAAGGGTATCCCCTCCCATGGATTGAATCATAGTTGAAATATCACTATTTAAATCTCTGAGGTAGTATAGAAAAGTGTGGTCATCTTGAGGCTTAACACTTGCTAGAATTATTTCCCAAGTTCTAGAAAAACAAATATTAAAGCTGGCCATAAATTCATGAGGGGATATTTAAATTGTAGATAGCTTCTCTATAAGGGATAGATGATCGGAATGGTCTTGAAATTGTTTCAGAAATTTGTCACCTAACTCATCTCACATTCTTATGCTTCTAATTTCTAAGGTTCTATACCATTGCAGGGATTTCCCTTTGAAGGATGTAGCTAAAATTCTTAAATCCACATCTTCATGAGTAATATTATGGACTACACATAGGGCTACAACATCTTTGATGTTCTCTGTAGGTGTAACCTGATTTTCACCAGTGAATGAAGGTAAGCCCTTCATGGAAGCAATGGGAATATTATGATAAACTGGGATTACTAATGGGCTACCATTAGTAAAGGTTACAAAATTTCTAGGTGGTTGGTGAGCCATTGGAAAGACTAGAAACTGAACAAAGAGATTAATACGTGCTGAAGGAATATTAGGATGGTTGTTAAAACCAGATCTATTATAAGGTAGGGTGTTACCAAATCTTCTTCTTCTTGTAGAATTCAAAGGTAAAGAAATAAAATCAGAAGGAATTCATATTACCAATGATCTTGTAGTCACTGTAGGCATGGAACATGTTGTAAAACTGGTCTGAAATCAGCCTTATGGAGTCACCAAATAAATCTTTAAATCTTTAAATCTTTAAAATAATTTGTTGTAGCTTGTTGCTCCAAAAGTGACTTTTTGTTACTGTGAATCTGTAGTAAATTTTTGTAATTTTCTCGCATATATGATTTGTGGTCCCACCAGGCGTGTAAAAAACTATTATCTCTTGAAAGTGCACCCTGTATAGAGATGACTGCAAGTGTTCTAAGATTTCCTCTAGATCTCTATCTTTCGTAGATACAATGGAAACACCTCAGGTCTGTGGGTATACCTATTTTGACGTGATTCTCTGATATCAAGGCCGGTTCATTTTTTATGTATCCTAAACTAATTTTCCAAGGTTTGATGGTAAAATATGACTAAACATGAATTAAAACTAGGGTGATACAACAAACTTGTTCAGGGATTTGACTGAGAATATGCACAGTCAATCTGAGAATAGATTTTTGATGCACAAACCAATAGTTTTCAGCAGAATATCAAGGCAAATGCTTGGTGTATTTAAAGAAAGTTTCACAAAGCTACACATGCACACCAACATCATGCAGAATTTACTGAATTTGTAACAGGGTAAGATGATTAACCAGGGAATTTGACATTCACAAGGGTTATTGAGACATACATAAGACTACAAATATTTGAAAGGAAGGAATTCAATTCTCATTCAAAGGGAAAAACTGGGAAAATCTTCTTTAGCACTCCTATGTCCAAAAGTCCTCATCTTGTGCTTTGCTAATGCACACAATATAGAGAAAAAATTATTCATTCCACCCAACCTAAAAAATAGATAAAAAATTTACTCACCCATGCATCCTAATTTTATCCTTTATCGTGAATAAATAAAGGAATGCAAATAAGACAGCTAATACAATGCGGCATTAATAGCCTTGGTTACAAAAATTCAATTCATTCAAACTGTAGTTGACTTTTCTATTTTTAATAAATTTGGGTGAATAATTCTTCTAATAATAAACTTTTATTGATGAGCAAGTCTCCTCCAATTCATGCAATCTCTATATTTTTGTACTTGATGTGAAATATAAAATTTAAATACACTTGCAATTACAATAATAGAATTTTAGGCTGCCTCTTGGATGCATATGATAAATAATCTCCCTCCTAGTAAAATAATTCCATATCATCCATTGTGGGGACCACTGTGCACACATGTGTAATAATATTCACTCTTATTCTGTGGAAAATAAGGCAATAGGTCTTTTAAAAAAGACCCCTTGTCCTCTGATGTCCACCTCCTATATTTCTTCTAGTGGCCATATGAAGAATGCACCATGATATTGTTTCCCTTAAAAAAAACTCCCACTATGTGGACCACTCTAAAATGTGAGCACTTGTCTTTTCCTTAGATTGACCACCCCTTTTGAGTTGGCACATTACTATGTTTTGAGATAACAAGGTTGCTTTTAAAAGGAATGTCAACCTATACATTTGGCCACCTTTTGGTTACCATTGCATACTATATACTTGGCACCTTTTTGGATATCATTGCATGCTATATATAAGACCACCTTTTTTATCATCATTTCATTGTGATTGGTTTTTAGTATTTGATTATTGACATATGTTATATGAACTTAACTAAGGTCAATGCAATGGTTATATAAATTGCATGGGATGGCCCCTTTTGCATGATCACTCACCACTTGGAATGTTTGGTTGGTGGTTTTCCTTAACTCTGGTTGAGTTGAATGTGACCCTGGGTTTGCATTGGTAAATCAAATCCAATGTTGGCTGTTGATTCTATGACCTACTTCATCTCTGATCACTGAGCTTCTGGTTCTTGATTAGAGTTTCGATTTTGTATTTAATGTGGTTGGTGGCATTTGGGCATGGTCGACGCTTACTTCAAATTGAGTAAACGAATGGTAGCCATTGATTATGTGTACTTCCATCTTTCCCACCATGGATATTCTAAATCTGATTGGCATAATGGTTGGTTGTGGTTTTTTTATGACCGTCAATCATTGCACAACTTTATCTTAGCCACTATTGATAACTCCAGGTGATTTAGGTTGGTTATAAGCTCATCAAGCTTTTCACTTGGTCTTTGTAATTTTCTCATTCTGAGTAGAAAATCCCTGGCAAGATTATTTCAAACTGCCATTGTTTTTCTTTCGAGAGCTTGGTTCTGACATCCAAATGCACTTATTATATGGATTTCACTCTATTTTGAGCTTTGTGGGATTATGGGGCTGCCATTGTTGATATTTTGAGCTCTTGGTTATTCTGCGAATTAGTCTTCTATGCTCATTGTATCTATATTTTGTTTGTTTTTTATCTTGAGCTTTTGAGTGTAGTCATCATGGTCATGGCCGATATTATTTATTTCTTGAGCTCTTTTCCTTGATTTATTTTAACTCTTATGAGGTTCTGTGAATCGATTTTATTATTCTCTGCAATGTCTTGGCCGCTAATAGTAAATTTTGGAGCTCATCTTCTTTATCGAGAAGGGATCTATGAGTTCTGTGTTCATTCTTGAAAGCCCTAGTTGGATTTCGTAGTTCTGAGTTCTTCTACGAAGAGAAACACCATGAATGTTTCCATTGAGCTTGGTTGTGCATTCTAAACTTGATATTTATCTTGATAACGAGCATGCATGGATTATTCTTGGCTATAAGGTCGTCATTTTCCTCTTCTTTGAGTAATTTGTTCGTCTAACTTTTCCTTTCACTGTTGTATAAAAATGTTGATGAGCCTACAACTTGAAACTTTGGTTTCTTTTTTTCTGTGGACGTGCTTATTTCCTATAGAACTCTTTGTTGTGTTTTTGGTATTTTTAGCTCTATGTGTATCCATTCTGGGTCTTCCATTGTACCATGGATCTGAGGATACCCATTCATCTTGATTCGCTTGCCATCTACGAGATAAGGTAAGCTCGTGGTTTCTTCTTATATACTTTCCACTATTTATGATATTGACTCTCTGAAACTGTAGATCTGCATATTTTAGGATATTGGTATTCAAGTTCTACATTGCTATATGTGTCCTTTGTAACCATTTTAAAACACCATTCCTATGGAAAATAATTTCTTTGATCCTTTTTGACCCACGACACCACCTGGGTTTACATGATTCTTGGGTCTTGATTTTCTTGAGTTATACTCTCCATCTGTGTATTATCCTATGATACTTTGATCCATCACTGATTTACTGATACCCATTAATGGGTTTTTGATTAATGACCTGGATCTGTACTTTTCCTTTATTTTCAATCATTTTTCACTTGGATTAATTTTTCTCTTGCCTTTTGGGGTATAAAGTTCATTGTTTTGTATTTTCAAACCCTCTGAGATCTCATACACATTTGTATAACTGTATGATAGTTGTAAAATGATTGAAAGTTGATACTATAATCTCTGATAAATGCTTTTGGTGTTTAAATATGAATTTAATTTTCTCTTTGGTAAGCTTGTTGTAATTTTGGAAATGCCATTTATCTTATCCATGCAAAATTTCCAAGCCAGATCTTTAGGCTCTAAAGCTCCACTAGATGTTATATTTTAATGGAACCTATATGAGTTGATCTATGACTTATTGCATCTTGATTATGATAAAGTGAAATTATTGCTATAACTTTATCTTGTCCCTGATTGGCATTATTGTAATTGGTTGAAAATCTATGTTGAAACCTGTTTGAACAAGCTTGCATAGTTTATTTTTTACTCTGTGTAGCTGTAAATTTATTATATTGAATTTTTCTTTTACTTTGACCCAAACTAAAAGAGGGTTCCTATTGAAAAATCTTACATTCTTTGAAAGTTTTATCATTCCACTAATGATTTTGTGTAAAATATGGACTTAAAGCCTTATTTCCCCACTGATTACTTGGAAATTTTCGTAAGTTACATGGTTGTAGGTTATCTTACAAACCTATAATTTGTTGGCTACTCTTAAATTATTGCAAATTATTTCTTTCTATTGAAACAAATGAGTATCTGTAGATGGCTTGAATGGAATTTTACCAAACGATCTTTACAATTATTACTTTCTTGTTCCTTTCTGAGAGATATTTTCCATGTTCAGACAGCTTGTTTGTTTATAATCCATTTCTGAGTTGATGTCTGAGCATTACTAAATCTTTCTTTATGAAATTTTGAAAAGACTAGCTAGAAATGTGAATTTGGTCCTTTCTTTCTCAATTGTATTTGATTAACCTGTAACACTTCTTGTCTTTGAGTTGGTCACTTTATCCTTCATCCATTAAAATATGGCTTGTTTTTGGAAGTTGAATTCTGGTAACTGTTATCTTTCACCATACCATGCAATATCTACTTTATGCATTACTATTTGATTTATCTACAGCTTTCAAACATGTATTAGTTTGAAATAGCATGATGGAAAGATGTAAAATTTCCATTTTACATGGCGAAGCCCTGTCAAAATTTTTCTCAGATTTCCTTTTCTATTTGGTTTCAGTTGTAATCTTGTCTCATTCCAGTTAACTTGAGCCTTTAGTTTGAACTAAAATAAATGTACTTTTCTTATTTAAGTTACAGAATGTATCACTTCTTTCTTCTTACTCGTATCTACACATTTACATAAACTGGTTAGAAAACATTAGGATTTTTTGCCTCTCTTTTATTCCATAGTTTTTCTCTTTGTTTCTTAGTGAATGAGTCATGTATGCTTCTATAGAATAGTGATTTTATCACATGTGCCTTTGATCCTCATGTAATTTATACTTCCTAATGTTAGGAGATTCACTTGCACGAGATTAGATAGTATACGAATATGGATCAACCCTGAGCTCGAAATTGAAAATCCTTCCTTTTCTTGTTTTCAGGTACAGTGCCATTTGCTAAGAAGTGATGATGAAGATGGAGCAAAAATGGAGCTAGAAATGCATCTACCAAAATGAAAGAAACCTAAGGCAATGATGGGTTCTTTCATACTGCTTTATGTTCATTTTCATGCATATGTACCTCTTACTTCAGTAGTTGTAATTTACTTTTGAGTTACATCCCATGGATTGTGTGGGAACATTTGAAACTACTTATTAATAAAACATTGAATTCTGAAACTGAGTGGTGTATTTCTTAATGCTTTTCAGCTTTGTATATGGATTGTATAATGAATTAAACAACTCAATAAAATAATTAAATGTATTTATTCATGAAGGAAAGAACTTTTAAAATATCTGTAACTTTAGTAAAGAACTTTGATACTGCTTTAATCTACAACTCTAATTGATGTCCCAAAACTTAAAAATTCATCTATTCTTTATTTTCTTTCTTCATCAAGATAACACATCCTTCCTTCAGGGCTCTTGTGTTATTTTGATAAGGGTAAACATGAAAATGCAGACTAGGTGATTTGTTGCATTTTGTAACATCACACATAGCTGCAGATTTTATGTAATTATTAATTAAAATCAACTGAAATATGATAACACTTGTAATACACTCCCCTTATTTAAGTTCACTTCATCAATGACATCCATCGTAACGAAGTTTTGAAATGGCAATTTTTGCATGAGTGAAAAAATTGTCAACAATTCCTTGCCACATATTTAATATAATTGAGCAAAAATATACATATTATGCATTTTCTTTTAAGATGTTTGAAACATAATGAAATTGAATGTTTATTAAGAAGTTGTCATCAAGGTGTTTGTGGTGATGATTATGTTGCTAAAACTGCCACTCATAAAATTTTACATGCATGATATTATTGGCTTACTTTATTTAAATATGCATAAAAATGGGTTAGGTCATTTTAACCTCGCCAAATGTTTCTTGGTCTTGAACGCTTACCATCTATGCCCTTGAATCCTAATCTTGTAATTCCAGATAAACCCTTTTCCAAATGGGGAATTGATTTTAGTTATGATATTTTCATGGTTTGAAGTCAATCAAGAAATTATATCACTCTATGGTCCACAATTCATTTATGAGGAATACTTAGATTTTATTATAAAATATTCAATAATATCAAGTCATTCATCTAAATATTTCACATAGGATAATGGACAAGCTGAATCTCTAAATAAGAATTTGATCAATATCATCAAAAATATGGTTAATAGTAGATTTGGCTTCTGACACGAGTGTCAAAGCATTGGAAACCATTTCATATTTGGTAACTATCCCGAGAAGGAATATCGGTCCGTTAGATTGTCAAATGTTTATGAGTGATGTGCACAAGAACCATGCTAATATGGTGAAGGGAAATGTTACTGCGATCCATAACATTTCGGATGGTGGAATAGATGTGGTCCTTGAGTTGGGACCGAGGGATCCTTATGAAGATGCCCCTCGCATTGATGAGGGGGGTGGATCTTGGTCCAACCTAATAAATTTAATGTTGGGGAATTCAATTGAATGAATTGTAGTAGAGAAACGTCTAGCAGGGAATCTTAAGCTCTGTCTCAAGGTCATGTTTATTTTTGTCTTTTCTTTTCTTCGACCCCATTTCATTTTGCCTACTTTTGCTAGTGGTCCTTTTTTCTACTATCCGACTATTTTTCTCATGTAAATCCACTGTATTCAAAATGTTGTTGTGATTATTTTTGTTATTTTTCTACTAGGAAGAGTGCTTATTTTCTCTTTTATTCTCATCAATTTATCTGGGTGTTGACCCTTTCTTATTGTTCCTAGGTAGGATCCCAGTAAATAAAATATGTTTCCATTAATAAAAAAATGGTTAATAGTAGTAAAATTAATTAACATTTAAAAATTTTCAAAGCATTATGGGATAACAAAACTACCATAAAAATAGGTACTGTTTTTTCACGTTTTATGCTTTCTTATGGTTTTTAAGCCACCATGCCTATTAAATTGCAAATTTATTCTGTGTACTATGATTGGATAATTTGATTGCTCTAGATCAAACAAGGGTTACTACTTTACAAAAAAAATTTTAAAAGGATAAAGAGAAGTTAAAAAGGTTATTTGACAAAATGGTCATAGTGAAATTTTTTTATGTTGGAGACCTTGTTTTATGTTGGGATAAATCTAGGGAGAATCCTAGAAAACGTCACAAATTTTATTCCCTTTGGCTAGGTCCTTATCAAATTGCTTCAGTTTTTGGAAATAATGTTTTTCACTTGAGGGAAATTGATGGCAATTGGCTACATTTTATATTGAATTGTCAACATATTAAACATTAATACAATTTATTCTCTTGAATTGTATATTATGTATATATTGTTTGGATTTCCTTGGTTGTTTTTCTATTTTTTTTCTTTCCATGGTTGTTTTGGTTTCATTTGTTTGTGTCTTGCAATTCTAATAAGTTTTCATGATCATTGAAATTGCTGATGTACTTCACCTCTGTAAATCTCCTAGATTAGATGAAGATGCCTATCAAGTTGTTTAAATGGTATGATTATTTTTTAAATTTTAGTCAAATATGATTTATAGAATAATTAATCAGGTTTGATTAATGAGGATTTAACTAATATACTTGATGTGAATAATTGTACTTGATTTTCAAACCAATGAAGGTTGACTCTATACTTGATGTTACCAGATCCTCATTTTACAATCCCCTTGCATCCCTTATTCATGCCCAACTAGATAGACATTCATCCCATTTTAATTGAAGTCTTTATTATGGTCCGCTCAAATTGACTCAAGAAACAACGTACTTGCGGTGTACTCTTGTACGTTAATTTTATCATATTTGATGTAGTATAACTCGTTGTTGCAAGAATCCAGCCAACATGGTCGCCAGTGTTAATGAATTTTTTTTACATACCCCCTTTTTTAGAACCATTTAAAACCTTACCTCCACATTATATGACAATCTACCTGCATATATTTATGATAAGTTAGGTGAGGGCCACTTGAAATTTAATACATTATTTAATCTACATAACATTAAGTTGTTTCATGGCATTCTTATGCTCCATCGGCTGATTATTGATCTGCTGAAAATTTATATATGGTATCTTGTTCGATAAATCAGTTGCATGGTTTCAATAATGGAGATAAAGTTTCATTGTGCATGGCATATACTTATTATTTCCATTCTATAAATGATTATTTTAAGTGACATGATGAAGATGTGATGACTTTTGAAATAATCATTATTTTTTCTGATTTTATTTGTGGACTACCACTTCACACATTTTGATAAGCTTACAACTGATTTAAACCATTTTAATAAGTTCATTGAGTTGTTATGTGATTTGATCACATTTTTTGGAACAATTTTAACCTGAGGTTGATATATACATAATTGGACATAATTTGTTTTCATATGATGTTGGTTATATCACTTTACATTGTTTTGAAAATCAATTGATATATGTATATTTGGCATATAAAGTTGTTAAAAGGTAAGAACGTTAATATCGCCACCATGTGTTCAAACTTATCGCCTTTTTTTTGAACTATGGTTGATATATCAGTTTCAAAGTTTTGGGCATTATTGATTACTAAGCATGTAGGTGGTGGTTTTGTAGTGGTTTAACTCATAGTAGGTGCAATCAATGTGTACGTATGCATTAAATCTACTTTGTAAATGATCTCAAGGTGGGAACATGGAAAATAATAGTTGCAAATTTTTGTAAAATTGCAAATATTAGGGTTTTTGGAATTGGAAATGGTGAATTTTTAGTAGTCAGCTATTGCCTAATTTCCTAGAAATTTCAGTAGACAGGTCCTAAGTATGTGTCAATTTGCCTAGTATTTACACATATAAATGAACTTATGCATATAACTCACCAACATTCTGAATCAACCTATGTCCATATTCACTGAAGTACACTATAGTATACTAAATATAGTGCCTAGGTATCTGTATAATACATATACAATTGTCTAACCTTTTTTGCAATATTTGCCTCTGAATTCATACATCAACCTGTCTAACCTCTTTCAATCTCCCTACAATATTTTCTGCCAAACCAAAAGTTTTCCAACTACAATTGTAAGTCATTTAACTGTAACGGTGCAATCCTTCCAACCACTACAGTAACTGTAAACTTTCAAACAAGGTGACCAATTGTAAGTCATCCAACTACTAGTCGTCTAATAGCAATCTGTATGACTACAACAACAATCCATACAAAAAATAGTTGTCTAATTGTTATCCATCCAACTTAGTGCCTAACTGTTAGCCATCCTACCGCAATTCATCTAAAAATGAGCCTTCTAGTTGTAATCTCTCTCTGCCATCCATCTTATTTTTCAAACCCTAGACCCATCTGTACTTATTTAGCGACATATCCATGGATTCTTGAAAGAAGGGTAAGAAGTTTACATCCACTTAAAAAAATGGTACCAAGACATTTTTTTGGCTATTTTGGAAACTTATAAAAAACTAAGGATGTGTCTGGATCTGCTGAAAATATCAGTATGTACTATTTACATTATACTAATTTACAAAATTTTATTATTATATTTTGCATTATATTTTTTTATAAATAATTGCACTCTTTTTTATGTTTATTCATTAGTATTAATAATATAAATAATTAAAATTGTTTCTGTAACACTTGTATAAAACTATATGCAAAAATTTCTCAAACACCTTCCTAAATTAATGTTTTTCTAGATGTTTATGATCCTTTGTATGTTGAGGAAAACATTCATACCCTTGAGGAAAATATTCATTAAATTATCATCCATCATCAACAAAAGAGGAAGCTTCTACTCCAATATCATTTTTTAGAAAAAGGAGACATGAGGATCAAGATATTCCTACAAAGAACCCAAATGCACAAGTTAAAGTTGAAGAACATAAAAAAAATCTGTTATAAGGAGGACAAAATAGATAATAGGGAGGACTTTAAGGTTTTAATGGGAAGCCAAATATCCTTTTATTGAATCTGTGGAGCCAAAAAATGTTAATGATGTTCCAACTCAATGTCAATTCAGGTGAAGGAATGATGGACCTTACTTTGATAATGTTGTATCCAACCAGTCAAAGATTAGTGAAAATTTTGTTGATAAGCTCTTGAAACCCTCTCAACAGACCCCGCCGCTCAAAATAGAAGAGGATCTACTTTAAAAGGCTATCAAGGAGGAAGTAAATATTTATCATCTTGGTCTTATATGTAGTTTTCAAAAAAAAATTCCAAAACTAACTCAGATCCATGGATGGATTGCTTAGAGATGGAGAGAAAAGATAGAAGGAAAGATTAAACTTTATCCTTGTGCCAAAACACAATTCATTGCTGTATTTGAAACCCCTGAAGATAGGGATTTATTTTTTATCCAACACTAGGTTTGGGGTGAACACGGGCTCATGACCAAGCCAGGGCATCTGTCTTTTGATCCTTTAAAATAATCCTTTGACATGTACCCAGTTTTGGTTCATTTGCCTAGAATCCCACTCTAGCTTTGGAACAGATCTTTTTTTCTTGCTATAAGGGATACTCTAGGCTCATGTGTGGCTCTTGATGAGAAAACATCCATTCAAACCCACACTACTTATGCACTAATCCTTATAGATCTTAATACCTCCCAAGAGTTACCAACAAAAATTAATCTGCAAATCAATGAAAAGACTCTGGGTGTAGAGATTACACTATGAAGGAATTTATTTTAGATGTCGGCGTTGTTTCAAAACTGGTCATGTCACAGAATATTGTTAACATTACAAATGAAATACCAAACATGCATGGTGGAAATATTCTCTACTAGAGCATCTAACAATCGATCCCGATAGAGATATGGCTGTGGAATCTAGTTCCCCCATACTAGTTGATTCACCCATCATGGAATTTTCTCCAAAAAATACAGAGAAGTTACCCCCAAATTCTTCTTCTTATGGCATTGACTGAATAATATACTCTGCTTTGACACCCATTCCTAAGGGTCACATTCCTATGAAATCGATTGAATTGCTTATTCCAATCTCACTGGAAGAAGGAATTGGAGAATGGAAAGTGGTGGATAGGAAAAAGAAGTGATATGCTAAAACTAAATCCCTCATCATCTCGAACAAGGTATGAATCATGTCCTTTTGTTTACTCTCATAATTATATCTGGTATGTTGGCCTGTTTTTTTTTTATTATTGGCAAATAGTTTTTTGAAAGGGACTATACCCTTGAATACAAAAGAAGGCCTGAGAGCCGGAATAAGAGTGAGAAACAGAGAGAATGGATCAAGATCCAAGTGTTACAACTAAGCTCCAAGTAGCTTAGAAACAGCTACTCAATCGAGACAAAACAACAAAACAACAGCAAAAAAATAGCAAACCGACCGCAAAGAAACAACAGAAAAACAACAAAAAGCAGCAGAAGCATCCAGAACTACTTCTTGGTAGCTTTATCGATACTAATCTTGATTTTCTTCCAGGCATGAAACATACCCAAAGCAGTCATATGGGCAGCATCAGTCTTATCAAGCTCCTCAATGGTTCTTTTGCTTTCTTTTTCGTTGCCCCAAAGTGCAGTCGGGACACCGCTGAGGTTGGAAACACTTTTGGCATGGCCCTGGATGAACTCCTCAATCGCCCTAAAGGCTACAATGTTGTAATCATGTCTAGTCTTGGCCTTCCCTAAGCGGGAGTCTAAGGAGGTCAGCTTCTTGTATATGTCTTCAATCTGACTGCTATCAATGTTCCCCTCCTCCTCCATGCTTTTCTTGCCTTTCTGTTTAGCTAGGTTCTTGACCTCATCCTTCAGCAATTTCATCTCAGCTTCTAAGGCCTCCAACCTCTTAGAAGAGCTATCCATCCGCACCTCCCGGGGACTGGCACTACTGATGTTCAGCAGGTCATGTGCAATCTCAAGTTCAAAAGGTTCCTTCTCCAC
The DNA here is from genome assembly GCA_019776745.2 of Taxus chinensis. Taxonomy (NCBI): domain Eukaryota; kingdom Viridiplantae; phylum Streptophyta; class Pinopsida; order Cupressales; family Taxaceae; genus Taxus; species Taxus chinensis. The sequence continues at coordinate 627,256,461 of CM034151.1, forward strand.
AGTAAGAGTCTCAAGGTTGAGCCTCCTGGAAGCCCTGGTGACTGGTCTCTTAGAGGTAGAGGCGGAGGTGGGTGACGGGAGCAGCAGCAGGGGGAATGGAAGGAGAAGTTAGTGCAGCCGGCATGGGGGTGGCAGCAACGGTGGAGGGGGCAACTTTAGGTTGGCCTGTTATGTAGCTAGTGGGCAACTTTTTTAGCATTTATTAGCATTTTTTCTGTTGTTGGATTGTTTTTTGCATGTTTTACTCTTGACAAGTTGTTTTATATCATTGGGATTATTGGTCATATATTTATTTTGATCCCTTTTTTTTATACTGATATGGTTAAATATGGCTTTTGAGCCACATTGTACAAGGGTATAGACCCTTTCAAAAAACTATTTACCAATAATAATAAAAATGTTAATGTAAAATATGTAGTTGGAAACAAGGGAAAGATCACACAATGCAGCTCTAACTAGAAACCATTGAAAAACATCGTGGGAAAATTTATATTTCCCAAAATCAAAAGGACGGGAGCATAGTAAGATATCATAAATGGAAAAATGAAAAATAGTATTCATCTAAAATACGTAGAAGAATATGAAAAAGAAATTTTTTTTTGGAAAAATGTAAATGAAAAAGGTGGCACAATTGTAGAAAAAATGAGCAAAGCTATGGAGACTTAAATGCATGCCAAAATTATTCAATTTACTACTGCGTTCCATATATTGAAAAAGGGAAGACCCATTTCATATTTCTCAGAATTTTTTTTTATGTATAGGGTTATTGGCCCATAGAATGTTCCTCAATCACATTGGTTAGATACCAGTGATTGGGAAATTGAAAAATATCTTTCTCTGGTATAAAAGGAGAATCTAAAAGATTCTATTCAAAAGTAAAAGTTTATTTCCCTTTCAATTGATGATATTACAGTAGTGGAGAATACTTCATGGGTTTGTATTCATCTGAAAACATTTTAAAATTGGTGGTGTCAGGTCTAAAGGATATTGTATATATGGATGATTTTTCCATTACAATGAAGTTAGTTTGTGTTAGAACTAACATTGGAATTATAATGCAGGGGGGTAGAAATGGTCTCTGCATATGAATACAATAAAATGTTTCCCCATATATTATTACAATTAATTACATGGCTCAAAGAATGCATCTATCCTATAAAATTTGGAGCACATTCGAAAATATTTCCAATGTGGAGGAGCTGATCCATGATTTGCATGCTTATTATTCTAGAAGTCCAAAGAGATTTTTAGCATTTCCTAAATTTACAATTGGGATGACAGATGGGAAAAATATTCTCAAATATTTAGATACCATATGGATTTCAATGTATGAATGTGCCTGTAGAATATTTGAATAGTATCATTAATTGACATGTTTTATGTATAATTACTATAGGGATTGTAGATGAAGCTAAAGATTTGTTGTACCCTTAAAAAAAAATTGAAGCTTTACTCACACTAAGTGGTATTTTTCCTATGTTGAATCATCTAAATTATTTGATGAAGCTTGCGCAAAGAATGTTACATCTACATAATAAACTACATAAGACTAATAAAACATGTGTGCTTGAGTATAGATGTAATTTTTTAGAGTCCTATTTTTGAAAGCTGGAATTCATTAAAAGACCTTAAGAATCCCAGTTGATTCTTAAAATTCAATATACTATGATCATCTATGTATAAAAACACATGGGAAAGAGATACCACTTACAACTTTTTAGAAAAGAGTAGATTTGGCTGGGTCAGAAATGGAAGAAGTAAGAGTTACACGAAATTTATTTTAAAAAATATTATTTGAAAATCAAAATAAATTGAAAAAGATTTATCAATATTTATCTTCAGAGATCCCTAAAATATTCAAAAAGTATAAATTACTTGAAGCATGGGCATTTTCAATCCCAAGTTATGGAATACAACTTGATGCACACTTCAAGCATCGATCAGTACTTTATTTATAAAATACATGACTAGTCTAAAAGACCATTTCTTTAAGCGAGAAAAGAGAATTTTTTTTTCTCTCAAAGATATTTTAAAAAAAAGTTACATAGTTCTCATTCAATTATTTTTCTACAACTATTCTAACAAAATTTTTTTTTTTTGGATGAGCCAAATGAAAATGGTTCCATTAGAAGACTTTGGAAGAATATATATTGAAGTAATATTTTGTGAGAGTATTTGAGCGAGTATATTCATCTATATGAACTTTTTCAAAAAATGATTCCGGATTATTTCAAATATGAAAGGTTATTCAGTTTATTTTCCTTTGTTAAAATCAAAATTCCGTAATATATTGGATAGAAACTTAGAAAGTTGTCTTAGATTGTTTGTATCTAGTTACTCTATGGAAAAATTTTCCTTATGAGAGAGCACTTGCACTATGGAATTCACTCATAGAAAGAATAAGAGTGTGGTAACATTATGAATGATCTGGGGGATACAAACACATCCACCAAACATGCTTTTGATTTAGTCAAATTCCAGGACATAAATGAACGTGTTCCTCCAGGACTGTTTCAATTTCAAGAGTTATAATTTCTTGAATACAATATTGACGTTATTGAAAATAATTTTATGTATTGATATATTTCATATTCATTATGATAATGAATTGGCTTAATAGATTTTGTTTTTTACTTGTAATAAATTCATTTAAACTTTTTTATATATTCCCTTTTATTATTGAAATAAAGACTGATTTATTTGAATCTATCTATGTGATTATTGTTTAATGTTTTACATTTGCATGAAATGTAAATATTATTAAACAGAAAAAAACAAAGTGTCTTAAACCATGATTTACTGTTTACATCTCCAAATAGTAACATAAAAAACATTCACATTAAGCATAAATCCAATTACAAGTTTGCATATTAAATTGTTGAAAACTTTCAATAAATGTGATACAAAAGTAAATATAGTTCTAATAAAAAATTAGTGTTGTATTCATTCAATCAAGAGGCGGATTACTTTATGAAGACATGCATCTTTTCATAAATCATTGTTGGCCAATAAAATTATAAAATTGTTGGTTGTCAATGGTTTTTAAATCTTTCGGGGAAAGTTATTTGATATAAGAACAAATTACGAGGGAATCCTCTTTTTTGCCTATGATTTTGAATCATAGTTGTCCTTATGTCTACCACATGGAATAAAAAAGAAAAAAAATTGTTGGCCACTAACAATTTTTTTCAATTTTATGTTGCAGGGGGAAATTGATCTTTTTATTGCACAAGAGGTGGATTTTTTTTGTCTTTATAGTTGTCTTTGCTATAACTCTTGATGCATGTAAATACTGCATTGTGGTATTGATATTTCGAAGAATATTCTATTCTACCCTCACAAAATCTCCTGATGAAAAAATTGAAAGATCAACATTTGTATTTTCCTTCAGTAATATTTTTGGATCCATCTTATGCTTCTTGATTATCCTTTTCAATTTATTATTTTGTTTATTTTATTATAAAATTTTTTCCTTCAACTATATAAATCCATTCAATCTTTTCCAAAAATTCTTCAAATGTGCATGAACTACAGTTGCTTCTTTCTTCAAATTTTCATATATTTCCTACAAAGCAGAAATACAAATCTATTAGTAGTCCTATAAGAAAAAATCCAAATAATTTATTGTAATGCTCATAATATCATGAATTTTGCATGTAAAATATGATTTACCCTGACTTTCTCTTGTTCTGCATTTGTAATTAAAATGTTGCTTTTGTTCGTAGCCAATTTAGTGCAGTATGTTAGGGCTTCTACATTAATATTCTCCAGCCTATTTAAGATTATGTCCAAAATATCATCAGCATAATCATTATTATAAAAAATTACTCCTGGTCGATCTTTGTTTAGCAAAAATGTCAAGCCTTACTGGTTGGCTCTCTATGGAAGTGAACAATGAATTCCTTTTAGCAAGATTATGGTATCGGGTATTTAATTATTTGATAAAAAAAAATTCCCTTCTCTATCAAGTGCACACTGATTCCACATCAAACATAAAAACTTCCTAAATTGTGGCCCTCATATTATTTGATATCAAATTTTCAAAGGAAAACTCCGTCTTCTGATCATTAGTGAGTGGATTTTTACTTGGAGGAGGAGGAGAGTCAATTTTTTTTTATACATATTGCTGAACTTGTGGCTGAGGAGGTGTGGTGGATTGTATCATATTTATGCATGTCAAAATATCTACCTTCCTCTAGGTCGTCACTATCAAAACAAAAAAACTTATCATTGAGCTCTATCTGATTCAAAATCTAGGTGTCAGTCATGCCGAAGACACCACCAAGTGAAAGACCTAGAAATTTTGAGGTTATTGGATAAATTGTTCTTGAAGAGTCTACAGGAAACATTATATTCTTGCCTACAAATTTTCTTGTTTTTTTTACAGTACACATCGGTGGTACTAGAGGCCTTTTTGCAATGTGTTGTGAAGTTCTATTCACTGGAAGAAGAAAACTACAATGTATTAGAAAACTAATCAATAAAAATATTTACAAGTAAACTAAAGATGCTAAATATTATTAATTATATAATACCTTGCATGCTCGGAGACATGATGAATCGATATTAATATTGAGAATTAGGTTGATCTATACTGTCAAACTCGGAAGTCTTTGAAAACAAAAAAATGTAGAAATATTTAAAATACTCAGTATTGTACCCCTTACAAAACAAAGCTTGTTTATAGTTCCTCCTCGTAGCTTAATTAATTATTATAAATAGTAAATACTAATGTTTATAGCTATAGAGAAGTGAAATGGCATGGAATATAGGACCCGGTTGAGCTATCGACCCCATAAGTCATTTTTGATGAGGAAATATTATTGAGGTTGATTCTGTTGAATCCATATAAGAATCAGCAAAGACCTTATGAGGTTATTTACCCTGATCAATAGATTTCCATATGAGATATTGCAGCTATAAGTATTCTCTACAAAATATGAAATTACTATTAGTATTGCATTCAAAAATAATTAATCGATATAATGTGAAAATTCAATGTTACATGTTGTTCTAAAAGTTAGAGACTAATCATTTTTTCATTAATTGCAGTCGGAATTTGTCCCGTTCTACAATTGATTGAAATATTCTTAATAAAATGCAAGCAGATAATTGGTAGAAAATAAAAAAATATTGGATTTATTGTCTGTATTCATACTGGAAAGGGCATTGTTGAAATTGGTTTTGATTCGATTGGACAAATATGTGCGCCAATCGAATTATTTCCTTGCAAGAATGCAATATATATTGAACTGCTCAAAGAGGGTTTTCTGCGGATCTTCCTTTTAATACAATCCTTGCTTGAAATAGAGATATCACTACATGAAATAATTTATTTGTAATGCCTTGTATAACAAGGACTCTTTTGGAACGATTAACTGCAGCTGCAAAAAGATACAAGATATGTTGAATTTTTATAGTCAAGTAATATTAGGAAAATAAAAAAACTAAAAAAAATATTTAACTTACAATCAACTTGCACATTGTAATGAGAATCCAAAAAATAATAATTCTTCATCAGTAAAAACTGCCTTTGTAGTCACAAAAGGCTAGTTTTGGAAAGGTAACCGAGTTAACTAATGGATGTCTGCAGGATCCAGAGTGAAAGATATTATATGATCCATCAGGGGAGTAGAAAATTTTGCTTCTTTGTAGATGTAAAAAGTTAGCGGGTCATCGAGAATGGAATTATATATTTTGTTAACCATTTCTACTTTGGGATCCCTCTGTTTTGTAAGACTATTTCGGATTTCAAAGCAAAAGATTTGAAGAAAATTTTAGGCATGAATTATTATAACTCTTCTCTATTGAATTATTATGAGATGAATAATATCATTTTGTTTTCTTTCCCTTCTATTATGTTCTAGGTTTAATGATAATGCCCTATTTTTGATCTTCTATATTTTTTGATCTGGGTATTAAGAATATCACTTCAATTTTAGGAAAGACATGTGTAGTTGTTAACCTAATCATAGTTGATAATATGAGGAGTTATATGTTATGATTTTACCAAAGTATAGAGCGGTCTTACCACCTGGGAAACATTACAAGCATTGCTTATTTTTTGAGTTGTGCGGTCGAGTTTCCCAGGCCAAAAATGACTCCTTATTACAAGAAGAATTTACTCTTTTATTGTGAATAAAATATTTACTTCTTTTCTAAATTGAAGATAAGTTTCAGAGATACTTCTAACTCTTCTATGTTGTATTCTAAATTTTTGGGTATAAAATAATGTCGTATTTTAGATTTTTGGTATTTTCGATATGGGTTTTGAGAATATCACTTCAATATTTAAATTGTATGACTTGCATAGTTATTATCCTCCATAGTTATATAAGTATGCATCTAAAAATGACCATTTCATGCATGTTTCAGACTCCTCTCTATTGTATTCTGAATTTGCTCATTGGGGTAGTGAGAAACATTGCTCACCTGTTATAGCGATGGAGAAAACAACTTACGAGACTAGGTTATAGCGATGGAGAAAACTAGTGATGGAGAAAACTATGGTGATGCGGTCTCTGCAGTTCTGGCTGCAGAATGTCCTGCAAACTAAGCTTAATATTGCTGAGGCGAGGCTGTTCTGTGGCTAGTATCGGTTGATTGAAAGCACGAGTATGAACGAAAAGGAAAGCATTGTAGGTACTATCAGTGCAGTTTCTGCAGTTTTGGCCGCAGAAAGTCTACACACTAAAGCTAAGAGTGCTGAGGAAAGGAAGATCTCTAGCCAAAATCGGACGGCTACAAATGAAAATGTGGAAATGCCTAAATCCACATCTTTGGCCTAGAATAAGTTGCTACAAAGCCCTAGCACCAAGGTGGGTCTGAAAATTGCTAGACAGTTCACGTGGGAAAAGGACAGTGAGGGTGCCACCTGCCTGAGGGTCCCAGATGGTTGTGTTGATAGAGCTTTAAGAAAAACGAATCTCTCCCTCGTTGGTAAGTTTCTTGGCTCTAGACCTAATATTGATTTCATTAGAAAATGGGCTTTGAGAAAGTGAAAACCTAAGGGAGCCCTGAGCATTACCATCATGCCAAAAGGTTTTTTTCTGGAAAAATTTAATCAGCAAGAGGATTTGGAATCGGTGCTTCTGGGAGGACCTTGGTGGTTGGGTAATATGGGGATTTTTTTGAAAAAATGGTATCCTGGATTTGACCCTAATACTGAGAATATAAACACCATCCCAATCTGGTGTAGGTTACCTGGGCTACCATTGCATTTTTGGGATGATGAAATTCTGCTAAATATTGCAAAATCCCTAGGTGCCCCTATCGGGCTGGATGGACCCACGAGAAACAGATCCAGACTTTCTTTTGCTCGTTTCTGTATTTTTTCTACAATGGATCAGGAGTTTCCGGAACACATAATCTTGAAATCTAGATATGGGATTTGGACCCAAAAAATTGAGGTTGAAACTTTGAGGTGTAATAACTGTCATAGCATTGGGAACTCTGATAAAGGTTGTTCCAAGAAGAAGAATCCTGTAATGGGAAGCTGAACAGCCTGTGGAGGACTCAGTTTGAAATAAGGATAGTAGGATTCCTAGCATAGATAGTTGGAATGAAAGGAAAGCTCCTAGACAGAAGGAGTTGGAATTAAATAGAAAGGGAAAAAAAGTGGCTTTAGAACTCAAATAAGGAAGCACTGGCATCCCAAAGTCTCAGTAGCAGCTTTTCCTGAAGTACCGAGCAAAGAAAACCTGGAAAATCCTGTGAAGGTATTCATGGTGGTGAACGAGAAAGAAGGATTTGTGAAAGTTAATATAGTCCCTACTAACCAATCTCAAAGCAATATGGAATTTAAGATAGATAATCAGATGTGTATCACTGAGGAACTTTGAACAAGGAGTGTACTACTCCTAAAGAACCTTTGCAGAAAAACTCTCCTAGGGGAGATGGTAATTCTTTAGTAGATTTACTTCCTTATTTCAGCAATATATCAGTGGATTCACCTGCTTGCTTCAGCACTAGAACAGCTGATATACACACATCAGACAAGACTCAGAATGTATGTGAAGAGGGAGAAGTTACGCCCATCTTGGATGAGGAGGACCCAGATTCGAGATTCACAAAGGTTATTTAAAAAAAGAAAAAAAGAATGAAAGGCTTTGAATTGATCCTAGAATCACTTTACAGCAATAAAAAAAAAAAAGATAACTGGGACACCTCCACATCCAGAACAACTAGATCTTCTGCTAAATGAATTGTGGACTTTGGAGGAAGTACAAAAAGAGGAAGACCCTCTAAAAAGGCTCTTAGATCTAAGAGAACGGAGAGGGACATTGCAGATGGAGTTCAGCGCCAGTTAAACCATCAGGTAGTTCCAACCACCAAATATTCCAAATGAAGATTATTTCATGGAACATCCGAGGCCTAAATGGAAACTCCAAACAGAGAACCATCAAGGAGTTAAGGGACTCTAGTAATCCTAATATTTTGATTCTGCAAGAAACTAAGATGAAAGCTATGACCCTTGAAACTATTAAAAAGAGTTTCTGGGATATCTCTGAAATGGCGGCTGTTGACTCCCAGGGAGCTTCGGGAGGGCTGGCTACTCTTTGGGATAAAAGACACTATACTGGTATGGTTCTTAATGCTAGTATTAATCATCTTGCAATCAAATTTGTTGCTTTTGAGAATGATGGAGAATGGATCCTTTCTAACATTTATGCCCCTAATACGGTTAGTGGTAGAAGGAAGCTTTGGGCTGACCTTAAAACTTTTAGAAATCAGCATGGTTCTGCTAACTAGCTTATTATGGGGGACTTCAACTCTCCACTAAACCCAGGTGAAAAGTATGGAGATACCTCTAGCTTTACTAATGGTATGGAGGATTTTGCTGATTTTATAGTTTGAACATAACCTCTTAGATGTGGATCTTCATGGGAATAAGTACACCTGGAATAATAGAAGGTTGGGGAAAGAGTTTATTCAGGTAAGGTTGGATAGGGCACTAATTTCAGCAAGTTGGATTCTCAGTCAAGACTTTCACCTCTCCTCCTTGCCCAGAATAGGATCGGATCACAATCCGATTGCTTTAAATCTTCTCAATTGGACTAAACCCACCAGAAGCTCATTCAAATTTGAAAAGATGTGGATGGAACATGACAATATATATGATAAGATAAAAGAATGGTGGGGATGGAATGGAGAAGGCACTGCTCAATATAGACTGGCCCAAAAGCTCAAAAATGTGAAAAAGCAAGTCAAAATCTGGAACAAAAGTGTTTTTGGTAATGTTTTTGAGAACAAAAAAAAGTTAAAGAAAAAACTTCAGGAGCTGGAGTTAAAAATGGATACTAAGGGGAGATCGGCTGAAGACGAAGCCGATGAAAAGAATATTCTTTTAGAGTTGCATATGATCTGCAGTCGAGAGGAATCTTTATGGAGACTTAAATCTAGAGCTATTTGGCTTAAAGAGGGAGACAAGAATACGAAGTTATTTCATATGACCACTTTGAAGCACAGAGCTTATAATAGGATCTTAGAAGTTTCTAAAAACAACGGAAATATCATAAAAGATCCCATTAGCATCAAGAAAGAAGCGCTTGATTTTTATAAAAAATTTCTCGAGGAGGGGAATATCAACAATTCTGAAGCTATTTCTTTTATGTTGGAGGCCATTCCCCAAAATAAAATTGAGGAACAGAAATTTAGAGATATCGCATAAAGTGGTTACGCTTGAAGAGTTGCATACAACTGTTTTTGCTTTAGAGGGTGACAAGGCTCCAAGGCCGGATGGATTTTCCATAAATTTTTTCCAGAAATTTTGGGAAATCTATTTGACGGATATTCTCAAAGCGGTGAATGAGTTCTATAGAACGGGAAATATTTTAAAAGAGATTAATAACACTCACATTGTGCTGGCCCCAAAAAAAATGGACGCTAAAGATTTCAACGACTTCAGACCTATCAGCCTGGTGAATGCCATCTATAGAATTTTTACCAAAATTATTGCTACTAGGCTCCAGCTCATTTTGAATGAACTTATCTCAAGGCAGCAGAGTGGCTTCATCAAAGGCAGGATTATACAAGACGGAGTGATTATGGTTCACGAGACCATACATTCAATGGAAAATAATAAAAAGGCAAGTATGGTCCTCAAGCTTGATATAAATAAAGCTTTTGACAAGGTCTCTTGGGTTTTCCTTGACAAAGTCTTAACAAAATTTGGGTTTCCGGAAAAATTTAGAATAATTATTAAGGCTTGTATATCTACGGCCAGATTTTCTGTGGTTGTTAATGGTGAGACAGTGGGTTTTTTCACTAGCAGCAAGGGTCTGAGGCAAGGAGACCCTATCTCCCCCTTACTATTCATTCTCTTGGCTGACAACCCTCAGTAGAACAATTGGTAAAGCGGTGAATGATGGGCTTTTAAGTGGTTCTAAGCCCACTTCCATTAGTCAAGTTGTCTCCCATCAGTAATTTGCGGACGACACTATCCTTCTTCTTCTGGCATCTGTCATTGAAGCCAAGGCTACCAAGGCCTTGCTGCAGATCTACGAATCTGCTTCTGGGTAGGAGATCAATTATGACAAAAGCACCATCTTCTTCTTCAACACTCCTGAGGAAAGACAGCTAAAATTCTGGGCTGTAAAATAAGTGAGCTTCCAACCACTTACCTGGGACTTCCTCTCGGCACTAGGAAAGTCTCTTACAAGGTGTGGGATGATTTATTGGAGAGATTCCAAAAACAAATGGATGGTTGGAAAGGAGCCATTTTATCTAGTGCTGGTAAGTGCCTGCTCATCAAAAGTACTCTCCAAAATCTGCCAATTTATATCATGTCGCTCTACAAGATCCCCTCCTCTTTCAGAGATAAAATCGAAAGGATCCAAAAAAAAATTTTATGGCAAGGCATGGATGAGAAATTCAAATTTCACTTAGTGGCTTGGGATAAGGTTTGCACCCCGAAGTTTATGGGAGGTCTAGGTATAAAAGATATTGAGAAAATGAATGAGGCCCTCATTGCTAAAATGAGCTGGAGAATGTTGACTGAGAAACAACCCTGGATAGATTTAATTAAAGCAAAATACCTAAAACATCAATCTATGTACTCCTTTCTACATGATGAACAACTCCCCTATGGTTCCATTTTTTGGAACAATTTGGTTAAAAGCATAAATTTCATCAGGCAGGGCAGTAAATGGAAAGTGGGGGATGGTAGGGACATAAACTTCTGGGAGGATAATTGGTTTAATGGAAATCTCATGGAGAGTTTTGGGATGGCCAAGGACAGTCTTATAAACAAGTATGGCATCAAACTCAAGGACTATATTGAGGAAAATGGTACCAGAAAGAAGTGGAAAAAACTTACTGTGGAGAGAAATGATCTGAAACAAATTACTTCCTCCCTTCAAGATCAATTAGATCTTATTCCATTAAGTTAGATAGAATCCAAGGATGAGCTGGTATGGAATAACTCCAATGATGGGAATTACTCTGTCAAAACTGGATACAATAACTTCTTTCATTGTAATCAAACAGAGTTCAATTGGAACAGGATTTGGATGTCTGATTTAACTCCCAAAATAAATTTTTTCCTTTGGCTGGCTATCAGAGGTAGGATTCTTACCAATGACAATCTGATGAGAAGAGGATTAATAATCCCTAATAGGTGTCATCTTTGTAAGAAAGATTCTGAGGATATCAGCCACCTGTTCATACATTGTGAATATGCCACTAGAATATGGAGTTTTTCCCTTTCTAAATTTGAAGCTCTCTGGGTGCTGCCGAAGGATCTCAATCAGCTATGGACTCAATGAAACCAACCCTTTAGGCATTATGTTGTTAAAAGGATCTGGAAGCTGGTTATCCCTCATTTAATCTGGAGAATATGGAAAGATAGAAATGATATTATCTTCAGAAATAAAAAGAAAAACTACAAACTTAGTATTGGTAAAATTTCTAATGGTATCAAAGAGAATATTGCTGGATTTAAACCACCCAAGAAAAAGAGATATCCAGAAAATGAAGAATACATTCTATCCAACTGGCAGATAGGATCAATTAATAGTTGGAACAATCCCGGGAACAACATTGACAGATCTTTGATTAAATGGCATCCTCCTGATCTAAATTGGTATAAGTTGAACTTTGATGGGGCTTCTAAGGGAAACCCTAGGATTGCGGCAGGGGGAGGAGTGATACGGGATCATAAAGGCAATCTGATTGCTACGTATGCTGGTAAAATGGGAATTCAAACTAATCATTTTGCCGAAGCTTTATCTGCTCTTTGGGGTCTGAGAATTGCCCAAGACACAAAATATTCAGAACCTCATTATTGAAGGAGACTCCCTAAATATCATTAATCTTCTTAAACAGTGCTCATCTCCAAGTTGGAGCATCAAGGATTTTATTGCAGAGTCCATAAGTATTAGTCATACTTTCAATAACATCAGGATCATGCATACCTACAGGGAGGGTAATAAATTAGCAGATGTGCTGGAAAATTATGGCATTAATGTTAACCTTACAGTTTGGGACAATAATAGCATCCCTAAACAGCTTCAAAATAGCATTCAGGCGGATCTCCAAACGCAAGCAACATCTAGAAATGAGCTATGTTTTTTGGGTGTGGATCAACTTCAAAAATACTCCCACACGTGTTGATTTAAAGTATTGGTTTTTGTAAATCATGTCTAATATTCAAGATAGTGTGAATCATATGGGGAACTTCAAGTGGAGATACTCGGTTTTGAAAATCACGCATGCGGGCTACATTGTGACTGTTAAAAGGTGGATTCAAACCTCCATGGAAACCGAAGGCGGCGATAAAGTGATTGATGGCAGGGAGCGGGCTATTCTCACATGCGTTTTTCAGCAGGCTCAGATCAGCATACACGCAGCCGATCGTGGGAAAACAACGGCTCTCATTTCCATTATTGTGCAGATTACTATAGCAAAAAGTGGACTGGCTTTAGTGATCAGTTAGGAATTTGTTGCAATCAGTTCAGAGATAAAGAAGATGGGGGGTCCTCCTTGTCAAATTGAGCCTAGTGTGGACCCAGACTGGAAAGATAATATTGAGTTGTGGAGCATTCTTAGCAAGGGTGGCATAACAAACTTCATGGAAAAGGTTCAGGGGCATGATCAGAGCATCTCTGTGCATTTTGCAAAGGATTGGAAGGAGAGGACAGTGGAGTATGGGGGGCAGAAGGTCTTAGTTAATGAAGAGCTTATTGCTGAAGCGACCGGCCTTGACTTGGAGGGCTTCAGATTCTTCAACAAACGGGTCGACAGAGATGTTGAAGAAAGGAGATTTGTTGAGGGAGAGGAGAAACTGACCTACATAACAGTGGGCCTACTTGTTAGCTCGATCCCTCCGCCATATGATGAAGTAACCCACATGATGATACGGTTCATCTCCTTGGAAGGAAGGTTTGTCACTGTTCCTACAAAGTACCTTATTTTTCTTAACCATTTTCGTAGGGATTGTTTGGTTTGTTTCCCACATTACTTGCTGAAATCTCTTGAACGCTCCATTCTTGAGTTTCAAAAACATTCCCGGGTGGTTCCTTTACACCAAGGGCTCATTTTGTTGTTGCACAAATGTTGTCTCCTCAAGTTTCCTGGTCTCCCATCTTCCCCTAGCTCGATTCCCCCTCTGCCGGGCTCTGCTGCTGCCAGCCCTGTTTCTCCTTTCTCTGCCCCCCGCCACCGCTGCTGTCACCCCCCTTCCGGCCATTCAGGCTTCTTCTCCCATTCCCCCTTCTGATGCTCCCACCCCCCACTTAGCCTCTACCTCGTGGAGACCGGTTACCAGGGCTTCTAGGAAGCTTAACCTTGAGACCCTTGCTGTGGAGAAGGGTTCTCATGAATTTGAAATTGCTCATGACCTCCTAAATATCAGCAGTGCCAGCCCCTGGGAAGTGCAATTGGAAAGCTCTACAAAAAGGTTGGAGGCCTTAGAGGCTGATATGAAATTGTTGAAGGATGAAGTTAAAAACTTGGCAAAGCAGAAAGGAAAGAGGAATAAGGAGGAGGAGGAGGATGTTGACATCAGCCAAATTGATGATATTTATAAGAAACTACACTCCTTAGACTCCCGCTCTAGGGAAGGCCAAAACTCGGCATGATTACAACATTGCCATCTTTAGGGCGATTGAGGAGTTCATTGAGCAACACATCAGAAGTGTCTCCAACCTAAGCAGAGTGCCAGAAACGCTTTGGGGTACTGATAAGGAAAGCAAGAAGACCTTGGAGCAGCTGGATTATAATGACGCTACTCACATGACTACTCTGGGTATGTTTAAATCCTGGAAGAATATCAAAACCATCATAGACAAAGCTACTAAAAAGTAGCTGTAGATGCTTCTGCTGTCCTTGTTTGTTTTTTTTGCTTTTTTTTTGCGGACCCTTTACTGCTTTTTTGCAGTAATTTTGTTGTTTTGTATCGTCTTGGTAGCTTTTTTTAGCTACTTTGAACACAGTTGTCACATTTGGATTCTGATCCTTTTCTCTCTGGTTCTCTTGCTTATTCTGGCTTCTAGGCCTTCTTTTGTATACAAGGGTATAGTCCCTTTCAAAAAACTATTTGCCAATAATAAAAAAAAAAAAAATGTCGCATTTTATATTTTTTATTTTTGATATGGGTTTTAAGAATATCACTTCAATTTTTTCATTATAACACTTGCGTAGTTGTTATCTACCACATTTATATCAGAATGAATCTGAAAATGATTGTTTCATGCATGTTTCAAAGTCTCAACATGATAACATTCACTTGGAAAAAAAATATGATTCTAGGAAATCCACTTCCAATCCTTCTATCTAATATGGGGAGTTAAATATTTTTCTATTACCAATGTACAGTGTGGGGTTACCACCTAGGAATTGTTACTTATTTTCTAATCTGGGTGGCATAGATGTGTAGGCCCAGATGGGCGGGCGAGCTACGTTGACCGAACTTTGTGGGTGATCTAGCATTCTGAGCTAGCAGGAGAGTTGACATTCTCAGTTAGGTGGGTGAGTTGACCTATCGAGATGGCCTATCAATCTCTATCATTCAAGATGGCCGATATAGTTCACCAATCAAGCTTGGACGGATGATATGAGTGGGTGAGACAACCTGCCAAGATGATCGGGTGAGGTTAACAAGCCGAGCTAGGTGGGTAAGCTGACTTCTAGAGGTGGGATGGGTGGATGACCTACCGAGTTGGGTAGGCGAGTTAACTTACGGAGCTGGGATGGCTAGTTGACCTGCCAAGCTGGGCAGGTGTCGCTCACCTGCTAAGCTAAGAAATATTGAATTTAATTTTTTTTCATATACTAATTCAAAATGATTAAGTTCAATGTTATATCTAATGAGAAAATGTCTTGTGTCATAATTGGAATCATGCAAAAATTAACAAAGGTAAAATATATCTTGTTTTACTATTCACAGTTTCCCATTATTACATCCTTCATAGATTTATTAAAATGAATAAGTTCAACATTATTTGTATTAAAATGATTAGAATTGACATACACCCATTTTCATACAAACAAACTATTTAATCTTTAATCTTAATGGTTAGGCATCCATTCCTATAGAGGTAGTAAAATGTTTAACTTCAATATTACTTGTATTAGAATGTTTAGAAGGATCCTTTTCCCATTTACATAACACCAAGCATTTATTACTTGAATTGAATGGGCAGATGCCAATTTACATATAAGAATCATATATGAAGAATATATATAATATTTAATTTGTTTTAGAATGGGCAGTTGCCCTTTATGAAATAGGAATATTATAGTACAAATAGATCAAATTTATTTTGTTTTTGAATGGGAAATTCCCCAAAATCTCAACCTTCATAGGTATTAAAATGATTATGTTAAATATTTTATTGATTGAAAACTGCCCAATACCATATAGGAATCATAAAATAAGAAAATAGGTAAAATAGGAATTCATTTTAGAAAGGAAAGTTGCCCACTCTCACAACCTTCATATATTTTTTAAATTTATTAAGTTAAATATTTCTTTTATTAGATTGAAAATTTCTTTTCACTCTTATATCCTATTACTTTTCCCATAGTAATGATCAAGTTCAGTATTGATTGTATTGCAATGATAAGAATCGACATACGTCCTTTCTCTTAAAAACAAATGATTTTATCTTGAATAGGCAGAGGCCCAATCTCTTATAAGAATCATAGAAGAATAATTTAGGTTTAATGTTTATAAGATGAGAAATTAATAAATAGAGGTTAAATAAAAGTTAATTAGAAACTTGATTGCTAACCGCGTCATCCAAATATCTTCATCATATTTACATAACATATATTACTTTTACAATAATTCCTCATACTTCCGATATTCCCTGACTATGAGAATAAGCATCTTTCCATTTTAAACATCCTCATAAAAAGATGAAATTCTCACTATCATTCTTTATGTTTCGCGTAGGATAATTTTTCTTTCTTTCTATATTGAGTTTATAAGAATGGGAATATGCCCATTCTCATCACAATGATAAAAATATTTGTTTATATGTGAAGTTGCATATGCCTATTATCATCAATATAATAAAACTCTTTGTTTATACGAGTATGGGCGTATACATATTCTAACCATTCTACCTTTTTGAAGAAATATTTAACTTAATCATTTTAATATCACTACAAAGGATGGGTGAATGGAAAACTGTCTATTCTAAAAAAAATTAAATATTACCTCTATTTTTGTTCTATGATTCTTATATGAGAATGGGAATATGCATATTCAATACAATTTAAATTTAAATTTAAATACATTAATTAAAATTATATTCAATCATAATAGTAAAGTAAATAGTAATATTCATAAGATATATGAGAATGCCAATAATAATCTAATACTATTAAAATTTGAAACAAGTTTTCTAATTATCCATGATTGAAAATATCTCTCTCTAGTATAAATTACTATCAATTAATTTTTTTGATTCTCTGCGCTACGTTTTTTGTTGATTCTCAGTGCTTCCATGGAGATACCTCTGATATTGGGAATATTTCTTCAAGGGGAATTTAGGGATATTGCCTTCTATGGCCCTATCTCCTCTAAAAGGCTTCAAAAAATCTTCCAGATTGATTCTGACTCAGTGGAGAATGCCATAGAAACTATTCTTGGGGAGGATTACATGTAATCTTGTGGTCAAACCCGTGTCAATGCCAAGGTTGCTTCCTTTTTTTTCTCCCATCTATTGCTCCTTAGAGGATACAAGGATGAGATCCTGCATATGTTTTGACACTTTATTCATCCTAGAAACGTCATTGGTGTTGCAGAAGCAGTGATTTTTTTTGGTTTTCCCACATCTTGTTCAAAAAATTCAATTGTAGTTGATGGGGATTTTGTTTCTCGGGGCTATGTTGAATAATTAGAAAGGAGTTATATGAATCTTTTGAATTTTTCTGGTTCATTTCATCAGAAATATGGATTGAAGGATGAAGGTCCCACCTACTTATCCTCCCCAGATTCTGTTGTAATTCACCATCAGACAACTCAAATTGACAAACTCGATGAAGGTCCTCGACATAGCCTACTAGACTTGGAAGCTTTATCCTTTCTAATTGGCCATGTTCCTACTCAAATTGTCAAACTCATGAAATAGATGGATTCATATAATTTTTTGAGTAAGGGTTGCACATGATAGCTCTCGAGAACCTCGTAGTAGCTCTAGACTCAAGGTTCCTTCTCACAGCAGAAGCTTAGGAGGTCACAGTGAATATTGAATTTTCTGAATTATCAAAATAATAATTCTCCTGCATGTCTTAGTTATATAGATTTTTAAAAAAAAATTCAGGGCATCCATGCTTAAAATTCTTTCCTGCTTTTGGAATTCCCTGCTTCTAGATATTGTATACAATTTTTTTAAAGGGAGGGGACCCAAGAATCCCCCGCTTAAAAGATCTAGTGAAAAGAATTTATTGATTAAAATAAACATCAAACATGCCTATGATTTTTTTTAAAAATTTAAGTCTTTTTAATTTTAAGTGCAATAATTAATCCTAAAACATGGCTACGATATTATTCAATATTTATATTTTTTTTCCATGGCATAGTGAGAATATTAATGGGAATTAGTTCTTCTGTGGCATGGTAGAGAGAATAACGATGATTACTATTTTTGATGATGGTAGAAATATTGGGAATTATAAGGTTAACCATGGTCGGTGAAGCTATCTCTTTCTTGTTCATCGTTTCCGCTTTATTTTTCATCTAGTTTCAACATTTTTGTTTATCCTTCTGCTTTGGTCTACCCATATTTTGTTACACCGTTTCATCCTTTACAAGCATAAGATTTGATAAATATTTCTGAAACATTGTTTGTTCTCTCTGGGAAATTTTTGTTGACCCTTTTAGTTTCTGTTTGGACTCCCTCTATTTTGTAAGATCGTTTTGGCTTGTGAAACACAATATTTGAAGAAAATTTCAGGCATGAATTATTCTAACTCTTCTTTACTAAATTATTATGAGATAAAGAAGGGGCATATTCCCATTTTCATATGATAAATGTCATATGCCAATTCTCATCACAACCATAAAACTCTTTGTTTGAATGAGAATTTACATATTCCTATTCTAACCATTCTACCTCATTTAAGCAATATTGAACTTAATCATTTTTATATCACCATAGAGGATGTGGGAGTGGGCAACTGTCCATTCTAAAAAAAAATTGAATATTACCTCTATTTCTCTTTTATGATTCCTATATGAGAATGGGAATATACCCATTCAATACTAGATAAAAATGTTTCTTTGTATGAGAATGAACATATGCCCATTCTATCTATGTGTATTTTTCTTCTATGATTCTTATATGAGAATGGGCATATTCCCTTTCAATATAAGATAAAAAATATTTGTTTGTATGCGTAATGGACATATGCCCATTCTATCTATGTCTATTGAATAAATCATTTTATTTGATCCCTATATGAGGATGGTTAGATGCCCATTCTATACAACCATTATCACATAGGAATCATAGTAGAATAATATAAAATTAAATTTCATCTATATTATTGGATTCAATAATTTTGAGATCTATACAAAGTTTGTGATAATGGGGAATCGTCCATTCTAAAACAAATTATATTTTATCTCTATTAATTCCTATGATGATGTATGTATTTTTATTATGTAAAATATTGACTATGAAATGATCTTATTTAATGTTTACGTTTGAATCATTATTAGGAGCTACTATTACCTTGTTTTATATATTGATTATTGTGATTATGAATAACTTTTGTTTGTTTCTTATAAGATTTCAAGTTTTCTATATGATTATAAAATTAGTTATAAAATTTTTGTTTTCCAATAGAGATTACACCATTACCTTGTTAATTGATAATATATACTATGTAGATATAAATGATATTTAACCATTTTGTAATATTCATTCTATAATAATTCAACATGATTACGAGTTGAAAATTCATGCCATTTCTTTGAACTAACATGCATACAGTTAATTTTTTTTCTCTTATGCAAGAATAAGAGTAATCATTACGAAGTGACACGTTGGATTTAATAGACCTACAAAGGTAGCAAGATTGGGTAAGTTCCCACTCTAAACAAATTAAACATTATCTGTATTCTTTTTATTATAATTATTCACATATCTCCATGAAAAATAATGTACTTTCTATTATGATTGAAATTAATGAGAATATGCATATGCCCATTCTTCATATACTAACGTTATCTCTATAATTATTTTTATTATTTTTTAATTTTTCTCTAGTATGAACAATAATAGACATTTTTTAATGATTCCCTTATGACAATAGGAAAATTTCCATTCTTAAGGGAAAATTCTCATTCTAAAATAAATATTAAAGAGAATACGCATATGCCCATTCTACATATTCTATTTTCCTATTTAAACCTATTTAAAATTTTAAAAACTATGAGACTGATTAATCCACACTCTTCTTATTTATTTTTCTATTATTCCTATCTACCGAAGAAGTTTTTCTATGATTCCTAAATGAGAAGGGGCATCTGCCCATAAAATATAAGACAATGCCATAAAGCTCCATAATTTTTATAACTCTTTAACAAGATGTGAAAATGGATTCTGATTCTATAAACAAGTAAATTTTATGATTCCTAACATAAATTTAAAATATGTGTGCATATCTAAGACATAAATTATTTTATGATTGTTTTCTTCCTTTAGAACCTTTTTTGATTCCTATATGAGAACAGACAACTGCCTATTTCATACAAGACACTGTAAACATGGTAAATCAATTTTTTACTTATTGAAAATCAATGATGATTTATAAAGAGAACTCTTCTTTTATGATTCCTATCTACCCAAGAAAATCTTTTATGAATCCTATATGATAATAGGTCGATTAAAAATTCAATTCCCATTCAAAACAAGACAAAAAAAAAATCATGAGAATGAACATATACCCATTCTAAACATTGTAATACATGCAATAGTGATTTTATGATATTTCCTCTATTATTCCTATTTATATCTATTTAAAAATTGTTAAACTATTTTATTCGTAAATTAGAAGGGGCATATGTCCATTCAATACAAGATAATTCCATTAAGTTCCATCAATTTCATAACTCTTTAGCAAGATATGAGAATGGGTGCCCATTCTAAAATAAATTAAATTTGATTATTCCTATCTTAAATGGCATATTCCCATTCTAAACTTTATAATACAAGAAATATTTATTTTGTTGAGAATGGGCATGGGAACGATCGTGATTGAAACATATTTGTTCTATGAGAATGGCCATGTGCCCCTTCTAAACATTTTCATACAGATAATTTTTACAAGATATGAGAGTGGGCATGTGCACTTTAATCAATAATTACTCAATACTTAGTCATTTGAATAACTATTTAAAAGTGGCGAGCATATCTAGTCCATACTTTTCTTTTATTATTTTTATCCTCCCTACGAACACTTTTTTGATTCCTATATGATAATAGGAAGATTCATATATGAGAACAAGAATATGCCCATTTGATACAAGAAAATGTAAACATGATTAATACATTTTTTACCTCTTTAAAATCCATGACCATTTATAAAGCATACTCTTCTTTTATGATTTCTATCTGCACAAGAAAGTCTTTTATGAATCCTATATGAGAATAGGAAGATTAAAAATGAAATGCCCATTCAAAATAGGATGAAATAATATTGTTTCCATGATAATGGGCATATTACCATTCTAAAGATTGTAATACAAGAAATATTGATTTTATGAGTATGCCTCTATTATACCAATTTATATCTATTTAAAAACTGTGAGACTTTTTTAGCCATACTCTTCTTATTCTTCTTCTACGATTCGTAGATGAAAAGAGGCATCTGACCATTCAAAACAAGATAATACCATAAAGCTTTATCAATTTCATAATTCTTTAACAAGATGTGAGAAAGGGTGCCCATTCTAAAACAAATTAAATTTGATTATTCATATCGTAAAGGGAATATGCCCATTCTAAACTGTATAATACAAGTAATTTTTATTTTTTTGGGAACGATAATGTCCACAGTCATGCATGAAACATATTTTTTATTTGAGAATGGGCACATTTTGATTATGTGAGAGTGGGCATATGCACTTTCATCAATACTTACTCAATTCTTAGTCATTTGAATAACTAATTAAAAGTTGTGAACATATCTAATCCATACTCTTCTTTTATGATTGTTATCTATCCAAGCTATTATTTTATGATTCCTATATGAGAATGGACATCTTTCCATTCAATACAAGAAAATATAAAAAAGATCAATCAATTTCTTAACTTTATACAATCCATGAGAATGGGTTCTCATTCTAAGGACAATAAATACAAGAATAGTAATTACTAGAAGTTTCTAATTAGGTTTTATAATAAATTCTACTTTATATTTTTCATTATTCAAATATCTAATTAAAACATAAAATGGGTCCAATCAATTCAAATATATCTAAAAAATACTTACGATAGACTTAGGATATTAAAGCATTTAATCATTTTAGTGTTAAAAGGTGTTAATTTATTATTATAGGATAGATTCAATTTTTTAACTTTATACATGCCGTGAGAATGGGTGAAAATTCTAAAACATCGTAAATAGGAAAATTTATTTTATCATTATTTAAAAAATACCTTTAAATTTTCATGATTTCATTATTAAAACATATTTTCTGTAAATGCGGACATTTTTAAAACATTACATGTGTCTAAACTGGTATGATAATAAATTCTACAATATATTTTTCATTATTTAAATTTATATGTAAAATCAATTCAAAAATATGTAAGCATATTAAAGCGTATTGAAGCATTTAAGAATGGTGGTGAGTTGTTTTTTTATTACTGGTAAATAGTTTTGAAGGGACTATACCCTGTTACAGAAAGGGCTCAAAATCCAGATAAAACTTATAAGGGAACAACAAAAGAGGATCAAAATCCAGATAAAGCATTATTCCTAGGATTAACAAAAAGAAATTTGCTAGTAGAAAGCAAAATAGAATAGAAACTGCAACATAACAACAAAACATCAGTAAAAAAAACAGCAAAAAGATCGAGATAAAACAACGACAACAACAAAATCCTCCATCCTGAGAGAGACTATTTCTTGGAAGCTCTATTTATCCTGGATTTTATTGTTTGAAGAAAATTGAATAATTCCAAAATGGTGATGTGAGTGGGGTCACTTGAATTTAACTTCGAGATGGTTTGGCTACTCTCCTTATCAGATCCCCAAATAGTATCAGGGACCCCGATAAGCATGGAAATGATGCAAACATGTTGCTCCAAAAAGTCACTTATGGCATTGAATATAGCCATGTTGTGGTCATGCTTGTCCTTGGCTCTCCCCAACTGGTTGTCCAAAGAATTAAATTTCTTATAGATGTCCACAATCTGATTATTCCCAAAATGAGTTTCATCATCAACCTTTATTTTTCCCTTTTGCTTGACAATGTTCTGCAAGTCCTTTTTTAACTTCATCATCTCATTTTCCAAAGAATCCAACCTGTGAGTAGTAATTTTCCCCTCCTGATGCAAGGCCGTATCCTTGCCAACATTACTAATGTGTAGTAAATTTTGCACAACTTCCAGCTCTTTAGTGCTTCTAAGAACCTGACAGAGTGAGAAGTTTCCATTTTTGGTAGTTTAAGGTTCTTAGTCTTGGTTTTGGAAGAGGTGTTTAGGATGGAAGTGGGAGAAATGATGGTAGGGATGTGTGGATTGCTGGGATAGGGTGGGAGGCCGGGGAAATTAGAGACACAAATTTTATGAATAAGAAGAATAAGGCCTTCCTGAAGAGGAATGGCATGATAATGCTTCTTAAATTCTAAAATGGAGCACTCAAGGGAGTTCAAGAAGTAGTGCGGGAAGCAAACCAAAAATTACCTCCTGAAGTGGTTAAGAAAAACTAGGTGCTTGATAGGGACTATTATGTAGCGTCCTTCTAAAAAAATATATCTAACCATAATTCTTATAACCTCATCAAAATGCATGGGGATAGAACCTACCCTAACACCTGTAGTCACAAAAATGAGCTGTTCATCATCTTCAGAAAATTTCTTTGCCTCGGCAGTCTTATGAATCATTTTTTTGAAAAAAATATAGCCTTTCAACTCTAGGCCCATCACCTCAGCAATCAATTCTTCATTTATAGTAATTCAGTAACCACTATATTCCACTTTTATGTCCTTCCAGTCCATTACGAAATGAACCAAAATATTTTGGTCATGTCCCTGAATGCGCTCAATGAAATTGGAAATTCCTCCCATTTTTAAGAGGTTCCACAGCTCGTCATTTTTCTTCCAAGTTGGATCCTCCAGTTGGCATGGAGACGTCCCATCTCCTTCTCTCTACTACTCCTACAATTTTCCTGCTTGAAACCCTCATTTGAATCGTTATTATCCTTATGTCTGTCTTGGTTATTAAGAACCCTGGCACCTATTCGGGAATAATGAGAGTTATTATGGCCTTAGTTAGGATGATCTTTCGCACAAGTGTGATCCTTCACACCCGCTAAATCCCACGCCATCTCATTATTATTCCTACTCCATGCATGATTTCCCATATTTATCCGCATTAATGCTATTATGTACCTCCTTAGGGATGTAATTAACATTATCCCAAATGGTCAAATTGTTATTGATGACATAATTGGCCAATGTATCAGCAACCTTATTCCCCTCCCTATAAGTATGCTTAATGTTGATATTCTTGAAGGTTTGAAATATGTTTATAGATTCCATGATGATGTCCTTAATAGTCCAGCTAGGAGGAGAGGACTGATTAAGATGATTGATAATGTTTAGTGAATCACCCTCCAAAATAATATTCTAAATTTTGTGATCCTGAGAAATCCTTAGCCCCCAAAGAGTAGCTAAGGCTTCTGCATAATGGTTAGTCTGAATCCCCATTTTTCTAGCATTTCTGTAATAGCATGAGTAATCTTGATAAAGATAATCTTGCAATGTTGTTTATTATTTCTGAAGATAATGTCATTTCTATCTTTCCATAGCCTCCAAATAATATGGGGCATGACCAATTTCCAGAGTCTTCTCACAACACAATGTTTTAAAATATTATACATTCATATTTTTAATGTACGCACAAAAATGGTACAATGTATTTTTCATTATTCTAATTCCTCTATAAAATATTTAAATGTTTCTAACCATTGAGATAATAACATATTAAATAATTTAAATATGTACCCTTTCATGGTTAACTATTTATGATAGAATTAGTATATTAATGGTATTTAAGCATTATAGTTTGGTGATTTATTATTGTAGGATAGATTCAAATTTCGAGACTTAGGATATTAGGATATTAAAGGAATTTAATCATTAAAGGGTGTTGATTTATTATGGTACGAAAAATTCAAATTTCAAATTTCGGGTACTTTCTTTTAGAGGTGATTTTCCTTGGTCAAATAATTTATAAAAATATTGAATTTCAATGGCTTGGGTTTTTATTGTTTCTTCTCTAATAGTCAATTTTTTTTTCTCTCTTATGGCCAGGTTTTTGTGTTCATAGATTTTATAGGAGAAACATGAAGGTATACGAAAGGATTTGGGCTGATTGGATACAAAGATTATTGAAAAATAAACTTGTTGCAGAGGTAATAAAAATTGTTGTGGTTGTCATAAAAAAATATACAGAGAGAGACAAATATTACTGAGTCCATCTAATCATTTTTTTCGCACCATAAAAAAGTACAAAATTTAGACCTTACGATATTAAAAAATAAATGAAACAATTTTTATTTGTATATTTGGTAGTTGTTATGTTTATGAATGTAAAAAAATTGATTTATATATTTGTTTTCTGTTATGTTTATGCAAGGAAACAAATCGATATGTTTCTCAGACATTTAAATAAATGAGATATATGGAAAAATAGATCAAATAGTTGATTGTGGATTAAAATATCTTTGTCAGTATACATTTTTTTCACTTTAGAAGTAAACTTGGAAAAGATGAGATATAAAAACCTTGAATATCCTGCTCTGCCATTTGTGTATTGTGTTTTTGAAATCTCCAATAGTTTCCCTTTCAAAATCACTTTTTCGAGAGTTGTTTCTTCTATCTTTTACAAAATCATTGTATCTTAATATTTTCCTAGCCACACCTACATTCTCCATCTTTCCCCATCCAAATATATGTATGAAAAAAAATATTGGTCCCAATAAAACAAAAACCAAAACATGATTCATTCAAAATCAATATTTTTATAATGTACTTGGCCAAAATAAATTGCCTTGTAAAAAAAGAGCACCAAAATTTAAAATTTTGAATAAAACCTAACATAATAAATGACAATTATGAATTTCCTCCCAAAAATTAAACTATATAATTTGAAATTTGAATCAATTTTGCAGAAAATGTAAAAAATAAGTACTGAAAATTAAAAATTTGAGTCAAACCTATCATAATAAATGACTGGTAAGATTTTCCTCCCTATAATAAAGTGCCGAAAATTTGAAATTTGAAACAATAGAATTCAAAGTGTTTCTAATCAAGATGTGATGTTAGTAATTAATAGTTCATAATTAAAATTGATTAGTAGTAGATATCATTGTGCTTATATAATATTGGTATTAATTAATAAATTAAAAACATTAATTAATTACTATTAGTGCTAATTTAAATAATTAATTAGTAATATATTAATTAGTAATATTATAATTACTCACCTCTAAATCTTGAGGAGTTAGGTTTTGTAAAAATCTCATCGAGCTCATCACCTGGTCATTTTGTTTACTCATTACGAGAAGCAAAACCATGCTAAAATTTCATTAGACCACCATTTTTTGCTTTTGAAGCACGAATCCGAGCATTTTTAAAGCCTATGAGGTACTTGGACTTCTAATCTGGTATATTTCTTGCCATTATGTTCTTTTCGAGCTCTTTGTGCAAGATTCTTGAAGGTGACCACCATTATTTATTCTTTGAGCTATGGAGAACTCTGTAATTTTGGCTTTGCAAATTCCAGTGCATGTATTGATAGGAGCAATTAGTGGAGAAATAATAGAGATCATATATCTCTCATATTATTTTATCATAAGCACATTACAAATATATAGGTGAGGAGAATAACAACATTCCCCATAATAGTAGGATGGGGGTTACAACCGGAAAAAGAATAATGGGATATGATTAAATAACTAAGCCTCATAATATATAATTTTTTTCTACGAAATCTATGCCAGCATTCCTCCCTTATTACATTATTCTTGCAAATATAACCCCTAAAAAGTTCAAATTTCACTTTTCCAAGAGATTTGGTGAGAATATCAGCTACTTGTGCTTCTGTAGGACAGTACTGGAGCTAAATCTGATGGTTCAAGACGTGCTCTCCAATGAAATGATAATTAATCTCAATATGTTTTGTTTGTTCAAGAAAAACAAGATTCTGCATGTGCTTTAACACACTCTAATTTTAGTAATAGATAATAGGTGACTATATTTCAAAAATGCCCATGTCATCCAAAATGTGACGTAACCATATGGATTCACACACAACTCCTCATGTGGCATGATAATATTCCTCTATGAATGAAATTGAAACAACAGTGTGTTTTTTGCTTATCCACAAGATAGGTCCAGATCTGAGATGAAAAATGTATCCAGTGGTTGACTTCCTATCATCAACATATCTGACATGGTCCAAGTTGACGTATCCTTGTAAGAATAATTGATCATTCTTCTTATATTTAATACAATAATCAACTGTACCTCTTACATACCTCAAAACATGATTTTTTGTAGTGAAATTAAATTTCTTCGGCTCCTAGATGAACCTTGAAAGATAGATGACAATATAGCATAGATCTAGTTTTGTATATGTCAAGTAGATGAGCCCTTCAACAAATTTCCTCTAAAGAGTAGCATCTATTACAGGTGAGTCTTGGAATCATGAAATTTGCAAACCTTTTTCCATGGGAGTGGATATAGGTTTACAATTGGAAATATTGTACTTTTCCAAGAGTGTCTTGGTGTAATTTATATGGGAGAAAAAAATGTGATGCTTCTTTTACCATATATCGAAGCTAAGATAGTAATGTAGTAGCCCCAAATATGTCATGTCAAAGGTTATTTTGAGATCATTCTTCACAATATCAACCTGATCTTCTACAGTGCCAGTGATCACAAGATCATCCACATAAAAAACAAGAATGAAAATTTATTTCTTTACCTTATTTATATACAAATTTGAATATGAGGGGATATGAGTGAACCCATGCTGCAAAAGGTGATCATCTATCTTGATATACCATGCCTTTGGAGATTTTTTCAGTCCATATAATGATTTGATGAGATGACATACCTTTTTAGGATGTTCTTCATCAAAAAATCCTTCAGGTTGGGTCATGTACACTTCTTCTTTTAGATCACCATTTAGGAAAGCACTCTTGATGCCCATCTACTGAAGTTTCCATAATTTTTGTGTTGCTAGTGTGCAAATAACTCTCATGGTCTTGATCTTCATAGTGGGTGCAAAGGTTTCTTCATAGTAAAATCCCTCTTTTTGAGCATACCATTTTGCTACAAGTCATGATTTATGTTTTTTTATGGATCCATATGCCTTATATTTTGTCTTGAAATCCCATTTGCATCCTATGGGTTTCTTTCCTGTAGGTAAATTGACAAGTTCCCATGTCCAATTTTTAATGAGTGAGTAATATTCTGCATCCATGGCTTCTTTCCACTAAGGTTGAATGAGTGCTTCATGAACATTATCAGGCTCAGAACTATTAATCAGTGAACTCATGAGTGCAAAATTTACCTCATTTCTTGTTTGACTCTTCATTTTTAATTCAAATGAATTATCTTGGAATTGTTGTAAATGAGAGTCTTTGATGGTGCTTTGTACCTACTTCAGACGAGAACTCAACTGATTTTTTGAAGAACATATTTTTTGATGTGAGGATGGATGCGGAGTAAAATTATCTAGTTCTCCAAGATAAAGATATAGCTTCCCTTGCATCACAGTTTTTCTCTGAGCAGTCTCCTTTGGTTGATCATCTGATTCAGAGACTAGTTGGTGAGAGGTGGTTTGTAATGGTTCTTTTGATGAATCTGTTGAGTCAAAGGATGACTTGTCACAAACCATGTCTCAACTCTCATATATTTTCTTTGTCTCAAGATCCATGAGATGGTATGCCTTTGAGGTAGTGTTATAGCCTAACAGGATGCATGGGAGTGTTTTCAGATGGAATTTATTTCTCTTCTGAGCTAGGACATGCATGTATGTTGTGTAACCAAATAATCATAAATGAGAAATTGATGTCTTTATACCACTCCATACCTCTTCTCGAATTTTATTTTTTAGAATCTTTATCGGTGCCCTATTGAGAAGATAAACAATTGTCTGTACTACTTCGGTGCAATATCGATCCTCTAGATTTTTTATTGATATCATGCAACGATCCATCTCCATCATTGTGTGATTGCATCACTCCACAATGCCATTTTGTTGGGGTGTTTATGGAGTAGTCAGGTTCTACTTAATGCCTTATTGGTTCAGGAATGCAAAGAACTTCTTTGATGTGAATTCCCACCCTCAATCTGAGCAGAGTAGAAGAAGAGGTTGTCCGGTCTCTTTCATAACATGTTGATAGAATATCTTGAAATGGTGAAGAGACTCCCTCTTATTTTTCAAGAAAAACACCCAAATAGTTTCAGAGTAGTCATCCATGAACAGTTGGAAGTACTTGTATCCTAAAAAGGAAGAAGGAAATGGTCCACTCAGATTGGTATGAACTACCTCTAGACATTACTTGGCATGGAATGTGCTCACCTTAAATGGATCCCTGTGTTGTTTTCCTACAATAAAGCCATGGAAAAGAGGAAAGGAACTGGACAATTTGGGAATTCCATGTACCATTGATTGTGAACTCAATTAGTGTAAATATCCAATAGAGAAGTGACCATATCAGTAATGCCATAGGTAAGTAGATTATACTATTGAGGAAGATAAAGATACTGCAGAAGATGAAACAATATCTAAAGAAAATGACTTATCTTTTAGAAAATCTCTAGAAATAATCGTACAACAATTGGCTCCTTCCAGTGTCTCCTCATCATAGTAATCATCTTGTTAGGATGTGAGATGTCCCTTATAATTTATTTGGCGGGGGACGTCATTTGAAATTTTGAAAATCATCATGCCCGGATGGGATTGATTGAATCGAAGACCCTCTTTTCAATCCATTGTACAAGCACTGATCAATTTCATGAGTGTTGGTTTTTGTATATTTGACACTAGATCTTGGAATTTTGAGCTTGTTATTGTCGATGCTGATGTGTTTGTGTTTACTTCTCTAGGGGACCTTTCTGATACTTCTGGCCACGATGGGGCTTTTAGAAAAGGGCTTTTTCCTGGGACTCATCTTGGACTAAATTGATGGCATCCTCTTGATGCAACAAGTTCACGAGTTATTCAAACGTAACTTCCCATTTGGATACATTCAACGTCGTAACGAACAATTGGAACTTAGAAGGGAGTTCCATCAAGGTGATCGATACCAGAATCTTTTCCTCTACCTTTTCACCGAGCACTAGTAACTCCATTTTTAGCTCAGTCACCCGACGTAAGTAATCCTCAAATTTCTCATCTAACCCCATAGATAGGGTTTGCATTTTTGAATGAAGATGGAGTATCTTAGTCTAATTATTCACCTCAAAGATGGTTGCTAGTTTATCCCATGCTTCATGTGGTTTGTCTGCATCCCGAACATGTGGTTGCACATCATCGGTGATACTCACCATGAAAAAAATCAATGCTTTGGCACTAGTCATCTCATTTTTTATGAGTTCATCATGGGCAGTGGGAACTGTCACTAACCCTATGACGATGCCCCATAATCCTTAAATATGAAGGATATTTCACATATTTATTTTCTAGGACGCATAGTTTGGCCCTTTAAGTAATTGAGCATCTGTCAACACCAATCCGATACTATGATAATTCTTTACCGGGAACTCCTCGTGCTATGATTATTTACTAATGCACAACTTTTAGTTTGGTGGATGGAATCTGGAAACACAACAACAAACATAAAAAAAGTATACCATAGACTATGATAAGAAGGAATGATGATAAATCTGAAATATCAGTGTAAATTATAATATCAACATGAAATTGTTACAATCTCACCCATGAGATACTTCAAGTGTTACTGACTTCACTTGCCTTCCAACAATAACTATGGGAGAAACTTCACAATTACACCTCTTAGTGGCTTCTTTAACACACCTTCAAAATGATGGCTTCCTTTACACACTTACTCATACAATATTTCTCACTACTTCCTTCTATGCTAAATGAGGGGGATGGACTCTTTATTTATAGGAATTTAGGCTTATCCACCCTATCTCTAAGATAGGATAGGAAATATCTTCCGTCCAATCATATTCCATGCCTAAACTCTTTACTTTACATGTAGGCTTATCTTCTAAGACAAGATAAACCTTATCATCTCACATGGGTTCCACCTCTTTAGACTTTTCCACAAATAAAATACACAAAAAAAATTATGACATCACTCTTTGTCCTTATTACAAATATAATATTTCTAATTCCTAATCATGTAGACCCTACTTCTCTACTTATCCCAACTTTGACATTTTAACAATACCGGACCACTTACGACAAATATTTGCTTTTTACAACACTCCTATTGTACTTTGACTATTACCATACTCTACATTATTGGTGGCACCATACTGATAGCGTCGTTATCTTTTATTGGACGCCACTACTAATTATACTTAACAACATCCTATTCCTAATACATACATTAATATTAGAAATTACGGAGGAAAATTTTAATGTCGACATTTTCCTCTTTCCTAACTTCTACTCCGTCCTTGGAGTAGACTCTTATGGACATTCTGAAGCCGGTGCCTGGAAAATATTTAACTTGTCATGGTTGACCCATTTCATAATGGGAGTACCATCCAATTCCTCCAGTCGATATGTACCATTTTCATGCACAACTACTATTTTGTAGGGCCCCATCTATTTGGGAAGAAATTTTCTCTGCCTTCTTTTTTTGTATCTGGAATCATATACTAGAACCAAGTCATTCACATGAAATGGAGACTAACGGATCTTTTGATCAAAGTATTCCTTCTACTTCATTTTCTTCTTATAGCTTGTATCCTTCGCTACTTCCCTCATTTCCTCTAGCAAATGAAGATGTACCAACCTTTCTTTTACTGAATCACTTTCATCCATCCTTCCATTTTTCATAAATCTCATAGTGGGAATATCAAACTCAATAGGAAGAACTGGATCAATGCCATAAGCCAACTAAAATGGGGAGTATCCTGTTGCTGAATTTGATGTTGCCCTATATTCCCACAATGCTACATGAATCCTTTTATCCCACTTATGTACCTGCAAGACTAAATCTTTTGCTAGAATTTGACACAACACAAAATTTGTTCGTTCCACCTGTCCATTTGTGCTTGGCTTGTATGTTATTACCTTCCTGTGCTTAATAGAAAACTTGTTGACTAGGGCTTCTACCACCTCATTAATGAAGTGGCTTCCTTGATCTGTTACAATTTCTAATGGGGAACCAAATCTGGTGACAATGCGTTCATATATGAATCTTGCCACTTCATCCATGGAAGTTGTTTTCAATGGCCTAGCTTCAACCCACTTGTTTAAATAATCTGTGGTAACTACAATATACATATTTTGGTGTGGGGTAGTTGGAAGTGGACCTACAATGTCTATTCCCCACTTTTCAAAGGCACCAAGTGGAATAATAGGGTATAATGGAGTTGATGAAGTCTTACGGTTACCATGTGTTTGAAAAATATCACATGTCTTACAATAATTATAACAATTTCTAAAAAGAGTGGGCCAATGATAACATGCATCCAAGATCCTTCTTGTTGTAAGTTGTCTAGAGAAGTGTCCTCCACATGTACCATTATGGAATTATTCAATCAACTCCTTCCCTTGATCACGTCGAACTTCCCTCTTGTACTGTCCATCAGGTCCTATTCGAAATAATACTCCATGCAGAATATAATATGGATGACTGGCTTGAGTAATCTTCCTCTTATTCTTTACATTGGCACCATCAGGAAACTTGAATTCATTCAGATAATTCCAAATATCTATGTATTCACTAGGGATTGTGTCAAGGGATAACAATGTTGCATCTGGGAAATCATCATCATCACAAGATGAACCTAAACCATCATAGGCTCGAGAGAGTGCATCTGCATTGACATGCTTCTTTCCTGGCCTATCTATAATATCAAATTCAAATTCTTGTAGCAAAATTATCCATCTTGCTATCCTCCTTGATGGGTTAGGCTTATTTACAATATATTTTAGAGCCTGATGATCTATTACAACTATAAATTTATGCCTTGGCAAGTAATTTCTAAACTTCTTTAAAAAAAAAATGATAGCTAGAGCCTCTTTTTCAGTTACAGTATAATTTACCTCAGCACTGCTCATTTGTCTGCTCCCAAAGTAAACTAGATGATCATTCCCATTTTCATCATTTTGGCTCAAGGTACTTCCTAGTGCTGCAGATGAGGCATCATTATACACAATGAATGGATTGCTCCAATATAGATTCTTTAAAAAAGGTGAAGACACCAGGGCTTCCTTCAGTTATTCAAAAGCTTCAAGTGCCTTATTTCCTGGTTCATAAGTAACATCCTTCTTCAAGAACTGGGTTAGTGGCTATGCAATCTTTGAGAAATTCTTGATGAACCTTCTATAGTAACCCACATGGCTTACAAATGATCTCAACTTACTTCTATTCATAGGAAATGGTAAGTCTTTGATTTTTTAAACTTTATCAGGATCAGTACCAATACCATCTCTGGATCCAACATGCCCTAACAAAATTCCCTTAGAACATCCAAAGACACACTTTTTAGGGTTTAGTGAGGCTCTTTCTTCATCTAACCTTTGAAATGTTGTCTCCATCTGGTGCATGTGGTCCATCTTGCTCCCATAGATGCAAAAATCATCTAGAAATACTCTGATGAAGTTCCCAATGTAGGGTTCAAACACCCTATTCATCAAGTGCTGGAATGTTGCCGAAGCATTACACAACCCAAAAGGCATAAATCTATAAGAAAATGTTCCCCAAGGAGTGGTGAATGTGTCCTTCAGCTGATCTTTCTCCACTATATGAACTTGGTTGTATCCGCTATATCCATCAGCAAAACTATAGCACTCCTAGCCAGCTACTTCATACAAGATTTGATTTGAGAATGGAAGAGGGTACTGAATTTAGATTATGAAGGGTTCCCCTTCAGATGTAGAACTTGTTTCTCTCTTGGCTACTTAGCTTCAGATTTTCAGATTGTGAGGAAATATTTCAAGAGTAGAACCTCATGGTGGAAGAATTCTGATCCTTATCAATTGGTTGTTAAAGGTCCTTTGGATAGTGATTCACAGGTGGATTCGGAGAGCGAAGATGATTCATATTCTAAAAATGAGGAGCATGCTCCTCCTCCATCTTCTATTTCACTTGATGGAAACACTCCCCCTCTTGTTTCAACAGAGCACCAAATTCTTTTGGAAAAGGAGAACTTTGAAATCATCATACTGGTTCATAAAAATTAAAATGAAGATCTGAATATCAATAATGGATGGACTACTGTGAGTCAAAAGAAGAAAGGGAAAAATGTAAACGAAGCCTTTAAAAGGAATTTCAGATCCCATGGAAAGGGGTCTCTTGGTTAAGTTTTTTCTTGTTTTGTTGTTATTTGTTTCCTTGTTGTGCTGCTGGAAGAGGTTGGATCTACTTTATCATTATTGATATATCTTTGTCTCCATCTGGTTTTTTATGTAATGGGATAGGGTTCCCTCAACCCTTTTTCACCTTTAATCAAATAAAATATTATGCTAAACTAATTTTAGTAATATGATCTGTGTGCATCATTAACTAATTGTTGGATTAACTTTGTATGATCGTTGTTTAGTAGGGCATGAACTTGGTCAAAATACGAGGAAAAAATATTTTTCCCTTTCAAGGCTCTTCTCTAGAAGATAATCCTTAGAAAACAAGATAGACCAATATAGTGTCCAATCTATATCCATGAGGGAGGATCCATTGAATATATATATATATATATATATATCTTGTGACCCAATGTAAAATTGAATCTGAACATGGCATAAAGGAGATGATTTTTCAAGCTAAAAAACTACCGCACAACACCATTTAAATGGATAATTGCACAAAGTTGTCAATTAGAGGGGGTTTACAAATTTCAGAAACAAGAAAACAAGAATGAAGGAAAATTGTAAATAAATCATGGAATAACCAAAACAAAGAGAAATAACCAAATACAAATTAGTGGAAAAACGATAAATAGAAGAAAAATAAAAAGGAGAAATGAGTATTTAAATATTACCAATGTCATCCATAGGTTGTTAAGGATTTGTGAGTATGAGGGCATGCTCAGGGGATCAAACAAGAAATGGCTCACAATATTAATCGTAGACATAAAATCACACACATACTACTATTTTACTATACTCCCAAGTATATTGTTTTATATTTGGATCTTAAGTGAGAAAAGTATTCATTGGAGACACACTTCCTAGTCCATCCGCTTGCTTTACTTGTTTCTATATTTTTTATCTCTCATGTCTGTCACTTCTACACCCATTTCTGGTCAGGTCATAGAGATCCATGTTTATCAGTCTTCTCACATTCGTCATCAGTTGTCTTAGAACACTAACACCTAGGACTGGACACCAACACTTATGCGCTCCTGTCCAACCTTGGCACACATGTCCTATTATTTTTTGTTCACATTTTTGACATTTGTGGTCAGATTTTCAATTTTCTTACTCATATCCTGAGGTCCTAGTTGGCATATGTTATGTTTGTGGAGCATGTTTTCATGTTAGAGTTTGGTACACCTTCCATGTGTTACACTCAGATATTTTTATGGCGGTCCCGCTTGTCAATGAGCGGGTCAAGGGGATACAGGGGTGAAGCCCCCGAAGCAAATTTTCATTGATGGTTTATTAACCCATGGGTAATGGGTAACCGTTGTGGGCTATTTTTGGGCCCATAGTTTTTCGGTACCCATTGTTTTGTAAAACCACCTCTTCAGCTACCTATTGATGTACTTATAAATAGATGGACATACAATAGGATTTAGAAGAGTGTGTTTTGAGAAGGTGAATAGTGTGTATGAATTCAAGTGTGAATTTGGGAGGGTTTGTTGAGCGTAGCTCCAAATAAGATCTGATTATTGTAACTATGAAGACTGTTGGCTTGTAATAAAATATGAGCAAGTGTTCTTGGTGGATGTAGCCCACATTGGGTGAACCATGTTAAATATTGGATTTGTGTTGTGTATTTTTCATTTCTGTAATTCTATTCATACTTCTTATTAGTGCAATTCTGAGGGAATTATTCCGCATTAGATTCTATTAATTCCTAACAATTGGTATCAGAGCCTGGTTTGGTTTCCTGAAGTGTTGAATCACAAGGAAATTTTTTAGCTTGAGTGGGAGCTATGGCAAATGATGGAATATCTAGGGTTGATAAATTCAACGGGCAAAATTTCAGTCTTTGGAAGATGTAGATGCTATATTACCTTTATCAGAAGGATCGTTATACTTCGTTGTATTAGAAGGTGAACAAACCCTTGAGCATGATAGATGCGGAATGGGATTTTTTGGATCGGAAGGCACCTGGAATGATCCGGTTGTGTCTTGCATCTTCGGTATTATTTAATGTTTCAAAGGAAAAGACTACAAAAGAACTGATGGATGCATTAGGGAAGTTGTATGAAAAACCCTCTGCCTCTAATAAGATATTTTTAATGAAAAATTTGTTTAATATGAAGATGTATGAGAATGGTTCAATAATAGATCATCTAAATGATTTTAATATGGTTGTAAATATGCTAGCTTCAGTTACAATAGAATTTGATGAAATAGTTAGGGCTTTATTAGTTTTTTGCTCTTTACGTGAGAGTTGGAATAGCCCGGTAATGGCGGTAAGTAACTCGGTTCCTGCTAACTCAAAGTTGAAGTTTGAGGATGTTGTAGAAGTGATTCTAAGTGAGGAAATGCGAAGAAAAATATCTGGTGAATCTTCTACTTCAGGGAATTCTTTGACAGTGGAAACTAGAGGGAGACAGAAGAATAGAGGAAACCGTGGAAAATCAAAGGATCGGGCAAGGTCAAAATCCAAAAGCAAGATAGTATTTTGGCACTGTGGAAAGTCTAGGTCATGCAAAGAAGGACTGTTGGGAACTTCGGGACAAGAAGAAACAACAAGAAGAAAACAAGGAGGCAAATGTGGCATCGGGTAATGTATGCCACGATGCTTTGATTCTTTATTTGCATAATATTACTGAATCTTGGGTTTTAGATTCAGGGGCTTCTTTTCATGCTACTCCACATAGGCATTATTTTGTTGATTATGTTCAAGTGGATTTTGGGCATGTTTTTCTTGGTGATGATGAGCCTTACAATATAGTTGGAAAATGTTCTATTCAGGTTAAGATGCAGAATGGGAATACATGGCTATTGAAGGATGTCAGACATGTGCCTATATTAAGGAGAAATTTGATATCTGTGGGGCAATTGGGAAGTGATGGTTGTACTGTGATATTTACATCTAACTCTTGGAAGGTTACCAAGGGTTCTCTTGTGGTGGAAAGAGGTAAGAAGGTTAGAACCTTGTGTTTAACCACTGATAGTACTAATGATTGTAATCTTGTGGCTTTAGATGCAGATACAACATTATGGCACTATAAGCTCGGTCATACGAGCCATAAGGGCATGGACATCATAAAGAAGAATTTTCCTGGATATATAGAAACAAGTTTGGATTTCTGTGAGAACTGCATGTATGGGAAACAGAAGCAAGTAAGGTTTCTCAAGGTTGGACCTACAAAGAAAGAGAGTAATTTAGAGCTAGTACATTCTGATGTGTGGGGGCCGGGTAAGGTATCATCTCTTGGGGGCTCAAGTTATTGTGTTACTTTTATTGATGATGAAACAATGAAAGTTTTGGTTTATTGTATTAGAAACAAATCTGATGTATTTGATACTTTTGTTAAATGGAAAGAATTGGTAGAGAATGAAATAGGTCTTAAGTTAAAATGTCTCATGTCAGATAATGGAGGGGAGTATTGTTGCAATGAATTTGATGATTATTGTTCTAAGAATGGAATCCGCAGGAAAAAGACGGTTCTAGGAACCCCGCAGCAGAATGGGGTGTCAGAAAGGATGAACAAAATAATAATGGAACGTGTTAGGAGAATGAGGCTACATGCAGGACTGCCTCTTTATTTTTGGGTAGAAGCAGTGAGCACAGCTGTGTACTTGATAAACAGAGGACCCTCAAGTGCCTTGGATGGAGGCATACCTGAGGACGCTTGGTACGGTAAGAAAGTTGATTACTCATTTCTTAGAGTCTTTGGATGTGAGGTGTTTGTTCATATTGACAAGGATGATAGGACCAAGCTAGAGGCTAAATCAGAAAAATGCACTTTTATTGGTTATGATGGTGATGACTTTGGATTTAAATGTTGGAGTATTAAGGACAAGAAAATCATTCAGTCTAGGGATGTGGTCTTTAATGAGAAAGTCATGTATAAGCAACAGTTGCAGGAAAACAGGGAATAATCCAAGAAAGAATATGCAGTGGTAGAGGATCTTCCGGATGGGACAGTGACCCATGAATCAGTTCAGGAACCTACTCAACACGAACCCCAAAATCCTATAGTGAGGAGGTCTTCTTGGGTAAGAAAAGAACCTGAACGTTTTTCTCCTTCTCTTTATTATTTATTAGTCACTGATAGTGGAGAGCCAGAGAGCTTTGATGAAGCAATACAGGTAGATGCTAGTAAAAAGTGGGAGCAAGCCATGGATGAGGAGCATAAGTCTCTCATGGAGAACCAGACTTGGGATTTGGTGAAGCTACTGGAAGGCAAAATAGCATTACAGAACAAGTGGGTATACAGAGTTAAAGACGAAGAAGGTGGAAAGAAAAGATATAAGGCCCAGTTGGTGGTCAAGGGGTTTGCACAGAAATAAGGTATAGATTTTGATGAGATTTTTTCTCCTATAGTAAAAATGACTTCTATCAGAACTACTCTTGGAATAGTGGCAGCATAATACTTGCACTTAGAACAGTTAGATGTAAAGACTGCATTTCTCCATGGTGATTTGGAGGACGAGCTATATATGTAGAAGCCAGAAGGATATGAAGTCAAAGGTAAAGAGGAGATGATGTGCAAACTGGAGAAGAGCTTGTATGGTCTGAAACAAGCCCCACGTCAATGGTATAAGAAGTTTGATAGCTTCATGATGGAGCAAGGTTATATTAGATGTCATTCTGACCATTGCGTGTATACAAAGAAATTTGAGGATGGAAGTTATAGGAAGAGTACATTAAGAAGGTATTGGATAGGTTTAACATGTAGGATGCTAAACCAGGATGCTAAACCGTTGGGACTCCTTTGCCAGACCATTTTAAGTTATCAAAGGAGTAGTGTCCCAAGACAGAGCCAGAAAGAAACCAGATGTCCAAGGTACCTTACTCATCAGCGGTTGGTAGTTTGATGTATGCTATGGTGTGTACGAGGCCTAATATATCCCATGCAGTGGGAGCTGTGAGTAGATTTATGAGTGATCCAGGTAAAGAGCATTGACAAGCATTAAAGTGGACTTTTCGATATTTGAGAGGGACCATGGGGACAGTTTTTTGCTACAGTGGATCAGACACCACTTTACATGGTTATGTAGATTCAAACATGGCTAGAGATGTTGAGTAGCAGGAGGGGGATAGCAGTGAGCTAGATTTCACAACTACAGAAGCTGGTGGCTTTGTCAACCATGGAGGCTGAGTATGTTGCTGCCACAGAGGCAAGAAAAGAGATGATTTGGTTACAACAATTTCTTGAGGAGTTGGGGCATAAGCAGGAGGAATGTAAGCTGCATAGTGATAGTCATAGTGCTGTACACCTAGCTAAGAACTCTGCTTTCCACTCCAGGATGAAGCATATACAATTGAGATATCACTTCATCAGGACAACTTTGGAGGAAGATAAGTTGAAGTTGGATAAGATTCATACTAGTCAGAATCCTGCAGACATGATGACCAAGGTGGTCACAAGGGATAAACTAAAGCTATGTTCAACTTTGGTTAGACTTCGCGGATGACAGTGAAGGGTTGAGAATCTTGCTCAGTGGAAATCAGTCTCCAAGTGGGAGATTGTTATGTTTGTGGAGCCTATTTTCATGTTAGAGTTTGGTACACCTTCCATGTGTTACACTCAGATATTTTTATGGCGGTCCCGCTCGCCAGTGAGCAGGTCAAGGGGGTTCAGGGGGGTGAAGCCCCCAAAGTAAATTTTCATGGGTGGTTTATTAACCCATGGGTAATGGGTAACCGTTATGGGCTGTTTTTGGGCCCATGGTTTTTCGGTACCCATTGTTTTGTCAAATCTCCTAGAAGAGTGTGTTTTGAGAAGGTGAATAGTTTCTGTGAATTCCCAGTGTGAATTTGAGAGGGTTTGTTGAGTGCAGCTCCAAACAAGATCTGATTATTGTAACTGTGAAGACTGTTGGCTTGTAATAAAATATGAGCAAGTGTTCTTGGTGGATGTAGCCCACATTGGGTGAACCACATCAAATATTTTATTCGTGTTGTGAATTTTTCATTTCTATAATATTCGTACTTATTATTATTGTGGATTCTGAGGAATTATTCCGCATTAGATTTTATTAATTCCTAACAGCATGTTATGTCACTAGTATCGAAATTCAAACAAAATATACCTATATAAAAACAACATACATACCATTATATTGGCAGATAATTTTCTCAAGGGATACCTATCTAGATACTATCAAAGGGACTACATTTTTGGGCTCATTACTCTACATACACTCCATAGGAAGGGGGAAGTGCTAAATTCCATCCACACATTTGCATTTTATCTAGACTTAGCCTGCTATATTTAAGTCATTGGCATGAGGGAAATATAAGGACACAATTTTATACACATGCACATAGAACTACCTGGAGTCTGAGATGTACTGCAATGCTCAGTCGTAAGTTCACTCTGTTGGGTGACCGCTGGGGTCTGTTTGACTCCCCATTTTGCATGTTTTCTTTTTAAGAGTTGACGTGTTTTGTGATTTTGCAAGACATTATTTTTTTTGCTCACGTTACTAGTGAACTCAGTGATCTTATAGCAACCAACAGGTGAATAAAAATGAAGGATAGTGAAGTCTTAGCGACACCATGAAAAATTAAGTTCCTACCCTTTACGCAGTCATACATGACTATAGAAGGTCTCTAGAACCTAGGCGTCCTCGCCCTTGGCCAGGCTCCCATGCCCCAAATATTCTGCGAGCTCCATAACTCATGTACGTGCATTTTCAGCATTCATC
The DNA here is from genome assembly GCA_019776745.2 of Taxus chinensis. Lineage (NCBI taxonomy): Eukaryota > Viridiplantae > Streptophyta > Pinopsida > Cupressales > Taxaceae > Taxus > Taxus chinensis. Next base: position 627,297,365 of record CM034151.1, read on the forward strand.
CCAACATGTTCATCATTTTATCTAGCCCGGGTATACTTCTAGATAAGTGAAAATCAAATAACTGCCCTATCTCTCTAATTTTCTTACATAGTTAAATCTTTGAAATATTTAGCATTTGTATTCTATTCTATGTTGTTTTAGTAGCTCTAAAATTAGATTTAATAATAACCATATTTTATGAAATAATTTAGTGATCCCAACCTCTTAGAACTCCTTTCAGTGGGATCCACTAAACCTTAATGGGTAAAAGCAGATCTTCCTCTCCTAGGTAAGCTATGCTTCATACGAGAGTCAATCCTATCCTTGATGATGTTGTTGAGGCTGAGCTTCTTGTCATTTATTGCAATGCTCAATTTGATGACAATGTGTAAATATTGTTTGCTGCTAATGTACACAAAGTTCCTACTAGTTTCTCCCACTCTACTCTCAACATTGTATCTAAAGAGAATTGGTTTTTAGGATGTAATCCTTGTTATTCTATAGGCACCAGGAATACTCCACCTTCTTCTATTTCTTTTGAAACTCTTAATAATGTTATTATTGATTATATACTTGGTCTTGATTGTGATATTCATGGATAAAAATTATGATGAAAATGTACATACTGGATAAGTTCAACAAGTTGGTGGACAAAAAATGGACATAAAAACCTGAAATTCATGTACCACGATCGTGGTTTAAAACCCCTATCGCAGAATTTTTTCTACAAGTTTGGGGATTTCCAAACCTAAAACCATGATCGTGGTTATAAACCGTGATTACGGTCCTCTGAGACAAAAAAACATGACCCGCGACCCCTCATTTTCCCCCATTTTACCCTGCAAACTGTGATTTCTATTCAACTGTTAGCACTCGAACTTTGAATACCCCCTAAAAATTTCTCTTCAAACTTCTGGGATCACGAAATTTTCAATGATTCTACTAAGACGAAGAGGTAAACCCTAAATTTTGATCAATTTTCTTGCATTTTAGGTTATTTTTTGTGATTTTCATGTTTTTTTCAATTTTTTGTTTATATATACAAATTTTTTGTTTTGTTAGTTGTTTAGAAAGCTCTTAATCTTCCAAACCATCTAGATATTCCTAAAAACCCTCAAAACATTCCTCAAATCCCTCCTCCAAATATAGATCTTCCTCCTATGGCTCCTTCTATCCCCATGGAACCAGTAGGAACACAAGCTGATATCATTGGAAGAATCCAACAAAATAAAATTATCATTGAGAACCTTATTCAGACATTAAGACAAATCATGCCACAAATCAGTCTTGCATGACTTTAGCCAACACATTGCAAAAATTGATTGGTGAATTTGACTCCAAAACCAACCAAATAGATAGATGGAATACCTTTAGAGGTGATTGTAGGTCATGGTATGTAGATAAATTATACCATGCGGTCGTAAAAGACAAAAGAATGCAAAAGACCACATTTGTGCATTATTTACTGACCTGAGAACCAATGCCCCCCAGAACTACTTGCAAATGGTTCCCAATCGATTAGTGTCATGATGACTAAATGAAGAAAAACTTTTGGGATCGATGGTGGATGATTTTTTATTATCCACCATGCAACAAAAATGAGGTTTCTCTCTATTTTTTGAAGAAATTATATTGCGATTTCATGCTTGATGAGGTACCAAATTATTTTGACATTTCTAAGTTTTATGGGTGAGGAGGTGGCTCTACACATAGTAGACTTGGTGCACTCGTTGTTAAACCAAGGATCCCCTATGCCCCAAAACCCCCACTGACTTTAGTTATCCCTCCTACAGTGAAGGAGTTTGTGGAGATTGACACACTACATGCAGATCACTGATACTCTGACCCAGCATAGTGACCAGATTACATCTAGTAATGTTGGTGGAGGTGCCAGTTATAGCACACAACACCACTTTGGATCATGTGGTTCCGTATTTAATTTGGGAAAGACATCGTTTGCTTGATTAGTTGATTTATTTTCTCTACATGAGATGATGGTAGATGTTTTTAGAACTAGTATCAAATGATCTTCGTCTTTCACGGGTAAATGTCAAATAAATATTTAATAAATATATATACAATAGCTTAATACATTTGATATTTTAATATATAGTATTTGATTATGTCATGTACGTACATGTAAAAAACTAATATTTTTTAATTTTAAACAACAAGAGCTAGTGAAGGACACATCTGGCATCGACATGCTAGCTACTACAGCTGGGCGTGTTCCAGACAAAAATTTCAAGTTACTTACATTTCAAATTTCATTAGATTTCAATTTTATTATTAAATACATATTTTTAATGTTCGTATATAATGTTTCACATGTACATGTACATATTAATATTTTTTATTTTATACACAGGAGCCTAGCAGGTCATCATCTTCTTTGAGAACTGAGGCTACTAGCATGCCTCATATGAATTTTACGCAGGTTAGTTTCTCTTTACACTTTTTTTATAATAGTTGAAGTTCAGTTGTGTATCTACTCTTGTAGGAATTTTGGAGACTCGAGTAACATCGAAGCTTTCCTAGGATCATTAAACCTAGATTCCTACTCTTCTAGGAAGTCATATGACAATAAGTTGTATTATTAACCTAAAATAGAAGATTATTGGGAAGATTCTGTCAACAAGATTAATGTTTATTACCGATACTTCTATAGAATGACATTACAACAAATAACAGACTTTTGTCTCTAATGGATCATAGAGGACATAGAATATGATGTTAATGAATTGTTCAAAATGGGATACCTAGAGTCGATTTACTTGATAGCTATCCCTCATGTAGACATGTTATTTGTGAAGCCTATTAATACAATAACTCGTACTACAAAATTCCTCCAAAGATCGAAAAAGTGTTTCATTCAAAATATGCATGAATTCAACTATATACTACTTTTCCTACTTATAGATAATCCCCCAAAAACAATTTAGCTTCCTGAAAAATATATTTCAAGTGCCCAACTTCTTAGTGATACAAGTTCAATCATTTCCATTATTGAAATAAAATTATATTTTCGTACCATGGCTTTGAGCCATGTTCCACATTGTAAAATAACTTCTTGTAGATTAAATAATTATAAAATAGACATGTTGAAATTCATATCTTTCAAGACAAGTTGACTATACTAGACACATTCAAAATTTTCAAATACTTGGCCAAAAATGGTCTCAATAAGGTGATTGACTTCCATATCTCACGAAATGTGTAGAATTATTATTTTCATGCATAAATAATTATGAGACAAATTCTTGGGAAGTGAGAAAGGGTTCACGTACTCCATTAAAACAACTACGAAAAGATTCTATTGATACTTACCTCAAAATCCATGTTTGTGAGGTTTACAATGACTTGAGCATTAACGGTATGTCAACTTACTAGGAAAATCATCAAGAATATTTTCTATAGGAAATTAATTTGTCATAGCTCAAATTTTACAAATAGGGTAGATCCTAAATCTATGGGAGACTCCAAAAGTATGATTTCGATGATGTTATTTTTAATTTCATGACATTTGTAATTTAAGTAAAAGGAGATAAGGTGATATGGTTTTTTGAGCCTTAAATATCTAGGTCATTTCCACCATCAGTAATGAGACAAGATTCATAGATTGGGGAAAGATAATCAATGATAAATCTCGTAAGAAACTAGTGGATCTACCTCGAGCTCAAACATTATTTATGCCTTCTAACCTTATCTATTGCATTTTCAATCTTAGACATTGTTGGTATGTAAAATTTCTCTGCATTTTACTAGACAACCCAGTCAAAGTTGTGAAATTGTCTCTTTTCAAAGATCAACTTGTATGGAAGGTTTTGCAAGCCTCGGGTGATTTCAAAATACTAGGATATATTAATTGCGAATATATATAATTCTACTTCATGATAATATGCAATAAGAAAGGCATTAAGAGCATTACAGTAGTCTTGGGAACACATTCACTTCTGAAACATTTTTTAGACAAATTGTAATCAAAATTGTAAAAGGAAAATAAACTTGGGAAGAAGATATTAAGAGCCTTGGTTGGTTTCTATTAGCAAATTAATACATTTGTCTTTTATGTATCGATTATGCTTTGGGTCTGTTATGTGGAAATCATGTAGATTAATATTGAACTGTACATGTTTTTTGTATAGTTTATGACTACCAGAGATACTCCTCCCTATATGCAGACTGTGGAGGTTGTTGTAGATGTTGTCATAGCGTCTACAGATCCACTAACTCGGGTACAATTTTTTAAATTTGTTAAATTTTGGAGGAAGTTTTTCTCATTACTTATCTACAATATCAAATTTTGTAAATGAAATATTTAATTTGAACTATTTAACTGTATGTATCCTACCCCTCGTGAGTCTACCATTGACCCTACAATGCATCGATGAAAAATTTATAGGGATCATGAGATTGCAGTAAGATTTAAAATTCATTATAAATTATAAGTTTGTAAATTTTGAATGTATTTTAAAAATGTGGGTGTTAAAAACTTGATGTTTATGAATGTGTAGGCTACGTGACGGACCTTCTTAGAGATGCCTAGGACCACACAGATGAAATCCATAGTGGCATCTCCCTCCACTACATTAACAGGTCGTGGACATACTTCTTCTAGCAGGGCAAAGACAGGGAAGTTGTTTCATGATTAGATTCATAGGACCTGCATGTATAGATATAAATTCCATCTAGTAATAGTTCATGATTTTCCATATAGTCCATGTATATAGCCTTATGCAACCACATGTGGTCCTATATGTATGACACACTTACTTCGATACATTATGAACTTATATTTTTAGAGACACGTGGCACACTTAGTTTGATACATTATATCCATGTTGGTTTTCATAACGATATTACTTCTATGTTTGATTTGATTTCATTGCACATGATATACTTCTATATATGTTTTCATAACCATATTAGTTCTATATTTGATTTGATTTTATGGCCTCAATTATGTGACCATTATCCATATGATATGTATGATATATGATGTTATGTTATATAATGGTTTTGAAGGTTCTTGAGTGCAAGATTATTTTTTTTCAAGAGATTCAAGTATGGACTTATATCATTTTTTTTTGTTTTAGGCACGTGGTTAACATACTCCAAAATGGGACAAAATGTACACAATTAAAAATGGTCTTAATGATTTATTACAAGTCATTTTATATGTTTTTAGTGTACTTAAAATTTATTTGTTAAGTATTTGTCCAAATTAAGTGTTATTGATGTGTGTAACAATAAGGTAGTAATTTGAGTTCACTTGCTTAAAAAAATACAGAAACATTGTAGTTTAGTTGGAATAAGATATGCAAAAAATATTATTAATATTCTATTGTGTATTAACATGCTTTAAACAGAGATCAACCAATCATTAGATTATTTACATGGTAATGTGTTAACCTGGTTACAATCTCATTGATCCGAGCCGAGTAGTGAGAAGTGATGTCCTGGGACGTTATGGAAGTAAACTGTCACTGCTAACACATCCAATTGGGGAGGTCTATGTCTTAGAGTGCTATAACGGGATTTAGAGAGGCTTGGTTTGGAGTCATACCACCCGATCTAGAGCCAAGAACCCTTTCCCTATTAATCTCAATTCACATTTTTCTTGAAAACTTATGATGATCACAACTTGGCACTCACTCATTTAAACCAATTATGATCCAAAACTTGAGTGAATGAGTTCTCTAGTAGCACCCAAGAATTCAGGTTCATGGCATTCCTTGAGCCTTCGTGGCATAATTGTTTACAAACTACCTTTTCTAGGAAGTCCTAGGAAATGAATAGACGCGAGTAGTCAAAAGTCACATCTCGGGTTTTCATGGCACCAAACCAACTACGCCAACACGTTTGGGTGGCTAGGTAAATGCTAGAGGAGGTGTTTTTGGGTGCGGGACAACGTCGTTGCTTCTAGGCTACTTCGTTCGGGCATAGTCCCTTAAGAGCCTGGAGAAAAAAACTGTTCAACTTTGATGGGTGATTACTCAGACTCTGTGGAACCTATAGACATCTCGTTAGATCCTACACCTTAACGTAGGGACTCTATACAATATTATATGTTGTTTTTTCCTTCTACAATCAGTTGTATCACTACCTTATTATTTGCAAATGCGTGAAATAGTGTAGTTTGTGCCAATGTAGGTCTTTCAAACACTATATTTTGTAAACGGTGGGTTATGGACACTAAACCAACTTCACAAAAACATTCAAGTGGAAAATTAGATGCTAGATCAGGTGTCATTTAAGTGCATGATAAGGTCATTGGTTCTGGGCTACTTCGTTCAAGCGTAGTCCCTTCAGAGCCCTGAGACCAAAATAATATTGAACTTCGATGGGTGATTACTGTTGAAAATTTTTGTACTTGTGCAAAAATGGGAAACTTGAAACTTTGTTACGATGGATAGAATTGGTGAAGTGGACCTAAGCTAGGGGAGATTATTCCAGTCAATATTGTTCTGTTGAATTAATTAATGATTACATGAAATCTGCAGCTATGTGTGTTGTTACAAAACATAACAGATCACGTAGTCTGCAATTTCATGACTATCTTTCAGCAAACGAACACAAATCCCTGGAGGAAAGTTGTGTTATCTTGATGAAGACATCAAATTGTAGAATATATGAAGTGTTAATTTTTGGAGCAACAAACATAATTTCAGATTGGAGCAATCAGATGTTCATTGCTAAATGATTACATGTATTTTTAATTTATTATTAAGATATTCAATCATATTATTGAGTTATTTAAATTCATCATACAATCCATATAGAAAGATGAAATGAAGAAAGAAATACACAACTCAATTTCAAAATTCATGTTTTATTCATAAGGAATTTCAAATCTTCCCACACAATCCATGGGATGTAACTGAAAAGTAAATTAAAGCCACTGAAGTAAGAGGTACATATGCATGAAAGATAAAATAGAGCTGTATGAATGAACCCATCATTTCCTTGGGGGTTTCTGCTTCGGTTGATGCATCTCCATCTCCATCTTTGTTACATCCCCATCTTGGCAAGTGACACCATACCTAAAAATAGAAAAAGGAAAACTATCATTTTATGAGCTCAAGGTTAACCCATATTCCTATACTATCCAAATTCGTGTAGATGAATCTCTTAAACAACAGGAGATGTAAATTACATGAAGATCAAAGGAATAACTGATAAAAGTACTTTTCTGTAACAACATACATGATTTACTCACTTAGAAATAAGGAGAGATAAGAAAATAAAAACCATGGAACATAAGAGATGCCAAAAAGCTTAAATATTTTCTAACTATTCTCTTAAGTGTGTAGGTACAAGTTATAGTAAAGAAAAAATAAAATCATGTCTTACAGTTCTCACTGTTAGATAAATTTTACAAATTTCAATGAATTCTATCCTATGGTACATCAAGATTGGAATTAGTCACAAGTACATATTGATATGAAGGAAGAATACAACTCAAAATTGAAGTCAAGAAAAATCTAAGAAGTTAGAGAAACTTGCAAAAAATCCAATAAAATGGCATGTTCTAGTTTATTGTAGAAAAAGTGGATATTTTTGTCCCAAACAGTCCGCGGGACGATAGGACACATGGGACATGCAAATCTGAAATGGACGATTTACAAAGGAATGTGGAAAAGGAAGAGAAAAGTGTCCGGGACGGTCGCAACGAAAAATAAAAAAATGTTGCACGTCAGTTCGATGCGGGTAGTGCGGAGATTTATGTTTGGGAAAGTCGAGACATTGGAACGCACAGGACGCGCAAAGGTGAAAAAGCTATAGGAAAAAGGAAATTGGAAAATATGGAGGTCAATATCCCAAGTGGCCCGGTCAACGGTGGGGAAGATGGGACATCAAAAGTTGAAATGTCTGCATCTAAAGGAAAAAAGTGTAAATTGGTTTCAAGGCTGAAGTATCTAAGGAGGAAAGGTACAGATCCTGAATTTGATCGAAAAACCCACTAATGGGTATTAATAAATTAGAGTAAGAAACAAGAACTCAAAAATCAAATTAGAACTATCAAAACCTAAAAAATATTCAATTTCAGAGTGAAAAACGAGGACCCAGAATGAGTATCAACTCAAAATCTCCAAGGGAACCATGAAATCACAAATTAATGCCAATAAAGAATGAGGTATCAGTATCTTGAAGTCAAAATGACAACGAAGAAACAACAATAATACGTAAGAGGTCAACAATGGCGGCCATCTTATTACTACATAAGTAAATAGAACAACAATGAGCACTAAATGGATCAAACACAAGATTCAAACTCGGTGAGTGCAAAGTCTAATCGAATCAGGGATTGCAGAACTTAAAATGATGTGAAGTGAATTTCAAATGTTCCTAAAGCCATTATTAAAGAATCAAAAGAAAAGAACAGGTATGAATACCCACATCAATAAACATTCAGATTTAGCAAGTTTCAAGCAAAATAGGAATACCCATTTAGTATTCCGAACATGAACTCAAGTGGAAGAGATTTGAATTAGAAAGCGTATTCACATTCGGGAACCGAGTTGAGGGTTTCCCTAAAAAATGACGAGCATCAACCATTCACTCAGAAAACTTAAAAGAGATCAAAAGAAATAAAGATACAGATGTACGAAGGTATAGAAACTAGAAAAACCTCATAGATCCAAGCTCAAAAATCTTCAACAATGGTGTCGAGCCCCAAAATTTTTGCTAAGGATTTTCCCACAAGCTGAAAATACAAATGAAGTGATCATTAAGCTCAAGTGACCTTTACCGCACAAACTCAAGAGGTGAGTAAATGAAACTCAACCAAAGTTAGAAGATTTGTGTCTTTTCTGTCAATTTTGTCCCGACGTCTGCGGATACGTGGTCATCCTTAATTGGATGCGGAATGAACGGTCTATTAGGAGAACTTATCATTTTTCATTAGATTTGCAAAGTTTCAAATTGGTCCTCTGGTCCGATGAATTCTAATTAGCTATTCATAAATCAAGCAGTTGCGGGAAGGTGGTCCTGTTTGTGTTTTGAGAAGTGGAGAGGCAGTCCCTTTTTGTGTTTTGATACATTATGGTGAAAGGCGTAAAAGTATAAAAGTGAGCCTCAAACCCACAAAAGGATACATGGAAATTTTTATTATAAAGGCGGAGAGGCGGATCGCCGTAGTACTTTGGAAATTTGAGATTTCTTTTCAAAAAGGAGTAAAGTTATAAAGTGACCCACAACTCCACTAGGGACCAAATAAATCCACGTATTGATCTCATCTCAAAAGGTAAAAGCGGGGAGGCAGATCGCTGGAGTATTTTATAACTTTGAAAATTTGATTTTCTTTTTTAAAAAAGGAGTAAAGTTTAGCCTGGACCTCGCTAGCACTAGGTAAAGCCATATATAGAGCCCGCATAAAAGCAGATGGGTGGGGAAAAATTCTTAAAATGCACAATTTATATAAAAATCACAAAATATCAAGGATTCCCCAAGGCCCGTTTCAGTTAAAATTTGTTTCATGTGGATGGATTTTTTTGAAGTTAGGAAAAATAGAGTTAATGGCTATGATACAACGCAGAGTCATTGACCAAACTCTGATGCAAAAGGATAGAGCAGACCAAAAGAAAAATTTGCATGCACAAGGAAGGAGACTTTCTCATCAAGCAAAACTTATTTTTAGCAAAATATTCAACCATGATTTTCTTAAAAATAGATCAGTCGACTGCAGTTGATTGAGTTGTAACCAATGGCTATTAATGCCTCTTTGTATTTACATGTTTTATTTTATTCCTTTATTTATTAATAAATGAAGGATAAAAAAAGGATGCATGGGCGAGTACAATTTTAACCTATTTTTAGGAAGGGTGGGAAATAATTTTGCTATATATTATGTGCCTTGGCAAAGCACAAAGGACAATAGTTAGGAGGACTTTTAGATACAGGAGTGCTGAAGCAGATTTTTCCAGTTTTTCCCTCTGAATGAGAAGTACTTTTCTACCTTTCCAATTTATTTGCAGTCTGGCGTATGTTATATTAATCCATGTGAATGTTAAATTCCCTGATTAATCATCTTACCCTATTGCAAATTCAGTAATTTTTGTATGATATTAATGTGCATGTTTAACTTAGTAGTGTTGTTGTGATATTTTCCCTCAAAACATCAAAGTGTTCACCTCTGATATTCTGTAAAAAAACTATTGTTCTGTGCATCAAGAATTTATTCCCATATCAATTATGCATGTACTCAGTCAAAGACCTCATACAATTTTTGTGTATCACCTCAGTTTTAAATTCATTTACAGTCTTCGCTTCCCTTAAACCCCATTAAATTAGTTTAGGATACATCAATAACGAACCGGGCTTGATACTGAAGACTCACCTCAAAATAGGTATACCCACAGACCTGAGGTGTTGCTATTGTATCTACGAAAGAGAGATATCCATTTGCAAGCTTAGAACACCTTCAGCCATCTCTCTACAGGGTGCACTTTCGAGAGATAACCATTTTTGGCATGCCTAGTGGGACACTCACACAGCTAAAAGTTTCACTTGTCAAAGGTGTTTCATCATTTAAGTGGATCAGACACCATGCATAGCAATTTTGGAAAGAACTATTATTGATGAATTCAAAGAATTGATGATTCATGGTGCATAATTCATCTGGTGACTCCGTAAATCTTATTTCAGATCAGTTTATCACTTTTTAACTTCACCAATTTTCAACTACAATTTCTAGGTATTTTTCAAGGAAATCAGATCTGTTATTTTGTTGTTATCAACTATTTTTATGAGCAGCAGACATGTTTTCCTAGTTTCAATATTTTATGAGGTCCTGCAGCCATGAACCCTCATTTCCAGCAGCCTTTTTATCCACCTTCTCCTTCAGATCAATTTTATAACTCCTATCAGAATGAATATCCTTATAATCCAAATCCTATCCATCAAAATGATTATCAACATGAGGGTTATGTTGTTTAAGATCAGGGTTACATAGAGGGTTATGAAGATTATTTACAACAAGAGGATCTTATAATCGAGTTTAATAGTTTGAAGCAACAATATTTAGCTATCAAGGAACAAATTGAGAAATCAAAAGCAATGAAGAATGATAGGTGCTAGGATAAGGAAACCTGTTAATGGGATGTTCCTTCTTACCTTCCCTATCAAAATTCAGTTCCTGTGTATCCTTCTTGCCATCCAATGCAACCTATTCCTCAGTTTCCTAATTATGAAGTTGTTGCAATTTCTACTTTTTACACCCCATAATCATATACTGAAGTCAAAATTAATTGTCGAAGTTGGCGTTCAGGTGTTGTTCTAGATACATACTTTATACCCCAGCCTCTTGTCCAAAATTTTCCAGTTAAAGCTGAAATCAAGCCCACTCCTCCTCCTTTACATGTACTTCTCGTCCCAGAAAAAGAGAACAAAGATATCATTAAGGATGAGAAGCCAACGAAAGACAATAATAGGATGGAATTGTTGCAAAATTTACATGGATGGGTGTCAAAGTTTCAATTTGATTTTATTCCAGAATTGGAAAAGGAAACCATGCAAAAGATACAATCTATTTTTCCAATAGATCAAGAATAGTTGGAAGATGATCAACAATTTGCATATTCTCAGTGTAGTGTGCATGAAGGAACCATACTCACGCAACTTAAAACCATATCAGAATAGGATAGATCATTTAAAAATAAAAAGGAGGTTGAAATTAAAGGAAGGTATGCTTTATATTTATAGCTTGGAGAGGTTGATTTCTTGTTAGATTTGGTAAACTGCATAGGTGAGGAACAACCTATAGAACTCGCTGATTTTATAGTTTCAACATTCAAAGATACTCTGATTTCTAAGGTCCCTCTTGTACTTGAAAAAGAGAAAGAAATGCTATTGGATGTAGATATTCATTATCCCCTCCTGGAAGAACCATTTTGGGAGAAGAATGTCTCAGAGCAACATGCTGCTAAAATAAGATCTTATGTAGAAAAATGAGACAATTTTGATCTAACAAATTTTATGTCAAATCAGAATGAGCAAGATGAAATATTAGTAGTGTTGTAGCAATTAGAAAGAGTTGAGACATGTTTAGATCAGTTTCAGAATGTCCTAAAAGATGATACAAAACATCAACTTCATATAAGTACCTTTGAAGTTGAAAAAAATGATCTTCAATTTTTTGACTGTACCATGTATCTGGACAGTTCCTATGAAGAAGAAGAGGATGGAATTAAGTATTTAGACTACATGGAGGATCTGAAAAATGCAGAATTATTTGATAGAAGTGTTGAAAGATCACTTACATTAGTCATAGAACAACAATTTATAGAGCAAAAACAGACCTCAAAGCAGTTTCAAGATGAGTTAAAACAGTTGGAAGACACAAAACAGCCATCAGGACAACTTCAGAAAGAGCTCATTATTGAAAATGATATTCATGATTCATATCAAATCAAAACTGTCAACATTTTTGCTGTAAAGAAGCCTTGTTCTATTCGGTTTTTGGCTAATTCCCACCCAGCTACAACATTGCCAGATTTCATGCTTGTCTTGGAGCAGAAAATTAAGTTATCAGTTCTCAATATAAAGCCTCAAATCATGTCAGAATATATTGCCAATCAGATAGAGGTGCTTCCCAGTTCTTGGACTGATCTGATGAGAAAAATAAAGGTACATATCTTATTTTCAGCTTTGACACTTTGCTGGTTTCTAGAGCTACATTCATGGCCTTGGTTTTGGAGAAAGGGGAGCTACTTTTCACTGTATGTTTCAGGTTTTGTTTAGCTTCGATTGCTGCTAATTAGAATAGGGTAGAGTAGGATTTCCCTTCAATAAGTGTAGTTCCTACACATTGCAATGTTTTCAATTAATAAAGTGCATTCATGCACGTGATCTGGTTTACCAGATCCTTTCCACTTTTAGTTCATTTTAGAAGGGTTGGACCTTCAAGAAGGAAAGTTTTGGTTACATGATTTGGACTCCATTCCCTATGCACAAGAGAAAGGTATTGGTTTACAAGCTAGCAGGAAACTTTCCCCGCACGATCACCAAAAATGTTGACAATTTTTGCACTTGTGTGAAAATGGGCAACTCGAAACTTTGTTACGATGGATAGTATTGGTGAAGTGGACCTCAGCTAGGGGAGATTCTTCTAGTCAATATTGTTCTATTGAATGAATTAATGATTAAATGAAATTTGCAACTATGTGTGCTGTTACAAAATGTAACAGATCATGTATTATGCAATTTCATTACTATCTTTCACCAAAAGAACACAAATCCCCGGAGGACAGTTGTGTTATCTTGATGAAGAGATCAAATTGCAATATAGATTAAGTGTTAAGTTTTGGAACAAAAAACATTATTTCAGATTACAGAAATCAGATGTTCATCGCTAAATGATTACAGGGATTTTTAAGGTTCTTTCCTTTATGATTAAGATATTCAATCATATTATTGAGCTATTTAAATTCATCGTAAAATCCACATAGAAAGCTGAAATGCAGAAAGAAATACACAACTCAATTTGAGAATTCAATTTTTTATTCATAAGGAATTTCAAATGTTCCCACACAAGCCATGGGATGTAACTGAAAAGTAAATTATAGCCACTGAAGTAAGAGGTACATATGCATGAAAGATAAAATAGATGAGTATGAATGAACCCATCATTTTCTTAGGGTTTTCTGCTTCATTTGATGCATCTCCATCTCCAACTTTGTTCCATCCCCATCTTGGCAAGTGGCACCGTACCTAAAAAATAGAAAAAGTAAAAAATATCAGTTTATGATCTCAAGGTTAACCCATATTCCTATACCATCCAAATTCGTGGAGATGAATGTCTTAAACAACAGGAGATATAAAGTACATGAAGATCAAAGGAACAACTGATAAAATTAGTTTTCTGTAACAGCATACATGATTTACTCACTTAGAAATAAGGAGAGAGAAGAAAAGAAAAACCACGGAACATAAGAGAGGCCAAAAATCCTAAATATTTTCTAACTAGTCTCTTAAGTGTGTAGGTACAGGTTGCAGTAAAGAAAAAATAAAATAATGTCTTACAATCCTCATTGTTAGATAAAGTTTGCATATTTCAATGAATTCTATCCTATGGTACATCAAGATTAGAATAAATCACAATTACATACTGATATGAAGGAAGAATACAACTCAAAAGTGAAGTCAGGAAAATCTAAGAAGTTAGAGAAAATTGCAAAAAATCCAATAAAATGGCTTGTTCTAGTGTATTACGGAAAAAGTGGATATTTTTGTCTTATATGGTCCATGGGATGACAGGATGCGTTTGACGTGCAAATCCGAAATGGATGATTTACAAAGGAATGCAGAAAAGGTGGAGAAAAGTGTCTGAGATTTTCGTGGCATAAAAGACAGAAATCACCGCAAGTACGTTAAATGAGGGCAGTGCGGATATTTTTTTGCTGGGACATTTGGGACACGCATGACGCGCAAAGGTGAAAGATCCGTAGGCAAAAGGACATCAACGAAGCCAAAGGTCAACAGACCAAGCGGCCCGGTCAACGGTGGGACATATGGGACTTTAAAAGCTGAAATGTCCACATGTAAAGGAAAACAATATAAATCAATTTAAAGGATGTAGTATCTGAGGAGGAAAGGTACAGATCCTGGCTTTGATCGAAAAACCCATTAATGTGTATTAAGAAATAAGAGTAAGAAATAGGAACTCACTGATCAAATTGGAGCTATTAAACCCTTGAAAATCATCAAGTTCAGAGAAAAAACGAGGACCCAGAACGAGTCTCAACACGAAATCTCCAAGGGAACCACGAAATCACAAAGTAATGCCGTGAAATAATGATGTATCAATATCTTGAAGTTAAAATGGAAATGAAGAAGCAATAATAATACTTAAGAGGTTAAGAATGGCGACCATCTTCTTACTACAGAAGTAAATAGAGAAATGATGAACACTAAATGGATCAAACATAAGATTCAAACACGGTGAGTGCAAAGCCTAATCGAATCAGGGAATGCAGAGCTTAAAACGATGTGAAGTGAATTTCAGCTATTCTAGAAGCCATTATTACAGAATCAAAAGAAATGAATAGTTCTTAATACCCACATCAATAAACATTCAGATCTAGCGAGTTTAAATCAAAACAGGAATATCCATTTAGTATTTAGAACACGAACTCAAGTGGAAGAGATTTGAATAAAAAAATGTATTCACAGTTGGGAATTGAGCTCGAGGGTTACCCTAAAAAATGACGAGCATCAACCATTCACTTAGAAAACTCAAAAGAGATTAGAAGCAATAAATATACAAATGCACAAAGGTATAGAAACTAGACAAACCTCACTGAGCCGAGCCTGAAAAGCTTCAGAAATGGCGTCGAGCCCCAAAATTTTTGCTAAGGCTTTGCCCGCAAGATGAAAAATCCAAATGAAGTGATCATTAAGGTCAAGTGACCTTTAACATGCAAAATCAAGTGGTGAGTTAATGAAACTCAACCACATTAATAAGATTCGTGTCTTTTCTATCAATTTTGTCCTGACTTCCGCATATACGTGGTCATCCTTAATTGGATGCGGAATGACCGGTCTATTAGGTGAACTTTTCACTTTTCATTAGATTTACAAAGTGTCGAATTGGTCTTGTGGTCCAATGAATTCTAATTGGTTATTCATAAATCAATCAGTTACGGGAAGGTGGGACCTTTTGTTGCTTTGCTACCTAGAGAGGCAGGTGCTCAGAGCTTTGTGTTTTGAGACATTATGGAAAAAGGCATAAAATTATAAGAGTGAGTTGCAGACCTGCAAAAGGATACGTGGCCATTTTTATGATAAAGGGGGAGAGCCAAATCACTAGAGTACTTTGGAAATTCGAGATTTCTTTTGAAAAAGGATTAAAGTTATAAAGTGACTCGCGACTCCGTTGGGGACCAAATAAAGCCATGTATTGAGCTCGTATCAAAATTTAAAAGCAGGGAGACGGATCACCGGATTATTTTCTGACTTTGAAACTTTGATTTTTGTTTTTTTAAAAGGAGTAAAATTGATCCTCGATCCCACTGGCACAACGTAAAGCCACGTGTGGAGCCTACATAAAAGCGGATTGGCAGGCAAAAATGTCTAAAATGCACAATTTATATAAAAATCACAAAATATCAAGGATTTCCCCAGGACCGTTTCGGTTAAAATATGTTCCACGTGGATGTCTTTTTTTGAATTTACAAAAAATAGAGTTAACGAATATGATACAATGTAGATCCATTGCCCAAACTCTGATGCAAAAGGACAGAGCAGACTAGAAGACAAATTTGTATGCACAAGGAAGGAGACTTTCTCATCAAGAAAAACTTATTTTCAGGAAAATATTCAACCATGCTTTTCTTAAAAATAGATCAGTCGACTGTAGTTGACTGAGCTGTAACCAATGGCTATTAATGCTGCTTTTTATTTGCTTGTTTTATTTTATTCCTTTATTTATTAATAGATGAAGGATAAAAAATAGGATGCATGGGCAAGTAAAATTTTAGCCTATTTTTAGGAAGGGTGGGAAATAATTTTGCTATATATTGTGTGACTTGGCAAAGCACAAAGGAAAACAGTTAGGAGGAATTTTAGATACAAGAGTACTGAAGAAAATTTCTCCATTTTTTCCCTCTGAATGATAAGTATTTTTTTCCTTTCCAATTTATTTGCAGTCTTGTGTATGTTACATTAATCCTTGTGAATGTTAAATTCCCTGATTAATCATCTTACCCTATTGCAAATTCAATATTTTTTGCATGATATTAATGTGCATGTTTAACTTAGTAGTGTTGTTGTGATATTTTCCCTCAAAACATCAAAGTGTTTGCCTCTAATATTCTATAGAGAAACTATTGGTATGTACATCAATAATTCATTCCCATATCAATTGTGCATGTACTCAGTCAAAGACCTCATACAAGTTTGGTGTATCACCTCAGTTTTAAATTCATTTAGAGTCTTCTTTTCCCTCAAACCCCATAAAATTAGTTTAGGATACATCAATAAGGAACCAACCTTGATACCAGAGACTCACCTCAAAATAGGTATACCCACAAACCTGAGGTGCTTCCATTGTATCTACGAAAGAGAGAGATCCATTTGCAAGCTTTGAACACCTGCAACCATCTCTCTAATGGGTGTAATTTCGAGAGATAACAATTACTCAGACTCGAGTGCACCTGGAGACATATCGTTAGATCCTATACCTTAGCATAGGGACCCTCTACAATAACCTTTCTCTTATTTTTCCATCTCCAATTGGTGCTCTCATTGCCCTATTGTTTGCAATTGCGTGAAATAGTGCAGTTTAAGCCAGTGTTAGACTCTCAAACACAATATTTTGCAAACGGTGGGTCATGGCACCAAAAAAAATATGCCAACATGTCTGCATGGCTAGGTAAATGCTAGAGGAGGCATAATGTTTATGCGGGACAATGTGTTTGCTTCCGGGCTACGTCATTCGAGCATAGTCCCTAAAAAGCCCAAAGACCAAAAAAAATTTCAACTTCAGCGGGTGATTACTTGGTCTCCGTGGTACCTAGAGACATCTTGTTAGATCCTAAACCTCGACATAATAACCCTCTACAATAGCATGTCTCATTGTTTTTGTCTCTAATCGGTGCTCTCGCTACCCTATTGTTTGCAAATGCGTGAAATAATGCAGTTTGAGCCAGTGTAAGATTGTCAAACGTTATATTTTACAAACAGTGGGTCATGGCACAAAAAGGACCATGCCAACACATCTGGGTGGTATGGTAAATGCTATAGGAGGTGTCGTTTTTGTGCGTTACAAGTTTGTTGCTTTCGAGCTACCTCGTTCAGGCGTAGTCCCTAAAGAGCCCTGAGACCAAAAAACTGTTCAACTTCGAAGGGTGATTACTCGGTCTCTGTGTCACCTAGAAATGTCTTGTTAGATCCCACACCTTAATGTAGGTACCATATATAATAGACCATGTCTATGTTTTCCTTCTCCAATTGGTGCTCTTGCTAACCTATTGTTTGTAAATGTGTAAAATATTACAATTTGAGCCAGTGTAAGGCTGTCAAATGCTATATTTTACAAACGGTGGGTCATGGTACCGAACCAAGTATGCCAACACATTTGTGTGGCTAGGTAAATTCTATAGGAGGCATCATTTCATTGTGTGACAAGGTCGTTTCTTCCGGGCTACTTCGTTCGAGCGTAGTCCCTAAAGAGCCCTGAGACCAAAAAATCGTTCAACTTCAACAGGTGATTACACAGTATCTGTGGCACCTAGATATGTCTTGTCAAATCCTAAAACTTGGCATAGGGACCCTCTACAATAGCCTTTATTTATTTTTTCCGTCTCCAATCGGTCCTCGCGTTGCTCTATTGTTTGTAAACGCGCGAAATAGTGTAGTTTAAGCCAATGTAATACTGTCAAACGTTATATTTTGCAAACAATGGGTCATGACACCAAAATAATTATGCCAACATGTCCCAGTGGCTAGGTAAATGCTAGAAGATGCATCATTTTAGTGTGGGACAAAGTCTTTTCTTTCGGGATACTTCGTTTGGGCGTAGTCCCTTAAGAGCCATGAGACTAAAAAACTATTCAACTTCGACAGGTGATTACTCGATATTTATGGCACCTAGAGACATATCGTTGAATCCAAAACATTGGCTTAGGTACCCTCAAAAATAGCCTGTCTTGGTTTTTTCCATCTCTAATTAGCTCTCTCACTGCCCTATTGTTTTCAAACACGCAAAATAGTGTAGTTTAAGCCAGTGTAAGGCTGTCAAACGCTATATTTTGCAAATGGTGGGTGGTGGCACAAAAACGACTATGTAAACACATAGGGATGGCCTTATAAATACTTAGGGAGGTGTTTCTTTGGTTCCTTATGCTCCTGGTACTTCCAGGCTACCTCCTACTGGAGAAAAGAACCCCCTCCACAGGTACATAAACAGTTGTTAGTTGCTTCTCATTTCTTGTAAAACAATGAAAGATTCTCTTAGCTTCGAGAATATAAAATTATCTACTAATAGTGCCAACCACGTGAAGGAGGAATCTTTTCTGGCACCACTAACCTCCATAAAAGTGTTAGTCAAAGAAATTTAAGTTGAATCAAAACCATACTAGATATATACAATATACACAAATTTAATAAAATATATGAAATTGAATCTAGAACTGACAAATTTAAACAATTTAAAGAAATTATAGATACCAAACAAGCTCATGTAAATTCATTCCAATGTTCATCATCAGGATGTGAAAGTAGAAGCTTTTCTACCACCACTAACCTGTATAAAAGTGTTAGTCAAAGAAATTTAAGTTGAATCAAAACTATATACTAGATATATACAAAATACATAAATTTAAAAAAGTATATGAACTTAAATGATCTAGTTGAAAAATTTAAACACTTCAAAGAAATTATATATATCAGATGTGAGCTTGTAAATTCATTCTAATGAACCATCAGGATCAGATCTACTCTGAATAGTGGACAAGATTGCTTCATGATCTGACTCTCGAACCTTACAAATAATATATTTATTAGGCCTTCCTCGATATCTATATTATTGAATATTTTTTTCTAGAACTATATATGGATATAAGAGTATTTTCCTTTGTGTCTCAAAGTCTTCAAACACCCAAACAAAGGAAATTTTTAATGGCTACCGTTGAAGCCAAGTTCCAGTAACTACAACTGACCCTATAGGGTACTCAATATCTTTTCCATCTATAACAGGAGAAGTTAACTTCTTTCTTTCCTCGATGAAACGACATAAGAAATAGTTTGTTCCTTCTTCACTTTCTTCTGTCGCAATAATTGCAAACATATGTCCTACAAAAACTACAAAGGTTTCAACTCCAATTTAAATTAGAGATTAATTTCAATGGACATAAATCAATATAAATATTATAAATACCCATTTACCTTATCGCACAAAAATCAAAATTTCATCAAATTATTTAGATGTTGCAACTTCATCTGGAGAAAAAAGTCGTAATGTCTGTGGAGGTTGATAACTAGGAAGCAGACTTAGAGGCCTAAAAATCCATCCATCCACCCATTCTTGTGAATCACACTCAGCAGTGAAAAATTCTATACAAGATGCACAACAACATGCCAAATTTCTTATCCATATGGGCCACGAAGTAGCATATGATCTAAAATATGAGTGCATATCACTGGACCCTATGAGTGTCATATAATCCTTGTAGTGAACAATTTTTTATTCTTATATCAACCAAAAATATCTGAAAACTTTGGAATTTTCTTGAGAACCTCGAACCATGTGTCTATACACCATTTAACTCTATTCTTTGCATCTCTCAATGTAGCACCATATTTTTACTTCAACTCTTCTCTTGCAAGAGATCTTATAACACATGCACATACACCGTCATGCTCTCCTTTTCCATGTCCAGACTCAGTGAAAATCTAAATACGTTGCACACTCATCTTGACGTGCATCCTGCTCATCCTATAAAACATTCATGCATTCTTAAACTTAGACATATAATTATCTGACCATATGTAATGTTGATTGAAGTGGAAGTCTCCATCAGATAAGTTTCCATAAAACAACTAGAAATACCCTTGCATAAATTCAATAAAATGAGTACGATCATCACTAATATAAAATTGGTACTCTCTTAAAAAAATTTGATCATTCTCTCTAATGGCAAGATAATGTATAAATTCTATATGCACAAAAATGGAAACTTGTACTGAGTTGTAATATTACGATTGAACATCCATTTGTGGTTGTAATGTGTAATTCTCTATAGAATCGAAAAATGAAACAATAGTACCAATAGAAAATGTGTTCTTGCATATCTTGAACTGTTCATCCACCAATCGAGCTTTGTGTGTATGCCGAGTAAAATCATAAATAATTTCATCCTTAAATTTTCTCATAAATTGAAAAATAGGCATACGTTCTGTAACTAGCTCACATCGTTTAGACTCATTTCCATCTTTCAACTGGTATGGTACTGATTTATTTTTATCAAACTCAAATAAATTATGTCATATTGTACCTCTAATTTTATCTTGGATACAACTTTCTAATTTAGGTAATCCACCGCATGTACCACAACTTCCATCTAAACAATCCTGACTATAAAAAAATTGTGCAACTTATCTTTCACAAAATATCATAGGAATGAAATCCCTCGAAGATATTGGTGGAACTTGAACACCACATTCCGATAACATAGTTTCAGGATGAAAATCAGAACCAATACCTAAACATTTAGCATAATGCATCGCAAATTCAATATGTTTCCAACAACAACAAGTGGTGTGAGTGTGGTTGAATTTCACATATAATGGTTTCAACATTTAAAAAAGACGTTGACTACTTTTAATTTCTACATGCTCCTATTAAAACGTATGAAAAAATTGAATTTGAGTCATATCTAAGAAATGCTTTGGACGTGGTTTGTGATTAGTAGAACCAATTCTCTGTTTTATAAAATCTCTTATATTACGTGAAACTCTATTGTTATCATGCCAAAATTGAATAAAAAATTATCTTATAGCATCATATATATCTTAGTCCTTATGCGGTGCTCTAGCAGAAAATGTCCAAAAATCAATTTTATTGAGTGATTAAAGGATATTACTTCTTTCAATTGCTTTCATTAGAGTTATTAAATTAACTTTTAACATTCGAATTTTTTGTATAATCAAATGTTATTTTTTGTTGATTCACTTACAACACTAGTAACAAGAACATGACGAACAATATTACTATCCCTTGTGTGTCTCTTGACAACAACAATGTGATATGCATCATGAAGGTTTTCAACAATTGTAGAGGGTTGACCACGTATATTATATGTTTTTAATCCTAAGGTGTTTAATTTAGGTCTCATTTTAATCAATTTCATCAAACAAACCAACAACTTACATCTTTGGGAATCATTAAAAATTTGAAAATGATTATCCCAAATGTCAGTGGCTTTTCTTCTAATTTTCCGTTCAGAAAGTTTGTTAGACATTGGTTTCAAAATTTTCTCATGAATTTCAATAAAATAATTAGGTTTCTTATGTAAAGTCCTAGGAGGTTTTTTTGGTCAAATTTTGCTTGTCCTACAATTTCAACCTGAATTTCCTAATTTATATTTTCATTGCTTCCTTCAATTTCAACATCATCTATATCACGAGTATTTAATTCTTCTTCAACATTGACAGTAAAAAAAATTTCATCACGAGTATTTAATTCATCTTCAACATTGACATTAGAAATATTACTTGATTCCTTATTTCATACAATAGTAGTGGTTAAATATGAACCTCTTCTTGATTCACGAAGATTTTGCATTCACTCAGAATTTTGAAATATTTTTTCCTCTAATTCCTCTGGTGTTTTTTTACTTATTGACTTTCTTTTTTGAATTTTTTTTGTCTCCCATGATGTTTTACTTCTGGTGATAAGAAAAATGTGCAGAAAGTGACAAAATTTCACAGTAATTCATACAGTAAGTCCAAATAGTAAAAATCACATGGTAATTTGAACATTGGGATGCATGTAAATATGATTTAATAACTACGATCATGCTTTATAAACCTCGATCGCGGTTTATAAAGAACCATTGTAGTTTTAATATTAAGCACCGTGATCAAGGTTTATAAAATGTAATCGCGGTTCTATCTGTATCATCAAATCCGACCCTTAAGGCTCGGGAAATATTTTTTTTCTCCAACCAAAGCTATGGGAGGTCATTATGGCATGTAAAAGGTCAAAAAATTCAATTTTTCTTTTCCACAGATTTGAACCATGCTGAAAAATTGAAAACATCTAATAAAAATGGTACCATCATATAGGGGATATTGTAAGCTTCGTAGAAATATTTATTTTAAAGTGAATAGAATAAGATAAATATCATTTTATATTTTTTTAAACTAATAGTAGGTCTTTAAGACATTTTTTCCTACAAATGTTCATGTCTATGTTTAAGACTGCAACTTTTGTTTCACTTATCAAAATGTGATAAAACCTATACTATCCCAAGCATGGCGATATTCTATACACATTATAAAAATATTTGATTTTGATATTTTTTGATATAGTTATGGCAGGCAAATGGAAAACACTCTGTTTTCTAAATTTTTTCAGACCACTTTCACGGAAAATATCATAAAAATAATAATATTGCTTGAAAAAAAACAAAATAAATTCCATCCCAAGATAGACAACGACATATAAATTTTCACCAAAGGAAAAAATAATAACAATATTGGTTTATCCAAATCACGGGAAAACGGACTACAATCTTATAGGTTTTTAAAAAAAAAAACCAAGTCATATAATTTTGAGTGTTTAATACAGCTAAACTTGTCCATTTTTAAAAAACTTTAGTAGTTTAGAAACTAGATTTTAGATGCTACGATTCATATTTATATAAATTTGTCTAATTTTTAGTGTGCATATTACTAATAATCCCTACAAGTTGATATTTCATTGTGTTATGTAATATGATGTCCACTTATGACCCCTTTTTGGTCCACCAACTTGTTGCACTTACCCATACGCATGATGTTATTTCTCATACTAGTCAGGATGAATGTAAAGTTGTATCTTATGCTTCTTCTATTTCTGAAAAAAGTTTCTAATGATTGTAAAGACACATCTCATAATATTTCTTCTCCTACTTCACTCTATGTTGATGACTCACTTAATGAAATACTTTCATGTGAAACTTTGTCTGATACTTATTATATTTCTAAGTATAAACATATTAGTGAAGATCCTACTTCTCTTAAGAATGTCGAATGTTATTTTTCCACTCCGCATTCATCTACTTTTGAGGTTGTTTCTAATGGCATTCATGATTATTCTTCCATTCCCACTAGCTTACCTCTTATGGTTTCTTCTAATTGTACTGCTAGTATTTAAACTAATATTCCATGTTCTTCTCCACCTCTTTCCTCTTCTTATTCTGTCAATGATATTCATGTTGCTACTTCTATCCCTCCTAGTAAACTACCTATTATTTATTCTGCATCAATAGCTAGTGTGCCCATAACATCTTCATATTTTTCTTCTTCTTCACACATTCCAATGATCACTCATAACAGAAATCTTCAAGCTCTCAATGTGCCTCTCACATATTCTACGATTTATCCACAAGATATTTTATCACCCATGTATGTTGTTGGTCATTTGAAATCTCACGTTAAATCTCTCACTCTTGAAAGCAAATCCTATTATGATTCTATTGATAATAACTCTCTTCATGTGAATTATATTCCAAATAAATTTGACAATTTAGCATTTCCAAAGGATTCCATCATGGCTGCATTGTCATGTTTCAATGGCACTGGTAATCTATATCTCAATCTTAAGCACTGTCATTTATCTATCGATTCTTATTGGAATGATCTACTATTGCTAAAATCATTCTATCATAGCCTTATTGATGATGCTCTTCATGGGTATACTCATTTTCCTTTTCGATCTATTACTACATATTGTGAAATGAAAGATGATTTTCTTAGAGTCTTTATGCTAAAAAATGATCCTAGAGTCACATATGATTGCTTTCCTAGATTGCATCAGAGAAAGAAAGAACCTATTCTAGATTAAAAATTTTGTTTCAATTTTTGCATGCATCAGTTAGCATTTCAGCTTATTGATCTAGAGAAGCAATTTATCCTTTGTCGTGGCTTGATTCATTATTTAAAATAATGATTAAAATATGATACATGTGAATCATTTACACTTTTATACTATAAGGTCATTGATCTAGAATAATATTTAATTGATGCACATGTTATATATCGTACTTCTACTCCTTCTAATGTTGTATCGTCTCCTAGTTCTTTTCATCTTCCCTCAGGTAAGCATCCACCAAGGTGTTCATCTCCTGGTATGTACAAGAATTTGTCATCCCCTCAAATGGATAAGCATACTCCATCTCCACCACCACATCACTCTTTACCTAAGTCCTCTCCATCCCCCACTCAGGATCCATTACATTTCATGCATGTTGCTAAGCCTCATGATGTATTGCGCTCTCTTCTTGATAAAGGATTAATTCACTTTCCCTATAATCAACATCCTTCTCCTAATTAATTTCATTTCCAAAACAATAATATTTATTATAATTATCACCACAGCAATGGCCATCGTGACAATTAATATTGCGCAATTTATGACAAACAACAACAATTAGAAAAAAATGGTGTCATTTCCTTTAGATCTCACTCTCATGAGTAGTCTATTTCTCCAATTCACTTGTCTCTTCCTCCCACTTCTAAGGTCTTCATTCATCTACCACCTAGATTTTTTATGTATGCACGAACTCCACCTCGCTTGTTCACCATTGCACTATCTCATCTGTCTCATAGTGTTAATTCTTCACATTGTCTTCCTAAGCCGTTGACATATGTGCCTCCTACCATTACATCTCCCATCAATGAAAACATCTCATATGACATTCATTTTGGTTTATACACTCAAGCTACTACCACTTCACATGCTTCAACCACTCCTAATCACCCTCTTCATCTTTCATAGGTGATTTTACTCACCTCAATACCCGATGATGCACTCTTGTTCTTATGGTTCTTACATGACTATTGATGTATTTGTTACAATAACAACCATGCTCCATATTTATATTATATTCTTCATTGATATATCTTTCTAGCATACACTATCAAACTATTTCCCGATGATGCATCTTTCTTCTATGGTTCCTTCTGGAATACTAAGGGGTCTTATATAAATGAACCTCATCTTCATACACATAGCTTGGGGGGAATTTTTCTCCCTTTCCCCCTCTTCATCATGCTTAGATGTTATTACATACATTTTTATAATCATTTAAATCACATTTCTCTTTCACATTATTCATTTTATACATACATCTATTACTATTTATCACATTTATATTTATACATACAATCCATTTTTTATTACTTATATATCTATTCCCTAATCAACATCATCATCCATTTTTCAATATAATAATTTATGCAATATAAATCAAACAACCAAATATGAGCTACAATCATCACATCACATATCACAAACCGTTTACACAAAGAAATAATAGCAATCATCAATCTATATATATATATACTGTCAAAAATCATGGTTAGAAAAATACAATCATTCGGGGGTAATCCCCCATGCATTGCTACATCAATAAAAATCATACATCATCATTACTATCATTATATAATACTGTATGATCTTTAGCACTAGATGTTTCACCACTCAACCTACGGTGTTGATTGTGACCCCTATACCTATCCACCTACCTATGTAAAGATGCCAACTCAACCAACTATTCTACAAAACAGCCTTGTAACTCTATATATTTCATGAACACATCCTGTGGTAGGGATTCTCCTCTTGTAGCAAGATCGCCAAAAATGAATCTACCCACTCAAACATCCCACCTCCCATGAGTACATCCATAGTTACATTCCAAATCAATGTCCAGATCGATGAATCAATGATCAAGGACCAATACTCATCCCTTATAACTATCCAAGAATAGAATTAGTTACGACAAACTATAATAAAATAACTAGGTGACAAATAAAAAATACCAAAAATTCAATACTCATGTGTTATTATTGTTGTTGTTACACCATCACCATCTGGGAAAAGCTCCTACACCTCTAATCCTCCAACAAGTGGTTATATATCTGCATCCATAATTACTTGAAACAATAACACCCATTGGTTCACTAACCACCAAACACTATATGCCTCAATACATCCTACATCATCCATTTGTATCACCTCTATAACCATGTCCATCTCATCTGCACCTGTGGCACTAGCTGTGCTCTTTTAGGTCCTAGTATCACTTTTGGCCTCCTCGGCACTCTAATGGCTCACACCATACATATGGCTCTAGGGCCACATCTTGAGCCATAATAAAATGACGAGATACCCGCTCTTCCTGAGATAGCTTGTTTCACTCCAAGAAACTGTTCCTCTAGTAACATAGTATGTAAAATACATCATAGGTCTACTCCATCCTCTGGCCACCCTCCATAGGCTCGATATGGCCTTTATATAATAGCATCTATCCCCATACAATCCAACATAGATATTTAGGTAGTAGGATCCATTCTTTTACTACACATGTTTAGCCACCTCTCTGCAAATATTGCAGGCCTTGCCCAATTGGCATGTGGTCCGCCGAGTGGCCTCAATACCAAAATATGCTCGTAGGTCCATACATGTAACATTGTGGTGGATCTAACCCCACCCCCATCATCCTCCCGGGTAAACCTTTATAGATTCATGTACAAGTTCATCATTGCACATCATGCCCATGCATCTTTTGTCACATCCTTATTTATACATCAATTGATATCATGCATCTTATACAAGATTCCCACACCACCACCCTCCACTACTACTGATGGAGAAATAACAACTGAAATAAACTTCTACAATTGTGGAACACCTAATCTCATCAATGCATCCAAGTTAATATGGGTCTCTCTCTATACTCATTTTCCTGTAAAGTATCGCCTAGCTTCTCTAATCTACATCTGAGCATCATCTAGACTCTCTTCCCACAACTCAAGGTTGCAATATGCAATATACATCCTCTAGGTTCACAGTCATATCCCCAGTAGGTAACCAAAAAGTATAACTCTCTTCACACCACCTCTAAAAAAATGTAGTAATCATCGGCATATTATGGGATACCCACGCGAGTCTCGCTATGTGACATAAGACAACATGGTGTAGTATATCACACTCAATGTCAAATAGGCCCAACGTCAACAATGTACTTAAGGTTCGAATTCCATAGAAATACCTCGAATAAACATCCCTCTGTATAGTATGAAACACCAAATAAATAATGACATTATCACCTCATATATACACAAAAAAAATAATAGATGCTACCAATAGTCATTGAATATCACTTATTTCACATTCTAAAAACAACACATATTCCTGGGTAATAAGTGCCCAGGAGCAGGACGCGGGAACCTAGAACCAAGTCACTAGCACATGGATCTAGGTGCTAGCATCCAACTGGATGCTAGTGCCTGGACCACTCTCGCCTAGGTTAGAAATGCTCAGAAACTCAAAAATTGAAATTTTACAAAACATCAACAAAAACGATCTAATTCTATCAATTTTTTAAAAATCATCACACTTACCAATTCACCCATCGTTTGCGATACCACGACCACTGCCACAATCTCAAAACAAGTCAATATCACTTTTGTAAGCTTATAGATCAAATTTTCGATCACTCAAGATTGAACTAAAGTTACTATACACCTTTTACTATTACTATATATATAAAATATAAATTTTTTATTTTATTATGGTCACCATATGCACATATTCTTGCAATTAATAGACACCACATGTTTTTTCTCATATCTTGCACTTCGTTACTCCATTTTCTTCTTATTCTATGCCACTCAGTTAAGAATTTGTCGTACCATCATATTGTCCACATTCCACAGCGCTATATTCCAATCTGAAACATTTTTAACTCGATATACAATTTTTTTTCAAAATCTCCTATACTTCATTTTTCTCTCTATTACATCATTTCATATCTACTTTCATATAAAATTTTGTTCTTACTACCACTCTCTCTTTCACTGAATGGGGGGAATACAATGGGGATCACTCTATAATCCCCCTTAGACTACTACGCAATCACTACACACTTTTAATGCATCATTATTAAAAATTTACTCATATAAAATGCACCATTTTATAGTGCTCTCTATGGATTCCACCTTATGACCTAATCAGGGGGAAATAAGAAAAAAATCTCTCCATGAGTAATCTATTGTATACATTTAATCTCAACATAATTTTACACTATTAAAATCAAATCAATAAATTAGTACAACACAATGTATTCTAATATCTCTCCCATATGACCTAACATAGGAGTTTCATCACTTCATTATCTTTCCCAGATGACGTAACATGAGAAATAAATTTATAATCTCTATTCCTTCAAGATGACCTAACATGTAAGTTATGTAGAACTATACATATCATGACATTCATGGAATGAGAGCAATGAGACATGATTTTATTTCCTATACTTCTCTTATATGTGTTATTCAATATTGATCAAAAGGGAAAAAAAATTGGTATGTGTCTTTCTATACCGGCTAGACCTTTTTTACGATGTAGTCATAGTTGGAGGGTAAAACTAGACCTCTCTTCCTAAAACTCTTCCTCAGGTGATAGGACGCCAAAATCCTTCATTTTTCCAAATAGAATCAGGTTGGGAATTGATAACTCCCTACCCCTTCAAATATCCATCAACAAAAAGTTCGGAATCATCAAATCATTTGAATCAAATCATCAATTTTCTCCAAGTTCTTCTCACAAAGGTTTTCTTTCTCTATTTATGCCATATGGATCGACATGCTAATCCATGGTTCAACACGCTATATGTTTTCACATTTTGGGCATACTTTTCCAACAAGGATTTTCCATATTTCTCACAGGTATATTCCTTACCTCCTTTACACTATTTGATTTTCATTTAAATATGATAAAGTTGGGGGGAAAAGGTAGACATAAAATCATGCACATACTACTATTTTACTATATTGCAAAGTATGTTGTTTTATATACGAATCTTGAGTAAGAAAAGCATTCAATGGTGAGACACTACCTAGTCCATCTTATTTCTTTGATTATTTCTATTATTTTTACTTCTCACGTCTTTCACTTCTATACCCATTTTTGGTCAGGTCGTAGGGATCCCTATCTATCAGTATTCTCACTTTTTTTGTCAGTCGTCTCAAAACGTTAGCACCCAGGCACTCCTGTCTGACCTGGGAGCTCATCTCCTATTTGTTTTTGTTCTAATTTTATATATTTTTGGTCACCCTTTTCTATTTTCTTACTACTATCCCGAGGTCCTAGTCAACATATCATGTCACTAGTATTGAAATTCAAAAAAAATATCCCTATATAAACACAACATACATACCAATATAATGGTGGGCAATTTTATCAAGGGCTATTTATATGCATACTATGAAAGGAGCTGCATTTTTTGGCTAATTACTATGCATACACTTCATAGGAAGGGAAGGTTTTGAATTCCATTCACACATTTGCATTCTATCTTACTTTAGTCTGCATATAGAGCTACATAGATTCTAAGATTTATTGTAGCACTCGGTTGTAAGTTAACTCTATCGGGTGACCAATGGGGTAAGTCTGATTCCCCATTTTGCATATTTTTTAAGAGTTGATGTGTTTTGGGTTTTTTAAGATATTATCTTTTTTTGTAGGTTACGAGTGAAATCAGTTATCTTCCAGCAACCAATAGGTGATCAACAGCAAAGGATAATGAAACCCTAATGATAAAAAAAATTAAGTTCTGACCCATTGTGTAGTCACAGGTGACTACAGAAGGTCTTTGGCACCTTCACGTCCTTGTCCCTTCCCAAGCACCCATGTCCTGGCCATTTTGTGAGTTCCATAAATCATATCAAGAATTTCCAGCATTCTTCCCAACCTGTTTATTAAAATTCTCCAACTCAGGTAGACATCAGGATGATTAAAAATCAGATAAGTTATGTATCTCTCATTTTCTTACATGGTTACATCTTTGAAATATTTCACATTTGTATCCTATTGTACATCATTTTAGTAGCTCTAGGATTATATTTAATAATAACAAAATTTTATTAAATCATTAATATGCATCTTCAGATGAGTAAATTATTCCATACAATTCCATGGGAAATGTTGGTGATGGTCTTACAGAGACATGATAATACTAATCAGCTTCATTATTTTCCACTGATCATTCCTAACCAAAAACCATCGTGAAAGTTCCTCTAACCCTATCCCCTTTTCATATAGAGTTATAATGTGACCTTTCTCAAATGTTATTTTCTATCAACCTAATTATTGGTTATACAGGTGAAAATTAAATAAATAATTAAATTAGATGAAATGTTTGAGATAATTAGTACTTACATCTCTATTTTTCATCTCAAAGAAATAATTATGTAATAATGCAAGGCTCAAGCACACATTAGACTAAATACATTATATGTATATTCTTGAGTTTAAATGACCTCAGCAGTAATTGCAATGTGATTTTCACCAAGCATTACACTAAATTTTAGACTTAATAAAGTTCTTGTGTGTGTGTGTGTGTGTGTGTGTGTGTGTGTGTGTGTGTGTTTTGGGGTGTGTGTGTGTGTGTGAGTGATAGAATTGTGTCCCTTAGAGATAGGTTTCCCTTTTTTTAGTCGCACTAGGATAACAAGATATATAATTACTTTTCCCTCTACCTAATGTGTGTAATAGAATTCAGAATTTTACCTTCATTGAAGTGAATAATGCAGTCCAAATGTAGTCCTCAAGTGTTCCTTTTGTCAAATTAGTAGATAGAAAGTAAATAACCTAATTTCTTCTATTTATCCCACTACACCTTAGAATAGTTTGTAGGTCATGTAAATATATGATTCTTTTGCTCAAATTTCTTTATTAACAACTTAAAAACTGAACCAAAGTGATATGTATAAGTTTTAGAGGAGATAATAATTGATGTGGAATTTTAAACATAGGAAAACAAGGGAAATGGATATAAGCAGCCAAAGGGGATAGTAACACCTTAGAATTATTGTCCCTTACTAGGAATTATTTTTAAATATATCCAAATATAAAATAAGAAGTAATGAGGTGGGTGAAACATTGTGCAATTTCAAAAAGTAAAGTGATAATTTTAGAAAAGAATAGGACAAAAGCAAGGAAGGATAAAAAAATCAAAGTAAAGAAAAATAGTCGTTGTCAATGTCTAGTTTTCTTTCATAGGAATTAGGCATATAATGACATACTAGAGGTGTGAAGTAATATTAAAAAGTTTATAATTTATGTCCACATTTTCCCCTAATTTATATTAATGAATGAATATTCAGTAGAATAAAGTAAGTAGGAAGAAAAAACCTTGTGGATTACTAGAGGATGTTGTAATCGATAACATTCCAAATGGGAATTGTAGGATGGGTATCATGGATTCTAAGAGGGGATAAGAATAATAGGTGTGACATGTGTGCGTAGTGGAAATGTTATTTTTGTTTATAAAAAAATATTTAATTTTCCTGGGTGCTTTGTGCTTGATATTTCTCCTTATTTAATTTGTGTCGCCTTTTATCAGGATAAGGACAAACTTGCAAAAGAGAAAAATTCTTGTCAATTATCATGGTATATGAAATTAAACATTAAATCATAGAAATAAAAGAGAAATGTGTATAAAAAAAAGTGATTAAAGGATAGAATACGCATTAATGTCATGAGAGAAAATGATAAAATATTCATGGTGTTTATTTCCATAAAGTGCTTGAAAGGATCAAGATTGATCAATTCTTGAATTTGTGTGAATATAGTAAGGATTTAAGTCTCCTATCAAAATAAGATGAGTTTTGGGATAGCTACCAGATATTCTCTCCACCCATTCACGTTTCCCCATGGAAAAGTGCCACAACAGATGGTCATGAATCCACCAATAACTAGCCATAGATGACACATTATTCCAAGCACATCATTGTCCCTGCATTTGACCAAGGTGCCACTCCTTATTTGATACCAGTAAAAAATATATGAACCAGGAAAGAGTAATTATATCCCTTTCTCAAACTATGAAACATGCCACTTATTTTGTTCCTTTATACTAGACAGTAAACTATATTTGAGTATCTATTGTTGGATTATGAGAAAACATGTAACTAAAAACTTGAACTGCATTTTTAAAATACTTATATTTTTCCCACTATATGGTATACCTAGAATGTGTCTCAGTAATTTTCACTCATAAGTATTCCAATATGCAAAGGTATCCAGGAAATGAGTATGAGAAACACATGAACTGTCAAACAATATTGGATAGATTTAAAGGTGCTACAACAAGTGTTGTAATCACATATCTACAGGGCAATAATCCCTACACTAGGTCAAACTAGGGTTTCTAAGGCTTACAGTCAAGAGAGAGGAGAGTACCCTAATGCGATATCGGTAGATGGGTTAGAAGTAGTATATGTCAATTATAGATAAGGCAAGGATGCATAATACGACTGAAATTAAAGCGAAGGAAAGCTAAGGAGCTAATTAAATAAGAGCACTATGCTAACTAACATAAATGTTTATCTAATACTAAGATAACATAGAGCAATGGGGAAGGGAAATGAAATAATCTATGAAAAATGAAAAATATGGTTAGAGAACTTATATGTACCTATAGGGTGGTATTTGTTGCATCTATCTCTCAAGATAAGTAGTAAATTGAGAGATAATCACTATTAGGTGGAGAAGGGGAACATCATTCCTATCCTAGACTCAGTATATATGACCTAATAATACAAACAATCCAAACAAGAAGAAGTGTGTCCAATCCAAACCAAGTCAAGTGTATGACGAACCAAGGGCTCAGTAAGAAAATAGAAAGTTGGCTTAAGAGATAAGAGTGATTGGAAGTCCCTAAGATTTAAGATTCCTTCCTTCATAAATTTCAAGATATGGTAGTTATATATATAACGCCATCACCCATGGGTGATGTTGCAAGCTAAGGAAAATCCTAACACCAACACCATCATCCATGGGCAATGTCATCGACTAATGATGGTAATATGAGTTAATATGTCATTCAACGTGAAAGTACATGTCATTAAGAAAATACATGGATGAACAAGGTGTCAAATGGTAAGATAAAAATAAGGTGTCGGGATTGCAATGTCTATGTGATTAACTAAAATATGAATTTTAGAATCTATATTATATGTTAATCTAAGTATATACAAAAATGTAATAAATGACATAAACTTAAATATTGATGCTAAATATTTTATATTTATATTTAAATGAAATGAAATAATTAAAATGAGAGGCATAATGTACTAACCTTAAATTAACTTAACTCGATGTGTACAAGACTAGACAAGATGATTGTGCAGACATGATAAGGAATGATGGTGCTACCCAGGAAATTAAAGCAGATGAAGATCTATCTATACTGGGGCCCCTAGGGGCACCCTGGTCTGTACTCTAGGTGCTCAGGTCTACAGAAAAGCTTAGGATCTTAATCTAATAATTTCACGAGGTCTTCGTAAAATCTTTGTATAAGTTGTTCTATTGTCGCAATACCTCATTTATGTCATTGTAGTGGTGTGGTGAAGACTTACTTGGAAAACCCCATACAAAGCATCAAATCCCTAAAAAAAAAAATATTTAAATAAAGGGGTTGGACTAGCCTTATCTATCACAATGGTGGACTTACGACTAAGTGGTGCACTATGTTCTAGATCCAATGTAATTTTGTGTGCTTATGTTTGTAATTGTGTGCCTAGGGTGCCCTAAGTTCTCTTGTTCTAGTCACACTTTGTGAAGTAGTGAGTAATGACTAAATGTAGAAAACTTAATAGAATGTGTGCATGGAATACAATATAATCCACCCCCTTATGAAATGTGATGCACATGTCCTAGCATGTTCCTTGATGGAGTTATGTGGATGCCAATGCACTAGATGGATGCAACTCTAGATGAGTTATAACAGTAGATGATGTTAGGTTTCTCATTATTGTCTTATAACTATATATTTGTAGGGTTCTCTTGATGTAATTTTGTAATTAACCCCGAAAAGGCCGACCACCAGAAAGATAAATATGAAAAACAACTAAAAGAGGTCCAAAATGTAGTGGAAAAGTGCAAAAAGGGTCGGGGGCACCCATGGGTGCCCCAATACTAATCTAGGCACACCAACTGAGGCTAAAATAACATGGAATGTATGAAAATGGCTGTGCGTATGGGTGCAATAGGTCCCAAATTACGAAATAAAATAAACAATATGGTCAAAGGATTGGCATTTATTAGTATTTTCTTCACTCCAGAACCTTCTAAATAATAGTATAAGACCGAGATAAATAAATGTCTAAAGTGCATAATTTTGTGACTACTTTTTGCCCCCAATTTATGATTGCGAGCTGAAAAAATGGTAACATAAAGTATATAGTGATACATACTTGAGAGAAATCTAGAGAAGCCCCTACTATAGTAGAACACATAGATGTGTAGTAGAAGTATGATGAGAGAAACATATAGTGTGCCGAACCATAGATACCATGTTTATCCATACAACATAGAAAAAAGTATAATGTCACGTGTACTAAATGAAAGTGATGATTGTGATTTTGCATGATTTTCTAACGTTGTATAATGGTGATGAGATTAGGAATGGAGTGATAAATTCCCAACCCGAACATGTGTATATGAATAATAAACCAGAGGATTTTGGTGTCTTGTCACCAGAGAAAGAGTGTAGGGAGAAAGTGTGTTATTCTCCAATCTCTAACTAGATCTTCAAGATCTAGCCACTGCATAAAGAATCATATTAAAGATTTGTGGTTTTATGGATCCAGATAATTTTGATCAAACAATTGACAAATATAGGAGTGGTATAGGAAAGGAAATCTTTCCCCCACTCCACGGGTGTCACCCTAATGTGATGGCTTCCAAGTTAATTTATCTGGAAGAAAAGCTTGAAATGTGAAATGCCTTCCATGTTCGGTCATCTGGAAGAAAGAAATTACTATAATCTCTTAAGTTAGGTCATCTAGGAGGCTTCACATAAGTCCCAACTTTGGTTATCTGGGAGGCCAATTGTGTTACATTGTATTTGATTGAATGATATGTGTTTGATTGTTAACAATTTGAACGCATTAATTGATTGATTGATTGCTCGTGGAGAGGTTTTACACTAATTGCCCAAGATTATGTCATTAGGGGGAATTGATAGAAATTAGTGAATAACCACATGGAAAGGTTTTTAATCATTTATTTCCCCCAGGTTAGGTCATTACGGAGAAGTGATGAAATGTCGTATAAAAAAGTTACATAGTTTTTGCCCCCAGATTAGGTCATTAGGGGAATTTCTAGTGAAATGTCGCTCGGTGAATTAGTAAATTTTTTAGATTTTTTCGAATCAGTAGTGTTTTAAACATGTGATTATATAAAGGGAATTTTAGGATTACACTAATTATATGCCCCCCTTTTGATGAAAGGGGAAGTGATGAGAAGAACGAACGCTGAGATGAAAGTATACATGGAATAGATAAAAAAGTGATAGAAATCACAAAAATGTGTATGATTTGGTAGGGAGATAAATTTAATGGAACGTAAAGTGGGTATAACATGTTCAATATGGTGGTAGGAGGAATTTTGAAACTAACATCGTAAACGAGGTGTAAATCAGAGTAGAAATACTCCACATATGGCGAAAATCATTTAATGTGTATTAATAGTGGTAAAAAGCACAAAATAATGACTATAATATTGTGGGTGATAAAAAGGTAACTATAAATAGTAAAGTGAAAAAGTGATTAGTCACCTCATTTTTTATTTGTGTGACTTAGATTGAATTCAGAGAAAGTGAAAAATGTTGCAAGTGAGAGCAACACATCCTAGTCGGTTTGAGAGGGTGGAAAACATTGTAGCATCACGTAGGACTGCGGAGTTCATAAGTTTCTTATTTTTCACAAAATGTATGGGAACCCCAGTCCTACATCTGCGTGCTCTGATCCAGATTGTATGTATCTGGTCTAGAATGATGAAAAATGATATTTTGAATGGATATAAATGTGATAAGTGAATGTGTTTGTACTTTTAAGCTATTGTAATGCAGCATTTGTTGTCATTTTTTGGTGTAAAGAGGGATATTCACAAGAGGGAGTTCCCTAGTGGGCGTCATTTTTGTTGGTGCCATTTTTGAGCTTACATTGTGTTGCCCTAATTTTTCCTTCACTATTCTTGCTCTGAAATGTTTTGCCTTTCAAATTGATGGTCTAAAACTTTTCCCCTCCAGTCGAATGCTTTGAAATGCTCACAAACTTGTTGATTTTCCCTAATTTGAAAGGAACCTCCATATGTGCCTTATTTTGTGCCCCAATATTTCAAAATCTGCAGGCTCTGCCATTTTTTCCTTTTTTCCCGATCATGAAAATTCAAAATTGATCGATTTACACTTGTATGCCTTTGAAAATCCAATTCCATGATAAAAAATGCTTTAAAAAACATGTTTTAGTTAGTTCAATTTCAAAAAAATTGCCATCCTTAGCGAAAAAATTGAATTCTAGGGCATCCCTGGCGTTTTATGTGTTTTGACGGTCAGACGGGCGTCATTTTCCAGTTAAATTGTTTCTCAATATTCATCGGAAAGGTGGTTTGTTCTAATGGGCCAAGGGACGGTGGATAATTGTTTTAACTTATCGCTTTTTGATTTTTTGGAAAAAGGGCAAATTTGATCCCATGGCTCTGCTTCACTCTAATTGGTTCCAATGTTGCTTATGTGGCACTTTTTGATTGAAGGAGGAGCCGCTGATAATTTTCAGAACTTTTTTTTTTTAGCTACTTCGGTTAAAAGTTTCAAATTACCCCATGGCCCCGCCAAGTGCTAATTTTCCTGATTTCAAGCAGTGGGAAAATATCTAAATTTTGCCCAAAAATGATGATGTGTCTTCTTTTGATTGTGTGCGAAGTAACGGCTATTTTTGGTGCTCTAAGGCATTTTGGAAAAATTGTCAAAATGAAGAAAAATTCCTAAGCCCCATGACCAATCAGAATGGGACACATGGCAGGATCAGGGGCAGAGGGGATGCTGATTGGCGGTCGACTTAGAGAATTTTTTCCTTTTTACGCAAAAAGTATTAAAATGAAGTTTTTAACTGAAAACCCACAGCCAATCAAAAAAGGATGCATGGAATTTTGAAGTCACAGGGATGCTGACCTTCCGAGGCAAGATTGAGTTTTTTCCTTTTTGGCAAAAGTGCTTAACTTCTAAAAAATGAGTGTGGCCCTGACAAAGAAGGAAATCTCAAGGCTTGCACGGATTAGCGGGCCACTAGAGGAAAAAGAAAATTTTTCCTTTTTGGCAAAATGAGTTAAAATTTCAAAAATTAAGCATGCCTCCACATCCAATCCGATTGAGACATGTGGCCATATTTTGAAAGGTCAAAGGTGAGCGCAGGCCACTGGTGGATTTTAAAAAAATTCAAATTTTGTGAAGGAGGTATGAAGAAGAAAGGAGAGTCATGGCCCTGCAGCAAATCATAGAAAGACACATGGCATGTACAAATTTGAAGATGCGGGCCCGCGGGGGTAATTTGGAAAAAGTTTCTTTTTTCCAAAGAAGAGGTAAGGATGCAAAATTGTCCCACGTTTTCACTACGACCCACTTTGGACACGTGTCAAGCCTGTTTTCAAGGGGCGAAGGAAAATGTCAAAAACTTTCTTTTCTCCTAAAAATTTTAAAAGGTAAATGAAGCCCCCAGGCCTGTTTCCAATTGTCACACGTGGAGGGCTCTGATTAAAGGATAAAGGAAGATCAACGGTAACTGTGCATTTTTCAGTTTGGCCGCCATTTGAGCTCCAGGAACCTTGGAGATGCAATTTTTGCATCAATGTTCACCAAATTTTTGGAAATTTCATGTCGTTTGTGCATGCAAAGACTAATGAAATTGATTTTAAATTTCAATTTGTAGATCTAAGGTGTATTTGAAAATGGGTTTTGCCCTACCTCGAGCAAGCACGTGAAAAGTCAGATCCAAGAGTTGCAAAGGTGAATTTTGAAGGAGAAAGGGTGAAATGATGAAAGAAAGAGGGTCTGCATGCCTTGAGGATGAAAAATGTGCCTCCACAAAGAACAATCATCCAGATTTTGCAATTATTCAACTTTTTGAAACACCTGGCATCCTTCGAACATTTTTCTGTTAGATGTCCCTTTATGTGAATCATGAGGAATTTTTTTAACAAACTTGATGGCTTGGAATATTCTCTCCTTTAGAAAGAAGGCTCGAATGTAAATGAATGCTATATATTGCATGAATTTGTCATGCAAATGGTTAGAGGAGTTTGGAAAATCCCGAGAAACTTAGAAATTTCACAGGAAAATCTTGGAAGAATCCCATACTCTGAGTGACCACCTGAGAAGCTCATATAATTCATTATGTATCAGATTTCAAATCATGTTAAGTTGGTTGCACATGTATAGCCATTAAAAATCTCTTAGATTGTTTCAAAACATTTCCCCTACTGATAAATTTGATCATTTTTGAGTTATTTTGTGTTGTCTCTGGGAAAGATTTGTGAATGCTTACATTTCATAATGCTTTTCAATTTATTATTCTTGTTTCCTATACCAGTATTGTGCTTAGAATATCTCTTGATCACACATGATCTCATTATTGTGATAGTTTAGTGGTATTTGCAATCTCACATTCGGAAGAGCTTTCATCTGATGAAGAGTTAAACATATTTAAAACCACTTCACCTTCCTTTAATTTTAGAGATTGTTTGTAAGCCTTTGGGTGTACCTTAGGCATGATCAAGTAGTGATTATTACATGCTTCATTGATTCATTATAACTCAATATTTTGTGATAGATAATCAGAGATTGTGTGGAAGAGTGCAGATCGAGGTTTCCATTTGATACACATATCCTGGTTGAAGGAGTGATTAACCATTTTGATATTTTCTGTTAAGTTATTTTCCAAGTTTTTTTGAAGTCCTCAAAGAGTCTGGAAGACCTTGATTTGTCTTGTCTAATCTCCAACAAAAAAATCATTCAAAACACAACTAGTCCTACCCATACCACCAATGTTTTTTCCTATGTATCAAATAAATGCAAACCCCACAGTCAAAATATGCAGAAGTAAATTAGGATTTCGAATGTCTCTAGTAACATTGCCTTGCATTTGAAAATATCTCCATAATATAGAAGTGAAAACTTGTGAAAGATATATTTGGAGTGTTGATCATATTTTCCCAAGGCCTTTTCATACTAATTACACAAATTGAGGGATATTTCCATCTCCTTCATTCAAATGGAGGTTACAGTATAGGTTATCTTGCCTTGGTTGAAAGGCACAACCTAAAGTAGTTAGGATAGGATCACATCCCTTAAGGGTTCTACCCACTCCCCTATGATTCTAGTGCTAACAAGTTCAGATAGGTTGCTTTCCCTGGTTGTAAACAACACATAACATCATTTATCTACTTCTAACTGTCTTGCTAAATCCATGATGCTTGCTTGAGCTTTGAGGAAGGTTTACTTTGGGTACCAACACCTTAATGGCATCACGCTGCTAGGGGAATTGGTGAAATTATATGAGAAATTTTGATACATTTCAAACCCTGGTAATATTTGTTACAAATGTTGTATGCTAGTACATTCATGAAATATCATTGTATATTAAGATTTGTAAGTTTATAAGAAAAGGTTTCAAGATCTGTTTGCTCTTTTTTTAAATTTCTAGCAGTTGTTGCACTTTGGTTGCATTGTGATTGATAGATTCAAGTAAAGGAATGTCTGATTTATAAATTTTTGCAAGATTTCAGTGCTGACAGACATTTGATAGATTATTTTAGTGCATTTGCACAACTAGGGTGAAAGTCCTTAGTGGTGACTCCATGCTGATTTGATTTTGATAAATACCAGTGTCTTAGCTTTCTGTCATTTGAAATTTTTTACTAACTTCTACAAAGCTAGAAGGAAGAAGATCTGTCTTTACTAAGGACCCTACTAGGAGGTTGTTCTCACAACCTAGAAAATCAGGTTTTGGAGAAAAAAGAAAAGTGTGGAAAGTTCGTTGGGGATCTGACCTCAAGAAAAAAATATCCACTGCTGAGGGTGATCAACCTATCATTGAAGTTGGTCAGTTCTTCCTCAAGTATCTCTAATTAGATAGTCCTATAGTAGAGATACATTCTCCATCTGGTGAGGGGACTTCATCTATATTTAAAAAAATTACTTCTCACTATGTCCCTATATTTTCAAGATCTGACAGAGTTTTCCAAGAAGCAGAAACATTAGGGGATAGTCCTTTTGAAATCCATATCCCTATTCCCCACAGACCCCTCAGTCCTCATCATCTTGTATCTCCTAAAAATTCACCTCCACATCACAATATGGCTTAGCCCCCACCAAGACCTCCATTTATTTGTCAATACCTTTGGTCCTATAAACTTTGGAGGGATGGCTGGTTATCCAAATGTTGTTCCACAAGATGTAAGGAATAGATTACCTAATATTCCAAGGTAACAATGCTATAACTAGGTGATCAACACCTAAATTTCTTCATTAATATGATGGAGGATTTTAAAATAGAATTTGAGGATGTATACATCAAATTGTTCATCCACACATTAGAAGAAGATGCTAGAGATTGGTACAAGGCTCTGCCTGATAACTCTATTGACTCATGGGCTGAAATGAACAATGCATTTAAGTTGCAATATGGTGACAAGAATGATCCTAGATTTCTCTTGTATGAGTTTGAAAACATTAAAAAGAATCCAAATGAATCAGTTCATGACTTTAACATAAGGTTTAACAAAATTTTGAGGAGATTTCCTACCAATCTAAGGCCATGTGATGAGTCATGCTTAATCAAATATTCAGATGCATTTGATAAGAAGGTTGCATACTACTTGAGGGATAAAAACCCTAGCAATTTAAGGTAGGCCTTCACCATGGCTCTTGAAAATTGAAAACAATATCAAAGCAGTTGGGAAACCTCCCAAGAGAGAGGGTGTAAAGTTGATAAATCCGGAGAAACCTCAAGCTAGCAAGGGTGCTGATTTAGAAAGGAGGTTGTCAAAACTTTGGCAGGTGTCGTGTCAAAGAAATTTCATACAAATTAACCCGAGGAAGAAAAGGGGATTGACCAAGGTTCACAAGGTCAACAAAGAGCAAAAAATCATGACAGATTTGGTAATCATCCTAGGGGTGATCAA
This sequence comes from Taxus chinensis, assembly GCA_019776745.2. Taxonomy (NCBI): domain Eukaryota; kingdom Viridiplantae; phylum Streptophyta; class Pinopsida; order Cupressales; family Taxaceae; genus Taxus; species Taxus chinensis. The sequence continues at coordinate 627,339,075 of CM034151.1, forward strand.
AGGCCAGATGACAGAGGTAAAGGACCTATGGGAGGGGGAAATAGACAACCCCAAGCATGTGAAAATAAATTGGTTCCTGACCCTCTGACTACCAGGGTTTCTACTATTGAAGAGGCTAGTCAGATTGATTGGTGTGATAAGTGTTTTATGCCCCATCCTCCATGTGAAGTGGACCAACAAGTTGATGAAGCTAATAATAAAGATGGTACTGATGATGATATCTACATGGTGGGTTGTTCTTCAAGTTCACAAAAAGGAGCAACATCAACTAAGGTAATAAGTGCAAGGACTGTTGCAACCTTTTGGGATTGCATCAACCAGGTACCACTTCTTCCTCCTTCTCATACTTATGAAATAGATGTAGTGCAAGCTTTTGAGATACCTAATAAATGAACTTTGAGTATTTGAGAGCTTTGATGATAAAAATTTATGATGGAGGAATACCTTCTGAAGAGGATAGACAATTATTAATGAATGTTGTTGTTGGCCAAGAAAAAGAGTATAACACTAGGAGAAAAGTTGTTAAAGGAGCTAGGCCTCAAGCCAAACCTAAAAATCCCTTGCTTACAAGCATTCCAAAGATGGATCCTAAGAAAGACACATCTCCTCATGCCCAAGCTACCAAAAATCCAGTCCCATCTGATGATTTTTTCCATCTTCATCCCAATGTTGCCTTGCCAAAGAATGCTCCATATGACATAGCCCAAGTTCTAAGTTAGATTAAGGTTAGTGTTCTAATCATTGAGCTACTTAGGATTCCTGAGCAAAAGAAGAGAGAATTTGAATACTTGGGATTGAAGGAAGAGAAAAGTACCCTAGGAAGAAATATAAACATTGTGGAGACTCCTCTAATCATTATAGATTCAGAAACACCACCAACATTAGAGGATCTTAGAGAATCACCTGAGGTATACTTGGGAACATCCCTTATTGAATCTCAATTGAACGTTGATCCATTCTTCACCACTTTGATCATTAAGGATAGATTGCTTCATAATTGTATGTTTGACTCGGGTGCATCATGCAATGTCATGCCTCTTGAGGTCATGAATGAGATGGATATCAAAGTTACAACAACATATGGAAGATGTACTACCATGGACTCTAGAGAAGTTCGCTTGTTGTTGGGTGTGTAAAGGGCTTGGTAGTGCAGCTTGCAGCTTATCCAGGTAAGAATTTGAAACTTGATGTAGTCATTATTGATTGCCCAGCCAAGTGGGGCATGTTGCTATCAAGAAAGTGGGTTATAAGTGTTGGTGGCAGTGTTCAGATGGATATGTCCTTTGCTACTATCCCAATTGAAGGCAACCTTGTCAAGTTGTATGGGGAGAAGAAGATGTTGCATCTAATTGAGGATCCCAACAATTCTTCCTATGAAGTGTTGTTTTCTAATGTTGATGCTGACAATTTCATTGGATTTGTTGATGGAAAAGAAAACAAGATGGATCAGTCAAAGTGCCTTGAGGTGGTAGGGTCTCCATGGACCTTTTTTTTTTATGGAGCTTGCTCCAAGTTTGGGAATGGTGCTGGTATAGTCTTGACTTCTCCGAGCATGGAAGAGTTTGTCTTCTCTTTCAACTTAATTTTGAATGTACTAATAACATTGCGTGAGTATGAAGCATTGTTGTTAGGATTAAGGATTGCTTGGAAGTATGGAGTGAAAGACATTGTTGCAAAAGGAGATTCAAAATTAGTTGTCAAGCAAATAAGAAAATTGTATGCTACAAAAAATCAGTAGATGAAACAGTATAAACATGCAGTTTTGGATCTGATTGAAATGTTTGATTCCTTCAACATTGTGCATCATGACAGAAGTCTCAACATAGTTGCAGGCAATAGGCTAGCAGTGTTGGGGTCAAGATTTGGAAATTGTACCATTTCTCCTTTTTGCGAGTATGACATTGAGATACTCATTAGGCCATTAGTCCCTGATAATGTGAAGCATTGGCAAGTGTTTAATGATGATGCTCAGGTTCAAATATTCTTGTAGAATCAAGGTGATTTTGTTTATCATCTTGTTGATTTTGAACCATTAGTATGTGTAGTTGATGGAAAATAAACTTTGTTTGGAAAGGATATCATCCAATTAAAAACTAACACCATCCCTAGAGGATTGGTTTCCTTAGAGTCAAATTTTAACAATGCTGATTGTGTAGTCAATAGAAACATGTTTGCATCTAGGGATGTTGAAGAACATGATTTGGGAACAAAGGAGAAACCAAGGAAGATCTGGTTAGGTAGCAACCTGAGCAAAGAAGAAAAACATTCCTATGCTCAACTGTTGAAAAAATATCAAGACTTCCTTGCTTGGTCTTATTCTGAGTTAAAGGCATATAGAGAGGATTTGTTTCAACATGAGATCCCTCTTGATCCTAAGGCCAAACCATTTAGATAGAGGAAGAGACCAATTAATCCACTCCTCTCTATGAAAATGCAAGAGGAATTAAAGAATTTGAGAGATGGAGGGATTATTCAGCCCACAAGGTATTCCTCTTGGGTGGAAAACCTAGTGCCTGTCAGGAAGAAGAATGGAGATATCATACTTTGTGTAGATTTCATAAATCTAAACAAAGCATCAATGAAGGACAACTATCCCTTACCAAATATGGAAAACATGTTGTAGTTAGTAATGGGTTCTGAGTTGCTTTCTACATTGGATGGCTTCTACATGGATACAATCAAGTGGTTGTCAAAGAATCAGAAAGACTTAAGACAACATTTACCACTCCTTGGGGGACATATGTTTTTGTCAGGATTCCCTTTGGTTTGATGAATGTTGGTGCCACTTTTCAAAGAGAAATGGATGTTTCTTTTTCTAGTTACATCAATGATTTTATTGTTGTTTACCAGGATGATGTGACTGTGTTTTCTAGGGACATAAATTGATCACTTGTAACACTTGGAAAAGATGTTGATCAGATGTAGGGAATATGGAATTTCTCTCAATCCAAAGAAGTGTCATTTTGGGGTGTGAAAGGCCAAGCTTGCTGGGTCATATTGTATCAAAGAATGGTGTCATGATTGACCCTAAGAGGGTGGAAGCCATCAACAAAGTCCCTATTCCTAGAAGCAAGAAGGGCATCCAATCTTTCTTTGGGAAGATTAATTTTATCAGAAGGTTTGTGTCTAACTTTGCTGATTTAACTCTCCCCATTACATGCATGTTAAATAAGGACCAGGTAATCAAATGGGAGGAGGCTTGTTATTTAGGATTTTGAAGGAATTAAAGAAGCATTGAAGCATGCACCTATTTTGGCAGCTCCAAATTACAAGAAGCCTTTCCAAATATTCTCCTTTACTTATGAAAATACCATTGCATCAGTTTTGCTGTAAAAGGATGAGGATGGGGCTGAGAGGCCTATTTCCTTCTTTAGTAAGGCTTTACAAGATACTGAGTTAAAGTACACAATCATGGAAAAATAAGCATTTTCCTTGGTGAAAAGCAACAAAGGTTTTTCAGGCCTTACATCTTAAGTTCAAAAGTTTTTTCTTATGTTCCCCACACCATGGTAAAAGACATCTTATCAGAGATGGAGATATCAAGAAAAAGATGTAGATGGGTGAAAAATTGCAAGAGTATGACATGGACATCCAAACCACAAAGTTAGTACGAGGTTTGGGTCTTGTTAAGCTTATGGCTGAGAGCAACTTGCAGACTGTAGAAGTGAATGAAGTAGAGGAAGAAAGGGAAGATATTCTTGAGAAATTGGTAAGTTTCTAAGTGGTACAAGGATGTAATATTTTACCTCAAACACCTATGCTGCCCTGATCATTTAAATAAAAATTAGAAAAGAGCCCTCAAGTTGGCTTCTCAAAAATACATTATCACTGACTTTGGGCTGGCTTGGAAGAACCCTAAAGGTGTCCTCTTGAAATGTATAACTGAAGATGAAGCTCCCAAAATAGTTGCTGATTTCCATGGGGGAGTTTTGTGGATGACACTTTGTTGGCAGAGTTATAGCACATAAAATCTTGAGAGATGGTTATTGGTGGCCTACTCTCTTCAGAGATACAACCCTACTAGTTAGAAAATGTGAGAGTTGTCAGTCGTTTCTCTAGAAGAATGAAAGCTTCAGGCTCCCTTCCTTTGCAGCCTGTATCAATTGAAGCTCCTTTCAAACAATGGGGAATGGAATTCATTGGTGAGATTTCAGACCCTTCTAGTGCTGGACATAAGTGGATTCTTATAGCCATGGATTACTTCACCAAGTGGGTAGAGGCAATCCCCACCAAGAAAGAAACACACCAAGTTGTTATGGAATTATTTGTTGAATCACATTATATGTAGATTTGGTGTGCCAGTCAAGATTGTAGCTGATAATGCATGTGTTTCAGAGCCAAACCTTTGATGGCAATGTGCATAGAATATGGAATCAATCTGACTTATTCTTCAAACTATAATCCCCAAGGGAATGGACAAGCTGAGTCCAACAATAAAAACTTGTTGAAAATTATCAGAAGGACCTTGGAACAAAACAAGAAGAAGTGGGGTGAACAACTGAAGTTTGTAGTTTGGGCTGATAGGATAACTGCCAAAAGAGCTACTGAGTATGAGCCCATTTGAGTTGGTGTATGGAACTCAAGCTCTGCTTCCCTTACATCTACAATTATCTTCATTTTAGTTTGTTCAATAGCTTGAAGATCAAGAGCTCAATCCATATGAAGAAAGGATTAATCAAATTATTGAGCTTGATGAAGAGAGAAGGGCATCCCACCAAAGGCATGTCAAGTTCAAAGAAAGGATGAAGAAATTATTTGACAAGAAAGTAGCACCTAAGAGCTTTCAGTATTGGAGATCTTGTGCTATTGTGGGATAGCCGGCATGAAGATAAGGGAAAGCATGGTAAGTTTGATGCATTATGGATGGGCCCTTACTCCATTGATATCAGAATTGGTGAGAATACCTTCTTTCTCAAGGACCTAGATGGGGAATTGCTTGAACTACCTATTAATGGTAGGCATCTGAAGCATTTCTTGGATTAATCCCCAAATTTGAGGTATGCACAACTTGTATAGTGTATAGTCTTTGTTTTTGGGGGCTCTGTTTTTTGTTGTTTTGTCAGTTTGTGGTTTGCCCTGTTTCTTGGCAGCCATTTTTGTCGGTTTCTTGGTTCAGTTTTTGGAGGATGGTTCTAGTTTTTTCTACCCTGCATATTGAATCCTTTTCCCAATGGATATTTTTGGCACTTGGTCTACTTTTTGTTCTTGTGGCACTCATTGGGAGTGCCCATCCCTGAGCAGGAGCCGATGTTGGTGTCATTTTTGATCTTACACCGTGTTGCCCTAATTTTTCTTTCACTATGCTTGCTCTGAAATGTTTTTCCTTTCGAATTGATGGTCTGAAAACTTTTCCCCTCCAGTTGAATGATTTGAAATGCTCACAAACTTGTTGATTTGCCCTAATTTGAAAGGAACCTCCATATGTGCCTTGTTTTGTGCCCCAATTTTTTCCAAATTTGCGGGCTCTACCATTTTTCCATTTTTCCTGATCATGAAAGTTCAAAATTGATCAATTTACACTTGTATGCCTTTTAAAATCCAATTCCATGATAAAAAATGCTTTAAAAAACATGTTTTATTAGTTCAATTTCAATTTTTTTTCCATCCTTAGCGAAAAACTAGAATTCTATGGCATCCCTGGTATTTTCTGTGTTTTGACGGTCATGAAGGGCATCATTTTACCATCAAATTATTTCTTAGCATTCATTAGCAATGTGGTTTGTTCTAATTGGCCAAGGGATAGCGGATACTTTTTTTAACTTATCACTTTTTGCTTATTTGGAAAAAGGGTGAATTTGGTCACACGACTCCACTTCACTCTGATTAGTTCTAATGTTGCTTACGTGGCACTTTTTGATTGGAGGAAGAGTGGTAGATATTTTTGAGAACTTTTTGTTTTTAGATACTTTGGCTAAATGTTTCAAATCACCCCATGGCCTCGCCAAGTGCTAATTTTCCTGATTTCAAGTGGAAGGAAAATTTCTAAATTTTGCTTGAAAATGATGACGTGTCTTCTTTCAATTGGGTGGGAAGTAGCGGGTATTTTTGGTGCTCTAAGGAATTTTAGGAAAAATGTCAAAATGAAGAAAATTTCCTAAGGCCCGCAACCAATCAAAATGGGACACGTGGTACGAACAGGGGCAGAGGGGATGTAGATTGGTAGTCGATTTAGAGAATTTTTTCCTTTTTGGGTAAAAAGTATTAAAATGAAGTTTTCAACTGAAAGCCCGCAACCAATCAGAAGAGGACGTGTGGAATTTTGAAGTGGCGGGGATGTAGACCTGTGGAGGCAAGATTGATTTTTTTCCTTTTTGGCAAAAGTGCTTGACTTCTAAAAAATGAGCACAGCCCTGAAAAAGAAGGAAATCTCAAGGCTTGCACGGATCAGTGGTCCGTCAGAGGAAAAAGAAATTTTTTACCTTTTTGGAAAAATGATGCATGCTTCCGCAGTCAATCTGATTGAGACACGTGGCCCAATTTTGAAAGGTCAAAGGGGAGCGTGGGCCACCGGTGGGTTTTAAAAAATTTCAAATTTTGTGAAGGAGGTATGAAGAAAAAAGGAGAGCCATGGCCCCGCAATGAATCACAGAAAGACACGTGGCATGGAAAAAATCAGAGATGCGGGCCCGTGGGGGTAATTTGGAAAAAAAATCTTTTTTCCAAAAAAGAGGTAAAATGTGGAATGCAAAATTGATCCCGCGTTTTCAGTGGGGCCCACTTTCGAGATGTGTCAAGTCCGTTTCTCAAGGGGTGGAGGGGCAGAGGAAAATGTCAAAATTTTCCTTTTTCTCCCAAAAAGTTTAAAAGGTAAAATGAAGCCCCCAAGCCCATTTCCAATTGTGAAATGTGGAGGGCTCAGATTAAAGGATAAAGGAAGATCAACGGTAACTATGCATTTTTTAGTTTGGCCACCATTTTGAGCTCCACAAAGCTTGGAGATGTGATTTTTGCATCAATCTTCATAAAATTTTCAACAAAATCATGTCTTTTGTGCCTGAAAAAGACTAATGAAATCGATTTTAAAGTTTAATTTGTAGATCTAAGGTGTATTTGAAAATGGTTTTTGCCCTAACTCGAGCAAGAACGTGAAAAGTCAGATCTAAGAGTTCCAGGGGAAATTTTGGAAGGAGAAAGGGTGAAATGATGAAATAAAGAGGGTTTGTATGCCTTGAGGATGAAAAACGTGCCTCCACAAAGAACAATGATTCAAATTTTTGGATGATTCAACTTTTTGAAACACCTAGCATCCTTCAAACGTTTTTATCTTAGATGTCCATTTCTGTGAATCATGAGGAATTTTGTAACAAACTTGATGCCTTAGCATTTTATTTCCTTGGGAAAGAAGGCTCGAATGTAATTGAATGCTATATATTGCATGAATTTTTCATGCAAAGGGTTGGAAGAGTTTTGAAAAGCCTAAGAAACTTAGAAATTTCACTAGAAAATATAGGAAGAAGCCCATACTCTGAGTGACCACCTGAGAATATCATATCATTCATTCTATATCAGATTTCAAATCATGTTAAGTTGGTTGCACATGTATAGCCATTAACAAGCTCTAAGATTGTTTCAAAACATTTACCCTGCTGATAAATCTGATCATTTTTGAGTTATTTTATGTTGTCTCTGGGAAATATTTGTGAATTCTTACATTTTAGAATGCTTTTCAATTTGTGTTTCTTGTTTCCTGTTGCATTTTTGGGCTTAGAATCTCTCTCGATCATACATGATCTCATTATTTTGATATTTTAGTGGAATTTGCAATCTCACATTCAGAAGAGCTTTCATCTGATGAAGAGTTAAACAAATTAAAAACCACTTCAAATTCCTTTGATTTTGTACATTGTTTGTTATCCTTTGGGTGTACATTAGGCATGATCAAGTAGTGATTACTAAATGCTTCATTGATTCATTCTAACTCAAAATTTTGTGATGGATAATCAAAGATTGTGTTGAAGAGTGCAGATATGGGTTTCCATTTGATGCACATATTCTGGTTGAAGGAGTGATTAACCATTTTGATGGTTTCTATTGTTAAGTTCTTTTCCATGTTTTGTTGAAGTCCTGAAAGAGTCTGGAAGACATTGGTTTGTATTTTCTAATCTCCCACGCAAAAATCATTCAAAAAACAACTAGTCTTACCCATACTACCCTTGTTTGTCCTATGTATCAAATAAATGCAAACCCCATTGTCAAAATACGCAGAAGAAAATTAGGATTTTGAATGTCTCTAGTAACCTTGCCTTGCATTGAAAATATCTCCATAATCTAGAAGTGATAACTTGTGAAAGACATAATTGGAGTGTTGATCATATTTTCCCAAGGCCTTTTCATAACGTTTGCACAAATTGAGGGATATCTCCATCTCCTTCACCAAACAGAGGTTACATTATAGGTTCTCTTACCTTGGTTGGAAGGCACAACCTAAAGTAGTTAGGATAAGATCACATCCCTCAACGGTGCTACCCACTCCCCCAAGATTCAAGTGCTAACAAGTTAGATAGATTGCTTTCCCCAGCTGCAAATGAAACATAAAATCATCTATCTGCCTCTGAGTTTCTTGCTAAATCCATGATGTTGCTTGAGATTTGAGGTAGGTTAACTTTGGGTACCAATATTTTTCACCCGTTGCTTGGATTTTACTTTTCAGATGATGAATGGGATGTCAGGGACGATGTCGGCCTGCATCACATAACATGGATGAGGGATATGCGACATAATATGCCTATGTGGACTACAATATGTGAGAGATGGTGTGTAGAAATATGTACCTTTTGGTTACCTACGTGGGAGATGAAAATTACATTTGAGGATGTATATCTTATATTGCGGTTTTTGGTTGCTTGGGAGAGGATACAGGTGATGCCATTGGAGAACATGGTTAGGTAGATGTGAATGACGAGATGGTATTTTGTGAAGAAATGAGTACATGTCAAGGACCATATCAGTCTAGGTGCTATTATGAGGTCTCATGTTCCAAATTTACAGAACTTCATAGCAGTTGTTATTATTTTTTCTATAGCAATGGAGGGAGGTGGTGTGGGCATCTTTTATAATATACATAACATATGTTGTTGTATAGAAGAGGATAATACTAGATACGCGTGGGCGCAATGTGTGTTAGACCACCTATATAGAGATCTGTACTGATTTACTAATAATGAGCATGGAGGGGGTTAGGAGTTATTATGTTGTTACATGTGCGGGCATATGAGCATATAGTAGTTATGATACTAGTTGGGGGTCCACGACAAGACTGGACAAGACCTGAGATATATGCGAGGAGGTGAATTAACATTTTCAGGAGGAAGGTGGATACAGATACCTATAGGTCCTTGATAGATATGATGGGGCATTAGGCCGTCACATGGAGGCCGTACCGTGATTATAAATGATGGCCCAAGGATATTGTAGAGTTACAGTGTATTCAGAGGATGATGTGGTTGGTGGATAAATTTAGAGGTTTTACAGAGTTAGTCCAAGTGGAGAGGGTATCACATCAGTTTTGTATGGCTCAGGATGTGCCCCTAGATCCATATATATGGATGAGATCTATCAGAGCACCGAGGAGGGTTTGGGCTAGACCAGGGACCATAACAAGAAGCTAGCACCTCCTGGTCTAGATGAGGCTAATGCAACCATATAGGTGATAGATTTAGATGATATTGGTAGTATAGAGGAGTACTGTGCATTGTTGGAGGCACATTGATGGTTATTTTTATTCCCATTATTTTCCGATCCATCGGGGTTACTACATGTAGGAGGAGGATGAGGGGCGAAGTACATGTCCTCAAACATATAACAACATTTTTAGCGGAGTATGAGTACCTACATATAGCTATATTATGTATGTTGTCATTGGTTTATTTTTTAGTAATGGTTGACTAATGCAGTGTGGTATGTCTATTGTATGTGATGCGTATTGGTCCTTGATAGTCGACACATGCATTCACACCTTGACGTGGAATATTTCCACTGAAAATATTGGTGGAGGTATATTGGAGTGAGTGGATGAGATTGCAGGAGAGCATGCTCATCTATTTGAGTTAATGGTTGTAGCGGTACCCACATGTACTGTATTATTATCCGAGAGGGATGAGGCATGCAAGGGGAACTTACAAGCCCACGAGGCTTTGGGTTATGGCCCTTTGTCACAGGATGTATGTTTATGGTTCATGGAGTTACAACATAATTTTATGGATTAGTCTATGGAGAACACCTTATTATGTAGGCAAGTGGAGGTATATAGAGGCCGTGAACAATGACATAGAGTGAATAGTGAGTCATATAGTTCTAGGGCTCTTGAATTATCCAAGAGACATAGTGATGATGAGGTTTGGTCATCATGATTGTATATGTAGGAGAGTTGCCCCACATTGATGATTAAATTGTCTACATATGTATGGATACGTGTGATTTATATATTATGAGATTATGTTGTGGTATATCTATTGTTGTATGATTTATTGTTGAAATGGATGTGATGTCCTTGTGTATTTTTAGTGCTATTTGAGGTAATATTCATGGAATGATGAAAAATATAATGTACATGTGTTATGACTAATGAGCTAAGTGAAATGTTTAGTAAATAAAATGTGTAACACGTACTTAGTATGATGATTATAATGAAGTGAATGTAAAAATAGGTGATGTATAATGATTAAAGTAACTTGTTGTGATGTACGTGTGTGGTAATAATGTAATGTAGTCATAACATGTTAATGTGATGAATGGTAGGGGAGAAATTTATATTCCCCCTAGTGTATGGAATGATTAGGTTCATTTAGTTAAGATCCCTCAATAATAAAGAATGAACTACAAAAAGTAAGAGTACGTCATCGAAAAATGATTGGATGTGCTAGATGAACAATAGAGAGAATAATAAAAGGTTCTTAAATAAAAACCATCAATAGTCATGTAAGAACCATAAGAAAATAAGTGTGTCATCAGGGGGTAAGGTGATAGTAATCACTTACCAAATACCAAGGTGGTGTGGAGTGGTTGAAGCATGTGGAATGGAAGAATCATGAGTGTATGAATTGAACTGAATGTCATATGGAGTTATGGTGGGGCGTGCTAAAGTGGGGTGTTGTGGTAACCAATGTGAATTAGTAGTGTGATGCTGTGGATAATGTGAATACAATGGGTGAGGTGGATGTAGTGAATGTGTTGGATTCGTTAGGGATCATATGAATAACATTGTGGTGGATATATCCTAGTCAAAGAACCATATGTAGCAAATGAATCAATTATAGTACAAACTATCTGACGTGGTAGAGGATATATGGATCGCTCACATGGGTGAAAACCAAAGGAGATGATTCCCTTATCCTCTAAATTTTGTAATCTATCTTGAAGGGAAAGATAGTTATTCTCTGTGTGGTCATTTATGCGATGATAATTACAATAGTGTTGGTCACGTTGATGTTGTAATTGGTGTTGCAGATAATGCTGGTTAGAAGGCAAGAAAATTAATTTCTCATTAATTAGTACACAAATAAAATCATGTGGTTGATCATGGTGAGAAAATTACAAAGGCTAACATTACCTAGGTGAGGTGGTATGAGGAGTAGCTTATTGTGGAGCAAGAGAAAGAGTATTATTTTTTGGTGAAGTGATTGAGCTTGTTTTCTTTTGCTTAGGAGGAAATGGTGAAGACTATTTAGGATGCTCAACTAGAGGCTCTGGCAGAGAAATATATGAGGCAATACCCGTAGAGGTGTGTTGAGTATATATGATGTATGTGGAGAGAATATATCATTCTAATTCAATAACCTTATAGCATAAAAGAATGAATGAATCAAATGTATCATACTATAATCATTTCTTGAGTGGAGGAATGAGGCCATGATAGAAAATAAATTCCTTCTCGATATCTATGGGTTGGAAGACAAGCTGATGGATACAAGTATTGAATCGTAGAATATAATCCTTGATAGGGACTGTAGAGCCCTAATGTAGAGTAGGTAACTGGTCATAAGTAACCTTAGGGAAATAGTTTATTATAAACTGATGGAGGAAGGTGTCCTCCATGTCATAAAAGTAATAATGGATCCAAAGGGGAGATGAGTGTACCATTATAATGCCTCATCAGTAAGACTATAACGAAAGGTGTTAAGTAATTATATATCATTAGAATAGGAGGCCATAGCCTTATGATGATGTTGAACATGAACATGCGGGTCATCTCTACCATCAAAACATGTGAAAGTAGGCATGGTGCAATCATGATGGAATGTATAATTATGAATCTTCTTAGGGACCGTATTTTCATAAAATGAATTATTGTCAATGGAAGCATTATAAGCCCTACTTTCTAAAGTGAAAGGTTGAACTTGAGATTGTAACTGTCCTATGGCATGCATGAGAGAAAGAATATTCTATGAAGGGATGGTGGAAGGTGGAAATAATGTGTTAATTGGTTGCAATTTTCCATTGTGAGTGATCATAGGGATATCCAAAGGTGATGGAGAAGGGTCTGATGCTAAGGGCACACTAGTAGTAGGTGATAATGAAGCTAGAGTATGAGATATAGATGGTATACCCATAGAAATGGTTGGAAAAAAATAAAAAACATCCATAATAGGTGAAGTAACTAGTGGGAAAATTTCTAGAGAAGATATACAAAGAGACATAGGTGAACTAACAAGAGGAGATGAAATAGTAGGAGAAGAAGAAGTGATATATGGTCGTGAATCATGCATAGTGCTAGATATGATCTAAGGATAAGATATTAATGGAATAGGTGAGTCACACTCGGAAGTATGGAACGAAGGAGAATCATGTTCATGAAGTTCCTCACCATTATCGGATAGAGACTAATCAATGATGATGTCGCTAAGAACACTATCAATAGGAACATCAACATAATGTGAAGGAGTATGAAAACTAGGGGGATGTATCATGAGAATAAATTTCAGAAGAGGTAGAGTCATAAGAGGGAACTGTGTTAGTGGCCACAGTATCAGGATAATCATTATTCCAATGTGACTGAGTGTCAATACCAAGAAAATAATCAATAAAATAATCATCTAATATTTTATGTGAAAGATAAGAAGGCGGATCACAAGTAGCCATATACCATGGATGACAATGATTAAAGGCTATTGGATTGTCAACCATGCTAGTTCCTATAGGATAATATTAAAAATGAGTAGGTACATGTTATATTCCATCCTTAAAATGTTGTTTGATATGGTCAGGTGTAGTGATGTGATAACTATAGAGAGCTTTAAGCTCAACAATGGAAACCTCATCATAGATAGGGTTGGCGCTAAGAAGAGACATGACGGGAAAAGAAGATGAACTATTCTTAACCATTATGGTTTGATTGGATCCTAAGGCAAGGTATTCTATAAATATGGGATCACCAAAATTATTAACTAAAATATGAATTTTAGAATCTATATTCAAATTTAATCTAAGTAAGTACAAACACGTAATAAATGACGTAAAGTGAAATATTGATGCTAAATATTTTATTTTGATATTAAAATGAAATGAAATAATGAAAATGGGAGGGAAAAGGTACTAACATGAAATTAAATTACCTCATTATGTACAAGACTGGGTAGGATGATTGTGCGGATAGGATAGGGAATGAAGCTGATACCCAGGAAATTGTAGTGGATGAAGATCTATTTAGAATGGGGCACCTTGGAGAGGACTGTGGTGTGTGGGGGCACCTTAGTATGTAATCTGGGTGCTTGGGTATATAGAAAATCTCAGGATTTGAATTTGACACTGTCGCAAGGTCTTCACAATATCTTCATCTTAGTCGCTAAGTTTTCAAAATACCTTCACTTATGTGGTTGTAGCTCTTTCATGAATACCTATCTGCAAAACCCCATGCAAATCGTCAAATCCCTAAAAATGAAAGTTGGAAATGAAGGGGTAGGACCGACCTTAACTTCCAAAATGGTGGACTTATGTCTAAGTGTTTCACTACATTCTAGACACAATGTCGTTATGTGTGTTTGTGTGTGTTATTGTGTTCCTAGGGTGCCTTAGGTTCTCTTGTTCCACTCACACTTTATGAAGTAACAAGGAATAACTAAATGTAGAAAATTTACTAGAATGTGTGCATGGAATATAATAGAATCCCTATCCTATCAAGTGTGATACATATCTCCTTTATTTTTTCTTGATGATGGAGCTATGTGGATTCCAATGCAATAGATGGATACAACTCTAGATGAGTTATAGTAGTAGATTATTCTAGGTCCGTCATTATGGTCTCATAACTTTATATTTATAGGGTTCTCTTAATCTAATTTAACAATTAACCCTAAAAATTCCAACCAAAAGAAAGCTAAAGATGAAAAACAACTAGAAGAGGCCCAAAAAGTGGTGGGAAAGTGTAAAAAATGTCAGGGCACCCCTTACGGGACCAGGGTGCTCCAGCCGAGGCTAAAATAATGTAGAATGATAGAAATGGCTTGGAATATGGGTGTAGTAGGTCACAAATTATGAAAAAAAAATAAACAAGATGGCCAAAGCATGGGTGTTAATTATTACTTTCTTCACTCAAGAACCTTCTAAATAGTAGTATGAGACCGAGATAAATAAATGTCTAAAGTGCATGATTTTGTGACTACAATATGAGATCTAGATTGACAAGGATAACTAGTGTAAAGACATCTAAGGTTGTAACCACATAGCCATACTCTCTTTGTGTACAATTTAAAACCCATAATGATTACATGAATAATAATTCCCTATTCCCGAAAGGTACCTGAAGGCACTCGATTAGTAAATAGATGCATCAATTAACCTTATCTACACAAAAGAAATTGTTATTAATAGGTATGAATGATGAAAAGTCAAAAATTAGTTATATACATATGTACAAGTTGTTCATCGTTACATGTTCCAATAATGAAACATGGGGTGGTCAATGAAATGAAATAATTTCTAACATTGAAACCAAAGCATATGTTAAAATTAAGTACATAAAGAAATATTGAAAGGAATAGATAAATGAAATATACCCAACAATGGATACTTTATAGTGTCGTTTGTTCTGCCATGTGCGAGCATAATCCATGCTACAAGAACCATGAAGAAGAAAATATGAAAATAACACTAGAGGACCATCAATAAAATAAGACATAAATCACCTATTTAGGTTCCCATGTGACAAATGTCATCTCATAGTGTTGATATGTCATAGAGCTATAGATATTTTATGGTCATATGATATCATAGCCAAACATTGGGTAACAACACTAAAAAAACATAAAAACACATATGGTAGAATCTACAAAGAGAAACTATCATAAACATGAAGGTGTAAATAAAGATAATATGGATGATTATCCTAAAGGGAGCATAACAATGCTGAAAAGTGCAAAAAAACATAAGGTAAATTCTATACAAATAAGGTTGAAAAATAAATCAAAGTAAGACCATGATCCTAAGATAGGATGTGCATAATACCACATAGATCTTGTGGGAAATACCAGGATGTATAAAGCCAAAGGGTTGATAATGTTTTCAGAGAAGTTTGATGTTAGTGAAGTAGTGAATTTGATGAAGGACGAGAGATGGTAGTTGAGTACCAAAACTCTCGAGTGTCCTTCACGAATGAAATGTGTTGAGGAATTGATAATTTATTAGTTCTTTGAATATGTGTCTTGCATTGGTTTGAAGATGATATTTGTTAGGACCTATGATATCTTTAATGAGGTAAGGACTTCGCCATTTATGAGCACATTTTCCTACTTTATCATCTTGTTTGGCAAGGCATTTTTTATGTTTATGTTTATGAGTGTATTATTTATCACGCCATTCTTCTAATAGGTCGAGGTTATGGAGACAAGATTCACATATTTCATCATATGGAATGATAGTGTGAATGGAAATGCAGAGTGAATGGCGTTCTATCTCAAGTGGAATGGCTGCCTTAACTCCATGGGTAAGTGAAAGGTGTTACCCTAGTAGCTATATGGACACTAGTGTACTATTCCCATAATGTAATCTTGATATAGATTTGTACGCCAATATATGCATGACTCGCGAATTTTATTCTCTAAGATATTATTGAGATAAATTTATTCATAGAATTTACTTATCTATTGCGTTGTGGAAGATATTGGTGTTGAGAATCGAGATTTTATTTTGAACTTAACACAAATTTACTTTATAGATTTACATTTGAAACTCCCACCATTGTCAGATATGATGGTATGGGGAATTCCAAAGTGATAAATGATTTGAGTAAGGATGGATTTAGATGTAGTAAGGCTGGACATATTGGTGAGAGGCATGGCTTCAACTCACTTAGTAAATTATTATATAGTTATAATGATGAAGACATCACCATCTTGAGATTGGGGAATTTTATTAATATAATCCAGTCCCCATATACTTAAAGGCAAGGGAGATGCAATATATTATATCTTATTTGGAGGGGAATAAATCGTGTCATCATGATATTGGCAAGGTTGGAACTTTTTGGAAAAAAAATGAGTCACAGATTCTAGTGTAGACTAATAGTAACCCATACGTAGGCACTTGCGTACAGTAGTATGAATGCTACAATGGCCACTGTAAGTTCCCCCATGTACTTCCTCTAACACAAGGGGAACCTTATCTATGTTAATGTATAGAATTAGGGTGTTATAAAAGTTACGATAGTTAAATATTTCATCTTTAAGTATGTATTTGAGAGTATTTTTATGTATTCATAGTCACATTTTTGGGTCTCTACCTTCTAGGTAGGTATGGTATTATATGAATTGATCGATGCCAAAACACCAAAGGTCTTATGCACAAACTTATGGTTCAATATGAGATACATATTTAATGTTTGTAGGGGATGAAGTAGCTGGAGTTTGATAGGCTTGTATTAGAAGAGTGTCATCATGAGAATAATAATGTGATTGAAATTTAGTGGAAGACATAGCCAAAGAATCATCCAAGGAATTATTTTCATGTAGAATTAATTCAATGGTAAATGAAGTGAAGCATTGTTTTAATTCCTAGACTAAGTCATAATAAGCTTTAAGGTTTTCACTTTGGCACTGATATGCACCACTAACCTATTAACAGAAAAAATGAGAATCCACCATCACATGGAGATAAGATACATTAATAGCTAAGGAGGCATGTATCCCTAAGATAAGGGCCTCATATTTGGCCATGTTGTTAGTGATTTAGAACTCAAGTCGATAGAAAAGATGAAAACCCTGGCTAGAGGGATCGGTGAGAACACATCCTACCCTAGCTCCTTGGAGAAACTTTTCCTTGTCAAAGTGTAATATCCATGTATCCTCATGGATATCAATGGTGACCTCCTACTTAATTATTTTTGTCATTTGCTTGGTTTTAGGTGGGAAAGGTGATTCACTACTAACATAAGAGGATTGTGCCTTAATACCTTCCATGAAGCTATAACAACAGTCTTTTATGAAAATGTAGTTGTCTATGCCTTCAACGAGGAGTATCTTCTCATCAGGTACTACATCACGAATAGGATAAGGAGTGAATATAGGAATGATATCCAATTTATCAACTATGACATGGCATTTTACCTCCTTTCGTGTGATGATACAAAGGTCAAATTCCATAAGGAGGGACATTGACTTCCCAATGCGATCTGTTGGGAGGATAGCTTGTGAGAAGAAGTACAACATGTAGTGACATAAATTTTTAGCTGCATAATATATGGATAAACACACTCACTCAATAGATGTATATCATGAATCATAGTGTAGTAAGGCTCGAATAATATAATATATGACATGATCATTTCCTTTTTCATATTCTTGTGCTAACAGTTCCCCTATAGAAACCGCAATGGAAGAGGTATATAGTAGTAAAGGTCAATATGGAGAAGGATGTTGTAATATTGGTAACGAGGATAAATAGTTTTTCATATGTTCAAATTCTTGTTGATAGTCTTTGGTCCATTCTACTTTGGTAGATTCTTGAAGGAGACTATTTATGGCATGAGTGCGATAGGAAAAGTCAAGGAAAAATCATTAGATTGTCCCAAGTTTTTTGAGGAAAGTGTGTATTTCGCTATGAAGGATGGTTGTAGCATGTCGAGGATAGTTTTAATATTTTATGTCGATATGATACTACATTTAGATACTAGTAATACTACAATTTTTCCTCATATCTCCGTAAATATGCATTTTCTGGGGTTAAGGCAAACTTTGTATTTATGAATTCATTCTTAGGTAATGTCTAAGTCATGAGCATGATCATTAGTGTGTCGATATTTGATGAGTAGATCATTGATGTAGACTTTGAATATTTTATGTATGAGGTCATGAAATATGTGTTTCGAAGCATCTTGATATGTTGCACCGACATTTTTGAGTCCAAAGGGTTTTTTTACATAAAAATAGCTGCCCCATTCTATAGTAAAAGTAGTCGTATATTGATCATCGAGATAAATCTAAATTTGGTGAAACCATGAGAACCCATCCATAAGAGATAGCGTTAATGATATTGTTGATGAAGAGTAAAGGAATTGTTTCTAGACATTAAATTATGCCTTTTGCGTATATTTCTAGGTCCTGGTCACATACCACTATTCATATGATTCCTAACTGAGAAAATTACTAATTGACCATTGTCTTTGGCCTCTTTTCTTGTTTTATATTTTCCTTCTTGGTCTTATATACCTTATTTCCTAGTATAACCTTCGATTCTTCATCTTTTCTAAGTTTGGACACTAGCGCCCACCCAGGACACCAACGCCTAGCCACCTCTGTCCCTTCTAGGTACCCCGAACTCTTTATATATTGCTCACATCTTGTATATTTTCTATCCACTGAGAATATTATTTTCTTGATGGTCATATTTTTAGTGCTTAATTACTAAATTCAACCAAGGGAATCATATAAATACAAAGCTATGTGATAATAGTAGAGGACCTAACACTAAACATCTATTACTATCATTTAAGGTTGTATCGAAAGGAAGGTTGTATCGAAAGGAATTCAAGAGCATAAAAGAATTTATCTATCCTCCATTAAAATTACAAGGTACTACATTCTTCTACATATAATTCATAGGAGGGGAAGTTCATTTTTCCACACACACATCTACTTACATTTTCTACATCTAGTTATTGGTCGTTATCAAGTGAAACTTGCATAAGTCCCACCTAGGGCATAATTTCACACACACACACACACACACACACACACACACACACATGTATAACTACATGGATTCTAAAATGTAGTGTAGCACCTAGATTGTAAGTTCACTCAGTCCGGAGGTGATTGGTTTTAGTTTGACTCCACATTCGCATATTTTTCTTTATACGATTTGATGTGTTTTTGGGTTTTGCAGGTGAATATATTTTTATAGGTTACATGTGTGATTTAAACCCTAAAAATGACGTAAAGTGATAAAAATTGAATAATTGTGACACCTTTGTGACCCAGAAAAATTCATAACCTGAGGACCTGCCAAGACACTAGTGCCAGGACTAGGTCACTAGAGCCTAGGTGCTCTTGACCTTCCATCAGTGCTCATGTCCGACATCATCTGATAGTCACTGAATTTTCATAATATGGTTAAGAAAATATATAATTCCATTTCATTAGTTTTCAATCTCACTACATCTTCAGGATCATTTCAAAATTAGTTAAGTCTCTTATTCCATCTCTTGCACTTAGGGTTTTTATTTCCATTTTCTTATTTCTTAGGTTAGATCTATAATTTTTTTATTATCTATTGCGTCATGACTCCTAAATTAGAGTTTAGAATTTATTTTCACTATTTTCTTAATCATTTATGAGTATGCATTCATAACTGGGGTGTTAAGAAAACTTTAGTCAATAATAGATCTGATCTTAATATTTGTCCTTTATCATTCATCTAGAATATAGGCCTTTTCGTGGTTAATCTTAACCCAAAATTTGTTTCTCTCCATGGATATGATTCCAGTACACATCCATGTCTTGGCACTATTTCTTTTCTTGTCATAGTTGGGCCTAAAACCATTCCTAAATTGTTATATGTCATTGATTTACCTGTTTCATAAATTTTCTTACTCGAAGGGTCGTGGCTTCATATAATATAGGTTATACCTTCTACAGTCCATCAATACACCAAATTATTACATGAGGGAATTGAATATTCCATTCCCACTAATAGTACCCCATTCCAATATTGAAACCTAGATCCAAATATTATATTATCTATGTTGATTGCTTCTCCTATCCATCCCGCTGCTGATCCACAACCCATGGACTATCCGGACAAATTGCCTCCACTTGAGGGAACCATTTGTGTATTAGACATTGTTCCATTTGATTTAGTCTTATCCCCTCCTTCTACTAATTTTATGGTGGTTTATCAGGGGTATTTCCATACATTGGATGTCATACCACCTTAGTTGCCTCCTCCATAGAACCCTACATATGCGATACCTTGAGTCGCATACACTCTTTTCATAAATAATATTTTTTAGCCATAAATTCTATTTAATACCAGTTGTTATGACATTGTTTGTACACTTGATGGCTTGTCTTGGCTAATATTCACGTTGGATGATATCATCCCTTTATTGCATGATCCTCATTTATATCATGGAAATGTTTTCATTACTTCATATTATGGCCTTCGAGTATTTTATCTACTAGTATTTGTTTCATACACTCCGCACCTTTCACCACTTACTCTCAGATAATCTTGGCTTGCCTATAATGGTGGTACCTTAGATCCTGACCATATTGACATTTCATTCCCTATTCCCATCGGCCACATTTTTATTTGCAATGATTCATTTCTTGGCTATTCAATAAAACCTTACTTATTGGTATACACATGAATGTCCATTACCACCTTTCATTTACAAAGAATATGCGATGGGCATGTACAATTTGTTCCACAATGGCTCTCTTCATGATCAACCTCATACTATAGCTTATCAAGTCTCGGATGCATCACCATTCGGTTTTGACCATAAAAATGATGATATTTTATAGGATGTTACTTTATTATTCTTCATAATCATATGCTTGGATGTCATCATGCTTAATCTTCCTCCCCTCACTTCTCACATTATTTAGTGTCTTACATTTCTAATTTTTCACTTCATACTTTGAATCTAGTCTCTAAAACACATCTTGCACATCTTGATGCATATGTATCACCATTACGTGATGACACACTCTTGTACTACAATTCACACTTGACTGTTGAGGGCATACTACATTCATGATCCTAACATCATACACATTACATATTTCACACTCAGTGCATTCACAACACATATTTCTCATGCACATTCAACACAACCCACTACCCTATGATGCAATCTACTTCAATGGTTCATACTCAACTATTGATGATCTAAATCTGAAATGAACCTCACCACACTCACTCACCCTCTATGCTCTACACTTTGACAATCATATCTTTCTAGTACACATATTCAAACCATTTCCCGATGATGCACTCTTGTTCTATTCTTCTTTTATTACTTCTAAGGGGGAATTTATAAATGAACCTCATCTCATGCATACTCATACACATTAAATCAGGGTACAAAATGATCATATCACACATATAGTACATGGCATTCCATCTCACTCTTCTTGTAGTGCCCACTTCCCTTTGACACCTTTTTTATACTTATCTTGATAGTGTTGATTATATTATGGACATTATTATGGTTTTGATTTAGTAGGATGTTAGATGTTAGAC
The DNA here is from genome assembly GCA_019776745.2 of Taxus chinensis. NCBI lineage: Eukaryota > Viridiplantae > Streptophyta > Pinopsida > Cupressales > Taxaceae > Taxus > Taxus chinensis. The sequence continues at coordinate 627,360,750 of CM034151.1, forward strand.
AATGGATTATTGTTGATCTTGACTCAGTTATGATGCATGATGATTATTAGAGACATTTTTATATGTGGATGATGATATACTATTTGACATGGATATATTATGGCTGTCATTCAGACCTGTGATATTGGATATTGTGAGTAGATCTAGTATGAAAATTATTAGATGATGATATAGTTGTTAATTAAATTTTAAATGATAATGTTGATTTCTTGATGTTGTTGCGATTCAGATATCTAGATTATTTGAGATATTATTTATATCATTTTGGATGTTCTAATATGGCCATGAGGAAAAAGGAGGTATTTGTGTTTTGCATGTTAAAATATCACAACAATGTCGGGGGATTGGAGACCAACCATATTGGAATTCTAGATGAATTCAACAAGGTCACCACGACAACTTGTAGTGTTGTGTGTGTTTGTATTTTGTTAGGAATTCCCATGGGAGGGGACTTCCTTTGAATGTGACCAAGGGGTTGTATGAAATTATTAATGTGGTTTCTTTTTATTAATGTTTGCATGTGTTTATTTTGTGATGCTTTACCCATTTCATTAGTTATTATATGTTGTGTTAATGTTGTGAATAACCATGTTGTTAAAATAAAAAAATCAAATATGTCATAAGAAAGTAATTATGGAAGTTGTTGGCTCTTAAATTTAATGTTGTAAGAATGTGTAAGTGACTTTGTAAGTGATGTGTAAGTTAACTTCTGAGTGTGAAACACTCTACCTTCTTGGAAATTCGAATTTGTCCTTGGAGGCTAAATTTGGAGGCTTGTGGGACAAGTAAAACTTGTCCCATACCTCTTACATTTACTTGCCAACCATACCTATGGTTTGGGGGTTGATTTTAGACCTTCTTAATGCATTTTGAAATGACTAATTGTAATTTTTAATTGCACTTCTCTTACATGTTTTAAATTAAGTCTTTTGGGGTATGGGTTTGTTTTGGAGCGTGTAAGTAAATCTGTCATTTTATTTATTGTGCATTGGAGAATGAAGTTGACCTTGTGTTGGGGTTGAGGATGTGTGATGTGGCATCCTACATGGATCCACATCACCCTCTCCTCTTCCCTCTTCTATAAAATTCGAATTCCTTGCCTTGTTTTGGGTTGTTGAACTTTTGCATACTTCTCTTGGGGCTGAATTCTTTGTTATTTTGGAGTTCTTGCTTTTGGAAGGAGATTGGAGACCATTGAATGCATTTGTTTGTTACTAATATTGGACTGTATTTTGGCATTGGAAAGCTTTTTGTTCTTGGAAAAAACTCCATTATGGAGAGGTATGAGCTTCTCTCTTTAAAAATGCTTCTTTCTTGAATGCATGTATGAAATGGTGAATGTTTTGTATGTTTGTTGGTTGGTTGGGTAGACTGCCTAGGAATGGTGTAGGAGAAGGCTATGGGGATTTAATTGAAGGGGGGGCATAAGGGAATGCCAGTGGCATAGTTTTATTGTGGAGGGAGTTTGGGATTGGGATCCACCATGGAAAAGAAATAGCTTGCATTTCTTACTCTTGGGGGAGCATAAATGATATGGGAAATAAATTGGGGGGGCATTTGTGCGATGGTTTTTGGCAGGTTGATTCAGGTTTCCCATTTCCCATTGGGAGGCATAAGTAGCTTCCCCCATAGTTCCTTACTCCTTTAGCTTGCTTGATGAAGCCTCAGTTTTGTTGTATGTATTTAATGTAGTTGCAAACTACATTCTATTTTGAACTATGTTTTATGTGAAACAAAATGTTGCATGTGTGTTTGTGGAAGCCTTGTTGCCATGAGTTGAATCACACCTTTATTGCATTATGGTTGGGGCTCGGGGGCCAATGAAGAAGGATGGCTTCTCCCTTTTCATTGGATGTCTTGGTTGGGTGGAGAGCAGTTTCCTTTCCCCCTATTCTTGTTGTGATCAAATTGGAAGATGAAGAAAACCAGAATGTTGTTGTTCTGGAGCAAGGAAAAAGACAGTTTGAAAGTCCCTTCTTGTGATCAAGTTTATTGTAACCCTTACCACTTTGAATGTGGATGATCTATATATTATTTGCAATGAGAAGATACTTGTATTGATAATGAAAGTTGAAATTGAAATGTAAAAGAGTTGTACTCTGTTTTCTATTTTTTTTGGAAAGAATGTGAAAGGAATGATACGATACTTTGTATATTATACTTTGAAAATTATATGGAAAGGAAGTTGTAAGAAATTCATTGAAGTAATGGAAGTGTTTACCTTGTTCATATGATATCCTTCCCTTTGGAAATCTGTGTTTTACATGCAATATGAAATCTTTGTTTGGAATGTTGAAAGGAGAAACACGTGAGAAGAAATTTTGTAACTCTGTCTAATATGAAATATATGATTGTGGAAAGAAATGAAATTGGATTCTTGTTTTAATGTTGATTGAAAAAATAAAACTGTTCAAGACTAGCAAGGAATGAAATTCAATGTTTATTGCTTGGTAAAAGAGATAATTCAATCTTTGTTTTCTGGAAATGGATAAACTGTTTACTTCACTGTATACTAGCAAAATTCCTTTTTTAAATGTTAAAATAAACCCTGAATTAGATAAGAGGAAAATGAAACATTCAATGGGATCTTAATGAGGTCAAAATGATTCCCAAACCAAGTTAAAATCACTTAAGAAAATGTTTAAAGAATCTCCAAATCAAGCAAAGGCAAAACTGACAGGCCTTTTGCTGTGTAAAACTACTGAAATTTTGAATGGCAAATCAATCCAATAAATTTCACAATTGCAATCTATCCTAAAATATTCCTAATGAGAACCTCCATGTCTGTTTGACATGTTGAAGGGGAAAGAATGAAAAAATTGAACAAAAATTCTTATAAGTTAAATTTTACCAGTTTGCTTCTATATAAACCCTGCAGAATGTTTTCTCAAAATTGAACTCTTAAACTTCATAAAAATCTGAAATTAATAGATTCTGTTGCAAAGAGGACATCGAGAGATTTCCAAAAAGTCCTCATTTTCCCAAATCATGAGCTTCCTAATCGAAATTTATGGCCATTTGAAGTTTTACTTCATTTTGGCCTTACAAAAAAATCTAACTGTTAAAGAAATTTTGGAAAACATTTCCCCACGGACCCAATTTTTTCCCTTTGTTTGGAAAAATTTCCCTTAAGTTTTCCCTGCCGGCCCCGCCATCCCAAAATTTCCAATTAGGCTGCTAGTCACGTGTCCTCATGGCTACGAAGGGGCAAGAAATTATTATAAACTTAACTTTTTAAAAATTAGAAATTTGGGAAAATTTTCGTAATTTTCCCCACATCCCCGCAGGACCTAGCAGCCAATCAGATGCTTCCACGTGGCTCGGTGGAGGCTACGATGGAGTTGCAAGGAAACTTTTTAACCCTTAGCATGTTTTTTGAAAAATTTTGGGAAAATTTTTTAAGTTCTCCCGCATCCCCACCAGCCGGACCTAGCCAATTAGGTGCTACCATTTTTGGCATTTTGAGGCATCGGCGCAGGCATGGACCAACTTAACCTTTTAACCTAGTTTTTTGCTAAATTTTCTGGGAAATTTTTCAAAATTCCTTCGCCATGACCGGCTTGCCCAACCAATCAGATGGTGATGCCACATGGCGTTTTTTGGCAGAATCAGTGGAGCGAAAAGATTTTCTGAGACTTTAAACCTTTTTACCTTTTTAAAACGCAAAAATTCTAACTTTTGCCCCGTCGACCCGCATCCAATCAGATCTTGATGACACGTGGCGCTTTGGGCATCAGCGGAGGCGCGCATAAATTTTTTCCAACTTTGATCTTTTAACATTCCCTTAAATATCTAAAATCCTAAAGATTTCTCCGCAAGCCCGTTTTCGACCGTAAAACCAATCAGAGCATGACACGTGGCATCATTTGGAATCGGCGTAGGTGCACGTAAATTCTAATCCCTTGCACTTTTAAACCCTAAAGACTAAAATTCTTAAGTTAACCCTGACCAGTCCGTTTTTTCCGCATGACCAATCAAAGGACTCAACACGTGTCCTCTTCGGGCTCACGGGCGCGTGGAGGCGAATCACACTTTTCCCCAAAAAGGGAAAATGCACCAAATCTCTTCCCACAGTCCGCTGGCCCACGCATGGGAAAATTTTCTTCCCTAGGCCCGTAGACTCACCTTTGGGAAAATTCTTCCTCCAAAGTCCGCTGGCCCATAACTTGAAAAATATAAGGAGTTAGGAGGACTTATTTATATCATTGGAAAGGTGAGAAAATTTCCTATCTAATGGGAATATTTAGGGAAGTTTTGAGTGCTTTAATTTTAATAAAAATCAAGTTGAATCTTTTAAGCCTATTAGAGAGTGGGTTAGTGAGAAATTTCCCTCCAACATAAGTGGTTATTCTAACCCTCATGTTTTGACCTTGTGTTTTGTTAATAATAGTTGCTAGGGGAAATTCTATAAGCTATTCTTTATAGTTGGTCTTAAATCTTGATTGTGTTAACTACTGCCTTGTAACCTGGTTGTTGACACTCTTAAACAAAAAAAATTATTCCATAATTTTTCCTAACTAATCCTAGGTTGTTCTTGGGTCTCAAGTGGTTGTTTTAAGTGGGCATTACACTTGGTATCAGAGCAGTGGTTCAAAATCTTGGACCATTGGGCACACTAGAAAAACTTGAGACATGAATTTTTAACCTAGTGCAATATTGTACCTAACACATTTTTAAATCTAGAAAACAATTTAGGTTTAGAACTGTTTTTTTGTAATCATAGGGAAACTAAAGTAAGACCTAAAATAATGAACTAACTCTTGTTTTGTTCTGTGCAGGAGGTGCAGACAAGATGAGGAGTCTTTTCACATAGACTTAGACATACCACCTCCGGATCATGCTGTAGCAGCCATCCTACCACAAATCTTACAGACCCTTCAGGATGTTAATGGTGCATGTTACACGGAGGATCAGTTGGAGGGCATGTAGCCAGACATGATAGAGTCACTTCCATTGAGGGACATGCACCTCCTCCACTCAGTGAGGAGCATGGAGGAGAGAATTTCCATGGAGAGTCAGCCAGAGCAGAGTCACCTCTTAGGGGACATGGTGACCGAGTTTCAGGACACAGAGAGAGGTCTCAGAGCCCTAGGCTTAGGGACAAGCATGTAGAGAGGCCTAAAGGCCGTCAGACCACAGCTACAGATCACATCAGGGAGATCCTAAAGCTTTGGCCATCACATTACTCTAGGTGACACAGGTGGATTTCAGGCAGAGGCCTGGCTAGTGAGCTTGAGCGGTTGCTTCAAGCTTTGTCCTTATTCTAGCAACACGAAAGCTCGTGTTGCGATCCATCTACTAAGGGATGGAGCTGGAGTATAGTGGAGGACAGAGGAGCAGAAGCTCCATGTAGATTCTGAGACAGTCACCTGGGAGCACTTTGAGGAGAGATTTAGGAGCATATATTTGTCATGGAGGTTCATACAGCAGAGGATCGATGAGTTCCATGACCTCCGACAGGCATCCCTTACAGTGGCAGAGTATGAGAGTAGGTTTTTGGATCTACTCCAGTATGTTGAGTACATGCAGGATGAGCAGGTGTGGATCCACATGTTCATCCTGGGGCCTAAATCTAGACATTGGAGGTGCGAGTTTGGATCCACTACCCACAAACTTTAGCAGAGCCATTGAGAAGGCCTACATAGCAGAGGAGACTCATGGGAAAGACCCAGCAGGCTAGAGACCGAGTCAGGAGCCACATACAGCAGATGTAGGACAGTAGATCGAGGGGGTCAGTACCTCTTCCTCCTTATGGTGGTAGAAGTTCTTCACAGTCATCCTTTAGACCCCAACAGTAGTAGCAGCAATAGTCTCCGCCCACCTTATAGACCTCCACAGAGAATTGATGCACAGAGAGGTCAGAGTATGGGGCCTCCTCCTAGGGGTCCCATCAGGACACAGGGTGGACCTAGAGCTCAGTCAATAGGAGCTCTCCAGCAGAGGCTATAGCAGACCATAGCTGGATCATCAGGATCCACAACACATACTCCTAGAACACCTACTAGAGGTGCTACTCCTTGGAGAGGATCAGGTGGTTGTTTTGGATGTGGAGTTGCTAGACATTTTTGGAGAGACTACCCTCATAACCCTAACAAGGGTAAGGCATCGATCTTAGAGCCTGACAGTTGGTGATATGGGATGCAGCCACAGGATTTATGTAGTGGTTGAGAACTGCCAGGCCGAGCACCAGAGCACAGTTATTGAGACTACAAGTAGCATTGGGGGTATTCCTACCTCCATATTGTTTGACTCTGGTTCTTCTGATTCTTTTATTGCACCATCTTTAGTAGAGTGATGCAAGCTGGTGGCAGTTAGGTAGGGTCATTATTGGGACATTGAGATGGCTTCGAGAGCCAAGATCTTTGTAGACTCCTTAGTTAAGGAGTGTGTTGTGGATTTGGGACCTTTCACCACTACTTCAGATCTTCGTATCCTTCCTTTGGGCTCTTATGGAGTCATCCTGGGTATGGATTGGTTATCTACACATAGGGCCAGGATGGATTGTTATCACAAGACTATATCTTGTGTAGATGATCTTGGAGTTGATTCGGTGATTTCTAGGGTCAGGAGACCCGTTTCTATTCACACCATCTCTGCTATGTAGCTTAAGCGGTGTGTGCGACGAGGGTTGTCAGATGTATGTTGTTACAGTCAGTGACAGGTCCGAGGATGGGTCTAGTGGACCATCATTAGATGATCATCCCATTCTGAGAGAGTTTGCAGATGTCTTTCCAGGGGAGCTACCGGGGTTGCCACCCCCACGTGAGATTGATTTTCATATAGATCTGGTTCCGGGAGCAGAGCCTATCTCACAAGCACCTTATCAGATGACCACCCCCAGAGCTCTGCGAGCTCAAGTTGCAGCTGGAGGGCCTTCTGGAGAAAGGCCTTATCCATCCTAGTGTATCCCCTTGGGGTGCACCGGTGATTTTTGTGAAGAAGAAGGATGGATCCTTGTGGTTGTGTATTGATACCGCCAGCTAAATAAGGTAACGATCAAGAATATTTATTCCCTTATTCCATGTATTGATGACTTGTTTGATCAGATGAAGGGAGCCACAGTGTTCTCTAAGATTGATCTTAAGTCAGGCTATCATCAGTTGAGGATTACAGAGGTAGAACATTCATAAGACTGCCTTTCGTACGAGATATGGGCACTTATGAGTTCACAGTGGTGCCTTTTGGTTTTACTAATGCCCCGGCAATGTTTATGAGTTTGATGAATGGGGTATTCAAGACCTTCTTAGATCACTTTGTGCTCATCTTCCTTGATGACATTCTTATTTACTCACGTACACATGAGGAGCACGAGGGGCACCTTTCCCAGGTTCTTCAGTGTCTTCGTGAGAAGCACCTTTACGAGGAACTTGGAGAAGTGTGCTTTCTTTCAGTCAGAGGTACAGTACTTGGGTCATATCATTTCTAGGGAAGGTATCGTAGTAAATATCCTTCCAAGATTAGAGCCATTATGGATTGGCCAGCACCCACTACTATGACAGAGGTGCGCAACTTCATGGGATTAGCAGGTTACTACAGGAGATTTGTTCAGGACTTCTCTCGGATTGCGCACCCCATCACTTCCCTTCAAGCAGAAAGGGAAGAAGTTTTGTTTGGTCAGACAGATGTGAGTAGGCCTTCAAGACACTGAAGGAATGTCTCACTACAGCACCTATTCTTGCAGTTCCAGATCCACATGGTGAGTTCTTTGTATGCACAGATGCTTCATTGGTAGGCCTTGGAGGTGTGCTGATGCAGGAGGGAAGAGTAGTGGCTTTTGAGTCTCGCAAACTCAAAGATTATGAGATTAATTATCCTGACTCATGATCTTGAGCTTGTGGCGAGTTGTGCATGCCTTGGTTCGATGGAGGCACTTTCTTCTTGGTCAGGAGATTCACACTCAGGATAGATCACTTGAGTCTTTGCCACCTCTTCACGCAGCCCAATCTAAACACTCGTCAGCAGCATTGGATGGAGTTTCTTTGTGAGTATGACATGGAGATAGAGCATGTGAAGGGGAAGGAGAATGTGGTTGCAGATGCTCTCAGTAGATGGAGACATGTGAGTATGGCCACTTCAGTGGGCACAGATTTGTGGAGCAAGATTCTTCAGCAGCTTCCTCTTGATAGCTTCTACATTGTAGTTCGAGCAGAGATCGAGTCCCAGAGACCCCTTGAGGGGAATTTTGATGGTTTCTCACTAGAGGTAGATGGTCTTCTTAGGCACAGAGGTCAGATTTATGTTCCCAGAGATGGAGGCTTGAGGCAGGACATCTTGACAGAGGCACATCGTGCACCCTATTCAGCCCATCCTGGGGTGAAGAAGATACACGCTACCTTGAGACAATTGTACCATTGGAGAGGACTTCGCAGAGACGTGGCTCAGTTTGTGTCATGCTGTTTAGAGTGCCAGAAAGTGAAGGTCGAGCATCAGCATCTAGCTGGCCTTCTCTTTCCTCATGCTATACCGGAGTGGAAGTGGGACACCATTTCCATGGACTTTATAGTTGGGCTACCGATGTCGAGATATCACCACGATGCCATCATGGTCATGGTTGATAAATTGACAAAAGTGGCTCACTTTTCTCTGGTGAAGACCACTTATACAGCTAGTGTTAGTGGCATGTGTCTATCTGGATGAGATTGTTAGGTTACACAGGATTCTGTGGAAGATTATTTGTGACCGCGATCCTTTGTACACTTCCCATTTCTGGACTACCATGCAGCATGCCCTCAGGACGAGGATTAATTTCAGCATAGCTTATCACCCCGAGACTGATGGACAGACCAAGAGGGTGAATCATATTTTAGAGGACATGCTCAGGATGTACGTGATGGATCATCAGGTGAGATGGGAGGAGTACCTGTACTTGGTGGAGTTTTCCTACAATAATAGTTTCCAGAGTTCTATAGGCATGGCTCCTTTTCAGGCTTTGTATGGTAGAGAGTGCAGGACACCCCTTAGCTGGGACAGGTTGGAGGATAGGGTATCTCTTGGACCAGCCCTTTTGCAGGACATGGAGTAGCAGGTAGTGATGATCAGGCAGAGACTGCAGGAGGCACAGGATAAGCAGAAGAAGTACGTAGATCAGCATAGGACCGAACGTAATTTTGATGTGGGCATGAAGGTGTTCCTTCGTGTCAGGCCACATAAGATCCCTATCCGTTATGGAAAAGGTTCTAAGTTAGCTCCTATATTCGTTGGTCCTTTTGAGATCTTGGAGCGTATCAGCCCTTTGGCTTACCGTCTAGTGTTTCCACCCAGCTTGTCTCACGTACATGATGTGTTTCATGTTTCTGTTCTTAGGAGGTATATTGCAGATCCTTCTCATGTGCTGGATTGGACCTCTTTGCAGGTGCAGGATCAAGGGAAGGTGATGGTGGAGCCCGTTTGCATTATAGATCATAGGACCTTGGGCCTTTCAAGGAAGAGAGATTGATCAGGTATGGGTGTAGTGGGACAGATACGACGAGACTGCAAGCTACTTGGGAGGATGCTACCATTGTTACGAGTTACAGTTTCCACATTTGTTCCAGTGACTTCTAGGAGGAAGTCAAGTCTAAGGGGAGGGGGATGTAGTGCCCACTTCCCTTTGACACCTTTTTGGATACTGATCTTGATACTGTTGATTATATTATGGACATTATTATGGTTTTGATTTAGTAGGATGTTAGATGTTAGACCATGGATTATTGTTGATCTTGATTCAGTTATGATGCATGATGATTATTAGAGACATTTTTATATGTGGATGATGATATACTGTTTGACATGGATATATTATGGATGTTGTTCGGACATGTGATATTGGATATTGTGAGTAGATCTAGTATGGAAATTATTGGATGATGATATAGTTGTTAATTAAATTGAAAATGATAATGTTGATTGCTTGATGTTGTTGTGATTCAGATATCTAGATGATTTGAGATTTTATTTATATCATTTTGGATGTTCTGATATGGCCACGAGGCCGAAGGAGGTATTTGTGTTTTACAGGTTAAAATATCACAACAATGTCAGGGGATTGGAGACCAACCATATTGGAATTCTAGATGAATTCAACAAGGTCACCATGGCAACTTGTTTGTTGTGTGTGTTTTATTTTGTTAGGAATTCCCATGGGGGGAACTTCACCTTTGAATGTGACCAAGGGTTGTATGTATTTATTAATGTGGTTTCTTTTTATTAATGTTTGCATGTGTTTATTTTGTGATGCTTTACCCCTTTCATTAGTTATTATATGTTGTGTTAATGTTGTGAATAACCATTTGTTAAAATAAATAAATCAAATATGTCATAAGAATGTAATTAATGGAAGTTGTTGCTCTTAAATGTAATGTAAGAATGTAAGAATGTGTAAGTGACTTTGTAAGTGATGTGTAAGTTAATTCTGGAGTATGAAACACTCATACCTCTTGGAAATTCGAATTTGTCCTTGGAGGCTATATTTGGAGGCTTGTGGGACAAGTAAAACTTGTCCCATACCTCTTAAAATTATTCACCAACCATACCTATGGTTTGGGGGTTAATTTTAGACCTTCTTAATGCATTTTGAAATGACTAATTGTAAGTTTTAATTGCACTTCTCTTACATGTTTTAAATTCAGTCCTTTTGGGGTATGGGTTTGTTTTGGAGTGTGTAAGTAAATCTGTCATTTTATTTATTATGCATTGGAGAATGATGTTGAATTTTGTTTTGGGGTTGAGGAAGTGTGATGTGGCATCCTACATGGATCCACATCATCCTCTTCTCTTCCCTCTCCTATAAAATTTGAACTCCTTTCCTTGTTTTGGGTTGTTGAACTTTTGCATACTTCTCTTGGGGCGAATTCTTGTTGTTTTGGAGTTCTTGCTTTTGGAAGGAGATTGGAGACCATTGCATGCTTGTTTGTTGCTGATCTTGGACTGTATTTTGGCATTGGAAAGCTTGTTGTTCTTGGAAAAACTCCATTATGGAGAGGTAGGAGCTTGACTCTTTAAAAATGCTTCTTTCTCTTGTATGCATGTATGAAATGGTGAATGTTTTTGTGTGTTTGTTGGCTGGTTGGGTAGACTGCCTAGGAAATGGTGTAGGAGAAGGCTATGGGGATTTCATGTGGGGGGCATAAGGGAATGCCAATGGCATCATTTTTATTGTGGAGGGAGTTTGGGATTGGGATCCACCATGGAAAAGAAATAGCTTGCATTTCTTACTCTTGGGGGGGCATAAGGGAGAAAGGGGTTTTGGGGGGGCATAAGGAGGAATTTGGGGGGGGGCATAAGGATATGTGAGATGAATTATTTTGGCGGGTTGTTCAGGTGGATTCCCATTTCCCATTGGGAGGCATAAGCAGCTTCCCCCATAGTTCCTTGCTCTTTTGGCTTGCTTGATGAAGCCTCAGTTTTGTTTGTATGTATTTAATGTAGTTGCAAACTACATTCTTCTTGAACTGTGTTTTTAAATGTGAAATGTTGCATGTGTGTTTGTGGAAGCCTTGTTGCCATGAGTTGAATCACACCTCTTATTTCATTATGGTTGGGGCTCGGGGGCCAATGAAGAAGGATGGCTTCTCCCTTCTCATTGGATGTCTTGGTTGGGTGGAGAGCATTGCCTTTCCCCCTATTCTTGTTGTGATCAATTGGAAGATGAAGAAAAATACATGTTACTGTTCTGGAGCAAGAAAAAGGACAGTTTGATAGTCCCTTCTTGATATAAAGTTCATTGTAACCTTTCCCACTTGAAGTGGATGATCTATATGTTATTTGATTTGAGAAGATACTTGTATTGATAATGAAAGTTGAAATTGAAATGTAAAAGAGTTATACTCTGTTTTCTCTCTGTTTTGGAAAGAATGTGAAAGAATGATACGTACTTGTATGTTATACTTTGAAAATTATATGGAAAAGAAGTTGTAAGAATTTAATTGAAGTAATGGAAGTGTTTTACCTTGTTCATATGATATCTCTTCCTTTGGAAATCTTGTGTTTACATGCAATATGAAATCTCTGTTTGGAATGTTGAAAGATGAAACACGTGAGAAGAAATTGAATAATCTGTCTTATTTGAAATATATGATTGTGGAAAGAATTGAAATTGGATTCTTGTTTTAATGTTTGATTGAAGAAAAGAAAACCATTTAAGACTAGCAAGGAATGAAATTCAATGTTTAATGCTTGGTAAAAGAGATAAATCAATCTCTGTTTTCTGGAAATGGATAAACTTGTTTACTTCACTATATACTGGAAAAATTTCTTTATCAAATGTTCAAAACAACCCTGCATTAGATAAGAGGAAAATGAAAAATTAAATTTGGGACTTAATGAGGTTAAAATTCCCAAACCAAGTTAAAACACTTAAGAAATTTTAATAAATCTCCCAAATCAAGCAAAGGCAAACTGCAGGCTTTGTTGCTGTGTAAAACTTGAAATTTCGAAATGCAAATCAATCCAATAAATTCACACTTGCAATCTATCCTAAACCTTCCTAATGGAACCTCCATGTCTATTTGACATGTTGAAGGGGAAGGAGAAAGATCAAATTGAACAAAAATTTATAAGTTAAAAATTACCAGTTTGTTCTGTATAAAAACCTGCAGAACGTTTTCTCAAAATTAAACACTTAAAATTCATCAAAATCCAAAATTAATGATTCTTGTGCAAAGAGGACTTTGAGATATTTCCAAAAATTCCTCGTTTTCCCAAATATGAGCTCTCTATCAAAAGTTATGGCCATTTGAAGTTTTACTTCAATTTGGCCTTCAAAAAAAATCTAACTGTTAAAAAATTGATTTTGAACTTTGGAAAAATTTCCCTAAAGTTTTCCGTGGCCCCCGCCATCCCGCATCCAATCGGGTACTGCCACATGGCACATGGAGGGGCAAGACCCTTTTTAAAACTTAACTTTTTGAGAAATTAGACTTTGGAAAATTTTTCCTAATTTTCCCCGCATCCCCGCTAACCCGCAACCAATCATGTGCTGCCACGTGGCTCGGCGGAGGTGCGTGGGAGGAATTTTGAAACTTAATGTTTTTTCAAAAACTTTGGAATTTCTTTTTTCTTTTTTGTCTCCTGGCCCACATCCCCGCCCTGCCTTGGAATTAGTTCTATCCTTTCACGAGGATCGCGCGGGCCCGCATGTGCTTTTTAACCTTTAACCCATTTTTGGCTAAATGTTTTTCTTAAGATTCTCTGCCACCCCGCCACCCGCATCCAATCATTGGATGACACGTGGCTTCACCAGATGACGACGGAAGAGTGGAGATAAATTTTGAGACTTTGAAACTTTTGATTTTGGTTTTGGCAAAAATCCTAACTTTTCCCCACTGCCCCGTCGCCCGCGTCCAATCATTTGATGACACGTGGCAGCCTTAGGCTCGGCGGAGGCGTGAAATGTTTTTAACTTTGAACTTTTAACCTTTAAAAATATTAAAATCCTAAGTGCTCCGATGGCCCGTGGACCCGCGACCAATCAGAGTTGTGACACGTGGCATTTTGCAATCGGCGGAGGCACGCATCAAATTTTAACCCTTGCACTTTTAACCCTAAAATCTAAAATTCTTAAGTTTACCCTGCCAGTTTTTTTTCCCTGAGCCAATCAGGGGTCGACACGTGTCCTTCGGTCTCACGGCTTTGCACATGGAGGTAAAGTCACACTTTTGCACCCAAAAAGGGAAAATGTGCCAAGTTCTTCCCTGCTCCGCCGGCCCACGCATGGGAAAATTTTCCTCCCTAGGCCCACGGACTCTCCCTTGGGAAAATTTTCCTCCCAAATCGGCCCATAACTTGAAAAATATAAGGAGTTAGGAGGACTTCTTTATATCATTGGAAAGGTGAGAAAATTTCCTATCCAATGGGAATGATTTAGGGAAGTTTTGATGTGCTTTAATTTTGTGTGAAAAATCAAGTTGAATCTTTTAAGCCTGTTAGAGAGTGGGTTAGTGAGAAATTACCCTCCTAACCTAAGTGGTTAATCTAACCCCTTGTTTTGACCTTGTGTTTTGTTAATAATAGATGTAAGAGGAAATTATATAAGCTATTCAATTTATAGTTGGTCTTAAATCTTGTTGTGCTAACTATTGCCTTGTAACCTAGTTGTTGACACTCTTTAAAAAAAAATTATTCCATAATTTTCCTAACTAATCCTAGGTTGTTCTTGGGTCTCAAGTGGTTGTTTTAAGTGGGCATTACACTTGGTATCAGAGCAGTGGTTCAAAATCTTGGACCATTGGGCACACTAGAAAACTTGAGACATGAACTTTAAAACTAGCACACCTTTTAATCTAGAAAACAAAACTGTTTGAAAATTGTATATGTTAGTAAACATAGAAACTGAAGAAGACTTAAAATAATGAACTAACTCTCGTTTTGTTCTGTGCAGGAGGCACAGACAAGATGAGGAGTCTTTTCACATAGACTTAGACATACCACCTCCAGATCATGTTGTAGCAGCCATCCTACCACAGATCTTGCAGACCCTTCAGGATGTTAATGTTGCGTTACGCGGAGGATCAGTTGGAGGGCATGTAGCCAGACATGATAGAGTCACTTCCATTGAGGGACATGCACCTCCTCCACTCAGTGAGGAGCATGGAGGAGAGAACTTCCATGGAGAGTTAGCCAGAAGCAGAGTCACCTCTGAGGGGACATGGTGACCGAGTTTCAGGACACAGAGAGAGGTCTCGGAGCCCTAGGCTTAGGGATGAGCATGCAGAGAGGCCTAAAGGCCATCAGACCACAGCTGCAGATCACATCAGGGAGATCCTGAAGCTTCGGCCATCACATTACTCAGGTGACATAGGGGGATTTCAGGTAGAGGCCTGGCTAGTGAGCTTGAGCGGTTGCTTCAAGCTTTGTCCTTGTTCTAGCAACATGAAAGCTCGTGTTGTGATCCATCTACTGAGGGATGGAGCTGGAGTATGGTGGAGGACAGAGGAGTAGAAGCTCCATGTAGATTCTGAGACAGTCACCTGGGAGCTTTTTGAGGAGAGATTCAGGAGCAGATATTTGTCACAGAGGTTCATACAGTAGAGGATCGATGAGTTCCATGACCTCGACAGGCATCCCTTACAGTGGCAGAGTATGAGAGTAGGTTTTTGGATCTACTCCAGTATGTTGAGTACATGCAGGATGAGCAGGTGCAGATCCACAGGTTCATCCGGGGCCTAAATCTAGACATTGGAGGTGCGGTTCAGATCCACTACCCACAGACTTTAGCAGAGGCCATTGAGAAGGCCTACATAGCAAAGGAGACTTGGGGGAAGACCCAGCAGGCTAGAGACCGAGTCAGGAGCCGCATACAATAGATGCAGGACAGTAGATTGAGGGGGTCATCTCCTCCTCCTCGTGGTGGTCAAATTCTTCACAGTCATCCTTTAGACCCTAGCAGCAGCAAGCAACAGTCCCACCCACCTTATAGACCTCCACAGAGAGTTGATGCACAGAGAGGTCAGAGTATGGGGCCTCCTCCTAGGGGTCCCATCAGGACACAGGGTGGACCTAGAGCTCAGTCAGTAGGAGCTCGCTAGCAGAGGCCACAATAGACCATAGCTGGATCATCAGGATCCACAACACATACTTCTAGAGCACCTACTGGAGGTGCTACTCCTTGGAGAGGATCAGGCGGTTGTTTTGGATGTGGAGTTGCAGGACATTTTTGGAGAGACTACCCTCAAAACCCTAACAAGGGTAAGGCACCAATCTCAGAGCCTGACAGTTGGTGATATGGGATGCAACCACAGGATTTATGTAGTGGTTGAGAACCTACCAGGCCGAGCACCAGAGCACAGTTATTGAGACTACAGGTAGCATTGGGGTATTCCTACCTCCATATTGTTTGACTCTGGTTCTTCTGATTCTTTTATTGCACCATCTTTAGTAGAGTGATGCAGGCTGGTGGCAGTTAGGCAGGGTCATTGTTGGGACGTTGAGATGGCTTCGGGAGCCAAGATCTCTGTAGACTCCTTGGTTAAGGAGTGTGTTGTGGATTTGGGACCTTTCACCACTACTTCAGATCTTCTGTATCCTTCCTTTGGGCTCGTATGGAGTCATCTTAGGTATGGATTGGTTATCTGCACATAGGGCCAGGATGGATTGTTATCACAAGACTATATCTTGTGCTAGATGATCTAGGAGTTGAGTCGGTGATTTCTGGGGTCAGGAGACCCGTTTCTATTCGCACCATCTCCGCTATGCAACTTAAGCGGTGTGTGTGATGGGGTTGTCAGATGTATGTTGTTACAGTCAGTGACAAGTCAGAGGATGGGTCTAGTGGACCATCGCTAGATGATCATCCCATTCTGAGAGAGTTTGGATGTCTTTCTAGGGGAGCTACCGGGGATGCCACCCCCACGTGAGATTGATTTTCATATAGATCTGGTTCCGGGAGCAGAGCCTATCTCATGAGAACCTTATTGGATGACCACCTGGAGCTCTGTGAGCTCAAGTTACAGCTGGAGGGCCTTCTGGAGAAAGGCCTTATCCATCCTAGTGTATCCCCTTGGGGTGCACCAGTGATTTTTGTGAAGAAGAAGGATGGATCCTTTACGGTTGTGTATCGATTACCGCCAACTGAATAAGGTAACAATCAAGAATCATTATCCCCTTCCACGTATTGATGACTTGTTTGATCAGATGAAGGGAGCCATAGTGTTCTCTAAGATTGATCTCAAGTTAGGCTATCATCAGTTGAGGATTACGGAGGCAGACATTCATAAGACTACCTTTCATATGAGATATGGGCACTATGAGTTCACAGTGGTGCCTTTTGGTTTGACGAATGCCCCCACAGTGTTTATGAGTTTGATGAATGGGGTATTTAGGACCTTCTTAGATCGCTTCATGCTCATCTTCCTTGATGACATTTGATTTACTCACGTATGCGTGAGGAGCACGAGGGGCACCTTCGCCAGGTTCTTCAGTGTCTTCGTGAGCAACAGCTTTATGGGAACTTGGAGAAGTGTGCTTTCTTTCAGTCAGAGGTACAGTACTTGGGTCATATCATCTCTAGGGAAGGTATTGTAGTCAATCCTTCCAATATTAGAGCCATTATGGATTGGCCAGCACCCACTACTGTGACAGAGGTGCACAACTTCATGGGATTAGCAGGTTACTACAAGAGATTTGTTCAGGACTTCTCTCGGATTGCGCACCCCATCACTTCCCTTCAGCGGAAAGGGAAGAAGTTTGTTTGGTCAGACAGATGTGAGCAGGCCTTCTTTAGGACACTGAAGGAATGTCTCACTACAACACCCATTCTTGCAGATCCAGATCCACATGGTGAGTTCTTTGTATGCATGGATGCTTCGTTGGTAGGCCTTGGAGGTGTGCTGATGCAGGAGGGAAGAGTAGTGGCCTTTGAGTCTCACAAACTCAAATATTATGAGCTTAATTACCTGACTCATGATCTTGAGCTTGCGGTAGTTGTGCATGCCTTGGTTCGATGGAGGCACTTTCTTCTTGGTCAGAGATTCACACTCAGGACAGATCACTTGAGTCTTTGCCACCTCTTCACGCAGCCCAATCTAAACACTCATCAACGGCGTTGGATGGAGTTGATTTTGTGAGTATGACATGGAGATAGAGCATGTGAAGGGGAAGGAGAATGTGGTTGCAGATGCTCAGCAGATGAGACATGTGAGTATGGCCACTTCAGTGGGCACAGATTTGTGGAGCAAGATTCTTTAGAGCTTCCTCTTGACAGCTTCTACATTGCAGTTCGAGCAGAGATCGAGTCCCAGAGACCCCTTGAGGGGAAGTTTGATGGTTTCTCACTAGAGGCAGATGGTCTTCTCAGGCACAGAGGTTGGATTTATGTTCCCAGAGACGGAGGCTTGAGGTAGGACATCTTGACAGAGGCACATCATGCACCCTATTCAGCCCATCCTGGGGTGAAGAAGATGCATGCTACCTTGAGACAGTTGTACCACTGGAGAGGACTTCACAGAGATGTGGCTCAGTTTGTGTCATGATGTTTAGAGTGCCAGAAAGTGAAGGCCGAGCATCAACATCCAGCTGGCCTTCTCTTTCCTCATGCTATACCAGAGTGGAAGTGGGACACCATTTCCATGGACTTTATAGTTGGGCTACCGATGTCGAGATATCACCACGACGCCATCATGGTCACGGTTGATAAATTGACAAAAGTGGCTCACTTTTCTCTAGTGAAGACCACTTATACAGCTAGTGCAGTGGCACGTGTCTATTTGGATGAGATTTTCAGGTTACATGGGATTCCATGGAAGATTATTTGTGACCGCGATCCTTTGTACACTTCCCATTTCTGGACTACCATGCAGCATGCCCTCAGGATGAGGATTAATTTCAGCACAGCTTATCACCCCGAGACTGATGGACAGACCATGAGAGGGTGAATCAGATTTTAGAGGACATGCTCAGGATGTACGTGATGGATCATCAGGCAAGATGGGAGGAGTACCTGTACTTGGTGGAGTTTGCCTACAATAATAGTTTTCAGAGTTCTATAGGCATGGCTCCTTTTTAGGCTTTGTATGGTAGAGAGTACAGGACACCCCTTAGCTGGGACAGGTTGGAGGATAGGGTATCTCTTGGACCAGCCCTTCTACAGGACATGGAGCAGTAGGTAGTGATGATCAGGCAGAGACTGCAGGAGGCACATGACAGGCAGAAGAAGTACACTGATCAGCATAGGACCGAACGTAATTTTGATGTGGGCATGAAGGTGTTCCTTTGTGTCAGGCCACATAAGAGCCCTATCCATTATGGAAAAGGTTCTAAGTTAGCTCCTCGATTCATTGGTCCTTTTGAGATCTTGGAGCGTATCGGCCCTTTGGCTTACCGTCTAGCATTGCCACCCAACTTGTCTCGCGTACATGATGTGTTTCATGTTTATGTTCTTAGGAGGTACATTAGCAGATCCTTCTCATGTGTCTAGATTGGACCTCTTTGCAGGTGCAGATCAGGGACAGGTGATGGTGGAGCCTATTTATATTATAGATCACAGGACCCTAGGCCTTTGAGGCAGAGAGATTGATCAGGTACGGGTGCAGTGGGACAGATACGATGAGACTGCAGCCACTTGGGAGGATGCCACTGTGTTACGAGTGTAGTTTCCACATCTGTTCCAGTGACTTCCAGGAGGAAGTTGAGTCTAAGGGGAGGGGGATGTAGTGCCCACTTCCCTTTGACACTTTTAGATACTGATCTTGATACTGTTGATTATATTATGGACATTATTATGCTTTTTGATTTAGTAGGATGTTAGATGTTAGACCATGGATTATTGTTGATCTTGATTCAGTTATGATGCATGATGATTATTAGAGACATTTTTATATGTGGATGATGATATACTGTTTGACATGGATATATTATGGATGTTGTTTGACATGTGATATTGGATATTGTGAGTAGATCTAGTATGGAAATTATTGGATGATGATATAGTTGTTAATTAAATTGAAAATGATAATGTTGATTACTTGATGTTGTTGTGATTCAGATATCTAGATGATTTGAGATTTTATTTATATCATTTTGGATGTTCTGATATGGCCATGAGGCTGAAGGAGGTATTTGTGTTTTACAGGTTAAAATATCACAACAATGTCAGGGG
Organism: Taxus chinensis; assembly: GCA_019776745.2. Taxonomy (NCBI): domain Eukaryota; kingdom Viridiplantae; phylum Streptophyta; class Pinopsida; order Cupressales; family Taxaceae; genus Taxus; species Taxus chinensis. The sequence continues at coordinate 627,380,320 of CM034151.1, forward strand.
ATTGGAGACCAACCATATTGGAATTCTAGATGAATTCAACAAGGTCACCATGGAAACTTGTAGTGTTGTGTGTGTTTGTATTTTGTTAGGGATTCCCATGGGGGGAACTTCCTTTAAAATGTGACCAAGGGGTTGTATGTATTTATTAATTTGGTTTCTTTTTATTAATGTTTGTATGTGTTTATTTTGTGATGCTTTACCCCTTTCATTAGTTATTATATGTTATGTTAATGTTGTGAATAACCATGTGTTAAAATAAATAAATCAAATATGTCATAAGAATGTAATTAATGGAAGTTGTTAGCTCTTAAATGTAATGTTGTAAGAATGTGTAAATGTGTAAGAATGTGTAAGTGATGTGTAAGTTAAGATAGATTTTGGAGTATGAAACACTTCATCCTCTTGGAAATTCGAATTTGTCCTTGGAGGCTATATTTGGAGGCTTGTGGGACAAGTTAAACTTGTCCCATACCTCTTAAAATTATTCACCAACCATACCTATGGTTTGGGGGTTGATTTTAGACCTTCTTAATGCATTTTGAAATGACTAATTGTAAGTTTTAATTGCACTTCTCTTACATGTTTTAAATTCAGTCCTTTTGGGGTATGGGTTTGTTTTGGAGTGTGTAAGTAAATCTGTCATTTTATTTATTATGCATTGGAGAATGATGTTGAATTTTGTTTTGGGGTTGAGGAAGTGTGATGTGGCATCCCACATGGATCCACATCATCCTCTTCTCTTCCCTCTCCTTTAAAATTTGAACTCCTTGCCTTGTTTTGGGTTGTTGAACTTTTGCATACTTCTCTTGGGGTCGAATTTCTTGTTGTTTTGGAGTTCTTGCTTGTGGAAGGAGATTGGAGACCATTGCATGCTTATTTGTTGCTGATCTTGGACTATATTTTTGCATTGGAAAGCTTGTTGTTCTTGGAAAAAACTCCATTATGGAGAGGTAGGAACTTGACCCTTTTTAAATGCTTCTTTCTCTTGTATGCATGTATGAAATGGTGAATGTTTTTGTGTGTTTGTTGGCTAGTTGGGTAGACTGCCTAGGAAATGGTGTAGGAGAAGGCTATGGGGATTTCATGTGGGGGGCATAAGGGAATGCCAATGGCATCAGTTTTATTGTGGAGGGAGTTTGGGATTGGGATCCACCATGGAAAAGAAATAGCTTGCATTTCTTACTCTTGGGGGGGGGGGGGGCATAAGGGAGAAATTTTGGGGGGGCATAAGGAGGAATTGTGGGGGGGCATAAGGATATGTGAGATGAATTATTTTTGGTGGGTTGTTCAGGTGGATTCCCATTTCCCATTGGGAGGCATAAGAAGCTTCCCCCATAGTTCCTTGCTCTTTTGGCTTGCTTGATGAAGCCTCAGTTTTGTTTGTATGTATTTAATGTAGTTGTGAACTACATTCCTCTTTGAACTTGTGTTTTTAAATGTGAAATGTTGCATGTGTGTTTGTGGAAGCCATTGTTGCCATGAGTTGTTTCACATCTCTTATTTCATTATGGTTGGGGCTCGGGGGCCAATGAGGAAGGATGGACTTCTCCCTTCTCATTGGATGTCTTGGTTGGGTGGAGAGTGTTTCCTTTCCCCCTATTCTTGTTGTGATCAATTGGAAGATGAAGAAAACCAGCATGTTACTGTTCTGGAGCAAGAAAAATGGACAGTTTGATAGTCCCTTGTTGATATAAAATTCATTGTAACCTTTCCCACTTGAAGTGGATGATCTATATGTTATTTGATTTGAGAAGATACTTGTATTGATAATGAAAGTTGAAATTGAAATGTAAAAGAGTTATATTCCATTCTCTGTTTTGGAAAGAATGTGAAAGGATGATATGTACTTTATGTATACTTATAATTTGAAATCAAATGGAAAGGGAAGTTGTTAAGTAAATTCAATTGAAATAATGGAAGGAGTTAATTACCTTTTCATTGATATCTCTTCCATTGGAAATCATGTTTTACATGCAAGATGAATCTCTATTTGGAATGTTGAAAGGAGAAACATGTGAGAAGAAATTATGTAATTTTGTCTTATATGAAATATATGTTAAAATTTGGAAAGAACTTGAAATTTGATTCTTGCTTTTAATGTTTGATTGAATAAAGAAATGTATTCAAGACTAGCAAGGAATGAAATTCAATGTTTTATGCTTGGAAAAGAGATAAATCAATCTTAATGTCCTTTGGAAATTGATCTCTGTTTTGTTCACTATACACTGGCAAAAATTTATCTTTGTAAATGTTCAAATCAACCCTACATTAGATAATGAGGAAAATGAAACATTCAATTTGGACTTAATAAGTTAAAAACGATTCGACTCCAAGTTTAAACACTTAAGAAAATTTTAAAGAATCTCCCAAATCAAGTAAAGGAAAACTGCAGGCCTTTTTTGCTGTGTAAAACTTGAAATTTCGAATTGCAAATCAATCTAACTAATTGAACCTTGAAACCCTATCCTAAAATCCTTCTAAATGGAGTCTCCATGTCTATTTGACATGTTGAAGAAATGAGAAGATCAAATTTGAACAAAAATTTATAAGTTAAAAATTACCAGTTTGCTTATGTGAAAAGCCTGCAGATCATTTTCTCAAAATTGAACACTTAAAATTCATCAAAATCCAAAATTAATGATTCCTATGAAAATAGGACTTCAAGAGATTTCCAAAAAGTCCTCGTTTTCCCAAATCTGAGCTTTCTATCAAAAGTTATGGCCATTTGAAGTTTTACTTCAATTTGGCCTTCAAAAAAAAAATCTAACTGTTAAAAATTATGATTTTTGAACTTTGGAAAAATTTCCCTAAGTTTTCCAGCCCCCGCCATCCTGCATCCAATCGGGTACTGCCACGTGGCATGGCGGAGGGGCGGACCCTTTTCTAAAACTTAACTTTTTGAGAAATTAGACTTTGGAAAAAATTTCCTATTTTTCCCCGCATCCTCGCTAACCTGCAGCCAATCACGTGCTGACACGTGGCTCAGTGAAGGCGCGGGAGGAAATTTTGGAACTTAACATTTTTTTCCTTTTTGTAAAAAAAATTTAACGGTTCTCCCAAATGGCCCCGTATCCTTGCACCTTGCAAATGTTGTAAATACCATTTTCACGGACAGCGTGGGCCCGCGCACGAGACTTTTAAACTCTTAACCCATTTTTGGCTTAACAAAAAATGTTTTCTTAAGATTCTCCACTGACCCAGCTCGCCCGCATCCAATCATTGGATGACATGTGGCATCACCCTGGTGACGGTGGAAGAAGTGGAGAAAAATTTTTCTTTGAAATTTTAACTTTGGTTGGTGAAAAAATCCTAAATTTTCCCCGCCTGCCCCGTCGCCCGCGATCCAATCATTTGATGACACGTGGTAGCCTTAGGCTCAGCGGAGGCACGGAATTTTTTTAACTTTGAACTTTTCACCTTTTGAAATCATAAAATCAATGAGTGCTTCGATGGCCCGTGGACCTGCGACCAATGGGGTTGTGACATGTGGCATGAATTTCCAATCGGCAGAGGCACGCATAAACCTTAACCCTTGCACTTTTAACCCTAAAAACAAAAATTCTTAAGTTACCCTTGCCAGTGGGCCATTTTTTCCCACTTGTCTAATCAAAGCACGACACCAATTCATTAGCAAAGGGGCTTTGCCAAGAGATAACATCGTCCGATGGCACTTTGCCCCTTTCAGGGCTCCGATGGGACCATCAGAGGCTCGAAATCAGGCTCACGAGCACACAGAGGTGAGTTGCATTTTTTGCCCTGAAGAAGGGAAAATGTGCCAAGTTCTTCCCCACTCCGCCGAACCCGCGCATGGGGAAAATTTTCCTCCCTAGGCCCGCGGACTCTCCCTTGGGAAAATTTTCCTCCCAAAGTCTGTCTAGCCCATAACTTGAAAAATATAAGGAGTTAGGAGGACTTCTTTATATCATTGGAAAGGTGAGAAAATTTCCTATCCAATGGGAATGTTTTAGGGAAGTTTTGAATGTGTTAATTTTGTGAAAAATCAAGTTGAACCCTTTAATCCTAGTTAGAGAGTGGTTAGTGAGAAATTTACCCTCCTGTCCTAAGTGGTTAATCTAACCCCTTGTTTTGACCTTGTGTTTTGTTAATAGTAGATGTAAGAGGAAAATTCTTTAAGCTATCAATTTATAGTTGGTCTTGAAACTTGTTGGTACTAACTATTGCCTTGTAACCTTGTTGTTGACACTCTTAAACAAAAAAAATTATTCCATAATTTTCCTAACTAATCCTAGGTTGTTGTTGGGTCTTAAGTGGTTGTTTTAAAGTGGGAATTACACATCTAAAGCATACTACATATATTGTTTTCACATTTTTCTTGCTTACTTGTACTCGCATGTTACACTTTGCTTACTATGATATTTGGATACATTATATGTAATTACCTTTTTTATATACAAATTCACACTCACTTTCCTTATAGTTGTGATCATAAATTCTACACATATCATTACACGCCAAATGGATTATTCACACTATAACTCTTACCAGCCCATATCAGGATCCTAGGGGCATCCACTTTCGTACACATCATAGGTGTTATTGTTCCATTTTATACTTCTTCCTATTTTTACTAGCACACTATTGTATCAGCTCATACACATTTTTACATACTTTCTATCTATCTAACATGCTAGCGCGTCCTTTGTGTGCAACATTTTATTTGTAGGAACTCTTCTCTACCATGGTTGTCTGATGTCTTGTTTTTCATTGGTTGTCAGTGTTTTCCATTATTTTCCATTGCTTGTGGGATATTCCCTTTATCTTATGTGAACATTGTATGTATTTTTCTGCTTTTGCCTCTATTGTCTTGCGACATTGCGAGCGATGTCCCATGCTTGTAACGTGATTTTCATGGTCTAAATTGTCTTCTAATTGCTTGCTAGATTATATTTTGTGTTTTATATGTGTGTTTGTCTTATTTGCACTAACACTTGTTTCCAGCCACTTTTTTTTTGCGTGTGACTTGGTTTCTACCAAACACACTCGCTCCCCCCTACAGGGCATCAATTTAAGCACAACGACTGGTCCTCCTTTTGGCCATATACTCCTTTTGATGTCAGATGCACCTTAAAAAAGGGGGCATCCATTGGGTGAATTAGTCACCCCATTCAGTAGTTTATAGTCACAGTACAACATAGTTTAATATACAACCTCAAACATGTCCCAAAATATGACTTGGGTCCTCAACAAATCACACATGCCAATGCCCATCTCTAGATAATAGCACTTTGGTGCCCCTGACCCTTCTTGGATACCTATGACAAGGGGCAATTATAACATTTTTCTCAGATCAACACAATTTTCAGAAGTCTACACAGTAGTCTTCTCAATATAGGCACAGTCCTCCGACAATCAACATACATGCATTCTTTCTCCTCTTTTCTATTTTTCCGTTGGATTGAAATGGATCAAATTTTAACACACCATCTATAGTGGACCTTGGTTTATACATTTTGAGAAGCAATCAAAGGTTGGATAATAACACTAGACATTTCTCCATACACTTCTTCTGTCATGGCGTGAGATTGCCCAAAAAACCACACTTGGTGCAATTTCCATGAGATTGTCCAAAAAACTCATTCTTGGCATGAGATCACCGAAAAAACTTGTTCTACATTATTTTCAGGATCCTTTCTTCCTATTTTAATTCATCACTAATCAGGTACACGTGTTCCTTTTCACATTCTTACAAACTTTTTTTACACGTTCGGATTAAATTTTTCATGTACATGAATTTGAATACACTTTATATCTTCTCTTTTACATGTCCATCCTTATGGGAAGTAGCAAGTCACATTATCAAACATGAATCAAAATCAAAAATAGGTATGACATGATATATCCACACACACTTTCACCCCTATGGTCATTTCCACTTCCTTTTCTCTAGCTTCAACCCTTCATTTTTGTCACTCCACACTTTTTCTTGTCTCCTCGACATGCCTTTTGACATTGATCTAAATTTTTATCAGGTATGCATCTCTTATATACTTTATTTTATCGAGTATTTTCTCAACAACATAAATTGGGGAAAATGTAGACACTAAATCACATATTTTGGGTATATTTCTTGGTCATGATCATATACCACCATTCATATGATTCCTAAGAGACAAAAATACTAATTGACCACTATATTTGTCCTCTTTTCTTCCTTTATGGTTTCTTTCTTGTTCTTACACACCTTCTTACCCAGTCTAACCTTTGATACTTCAAATTTTTTGAGTCTGGACACCAAAGCCCAACAAGGATGCCAACGCTCAAGCGTCCCCATTCCCTTTAGGCGCCTGAATTCTTTGTATCTTAATCACATCTTTTGGGTCTTTTCTAGCCATGAGACATCTTATTTTCTTAGTGTTCAGCCTTTTAGTGGTTAATTATAAAATTCAAACAAGTGTATCATATAAATACAAAGCTATGTGATAATAATAATAATGGACCAAACACTAAGAATTTATTACTATCACCTAAGCTTGCATCCAAAGTCATTTCAAGAGTATCAAAGCCTCCATCTAGAATTCATTTAAGGGACAAGGGACTGCATTATTCTGCATATGATTTATAGGAGGGGAAGTTCATTTTTCCATGCACACATCTACTTACATTTTCTACATCTAGATATTGCTCGCTATCAAGTGCAACTTGCATAAGAGCCACATAGGGAATAATTTTGAACACACACACACAAAACTACATGGTTTCTGAAATGTAGTGGAGCACCTGAATTGTAAGTTCACATAGTCGGGTGACCACCAGGGTTAGTCTTACTCCCCATTTGCATATTTTTTCTTTTTAGGATTTGATGTGTGGTTTTGCAGGTGAATAAATTTTTGTAGGTTACAAGTGTGATTTGAAACCTAATAGTGACATACAAGAGATAAAAAGTGAATAATTATGAAACCTTTGTGACCGAGAAAAATTTATAACCTGAGGGCCTGTTAGGACACTATTGCCTAGATCGGGTCAACAAAGCCTGGGCACTCCTGACCTTCTGTAGGCGCTCATGTCTAGACTCATTTGATAGTCGTAAAATTTTATGAGCATGGTTACGAAAGTAGTATGTTCTTCCATTTCATCAGTTTTCCAGCTCAGTACATCTTCAGGATCATTGCGAAATCAATTAAGTCTCTTATTCCATCTCTTACACTTACGATTTCAATTTCCATTTGCTTATTCCTTAGATCAAATACGTACTTTATTGATTATCTAATGCATTGTGACTATGCAATTAGGGTGATTTAGAAAAAAAATTCAATATTTTTTTAATCATTGTTAGCAAACTAATACATTGGGTCGGTTATGCCTTCTTTTATAGCGGTTACTCTAACTATATATATTTATTGTCTTTCTTGGTTTATTCAATGAATTAAATATGATCTTTCTCCCCTCAGTTGTATCAAAGCTCTTCCTTTCTCGGTGTGGGAAAACAACAGGCACAAACACTGGTAACGTATCATTTAATCGATAAACCTATTTGCAATTTATTTGCTTGGTTGTTGAGTGTGTTGTGCGCAATGAAATTTCGTCTGTTCTATTTGTTTTGGATCCTACAAGCAACCAAACCTAGGCACAGTGGAATCAAACATTGGCGTTTTTTATTCATCAATGTCCTCCCCTTCTTGTCGCTTAGACCGACATTCATATGTCAAGAATCTGTGAACACCGTGGTGTCAGTAACGTAGCAAACATTATACTTTGTGTTGTCTACACAAATGATTTTGTCAGTACGGGGGCTCCTTTCCAGAAGCCCACCTTGCTGTTCACATAAAACTATGTTTTTACTTATGGATGAAAATCCTCTTTGCTGGTGTGGTAAGCATGGAGAAAATGCTTGAGGAGTGCCACTAATTTGATATCATTTTAAGCGAGTGTTGTTAGGAGGCAACTTAAAATTGTCAGAGCATATAGTTGTTTCATTGCAAAAACTAACACCTCAAATCGACAAGATCAGATATGATACGACTGCATCAATAACCTGGAAGTTTGAACGATATAAGATGCAATACAAGGAATTCAATGCGAAATTTTTGGCTCAACGTGTCACTCGAAGTGAACTCCGGATTCCATTGACCATTTCCACAAGCATTTACAACTTCAAATCCGTTCATGTACATGTTGTATCTAAAGTTGAGTTTCATAGATTTAATACAATTGTGTCAAAAGATATATGGTCTAAATTCCATTTAGGTTTATTAAATCCATTGCATTTTCTCAAATATGCTCGTCTCCAAGCATAGTTTGATGTCAAAAGTGGTCTATAGTCAACATTTATTATCATTTTATTTGTCTAGTCAATTATTATTATCGTGTGCTTATTGTCATTCAAATAAGTGTCCATTTAAAGTGTCAAAGTTATCTTATTGAGACATTAGTTTTGTGTCGTCCTTTATATCATCTACTCTTTAAATTTAAATCTTGACCCATTATTGTAATGGGCGCATTTTCTGGTGAACCCAACGTCCTAAGTAAAATGCCAAATGTGTCAATATTGTCAGGGGGGGGGGGGGGGGATGTTCCATTCAAAACGAAATGCATATGAGTTTCACGATCAAATCCCTTTGAGTTAATAGGGTCACACTGGAGGTTGGAGGATACATGGAGGCTGAAGGACAATTGCTCTCCTCTTATTAGTCACCTACGATGGGGTCACATCATTATTATGGTGACATTTTTTAGTGTATTTGTTTTTTGTTCGTGGTGTCATTTTATTATTTGCAGTGTGGTTTTTAAAATAAAATATGGAACATTATTTTCCAATTTGGTACCTCCTGATGAAGAACATTGAGAAGAGAAAAATAACTAAAGTAGCACCTAGGTCATGGAAAAGGATTTGTGGAAATCCAAGACACCAGAAAAGTGTATAGTTGAGACCTCATGTCACCTCCAGGTTCATGCTCAATCTATAGACAGAAAATCATATGGGTTCATGGTAATCCAAGAAACCACCAAATGTATTAGCAGAGAGATGTACTCTTGTCACTTCCAGGTTTGTGGTAATCCACCCTGCAAGGAAAAACCAAAGTTTCACAAAGACCATGAAGCCACAAAGATGACATGTCACCTCAACGGTGAGTAGGCTACGCGAAGAGTGTAAAATGTTTTTTATCGTGTTTGAAATAAGGGGGGTCCACAATCTATAAATATGATGCTTAAAAAAAATGTATTAAGGGGGGGAATGTTAACAAATAATACATTGGATTGGTTATGCCTACATTTTTGGTGGTTACTCTAACTGGTCGATAGTGTTGGTATCCAAATTGATTCTCCCTCAGAAGCCAAGCAGCATCACAGATTTGACAAGACACTTAGATACAGACAGATCACAATATATGTCGTTTTGTAGCCAAGGAGGTGATTTAGTTGGCTCTTTATCACTCGGTGTTGGAGAGATGGATAGCACCTTCAAAAGGATTTGATCTATCCTCACTATTTTAGGTTGTGGCTTTCAACCATGGTAAGAGAACCCATTTTGTAACCTCTGTTGGTGAAAGATACTAGTAAATATTTCTTTGCACAAATTTTTAAAGGAAACCTTGAGAAAATATGATCAGTGGACCACAATTCAACTCTCACGAGTTGTCACTTCTGAAGAATGGAGATATTTTCTAAACAAGGATTAGGTTACTAAATACATTTGAAACCTGATTGTTTATGCATATTTTGATAGTGGAATTTATTCATTTGTGGATACAGAGGACAAAAATGGGTAGTTTAGGTAGGATTAGTTTTTTGAATATTTTTTCCCTTTTTTGGGTGGGAGATTAAGCAAGATAAATTTGACTTTACTAGATCTTTGAAAACCTTCACAAAACATGGAAAACTCAACAACATAAAGCTTCAGAATAATTAAAATACTCCTTTAGCCAGAAGGTGTGCATCAATGGAGGCTCAAATTTACACCTTTTGACACAATCTTCAAGAATTTAACACGAAGGCTTGAGTTAAAAGACTCAATTAAGCATTAGAAATCTCTGGTTCATCACACCTAAGGTACACCCAAAGAATTACAAACAAACTCTGTCAATCAAGGAAGGTAATGTGATTTTAAATTGTTTATTTCATTACCAGATGAAATCTCTTCTTATAATGAAATTGCAAATGTCACTATACTATCACAAGGATGAGATTTTGTATGATTCAGAGAGATTTTAACATAAGATTGCAACAAGAACAAGAAAAGCTATATGAAAACATTCTAGAATAAAAGCAAACACAATTTTATTGGAAGATCAACACAGATTAATTTGAAATTGATTAGATTCATCAGCAGGGGAAAGTTTCTTGAATAATCTCAGAGCTCGCCAATGGATGTACACTCGCCACCAACTTGACATGATGCAAATCTAAAACAAAAGAGATTAACAGGTCTCTCGGATGGTCTCTCAGGAAGATGGGCTTTCTCATATTTTCTCATGAAGAATGAACCCCCCGACCATTTACATGACTCAAGCATGATTTTTATAGCACTCAATTTACATCCAAGCTTTCCCCCCAAGAAAATAATATTCGAGTAACCTTTGTTTGTTACATATTTTGCCATGATCTCTCCAGAAAGGGACGTTTAAAAAATTCACACCCAAAAGTTGCCTAGTGTTCGAAAAGGTGAATCATTTCAAATATTTGCATCATTTTTCCAATTGGGAGCACGTTTTTCATCCTTAACGCATGCAACATCCTTTTCCTTCATCATTTCATGTTTTTCCCTCTGTATTTTTTCTCAATAATTTCAAATAGCTAATTCACATTTTTTGCAAGTGCAAGAGAAAATTCTGCTTCAAATGTTCAATTTCTACACCTCAAATTCACAAATCGATCTCCATATCCATTTGATTGCACTTCATTGATAAAAATGATAAGGAATCATCAAAAATTGATGAAGAAAAATGTGAAAAACACATCTCCAGGAACCTTGAAGTGTTAATGGTGGAAAAATCAGATGCAATGCACAACTTCCCTTTTCACTTTGAATTTGAGTCGTACACGTGGAGGAATCTGAGTCAGAATGGGCTTGGGGGCAATTTTTAGCATTTTATGACTTTTGGAGAAAATGCGCAATTTTGAAATTTTGCTCCGCCCTTCCTTCCTTTGATTTGGGCTTGACACATGGCTCAATCTGGGTGTTGACAGGGCCATGGCTCTCATTATAACTTCACTCCCTTTTTCATTAAAAAGGGCTAAAATTCATCAGGAACTGGAGTCGATGATCTAACCTTCCAGGAACAAACTGACTTTTCAACAAAACTGCCCACCACAGACTAGTCCTTTTCTGAAGCAGGAAAAAAATGCAAAAAAGTTACAGAAACCAAAACTATACACTTTACACTGATTACTCCTTGATTCAAAGATAAATAACTTCAAAGTGAAATCGAAAACCCACCTGTCATCCACTTTGAGATATGACCAATGCCACGAAGTCCTTCATACTTGATTAACAAGTAGACATTTCGGCCTAGTTTTATACTTTACAATCTACCTCCCAGTTGCTATTGAATTTTCAAATTGCTACATGCTCCTCCTAATTCAGGTGGAGTTGCTAGTTCAATTTTTGTAACTTTACAAAATAAAGCTACATCAAACTATCAAAGTAACAGGAACAACCCACCTACTCCTGACTATATGAATTTATCAAATTGCGACGTGCCCTTCTCTGATTCGCTAGTAGAGTTTTGACCCAAAAATTTATCATACGTCTATGTCCCTTTTTTCCATAAACAAGGCCAAAAACTTCAAAGTTCTTCCATCAAGCCACCTTTCCACCTTTGACTTAAAAGCATACCACATGTCCTCTCACGGGCTTTAGGCAATTTTTTCATGATTTTTTTAGACTTTTTCACCATAGTGCACACTTAAAACACAAAAAAGGCAACGCCCTTCCACAATTGCTTGACTTATTGACACGTGTACACCATTTAGCAGGGGAATCAACAATAACCACATCCAGTTTTAAGTACCTTCCTATATAGTCTACCAACTTTGCACTAACCAATCAGGATCTGAAACATCCAACCACATGGCGAGTTCAATCTTTTTTCCAAAGTAGCTAAAAGTCCATAAGCTATCGTAACATAAACCCATCTATGACTCATCCAATTAATGATGAACATGTACCCATGAACATTGAGCCACGAGGATCTTGATAGGGAAACATGCAATTGTAGAAGATGAACAACCTAGGGGAAAATTCACCATTAGATGCTCAGTAATGAATTTTTCTTACATTCAGGATGGAGACTCAAGTGCAAGTATGTACCAAGTTAGACTTGATCCACGACTCATGGAAATGGATTAACAACGGAATACAAATGTAGAAGAAGGTTTTTCTACACATCTGTTCGGGAGATAGAAAAATATGACGAATCTCAAGCAGATTGAAGAAATTTTAGGCCATATAGGGCAATCATTTCTTCATTAAAGCACCAACATGCTCCAGATCCCTTGGGGATGGGTACATCCTCAGTGAGTGCCACAAGAACAAATAACAGACCAAGTGCCAACAGAAATCCATTGGGAATTTGACTCAAGACTTGGGAAATTATCATAGAGGAACATATTTTGGTAAGGAAATAATAGACACCTCGATATTCCCAACAAACAATTAAAAAATCTGAAAAAATGACCACCATGGATTTTTCACAGTTTGAAGCATGGGGAGGAATGCACAAGTTTTATTCTGAAAAGAAACAAACTACACTTCCAAATTGCATCTTGATTAGGGGTTTCTTTGGTAAGCATTGGAATTTTTTTTTGGTTTGGCTTGTCACCCTACCCCTTTGGACAACCTTACTTCTAGAAGTTATGCTCATTTTCTTGGGCAACTGAACATTCATTAGACAAGTTTCTTTGTCCTCCTAAGAAGGGATTCCTCCATCATACTTTTCAATCATCAATTCCCTCAAGTATTCAAAATCATGACTAGGAAAATCAGAAGCTTGTACCATATCAATTTCAGGAATGCATGAGTGGAAGGAAGATGTAATATCTTTTGGAATGCAATCTTTGAAAATATCATAGCCCACAAAGTTCTGGCACTTATCAATTTAGTTGACAATTGCTCACTGATGTGAAATTATTGGGCATCTGTCAGCATGCATACATCATCATCATGTATCATCATCATTTCTTCCATCAACTTCACTTGATCTACCTCACATGGAGGATGGGGAAAGAAATATATGTCGCACCACTAAACTTCATTGGCCTCTTCCACAAGCACAACTCTAGCAGTTAAAGGATCATGCACCATTCGACTTTTCTTGAGACTTGGGGTTGTCTATTTCCAGATCCCATGGGCCCTTTACCTCTTTCATCAGATCTCTGATCACCTCTAGGATGATTACCAAATATTTCTTGGCCTTGTGGTTTGTGCTGACCTTGGGAACTCTATCCAATCCCTTTCTCTAGCTCTGGATAACTTATAAGATATTTCTTTAATAGCTCCTGGCCAAAGTTTTTACAACTTCCTCCAGATCTACAACTTTGTTTGATTGAGGCTTGTCTGGATTGATCAATTTGATACCCTCCCTCTTAGGAGGTTTTCATCAATTGCCTTGATGTTATTTTCAATCTGCAAAGCCATAGTGAAGGCTTGCCTCAAATTTCATAGGGTTTTTGTCCCTTAAATAATAAGTAGCCTTTTTTCAAATGCATCATAATACTTTATCAAACATGATTCATCACTAGGCCTTAAGATGAAAGGAAATATTCTCAAAGTTTTGTTGAATCTAGTATTGAAATCATGGAGTTGATTCATTAGGATTTTTATTTATATTTTCAAATTCTGATAAAAGAAACCTAGGATCTGTTTTATCTCCATATTGCAGCCTAAAAGCATTCTTCATTTCTGTCCATGAGTCTATTGAATTGTCTGGTAAAGCTTTATACCAGTCACGTGCATCCTCCTCTAGAGTATGAATAAACAATTTTATATACACATCTTCATATTCAATTTCAAAGTCTTCCATCATATTGACAAAAATATTTAAGTGTTGATCACCAGTAATAGCATTATTTCCTTGGAATTTAGGCAATCTATTTCTAACATCTTGTGGGACAACATATTGGGATAACCATCCATACCTCTAAAATTGATAGGACCAAAGGTATTAACAACAAATGGAGGTCTAGGTGGGGGATGGGCCATATTGTTTTGAGGAGGTGAATTTGCAGGGGAAAAAAAATGATGAGGATTGAGGGGTCTTTGGGGCACAGGAATATAATTTTCAGAATGAATATCCCCTAATGGATCTGTTTCTTGGAAAACCCTATCAGATTTAGAAAACACAGGAACAAAATGAGAAGCAAATTTTTTCAAATACAAATGAAGGCCCCTCACCAGATGGAGAATTCAGATCTACAAAAATACTACCTGATTCAGAAGCACTTGAGGACGTATGGAAATCTTCAATCACAGGCTGATCAGTTTCAAAAATTGATAACTCTTTTCTTGATTTCTGATCTCCAACAGCTTTCCAGATTCTTCTTCCTTCAGAATTTGATTTTCCCAACTTTGGAAACAACCTTCTAGCAAGGGTCCTTAATGAAGAAATATCTTCTTCCTTCCAGCTTTGCAAAGATTAGTAAAAAATCATCAAATGATAGAGGTTAAGACACTGGCATTTATCAAAATTTAAATCAACACAGAGTTGCCACTAAGGATTTTCACCTTAGTTGTGTAAATGCACTAAAATTGATCTTGTCAAATGTCTATTCAGCACATAATTCTTGCAAATATTATCAAATATCTAGACCTTCCTTTACCTAAATTTATCAATGATGATAAAAACTTAGTGCAAAAAACACTGGAAGCTGGAAATATTGCACACAGAACTTGTAACTTCGAACAATCCTTACAAATCTGAACACATGAATGATGTTTTAACAACGTATTAGCACAATAGAACATGTCAAGAAGTATTACCAAGGTCCAAATAAGATAAAATCAGGAACTTCAAAAACTCCCCAGTAAATGGTGCCACTTCAGGTGTTGTTGACAGATGCATGTACAAATACTTTAAATTTTCAAATATCCTCCCCAGCAACGGCACACTCAGGTGTTGTTGCACAAATAGATCCAAATGTCAATTCTCAGTAACTCAAATATCCAGGCACTTCAAATTCCAATCACTCAGAAATGGTGCCATTCACGTAATTGGTATCCAAATTGATTCTCTCTTAGAATCCAAGTACATCACAGATTTGAAAAGACACTCAAGACAGAAAAATCACAATATATGTCATTTTGTAGCGTAAGGGAGGTGATTCAGCTGGCTCTTTGTCACTCGATGTTTGTGAGAAATGGATAGCACCTTCAAAAGGATTTGATCTATCCTCACTATTTTAGGTTTTTCCTTTCAACCAAGGATAAGAGAACCCATTTTCTTAACCTCTGTTGGTGAAAGATACTGGTAAATATTTCTTTGCACAATTTTTTAAAGGAAACCTTGAGAAAATATGATCAATGTCACCACAATTCAACTCTCACGAGTTGTCACTTTTGAAGAATGGAGATATTTTCTAAACAAGGCTTAGGTTAATAAATACATTTGAAACCTAATTGCTTCTGCATATTTTGATAGTGGAATTTATTCATTTGTGGATACACAGGACAAACAGGGTGGTTCAGGTAGGATTAGTTTTTTGAATAATTTTTGGTGGGAGATTAAGCAAGATAAATTTTACTTTGTCCCGGATCTTTGAGAGCCTTTAAAACAATTGGAAAAATCAACAACAGAAAGCTTCAGAATAACTAAAATATTCCTTCAACCAGAAGGTGTGCATTAATGGAGGCCAAGATCTGCACATTTTCACACAATATTGAAGAATTTAACAAAAAGGATCGAGTTAAAAGACTCAATTAAACATTAGAAACCTCTTGTTTATCACGCCTAAGGTACACCCAAATACTTACAAACAATCTCTGTCAATCAAGGAAGGTAAAGTGATTTTAAATTGTTTATTTCATTACCAGATGAAATCTCTTCTCATAATGAAATTGAAAATTCCACTAGACTATCACATGGATGATATTTTGTGTGATTTAGAGAGATTTTAACACAAGATTGAAACAAGAACAAGAAAATCTATATGAAGACATTCTAGAATAAAAGCAGACAGCTATTTTTTCCCAAGATCAACATAGATTAATTCGAAATTGATTAGATTCATCAGCAGGGGAAATTTTCTTAAACAATCTCATAGCTCACCAATGGCTGTACACTCGTCAACCAACTTGACATGATGCAAATCTAAAACAAAAGAGATTAATAGGTCTCTCAGATGGTCTCTCAGGAAGATGGGATTTCTCATATTTTCTCGTGAATAATGAACCCCCAACCATTTGCATGACTCAAGCATTCTTTTTATAATACTCAAGGTGTTGGTATCCAAATTTATTCTCCCTTAGATATTCAAGCAGCAAGCATAAAATATTTGACAAGACACTCAGAAGACAATATGTAACAAATTCACCCAAAATATGTCATTTTGTTCAAAAAGGTGAATCATTTCAAATATTTGCATCACTTGTTCTAATTGGAGAAATGGATTTCATCCTTCACACAAAGCATCCTTTATCTATCTTCATCATTTCAGGTTGTTCCTTTTCCAAGGGTAAGACAACCCATTCTCTGCAACTAGCTCCTCTTGGTGAAAGATACTGTTAAATATTTCTTTGCGCAATTTTTTAAAGGAAATTCTTGACTTCAAATATGATCAATTTCTGCACCTCAGATTCACAAATCACGAGCTCCATATCCATTTGAAGAATGCACTTCATTGATAAACAACGAATTAGGAATCACTAAAGAAATTGATGAAGACCTATTCGTTAAACACATTCTGGAACAGTGGAACCTTGGATTCATTAATGGTGGAAAAATCAGGATGCACATGGGCAGTTCAGGTAGGATTAGTTCAATTTGAAATTGAGTCGTACATGTGGTGGGAATCTGAGCAAGATAAATTTGGCTTGGGGGCATGGATTTTGAGCAGCCTTTATGACTTTTGGAAAAAAACAACATAAACTTTGAAATTTTAAAATGCTCCTTCAACCAGAAGGTTTGCATTAATGGAGGCTCAGAACATTTTGGCTCAATCTTCAAGAATTTAACGCATGAAGGCTCACGTTAAAATCTCTTTATAAATTCAGAAACCTCTGGTTTCATGCCAAAAAGGTACACTCAAATACTTACAAACAAGCTCTCTTTTCAGACACTGCCATCTTTTCTGAGGAAGGTAAAGTGATCACTAAATTTAACTTATTCATTACCAGATGAAAGCTCACTTCTTAAACTGAAATTGCAAATCCCACTTTGACTTTTCACAGTGACGTGATCCTTCTCTGATTCGAGAGAGATTTTATTCACAAGATTGCACTTCATGAACTTAACAACTATCTGAATACCTCCCTGGAATTAGACATAAATTTTCCCAAGATCAACATAGATTAATTCAAAATTGATTAGATTCATCAGCAGTGGAAAAGTTTCTTGAACAATCTCAGCTTTCCAATGGTTGTACAAAATAAAGCTAAACACGATTAAAATCTAAACCAAACAACCCGCCTAACTCTTGTTTTCAGATGGTCTTTCAGGAATATGCCATGTGACCTTCTCATATTTTCTCGTGGAGAATGAACCCCCCGTTACCATTTATCATGACTTTATTCAAGCATTATTTTTATAACACTCAATTTAAATCAAAGCTTTCCCCCCAAGAAAATAATGCCTTTAGGAACCTTTGTTTGTTACATATTTCACCATGCCATTCGTGGACCTTCTCACGGGATTCAAGTGCCCAAAAGTTTTCCAGGTTTCGAATCCTTTATTTCACCTATTTTTCCATTAAAACAATTGGGAGCAAAAAGTTCATCCTTCCAACATGCTTGACTTATTGACAGGTTTACACCTTTGAATCAAAAATTTCAAATTTTCCACTCTGTACCTTGCTCAAAAATTTCAAACTAACCAATTAAGATCCGATTTTAGGCCACGAGGCCAATCAGGATATTTTTTCCAAACTTAGCAAAAAGTGACAAGTTTATAACATAGACCCACCATGCCTCATCCAATTAATGATGAACACGTACCCATGAATGTTGAGCCAAAAATTTGATAGGGGAAACACGACCGTAGAAGATGAAAAATGCAGGGGAAACTTCACCATTGATGCTCAGAATGAATTTTTCTTACCCAGGATGGAGAAATTGGAAGTAATACCACGGTTAAACTTGACAATCCATGACCATGGTGAACGGATTAGAAATGGCATACAAATGCAGATAGAAGATTTCTCACGACGTCCATTTGAGGAGATACCTAAAAATATGACGAACCAGGCAGATTGAAGAAATTTTAGGGAAAATTAGGGCAAGATCAAATCAAGCACCAACAGACTATTCCCCTATAACCGTCCCTGTGTATATATTCGATGTTTTTCTTGGTTTACTCAATGAATTAAATCCACTCCCTCTCCCATCAAGAATTTTATCCTTAGGACAAACGAGGTTAAATTTTTGAAATTCAATGCGAATAAGGATATCCAAGGTGTCCTGTTTCCCCACCGGGATGATTTGGGACATGCACTAAGAATAATCCACTAAATGAATTAATATTTCATGTAAGAGTTTGATGGTTTGTTTATGACATAAATCATTGATCTTGGGAGGGAAATTCCTTATATTTGGCCACACGGGAGTGACGTTAGGATAGGTAATGATGTTATGGGAGAAAATTTTGGTATCAATAACAGGCATATTGGCATATCCCCATGTGAATACCTCCTTATGTTTTCGTAATACGTCTATGTGGACCACACATAAGTGAGGAAAACAATTACTAAGCAATATTACGTGCATGGGATCATCATTTATCTTTACATTAATGGTTGATTCAACCAACATAACATTGTCATCTTGGAAATAATATGGGGCCTTTGGAAATTTAGCTACTTCATTATGGTTGGATCGATGGTACTGACATAATCGCCAAAGTGCATAGGTTTCTTTGAGCAGTTTCCTGACTTATGATGATTTTAAGGGAGTTTATGTAACGCCCAAAAATTTCTACCCTCAAAATAAATAGAACTAATAAATTAATAGATAAGTTTACGATTAAAAAAATAATTTTTTTAAAAGAGTTAGCAAGGTTAGGCATTTGCACATTTAATAAATTTCCTGGTTAGGGTTTTCTACACAAGCTTGCGAATAAAGGAATTAAATTAATAATTAAATATTATAATTTACTTCCTAAGTTATATTTACATTTTAAAACATCTATTAAGTCCCATTAGTTGATTTAGTTGCCAAGCACCAAGGTTGTATTGTTTTCTAACTCCAAGGGTTTAATTATTTACCTAGCCACTAAGTGGCCCCATTCATCACCTTACCCATGTCCTTTATTTTTAATTAAAAGTTACATTCCCACAAAAATACCTTCTCACTTAAGTGAGGTAGGGTTTTATTTGGGCCATATGATTGAATCTATCATATCCCTTAGATTAATATTTCCCTAAATTTCCTTATGATCTTCTTTTTAATCCCTATTTTCCCCAAACAACCTCATTTTATCTTTTCTTATTTGCAGGTTTTGGAAAGAGGAGGAAGAAGAAGAGGATCCATGAGGGAAAGAAGGAGAAACCATGGCAAAATTTCTCTAGGTTTTAGTTGAAAGAATTTTCCATTGTAATGTTACCCATTTTTTCAATATAGAGATCCTATTTTTTTTTATCTAAGTTGTTAATTTAATAAATTTATTTCCTTGTTTTTGCATTCATCTATTGGGGAAACCCCATTTATTTTAAATCCAATATTTTTACCCATTTGAGTGTTAAAAAAGAGATTGGATGGTTTGAAATATTATATTTAGTGGGTTCCTAGTGGCAGGAAGGTACCTAAATGCATTTTAAGCTTAAATTTTACTTAACTTTAATTATGGGTTGTTCCCAGACGAAAATTTATTTTTCCTTCAAAAGTGAGGAAACTGCCACCCTGCCTAGGGGGTGGTTCACTAACCACCACTCTGAGTTGGGTGGCGGTTCTAAAACTGCTGCTTGGGACAAGGCGATGGTCCAGTTCACCAAAAACAGAACCCTCACCCAAACATCATTTTCACAGATTTTCTCCTTGAGTTTATTTTTTTAATGAAGTATGAATTTAATTGAGGGTGTCATCTATTCATTTTTTGATAAAGTGATAGAATATCTAGTTTCTTAGTTTCAAATATAAAACAACAACTCAAGTTCGATTCTTCCATTTTTGAAATAAAAGTAAAAATGAATATGACATTACTACTATTCATTTTACTTAATATATTCCATATTGCTAAGAAAAACAATAGTAGTTCAACACATTCCTTTTTCATACATCTTGGATCTTTTTTTTACATATACATACATGTGTGTGTGTCTATATATATATATATATATAATTCCAACTATGAATGCTTACAACTTTTGAATATTTTCATTTTAAGACAAATAAAAAACTTAAGTTCAAGACAATGCATTTTCATTTCAACCCATTTCAAACTTCTTACTTCATCAAAACAATGAATATTTGGTAGTTTCCTTTCACCAAACTAGCACATTTTAAAAATGTAATTTTCGCATACAAACACTCTTAGAAGAGTTAACAAGATAAAGGGGTTTCCAAGAAATAATACACCTTCATTTTCAACTTAAAAGTTTACAATATTACACTCAAAGTGGGAATAATAAAATGATCAAATTACAACATAGATATTTCAACAACGCCAACACAAGTCTTCTAGCATGTCTTCTTCCAACTTGTAACTTCAATCTTGCCTTCTTCAATCTTTCATAACAAGGATCACAATAAAAAGGATGGGGGAATAGGAAATTCTCTCCACCCAACCTTTAATCCATTAAGAGGGGAAGCCATCCCTTTAATGGCCCCCGAGCCCCAACCAAGGGACAATGAGGGATCTTGAGAAACATTTGACAACTTTTTAAACAAACATGGCTTCCACAAAAGCATATGTTCCAAAACATTCAACACAACTAATAGACATTCTCAACAAAACTTACAAATTTTGCCAAAAAATACAGAGGTTTAATATCAAACCAATTGCAGCATGGACTATGGGAAACCACCTCCTTTTTCCTCCAAAGTGAAGTAGGATTTTCACCCAAAGCCTCCATGTGCACAATACAACAAAACAACCTTATCTATCCCTTGTAAGTATGCAACAATATGACCATGATTTCCTTTTCACTCCCCATAGGTGAAACTCCCAATCACACCCCCAGAAAATATATGCCTCACAAACTCCCTTTCCCCTCCCCAATGGTCCCATAAGTCCATCTCCCACACCCAACTTTAGGCATATTACCCAACCACACAAAGACACATTCTAAAAACTCATACAATATTAAACAAACACCATTTCCACATTTACAAAGCTAAATAATAAAAATAAAATGATGGAGATCCTACCTCTCCATCAAGCTTATAAGAAAATATCACTCCACAAGTCTTTGACACCTCCAACCCAAGAAAATTCAAAAAGAAACTCCAACAAGCTCCCCTTTTAAAAATGCAAAAGGAAGAAAATGAACAAGTAACGCCAATTCCATCAAATTCCATGAACAAATACAAATGCAATGTGAGGATGATGAGGTGCATCCATGTAGGATGTCACTTCATCATTCCTCCATTATCACTCTCAAGTTAAAACACCATGCCCAAGAAAATAAATCAACATGTAAGACTATGACAACCTAAAAGACACTAAAACTTCCACACCATCCTTCCAAGGACAAAATTAATTGAGGTAAGTAGGAAAGTGTAATTATTTTGACTCTTTTACACTCCAAAAAGGATAAATAAGTCAAAAATTAACTCTCCAACTGATAGGTAGGATTTTTGGGTGAGTTTAGGAGGTATGGGACAAGTTTAGCTTGTCCCACAAGCCTCTAAAAAGGCCTCCCAAGTCAAAATTCGAATTTTGAATTTGGGGTAGAGTATATAACACAGAAACCAACACAAATCCAACTTACATTCACAAGATTTCAAGGACCACCTAACCTCATAATTATCTATTTGAGACATCTTTATTTTTGTTAATAAATTAAGTTGAATTAGCTAATTAAGACACAATTATAATTGTTAATAACATGACAACAATTTCAAAAAATTAACTACATAAACAAAAAATAAAGCACACACAAATTAAAAGAAAGGGAAAACATATCACCCCATGCCCACACATGTGAGGTCACCCCCCATGGGAAATCTTCTAACCAGGCATGCAAAAATACCACAATATACCATTATACAAGTTGTCAAATATACCATTATACAAGTTGTCATATTGTTACCGTGTTGTACAAAACCTGACATCCGTCCATGGTTGGTACCTTATCCCCGTTCAATGTATGTGATAAAATATACCTAAAATGAAAATGGAATACCTCTTTGGCCTCACGGCCGCATCAACGACATTAGGAAATAATACATCCACATAGAAATCAATAATCATAATCCAAATTAAGTAAATCTATCATTTATCAACACATCAAATAATATGATCCTAACTACCATGAGATTGTAATTATACTCAAACCATCAAGAGTATAATGTGTCAGTATAATATCCAAATAGTGTAAATCAACATATACCGAACTGTCAACCAATGTCATCTAGTGCAGCAAATTTAAAATGTGAATCAAAACATAATAATAGTCTGAAATTTACATAGTCTATCATCCACTGATCAATGTTTCATAATAAATATGTCTAAGTATCAGTCTAAAAAAAATATCCACATAATACAATTAGTGTCAAAGAGGAGTGGGCACTACATCCCCCTCCCCTTAGAATTGATTTCCTCTTGGAAGTCATTGAAATAGGCTAGGAAACTAGGACCGTAACAAATTAACATCCTCCCATGTTGTTTTTGTCTCATCATACCTATCCCACTTGAATCACACCTAGTCAATCTTGCAGCCTCAAAGGCCCAGGATGCTATACTCTATGATGCGCATGGGATCCACAATCATCTGCCCCTACTCCTACACCTACAATGCAGTCCAATCCAAAAAATGAGAAGGATATGGAATGTATCACCTAAGAACATAAACATGAAATATATCAGGCATGCAAGACAAGATAGGCTGCAAGGCTAGATGATAAGCTAAGGGACCGATCTTCTCCAAGATCTCGAATGGACCCATGAATCTACGAGCTAACTTAAATCATTTTCCATAATGGATAGGGCTCTTATGAGGTCTGACACAAAGAAACACCTTTGTACCCACATCATAGCTATGGTTAAATCTCCTCTTATTTGCATATTTATTCTATCTATCTTGTGCCTCAAAAAGCCTATGTCTGATCAAAATAACCTGCTACTCCATGTCCTGTAACAAAGCTTACCCAAGAGATACTCTATCCTCTAATCTGTCGTAACTCAATGGTATCCTGCACTCCCTGCCATAAAGTTCCTGAAATGGATCCATACTAATAGAACTCTTAAAACTATTGTTATAAGAAAACTCCAATAGGTACAAATACTACTCCCACATTAGCTAATTGTCCATGAAATACATCTATAACATATCCTCTAAGATGTGATTCACCCACTTCGTCTCTCCATTTGTATCTGGATGATAAGTTG
Source organism: Taxus chinensis (assembly GCA_019776745.2). NCBI lineage: Eukaryota > Viridiplantae > Streptophyta > Pinopsida > Cupressales > Taxaceae > Taxus > Taxus chinensis. Next base: position 627,403,971 of record CM034151.1, read on the forward strand.
TACTAAATTTTATACGCCTCCCAAGGGCATGCTACAAGGTAGTCCATAAAAGAGAGGTGTATAAGGAATCGCGGTCACATATAATCTTCCATGGAATTCTGTGCAGTCTAGTAATCTCATCAAGTTATACTCGCGCCACTACACTAGCTATATAGGTTATCTTCACTAGAGAAAAATGATCCACTTTTGTCAATCTATCCACCGTGACCATGATGCAATCATGGTGGTATCTTGACGTTGGTAGCCCTACTATGAAATCCATAGAAATGGTGACCCATTTCCACTTCGATATAACATGCGGGTAGATAAGGCCAGCTGGATGTTGATGCTCGGCCTTCACCCTCTAACACTCTAAAAACCATGAAACAAACTGAGATACGTCTCTTCGTAGACCTCTCCAATGGTAAAGTTATCTCAAGGTGGAGTGCATCTTCTTCACCCCCAGATGGGCTGAATACGGTGCATGATGAGCCTCTACCGAAATATCCTGTCTCAAACCTCCATCACTAGGTACATAGATCTAGACTCTATGTCTAAAAATTCCATCTGAATCTAATGCAAAACCATCAAAATTCCCCTCAAGGGGTCTCTGAGACTCAATCTCTTATCTAGCTGCAAGGTAGAAGTTGTCATATAGAAGTTGTCACAAAATCCTACTCCGCAAATCTGTACCTACTGAAATATCCATAACCAAATGTATACATCTACTCAAAGCATCTACAACCAAATGCTCCTTCCCTTTCACATGCTCTATCTGCATGTCGTACACACATACCAAATCCTTCCAACGCCACTTATGATCATTGAGATTGGGCTGTGTGAAGAGGTGATGTAAGCTCAAATGGTATGTCCTGAGAATGAATCTCCTTCCCAAAAGTAAATGTCTCCATCAAACCAAGGCATGCACAATTACTGCAAGCTCAAGGTCATGAGTCGTATAATTGATCTCATAATCCTTGAGTTTTCGAGACTCAAAGGCAACCACATGGCCCTCCTACATCAAAACACCACCTAATCCTGCCAAAGAAGCATCTGTGCATACGAGGAAATCTCCTATGGATCTAGCACTGTAAGGATCGGTGTTGTCGTAAGGCATCCCTTCAGTGTATTGAAGGTCTATTCATATCCATCAGACAAAACAAACTTCTTCCCTTTCCGCTGAAGGGAAGTGATGCGGTGTGTAATTCAAGAAAATTCTTGAACAAATCTCATGTAGTATCCTGCCAACCCCATGAAACTGCGCACCTCGGTCACATTGGCTGGCATGGGAAAATCCATAATATCTCTAATCTTAGAAGGATCAATTGTGATACCTTCCCAAGAAATGATGTGACCCAATTGCTACACCTCTGACTGAAATAATGAACACTTCTCTAGGTTCCCGTGTAGTTTATGCTCACGAAGACACTACAGAATCTATCAAAGGTGCTCCTCATGTTCCGCATGTGCACTTGATTATATCAAAATTTTATAAAGAAACATGAGCATGAAGTGATCCAAAAACATCCTTAACTCTCCATCATCAAACTCATGAATATTGCGGGCACGTTCGTCAGACAAAAAGGTACCACTGTGAACTCATAATGGCCATACCTCGTGCGGAAGGTTGTCCTATGAATATCTTCCTCTAAAATCCTTAGCTGATGGTAGCATGACTTAAGATCAATCTTAGAAAATATAGTGTCTCCCTTCATCTGATCAAACAAATCATCTATCCTTGGAAGGGGGTAACGATTCTTGATCGTTACTTTTTTAGTTGTCTGTAGTCCACACATAAATGTAGATATCCATAATTTTTCTTTAAAAATATCACTGTTGCACCCTAAGGAGATACAATAGGATGGAGTAGGCCTTTCTCAATAAGGCCCTCCAACTGTAACTTGAGCTCACAAAGCACAGGTGTGGTCATCCTCTATGGTGTGCGTGAGATAGGCTCTACTCCTGTAACCAAATCAATACGAATTTGATCTCACGTGGGGGAGGTAGCCCTGACAAATCACTAGGAAAGACATCGGAAAACTCCTCCAAAATGGGGTGGTCATCAAGTGACGGTCCATAAGTCTCATCCTCTGAGAAGTCACTAATCAGGATGGAAAATAACTGACAACCCTATTGCACACACTACTTCAGCTGCATAGAGGATATGGTGTGAATATAAATGGGTCTCCTGACTCCAAAAATCACTGACTCCACTCCCAAATCGTGTGCACAAGATATAACCTTGTTGTGACAATAAACTATAGCTCTTTGTGTAGACAACCAATCCATGCCCAAAATAACTTCATAAGAACCCAAGGGAAGGATACAAAGATCCAAATTCATGGTGAAGGGTACTAGGTCCACTATACAGTCCTTAAATAAGGAGTCCACTCAGAGTTTAAATTCTGAAGCCATCTCAACATCCCACCTAAGGCCCTACTTAACTAGCACCAGCCTGCATCTCTCTACTAAATAAGGAGAAATGAAATAATATGATAATCTTGAATCAAATAAGATAGGGGTAGGAATACCACCAATACTATATGTCATCTCGATCACCATGCTCTAGTGCTCTTCCTGGTGGTTCTTGACTCCATCATAGATTTTGTGGCTCCTAGCCATGTCGCCAACTGTAGGATTAGAAACCAGTGCCTTACCCTGATTAGCATGGTTTTGAGGGCACTCTCTCTAATGATGACCATGAACAAATCACCCATAGCAAGTACCTAGTCCTCTCCACTGCACAGATGCTCCTCCAGGTGGTCTGGTAGTCTGTGTTGTATAACCTGATGATCCTATCTGTTATGATCCTCATGTGTGGATTTCACTAATGCCTTGAGGTTTTGGTGTAACGGTTCGTTACATTTGGTATCAGAGTGACCACCCAAGTTCGAGTCCCAGCACGGGTAGCTGCGTTGGCATTGCAGTTTTCGCCTGAGGCTCGTATAGGGCAGGGTATGGTCCTGCTATACGGGTGCAAATCTAGCCTGGGGTCCTGGCTGCAGAAGCATGGTGGGATGTTATGATCCTCATGTGTGGATTTCTCTAATGCCTCGAGGTTTTGGTGTAACGGTTTATTACACTACCATAGATCTTTGTGGGTGTTACGTTTGGCATACTTGTACTAACTGTGTTCGAGGTGGATCCCATGTCCTATTGGACCCCCCAACTAGATGTCCCATACTACGCCCTCTCATAGCATCATGGCTCTATGGAGGCCGAAAGGGTGGTCAAGTCTGTTGCTACTGCTGAGGAGGAGGCCTAAAGGAAGATTGTGATGTAGTGTGTCTTCCAAAAGGAGGATGAGTTGAACAACTCAACCTACTATCCTGTAACTGTTGTATGCATCTCCTCACTCTATCACGAACATTCTGAGTCTTCCCCCTGATTTCCTCTGCAATATAGGTCTTCTCAATGACCTCTGATAGTGTCGGTGGGAAATGAATGCACACTTCCCAACCCAAGTCTAATTTCAAGCTCTTGATGAACCTATGAACTCTAACCTATTCATCCTATATGTAATCCACATACTGAAGCAGATCCAAAAAGCAACCCTCAAACTTTGCCACTATCATGGAAACCGGTCACAAATCATGAAACTCATCGATCCGCTGCTAGATGAATCTACTAGATATGTATCTACTCTTGAAGCACTCCTCAAAGAGATCCTAATTGATTTTCTCATAATCTACATGGAGCTTTTCATCCTCATCCCTCCTCCAAACTCTGGCTTCGTCCCTCAAAAGGTGTATAACCAAACAGGCCCCGGCATGAAATCCTCCTGTGTCTCAAGCAAAATGTAGTAGGTTGCAACTTTAGTATCTTTCTGACGTGATCTACTGCTATTAACTGTGGGCCCTAATGTCTCTCTGCAAGAACATCCCTTGACCTAGGGATCCTAGATCTGTCTTTGTGTCTCGAAGATCTATCTATGTGCTCTCTAGGTGGTGACTCATGTCCAAGCCACTCCACGTGGGAGTACTCTTCCCTATCCTCGACACTGTGATGTGGCAGTGCATGAGCTTCTATAGATAGCTCTCCATCATGTCTGCTAATTTCCTCCTCCTAAATATCCTCCACGTAAAGTGGCATTAACATCCTATAGTGTCTGAATTATCTCAGGAAATATGGCTGCTACTTGGCCAGATCTAGGGTGGTAGATGTAGGATCACATGGAAGGACCCCTCATCTACTCCGCACCTCCTACAAAGATCAAGGCGAGAGTTGGTTTATCATCATCTAGGATTTGTTTCATTTTCCTAAGTTTTCTATGTTTTAAAATATTATGCAATATTGTGTGTCATAGGTTTAGAGTTGCTCTAGGTTTTCTTATTGTTTTTCTTATTTCAAAGAGGGCACGGGGTCTAGGAGATGAACCCACGGCTCTGATACTAAGTGTAACACCCACAAATTTCTACCCTCAAAACAAAGAGAACTAATAAATTAATAGTTAAGTTTACGGTAACATAAAAAAATTGTTTAAAAGAGTTAGCAAGGTTAGGCATTTGCACATTCAATAAATTTCCCGGTTAGGGTTTTCTACATAAGCTTGTGAATAAGGGAAATAAATTAATAATTAAATATTTTAATTTACTTCCTAAGTTATATTTACATTTTAAAGCATTTACTAAGTCCCATAAGTTGATTTAGTTGTCAAACACCAAGGTTGTATTGTTTTGTAACTCCAAGGGTTTAATTGTTTACCTATCCACTAAGTGGTGCCATTCATCACCTTACCCAAGTTCTTTCTTTTTAATTAAAAGTTACATTCCCACAAAAAATACCTTCTCACTTAAGTGAGGTAGGGTTTTATTTGGGCCATAGGATTGAATATATCCTAGCCCTTAGATTAATGTTTTCCTAAATTTTCTTATGATCTTCTTTTTAATCCCTATTTTACCCTAAAAACCCTCATTTTCTCTTTTCTTATTTGTAGGTTTTAGGAAGAGAAGGAGTCAGGAGGGCAAGGAGGAGAAACCATGGAAAATTTTCTCTAGGTTTTAGTTGAAAGATTTTTCCATTGTAATGTTACCCATTTCGTCAATGTAGAGATCCTATTTTGGATCTATTTTGTTAATTTAATAAATTCATTTCCTTGTTTTTGCATTCATCTATTGGGGAAAGCCCCGTTTATTTTAAATCCAAGATTTTTACCCATTTGAGTGTTATAAAAAAGATTGGATGGATTGAAATGTTAAAATTAGTGGGTTCCTAGTTGTAGGAAGGTACGTAGATACATTTTTAAGCTTAAATTTTACTTAAATTTAATTTTGGGTTGTTCGCGGATGGAAATTTATTTTTCTGACAAAAGTGACAAAATCACCGGCCTATGCAAGCCGACAGTCTTGTGACCAGTCGCCCTGCCTTGGGGGCATTTCACCGACCGCCATTCTGAGCTTGGTGGCAGTTCTAAAACCATCGTTGTACATAGGGCGGCGACCCTATTCACCAAAAACATAACCCTCACCCCAACATCATTTTCATATATTTTCTCCTTGAGTTGATTTTTTTGATGAAGTATTAATTTAATTGAGGGTGTCATCTATTCATTTGTTGGTAAAGTGATAGAATGTCTAGTTTCTTAAATTCAAATATAAAACAACAACTCAAGTTCTATTCTTCCATTTTTGCAATAAAATTAAAAATTGAATATGACATTACTACTATTCATTCTATGTCATATATTCCATATTGCCAACCAAAACAACAATAACTCAACAAATTATTTTTTCATACATCTTGGTTATTTTTTTTTACATATACATACATGCATACATACATACATATATGTATGTATGTATGTATGTATGTATGTATGTATGTATGTATGTATGTATGTATGTATGTATGTATGTATGTATGTATGTATATATATATATATATATATATATATATATATATATATATATATATATATTACAACTATGAATGCTTACAACTTTTGAAGAGTTTCATTTTAAGACAAATAAACAACATAAGTTAAAGAGAATGTATTTTCATTTCAACCCATTTCAAACTTATTAATTCAGCAAAATAATGAAAAATTGGTAGTTTCCTTTCACCAAACTAACACATTTTTAAAATTTAATTTTCTCATACAAACACTTTTAGAAGAGTTATCAAGATAACGAGGTTTCCAAGTAATAAAAGAACTTCCTTTTCAACTTACAAATTTACAATCTTCCAATCGAAGTGGGAATAATAAAATGAACAGATTACAACATAAAGATTTCAACAAGGCTGACACAAGTATTCTAGCATTTCTTCTCCCAACTTGCAACTCAAAATCTTGCATTCTTCAATCTTTCACAACAAGGATCACAATACAATGGAAGGAAGAATACGCAATGCTCTCCGCTCAACGTTTAATCCATTAAGTGGAGATGTCATCCCCTTAATGGCCCCAGAGCCCCAACCAAGGGACAATGAGAGATATTGAACAACATTTGACAATGTTTGAAATAAACATGACTTCCACAAAAGCATACATTCCAAAACATTCAACACAACTAATAGACATTCTCAACTAAACTTACAAATTTTTCCAAACAATATATAGGTTTAATATCAAACCAAATGGAACATGGAATATGGGAAACCACCTCCTTTTTCCTCCCAAGTGAAGTGGAAGTTTCACCCAAAGCCTCCATGTTGACAATACAACAAAACAACCTTATCTTTCTCTTGCAAATATGTAACAATATGACCATGATTTGTTTTTTACTCCTCATAGGTGAAACTTCCAATCACACTCCCACCAAATTCATGCCTCACAAACTCCATTTTCCCTCCCCAATGGTCTCATAAGTCCATCTTCCACACCCAACTTAAGGCATACTACCCAACCACACAAAAACACATTGAAAAAACTCATACAATATTAAATAAACACCATTTTCACATTTACAAACCTAAATAAGAAAAATACAAGAATGGAGATCCTACCTCTCCATCAAGCTTCTAAGAAAACTTCACTCCACAAGTCTTTGACACCTCCATGCGAAGAAAATTCCAAAATTAACTCCAACAAGCTCCCAATTTCCAAATATGCAAAAGGAAGAAAATGAACAAGTAACCCCAATTCCATCAAATTCCATCAATAAATAGAAATGGAATGTGAGGATAATGAGGTTTCTCCATGTAGGATGTCACTTCATCATTCCTCCATTCCCACACTCAAGTCAAAACACCATGCCCAAGACAATAAATGAACATGTAAGACTATGACAACCCAAAAGACACTCAAACTTGCACATCATCCTTCCAAGGACAAAATTAATTGAGGTAAGTAGGAAAGTGCAATTATTTTCACTCTTTTACACTCCAAAAAGGATAAATAAGTCAAAAATTAACTCCCCAACCCATAGGTAGGGTTGTTGGGTAAATTTAAGATGCATGGGACAAAGTTGGGCTTGTCCCACAAGCCTCCAAAAAAGGCATCCCAATTCAAAATCCGAATTTTGAATTTGGGGTAGAGTACATACACACACAAACCAACACAAATCCCACTTACAACCTCAAGATTTCAAGTACCACCTAACCTCATAATTATCTATTTGTCACATCTTTATTTTAGTTAATAAATTAAGCTAAGATTAGCTAATCAAGACACAATTATAAATGTTAATTGTTAATAAAGTGACAATAATTTTCAAAGAATTAAATACATATAACACAAAATAAAGCACACACAAAGTAAAAGAAAGGGAAAATCATTTCACCCCATGGCCACACATGTGAGGTGACCCCCCCATGGGAAACCTCCTAACTAGGCATGAAAAAACACCACAATATAACATTACATAAGTTGTCAAATTTTGGTCTGTGTTGCACAAGATCTGACATCCTTCCATGGTTGGTCCCCTATCCCCTTTCAATGTATGTGATAAAATATACCTACAACACAAACAAAATACCTCTCTGGCCTCACAACCACATCAACAACATCGAGAAATAATACATGCATACATAAAAATCAATAATCGTAATCCAAATTAAGTCATTCTGTCATTTATCAACATATCGATTTAATCCGATCCTAATATCCATGAGATTATAATTCTACTCAAAACATCCAGAGTATAACATGTCAGTATAAAATCTAAATAGTGTAAATCAACATATATTCAATTGTCTACTAATGTCATCTAGTGTAACAAAATCAAAATGTGAATCACAACATAATAATAGTCTGAACTTTGCATAGTCTATCATCCACTCATCAACGTATCATAATCAAAATGTCTAAGTATCAGTCCAAAAGTAATATCAACATAATACAATTAGTGTCAAAGAGAGAGTGGGCACAACAGTTTATCATCTTGGGCATATAGGGGTTCTAGAATAGCCTCATCATTATTTAGGGTAGGGAGAGGCCCTATGGTATTCTACATCGATCTCTAGGCCTACTTATCGCCTACTATTTCTATGCTGCCAAGAGCTGGTTTATCCTACATCTAATACCCTAGCGTCTAAGGTGACCTCTTTAGGTGTAGAATTAATAGTTGCCATGATGATAGGAGCATTGGGCTCAGTGTTGAGTGTAAAGGGCTAGCTTAGAAACCAGTTCGGGTGGTCTTGCGGGAGCGTGATGTGAAGCATTTTCAAAGATTTGAATAGAATAATAGGCATGGTGCTATCTCCTGCAAATAAATTGTTCATGGGTTAAAACCTTTTATAAAGAGTTAGTGTAGGTACAATTTCAGCTCAAGGTAAACAACCTGTAGGTTAAACTAAATTTATCTTTATTACATATTGAAATTTAAATAAAACAATAGGGATTAGTTTGGCTTTAATTTTTGGTATGTGGAATTTCTGTTGAAGGTAAACGGTCCTCAATTTATTCTGATTATGTTTTGAGATTTAAATAAAATAATAAGTATTAGTTTGGCCTTGGCTTTTCGTACATGCAATTTCCAATGTGGGTTAAATTTAGTTTTTCTTAATTATTATTCTGGGCTTTTAATATGCACCATACTAGTTTGGGAGTTAGTTGATATGGCTTTTAATATGTACCATACTCGTTTCGAAGTTAGTTGATATATATGTCATCTTATTTGATGAATAGACTGAACAACGAACACTTAACCCATTGCAAATAAATATCTGGCCCACATTCATAGACAAAACACTGAATAAATATCTGGTTGAAGTTTGTAACAATTAGGCCAGATGAAACATGGCGATTGATCAGCCAGAATTCGTATTAGATCGTTCTGTTGACATGAGAGGAAAGCCTGCTGTAAGAGGAAAGACTGGAGGGTGGAGAGCCTGCTCTTTCATCATTGGTATTATTTTTGCCCCCTTCACATTGTTTTAAAATATGACTTGATCATTCTTGCAAAAATGACAGCTTTAATTTTATACACAGGCTACGAATTTGTAGAGAGGTTGGCTTTTGCGGGGCATTTGGGCAAATTTAGTGGTATATCTGACCAACAAGCTACATGAAGGCACTGTGTCTTCCTCTCGGAATGTTACAAACTGGACTGGTACTTTGTTCCTCACACCTTTACTTGGAGCATACATTGCGGATACATATTTGGGGCGCTTCAGGACATTTGCAGTCTTTTCGTGTATCTATATTCTGGTAATTATTAGACTGTAAGTATGGCGTTGGAGAAATGGATTTAGTTTTCTGAAATTGAGTTTGGCGCAGGGGATGGGGATCATGACGCTAGCAGTTTGGTTGAAGTCTTTGAGACCGCCAGACTGCCCATCAAATGAAGGCTGCGAAAAGGCATCGTCTCTGCAGACTGGCATTTTCTACTCGGCTCTCTATCTTCTGGCTTTGGGCGCAGGAGGAACCAGACCGAATATCTCCACTTTTGGTGCAGATCAGTTCGATGATTTTCATCCCAAGGAAAAGTTGCGGAAGAGCTCTTTTTTCAATTGGTGGATTTTTGTTTTGTTTTGTGGAAATTTGTTTGGTCAGACATTTATTGTGTATGTGGAAGATCATATCAGTTGGTCAGTGGCCACTGCAATTATCACTACAGGACTGATAATCTCATCTGTTGTGTTCATGATTGGAACTCCATTTTATAGATATAAAGCTCTCTTCGGCAGCCCACTGCAGCGAATGGGGAGAGTTTTTCGAAAGATGATTCAAAACTGGAAAGTGCGGCTTCCTTCAGATCCATCTTGCCTTCATGAAGTGGATTCAAAGGAATACCTTGCTCAGGGCCGATATCCCATCGCTCACACACAACTTCTCAGGTTGGAAATAACGTTTTTTCACTGGATAAGTTCCTGCATATATGTTTGCAACTAATCAACGGGTTCTTTACTATTAGAGTAAGGGATGTGATCTTATCTTATCTAATTGTTTGAAACTTTGAACTCCATAATCTATTTTTGAATAACAGGTTTATGGACAAAGCATGTGTAAAAACTGGCAGAGTCTCAGATCGTTGCACTGTGACAGATGTGGAGGAAACAAAGCTGATGATAAGAGTCCTTCCAATTGGGCTGACTGCGATTTTTCCGAGCACATTATTACAACAATCCGGCACACTTTTCGTGAAGCAGGCAACTACTCTGGATAGACAAATGGGTCCCAATTTTCAAATTCCGGCAGCAAGTATCGGAGCTTTTCTTCAAATATCACTTCTATTGTCGCTAATAATTTATGATCGCTTCTTGGTGCCTACTTGCCGAAGATTCACAGGGAATCCACGAGGCATAACGATATTACAGAGAATGGGGATTGGTATGATACTCTACAGTGTCGCCATGGTTGCAGCTATGATAACAGAATTGAAAAAGATAGATGTTATTAAAAGCCACAGGCTTCAAGATAAGAGCAATGCAATTGTGCCGCGCACCATCTTTACGCTGCTTCCTCAGTTTATAATAATGGGAATCGCAGAAGGCTTTCTGGAAGTAGGGAGAACGGAATTCTTTTATGATCAAGCCCCTGAGAGTATGCGCAGTTTGGGAATTGCGTTGGCATTGGCCTCGATTGGAGTTGGGGCGTTCTCCTCACTGGCGTAAATGACATTACAGGGCGACTGGGCCATAAGAGATGGATATTAGATAATGTGAATGCGTCACGGTTTGATTATTATTTTGGGTTTCTTGGTCTTCTTAATTTTTTGAACTATATCTTCTTCTTGATTATCTCTTGCATGTACCCATACAAAAGTGAAACAAGTGAAGCTTTGGGAGAAGGTTCCGGGACAGCAATGGAAACCACGAGTATCAACAGCCACAACGCTGATATATAAGCGTTTTTTACGTTTGAAGAAATTGTATCATTCTGGTCATATATAATGTACAAATTCAATATCAATATAAACAAGGCCATGAAATGGCAAATCCTGCCGAAGCAAATACATTGAAGGGAAAGAATTGAATTGACGACGAATTGTATTTTATGAATGAGTGGGTTTGCATTGATGGCTAATAAGAGTGAAATGGCTATGTCACAATAGTTGTAGCCCATGAAATCACACTAGATTATGTTGTCATAGATTTCCATGCCCTATTCCAAAGCTCTAATTTTGGTAGAAGCTGGGAGTGGATTTTCGTACCCTCTTATATAGCATAGACGAACTTTTTTGCAAGATCAAAAACGTAGACAATGAGAAAGAGTTTTTTATGAGTGAGATATTAGAGAATGGCACATGGAACAAGGTTAGAGAATTAGATAATCCTTGAAAAAATCATTTTATGCATATCATGTAATCATTGTTGTCAATGAGAACACATTTTCTTGAGGTATTTTGTCAAACAGTTCATGCACCTTGTGTATGCTTCCACATTTTGCATACACAACTACAAAAGCATTTACAAAAACAACATCAAATAATAATTGGATTTCAATTATGCTTTGACGGATGTCCATAAATTGTTCTAAAGTTGCCATGTCAGTGGAGGTTGTTCTTATAAAAGAGTAGGGGAATAACTCTTAAAAAGAAGCAAGGGAAAAGCTATGAAACCAATCATTGTTTTGATGCTTCTTGCCACAGCTAGGCTTGCATAATTTTTTTTGTTATATGTCTTACATGGGACTGCATGCTGCAAAAGAATAGAGGGAAATTATATATTTTACATTTTTTGTTTTTGGCCAATTTTCATTTTGAACAGATTACATGGGGAGTGGGACTTCTTGCTGTAAGGGACCAGCAGCAGTAGCCACTAAAATGGCACCCCTATGTAGTCAAGTAGTTCTTTGGGTTTCCATTGAAATAAAAACTAGAAAATAAACGTAAAAAATAGATTATTTTAAAGATTACCTAGAATTGCAATGTGACTCAGGGGTAGGGTCCCATGGACAAGTCAAGTGACATAATAGTTATTGCAAAATTGGAAGCTAGATAAACTAACCAGGGCTGAAATGCAACTCTATAAAGAGATGGGATACTACAAACCAGTTGTTATTTATGAAAATCCCATTTATTCTCTGTGAAGACATGGGATACAAATTTACAAACTGTAAAATACATTTAAAACACAAACGAAAAAACATCCATATTAGTGGAAGAAAATAGAGGAGGGAGAGTCAAGATTGACAGGGAATAGCTTGGATAAACGACACAGGAAGACATTTACAAGAAGTATCGATAGACTCAAAATATGTGGCTCAGAATTTGTGGATTGGAATTAAGTGAGTGGTAGACAATTCCACGTGGTTTAGACCATGACGCGGTCATCACGAGAGTCTTTTTATCTGCTCTCGTTGCTCGGTTATCAGAAAATTGCACTTTTTATTCCTTTAATTTTTCTTCAGGTTTGGAAGGATATTGGAAGAAGTGTGAGAAGGGACACGGGTTTCCAAGGGTAGCTCCACTTTTACAAAGATTCCTACAAAACGTATACGGATGTGAAGATTTTTGAAGATCTCAAAGAGTGAGCACTGGACGCCCTCCCCAGTGAGGGCTTTCCCCTCCAGTTTTTTCAGGATATAACCTCCTGTTTCCTCGATGTGGACTAGAAAATTGCAAAGCTTATACTAGAAAACAAAAAATATATTTGGAATATGCCAGATTTGAAAGAGATCATTAAGGAATATTTTGACAATAGTCTCGAGACTTTGAGATTCTGTGATGAGCTGGAAAATTGCCTGAAAAACGTGAGGAGTGAGCAACTTAAACTTCAGATCACTTCGCAAAACATAACTCCTCAAGGATCCCCTCTCTGGAAGGAGTAGTACACCAAGATTGTTGAAAAATTAAATGATTTTAAGATGGCTCCGAACCCGTTTACACCCTCCAAACATGACACTCTTAGATGTTGGAGACCCTCGATGCGAAAAGAATGCAACTAGAGAATAGGTGCTGGTAGATCAAGTGTTTGAGCATTATTTTTGGTGCCACGTTTGTTGTTTCCATCATTTTATGTTGTGTAGTGTCCATGATCGTGCCAAAGTTAGCCAGCTTGGCTATCACTCACTCCACGCGACGACCAATTCCTTTTCCTTGATAGCTTCATTTCATTTTGATACATATAAGGAACAACTCAAGATTTTGAAAGAAATGGTAAACATGACTTTTGCCAAGCTTGAGGATCTGAACGCCATCAGGTTTCATGTGGAGAGCCTGGTGAACAGTCACCATTCAATTCGGGAGAACTTGGAGTTGTGTTTGGGGGATGAGCATGCTCTGCTCATGCAATTGCGAATGAAAAAACAATCTTTTTATTGAATAGATCACAGGATACTATGAAATCATGTGCTGATAAGGAGAGAGTTGACGAATGATAGTAACACTAACGCATTCAATGTCGTACTTTGAACACCACAGTCATTAGCTCAAATGTCATTCATATCAGCCTTACAGTCGTACGCATCCACTAGCAAATAAATGTCATAAATAAGATTTATATGATATTGTCAGAATATTGGTGTAATGACTATGATATTTATGACATTTATTGTCTTTTCTAATGTTCAAACTATAAAAAGGCAAAAAATTCAGAAAATCTTGTTTTTTTAATGTAAAAATTCTAAAAGGCTTATAAAATTAATTCAACCAATCAGGAAATTGAATTAGATGTTTTAAAAAGAATAAATAAATATACATTTATGGAAAACTATACAATAAATATATAAAGTGCCATGTGGAATATTGTAATTGGTTTCTTCATACAAATGAAATGAATTTTTGGTGCCTATATGACCTGCCTACGGTAGGATAATAACAATTTCCCTTGTGGAGCGCATTATGTTTTTGACATGGTCTTATGATTAATATACAATTGCATATGGTGTAAAGCAATTATGAGCCCAGGAGAAGTTTATGGTACAACAAATCCTTTCAATTATGTTTTTTGAATTTCTGCCTATCTGCAAACTTAATGTTTTGATCATAGTTTTTGCAAACTCTTGAGTTCTAAAGCATCAATCCGCATGAAGCCTACATTCATATTAGAAAGATGTGTAGATCAATTCTTGATAGCGTTGTATATAAATCTATAAATTGAATCTACAAAATTCTATATTGGAAATGGTTGCAATAAAGTGAAACATAGTCAAGAATGACTACACTTGATTCGTCAAAAAGAACTATACCCCCATTTGTTGAATGTGACTAGTGTCATATTTCAAGAGCTACCATATGAAGTGAATGTCATTATCCTCTTGATAAACATACCTTTCCAATACCATGAATCATTTTATAGATTGATAACCTCGCTTCTAGCTTGATTTTTTTAACTTAATATACTCACGAATAGTGAAACTTAAGTGTTAACTTAATAGCCTTTTCGGTAGTTTAACATGCACTACAAAATTTCGACCAATTAAAGTCACAATTAAAGTTGATATTATGTAACCTTTAAGTCACTTTTAATTGGTGGATTTTTTTGTTTTGAATTCCAACTAGATTCCCTAAAGTTAAATTTAATGTCGCAAAATTTATTGTAATGTCCCATATTTTGGTACTCGATTCTAAACTCAATCACCTAAAAATCTAGGTAAATAATTTATTTATTTTGTTTTCACGTGTCACGATGTGATGCATGGTTAATGATTGTTTGATTCGATGACGACCTTGCGTACAGGCCAAGTTAATCTTATCTGAATCATTCGAATTTTATAAGGTGTCTCTGAAGAGACCAACATTACACTAATTACCTTATTATGTAACTTATACACTTTGGTACTGTTATATCATTATGTTAGCATTTAGCTACACCATTAGCTTTATAGTAATATCATATCACGCTTCACACTAATATTATTTATTTTATAATAATTGTATTTGTTCGAAGTATTAAGCTAATGAATATTACAAATATTTCGTTAGCTAAAGCTTATAATGTCTTTATTGTGATGTTTGTTATGCCAAGATATTATATTATATATCCAAATTGCTACCCTAAAACTCAATTTTATTTATTATTATTATTATTATTATTAAACCAGAAGTATAACTTAGCTAAATAGAAATATTTCTTTAATATACTATAATAAAAAAAATAGTATTCTAAACATTACATTACTAAATAATTATTACAAATTACATTATCCATTGAATATTCATATACTTAATAAATAACAATTTATATAAAATACTACCGAAATTGTACTCCATGCAAATGTGTGTGTGTGTGTGTGTGTGTGTGTGTGTGTGTGTGTGTGTGTTATATAAATCTAAAACCTAAACTAATCCTTATCCGAAGTTTTAAAAAAAAACCTTTTAAGTGGAATATAGTCTACATATATAACATGCAATATTATATAATCAGAATATCCCATTTTACTATATAAAATTATTTTAGACCTAGCCGCTTAAAAAATTAGGGTAACATGGTAGGGTTTTCTTTGTTTTCTTTTTTTTACTATTGGAACCACCTTTGTATTAAATTATAGATAAAATAATACAAAGTGTTACATAGTAAGGGGGCAGCTGGCAATGTTCACAGCCTCAAAAAAGAGAAGAGGCCACGTGGGTAGAATAAACATAGGCCACGAGGGAAAACAAAATCATGCGACTGAGGGCTACAAAGAACGACCAACAAGAGAGGACAAGGAACAAAAAACTATATCACATCATAGCAGAATTAGGCACAAGGATCCGTGAAAGCCGAAAGAGGAGGTGGATCATCCCATGGCGGAAAAAGGCTGAGAGAATGTGGCTCATCAGATGGCAGATTGAGCAGCCAACCATCCTAGTCGGGCATCTGAACACTCAGTGGAACCATAATTCCCCACCCAGGGGGTGGCAAGCAACCAAATCGGGAATCTCCACCAAGTAGAAGGCCCCATTTGTAAGAGTTAGTCACCTCTTTTCAACACATCGACGAGCTCCAGCTAGGACCTAGAAGAAGAGGGCTTTAGGCGATATGATGGCAGAGATGCGTGGGTGCTTCTGGAGTGACTGTGGGATCGTCCACGGTGTCTAGGAGGTGGCGGAGGGTGTCGATCATAATCCTCTAGAGGAACCAGGCTCATGGTACAAGGTTCACTACCCCATTGATCAATCAGATGATGGAGATGAGAAAATTCCAGTGCCAGCTTCTACGTTTGAGCCTGGATCTGCATATGAACATAAGACATGATTGCCACCTTTTCATTAATGGTATGTTAGAATAAGGAATTATTTATATCTTTCCAGAGTTGGAACAGAATAACTGAACGAAAAAAATGCCAAAGGGAAGCAATGTAGGAGGGAAAATTAGCATGGTCACCAAACAAAGCAACTTTCAAATATAAAAACTAAGGATTAAAATGCCAAAAGAGGGAGTTAATCCAATGTCAAGCATGTTAAGCACGAGGGAAAAAAATGAATTCATGTTTTAAGGAATTCGAGTGACCATAACAGCTACAAACAGGGTTAGGGATGTCGATATCACTTAATCTTTCCCCTAGAGGAAGCACCTGAAAAATTAAACACCAAAGAAAAAAATTGAGCTTCGGGTCAAAGAGGGTGTTCCAGGCTCATTTGAAACACTTCAACCAGGTTACATGAGAGGAATGTAAAGACCATCTAGAATTGAGCTTATCTAAAGCCAACGAGGTAGGAGATAACAAGGAGTAGATAACTCCAAAATTATACTATAACAACGGGTTGTCCACATTCCATCGACAATATTTCCACCAAGCTTGAAGTGGCTAAAGACCTAGTTTGCACATCATAACATCTGGAAAAAATACTGAATTGCTAAGATTGAAGGAAAATCAGAATTAGCAAAGTTGTATTTATGTTTCAACGTCGGCCAAGGAAGCTAGTCTCGTTAGGAAACTGGATCCAAAATAGTGGAGATGACTTTACGAGCTAACCACACTACTTTAATGTTGGGCTTCTCTGCCAGTGGGAGATCATCCAAAGAAAAAATGGGCCACCGCCATAAATTATGCTCATTGAAAGAGAGACTTGTTCTGAATCCATCACCAACCCACCACATTAAAGGTTTATCCATCTCAAAGGATTTCCAAATGCTTTTAACGAGAAAGGTGCCATATATTTTTACTGGGACTTTAGTAGTTAGTAGAGTATGAAAACCTATGTTTTTCTAGCATTTTTTACCATATGGTGCTCCTGAAGAAATATAATTCCTTAAATAAATATACCAATCTTGGTTACCCTGGATACAACGAACAACCCACCTAGCACATAGAGAAACACTCTACCTATAGACATCAACAACACCCCATACCACCCCTGTTCCCTAGGAAGGGTACAAACCTCACAAGAAACCCTGTGAAAATCACCATGTTTATAGCTAGACTGAAGAAAATCCCACAAGAACTTAGCCATCTTTTTCAAAGGAAGCCAGAGATGGACACCAAAATGTTGTGTTAATAGACCCTAAGTAGAAGAATGAATTTTAGTTTAATACTTGGAATTTCCCGGCCAAAGGACAATGGACGAGAGATCCATTTCTGCACTTTTAGCTCAACCTGGTCAACCAAAAAATTGCCAAAGGGTGGAAGACTCAATGTCAAAAGTAAAAGGAATTCCCATAAATCAAAATTGTTTCTCCTCTCTAAATCCAATGCCAAGGATAGGTTGTCAGCCAGTTGGGCATAGGTCATAGACTTTGGTGAAAACCCAATGACTTGGAAAACTGAACTTTGGAGCCAGATGCTTTACAAAAAATATCCAAACAAGAAAGAGCCTCCTAGACAATTTTGTTTTGATTCAACTAGAGTGATAAAAAGAGTCATCTGCAAAGGTGTAAATTGATGAGTTTGGATTGATGATCAGGTAGGTATATTCCTCTTAATCGACCTTGCACATCTCTGTTAGAAAAGGAGGGTAATCAAAAAGCATCCGCAACTAGAACAAATAGAGTTGGGGCCAATGGGAAACTCTGCCTTATCGATCAAAACAACCCAACAACAGAAGATTAGTGTCCATTAATGGTAGGACAAGATGAAGCATAAACAAAAAGAATGCGCACCGCATTAAGGAAAATTTCCTCCAAAACATAGGGCTTTAAGCATGACAAGAATGAAAGGGCCACTCAATTTTTTCGAAACCTATTTTGAGAAAAAACCGCCTTATGAAAGAGACGAGGTGAGTACATTCCAACCCTTCCGAAACAAAAATAAGATTGTCCAAAATCAAATGGCCTTTGACTAAAACCATATTGTTTCAGGGTCAGACAATTTTTGGGGAGCAAAGAACTCACCCGAAGAGCAAGAGCCTCAGCTAAAAATTTTTATAAGAAAACATTAAGAAGCGTAATGGGTTGTCAGTTGTTTTTTAAACTCCTAGTTTCTAGTGTTGGGGGATAAAATTTGATATTACATTTATTAATATAGTTCCTAAGAGACTACGATTGCGGCTTCTTGATAAACCTGCAAAAGATATGGCTCAACAATGTGCCATGCTACCATGTAAAATTCACATGGAAACCCATCCAATCTTGGCGATTTTTCATCTTGAATACAGAGAAGGGAATTTTTGATGCTCAAATAGAGAAATAGAAGCATCGCAATGTTTTCGATCATCTTGGCTAATCTTACAGTGGACCACTTCGATGCACTGGCATAGAGTCGTTATGCTTTCAACAGAAAGGTTCCTGTGCTTGAAAGATGAGGTTATAATGGTCCACAAAATAAAATCAATTTTTGGTAAAGCTGTGATATGAGAGTGAGCCAACTAGACACCTTTGATTTTCTCCTTGACATTTCAGGCCTTGAGAATTTTGCAGAAAACTTTTTGAGACCCTGTCACCAGTCTTCAACAAGTGCAAGTGAGACTAAATCTAAGCTGCTTTGGCTCTATGATGTTCAATAACCTTGATTTGATGACTAAGATTAGAAGCTTTTCCCCTGAACAGTGGTGGAAAATGGTTGGAGCTCAAGAAATCAAGTTGTGCGCTTGAACTCATGTTGGAGAGCCTCGTCAATGTGCCTGCGGACCCTTGAAACCTATTTTCCAAAGTGGCGAAATAAATTTGGTAGTGAATTAAATGACTTCATTCCACCAAGAAATCCATCTTGCAACATAGGGAGGATGTGGTGCAACATTCTAGACTTGGGAAATATACCACCAAAACACCTGGATGACTCAACAAAGAGACATACATATAAATTTTTTTGCTTGGCATTTTAATAGAGGGCATCATCTCAAGTAAGAATGAAGAAAATTGGACTTGTGATCTAACAGAAGAATATATAGGCCACGTGGTGAAAATAAAGTTACCATTGGAAGCCAACTCAAAACCCAAATACTGAGATAACATAACACAATCAAGCCGTTTTGAGGACATGCACCAAGCCTTTTAAAAAAATTGGACCAAGTAAACCAATTTTGAGAAGTAAAGTCCCACCGCCTTCTAAAAAGAGGGTGGTGTTTAAACCCCACCTACTTTTGAAATAAAAAACATGCTTCACACAGACCCCATTTATCACTGGGGATGTTCCACCATGTATTAAATTCACCACAGAATAAAACAATATGAAAATGGAAAATTATCTCCTAACCATCACAATAGTATCGTCCTTTCTAGGCCATTATTAGAGGCATAAATATTAATAATACCAAAAGAAAAGCCATCATCATTAAAAAGAACCCAAACTACCATTTTGTCAGGATCATAACTCGTGGCAGAGAGATCATGCCAAAAAATATAGGTGGCAGAGAAATAGAAACACCACCTTTTGCCTTCTGAATGAGACTAATAAAAATGTAGAAAATTTAGTACAATACATGATAAGGAAGTATGAAGCAATAAACCAGTAATCTTAACCTCTTATAAAACAAATAGTATCAATACCACTAATAATTTGACAAACATGCTTCAATAATTATTTTCGCGAGAGGATTCTTTGAGACCTCTAACATTCCAAGAGAGATAATTCATGAAAAGATAGACATGGAATGTACATCCTCCTATCCATTCTGCAACATATCCTCCAAATTTAAAATGCCAAAATGATTTGACAGAAAACCAGGTTGGGTCTAAAGCAAGTGGCTCCATCGGGTTAGAGAATGACAATTATGCATGTTCGGTCCAATGTTCCCCATAGAATCCCGAGAGGGAATCTGAGAGAGACGTTGTGAGGATGATGGAGTAGCCAGCTTCCCAGCATTCTATTGAACCAGAGTGATTTGGCTCTGCATGTCATGGGTAGCTTGAAAAAACTTAGTAGGCATAGAAGCAGATGATTGAGGATCTAAAGGCTGCTTAGGAGGGAGGGCGGAGGTAGCCACCGAGGAAAGCTTACTCGTCACCTTCTTGTTAACAACCTAGGTCCAACTTTCAACGTTATCTTCCTGTGAAGCAAACACACTTTGCAAATTGGTAGGATTAGCATGTTGGGACATCATACAATCGAGGGAATATGATGATTTGATGCTTTGTAGTGAAAGTAGGTTTCAGGTAAGTTGAAATAGATAACCTTCTATGAGATACGCATAGACCCAACTTGTATGTTAATGTGGTCCCGCAAATCAGAAGCTAAATCAACCTCAACATAAACCCATTTATGCGGGGCGAGCATAAAAGAACCGATCAAGCTCATGACAAATCACATGGCCAAGTGGGCATACAATATCATTCAAAAAAGGCTAGAGTTGTAATGGAAGACCTGAAAAATTTAACCCAAACCAGAACTCGAAGAGATACCTAGTTAACTGGGTATAAATTAGGGGCTCCATCATGACAAAACAAGCAAGGTGTTTCCTATATACAAACAAGAGGAATGATCAAGAAGCAACTGGACTTGCGACGACTCACGAAAAGTGAAAAAATAAAACCCCCTTGGTGAAGTTCCACACACCAGTAACTAGATTTCGGAGGGACTCATAATGGTTTTTTAATGTAGTTCTTGAGATAATAATACTCTGATGGAGTATGACCACAAAAATAGGCATCCAAACAATTGTTATGGTAAAATTGCACAATAAGATCAACAAAAATAAATCTCAATAGTAACATCCATGGGGAGAGTAAGAAGGATTACCTCGTCGTACACTTTTGAGGAAGAATTTTCCACATGGGTTTGGGGAGCCATCTTCACCATTGTTTGCAACTGATGTTGCAAATGGTTGGTTTGTGGCCATTTAAGGTACTAGATCCACCCAAAAAATGGGTTGGAATAAATGGCCCAACAGCGATAAGAAAAATGGAAATAATAATAGGAAAAATCTTGAAACTACCAAAGCTAACACAAGCATAATCATGCAAGGAAAACCCTAGAAAAATCCAAATTCCCTCCTTCAACTCATTTTCTTTTTATTTGTTTTATTTCTTTTATACTTTCATTGCTTTTTATTTTTTCTAATCCATGGTATTTTGCAGCTAGGGCCTCCAAGGAGAAATGAGGAAGGATAATGGTGAGGGAGTGGCCAAAAAATAAAAAGGTTGGTGTGCAAAGTGTTGCGGGTTGGGCGCAATAAAGAGGAGAGGAAAGGCAATGGTCGTGGTGGCCATGGGAGATGGCAGAAAGACAAGGAGTGGGGTGAGTCAGCCGAGCTTCCCTCCCCACAACAAAACCCCAGTTTTTTTGTTTCTTTTTATTTTCTTTTTAAATAAATTTACAGAGATATTAGGTGTTACAAATTTATCTTCATGTGCAGGGGCTGATTTAGCCATAACAGTACATATTTTATGACGGCCATAAGTGAGAGTTTTTTTTATAACCCAAACCCACCTCGCAATTGCTCTATTTAGTCTTATACACTTTTTCTAATTACCAAGTTACTGTTAAAGTTACAATGTTAAATAGGGGTTTCAGCGTGCTTAGAGCCTCCAAATCTGAAATGGGTGTTGATAATTTCATGTAAGGAATGACAGGTCTGAAGGGGCCGAGAATAGATCTTGCATTTATTATTATTATTATTAAATATATATTTCCATCAACATAATAAGCGTATATATATATTATATATATAATATATATATATTATATATATATATAGTATATATATATATATAATATAATATATATATGACAGAATATTATTTTAAATGCATTTTTGACTCTAAGATTTAAATGAGTATAGCTATAAAATAAATCTGCTACCAAACAGTGGAGATAGATATGTATTTTAGTTAATTTTTATCTAAGGAGAGAAAACAAAGCTCACATATATTACCCACTACCACTACATTCTTTACTCGTCTAAAATGCAGTACACTTCAAACTGAGACTCTTCTTTCATTTCACAAATGTATATAAACATTCATTTAATCCCTCAACCTTCTTTTGAACATGCAAATAATACAATCCTTTCATTTCATAACCCCAAACATTTTGAGATGCTTCTACAATGATTACATCCTACATCTATCTTTTATTTTGCAAAGTGTTTAAACCTACACAAGGAATCAAATGGGGGTTTTATTTCAACATTGAAAAGAAAGGCAGAAAATGACTATGTTCTTTTCAACAAGAGTAGTGGATGATACTACTATGAAAAAGATCAATATTTCCACATAACAAAAGTTTCCATCTCAATGAGAGCATCCAACATAACGTAACTCCTTTCATTTTACATTTCTGAGTCCACATTTTCAAAGGCAATAATAAGGAAAACTTTTACAAAGCAAGAGTAGAAAATTTTATTCAATAAGAAAGAGCTAAAGTTCCAACACAACAATATTTTTTTTCTCTCACAAAGAGTAAGAAAATTTTAACCCATTACATGCAATATCCAAACTACTTATAAAGGGAGGAATAAAAAAACTTTAAGAAACATGTGCTTGCACAAGATTTACTTGCATCCCAAATAGAAGACTCACCAAGGAGGACTTACAACATGATTTTACAATAATCAATTGAGATAAAGAAGTAAAGTTTCCCAAAATTTTGTGAAGCAAACAACCAAGGTGTCCAATAATGCTCTACCATCTTCAAAACTATAATCTTCATGTTTTTCACTTCAAAGGATATTCAAACACAAGGAGAAAGGAATGATTTAGCTCCCAACCTATAGGCATCATTACATTCCTTTCAAAATTTTGGAGGACATGCTAGCCTCCCCCAAGCCTGTGGGAGACATGACAAGCATTCCTCAAGTGTGCACAAGAAGGGAAGGGGAAAAACATAAAAAACCAACACGAAACGAAAACCATATACACACAAAAAACACCCAAAATAAGCCACATCACAAGGTGAGAAAACTCCATGTTTTCCCACAAATGGGTAAGAGTGGATGAGAAATCCAAAAGAACAAAAGGGTGTGATCGAACCATAGGAAGCACAAATAAATAAGATCTCCAAAATCCTCCTTATTCCTCCCTAATAAACACCTCTCCGTATTTCTCCTCCCATTCACCAAAGTTCCTCCCTGGGAGGATTTTCAAACCCATGGGTTTTCATTTCCAACGATGGGGAACGGGTTCAAACCATATGAACCAACTCCCCCACCTCAAACCATATGAGGGGATAAAATACAAGAAACCAACATGGCTTTCCCATCAAGCCATGAGGTTTAAGAGGGAAATTCCCTCCCTCTTCCCGCACACAACTCCGAAAACAATCAAGCCATACGATGGATCGAGAAAACAATAAAAGAATACAAGAAAGCATACCTTACACTACATACAAAACATAGTTACAACCAAAAAAAATCTCAACTAAAATCTACATGCAAAAACAACAAAGAAGGATAAAGGATCATACCTCCAAAAGCTTCTCCAATCCTCTTCTAAGCAATAGGCTCCAAGTCCAATCTCCCAAAACCAAAGATGTGAAAATGAAAAGGTGAAATTTTTTTTAATCCTAGGTAAGGATCTATATAAATAAAAACAAGAGAAATATCCTCTCCAATGAGAGGGGTGACATGTTTTTACCCCTCTCTCTTCCCTACCGTAAGATCAAAATTTAAAAGAGAATAAAACAACCAAACTTTAAGAGCATTTTACCCAAATATCCTTAAAAGGATAATAAGCTAATAACATACAACTTTTAAGAAAACACCTACACCCCATTGATTCTTTACAAGAATAATGACTTATGAGAGGTCAAATGGGAGGGAAAACTCCCATTTCACTAAATAATGAAGCCCCCCCTAACCTATAGGTAGGGTTAGTGCAAGGGGCTTATTTTCATGCTAAAAGAACCCCACAAAACCAAAAGGGGGTCTCCAAAAATGCTAAAAATAGCCCAATTTCGGGTTTGGAATTTTGGGCGCAAGCATGGAGCTTGTGAGACCCACCCAAGGGGGTGTTTTAAGCGACCCTAAACCTCCTAATAAAAACTTAATTAATAAAAGACACCTCTAATGCAAGTGGGGGACCACTAGGTCCACTAAACTAGGTTACTCAAGGCTAATAATAACACAAATAAATTAAATTACAACTTGGAGTCACCCATGGTGCCCGTATCAACATGCAACTTAGACAAGGGCCTCATATAACAATCATGGTTAGGAATTTATCCCAATCAACACGCTTGTGCACACTTGAGTAGCTTCCCTGAAACCCACATTCTCATGTGCCATGTCACCTACACACTCATTGCAAACATTAAACACAATCTATCCAATAAAAATTTATAAATCAATCAATCAGTAAATAAATAAATATATAATCTTACTAACAATCATAACACATCATCAGTAAGGAATTGTAAATGAGAAACATACATAATTTCATATAAATTCACCATGTGTTAGCCATCGTAGTAACATATAATGACATCCTTCCATGCTATAGTATGATGACATAAAATAACCAAATAATCAAGGATATCAAGGTGTGGAACATAACCATATGTCCATCATATAGATAATAAGATCCAAAACATCGTAACATGTTAGTATCAAAAACATCTACTGAAATGAACTATCCTACTAGTCAAAACTAAATTGGCACTGCCATGCCCAAATCATCATACATGTCCTCAAATGATCAATATCATAACATAATATTAACAAGGTGTCATGATCCATGATCAATCATCAAATATGAGTATAGAGTCAACAGATAAAATGAAACTAGAAAATGTGGGCACTACAATGACTAAATGATGACCTAAACAATGACGGTAAATGACATAAATTTGAAAGTCACACTAAATACATCCTAAAGTATTATTTTAAGTAACCCTAACATCTCCCCCATAAATTCACTCTTAATGTCACCTGTAAGAAAGTATAGGGTGACTTTAACTAACATGTTAAGGTGATTTAAATGAAAACTTTAAGTATTACTTAATTAATGACTTCAATATGGCTTTATTCCTAGCTTAAACTGAGATGTTAAGGTAAAATAAATGGATACTTTTTTTATTAGATAAAATGAGTGGTTTTTAAGGGGACGTAAAACCCATAGTACAACAGTAACAAGATGTTACTTATAGGAGATGAATATAAAAACAACAAATATCAAGATAAATTTGCCTCTACCAATGGCAAAGAGGGAACTACTAATGAATTTTCACAGAGTCAGCTTAGTTATTACAAAATTATAAACAAATCCATGGATTATCCCAAGGCATGGGATCTAATAGTAATTTTACAAGGGGTTTCCATTAACTTAGAAAAAAATTGTTTTTTATTCCGGACCACAGTCCTTTCATTCTTGCTGGGAGAGTCTTCAACAACTTTAGGGTTGTTGGATAAGATGACTTTAATGGAACTTAGGGGCCAAAATAATGACAAAGGAGGAGGGGATTACCTCTCCACATCCATCTCAAGAGGGGCATGGTGAGGTGCCTAAGGGGGGGTATCATCAATAAGTAAGGTTTCCACCCTTGAGAGAGACTTATCTGAAATAAAATTATCAACAATAAATTAGAAGGAAGTACTAACAGTGAGGTGGGAAGGGAGGAGAATCCTTCCACAAATCATTATTTACTCCTCTTTTACTCTTTGAGCTCCCATAATCCTTCATCAAGTGACTGGTAACATGGCATCTATAACAATGGAAGGTAGTTTCTCATAGTCCAACCATTGAGACCATTTTCTTTCTCCAATTTGAAGATTAATCATGTTTGGGATAACTATAGACAGGTATAAATCTACCATAATGTAGGCATAGGTAATATGAAATAGTCCAACAATAACATCATCAATTTTCAAAAAATTCCCCCAAAGTGTTTCGAATAACTTCAAGGAATGGTTCATTCCAAAGCTGCAGGGGAGACCAAGTAGATGAACCCAAGTAGGAATGGTATTAAAAGAGTATTTTAAATGATTGAAAGAGGGAAACTAGGGTTTAGAAATTATCCCATGACCCCTCCATACCCAATAACAATTGTGAATAGTATCTCAGTCTTCAGAGGACTTAAAAATGACAAGGAAATATGCATTAGAACAAAAGTGCAAACTTTACCCTTGATTTTAGGACACCATCGGTCAACAATCCATGCATTTAGTTGTGAAATATTAGGCCAGTAGTGGTGTAATTAGAATATTAGACCAAATTTGTTGTAATCTTCCTCCCGATCTTGAATTAAATGGATACTTTATGTGTGACTTAATAACAAAATTTAGTATGAATTAATTACCGACTCAATAAGGATATTTCGCATCGTATTTATAGACACCTATAATTACGCCCAAGCAATTTAAATACTTAAATTGTGCTAATTATCCCCGTTCTCGTAAATCGACGATATATCTTCAAAAACGCTCATATTCCCTCTTATTGTCGTTAATTAATTACAATACGCTAATTAATTAAGTCAACTATCTAACAAATACCTTAATTAACGACCTTCCGTTAATAAATCACCCCTTCTACTTAGACTAATTAATTATTATTAATTAATTAGCTTTCCCTTCGATTTAACCAATAAATCAATATTTAATTGATTTAATCCCCTTCTAATAGCCTAAATCGTACTAATATTCCTCTAATTAGCTTCTATAAGCGTACATCTACCTATTAATTAATCACCTTTGATTAATTAAAATACCCCCCAACTCCCATGACTTGTTAAACATGTATTAAACCCTTCTAAAGTAAGGTTACCTTTAATAAAGCAACCTTATCCATTCTTAATCATGTTTTACCTTTATTCCACATTCATGAGAATGTGTTGAATCATTTATCCTTTGGGCTATATAAAGAGCCCTCCACCTACCTTTTTACTTACACCTAAACTTTCTAAGAGAGCAAATGCAAAGCATATAGCAAAGAGACTAAGAGCTTGCACCTTGTTTTCTTGAGAGTTCATCATCTTGAAGAGTTAAGCCTCTTTCTTAAAGTGCTTGGGTCATATGGGAGGTGTCAAAAGGGTCTTGTAGCCCAACTTTGATTAGCCCCCATTCCTAGGTTCTTGGAATATTAAGGACAACTATTTTGATAGCCATTGAGCTTACTTAGGTCCATTCATTTATTTGTTGTTAGAGAATAGAGGAGTTTAGATATTTAGCATTGTTAGTTTCAAAGTTTGTATTGATGAATGCTATCATCTAACCCTTGTTTAATTCTTATCATGATGGTGTTTATGCTTTGTTTTAGCTAAATTGTGGAACTATTTTAGGTGGTAGTTCTTGCTTCATTTTATTTAGCATTAAGCAAAGTATACATGCACACATTTAGCACGCCCAGTGGAACTTACTCCATTGTCCTTTGCACTTAATTTCAAGTTTTTGTAGTTAAGTTTTATTTTTAGTTACTAACCCTCTTTTACACATGTTGATCTAACTTGTTTTTTTAAGTTGTTCTGTTGAGTTTGCATGTGTTGGGTCTTCCTTGTAGGTATGAAGGAGGTGAAGTGCTGTCAAAATTGGAATTGATGGAAAACTTTCAAGATTTCTCCATGTTTTCATTTTTAGAGCTTACTTTTTCAACATTCTACATGCTAGTTTTGTCAATTTCTTGAAGATTTGAAATCCTTGAGCATGTAGGTTAGTGTTTGATAGTGCTGAGTCTTCTATTTACATATTAATGTGGTGGGTTGCTGTCAAAATTTAATGTTGGTGAGAAAATTTCAAGATTTCATCATGTTTTCATTTTTAGAGCTTACTTTTTCATCATTCTACATGCTAGTTTTGTCATTTTCTTGAAAATTTTCAATTCTTGAGCATGTAGGTTAGTGTTTGATAGTGCTGAGTCTTCCATTTACATATTAATGTGGTGGGTTGCTGTCAAAATTTAATGTTGGTGAGAAAATTTCAAGATTTCATCATGTTTTCATTTTTAGAGCTTACTTTTTCATCATTCTACATGCTAGTTTTGTCAATTTCTTGAAAATCTTAAATTCTTGAGCATGTATGTTAATGTTTGATAGCATTGAGTCTTCTATTCATATATTAATGTGATGGGTTGTTGTCAAAATTGAATCTTGGTTGGAAAAATTTGCCCATTTAGCATATTAAGGGACGTTTTTTTGACATTTTTTAAGTGCATGTCAAGTGCATACCCATGAGCATAAGAGTATATGCGTAACCCATCTTCCGAAAGCCATAAATTTTGCTTCCGACCTCAAAATGACTCCATTATTTTTGCGTTGGAAAAGTATTGAAGTTAACTATGCAATGAAAACATAAATTTGTGATTTAAACTTACAGAAGTTGCAGGTTTTTCTGTTATTTTAATACTGGTCATTTTCTAACATATCTAATGTTTTGATGAATGTTGTATTTCCATGCTTACTCGATTTAGATCAAAGCGTGTGTATGATCTTATCTTGCACCTTTTGGTGATCTTGAGAATCAAAAAAAACTTTTATCTATATCTTTTTAACATTGGGATTAAACTTGGAAATTTAATTATTCATTTTGCTTAAGGGAATGAACCTTTTACAAAGCATTTTTCAACGGTCCTTTGATTTGAAGTTTTCCATTTCTATATAGTTGGGCTAAAGTTTGTGTATGCTCTTCTCTTGCACCTTAGGGTGATCTTGAGAATCAAAAGCAACTTTAGTCTTCATTTTATAACATTTGGTAAATTGGAAACTTCATCTTTCACTTTTGGTTTAAGGGAATGAACATTTATCAAGAATTTTGTATGGTTCATTGATTGAAAAGATTTTATTTACTTTTTAGTTGGATTATTTGTTGTGTATGCTCTTCTCTTGCATCCTTGGATGATCTTGAGAATCAAAAGCAACTTTTAATCCTCTTTTAAATAATGTGATTTTCTTGGAGAACTACTAACGCTTGAGTGCAGAACCTAAAAATGCTTGTCAAAGAAAGGAGGAATCAAAATGAAATCAAAAACTATTAATACAGTTGTTATACAGGTTGTCAAAAGGTGTTTAAGCAAACCACACCTAATTAAACAAGATAAAAAGAACAACATATTCAAAACAATGTATTGTAGGTTTCGAAAAAGGGTACGTCCCTCTCCGCTCAACTGGAACATAACCCCTTTGGCATAACACCTTAAGCTACAACAATGGGGGTGGTTCCAGGAACCCCAAAGTAGTCCACGCAAGAGGGAACCTTGTGGACGAAACGGGAAGTGCTCCACACTACCTACTTGACTAGTGATTCCTTTGTGAAATAGAGTTACAGGTTGTCCATTGTGGCGACCCCAGTGATAGTACACGTAGACGTACTAGTTGCCTACTGTTCTTGAAGGGGGTAAAGTAAAGCCGAGATACTCCCAAACTAGTCAGTGCAACTTTTTGGGTAAATTGAGCTCGCTCGTGGCAACTTTGTAACACCTAGGGCGAGAGAACCACCTAGGAGAATATACTTTGGCCAGGAGCCCACTTTGACCATTTTAAAACAGTGTTGAGTTGTGAACCTTCTTTTTGAGAAACGTGTGACGTATTACTTTCGCCTAATTTTTACTTGCCTTGGGGTGAGGCGAAACTCTGCAGAAGTGAGGCTAGCATTTTTCGTCTTTTTTTTTCTTGATTTATTTCCTTCATATTCTTTTGACACTTTGTTGATCAAAAGATGTGTGATTACTTTTGTGTTGCCATTCGACTATTTCTCTCACTTTTATGTCCGTTTACGCCCATCCATGTTTGCGGATGGGTTAGTTAAACGTCTAAAGTGAGTGGAGGTGTTTTCACGTCATTTGGTAGCCATTGTGATCTTGATACCCACGTCAAGATCGTCATTGTAGTTAAGCGTGGTTCATCATTGCGGACTTCCATAGCGGAGTTAGCTTGTTTGTCTCGTATCATTACAATTTCGATATTTACGTTTTGTTTCTTGTAAACTCGACATAAATACCTATATTGTACGGTTACGCTGCACACATTCTTAACTATTCCTAGGTATACTTTGAGCTTTTTTTTATTCGGTTTTATTATTACCTCGATTTCAAAAGGTGCTAGGCACTACCATTTGTGCATGTTATATCAATAACACCTCGATATCAATACTTCACTTTCTTGCAAAGTGGGTTAACATATCTTAGTGATATTGTTGTGTCATTCACAAATAGTAATTGACACTTTTTGAGATATAGGTCTTAATCATACTTGAGCTTGCTCATCATATATCTTGATTGGAAGATCGCATTTAACTTCATGTATTTACTTACGTCTTGTTCATTCCTTTGAACTTGGCATAAGTGGAGACATCTTGTTAATCATCTAGCGTCGTAAATTACTTTGGAACGTAGTCTAGGAATTATTTCATTTGATTAGGTTTTGGTACCAAACGATTGTTTCATTGGTGACTTTATCACTTTATCACCTTGGTATTCTCACACTGTTAATTTACTCTTAACATGTACATATTGTGTTTCACTTAGGGGTAGACATTGAATTTTGAACAAATCTATAACTTACCTTAGTGAAATTTATCACAAAAACATGGCTCCCAAGACGCGTCTAGGGTTAAAGAAACAAACATATGAGGAACAACAGGCGCAAGCTTGGGAAACCTCTAAGAGACAAGGGTCAAACCCATTTATTGGACACGATTTAGGACCACTATTTTCTGCAAAAAAGGAAACAGAAGAGATGGTTGATCATAGTGGAAATGAATTAGAATCACCACACGCAGACTTTGATTTTGACCCCACTCTACTAGATGAGTTTCTCCTTAAAAACAAAGATAGATTTTTGGCATGGGTCATGGAATTAGGGGCCAAATTGCCCATTGAGAAGGAACCAATACTACAAACAAATGACACTACTAAGGAGGAACACCCCCTTATCAATATGGAAGATATTTTAACAGGCGGGCATGCTTCCACTTCTTACGCAAAAAATGATAAAGTGGTAGGGCATAGAATACCCCTCATCAAAGTGCCATGAAGAAACACGATAGACCATGAGACAGGGGAAGAACCTCCACAATATGAAGAGGAGGAACCTTTAGAACAAGAAGACACAAACCAAGTCACAATCCAACAACAACTCAGTAACTTAAGCCGACAACTAGCTTTGCTTACTTTCCAAGTACAAAAAGACACAAACAAGAAAGTTCAAAAGTCAAAGCCTAAGTTTAGGATCCACGAACTCCATCGAGAAAACCAAGGAGAAGAAGACATGGGGTACCATCGTGTACACGTACCCACTTCTCCCACTAGAGAGCAATTGCTCACACAATAAGTGCAATCTATGAAAGCAACTCTTGCGAGAATACAAGAGAGCAATATAGGGAGTATTAGGAAATACCAATACGAAGAACTATGCCCCTATCCTTTTGATAAGACAATGACCCTTCAACCCTTTCCAAAGAAATTTGATATGCCAAAGTTTGACAAATATAAAGGAAAGGGAGACCCAAGGGATCATGTTAAAGATTTCTACATGGCATGTCAAGAGGTGTTTTATAGTGATAATTACCTCATTAGAATTTTTCCTAAGAGTCTCGGAGGTCAAGCATTGGAATGGTTTACGCGCTTACCACGAGGATCAATTTTCACCTGGCCAGAATTGGCAAAAAGATTCGTGCATCATTTCTCGTATAACATAGAGAGTGATGTCACCATGGCAGACTTGTGTGGCGCAAAACAACACCCAAATGAGACCTTCGCCAGCTTCCTCCAACGATGGAGAGGGATAGCTAGTCGCTTCCCTTGCGCTTTCCCTGAGAAGCAGCTGGTCAGTATTTGCGTCCCTAATCTCAACCCAGATATAGCTTTCCACCTCCAAATGCATTGTGTCCGCACCTTTGAGGAGGTTATTGAGAAAGGGATTCAAATAGAAAAGGCTCTCATTGCCAAAGGCACCCTCAAAACCCAATCTAAAGACAACCAAAGTTTCAAACCCGCTGAAAAGCCAAAGATCTTTAACAAAAACAAAAACGTGGTGGGAGACGGAATCACCGATTCCAAACGTGTTCAAACAGTCCAAACCCGTCAACCTTTTAAACTGACCAAGGGCCCAATTCAACCACCACCAAAGCGACGAACATTCACCTCCCTCAATGAACCATTGTCTGTCATACTAAAACAGTTGGATGCGGCCCACATGATGACCTATCCTACAACGCAACCGTTTGATGACAACACTCCTAAACCTTCATGGTATAAGGAGCATGAATACTGTGAAATGCATCGCATTAAAGGTCATAAAACAGACAAATGTTTGTGACTTCGCCACTATATTCAAGACCTCATTGACAATGGGGAGATAGAGGTGGATAACCCTGGCCACATGCAAACACCTAACGAG
Organism: Taxus chinensis; assembly: GCA_019776745.2. Classification (NCBI taxonomy): domain Eukaryota; kingdom Viridiplantae; phylum Streptophyta; class Pinopsida; order Cupressales; family Taxaceae; genus Taxus; species Taxus chinensis. The sequence continues at coordinate 627,436,834 of CM034151.1, forward strand.
AAAATGGGGAGTTATAAGGAACCATTCCCCAAGCATGATAAGTCAGAAAAGGCAAAACCGGATCGGGGAGAGTCATCCCAAACCTATAAAGCCATGAATTACTTGTATACCAAGAGAGATAACAATCATTATGATTCACTTATCGTATGTATTCTCTCCCTTGCTGACCGTGTCAATACCATCTAGATCAAGGGAAAGGACTACGTTGCAGTAACAAGGCGTGCCCGCCTCGTGATTCTAGAACCCTCTCTGTTGACCCCGCAAGCTGTTAAATATAATCTTTTAGAACAACTTGAGAAGACACCTACTAAGATCTCGATCTTAGATCTTCTCAAGGATATCCAATGTGCATAAGGACATTTTGTATCAAACTCTTCAGGGGTCGGGAGTGCCTTTAGAAGTTGATCCTGCATACCTTCAAGCCGCGGTGGAAAATATTGCACCCAGTGAGCATCTCACTTTCAACCATAGGGAGGTCCCTACCGAGAATCCTAAACATAATCTTCCCTTATACATTGAGGTAGTTGTCACCCGTAGGAAAATCAAACGGGTGCTTGTGGATAATGGATCTAGATTGAACATCTGCATGCTTAAATTAGTCAAACAATTGGGACATACAGAGGTAGATCTTGAGTCCCATATCATCACTATCACCGCATACGACAACATAGAAAGCGAGTCAGCAGGCACCATTACGCTACCCATGGAGGTGGGCCCCACTTTCCATCAGACAAAGTTTCATGTCCTAGACTTGGAACTTCCATATAATATACTTCTAGGCCGACCATGGATTCATGCCATGCAGGCCATGCCATCGACATTTCATCAATGCATCAAGCTGAAGCATGAGGGACATACGGTTACAATACCAGGAGATTCAGAGCCCTTTTCTCATTATAGAGCTCTTAATAACTTTACACGAAAGGGTATATACACATGTCCCTCCACAGATATAGTTGTCCCTTTTCAGTCTGAGGCTATGGAATCCCAGACTGGATTCAGATTCTCTTAGGTCTTGCGTTCATGGGGCTTCCACTTCCACATCTCCATTTGATTCATGGGAGATGAAAATTCTGGAATATGGCTTGTAGGGAGTATAATGTACAATAAGCACTCTTGGTTTCTGACCTCTCCTTGTCGCCCAAGACTAGAGGTCGACCCAACTACCGCTTCAGGAGACCTAGAGAGGAACACACTATTGGGGCGTTCCTACCTGGAGGCTTGTTAGCTGAGGAAAAATTTCTTGATCCACCTACTACTTGGGTCCCTGAGGACACTCAGCCATCTTGTTATCAAACCCTGGAATATGAAAAATCTATCAGAATGATGTACTCCATGGGCTACAAAGGCCTAGGATGTGGGAGGAATGAACAAGGACAAAGAGAACCAGTCCCTCTTCCACATTTCAAAACTGAAAGATATGGCATCGGGATTCGCCCTTATGGGGCACACCCTAACGATCAAGATGCGACTTGTTCAGAGCATGAGGATGGCTCCGATTATCTAGACAGCGATATGGATTCCTGTTGTAGCCAATATGAGGATCTGGCCTCCACGAACCTTTTTGTGAATAACGTTGTCCTGACCATAACCCCCACCAAACCGATCCTTGACCTTGTGTACCCTTCCCTTGTTGAATGGGACAAAAAACGTCATGTGCCACTAGATTTATTCGAGAATGACGAGGCTATTGCATATTTCATGGGCATAAGGGATACAATTCCCATTGGAGATCACAAGAAGGGTTTCTTTATTGACTTAGACACCTGCACCTACTTCGGTGAGGAGGCTGAACTTCGTGGTCAGCAAAATTTAAAGAAAAGCGAGGGCAAGAGTTCTAAAGAAAAGTCTCGGCAAAAATCAAAGTCCAAGTCACACAGTGAAAACCTCTTTGAGGCACTGGCTGACAAACAAATAAGAAAATCAAAGGACAAACAAAGTGACCATGCCAAGGATGAAAATCTCGTAGAGACATCCTTGGATGAAGATCTCAACCTACCTCCCGATCCTACGCGTATGGAGGATTTATCAAAATTGTTAGTTGAAGAAACCATTGATGTCAATATTGGTACCGAAGAAGATCCCAAGATAGTAAAATTGGGAGCATCACTCTCGGCCAGAGAACAAAATACATTCACTATGCTACTGCGAGAGTTTATTGATGTGTTTGCATGGTCTTACAAAGACATGCCCGGCTTAGATCCAACTTTAGTCATGCACAACCTGGTTGTGCACGTAGACACTAAGCCTATCAAACAGAAGCTCCGAAAGATGCACCCAAGAGTGGCCTTGTTAGTTAAAGAAGAGTTGGAAAGGTTACTTGCAGCAGGATTCATCAGGCCAATTGATTATTCTGAATGGATATCAAACATTGTTCCTGTCCAGAAGAAACCTATCGGTATCCGAATCTGCACAGATTTTAGGGACATCAATAAAGCTTTCCCTAAAGATGACTTTCCATTGCCCAACATTGACATGATTGTTGACTCAACCGTAGGGTACGAAATGCTATCACTCATGGATGGCTTTTCAGGTTATAATCAAATTAAGATCACTGAGGAAGACCAACACAATACAGCTTTCACAAATCCTTGGGGCACCTTCTGTTATCAGGTCATGCCATTTGGCCTTAAGAATGTGGGAGCAACTTATTAGCGGGCCATGACAGTAATCTTTCACGATATGATTCATGACATCATGGAAGACTACGTAGACGACATCCTAGGAAAGTCCAAAACAAGAGAGGATCATCCTATCATTTTGCATCGTATCTTTGAACGCCTGCGTGAATACAAAGTCATATTGAATCCAAAGAAATGTGTCTTCGGTGTGTTTCCGGGAAACTATTGGGCTTCATTGTGTCGAGACGAGGTATTGAGGTAGATCCCGCTAAAGTGTCTGCCATCATTGAAATGCCTCCACCTGAGAATATCAAGCAACTACGTAGCTTGCAAGGAAAAATTCAAGCCATTCGTCGCTTTATCTCCCAACTTGCAGATAAATGTCACTCATTCACCCATTTGCTTAAAAAGGACGTCACTTTCCTTTGGGGACCCAAGCAGCAGAAAGCCTTTGCTTTGCTTAAACAATACCTGGCTAATCCACTTGTCCTCATGCATCCTACTCTAGGAGAACCACTTTTGCTCTATACTTCCGCTACGCAATACGCTATTGGTGCGTTGCTCGTCCAGTACGACCTTAGCCATAAAGAGAAATCAGTGTACTATCTGAGTCGCACCCTCATCACTTATGAACTTAATTATCCTCAGATTGAAAAGGCTTGCTTGGCTGTCATTTTTACCTTTCAGAAACTTCGCCATTACCTGCTAAATACTAAGACCAAGCTCATATCCAAGGTCGACCCACTCAAGTATTTGTTGTCCAAACCCGCCCTCACAGGTAGAATGGCTAATTGGATCATTCTACTCAGTGAGTTTGATATAGAATTTGTCCATCAAAAATCAGTTAAAGGACAAGTACTTGCTGACCAGCTAGCAGAAGCACCTTTGCAAAGCACAGAACCTTTGAGCCTAGATTTACCAAATGCATCTTTGCTCTACATTGAAGAATCTGTTGTATGGCAGATACATTTTGATGGATATTTTACGTTTCATGGTTCAGGTGCAGGAGTGGTCCTTATTACTCCTTCGGGTGATCCTATACCGCAGGCTTTCCACCTAGCCTTCCCTTGCACGAACAACATTGTGGAATATGAAGCACTCATTGCAGGGATGAAGCTAGCCATCAAGTGGAATATTCAACATGTTAAGGTTGTAGGTGATTCACAGCTAATCATCAAGCAGGTTAATGATGAGTATAAAGTCAAGGATGACAAGCTCATACCTTACAAAAAGTTAGTGGAAACTCTAAAGGAGTATTTTGTGCACATCACTTTTGAGCAGATCCCAAGAGCGCATAACAGATCAGCAGATGCAATGGCAATGGTGGGATCTATGCTTCGTATTCCACCAGGGAACAATGATATGCCATTCTTTGTAGAAAATCTACGCCAGCCCGCGTATGACATGTCGGAATCTTTCCTGGCTTGTGAGGTTGTTGGTCCCCATTCCCCATGGTACGAACCCATCTTCACATATCTTAAGGATAGCACATTCCCTCCCCATATCTCTCATTCTGAAAAACAAAGTCTAATTTTCCAGATAGACCGTTACACCCTTTTAGGAGGTACACTTTATCGTCGTGGCTATGACGGGAATCTGTTACGTTGTCTGGATGTGACCGAGTCAATCCAAGCAATTAAAGAAGTACACGAAGGAGTATGCAGAGCACATACAAATGGAATGGTCTTGGCTAAGAAACTGTTAAGAGTAGGTTACTATTGGACCACCATGGAAACTGATTGTTGTAATTATGTTAGAAAATGTGTGCTTTGCCAAAAGTATGGAAATTTTATCCATGCTCCGTCACAGCCATTGCAACCAATCACTACCCCATGGCCATTCTCTAAATGGGGACTCGATTTAATAGGGAAGCTTACTCCTACTTCCTCTGATGGTCATACACATATCATCACAGCCACTGAATATTTTACAAAATGGGTGGAGGCCGTCCCTCTAACCTATGTCACAGGAGCACAAATTTCTAAATTCATCATGAATCACATTATTTGTCGGTATGGCATTCCTGCAGCCATTGTCACAGATAATGGGAAGTCATTTAAGAACAAAACTGTGAAAGGTCTTTGCCAACGGTTCCAAATCAGATTGAAATGGTCCACGCCATATTACCCTCAGGGTAATGGACAAGCTGAGGCAACAAACAAGACTTTGGTAAGGATAATGGAGAATATGGTTAGCAAAACCGGTCGAAACTGGCACCTACAAATCCACCCATCCCTCTGGGCTACCGAACATCAATTCGCACTCCTATAGGTGCGACGCCATATTCCCTAGTGTTCGGGACAGAATCTATCATCCCTTTATAGATCGAACTCCCATCCCTGCGAACTTCTCTTCGGGACTATTTGGATAAGGATGAAGATTATCGAGTGGCAAGATTGGCTGAGTTAGAGCTCCTGGATGAGAGGCGCATTCGCGCTCTTAATCACCTGAAGGTATATCAACACAGAATCTCCCGCAACTACAACAAGAGAATCATCCCTCGCCAGTTTGAGGTGGGTGATTTAGTTATGAAGGAGAACCAGTTCAACACCAGAGCAGAGTGAGAAAAGAAAGGGAAGTTCGAACCACACTGGTTAGGACCCTATGTCATAGTTGCCAAGTATGGCACAGGGGCATACAAGTTAGCTCACCCCAATGGTGATGAGCTCCGGGAGCCCATGAATGCCATGCATCTGAAGAGGTTTTATGCCTAAACATGGCACAAGAAATTAATAAAAATCAGAAAAAAACACAAAAAAAAAAATCAGAAAAAGAAAAAGAGAAAACAGGTCGTCCACTAGTGAAAACCATGCAATTGTGGCACTTTGGACAAGTCCTTGGGTGAAAACCGGTTTCTTGTGCCTCAGGAGGATTCTTTGTTCACAAGCATTCTGTATTAGAAGGGTAGTTGTCTTTGACCTGGACCTGGTTCTGCCTTCGAGTTTCCTTGTGCACACCATTCTGTCCAGCCTTGATCCGGCTTTGCCTTCTTCTATTCGTCTGTGAGGGATATGGTCTTTCGTTATTTCCCATCTTACGCTAGGGGCAATTCAACGACTTCACCTTCTTGTTCATAAGCACATGGCTTCTGCCCTTATATATTCCCCACCTAACACTGGGGGCATCCATGCTTTCTTGGTTACCTGCACATAGCTTAGGAAAACTGTTAAAAACATAAAAACAATAGAAAATTGTTTCAAGGAAAAAACAAAAATAATAGAACATTGTTTTGAGAAAACACAAAAACAATAGAAAATTGTTTCAAGGAAAAAAACAAAAACAATAGAACATTGTTTCGAGGAAAAACAAAAAAACAATAGAACATTGTTTTGAGAAAACACAAAAACAATAGAAAATTGTTTTGAGGGAAAACACAAAAACAATAGAAAATTGTTTCGAGAAAAAAACAAAAATAATAGAACATTGTTTTCACAAAACACAAAAACAATAGAAAATTGTTTCACAAAAGCCTAAACAATATAAAATCAGTGCATGAAAACATATCTTACAAAAAAATTTACTTGCCTTGTCTTGTTTTCTTGCTTTGCTTGTTGCTTGTATAGTGTTTTGCATGCTTGTTGTTGAGTTATTTGTTGCTTGGGTGTACTTTGTCATTGTTTAGCTTTTCTTGCTTAGAATAGATTCATTCTTGCTTGTACATATTGTAGTGGGTTTCGCCATGCTAGTGTGTTAATTCTTTATTTATTTCTTAATGCATTTTGTTGTGTTTTGTTATTTGTTAATAAGGCATGGTGATTCATGGTGTATTGCATTAATTCCTGGTGTTATTTGTAGCATTTGGTTGTGTTTCTTACATGTGCTCTATTTTGTTATCATTCACATCACATTACCATCATTATCATCAAATCTAGCATCATCTATACATCATATATAAACAAAAATGCTAAGTTTTACATCATGCATGTATGCTAAGCTAATCATCACATATCATATCATCAATGGGGGCAAGAGGGGTTGCGCATAATCATAAATCTATCCCCCCCCCCCCCGCACCAATATCATCATATCATCCCGTCCATATACATCAAAATAACACTTGAAAACAACATTTGATATTGTCTACAGATCTATCATCTACAATCTATAGCATGCCTCAAACAATCACATGCGATCACCATCTCTCCTAAGTGTCAGAGCCTCATGGTAAGTTTTCTAAACTAAGCAGTTAAAATGAACTGATTGTGATGTTTTTTTTACCCCCCTCTAGGGGAGTATATTAACATGTTTTTCATCGATCGGACGGTCGTGACACCCGTTTAGCTCATCGTTTTCTCCTCTATTTGCCGTGGAATAATTATTTTTAATTAAATAATTATTTTTCTCTTCTTTTTCACCGTATTGGGGCATTTTTTTTCGAATACCCCTTTCTTCTCCCTTGGAAAATTTTATTGCTCCTTGGCGATTTTTATTCTTCTTCACACCCTCGTAAATAATTATTTTTCAAATAATTATTTTTTCTTATTTTTTCCACTAAATAAGGACATTATTTGTCATTTGTTTCTCTTTTCTTCCACCTAGGGAACTTTCTGTTGCCCCTAGGCTCTTCTTTTTCTTCTTCTCCTTTCTTCTATCATTTATCACGGTTCAGAAAGCCAAAACAATACAAACATTTACTCTATCAAAAAAAAATCCAAAAACAAGGCAAAATTTTTCAAAAAATTCCTAAAAAGTAAAACACCCTACAAAATAGTAACTTGCTTCTTACGGCTGAAACTTGTGTCTTGCGCATGGTATTTTCTCCATATCCTGTTGGTTTGTCTCACATCTTCCCCGATTAATACGACTCGTGGATCACCGGATTCACAACCATTCACAAAAGCTAGTTGCTTGCTTCGTCTGTACTCTGGGGCACTTTTGGTTGCCTGGTGCTGTTTCGTTGCGCACAAACACTTTTCATGGACCCCGTGTCCATTTTCATTTCCCCTTGCATGTATCCTTGCTTGGGGAATCATTTTTTAACCCTTGTCGTCAATCACGAACTTGTGGATCTCTTCAGCTCTAATAACAAAACATTTTTACAACTGTCTTGACCGTTGTTGGGTTGGATATGTGCGTTTGTACTTGTTTTCCCTGTTAGATGAGCTTGTTTCCTTCTCGTATTGCATTGCATTTTTGTATGTTGCGTGGAGTTGGTATTTTCTGCAATGGACAATTGTTCGTATTATGGCTTTTCATATCATTCTACCTTTATCGTATGCTTATATTTTTCATAAGGACCGATGACGTAGTTCCTATGGCAATATGATGACATCCAAATTGTTTCAAACAAATCCGCGGCTAGAGGCTAATCTCTTCTCCCCCCTCTTCCATATTTCTTCTACACCACTTCCCTTTCAGCCCTAATTCTCCCTCTCCTTGGGGCATCCTGCCTCATCCCCATTCTTCTACCTACTTCTCATCTTTTTCGATCGTCGATCGACTTCCTTCATCACCCCATCGACACTCGAGGGGGCATCTCTCCCTCCTACTAATTTTTATTCTATCCCTTCAAAATTTTCTTCCGTCTACTATCTTTGAAGTGGCATCACTTACGCCACCCCAAAGAGGGGAAAATGTAGACACCTATAATTACGCCCAAGCAATTTAAATACTTAAATTGCACTAATTATCCCCATTCTCGCAAATCAACGATATATCTTCAAAAACGCTCATATTCCCTCTTATTGTCGTTAATTAATTACAATACGCTAATTAATTAAGTCAACTATCCAACAAATACCCTAATTAATGACCTTCCGTTAATAAATCACCCCTTCTACCTAGACTAATTAATTATTATTAATTAATTAGCTTTCCCTTCGATTTAACCAATAAATCAATATTTAATTGATTTAATCCCCTTCTAATAGCCTAAATCGTACTAATATTCCTCTAATTAGCTTCTATAAGCTTACATCTACCTATTAATTAATCACCTTTGATTAATTAAAATACCCCCCCAACTCCCATGACTTGTTAAACATGTATTAAACCCTTCTAAAGTAAGGTTACCTTTAATAAAGCAACCTTATCCATTCCTAATCATGTTTTACCTTTATCCCACATTCATGAGAATGTGTTGAATCCTTTATCCTTTGGGCTATATAAAGAGCCCTCCACCTACCTTTTTACTTACACCTAAACTTTCTAAGAGAGCAAATACAAAGCATATAGCAAAGAGACTAAGAGCTTACACCTTGTTTTCTTGAGAGTTCATCATCTTGAAAATTTAAGCCTCTTTCTTAAAGTGCTTGGGTCATATGGGAGGTGTCAAAAGGGTCTTGTAGCCAAACTTTGATTAGCCCCCATTCCTAGGTTCTTGGAACATTAAGGACAACTATTTTGATAGCCATGGAGCTTACTTAGGTCCATTCATTTATTTGTTGTTAGAGAATAGAGGAGTTTAGATATTTAACATTATTAGTTTCAAAGTTTGTATTGATGAATGCTATCATCTAACCCTTGTTTAATTCTTATCATGATGGTGTTTATGCTTTGTTTTAGCTAAATTATGGAACTATTTTAGGTTGTAGTTCTTGCTTCATTTGATTTAGCATTAAGCAAAGTATACATGCACACATTATTTACATTGACCCTAAGTGATAATTAAGAAATGACACCGGAGGTGACTTAAATTATGATTTTAATTACAACTGTAATCTTAACTTAAATTGTGACAGTACATCCAATTTTAACTATGACCTTAGTTATGACTATAATTGCTACACTACATCCAACTTAAATTGCGACAAGTTAGTTGTGAATTAAATCCATTCTTATTTACAAATTTAGTGTAACATAAATAGTGACTTATGTATGAATTCAATTTTGACATTATTATGACTTCAATTTCAACTTAGGTCTAACTTTTTTTGTGACTTTACTCCTTAAAATGATATAAAACATATCTAATATTTTTTTAATTTTGTTTGTATTATTACATTATTATACTATACAAATTTAGCTATGAAGTGTCAATGGAAATGATGATTTAAATGATGTACATAACAAATTAAAATAAATTTAAGTATAAAATTAAGGAAATAATAATAAATTAACCATATAATCAAACCACTCAATAATTAATTAAAATTCATAACAATCTTATAATAAAAAATAGTTGTAGATTTATAATCAACCCCTTATAATATCGTGGTCAATAGCCAAAATAAAAAATCATAATATTCAATGTCAACCCTAAACATTAGGGTCCTCGTCTTCATTTTCGCCCCAATTATCATTTTTTCCATGCTCCCGAGTAATATCATCCTCAACTACAATTTCATTAAAACCTCCGTAACCCTCTAGCAAAAGAATCCATTGAATGAGTACCCTAGTAGTGATATGGATTCCATTGATTTCTTGTGGAATTTTTCCACTTACTCCTAAGGAAAATATTGTGTGTCCCTTACATAAAAACCAATCTAAAAAATATCAAAAATATTAAAAAAACACAAAATAATTTCAAAATCTATTATATAATGAATTCAATTAGAGTACTAGTTTAAAATAAGTTGCACGCTCTAATATGGATTTATGTTGTTTGGGGATTTCAATTGAGTGAATCATCTATGTTTTTTACTTGGTTATATACACTTTCATTGTGCATGCCTCCTTTCACTCATGATACGATTTTTTATAGCAAAATACAAGAAGAAAATTTTCAAGCCTTTCACTATTGAATTTTTTTCCTTCTATTGTCAAGTTCTTGGAAAATTTAACTCTTCTTTGTTAGATGGATCAACCTAATTGTGAGAAACAAAAGCAATGCGAGATCAAATAATCATGTAAATATTTAACTTAAATCCTTCTAGTCTACTCTTGCACATGACAACCCATCTGTCATTGGAATTTTAAGTTCTCATGAAATTGTTAGACTAGGATGAAGGTGAACAAATATATGGATTCTGAAAAAAAAAAAAAAAAAGAGAAATTAATAAGAAGAATGCTATCTTCTGAATTTAGAAAGCTACGATTTTTCAATTACTTGAAATAATTATTGATACACATCCAATGATCATATTCCTTTTTCCACTAAACTTGATACCCAACTCCCATGTCCTGCTTCTACCTCCTATAATTGTGCATCCTTTTATGGATCCTAATATAGATATACTGACACTATATTTATTCCCACACCCTACTCATCCGTGTAGCTCTATGTACATTCATCTACATACATGTGAAACCCTTTTTATGACTTTACACAACTACATATTATAATTACAATAAGGCCACTTTTATTCTTCTCATACTTTGAACCTTATGTGGTTACTTTATGGCACCTCTATGCACACCATGGATATTCAATTTTTAAATCATACCCATCATACACTCCTCCATATCACTCTTGATCCTATTGCTACTAACATCTCACCCCCCATTAACACATGAAATAACCTTTTCAATTAATTTAGACTAGTATATGGGGCATGAAGTACTTGACTCCTTCACCATGGAATTATGTCTCTACTATAGTTTTAGGAATATTTAGGGCATGAATCTCATTTCTCCACCAACATTTCAAAACATTATGTAGTTTATATTTAGTGATGCGATGTATGGGGAGGGAATGGGGAACCCATAATATTTTCTATGATGTGTCCTTATTTATAGAATGAGTGCTAGATCTATCTATAATGGTGTGGTCCATGGGGTTTTGGAAGGTATCAAACAAACTAATTTATTCATAGGAAGATGCTCTTTTCCTATTCCACTCAAAGGATAATATATTAGAGTTGTTGAATAATATTTATACATAGTCTTCTTTCTTAGCAGGGTCTTTGAACAATTCTTTCTTATTATTCTCTCCTTAGAATTACATGTTTGGTTTCATGCACCTAACAATGTAGTTTCTACTCAACATAATTGGGGATTTATCACAACCATTTCTTCAACAAAGCTCAAAAAATTTGACAATGCAAAATCTTCGAGCACAAGTAAAGTATGGGAATTTATCCCTCCATAAAAAATAGGTATATCCCTTAATTTTGTACATATATTTCATTTCATTATTATGAAAACAATAATATTTCATGTTACACTTTACATTTGAGTTAAATTTAAATTATTTATCATGGGTATTGACTATAATTTTTGTTGCAAGTTTCATTGTGGAGCATGCCAATACTAAACATAACAAGATTTGGGAAAAAAAACTTCGAGTGAAGACAAAGTATGTCTACACACTCAGGTATCTATTCCTTAAAGCACTCAATTTAATTTTGTATTCTTATTATTTCACAAAAATCCCAAGGCACATTGGCACATCACTCAAGAATACTTGAGTGCTCACCCGAAGCATTCAAGGGTACCAGGTCCCATGATTATGACAACTTATTCAATGAGTTAGAATGATCATAAAAATATTCCAAATCCATAACGAGTGTTCACGTAGATTGCATAACATAAAATAGATATATAACATAACCATGTACAAGAATAACTCATACAAGAATCAAGATCATATTCACCATGGAAGAACCAATAACATATATTTAAATAACCAATATCCAACCACAAAGATCTATTATATGAATTACTGTAAAACAAAAAATCTGAAGACATACATAACCATGTCAACATAAGTTACGCATGCTCATGAACCAACAAGGTAACCTTAAAAAATATTTAACGGTGTCCAAACTGTACGAATCAATACATATTTATAGGTAGTGGGGATTTTCCCTTCACTACTCATACACTCTCTAAAATAGGCTACATGCTAAGAATAGATATGCGCCACTACAAGATAATTACAAAATCATGCAAGCTCACTAATAATAGAATATATAATAATAACTACAATGATAATCATATTAATAACTCAAATATATGCATGGTGTTTGATCTTCCATTTGTCTGAGATAACCTTTGCATTCTCTACAAATATTCATACTATTGTGTGCTTTGCACTCCATGTCTATATTTAGCCTCATACTAAAATCAGCTACGTCCTACTTCCAAACTTTCCCTCATGTGCCCTATTACACTATCCTTATGTGTAAACCTATGCACATTGTGTCCATGCACCCCATCCTTATGCACCTTAATTACTTAGGCTACATTTCAGTAACCCAACATTACCCCACACTTGCTTCATTTTCATCCCTGAAAATAGGTAATCATAACTTATATCTCCATGGAAAAAGAATAAGGAATGAAAGAATAACTATACAAAAGAATGAAAGAATACTTGGGCGCTCTATACTTCTGCGGACAAAATAAACTCTGGATATTATTCTTTGACCTTTGGTTCTAACTCATTCCTCTTACTCAGTTTTTAATTAGTTTTATCGAGGATGTCCACCAGTACCCCATTCAACTCATCAAAAGTTATGTTCACACCTTCATTCTGCAACACCCTAAGAAAATTTTCTAGGTTCAAGATCATCCCTTCCATAACATCCATCCACCACACTATAAGTTTCTATATCTTCTTTATCCTTTACTTATGAGGGTCCTGGGATGTTGTAATCGCATCACTCTTCTCTTCTACCAAAGTGAGCCTCTCCTCACACACAAGTGTTTCATTATTTATTGCATTAAGGACCTCACTCTCGTCTTTCATAGTCCTTGTCTTTATTATTATGTTAGGTGCCACAAACATATTTAATGCCAAATATTCCTTTTTCAATTTATACTTCAAGATCTACAGTATAGATTCATAGGTAGTGTTTTTCATGCAACCATTTTGTTATACTTCTCTTCCTATGTTGCACCATCCTTTAGTTTTATCATGCACATTGGGCCTTCTTCCATCAACATATGAACAAGTGTGCACAAATAGTGCGTTACAGAGGGGAAATTTTCTGGCACTTTATCTTCTAAATCCATCATGACCTTCAAAATTTCATTTCAGACTTGTTCTGCCACACTTACTAATGGGATTACCTTTGCCTCAAATTTCTCCTTTTCCTCTGGGTATTTCCACATCTTATCCTTTGGCCCATTAGGAAATCTAATTTCTACAACTAAAAAAGGCATAAACATAGTGCAGAAACATATTTTCTCACCTTGGTGCGCCTCTTCAACAATAGTCTTTACAATGAAAGTGGCCAAATTGTAAACCAAACCATCTTTCATCTTCAATGTAATGTGCAACCATGCCTTGTTCACTTGGGACCAACACTCTTTATTTTTAACTTAGTAAGAAGGAGCATTGCTATTTATATAATAGGGTATTTCTGCAACTTTAGGATATCGATCCCGCACCCTACCTTCATGTATCCTAGAACTTTATTTTTTGCTTCTATTTCCTTTTTTTCATTGAGATCGCTGCCTATCTCAATACAAAAACTCCTCAATCCTGTTAATTTTACAATTAGGGGCATGATAAGCCTCATTTATAGCCCAAAAAAGTAAAATAAGTCCTCATGGACTCTGCTCATCATCCATTGAGATAGATTTTCTATTTTTCCAAAATTAGAGAGTTCATACATTTACAAAACTCCTACACTTGACAACAATTTTTACACCACGTCATCATAAACAACCATATCATTCTTTATTCTCATGGATGTCTTTACTACTAGTAGATTGTCCAGTTCATCTCTGTTATCCTTAGTTGTATGGTTATAATCACTTACTTTACATCGTCGAACATGTGATTCCCAATCGCAAACCATAAAAACCCCTTATGGATATTGCATTTCTATAAAATGGATCTCAATGGTGTCTTCAACTTTGATTTCGAATTCCTTTTTCCTTCTTCCCCTTGTATCCACTCTAGGTGCTCACTTAGGTGCCATAGTGACTATAAAATTTTGTTTTTGTAGTTGATTCAAGCTCTATAACTCAAAATCTGCGTACCCTAGCTTAGAATCTATGTGCTCTAGCTCAAACTTAAACCTGAACTTCTGATTCTTCTCCTTGCATGCCTTTGTTCCACTCAAACACCTTATCTAATGGAGTGCCAATCAATTCCGTGCTCAAATCTATCTAGTTCATTTTCGTAGCACCGCTCTTCACATTTCTCATGCACTCGCTCTTCAACTCACTTGAATTCTTCTTAATCACAAAGGTAGAAATAATTCCACAACACCCGCCTTATATAGATTTTTAAAATCCCTCTGCATTTAATAATCTCCACATACCAGCTTACTTATCATTAAATTAGCATTTCTTTCCTTTTTCCACACTGATTTTTACGTTCTCCAGTCGTAACCTTTTGGCACACCTACTACTCCCTTGGCCACAGACCTCCTTTCATGCACCTTCCTGCACCAAAGTACCTATCCACTTTGCCTTTCACCAAGTAGTTTCCCATACTATATCCTACCTTGCATTACACTATGCATTCATCCATTCATACGCGGTCTTCATTCATGAGCAATATTTGTGCACCTTGATATCAAACACCTACACAATATTTCTCTATGCATACCCATCTTTCAGAGATCGTTCATATTTGATCCATTTATCTTATATATACTCCACCCCGCACTAAAAGTATCTGCGGTCTGCTATGTAAGAATTCAATATATATTAATCAGCTTCTGGCATGCAAGCACACTTGTTACACAAAACACTGAACTAAATTGGCAAAGCATATCAACATTGAAAGGAAACACATATAAAATAAAAATCATTAAAATAAATGTAATTTAATGGCAATATTGCCTTATTAAAAACACCAAAAAAACTTATTTATAGTAGGGTTTTAGCCTACTCCTATCGACATAACCAGGTAACCGTGTCCCATCCAATTCTTGTAAGTGGAAAGTTCCTGAATCAAGTAAATAAGTCACAGCATACGGTCCTAACCAATGCACTTGGAACTTTCCATGATGGCACAAAAACTTGGAATCATAAAGAAGAACAATTTTCCTGACTTTAATATTCTTATCCTTAATATGCCTATCATGTCAAGCCTTCTATCTTCTGACTCCAAAAAGAAATCACAGGCCTTTCATCCAACTTCATTGGCTTATGAATGCCCTCTTCGAGTACTTTTTCATCAGCCAATCCTCCTTCTTGCACAATACATAAGGAGGGTAACATTAATTCTACAGGAAAATAATACTCCATGCCAAACACCAATCTAAAGGGTGTAGCCTTGTTGAATCTTTTATAAATTGTCATGTATGAAAAAAGTATGACATATACTTTCTCATTCCAATCCTTCCTTTCAAAATAAAAAATCGTTTTCAATGTGTGTCCCAATATCTTATTCAGAGCGTCATAAGTTCCATTTTCTTGTGGATGATAGGGTGTTTCCTTGTGATGCACTACCATAAACTCAGCTAAGAATATCCTGATAATCTCAATCAAAATGTGTGTGCCCCTATTACTTTTAAGACTTGACGAACATCAATATCTACTAATAAGGTTCTCCCATAAGAACCTTGATACTATAGTTTTCATGTAATCCTTATTAGGTGTTGTTTTCACCAAGCTTTTAAGATAATATGTACAAGTTATGATGTAGTGTGATCCAGTCCTATGCGCAGGTGGGGAAATAGGACCCAAAAACTCAACTACCCATTTTCAAAAGGTTTTACACTAACAATTGGCCTCAAAGGCATTTCATCTCTATGCCCAGGATTTCTAAGGAATTGAAAATGATCACACACCCTTGCATACTCCTTACAATCCTTGTATATTATTTACCACCACAAACCAACCAACGATATCTTATGTACGGTGGAATCCCCTTCATAATTTCCACCTACAATTCCACCATGAGCTTCCTCCATAATAGCTTCACGCTCATGCTCAAGCACACATAGGTGGAAAAATTCATCTTGACCAAGTTTGTATAAATATCCACTAATCAACATATAAGGCGTAACGTGGATGACAAGTTGTGTCTTCTCTATACTCTTCATTCCTTTAGGCCCCACTTTGGTACACAAAAATATAGCATTATATTTTAACTTAGAGGGAACGCGATTCAATTTGAACAATTTTGCATCTAGCATTGTATCCTCAATACTTTTTGCATCCTTTCTTGATTTAATCCTTGATAAATGATCTGGTCCATAATTTCTCTTGCCTGACTTAACTACCACAGTAAATTCAAATTCCTAAAATAACATAATCTAATGGCATATGCGCTCCTGAAAATGGGCTTGTTCACCAAGTAGTTAAGTGCCACATGATCTGTATAGAATATAAATGGGCTAGCTAGTAAGTATTGTCTAAACTTATGCAGTGCATAGATCATAAACAAGTCCTTGTGTTCTGTAGTTGTATAATTTTGTTTAGATGGGGTCAACGTCTTGCTTGCAAAACAAATAGAATGATCAAGAATACCTTCTCCAGGATGGGATAATACTATGCCAATAGCCATTTTAAAGGTGTCCACATGAACATGAAAAGGTTTGGTCCATGAAGGAAAGTTCAGAATAGGCGTTGTAGTAAGCCTTTCCTTCAATTTCTCAAACACCGCGCTATTGCGCTTCACCCTACTAGAACTTTCCTTTGCTCTTCAATAATTTTTGGGTAAGTGCGCCAAGTTGGGGGGAGAAAAAGTGGAAAAAACCCAAAAATGAACTAAACACAATCATGTTTTACAATAACGCAATCGTGATTTACAACAACATGATCATTTAATGTTTTCCTAGGCTTGAAAATTCATGAACCTAAAATGTGTATGTATTTCTATGATCACAAAATGCATACACATTTTTCTCTATATGAAGTTTTTAAGGGATGGAAGGAGCCATATTTAATAAAATAAATGTTAAGTATAAGATTTCTTTTATTATTTATTTATACTTTTATTATCCATTATATTTATTAAATATAAGATGTTAGGGTCACTCTGCATCTGATGGAAGTAGTCTCATAGCTTTAGCAGTTATAATCTAGAAGATAGTTTTTCAAAATCTAATTTTGTTAGTACTTATTCATTTTAGGAATTTCAGCAATGACCTACAACTTTCAGGCCATATATATTATAATTGGTCTTTATTTTTGGAAAACATATGGTCAATTTGTAGGTTTTTTATCTTTCGGATTTGATTCTAGCACTACCACTACTAGAATTGGTACCAATTTTAAAATTTGGTCCATAATTCACTTTAGTGACTACGAATCAACTCTATGATGCTTGTCTAATTATTACTCGAACAATATCCTCACTTTCTAGATAGAGGATTACTCCCTAAATGGGATTCTTGTCTTATGGAAAATATGAGGTGATTGTAATGTACCTCCTTCTTAAGGTGTGATCACACTAAGCTAGGTGTGGAATGAGTTTTTACGAATAGTGACAAGTGAATTACATCAAGTGAACTTAGATGATTACTCATTCTTAGAAACATGGCTCTCAATATAAAGATCATCACTTCACCATTCCTAGATCTAAAATCATCCTTTCGTGGAATCAACTTCAAGAATCTCATACATTTCTTTACTCATATGTATTTCATAGAGATAAACAATGCCTTAATACTTCACAAATGACATAGAAAATGAGGGTTTATGGTTTAAGAGTTAGTGTTTATGGTTTAGGGTTTAATTTTTTGGGCTCAAGGTTCAAGGTTTAGGGTTTAGGGCTCATGGTTTACAGTTTAATGTTTAGGGTTTAGGGTTTAGGGTTTAGGGTTCAGGGTTCAAGGTTCAAGGTTCAAGGTTAATGGTTTAGGATTTAGGGTTTAGGTTTAGGGTTTAGGGTTTAGGGTTTATGGCTTATGGCTTATAATTTAGTGTTTAGGGCTAAAGGTTTAGGGTTTAGGGCTCAGAAATCAGGGTGTGGGGTTCATGGTTCAGGGCTTATGGCTCATGGTTTGGGGTTCAAAGTTATGGGTTTAAGGTTTAGAGCTCAGGACTTTAGATTTAGGATTTATAGTTTAGGGCTCAGGGATCAAGGTTCAAGGTTTGGGGTTTAAGTTTTAGAGTTTAGTGTTTATATTTAAGGGTTAAGGGTTTAGTGTTAAGGGTTTAGGATTTTGTGTTTAGGGTTTAGGGTTTATTATTTCCATTTTAGGGTTTAGGGTTTATAGTTTGGGTTTAGGGATCATGGTTAAGGGTTAAAGGTTTAAGGTTTAGGTCATAGAGTTCATGGTTTAGGATGAATTGTGTAGGAATCAGGGTTAAGGGTTTAAGGTTTAGGGTTTAGGGTTTAGGGCTTATGGCTTAGGGTTTAGGGTTTAGGATTAAGTATTTAGGGTTTAGGTTTTAGGTGGTTTAGGGTTTCTACACAATTTTTTCTCCTTACTAGTATTAATGGTGGATACTTACATCAAGAATACAAACCATTGTATGAACATGTAGAATATTTGTGGTTATCATCCCAATCCCCTGCAAATGAGGACCTTTTCTCCAACTTCAACTCTTATATAATTCAATAAAAGTGTTATATGTATACCATTATCACAATGCTTGCTCTTATCTATCTGCTATAGGCATGAAACATGAGATTACCTTGTCCTACTTGGTATCATCATTGTTCTTACATGACCCTCTCCTTGTTACCATCATCTTTGCAATACTCTTACTACCCTACATATCCTTATTCATCAAAATAGTCACAAAACATACCTTATTCCTATCACTCAAACTTAGGTCTAGATTGGTGTCTTAGGTCTAGATGCTCATGTTATCCAAAATGTGCCCCCTGCTCATTTTTGTGGCTAACTCCTTTGTTCTTACCTCTCTTGTTCCTCAATCTCCATTTTTTTATTTTCAGGCACTCAAATCTTTCTGGAAATGGCACCAATGGATAGAGCACTTTCTCAGCCTTCCAGAAAGGTAAAGTTTTCCTCCTAACTCCTCATATTTTTCAAGTTATGGCTCGGCGGAGTTTTTGTGGGAAATTTTCCCCTAGAAGGCCCGCAGCAAATCAGGACGTGCCACGTGTCTAGGAAGTGGTCGAGGACGGAGGAAAATTCAAAAAAAATTTCCAAAGACCAAAACGGGTAAAAAATTCAAATTTTTGCCCGTCGATCCGATTTTGTCCTGTTTTTACCCTAAATTTTCAAATCGCCATAACTTTCGATCCAGAGCTTGGATTTTCGCGTTCTTTATATCAATGGAAAGCTGGTGAAATTATCTACAAGATTCTGGGGTCAATTTTGCATTTTGGTTTGGTGTGCAGAGATAAAATAAAGAAACGCCTCTGGCGCGTGGTAATGGCCAAAAATGACGTTTCAACAACCAGTTTTAATGCAAAATGGGTCGCATTCTTCTTCATGGCCAAAAATTTCAGGGCATGGTTTTGTAAGGATGCCCATGATGTTTTAATGCATCTTCATTCAATGAGGAATGGCTCCCATGTTTTTTCACATTTTCTCTCTCTTGGGCTCGACCCATATATTGTAAAAGCCAGATTTGGCTCATTTTTTGAGGGTTGAACACTTTTTGATATTGCAGGCTTCTTCTTTCACCTTAACAAGTGATTTTGGCAAGTATCAGACCTTCTTCAAGGATTTTAACAGATTTATACCTCTTTGGTGGTGTAATGCAAGGATTTTGATAGTGAAAATGACAGTGCAGACTCTGTGATCAATTTCCAGCCCTTTGTTTGTATTGTCTTGCTTCATTTCAGACCTCTAATTGCATCTTATTATCCTGTGTATGATGTTTCATGTTGCATCTCATGAATTTGTGTCAATTTGCATGAGCAAAAATGTTCACCACTCCTTTGGTGTAACACCCTTATTAGTTTAGTTTCAATTTTTGCATTTCTTATCACTGTCTCCTTGCAATTTAGGATAAAATTAGGATTTGAACCTCTGCAATTGTGCAAATAATAGATCTAATCAGAGGAGTTTTAGGAACCAGCCTCTAATCTGGAGATTTCTCTCTCATTTTACAAGTCCCAAACTTGGAGAGAGGTTTCAATGTTGTGCAATCACAATGGATGCCTAAAACATTAACTTAGAAACCTGATTTGCATCCAGGGGTGCTGCTAATTTGCAACAACAGTTTTGGCACGCCTGGTGGGACCTTAGAGGTCTTCATCTTCATTGCAACAAAATTTATGTGCATTTGTTGCAAGTTTCTTGCTTAAAAGAGCTATAAATTGCACATCTGGCGACTCCAAGGAAGAAGAATCGGCTAGTTTTAGCAGTGCAGACCTGAAAACTCATGAGAAGAATCACTACAAGGTCAAGAGCTAGAGAAGAAGAGGTGCTATTTGAATATCTGCAGTTATCTCCAAGAATAAGGCAAAGTGGGAGGAGAATCCAAAGGTCTCCATCTCCACCAAACAGAACTCTCTCAACTCCTCCACCTGGTAGGCCTTCCATTCAATCAACAAGGGTTCTAAGGCCAATTAGAATGGCACAAAACAACCCCTATGTCAATTTCACTAGCAGCAGCCCACTTGCTCTCAATGCACAAAATCCAATCCCAGTTGCAGCATTAAAGAACATTCCATACTTCACTGGAGAAAATCAGACCTCACCTAGTGATCATGTTAAGGATATTGCTAACATTTGTGCAATCCATGAGATTAATGAGATGCAAGTTGCTGTCAAAACTGCTGGCATCTTCATTCAAAGGGAAAGCTTTGCAATGGTTCAGGAGTCTTGCCTCAGGTTCTATTCAAAATTGGAATCAACTATGTATAGCCCTCCATGAGCAGTTTGGGGAAAAGGGAGACAAATTTTCCCTTTGGAGCAGCTGACAACTATCAAAAGAGCTCCCAATGAGCAGCTGACTGATTTTAATTTCAGATTTCAAAGGACTTGGGAGAGAATTCCAGTGGCATTCAAGCCAACAGCAGAAGGTGCTTTTCTTTATTACCTTAAGCTTTAAATTCTGATATTTCTATGTTAATTCAGTCCATGGGAGGCAAAACTATCCCCATTGCTTATAGCATTGCCATTAGAGCTGAAAATTGTTTGATTCAAGCTGGCAAGCTAGCTCCTAGGCCTCCAATGCCATTATTTCCAAGTTTAGAGAGCCCAAGTACTAGCCAAGTGCCTAATTTAGCTCCTATTTCCACCCCTAGAAATTAGAATTCGAATGAAGCTTCTACTTCATCTCCAAGTGCCCCAAATGAGCTTCAAGAAGTCATGAAGCAATTGCAAAATTTGGGTAATGAGCTGGTTACTCTCAAGAGGCAGCAAGCCAAAGGTTTCAAACCTTCTTATCAGCCCCAAGCTTAGCCTAGCAGGCAGCCATACCAACCACAAAGACCACCTAATCCAGCTGCAAATGTAAATCAAACAAGGCCTCCTTCCAATAGACCGTTTCAACCCTATAATCCAAATGTTATATATCTGCCTCTAAGGCATTGGTGCTAACACAAAACAACATTGCTCGGGAGTATGATTGGTGTTTTCCATGCAATGAACCTCACAACCAATCTATGTGTTTCAACAGTGCCTTGAATCAAGCATTAATGGTGACAGCTAGTAGTGTGGAGTGTGAGGAAGTCAAGGAAACAACCAACAACAAGAAACATTCCAGCAGCAATCAACTCCAAATGACACCACACTTGTGAATTGGTAGGCAGAGGATTTTTGTGGCATAAATCAAACAGTCTCTCAAGGTGTTGCAGCCAACACAAGGTCAAAAAGAAGGAATTTGGGTGAAGAACAGCCATTAGCTCCAACCAATCCACAACCTTCTATGGTTCCACAAATGGTTGGCAAACAAAATTCAGCTTTAAATGCGCAAGGGCAGCAAAGAACAACTCCTAGGCCAACTCAAATACTAGTTGTTGCTGCCCACGTGCAAGGAGTGAATATGCAAACCAAGGGACAACAAAGAGATCCTTCATCACCATTCAGTATTATTGATCAGATGAAGAAGAAAAATGTAAACATATCAATGTGGGAATCCCTATCTATCCCAGGCCAAAGAGATTTGCTACAAGCTGCCATGAAGGACTGGCCAACTTCGAATCAGCAAGTTCAGATGCAAGAGAAAGTGCTCACAAATGCTGCCCAGCCTGAAGGGAATCATGGAGGACAGCAAGGTAAAATGTCAAAGCCCCCTCCTTTCTATGTTTCATTAATCATTAGAAACCAGTTAGTGCATAATTGCATGATAGATTCCGGGCAAGCAGCTCAGTGATGCCCAAGCAAATAGCTGATCAACTAGGACTTCAATATGAAACCATATCCAAAGGGGTAGTGCAGTTGGATGGGACAGCAGTAACAACAGTTGGGGTGATTAGAAACTTGAGTCTTACCTTGCATGCATGTCCAAATGTTGTTGTTTTACAAGATGTATAAGTTATAGACCTTCCACCACTCTTTGCCCTATGTTTGTCAAGGGATTTCACAACGAAGATTGAAGGATATTTGTCTGCTGATAGTCACACACAAATCCCTATTGGAGGGTGGTAGTGGTTACCACCAACAACACCAACCCAACGATATCTTAGGTACGGTGGAATCCCCTTCATAATTTCCACCTACAATTCCACCATGAGCTTCCTCCATAATAGCTTCACGCTCATGCTCAAAGCACACATAGGTGGAAAAATTCATCTTGACCAAGTTTGTATAAATATCCACTAATCAACATATAAGGCGTAACGTGGATGACAAGTTGTGTCTTCTCTATACTCTTCATTCCTTTAGGCCCCACTTTGGTACACAAAATATAGCATTATATTTTAACTTAGAGGGAACGCGATTCAATTTGAACAATTTGCATCTAGCATTGTATCCTCAATACTTTTTGCATCCTTTCTTGATTTA
This sequence comes from Taxus chinensis, assembly GCA_019776745.2. Lineage (NCBI taxonomy): Eukaryota > Viridiplantae > Streptophyta > Pinopsida > Cupressales > Taxaceae > Taxus > Taxus chinensis. The sequence continues at coordinate 627,460,061 of CM034151.1, forward strand.
ATCCTTGATAAATGATCTGGTCCATAATTTCTCTTGCCTGACTTAACTACCACAGTAAATTCAAATTCCTAAAATAACATAATCTAATGGCATATGCGCTCCTGAAAATGGGCTTGTTCACCAAGTAGTTAAGTGCCACATGATCTGTATAGAATATAAATGGGCTAGCTAGTAAGTATTGTCTAAACTTATGCAGTGCATAGATCATAAACAAGTCCTTGTGTTCTGTAGTTGTATAATTTTGTTTAGCTGGGGTCAACGTCTTGCTTGCAAAACAAATAGAATGATCAAGAATACCTTCTCCAGGATGGGATAATACTATGCCAATAGCCATTTTAAAGGTGTCCACATGAACATGAAAAGGTTTGGTCCATGAAGGAAAGTTCAGAATAGGCGTTGTAGTAAGCCTTTCCTTCAATTTCTCAAACACGCGCTATTGCGCTTCACCCCACTAGAACTTTCCTTTGCTCTTCAATAATTTTTGGGTAAGTGCGCCAAGTTGGGGGGAGAAAAAAGTGGAAAAAACCCAAAAATGAACTAAACACAATCATGTTTTACAATAACGCAATCGTGATTTACAACAACATGATCATTTAATGTTTTCCTAGGCTTGAAAATTCATGAACCTAAAATGTGTATGTATTTCTATGATCACAAAATGCATACACATTTTTCTCTATATGAAGTTTTTAAGGGATGGAAGGAGCCATATTAATAAAATAAATGTTAAGTATAAGATTTCTTTATTATTTATTTATACTTTTATTATCCATTATATTTATTAAATATAAGATGTTAGGGTCACTCTGCATCTGATGGAAGTAGTCTCATAGCTTTAGCAGTTATAATCTAGAAGATAGTTTTTTCAAAATCTAATTTTGTTAGTACTTATTCATTTTAGGAATTTCAGCAATGACCTACAACTTTCAGGCCATATATATTATAATTGGTCTTTATTTTTGGAAAACATATGGTCAATTTGTAGGTTTTTTATCTTTCGGATTTGATTCTAGCACTACCACTACTAGAATTGGTACCAATTTTAAAATTTGGTCCATAATTCACTTTAGTGACTACGAATCAACTCTATGATGCTTGTCTAATTATTACTCGAACAATATCCCCACTTTCTAGATAGAGGATTACTCCCTAAATGGGATTCTTGTCTTATGGAAAATATGAGGTGATTGTAATGTACCTCCTTCTTAAGGTGTGATCACACTAAGTTAGGTGTGGAATGAGTTTTTACGAATAGTGACAAGTGAATTACATCAAGTGAACTTAGATGATTACTCATTCTTAGAAAACATGGCTCTCAATATAAAGATCATCACTTCACCATTCCTAGATCTAAAATCATCCTTTCGTGGAATCAACTTCAAGAATCTCATACATTTCTTTACTCATATGTATTTCATAGAGATAAACAATGCCTTAATACTTCACAAATGACATAGAAAATGAGGGTTTATGGTTTAAGAGTTAGTGTTTATGGTTTAGGGTTTAATTTTTTGGGCTCAAGGTTCAAGGTTTAGGGTTTAGGGCTCATGGTTTACAGTTTAATGTTTAGGGTTTAGGGTTTAGGGTTTAGGGTTCAGGGTTCAAGGTTCAAGGTTCAAGGTTAATGGTTTAGGATTTAGGGTTTAGGTTTAGGGTTTAGGGTTTAGGGTTTATGGCTTATGGCTTATAATTTAGTGTTTAGGGCTAAAGGTTTAGGGTTTAGGGATTAAGGTAAATGGTTTAGGGCTCAGAAATCAGGGTGTGGGGTTCATGGTTCAGGGCTTATGGCTCATGGTTTGGGGTTCAAAGTTATGGGTTTAAGGTTTAGAGCTCAGGACTTTAGATTTAGGATTTATAGTTAGGGCTCAGGGATCAAGGTTCAAGGTTTGGGGTTTAAGTTTTAGAGTTTAGTGTTTATATTTAAGGGTTAAGGGTTTAGTGTTAAGGGTTTAGGATTTTGTGTTTAGGGTTTAGGGTTTATTATTTCCATTTTAGGGTTTAGGGTTTATAGTTTGGGTTTAGGGATCATGGTTAAGGGTTAAAGGTTTAAGGTTTAGGTCATAGAGTTCATGGTTTAGGATGAATTGTGTAGGAATCAGGGTTAAGGGTTTAAGGTTTAGGGTTTAGGGTTTAGGGCTTATGGCTTAGGGTTTAGGGTTTAGGATTAAGTATTTAGGGTTTAGGTTTTAGGTGGTTTAGGGTTTCTACACAATTTTTTCTCCTTACTAGTATTAATGGTGGATACTTACATCAAGAATACAAACCATTGTATGAACATGTAGAATATTTGTGGTTATCATCCCAATCCCCTGCAAATGAGGACCTTTTCTCCAACTTCAACTCTTATATAATTCAATAAAAGTGTTATATGTATACCATTATCACAATGCTTGCTCTTATCTATCTGCTATAGGCATGAAACATGAGATTACCTTGTCCTACTTGGTATCATCATTGTTCTTACATGACCCTCTCCTTGTTACCATCATCTTTGCAATACTCTTACTACCCTACATATCCTTATTCATCAAAATAGTCACAAAACATACCTTATTCCTATCACTCAAACTTAGGTCTAGATTGGTGTCTTAGGTCTAGATGCTCATGTTATCCAAAATGTGCCCCCTGCTCATTTTTGTGGCTAACTCCTTTGTTCTTACCTCTCTTGTTCCTCAATCTCCATTTTTTTATTTTCAGGCACTCAAATCTTTCTGGAAATGGCACCAATGGATAGAGCACTTTCTCAGCCTTCCAGAAAGGTAAAGTTTTCCTCCTAACTCCTCATATTTTTCAAGTTATGGCTCGGCGGAGTTTTTGTGGGAAATTTTCCCCTAGAAGGCCCGCAGCAAATCAGGACGTGCCACGTGTCTAGGAAGTGGTCGAGGACGGAGGAAAATTCAAAAAAATTTCCAAAGACCAAAACGGGTAAAAAATTCAAATTTTTGCCCGTCGATCCGATTTTGTCCTGTTTTTACCCTAAATTTTCAAATCGCCATAACTTTCGATCCAGAGCTTGGATTTTCGCGTTCTTTATATCAATGGAAAGCTGGTGAAATTATCTACAAGATTCTGGGGTCAATTTTGCATTTTGGTTTGGTGTGCAGAGATAAAATAAAGAAACGCCTCTGGCGCGTGGTAATGGCCAAAAATGACGTTTCAACAACCAGTTTTAATGCAAAATGGGTCGCATTCTTCTTCATCATGGCCAAAAATTTCAGGGCATGGTTTTGTAAGGATGCCCATGATGTTTTAATGCATCTTCATTCAATGAGGAATGGCTCCCATGTTTTTTCACATTTTCTCTCTCTTGGGCTCGACCCATATATTGTAAAAGCCAGATTTGGCTCATTTTTTGAGGGTTGAACACTTTTTGATATTGCAGGCTTCTTCTTTCACCTTAACAAGTGATTTTGGCAAGTATCAGACCTTCTTCAAGGATTTTAACAGATTTATACCTCTTTGGTGGTGTAATGCAAGGATTTTGATAGTGAAAATGACAGTGCAGACTCTGTGATCAATTTCCAGCCCTTTGTTTGTATTGTCTTGCTTCATTTCAGACCTCTAATTGCATCTTATTATCCTGTGTATGATGTTTCATGTTGCATCTCATGAATTTGTGTCAATTTGCATGAGCAAAAATGTTCACCACTCCTTTGGTGTAACACCCTTATTAGTTTAGTTTCAATTTTTGCATTTCTTATCACTGTCTCCTTGCAATTTAGGATAAAATTAGGATTTGAACCTCTGCAATTGTGCAAATAATAGATCTAATCAGAGGAGTTTTAGGAACCAGCCTCTAATCTGGAGATTTCTCTCTCATTTTACAAGTCCCAAACTTGGAGAGGAGGGTTTCAATGTTGTGCAATCACAATGGATGCCTAAAACATTAACTTAGAAACCTGATTTGCATCCAGGGGTGCTGCTAATTTGCAACAACAGTTTTGGCACGCCTGGTGGGACCTTAGAGGTCTTCATCTTCATTGCAACAAAATTTATGTGCAATTTGTTGCAAGTTTCTTGCTTAAAAGAGCTATAAATTGCACATCTGGCGACTCCAAGGAAGAAGAATCGGCTAGTTTTAGCAGTGCAGACCTGAAAACTCATGAGAAGAATCACTACAAGGTCAAGAGCTAGAGAAGAAGAGGTGCTATTTGAATATCTGCAGTTATCTCCAAGAATAAGGCAAAGTGGGAGGAGAATCCAAAGGTCTCCATCTCCACCAAACAGAACTCTCTCAACTCCTCCACCTGGTAGGCCTTTCATTCAATCAACAAGGGTTCTAAGGCCAATTAGAATGGCACAAAACAACCCCTATGTCAATTTCACTAGCAGCAGCCCACTTGCTCTCAATGCACAAAATCCAATCCCAGTTGCAGCATTAAAGAACATTCCATACTTCACTGGAGAAAATCAGACCTCACCTAGTGATCATGTTAAGGATATTGCTAACATTTGTGCAATCCATGAGATTAATGAGATGCAAGTTGCTGTCAAACTGCTGGCATCTTCATTCAAAGGGAAAGCTTTGCAATGGTTCAGGAGTCTTGCCTCAGGTTCTATTCAAAATTGGAATCAACTATGCTATAGCCCTCCATGAGCAGTTTGGGGAAAAGGGAGACAAATTTTCCCTTTTGGAGCAGCTGACAACTATCAAAAGAGCTCCCAATGAGCAGCTGACTGATTTTAATTTCAGATTTCAAAGGACTTGGGAGAGAATTCCAGTGGCATTCAAGCCAACAGCAGAAGGTGCTTTTCTTTATTACCTTAAAGCTTTAAATTCTGATATTTCTATGTTAATTCAGTCCATGGGAGGCAAAACTATCCCCATTGCTTATAGCATTGCCATTAGAGCTGAAAATTGTTTGATTCAAGCTGGCAAGCTAGCTCCTAGGCCTCCAATGCCATTATTTCCAAGTTTAGAGAGCCCAAGTACTAGCCAAGTGCCTAATTTAGCTCCTATTTCCACCCCTAGAAATTAGAAATTCGAATGAAGCTTCTACTTCATCTCCAAGTGCCCCAAATGAGCTTCAAGAAGTCATGAAGCAATTGCAAAATTTGGGTAATGAGCTGGTTACTCTCAAGAGGCAGCAAGCCAAAGGTTTCAAACCTTCTTATCAGCCCCAAGCTTAGCCTAGCAGGTAGCCATACCAACCACAAAGACCACCTAATCCAGCTGCAAATGTAAATCAAACAAGGCCTCCTTCCAATAGACCGTTTCAGCCCTATAATCCAAATGTTATATCTGCCTCTAAGGCATTGGTGCTAACACAAAACAACATTGCTCAGGAGTATGATTGGTGTTTTCCATGCAATGAACCTCACAACCAATCTATGTGTTTCAACAGTGCCTTGAATCAAGCATTAATGGTGACAGCTAGTAGTGTGGAGTGTGAGGGAAGTCAAGGAAACAACCAACAACAAGAAACATTCCAGCAGCAATCAACTCCAAATGACACCACACTTGTGAATTGGTAGGCAGAGGATTTTTGTGGCATAAATCAAACAGTCTCTCAAGGTGTTGCAGCCAACACAAGGTCAAAAAGAAGGAATTTGGGTGAAGAACAGCCATTAGCTCCAACCAATCCACAACCTTCTATGGTTCCACAAATGGTTGGCAAACATAAATTCAGCTTTAAATGCGCAAGGCGCAGCAAAGAACAACTCCTAGGCCAACTCAAATACTAGTTGTTGCTGCCCCACGTGCAAGGAGTGAATATGCAAACCAAGGGACAACAAAGAGAATCCTTCATCACCATTCAGTATTATTGATAAGATGAAGAAGAAAAATGTAAACATATCAATTGTGGGAATCCCTATCTATCCCAGGCCAAAGAGATTTGCTACAAGCTGCCATGAAGGACTGGCCAACTTCGAATCAGCAAGTTCAGATGCAAGAGAAAGTGCTCACAAATGCTGCCCAGCCTGAAGGGAATCATGGAGGACAGCAAGGTAAAATGTCAAAGCCCCCTCCTTTCTATGTTTCATTAATCATTAGAAACCAGTTAGTGCATAATTGCATGATAGATTCCGGGGCAAGCAGCTCAGTGATGCCCAAGCAAATAGCTGATCAACTAGGACTTCAATATGAAACCATATCCAAAGGGGTAGTGCAGTTGGATGGGACAGCAGTAACAACAGTTGGGGTGATTAGAAACTTGAGTCTTACCTTGCATGCATGTCCAAATGTTGTTGTTTTACAAGATGTATAAGTTATAGACCTTCCACCACTCTTTGCCCTATGTTTGTCAAGGGATTTCACAACGAAGATTAAAGGATATTTGTCTGCTGATTAGTCACACATGCTGTTCAGAATGAGGTATGGAACCAAAGCTACAATTAGGTCTGAACCTATTGCAAACTTCCACATTAAGCCCTACACTCCAAGTCAGATCAAGGCCAACTGTTTGGCATTTGATCAAGAAGATCGCCCAAGCAACTGATGAAGCTGACACCAAGGTTAGAAGCATCCCGGATCTAACTCTTGATGAATGGGAAAACAAGGTGCATGCTTTTGATCCTTATCAAGAAGTAGAAGAATCTGAGCTAGGGGTCTATTACATACATCAAGAAGATAGGCCCATTCCTAGCATCACCAAGCCAAACCACAAGGATGACAATGAGGTATGGCAGATATTTTTTGATGGATCAAGGAGTAGACAAGGTGCAGGAGGTGGAGCTATGTTTGTTTCGCCTCAAGGAGTAAATTACTATTCAACTTTTAGATTTCAGTTTACATGCTCCAATAACACTGCTGAATATGAAGCCTTGGTGCAAGGGATGTATTGGGAAATAAAGAGAGGAATAAAGAACTTGCAAGTCTTTGGTGACAGTGAATTGATTGTAAATCAGGTCAAGGGATAGCATGCTACCAAGAATGATCTACTCAAGTGCTACAAGAACAGGGTATGGGACCTCATTGAAGATTTTTAGGGTTTTGGCATCAAATCCATTCCTAGAAAAAAGAACCAAGCTGCTGACAGGCTTGCAGCAGTTGGGGCAGCCTTTGATATTGTGGAAAGCATTCAACAGGACAAGGTACATCCAAACATCCATGTGATTGTGAGGCCTTCAGTGCCGGATAACAATGTAAGTTTGCAAGTGTTTGAGAATGACTAGCAAATCATCCATTTCTTGCAAGAAGAGGCTGAATTCTCAGCCAAAAATCAGGAAAAGTTAGAGCAGCAGTATGGTGACCAAGTGGTACAGCTGAGAACTAACAAGCTTCCTAAGGGACTTATCACTTTGGAGTCCATTTTCAATCCCAATGATCAGTTTTAGGAAAGAGAAAGCAAACATTCAGATCAAGAGAGAAGATTCAGTATCCATCTTGGTGGAAGAGAACAAACCATTGCAAATTGGAAAGATGACAACTGAACAAGAAAGGTATGAGTTCATACAGCTGTGTCATGAGTTCCCTAATGTGTTTGCTTGGAGCTATGAAGATTTGAAAGGTTTCAATCCCAAGTTAGCTCAGCACACCATTGAGTTGGATCTAAATATTAAGCCCATCAGGAAAAAACAAATACCGGTCAATCCACACATGGAACCTCTCATGAGGAAGGAATTGAACAAGTTGATTAAGTCAAGAATCATATTCCCAATTAAGCATTCTAGTTGGGTTGCCAACTTAGTTCCAGTCAGAAAGAAGAGTGGAGAGATCAGATTGTGTGTTGACTTCAGAGACTTGAATAGAGCATCTCTCAAGGACTATTACCCACTCCCTTCTATGGAGAAAATTTTGCAAGTTGTGGCTAGTTCTGAGAGGTTTTCACTACTTGATGGCTACTTGGGCTACAATCAGATTATGGTGAAGGAAGAAGATGAGTTCAAGACAGCCTTCACAACCAAATGGGGACTTTATGCATACAGGAAAATGCCATTTGGGCTGTCCAACGCTAGAGCTACCTTCCAAAGAGCAATGGACATGGCGTTCAAAGGTTTGATTAACAACATGGTGCTAATATACCTTGATGATATCACTGTTTTTTCAAAGAATGCAGCAGACCACCTCTCTCATTTGAGACAAGTCTTCCAAAGGTGCAGGAGATTTGGAGTGTCTTTGAATCCTAAGAAGTGTATCTTCCTAGCACATGAAGGAAAGCTCCTTTGCCATATTGTCTCCAAAGAAGGATTAGCAATTGATCCAGAGAGGGTTGAAGCCATAAGAACACTACCATTGCCAAGCCACAAGAAGGCCCTTCAGAGTTTCTTGGGGAGAATAAACTTTGTTCGGAGGTTTTGTCCCAGATTTTGCAACCCTTGTCAAACCTATCACCAAAATGTTAAAGAAAAGCATGGCTTTCAAGTGGACAGCAGAAGGCAAGGAGAGTTTTGAAGCAATCAAAGAAGCCATCTCCCAAGAACCAACTCTCATCAACCCGGATTTCTCCAAGGATTTCGTCCTCTATGCATTTGGAGGTAATGATACTATTTCTGCCATTTTGGTACAACAGAACAAGGACAATTATGAGCAACCAATTGCTTTTCTTCAGCCAAAGCCTAGATGACTATGAGGTGAGATATTATTTTATTGAGAAGCATGTACTTGCAGTAATCAGAAGCTTGAATAAATTCAAGCATCTAGTCTTAAACAACAAGGTTCAGTAGTTGGTCTCTCATGTGGGAGTAAAGGACTTCCTCCTCAACAAGGATTTGAATGAGAAAAGGGCAGGTTGGATCACTCATGTCATGGAGTATGACATTGAGATCAGGCATCCCAAGCAATGGAGAAGGATCAAGCTTTGATCAAGAAGACCTTTGATAGGAAGGCCAAGAGTAGATCTTTCCAAGTTGGAGATCTAGTGTTAAAATGGGATGCAGATAGAGCAAAAACCGAGAAGGCATTCAAAATTTGATGCCATTTGGAGTGGCCCATACATGGTCACAAAGTGTAAGGACAGCAATGCCTTCCAATTGTCTTCATTGGATGGCGAAGAACTGCAGATTCTAGTCAATGGAATCTATCTAAAGCATTACTTCTAAAGGGAAATTCTCCACCTTGTAAATATTAGCTTAGGTTTTCATTCCTCCAAGTGCTTGTGCACATTGTTTTGCTGTAGGTTGTTTTGATTTCCCTAAGTGCTTTGGCACAGGCTTGTTATCCCTGGAGATGTTTTGCAGTCCTTGCTTCCATCGGGTGATATTCCATCTTCCTCCTTGTGACATTCTAAGTCGGTTGGGGTTCCAAACAGAAAATTTGATGACTCCATTGCCCAATGGGCTAATTCAGGCAACAGGTATCTTCATCTAGCAGGTAGATGACCCCTTTGAGTTGCAAAAATTGTTATCCAAAATGTGCCCCTTGCTCATTTTTGTGGATAACTCCTTTGTTCTTACCTCTATTGTGCCTCAGTCTCCATTCTTTGATTTTTAGGCACTCAAATATTTTTGGAAATGACACCAATGGATAGAGCTCTTTCTCAGCCTTCCAGAAAGGTAAATTTTTCCTCCTAACTCCTCATATTTTTCAAGTTATGGCTCGGTGAAGTTTTTGTGGGAAATTTTTCCCTAGAAGGCCCGCAGCCAATCAGGACGTGCCACATGTCTAGGAAGTGGTGGAGGTTAGAGGAAAATTCAAAAAAAAATCCAAAGACCAAAATGGGTAAAAAAATGCAAATTTTTTCCCGCCGATCCGATTTTGGCCTGTTTTTGCCCTAAATTTTCAAATCGCCATAACTTTCAATCAAGAGCTCAGATTTTCACATTTTTTATATCAATGGAAAGCTGGTGAAATTATCTACAATATTATGGGGTCAATTTTGCATTTTGGTTCGGTTTGGAGAGATAAAATCAAGAAACGCCTCTGGCACGTGGTAATGGCCAGAAATGACGTTTCAACAACCAGTTTTAATGCAAAATGGGTCGCATTCTTCTTCAGCATGGCCAAAAATGTCAGGGCATGGGTCTATAAGGATGCCCATGCTATTTTAGTGCATCTTCATTCAATGAGGAATGGCTCCCATGTTTTTTCATGTTTTCTCTCTCCTGGGCTCGACCCATGCATTGTAAAAGCCAGATTTGGCTCATTTTTTTGAGGGTTGAACACTTTTTGATATTGCAGGCTTCTTCTTTCACCTTAACACGTGATTTTGGAAATTATCAGACCTTCTTCAAGGATTGGAACAGATTTATACCTCTTTGGTGGTGTAATGCAAGGATTTTGACAGTGAAAATGACAGTGCAGACTCTGTGATCAATTTCCAGCCCTTTGTTTATATTGTCTTGCTTCATTTCAGACCTCTAATTGCATCTTATCAGCCTGTGTATGATGTTTCATGTTGCATCTCATGAATTTGTGTCAATTTGCATGAGAAAAAATGTTCACCACACTCCTGTGGTGTATCACCCTTATTAGTTTAGTTTCAATTTTTGCATTTCTTATCCTTGTCTCCTTACAATTTAGGATAAAATTAGGATTTGAACATCTGCAATTGTGCAAATAATAGATCTAATCAGAGGAGTTTGAGGAACCAGCCTCTAATCTGGAGATTCCTCTCTCATTTTACAAGTCCCACACTTGGAGAGAGGTTTCAATGTTGTGCAATCACACTGGATGCCTAAAACATCAACTTAGAAACCTGATTTACATCCAGGGGTGCTGCTGATTTGCAACAACAACTCAAAACCATAATATAGGCTTCTCATCATCCTCAACACTCCTGAGACATTTTGTCTAGCCTATTACAAGGTGTTTAGACCTAATTCACAGTCATATTCTTCTCTCTCACCTACAATCTCTCCTTGAGGCCATATTAGCTTGTATCCTTCTCAACCCCTAAATGTCCTTTTATCATCACTTTCTCATGAACCAACCCCGTAGTCTAATGTTCTATGTCTTACCCATTCTTATAAGTATTGACATAATGTATTAAACCGAAAAGGGTTGATCGACTTCGTAGGTAGAAAATTGAAAGAGAGTCATCACAATTTGATGAATTTCATCTTTTGATATTTTGAAGGAGGGAGATGTCAGATTCTTGAATGTCCAATCCTTCCACAGACCCTACTATTCCTTGATCCTTTGATATAGGGAGACATTGTTACCTGACTTCCATTTATAATGATAGAGATATTTGTAAAGTTGTGTTTTTACCTCTAAATCTGGATGAATTTAAATTTTTTTGGAAATCACATCACACCCTTCACTAGGCTTAATGATTACCGTTATCTTTTTGAAGGTTATTTTGAAATAATCCATGGGTTTATCATAAAATTAATCATCAATGAATGGAAGGTCACTCAGTCATAGACTAGGTGACTCCCATTCAGAACTAAACAAGAAAGATTTACTAGGTGATTGCTAACCCCCTTGTGTTCTTAGCCATTCCCCTATTGCTATGTTTATTTTGAACACTTTAGGAAGTTCTGTCAAATTTTCTATCCATTCTAGTAGAAGACGAAATTTGTTTTTCTCCAGAGTGGAGGATATTGTAGGAAATTCGATTATGATCCTACACCTCTGCATTGGTATATTATCTATGTTTCTTCTATTGAATTTGAGATTAATTTTTGTGTTGCGATGGTTATTTTTTACATCTCCCAATGAGTCATCCTGGCTTGCATAATACAATACATGGAAATATGAGAAATGTGAAATTTGTATTAGAGTGTGAAGAAATTTATATTCAAGAACGTAAGTATTACATAAATATGAAATTATTTATATTCAAGAGGCAAAGATGGTAATATGCATTGCAAGGCACAATGTAGATCTCATATCCTTTTAGTTATTTGTCCCACCTCTCAAAATAAGGTAGTTGTACAAGTAGACTTAATGATGGCTTTAGGCACGAGACTAAGAAATATTGATGAAATATGGTTTGGGCTTTAGGGTTTAGGGTTAAGGGTTTAAGGTTTAGGGTTTATGGTTCAAGGTTCAAGGTTTAAGTTTATGGTTTAGGATTTAGGGTTTATGTTTAGGGTTTAGCATTTATGGTTTACGTTTTAGGGTTTATGGTTAGGGTTTAGGGATCAGGGTTAAGGGTTTAAGGTTTATGGTTTAGGGTTCAGGGTTAAGGATTTAGTTTTTAGGGTTTAACGTTTAGGATTTAGGGTTTAGGTTTTAGGGTTCATGGTTTAGGGTTCAAGGTATAGGGTTTATGGTTTAGGATTTAACATTTAGGGCTTAAGGTTTATGGTTTATTGTTTAGGGCTCAAGGTTTAGGGCTTAATGTTAAGGGTTTAGGGTTTATGGTTTAGGGATTAGGGTACATGGTTTAGGGTTTGGGATTTATATTTTAGGGCTTAGGAATAAGGTTGTATGGTTGAAGGCTTAGGGTGTAAGATTTATGGTTTAGGATTCAATGTAACTTAAGGTTTAGGGTTCAAGGTTTAGGGTTTAGGATTTATTTTTTATGGTTTAGGGTTTGTCATTTAGGGGTCATGGTTCATTATTTAGGGTTTAGGGCTTAGGGCTTAGGGATCAAGGTTTTAGAATTAAGGCTCGGGGTTTAGGGTTTATGGCTCACAGGTAAGGGATGAGTGTTTAAGGTTTAGGGTTAAGGGATTAGGGCTTAGGGTTTAGGGTTTAGGTTTATAGCGTAGGGTTTAGGGTTTAGGTTTTATGGTTTTGATTGTAGAATTTAAACACTAAAACATTTATGTTGAATGTTGAAATTCCTAAAAATTAACTATGTGCTGACTAGATTATACTATAACAAAACTATCTCCTAAACCATGACTCATGGAGCTATGAGACTAAGTATACAGGCTGCATAGTGACCCTAATTTTTTATATTTAAAAAAATAAATTTAAAGTATAAGAAATAATAAAATATAAATAATAATAAATGAAAAACTTATAAATCTTTTTTGTGAATAAAATCATGTCAAAAACACATACAATGTTTATACTATAAAGAATGCGTACACGTTGTAGTGCGTGCGTGTTATAACACATATGCATTTTTCCTTAAGTCTTGGGATCTGATTTGGATTCCTAGGCTTGAGGCATGGACCTACACAATTACAACAAACTACATGTCTCTCTTCCTCCATCATAAATCGACATAAAAACGATTGATTCATTTATAAAAAAATATACCACGATGTAGAAAAGACTATCAAATTTCTAAAAATATAATTTTTCAAATTTTCTGACTAATATAAGGTTTCCATATTATTTATTTTCTAAAACTTCATTTTTATAACTATTTTTTAAAGTTTAAACACGTCTTTCTTTCGTCATATAACTTATTTTTGGAACATCAAAATTGAAAAATATTATACTAGGCCAAATTTTATACACATTAAAAAAAAAGAAAAATTTAATTTTCAATATTTTTTGAGGTAGTTAGGGGGGACACGGTCGGAGATCCATTATGTTTTTAATTTTGAAATTTTTGTACAAGAAAAAATCATAAAAACTAAATATTCGCTAAAAAAAAATCTATAAAAAAATTGTATCCCAAACTCGATGCTCCTAGCTATTTTCTACTAAAGGGTTTTAAAAAATAATAAATGGTGATAAAAAAATGGTGGGGGGCACGAAAGTCACTTTGTTATGTCTTTTAAAAAGAACAGGAACACATGTTTGTATTTTACTTATTTAACCGACTTAAACTTATATGTTTCCAATAAAATTTAGTAGCTTAGAAACTAAACTCAAAATTCTATGATTCATGTTTATATAACTGTTATCCCATTTTCCCCCAGGAAAAAATTAGTCAAACGCAACCCTACATGTGAAAAAGGGAAGGGTTCGACCAATCGTATGGAGTCTCCGATGATCCTGAAATTGAGTCCGAGAGCGAGCACAACGCAGAAAAAGTGGAGGATGCCACGTGGCTCAACAAGGCATCGCACAGAGTGGAGTCCAAAAAAGGTTCCCAAAAAAGTGTCAGATCGTCACGTGACCAAGAGTCTAAATGGGGCGGGTTAAGCCTTTGAATTTGCTAAGGAAGGGTGAGCCTGGGGAAGCCTCCACGCGTCCCTACAACGCATCTCCAAAAGTTTAGTCCAGACAAGGTTGCCAAACAAGCGCCATCTTTGCACGTGTCAAACATATGGCCCCGTCATATGTGAGGGTCCAAGCCAAACACGGGGAAATGGAAGAGCATCCCGTGGATGATGTCAAGTGTCCCATTATCACACTTTTGGGAGCCGGCTATAAGGGTCCTGTCGACACTAAAATTTTCCTCCGTAATTTCTATTTCATTAATGTATGTATTAGGAATAGGATGTTGTTAAGTGTAATTAGTAGTAGCGTCCGATAGAAAATTACGGCTCCCTCAGTACGGTGCCGCCAATAATGTATAGTATGGTAATAGTCAAAAGTACAATAGGAATGTTGTGGTAAAAAGTAAATATTTGTCATAAGTGGTCCGGTAATGTTAAAATGTCAAAGTTGGGGTAAGTAGAGAAGTAGGGTCTACATGATTAGGAATTAGAAATATTATATTGGTAATAAGGAAAAGGAGTGAGGTCATAAATATTTTGTATATTTTATTTGTAAAAAGTCTAAAAATGTGGAACCCATGTGAAATGATAAGGTTTATCTTATCTTAAAAGATAAGCTTACATGTACAGATAAGAGTTAAGGTATGGAATATGATTCGTCAGAGTGAATTTCTTATCCTATCTTAGAGATAAGATGGATAAGCCTAGAAGTCTATAAATAAAGAGGCCACCCCCCTCATTTAGCATAGAAGGAAGTAGTGAGAAATATTGTATGAGTAAGTGTGTAAAGGAAGCCATCATTCTGAAGGTGTGTTAAAGAAGCCATTAAGAGGTGTAATTGTGAAGTTTCTCCCATAGTTATTGTTGGAAGGCAAGTGAAGTCAGTAATACTTAAAGTACCTCATGGGTGAGATTGTAACAATTTCATGTTAATATTATAATTTACTCTAATATTTCAGATTTATCATCATTCCTTCTTATCATGGTCTATAGTATTCTTGTGTTATGTTTGTTGTTATGTTTCCAGATTACATCCACCAAACTAAAGGCTGTGCATTAGTAAATAATCATAGCACGAGGAGTTCCCAGTGAAGAATTATCATAGTGCTGGATTGGTGATGACATTTTTGGTTCCGTTGCTGGGACCATTCCTTGTTGGTGGATTTTCTGGAGAGATATTCCCACTTAGTTAAAAATCATTTGGAGGGTAACCTTGTTTTTACTGTGCATAGCAGTTACCATGGTAAAGTCACTTTTTGCCGTGAATAGTATTTACTGCAGTAAAGTCACTTTTTACCGTGAATAGTATTTACCGCAGTAGCTTCACTTTTTACTGTGAATAGTGTTTACCACAGTAAAGTCAGTTTTTACCGTAGTAAGTCAATTTTTACCATAGTTTACCGTGGTCATTCCTATTTTACTGTAGAAAGGTGTAAAGTCGCTTTCTATTGTAGTTAGTCCAATTATTTGTGCACATAAGTCTTGTTGATTGTACTTGTGGATTGGTATTTTATAGTGGTTACTTTTGAAAATGGGGAAGATTCCTTTTTTTCAGCCCAATCTAATGAAGATGCTTCCTCTTTCATTCAAGAGTTTAAAAGATCTTGTATTTGTAATGGCCTCATAAGAAGGGAACAATGGACTGAATTTTTTCCTACCTTTTTGGATGGTTCAACACTTAGGTGGTGTTATCCAAAATGTGCCCCTGCTCATTTTGGATGGCTAACTCCTTGTGTTCCCACCTCTCTTGTGCTTCAGTCTTTATTTTTTGATTTTCAGGCACTCAAATCTTTCTAGAAATGGCACCATCAGATAGAGCTCTCTCTCAGCTTTCCAGAAAGGTAAAGTTTGCCTCCTAACACCTCATATTTTTCAAGTTATGGCTTGGCGGAGTTTTTGTGGGAAATTTTCCCATTGGAGTACCACAGCGAATAGGAAGCTGCCACGTGGCAAGGGAGTTCAGAGGTCGGAGGTAAAATTCAAAATTTTTTCCAGCCGATCTGTTTTTTTGCCCGTTTTTGCCCTAAATATTCAAACGATCATAACTTTCGATCCAGAGCTCGAATTTTCACGTTATTTATATCATTGGAAAGCTGTTGAAATTATCTACATGATTACATGGTCAATTTCTAATTTTGGTTCATTTTAAAGAGAGAAAATTCAAAAACGGCTCTGGTACGTGTCCATGGCCAGAAATGACATTTCAACGACCAAATTTAATATAGAATGGGTCGCATTCTCCTCCAATTTGGTCAAAAATGACAGGGTATGGGTTTGTAAGGTCCCCCATGCTGATTTAATGCATTTGTAGTCAATGAGGAATGGGGTCCCACATTTTTATGTTTTCTCTCTCCTGGGCTCGACCCATGCAATGTAAAAGCCAGATTTGGCTCATTTCTTCAGGGTGGAACTCTTTTTGGCAAATTGAAAACTTCTTCTTTCACCTCCAGCAGTTGATAGTTGTAAGAATCAGACCTTTTTTCACAGTTTGTAACAGGTTTATACCTCTTTGATGGTGGAATGCAAGAGATTTTACATGGAATTGACAGTGCAAACTCTGTGAATGCCTTTCAGTCCTCTGTTTATATTGTTTCACTTCATTTTAAGACCTCTTATTGCATCTATCAGTTTGTGTATGCTTTCCTTTGTTACATTTCATGAATTTGTGTCTATTTACATGGAAAAATGTGTTTCACCACTCGTTTTGGTGTATCACCATCTTATTTTAGTTTCATTTTTGCATTTTTATCCCTGTCTCCTTGCAATCTAGGGTAGAATTAGGATTAGAACCTCTGTAGTTGTGCAAAATATAGATCTAAATCAGAGGAGTTTGAGGAACCAGCCTCTAATCTGGAGATTCCTCTCTCAGTTTCACAAGTCCCACACTTGGAGAGAGGTTTCCATGTTGTGCAATCACAATGGATGCTCTAGAATCAATTTAGAAACCTGATTTGCATCCAGGGGTGCTGCTGATTTGCAACAACAGTTTTAGCATGCCCGGTGGGAGCTTAGAGGTCTTGATCTTCATTGCAACAAAATTGATGTGCATTTTTTGCAAGTTTCTTGCTTAAAAGAGCTATAAATTACACATCTGGTGACTCCAAGGAAGAAGAATCAGCTGGTTTTAGCAGTGCAGACCTGAAAACTCATGAGAAGAATCACTACAAGGTCAAGAGCTGGAGAAGAAGAGGTGTTGTTTGAATATCTGCAGTTATCTCCAAGAATAAGGAAAAGTGGGAGGAGAATCCAAAGGTCTCCATCTCCACCAAACAGAACTCTCTCAACTCCTCCACCTAGCAGGCCTTTCACTCAATCAACAAGGGTTCTAAGGCCAATCAGAATGGCACAAAACAACCCCTATGTCAATTTCACTAGTAGCAGCCCACTTGCTCTCAATGCACAAAATTCAATCCTAGTTGCAGCATTGAAGAACATTCCATACTTCACTGGAGAAAATTAGACCTCACCTAGTGATCATGTTAAGGATATTGCTAACATTTGTGCAATCCATGAGATTAATGAGATGCAAGTTGCTGTCAAATTGCTGGCATATTCATTCAAGGGGAAAGCATTGCAATGGTTTAGGAGCCTTGGAGCTGGTTCTATCACAAATTGGAATCGGCTGTGTATAGCACTTCATGATCAATTTGGAGAGAAGGGAGACGACTTGTCTCTTTTGGAGCAGCTGACAACCATCAAGAGAGCTCCCAATGAGCAGCTAACCGATTTCAACTTCAGATTTCAAAAGACTTGGGAGAGAATTCCAGTGGCAGTCAGGCCAACAGCAGAAGGTGCTTTTCTCTATTATCTCAAAGCTCTAAATTCTCATATTTCTATGTTGATTCAGTCCATGGGAGGCATGACTATCCCTATGGCTTATAGCATTGCCATTAGGGCTGAAAATTGTTTGATCCAAGCTGGAAAACTTGCCCCTAGACCTCCCATGCCATTGTTTCCAAGTTTAGAGAGCCCAAACACTAATCAAGCACCTAATTTGGCTCCTTCTCCCACTCCTAGAAATCATAGTTCAAATGAAGCTTCTACTTCATCTCCAAGTGCCCCAAATGAGCTTCAAGAAGTCATGAAGCAACTACGTAAAACGTAGGCAATGAGCTGGTTACTCTCAAGAGGCAACAAGCCCAAGGTTTTAGACCTTCTTACCAGCCCCAAGCTCAGCCTAACAGGCAGCCATACCAACCACAAAGACCACCTAATCTAGCTGCAAATATAAATCAAACAAGGCCTCCTGCCAATAGACCATTTCAGCCCTATAATCCGAATGCCATATCTGCCTCTAAGGCATTAGTGCCAACAGAAAACAACATTGCTCAGGAGTATGATTGGTGTTTTCCATGTGCCAATGAACCTCATAACCAATCCATGTGCTTCAATGGTGCTTTGAATCAAGCATTAATGGTGACAACTACTGGTGTGGAGCGTGAGGGCAGTCAAGGAAACAACCAACAACAAGAAACATTCCAACAGCAATCAGCCCCAAATGACACCACGTTGGTAAATTGGAAAGTAGAGGATTTTTGTGGCATGAATCAGGCAGTTTCTCAAGGTGTTGTAGCCAACACAAGGTCAAAAAGGAGGAATTTGGGTGAAGAAAAACCATTGGCTCCAACCAATCCATAACCTTCTATGGCTCCACAAATGGTTGGTAAACAAAATCCGGTTGTAAATGCACAAGGGCAGCCAAGAACAGCTCCTAGGGACAACTCAAATACCAGTTGTTGCTGCCCACATGCAAGGAGTGAATGTGCAAACAAAGGGACAGCAAAGAGACCCTTCATCACCATTCAGTATCATTGATCAGATGAAGAAGACAAATTTCAATATATCATATGTGGGACTACCTATCTATCCTAGGCCAAAGAGATCTACTGCAAGCTGCCATGAAGGACTGGCCAACTTCGAATCAGCAAGTTCAGATGCAAGACAAAGTGCTCACAAATGCTGCCCATCCTGAGGGAAATCATGGAGGACAGCAAGGTAAAATGTTGAAGCCCCTTCCTTTCTATGTTTCATTGATCATTAGAAATCAGCTAGTGCACAATTGCATGATAGACTCTGGGGCAAGTAGCTCAGTGATGCCTAAAAAAATAGCTGATCAGCTAGGGCTCCAGTATGAAACCATATCCAAAGGAGTAGTATAGCTGGACAGGACAGCAGTGACAATAGTTGGGGGTGATTAGAAACTTGAGTCTTACCTTGCATGCATGTCTAAATGTTGTTGTTTTACAAGATGTATCAGTCATAGACCTTCCACCACTCTTTGCCCTTTGCTTGTCAAGGGACTTCACAGCCAATATTGGAGGATATTTTTCTGCTGATTGGTCACACATGCTGTTCTAGAACGAGGTATGGAACCAAAGCTACAATCAGGTCTGAACCTATTGCAAAATTCCACATTGAGCCTTACACTCCAAGTCAAGTCAAAGCCAATTGTTCAGCATTTGATCAAGAAGATCACCTAAGCACTGATGAAGCCGACACCAAGGTTGGAAGCATCCCAGATCTAACTCTTGATGAATGGGCAAACAAGATACATGCTTTTGATCCTTATCAAGAGGTAGAAGAATCTGAGCTAGGGGTCTATTGTATACATGAAGAAAGTCAGCCTATTCCTAGCATCACCAAGCCAAACCATAAAGATGACAATGAGGTATGGCAGCTATTTTTTGATGGATCAAGGAGTAGACAAGGTGCAAGAGGTGGAGCTATGCTTGTTTCACCTCAAGGAGTAAAGTACTATTCAGCTTTTAGATTTCAGTTTGCATGCTCCAATAACACTGCTGAATATGAAGCCTTGGTGCAAGGGATGCATTGGGAAATCAAGAAGAAAATAAAGAACTGGCAAGTCTTTGGTGACAGTGAATTGATTGTAAATCAGGTCAAGGGACAACATGCTACCAAAAATGATCTACTCAAGTGCTACAAGAACAGGGTGTGGGACCTCATCGAAGATTTTGAAGGTTTTGGCATCAAGTCCATTCCTAGGAAAGAGAATCAAGTTGCTGACAGGCTTGCAGCAGTAGGGGCAGCCTTTGACATTGTGGAAAGAATTCAATAAGGACAAGGTACAGCCAAACATCCATGTGATTGTGAGGCCTTCAGTGCCAGACAATAATTTCAGTTGGCAAGTGTTTTAGAATTACCAGCAAATCATCCATTTCTTGCAATAAGAAGCTGAGTTCTCAGCTAAGAATAAAGAGAAATTGGAACAGCAGTATGGTGACCAAGTAGTATAGCTGAGAAATAACAAGCTGCCCAAGGGACTTATCACTTTGGAGTCCATTTTTAATCCAAATGATCAGTTTAGAAAGGAGAAAGGAAACATTCAGGTCAAAAGAGAGGATTCAATATCCATCTTGGTAGAAGAGAACAATCCATTGCAAATTGTAAATATGAAAACTAAGCAAGTAAGGTATGAGTTCATACAGCTATGTCAAGAGTTCCCCGACGTGTTTTCTTGGAGCTATGAAGACTTGAGAGGTTTCAATCCCAACCTAGCTCAGCATACCATTGAATTGGATCTAAATACTAAGCCTGTCAGGCAGAAACAAAGACCAGTCAATCCACACATGGAGCCTCTCATGAGGAAAGAATTGGACAAGTTGATTGAATCAAGGATCATATTCCCAATCAAGCATTCTAGTTGGGTTTCCAACTTAGTTCCAGTCAGAAAGAAGAGTGGAGAGATCAGATTGTGTGTTGACTTCAGAGACTTGAATAGGGCATCTCTCAAGGACCATTACCCACTCCCTTCCATGGAGAAAATATTGCAAGTTGTGGCCGGCTCCGAGAGGTTTTCACTACTTGATGGCTATTCAGGCTACAATCAGATTATGGTGAAGGAAGAATATCAGTTCAAGACAGCCTTCACAACCAAATGGGGAACTTATGCATACAGGAAAATGCCATTTGGGCTATCCAATGCTGGTGCTACCTTCCAAAGAGCAATGGACATGGCATTCAAAGGTTTGATTAACAACATGGTGTTGATTTACCTTGATGATATCACTATTTTTTCCAAAAATGCAGCGGACCACCTCTCTCATTTAAGACAAGTCTTCATAAGGTGTAGGAGATTTGGAGTGTTTTTGAATCCTAAGAAGTGTATTTTTCTTGCACATGAAGGAAATCTCCTTGGCCATATTGTCTCCAAAGAAGGATTAGCAATTGATCCATAGAGGGTTGAAGCCATAAGAGCACTACCATTTCCAAGCCACAAGAAAGCCCTTCAGAGTTTCTTGGGGAGGATAAACTTTGTTCGGAGGTTTGTCCCAGATTTTGCAGCCCTTGTCAAGCCCATCACCAAAATGTTAAAGAAGAGCATGGCTTTCAAGTGGACAGCAGAAGGCAAGGAGAGTTTTGAAGCAATCAAAGAAGCCATCTCTCAAGCACCGACTCTCATCAACTCGGACTTCTCCAAGGATTTCATCCTCTATGCATTTGGAGGTAATGATACTATTTCTGCCATTTTGGTACAGCAGAACAAGGATAATGATGAGCAGCCAATTACCTTCTTCAGCCAGAGCCTAGATGACTATGAGGTGAGGTACTATTTTATTGAGAAGTATGTACTTGTAGTAATCAGAAGCTTGAAGAAATTCAAGCATTTAGTCTCAAACAAAAAAGTCCAGTTGCTGGTCTCTCATGCTGGGGTTAAAGACTTCCTCCTCAACAAGGATTTGAATGAGAAACAGGTAGGTTGGATCACCCGTGTCATGGAGTATGACATTGATATCAAGATCACCAAGCTGGTAAGAGGAAAAGGATTGTGTGAGTAGCTGATTTTGGGAAAGCAAAAAGAAGCATGCAATGAAGAAGAGGTTGTTTTGATAGTTCAAGACAGCCATGAGCCAAGTGGCACTCAAGAAGAAAACAATGCTGCCCCACTCCTTGCTGGACCCAAGGTATAATGCACTTCCTAAGGACAGGCCTATGCCCTCCGGAGATGAACAAGACCCAAAGAAGACACTTCAGATTGCAGGTTGTCCCATATGCCATTGTTGATGGAGTTTTGTTCAAGAAAGATGTGAATGGAGTGCTGCTGAGATGCATTAGCACAAATCAGATTCAGAGGGTGTTGGAAGAGTTCCATGGTGGACCAGCTGGTGGTCATTTTGAACCAAGAGTGACAGCTCTAAAAATCATGAAGGCTGGTTATTATTGGCCTAAAATTTTCAGTGATTGCTATGCATGGATCAAGAGGTGTAAGAATTGTGCATTCTTCACAGGTAAAGAGAGACTTGTTGCCCTTCCATTGCATCCAATCTCAGTTGACCAACCATTCATGCAATGGGGTTTGGACTTCATTGGAGTCATTAATCCTAATTCAAGTCAAGGGCACAAATGGATTTTGACAACCACAGACTACTTCACCAAATGGACTGAATTAGTAGTACTCAAAGAAGCAAATGAGTCCAACATCTTAGACTTTTATGAGGGGATAGTAACCAGATTTGGTATACCTGCTACTATAATCTCAGATAATGCATTGGCATTCATTGGATCCAAGGTGACTGAGTGGGCTGTCAAGAACGGGATCTACCTAAGTACTTCATCAAACTATTACCCTCAAGGTAATGGCCAGTCCGAGTCTACAAACAAGAACTTGTTGAGGATCATTAGGAGGACTCTTGATGAGAATCAAAGGTCTTGGCATACCAAACTAAAATCAGCCTTGTGGGCTGATAGAATAACTCCCAAGAGATCCATAGGTAACTCTCCATTCAAACTTGTCTATGAAAGAGAGGCAATCTTGCCCATGTCACTTGAGTTGCCAACATTGGAACTCATGAAGTAGTTGGAGTTGCTAGAGTTTGAGCCCATAGAGGTGAGATATACAGAGTTGATGGGGCTGCAAGAGATCAGAGATCAGGCATCCCAAGCAATGGAGAAGGATCAAGCTTTGATCAAGAAGACCTTTGATAGGAAGGCCAAGGATAGATCTTTCCAAGTTGCAGATCTAGTGTTGAAATGGGATGTGGATAGAGCAAAACCGGGAAGGCATTCAAAATTTGATGCCATTTGGAGTGGCCCATACATGGTCACGAAGTGCAAGAACAACAATGCTTTCCAATTGGCCTCATTGGATGGTGAAGAACTGCAGATTCCAGTCAATGAAATCTATCTCAAGCGTTGCTTCTAGAGGGAAATTCACCACCTTGTAAATATTAGATTAGATTTTCATTCCTCCAAGTGCTTTGCACATTGTTTTGCTGTAGGTTAGTTTTGTTTTCCCTAAGTGCTTTGGCACAGCTTGCTGTCCATGGAGATGTTTTACAGTCCTTGCTTCCATCAGGTGATATTCCATCTTCCTCCTTGCAACATTCTAAGTCAGTTGGGGTTCTAAACAGAAAATTTGATGACTCCATGCCCAATGGACTGCTTCAGGCAACTGGTATTTTCATCTGCAGGCAGATGACCCCTCTGAGTCACCAAAATTGTTATCCAAAATGTGCCCCTGCTCATTTTGGATGGCTAACTCCTTGTGTTCCCACCTCTCTTGTACCTCAGTCTTCATTTTTGATTTTCAGGCACTCAAATCTTTCTGGAGATGGCACCATCAGATAGAGCTCTCTCTCAGCTTTCCAGAAAGGTAAAGTTTGCCTCCTAACTCCTCATATTTTTCAAGTTATGGCTCGGCGGAGTTTTTGTGGGAAATTTTCCCATTGGAGGCCCACAGCCAATAGGAAGCTGCCACGTGGTAAGGGAGTTCGGAGGTCGGAGGTAAAATTCGAAATTTTTTCCCTCCGATCCGTTTTTTGGCCCGTTTTTGCCCTAAATCTTCAAACGATCATAACTTTCGATCCAGAGCTCAGATTTTCACGTTCTTTATATCATTTGAAAGCTGTTGAAATTATCTACATGATTCCATGGTCAATTTCTAATTTTGGTTTAGTTTGGAGAGAGAAAATTCAAAAACGGCTCTGGTACGTGTCCATGGCCAGAAATGACATTTCAACGACCAAATTTAATACAGAATGGGTCGTATTCTCCTCCAATTTGGTCAAAAATGACAGGGTATGGGTTTGTAAGGTCCCCCATGCTGATTTAATGCATTTTCAATCAATGAGGAATGGGCTCCCACATTTTTTACGTTTTCTCTCTCCTGGGCTCGACCCATGCAATGTAAAAGCCAGATTTGGCTCATTTCTTCAGGGTTGAACTCTTTTTGGCATTGAAAACTTCTTCTTTCACCTCCAGCAGTTGATAGTTGTAAGAATCAGACCTTTTTCACAGTTTGTAACAGGTTTATACCTCTTTGATGGTGGAATGCAAGAGATTTTACATGGAATTGACAGTGCAAACTCTGTGAATGCCTTTCAGTCCTCTGTTTGTATTGTTTCACTTCATTTTAAGACCTCTTATTACATCTATCAGTTTGTGTATGCTTTCATTTGTTACATTTCATGAATTTGTGTCTATTTACATGGCAAAATGTGTTTCACCACTCCTTTTGGTGTATCACCATTTTATTTTAGTTTCATTTTTGCATTTTTATCCCTGTCTCCTTGCAATCTAGGGTAGAATTAGGATTAGAACCTCTGTAGTTGTGCAAAATATAGATCTAAATCAGAGGAGTTTGAGGAACCAGCCTCTAATCTGGAGATTCCTCTCTCAGTTTCACAAGTCCCACACTTGGAGAGAGGTTTCCATGTTGTGCAATCACACTGGATGCTCTAGAATCAATTTAGAAACCTGATTTGCATCCAGGGGTGCTGCTGATTTGCAACAACAGATGGTTTGAAACACTAGGTGAAAATGTGAAAAATTCATGGGATTTATTAACTGAAAGTTTTCTTGAAGAATTTGGTGAACAACAGAAATATGCAAATCTCATGATCGAGATCACAAAGCTAGCCCAAGGAGAGAAGGAGAAGATAAGATACTATCATGCTTGTGTTCTAGAGCTAAGGAGGAAGCTCGATGCCCAGATCCGGAAGGAAGGATTAGTGGATGGGTTGATGAATGGCGTGGATAATTTCCTCTATAAGCACTTCATTCTTGGGATGAAGTCAGAGATCAGACAACGAGTGAAGTATGACCGTCCAACTACCATTGAACAAGCAAAAGAGATTGCAAGAAGGCAAGAAGAGAGCATGGAAGAGGAGCCCAAAGAAATTGTTGCTAAAGTAGAGCCTACACCAACACCTTTGGTCCAGAATCCCCAACCACTCTCGATGAGCACAAATCTTTCTCCTAGTACATCTATTGAGTATGAAGATCTGCTCAAGAAGATGGGTCAGTTAACTATTAATATTCTTCAAGGAAAGGAATTTAGTTCTCAGGGAGGAGATAGAGGTCCAAAAAGAAATATTTCTGAAGTTGTTTGTTATGGTTGTTATAAAAAGGGTCATTATAAGTATAATTGTCCAGATAAAGCTTCTACATCTGGTACAAGAGATAATGATAAAGGAAAAGCACCTGTGAATTCTTTTGATGTAGTAGATAAGAGCATAAATAATGAAGTAGATGTGTTTGTAACAAAAAGAAAGAAAGAAAAAGATAACCAAGATGAAAGGATAAAATACTAAGAAACATAGGAGAAGAAAGTTGGGTGTGCAGGATTTTCTGATTTCACAGGGACAAGTACCATACTCCATCTTAGAAGATCTGTCCAAAAGGCCTGCAAATATTACATATGGTCAACTCTTGGCTATGTCTTCGGAGAAGAGGCGGGAGCTGCGAAGTGGACTCAATGCTCGACGAAGGAATGAGGTTGATGTCCCTGTTTTAGAGGCAGAGGCGGATCCCTATGCTCCACAAGCTGAGGTACTATGTAATGGTATTTCAATTCATGATGTCTTAGTTGATGGAGGTGCTGCAGTTAATGTAATGACCGAGTCTGTAATGAATATGTTGGGTTTAAAAATTGATCGCCCCTCAACACTTATGTTAAGGTCATTAAATAAGGGAAAAACTAAACCAGAAGGTGTAGTTTCAAATGTGGCAATATCTGTTATGGGTGTTGTATGTGTGGTACACTTTCAGGTGATGAAAAATGGTACTGTTGCGTACCCAATGTTGTTGGGAAGACCATGGCTAAGGAGAGTTCATGCAAGAAACTACTGGAATGAAGACTTCATGACACTTGGACGTGGTAGAGAGAGGGTGAAGATAAACGTGATCCCTCGACATCATAAGGCAGAACCTGTCGATTCAAGTGATGAAACTGATGATTGGACATCTTCTGATTACTCTAGTACCAGTGAAGTGGACATTGAAGATGAAGAAAGTGAGGTTGATGTGTCGGTCATGGATATGCTTCCAGTCACACCGACTCATGACCCCATAAAATTATCTGAAGAAGAAATTGATGATCGTCTCCAATAAATAAAGATTGGTGATGCTATGATGAAGAGTGAAAATGAATCCTACCTCCAGCTCTTTCGAAGGTACATACACATATTCACTTTTGATTACAAGGAACTCCGTCAAGTAAGTTGGGTAAAACATTTTATTGAGCTGGTAGATGGTGTTAAGCCCATAAAGCAAATGCCATATAGAATGAATCCTAATTTTTCCAAGACTATAAAAGAAGAAATAGATAAGTTGCTTAATGTAGGATTCATATTTGTTGTGGAGAATTCAGAATGGGTTTCTTCCATTATGATCTCAATAAAAAAGAATGGGAAGCTACGCATTTATGTTGATTACAGGAAGCTCAATAAGGCAACAAAGAAGGATCATTACCCTCTTCCATTTTCAGATCAGATCTTGGACGAAGTAGCTGGCCAGGAGTGCTATAGTTTTGCTGATGGATATAGCGGCTACAACGAAGTTTGTATAACAGAGAAAGATCAGTTGAAGACCACGTTCACCACTCCTTGGGGAACATTTGCTTATAGAGTTATGCCTTTTGGGTTGTGTAATTCTCTGGCAACATTCTAGCGTTTAATGAATAGGGTGTTCGAACCCTACATTAGGACCCTCATCAGAGTATTTCTGGATGATTTTTGCATCTATAAGAGTAAGTTGGACCACCTGCATTAGATGGAGACAACATTTCAAAGGTTAGATGAAGCATAAGTCTCACTAAACCCTAAAAAGTGTGTCTTTGGATGTTCTAAAGGTGTTTTGTTAGGGCATGTTATATCCAGAGATGGTATTAGTACTGATCCTGATAAAGTTTCAAAAATCAAAGAGTTACCATTTCCTATGAATAGAAGTAAGTTGAGATCATTTTTAGGCCATGTGGGTTACTATAGAAGGTTCATCAAGAATTTCTCAAAGATTGCACAGCCACTAACCCAGTTCTTGAAGAAATATGTTACTTATGAACCAAGAAATAAAGCGCATGAAGCTTTTGAACAACTGAAGGAATCCCTGGTGTCTTTACCTGTTCTAAAGAGTCCAGATTGGAGCAAGCCATTCATTGTGTACACAGATGCCTCAGATGCAACACTAGGAAGTACTCTAAGCCAAAAGGATGAAAATGAGAATGAACATCCAGTTTACTTTTGGAGCAGACAAATGAGTGGTGCTGAGGTAAATTATACTGTAACTGAAAAAGAGGCTCTGGCTATCATTTTTGCTGTAAATAAGTTTAGGAATTACTTGCTAGGGCAAAAATTCCTGGTTGTAACAGATCATCAGGCTCTAAAATATATTGTAAATAAGCCTAACCCATCAAGGAGGATAGCAAGATGGATAATTTTGCTACAAGAATTTGAATTTGATATTATAGATAGGCCAGGAAAGAAACATGTCAATGTAGATGCACTCTCTCGAGCCTATGATGGTTTAGGTTCATCTTGTGATGATGATGATTTCCAAGATGCAGCATTGTTATCCCTTGACATAATCCCTAGTGAATACATAGATATTTGGAATTATCTGAATGAATTCAAGTTTCCTGATGGTGCCAATGTAAAGACTAAGAGGAAGATTACTCAAGCTAGTCGTCCATATTCTATTCTGCATGGAGTATTATTTCGAATAGGACCTGATGGACAGTACAAGAGGGCAGTTGGACGTGATCAGGGGAAGGAGCTGATAGAAGAACTCCACAATGGTACAGGTAGAGGGAACTTCTCTGGACAACTTACAACAAGAAGGATCTTGGATGCAGGTTATCACTGGCCCACTCTTTTTAGAGATTGTTATAATTATTGTAAGACATGTGATATTTTTCAAACACATGGTAACCGTAAGACTTCATCAACTCCATTATGTCCTATTCTTCCACTTGGTCCCTTTGAAAAGTGGAGAATAGACATTGTAGGTCCACTTCCAACTACCCCATGCCAAAATAAGTATATTTTAGTTGCCACATATTATTTAACCAAGTGGGTTAAAGCTAGGCCATTGAAAACAACTTACCTGGATGAAGTGGCAAGGTTCATATATGAACGCATTATCACCAGATTTGGTTGTCCATTAGAAATTGTAACAGATCAAGGAAGCCACTTCATTAATGAGGTGGTAGAGGCCCTAGTTAATAAGTTTTCTATTAAGCACAGGAAGGCAACAACATACAAGCCAAGCACAAATGGAAAGGTGGAACGAACAAATTTTGTGTTGTGTCAAATTCTAGCAAAAGATATAGCCTTGCAGGTACATAAGTGGGATAAAAGGATTCATGCAGCATTGTGGGCATATAGGGCAACATCAAAGTCAGCAATAGGATACTCCCCATTTCAGTTGGCTTATGGCATTGATCCAGTTCTTCCTATTGAGTTATATATTCTCACTGTGAGAGTTATGAAAAATGAAAGGATGGATGAAAGTGATTCAGTAAAAGAAAGGCTGGTACATCTTCATTTGCTAGAGGAAATGAGGGAAATAGCAAAGGATATAAGCTATAAAAAGAAAATGAAGTAGAAATAATACTTTGATCAAAAGATCCATTGGTCTCCATTTCATATGAATGACTTGGTCTTAGTATATGATTCAAGATACAAAAAAAAAGACAGAGAAAATTTCTTCCAAAGTGGATGGGGCCTTACAAAATAGTAGATGTGCATGAAAATGGTACGTACCGACTGAAAGAATTAGATGGCACCCCCATTACGAAATGGGTCAACCATGACAAGTTGAAGATTTTCTAAGCACCAGAATAGTCTACTCCGAGGATGGAGTAGAAGCTAGGAAGGGGGAAGATGTCGACACTAAAATTTTCCTCCGTAATTTCTATTTCATTAATGTATGTATTAGGAATAGGATGTTGTTAAGTGTAATTAGTAGTAGCGTCCGATAGAAGATAACAGTGCCATCAGTACATTGCCACCAATAATGTATAGTACGGTAATAGTCAAAAGTACAATAGGAATGTTGTGGTAAAAAGTAAATATTTGTCGTAAGTGGTCAAGTAATATTAAAATGTCAAAGTTGGGGTAAGTAGAGAAGTAGGGTCTACATGATTAGGAATTAGAAATATTATATTGGTAATAAGGACAAGGAGTGAGGTCATAAACATTTTGTATATTTTATTTGTAAAAAATCTAAAAATGTGGAACCCATGTGAAATGATAAGGTTTATCTTATCTTAAAAGATAATCTTACATGTAAATATAAGAGTTAAGGTATGGAATATGATTTGTCAGAGTGGATTTCTTATCATATCTTAGAGATAAGATGGATAAGCCTAGAATTCTATAAATAAAGAGGCCACCCCCCTCATTTAGCATAGAAGGAAGTAGTGAGAAATATTGTACGAGTAAGTGTGTAAAGGAAGCCATCATTCTGAAGGTGTGTTAAAGAAGCCATTAAAAGGTGTAATTGTAAAGTTTCTCCCATAGTTATTGTTGGAAGGCAAGTGAAGTCAGTAACACTTGAAGTACCTCATGGGTGAGATTGTAACAATTTCATGTTAATATTATAATTTACTCTGATATTTTAGATTTATCATCGTTCCTTCTTAGCATGGTTTATAGTATTCTTGTGTTATATTTGTTGTTGTGTTTCCAGATTACATCCACCAAACTAAAGGCTGTGCATTAGTAAATAATCATAGCACGAAGAGTTCCCAGTGAAGAATTATCATAGTGCCAGATTGGTGATGACAGTCCCACCCGTAAAGAGTTTTGGGGCATTATATACAGTAGGGCCCCCTTTCTCACCTAAAGGCACTAGGCAAGAAATATTAACTTAAGACCTGAATCAGATAAGGATAGAAGGGGCCAAGAAAGGACCCACATGTCCCCTCGGCACTCCTTCAAGGGGTCAAAGTAAAAGGTAGTCCCCCAGAAAAGCACCAACTTTCCACATGTCCCAGGTCTGAAAACGGAATAGAGCTGGTCGTTGAAAATTCCAAGCTCAAAGCAAGTTGTGGAAGCTTCCACCTGTCATCTCGGTACAACTTCAAGGGCATGACCCAAAGGGAAGAACCCAAACATGCGCAAACCCCCCACGTTTCCCAAGTCAAACATATAGCCCTGCCAAATAGAAGGGACTAAGCCAAACATAAGGAAAAGGAGGGGTGGCCCGTGGATGATACCACATGTCCCACTACCACAATTTGGGAGGCTAGCTATGAGGGTCCCACCTACAAGTGTCTATTTTGGCATTATATATATAGGGCCCCATTTTTCACCCAATGGCATGAGGCAGGCAGTATTGACTTAAGACCTGAATCGGCTAAGTATAAAAGAGCCAGCGGAAGCCTCCACATGTCTCCTCGGCTCATCTTCATGGTTGAAATATAAAAGTGGTTCCCAAATAAGTGCCAACCCTCCACACGTCCAGAGTCCCATAGAGTCATCCCTAAAAGGGTGGGATCAAATAGAAATGGGTTGTTAAAAAGAGACAGAGCCGTAAAAGACTCCATGTGTCGCCTTGGCACAACTTTAATGGGAGATTCAAAGTAGGGTCTCCAAACATGCGCCAGCTAATCACATGCCTTGTCCACATAAATTCAAAGGTAAAATATGATGGCAGTTTCCAAATGAGCGTGAAGCCTCCATGTGTCTAGGGTAAGACATAGTTTCTCCGCTAACAAAGGGGGCTTAGGTAGAATTCAAGGGAAATAGAGCAGGCCCACGGACAACACCACGTGTCTCTTTGGTACAACTTCAAGAGTGTAGGGGAGAGGGCGAAACCTTGAGACATGCAGAGCTGCCACGTGGATATGCACGAGCAGACTCCAGACCTGAAGTACCTTCAAGCAGCCATATCTTTTGATCAGAAGCTCAGAATGGGCCAGGAGGGGATGTTTTAGAGAGCTCTAGGAAAATGCTATCCACCCTCCACCATTAATGTTTCGACCGACCCTTTTCAAGGCCATCAAGTCCCCATCTTCCGCCATGATGAAGAATGGGTCTCCTCTCTTTCCTACCGAGGAACAGTGATAGGGTCATGTAGGTTGCAGCGAGATTCATCATCATGGAAGGGGAATTCAATGCCCCTTCAGGGGCGGATAGAATAGGGTTCAAATTTCCCCCTCCTTTCTCTCTCATCCTCTCTATATATTGTAAGGAGGTGCATCTTCCTAGGGGTTGGACATTCTTGTTTTGTGCCCCCCTTTCTTTGTTATATGGGAAAATTTGTGGAGTCTCGAACCCCTCCATCAAAATTGTAAACATAATTTATGCCTCTTGGCTATTGTAATGCACTGTATCAATTCTTGGAGTAATAGGATAAGTATGTGGATGATTTCAACCCTTTCTTATGTTTAATTGCTCCTTCCTGATCCCTCTTTACAAGTTTGGTTATCTGTGCATGGATATTGTGTTGAATTTCAAGGGTTTGTGTTTAAAAGAAATGCAAGTGTTCAACATTCCTTTGGTGCATCACCTTTGTTAGGTTAGGTTTCATTTCTTGCATCTCCCTAACCCTATCTCCTTGGAAAAATAAGAGTAGAATTTAGAATTGACCCTCTGTAATATGAACATGTGGACCTAAATAGATGATTATAAGCTAGCCTTCATGTAGAGATCTTCCCTGATTTGAAAAGTCCCATTATTTTAGGAGAGCTCCATGTTATGCAATCACACTGGATGCCCCACACAAATCTGAGGCATTTCGTGGGTGTTGTGATTCTGCACTAATAGTTTTGGCACACCCGGTGGGACAAGAAGTCATATTTAATTATTATCAAGACTGGGTGTGTGTCTTGGTAAACTTCTATCCTTTGAAGGCTTTGGAGCAACACATTTGACAACTCCGCCATTCAAATCTAGTGGTTTTAGCAACCCAAGCTTATTGAGTTTATGAGAAGAATACAAACAAGGTCAAGAACCATGGAGGAGGGGTTATTCATCTATCTACATTTATCCCTAGATAGAGAAAGAAGGTGAAGAAGACCCCAAAGGTCTCCATCTCCACCAAGCAGGACAATGTCAATGGCTCCACCTAGTAGACCCTTTGTTCAATCAACTAGAGTCCTCCGACCAATCAGGATGGCACAACCCAACCCTACATTAATTTCAATGGTAACAGCTCACTCACTCTCAATGCATAAAATATAGTTATAGTTACATCATTGAATAACATTCCATATTT
Organism: Taxus chinensis; assembly: GCA_019776745.2. Lineage (NCBI taxonomy): Eukaryota > Viridiplantae > Streptophyta > Pinopsida > Cupressales > Taxaceae > Taxus > Taxus chinensis. The sequence continues at coordinate 627,492,413 of CM034151.1, forward strand.
CACTGAAAAGAACCATACTACTCTTTATGACCACGTTCAAGACATTACAAATGTCTGTGTAATTCATGAAATCATTGAGATGGACGTTGCAGTCAAATTGTTAGCCTCTTCATTCAAAGGTAAAGCCTTACAGTGGTTCAGAATCCTAACAGTAGGATCTTTCCATAATTGGGACCAATTGTGCATGGCTCTTCACAATCAGTTTAGAGAAAAAGGGGATAATTTGTATTTGTTGGAACAACTGAAAACAATCAAGAGAGTTCCTAATGAGGAGTTAACCAACTTCAACTCCAGATTCCAGCAGACGTGGGATAGGGTTTTGGTGGCGGTGAGATTAACAGATGAAGGTTATTTTCTATACTTCCTTAGAGCTCTAAATTATGATATTGCCATGATGATTCAATCAATGAGAGGTATAAATTTACCCGCATCATATAACATTTCTATTAGATCTGAAAATTACTTAATCTAGGCTGGTAAACTTGCACCTAGGCTACCTATGCCTCTATATCCAAAACAAGGAGCCCCAAGCACTAGTCAAACACCCACATTAGCTCCCATACCCTCTCCAAGGAATCAGAGTTTAGTTGAAGCTTCCACCTCATCTTCTAGCTCCTCAAATGAGCTCCAAGAATTCTTGGAATAGCTGCAGAACCTAGGAAAAAAAATAGTGACTATCGAGAGACAATAAGCTCAAAGTTCTAGGACATATCAGCGTCAACTTCAATATCAAGCTAAGCCCCCTTACCAGAAAAATAAACCACCAAGTCTTGCCACAAATCAAAATTTGAACCAAGGACAACCTCAAGTTGTCAGGCCATTCCGACCATATAATCCAAATATAGCGTCAACATCAAAAGTGTTAGTTCCAACACAAAACAACATGGCACAGGAGTATGACTGGTGTTACCCCTGTAGTCTACCTCACTATCAATCAATGTGTTTCAATGGTGTAGTAAACTAGGCCTTGATGGTACATACTACTGGTGTGTCCCTAGAACCTAGTCAAGAGGAAAATCAGCAACAAGAAGCTCAACAAGAGACACCTCCAACCGAAGCTATGTTGGTTAATTGGCAAACGAAAGACTTCTGTGGAGTTAACCAAGCCCCTTCTCAAAGTATAGCTGCCAATACATGGTCCAAGAAAAGGAATATTGGAGAGGGAAGATAATCAAATCCAGGTAATCCACAACCATCTATTACTCCACAAGGTATTGGAAATCAAAGTGCAACTCCTAATGTGCAAGGTCAGCACAAGCCACCCCCTAGACCAGCTCAAGTGCTGGTTGTAAAAACCCATGTGAAAGAGAAGAATATGCAAGGAAAAGGGAAACAAATGGATATCTCATCTCTATTCAACATCATTGAGCAGATAAAGAGGAAAAATGAAAACATCTCAATGTGGGAGTTATTGGCTATCCCAAGACAGAGGTACCTATTGCAAGCTACTATTGAAAATTGGTCAACATCAAATAAGTCACCCAATCAAAAAGAGAAAGTGCTTACCAATGTAACTCATCCTGAAGGAAATCATAAAGATCACACAGGTAAGAATCTGAAGCCTCCTCCATTCTATGTCTCATTGATAATTGGAGATAAGCTAGTACATAATTGCATGATTGATTCGGGAGAAAGTAGCTCTGTAATTCTGAAACAAATAGCTGATCAATTGGGTCTTCAATATGAATTCATTTCCAAAAGTGGGGTACAATTGGATGGTATAGTAGTAACAATGGTTGGAGTAGTCAAATATTTGAGTCTCATGTTGCATGCATGTCCCAATATGACCGTCTTGCAAAATGTATCAGTCATAGACTTTCCACCACACTTTGAATTGTGTTTGTCAAGAGACTTCACTACTAAAATTGGAGGTTATTTATCTATTGATTGATCACACATGTTATTCAAAACAAGGTGTGGAGCTAAGGCTACAATTAGATCTTATACTATTGCAAAATTCCATATTGAGCCTCATACACCGAGCCCAATCAATGCAAATTGTTCAGCCCTTGATCAAGAAGATTATCCAGGCACCCATGAAGTTGATACCAAGATTGGATGTATTCCAGACTTGACCCTTGTTGAATGGGTGAACAAAAGGCATGCTTTTGACTCTTACAAAGAAATGGAAGAATATGAATTAGGATTCTATTTCTTGCATGAAGAGAGTCATCCTCTCCCTAGCATCATCAAGCCAGACCACAAGGATGATAATGAGGTATGGAAATTATTCTTTGATGGCTCAAGAAGAAGAGAAGGTGCAGGAGGAGGAGCAATGTTTGTTTCACCTCAAGGAATTAGATATTACTCAGCTTTTCGCTTCTAGTTTTCTTGCTCAAAAAACAAAACTGAGTATAAGGCTTTGATTCATGGACTTCATTGGGCCACGACGAGAGACATGAAGAATATGCAAATATTTGGTACAATGACGTGATTGTGAACCAAGTCAGAGGATAACATGCTACAAAGAATGACCTACTCAGGGGCTATAAAAACTAGGTATGGGACCTCATTGAGGACTTTGAAGCTTTCAACATTGTGTCCATACCCACAAAAAATAATGAAGCAGTAGACAGATAGGCATAAATTGGGGTGAAATTTGATGTTGTAGAAAGTATCAAGAGTGAAAAATATTATCCTCATATTAAAGTGGTTGTAAGACCAAATATTCTAGACAACAACACAAGTTGGCAAGTCTTCGAGAACGATCAACAAATTGTCAATTTTTTGCAAGAAGACGCTGAGTTCTCCGCTAGAAACCAAGACAAGTTGGAACAACGGTATGGTGACCAAGTGATGTAGCTAAGAACAAACAAATTACCAAAGGTTCTTGTAACTTTGGAGTCAATTTTCAACCCAAATGATCAATTCTAGAAGGATAAAGCAAATATTAAGGTGAAGGGTGAAGATTCAGAGCCCATTTCCATAGATGAAGGAAAAATGTTGTGAATTGGCAAGGTAAGTACCCAGCAAGAAAAATATGAGTTCGTTCAACTTTGTCAAGAATTCCCAGATGTCTTTTCTTAGAATTACAAGGATTTAAGAGGTTTTAACCCAAGGTTAGCACATCACACTATTGAGTTAGAATCAGGATCTAAACCTATCAGATAGAAGAAAAGGGCGGTGAATTCTCACATTGATCGCCTCGTGAGGAAAGAGTTGAACAAGATGATTGAAGCTAGCAAAATCTTCCCTATCAAATATTCAAGTTCGGTTACAAACTTGGTACCGGTGAGAAAGAGAAATGGTGAAATCAGACTATGTGTGGACTTCTGTGATCTGAATAGAGCATCACTCAAGGATCATTACCCATTTCCATCAATGGAGCAGATCTTGCAGGGTATAGCTAGCTCTAAGTGGTTTTCATTTCTAGATGGATACTCAGGCTATAATCAGATAATGGTGAAAGAGGAAGATCAGCACAAGACATCCTTCACCACAAAATGGGGCACATATGCTTACAAGAAGATTCCCTTTTGACTATCAAATGCTGGAGAAAAATTTCAACAAGCTATGGATATGTCATTCAAATGTTTAATCAAGAATATAGTGTTGGAGTATCTAGATGATATCACCATCTTCTCAAAGAATGCCACAGACCACCTCTTTTACCTCAGGAATTTTTTTCAAAGATGTAGAAGATTTAGAATATCATTGAATCCAGAGAAGTGTGTATTCTTGGCACACGAGGGAAAGTTTTTAGGCCACATTGTTTCAAGAATAGGGTTGATAATTGACCCTGAAAGAATTAAAACCATTAGAACACTACCACTACCACATCACAAGAAATCCCTCCAAAGCTTTTTAGGAAGGATAAACTTTATCCGCAGGTTTGTGCCTAATTTTTTCACTCTTGTAAAGCCTTTAACGATGATGCTAAAGAAGAGTATTGCATTCAAATGGACAATAGAAGACAAAGAGAGTTTTGAGGCCATCAAGCTTACAATATCACAAGCCCCAACTCTTATTAACCCAGAATTTTCAAAGGACTTCATGTTGTATGCTTTTAGAGGGTCGGACATAATCTCATCTATCTTGGTTCAACCTAACAAGGAAGGTTCAAAATATTCCATAGCCTTCTTCAGTAAGATATTGGAATATTATGAAGTAAATTATTTTGTCATTGAAAAGTATGTCCTTGTTGTCATTAGGAGTTTAAAGAAGTTTATACATTTGGTCTCGAATAATAAGATTCAACTACTAGTGTCACATGTCGGTGTCAAGGAATTTCTCCTAAACAAGGACTTGAATGAGAGGAGAGCAGATTGGATCACCCATGTAATGGAGTATGATGTTAAAATCAAGGTGACCAAGCTGGTTCATGGCAAAGGTATGTGCAAGTAGATCACTTCCAAGTGACAAACTGAGTCAGCGGATGAAGAAGAGGCTATCCTGCTACTACAAAATGATCAAGAACAATAAGTTAATGATGATCCCATTCTATGTTGGACTCGAGTTCAGTTGCATTATCTCCAAACATGTTTGTGCCCCAAAGAAATGAACAAAGCAAAGAGAAGATACTTTAGATTACAAGCCATCTCGTATGTTCTTGTTGACAATGTTTTGTTCAAGAGGGGACATCAATGGCGTCCTATTAAGGTGCATCACGACAATCCAAATTGAGAAGGTATTACATAAGTTCCATGACAGAAAAGCTAGAGGCCACTTTGCTCCATGGGTAACAATGCTCAAAATTATGAGGGCTAGCTACTATTAGCCTACGGTGTTTAAGGATTGCTACTCATGGGTAAAGAGATGCAAAAAGTGTGCATTATTCATAGGGAAAGCAAGATTAGAAGCCTTACCCCTTCTTCTAATTTTAGTGAATCAAAAATTCATGTAGTGGGGGTTAGAATTCATTGGGGTAATCAACCCAAATTCAAGTCAGGCCACAAGTGGATACTCACAATGACTGACTACTTCACCAAGTGGACTGAAGCGGTGGCACTTAAGAAGGAAAATGAATCCAACATCTTGGATTTCTATGAAGGGATAGTCATGAGGTTTAGTGCCCCTACTACCATCATATCAGACAATGCATTGGCATTCCTTAGTGCAAAAATTACTGAATCGGCTATCAAGAATGGTATATATCTCAACACCTCTTCAAACTATTACCCTCAAGGTAATGGCCAAGAAGATTCCACAAACAGGAACTTGTTGAGTATCATCAGAAGGAATCTTGATGAGAATAAGAGAACTTGGCACACAAAACCCAAATCATCTCCTTAGGCAGATAGAATCACACCCAAGAGGTCTAAAGGAATCTCTTCATTCAAGATTATATATAGGAAGGAAGCATTTCTACCTATATCACTTGAGTTGCAAGCATTAGAACTCATGAAACAACTAGAACTAACTGATTTTTAGCCTATGAAGATCAGGTATGCAGAGCTAATGGAATTAGAAGAGGGAAGAGAACACACAACACAAACCTTGGAGAAAGATCAAGCATTGGTCAAGAAGACCTTCAACAAGAAAGCTAAAACCAGGACATTCCAAGAAGGGGACTTGGTACTAAAATGGGATGTGAACTGTGAAAGTTTGATGCCATTTGGAGTGGCCCCTACATGATCACCGAATGCAAAGTTAGCAATGCCTTCCAGTTGGCTAAGTTGGATGGTGAGGAATTATAGATTCCAGTCAATGGGATATACCTCAAACATTGCTACTAGAAGGAGAATTCTCACCCTTGAACATATTAGTCTAGGATTTCCAATTCTTCAAAGTGCTCTTACACATTGTTATTGTTATTAGGTTAGGTTTTATTTCCCTAAGTGCTCTAGCATAGGTTTCATTGCTCTAGGTTTTTGTCATTATACAGTCTGATGTGCCTCTAGTTGAATGTGCTAGACCCTTCAGTGTTACAGTAGGGAGACTCATAGTTGTCTGAAACAATTTCTAATCTCAAAATAGAACAAATGTAGAGAAACTAAAATAAGGTCTCGAGGGAGTCCATTTCTAGAATAGTGGGGCAGTTCAAGATCTCAAGTGCAGGCATCAGATTTAGGATTCAAGGACAGGACCAGTATCAGGCTACCACCCATGACTTCGTGACCAATGGACACAACAAGGTAGCTGATTAATTCACCTAGCTGGTAGGTGATCCCGCGAGTCACCAAAATACTATCCCAATTTTCCCCTAGGAAAAATTAGTCAAACGCAACCCTGCATGGGAAAAAGGGAAGGGTTTTCCCAATCGTATTGAATTTCTGATGATCCCAAAACTGAGTCTAAGAGTGAGTAGAATGCGGGAAAAGTGGAGGATGCAACCTCACTCAACAGTTCATCAAAAAGAGTGGATTCCAGACAAGGTTCCCAAATACGCACTAGATTGCTAGGTGGCTATGAGTCTAAATGGGACGGGGTCGTCCGTTGAATCGACTAAGGAAGGGTAATCCTGCAGAAGCCTCCACACGTCCCTATGGTTCGTCTCCAAAATTTAAGTCAAGACAAGGTTCCCAAACAAGCGCCATCTTTCCACGTGTCCTGAGTCAAACATATGGCCCCGCCATATGTGAGGGACCAAGCCAAACATGGGGAAATGGAAGAACAACCCACAAATGATGCCAAACATTCCACTGTCACATTTTTGGGAGCTAGCTACAAGGTTCCCAACCATAAAGAGTTGTGGGGCTTTATATGAAGTAGGGCCCCCTTTCTCACCCAAAGGCACGAGGCAGGCAATATTGACTTAAGAACCAAATCAGCTAAGGATAGAAGGGGCCGCGGAAGGACCCACATGTCCCCTCAGTGCTCCTTCAATGGGTCAAAGCAAAAGGCAGTCCCCCAGAGAAGAACTAGCTTTGCATGTGTCCCAGGTCTGAAAAAGGAATAGAGCCGGTCGTTGAAAATTCCAAGCTCGGAGAAGGCCACGTAAGCTTCCACATGTCATCTCAGTGCAACTTGAAGGGTGCAACCCAAAGAGAAAGACCAAAACATGCATGAGACCCCCACGTGTCCCGAGTCAAACATATAGCCCTACCAAATAGAAGGGACTAAGCCAAACTTGAGGAAAAGGAGGGGCAGCCCACAAATGATACCACGTGTCCCACTGCCATAATTTGGGAGGCTAGCTACGAGGGTCCCACCCATAAGGGTTTTTTTTGGCATTATATATGTAGGGATCCCTTTCTCACCCAAAGGCACGAGGTAGGTAGTATTGACTTAAGACCTGAATTGACTAAGTATAAAAGAGCCATTGGAAGCCTCCACATGTCTCCTATGTGCATCTTTAGGGTTGAAATTTGAAAGTGGCTCCCAAACAAGTTCCATCCCTCCATGCATCTAGGGTCCCACAGAGTCATCCCTAAAAAGGTGGGATCGGATAGAAATGGGTCATTGAAAGGAGACAAAGCCAAGAAATCCTCCATGCTTCAGCCTGGTGTATCTTTAAGGGTAGAGTAAAAGCAGGTCTCCAAAGATGCACCAGCTCGCCATGTGTCTTGTCTGTGCAAATTCAAAGGTAAAAGATGTGGGAAGTTTCCAAATGAGCGCAGAGCCTCCATGTGTCCAGGGTCAGACACAGTGTCGCTGCTAACAAATGAGGCTTAGGTAGAATACTTGGGAAACAGAGCAGGCCCACGAACGATGCCATGTGTCTCTTCGGTGTAACTTCAAGAGTGTAGAGGAGAGGGCGCAACCTTGAGATGTGCGGGGCCAGCATGTGGATATGAATGAGAAAAATACAGATCTGAAGTACCTTCAAGCAGCCATATATTTCGATCATAAGCACAAAATGGGCCATGAGGGGATGTTATAGGGAGATCTCAACACCTGCTATCCACCTACCACCATTAATGTTTCAACCCGCCATTTTCAATTCCGTCAAGTCCCCACCTTCCATCATGACGAAGAATTAACCTCCTTTCTTGCCTAGCAAGGAACAGTGACAGGGGCATAGGTGTTGCAGTGAGATTCATCATAATGGCAGGGGAATTCAATGCCCCTTAAGGGACAGATGGAACAGGGTTCGAATTTCCTCCTCCTTTCTCTCTCATTCTCTCTATATATTGTAAGGTACATCTTCCTAGGGGTTGGACATTCTTTTTTTGCACCCTCCGCTTTCTCTATTATGTAAGTGAATTTTTGGAGTCTTGAACCCCTCCATCTAAATTGTAAACATAATTTATGCCTCTTGGCTACTATAATGCATTGTATCAATTCTTGGATCAATAGGATAAGTATGTGGATGATTTCAACCCTTTCTTATGTTTAATTGCTCCTTCCTAATCCCTCATTGCAAGTTTGATTATCTGTGGATGGATATTGTGTTTAATTTCAATGGTTTGTGTTTAAAAGTAATGCAAGTGTTCAACATTCCTTTGGTGCATCACCTCTATTAGATTAGGTTTCATTTCTTACATCTCCCTAACCATGTATCCTTGGAAAAATTAGAGTATAATTTAGAATTGAACCTCTGTAATACAAACATGTGCACCTAAACAGAGGATTAGGATTCGGCCTTCATCTGGAGAGCTTCCCCGATTCATAAAGTCCCACACTTTGGGGAGAGATCCATGATATGCAATCACACCAGATGCCCCACTCGAATCCGAGGAATTTTGGGGGTGTTGTGACTCTGCACTAACAATAACATCTTCCAATTTGGAGTGTAACTATTTCAAAAAACTCATACAAGTTGAAGTTTTTTGTTTTTCATAAAAATGCATCCACCTTAGAGCCCCTTTTGGCCCCCCAACTTGGTGCACTTATCCTCCTCCAAGGGTGCGGTAATATTAGAATATCTTTTGATAAAAATTTTGTAATAACCTGTGTGCCCAAAGAATCCATGCACCTCACTCTTTTTAGTAGGTTCCTTTAATCCCAAAATAACAACCAACTTAGCACGATCCGCTAACAAGCCTTCTTTACAGATAATGTGCCCCACCAACATCCTAAAGGGTGTAGCAAAAACACACTTCTTAATGTTTATTGAGATGCTCAACTGCCAACACATCTCAAACATAAGTCTTAAATTATCATGATGATCTTTTACCATCCCATAAATTGACCAATCATCCAAGTAAACCTGTAAAAACTTGTGAATAAAATGCTTGAATGCTTGTACAATAATGTACGAAACGACTGCAGGAACATTCTTCAATCTAAAAGTCATAATTGTGTATGTAATACTTCCCCACTCAATAGTAAAAGTTGTATTCTCTTGATACTCTTTAACAATCCTCACTTGATGATATCCAGAAAATCCATCAGTGAAGGATTAAATCTCACCTTGGAACGCCTTCCAAAATTTCTTTAGTAAAAGGTGTGGGGAAAGGATCTATAACACAAACAAAATTTAACTCCCTGTAGTCCACACATATCATGATCCCACCATCTTTATTTATGATAATCATTATAGGGATAACCAACTTTAACTCCTCAATGGGCTCAATGATTCTAGATTTCAACACCTTATCAATTTTATCCTTTACCCTGACATGCAGATTAGGATTCATCTTGTAAGGCCTCTTCCTAACTGGGAGTGCACCTTCCTTCAGCTTAATCCTCATCTCACCCAAAGAGTGATGTACCTCTTTCGATTATGGATAGCCTATGGGAAATACATCTTGGAAGTCACATAGAAAATCAATTATTTTTGTAGCCTATGAGTCAAGCCAATAATCACGAATGATAGCCTCCTTAGGTTCAACATCTATACCAATTTTGAGCTTATTCATTTTCATGGGCTCATGATACGCGTGTGCCTTCTCATCTGCACTATCGAATACCTCACACATACCTATAATATGGTCAACATACAGATTCTCCAATTCTTCATCATCAATCATGTAAACAATATTTACTTTTTCTTTTTTAGGAAGGCACAACCAAGATGTTCTACATCTGTATCTTCTTCTTCAAAGCACGCCTCGAGAATTGACTCACCTAATAACTCCTAAATAAGTTCCTTAGCCTTTTCACTATCTCCCATAGTCAAGCACTTCATAACATGTAATGCCTCATTCGTTGGAGGTTTAGTGGAAAAAAAGTCAAAGGTATGAATCATACCTATAGTCATTTCTTGGAAATTCCATGTCTCTCTATTCAAATCTGCATAAACATAATGTGCATACACATAGCATCACAAGGTGAAGTAGAACAAGTTTGTGCACCCAAAGTGAAGGTGTAATACCTCCTACCCCTCTATCTAGTGTCTCTCACTCTCTTGAATATGATGCAAAGAAGAATCCTTCGCATGGAATTCACATGTCTTGGTGGGCGCATTAGTTTGAATAAATCTAGCAGAGAAGGTGATTATCACCTCTCGCCACTCTAAAAGACTATCTCTATGTACCATCCACTAGTGCACTGGTATGCCATGTAAGATATACACCAAATTATTCCTTATTTCCACTTAATTCATCCACATGTTTTCCATAGCACATAGGAATACTTCAATATTTCCTTTGCCAGTGTATCTTGGTACCTGGTTACTGCCCAAACGCCTAACACAATGTGTCTTACTTATGCGCATGACCACACTTATCATCTTTCTCCTAATCATTTCATAAATCCCTTACGCCTAGTTACCAAAATCATCACTAGTAGTATCACTCATAGACTATGCATAATCCCATTGAATAACTCATTCCTTTGATGGCTCAAGCACTTTAGGATCCATAATGGTGCAAACATAATTTTTTTAAAAATATTATTTACTTAATAGTTTTACATAAGGTACAGATTTTCCATCTATTAAAGTAATGATGACACGCTCTTCTTCATTATCGAAACTAATATATCCTTTATTAAAGTGTAAATCAACATTATTCACATAACATATAGGGCACCCAAGAAATGCTAGGAATCTATTTTCCTTTGAGAGTGCCAAGACCTCAAAGTTCCAAGTAAACTTGGCCCCTTGTATAGTAATAATATCATCCTTCAAGACACTAATGGGCGTGGACTTAGTCATGTTTTCCATAAACAACACATTTAGAGATGGCTGTAATGGTGCTCTACCCATCTAATTCCATGCATCCAAAGTGAGTACATTTACTTCTGCACATGTATCAATTAGGATATCACTCAATAACCATTCATCAAAAAATTCATTAAAATGATCTCTTTGTCATAATCAACACTGTGAGGAGGTAAGTTTGCGTGCAATATCTGTCTCTCGTGATCAACTCCAGCATGTGAAATCTTCCCCCTTAACCATTCCCCCAACAAAGGAATGATTTTTTATTTTCTCAACATATTACAAACCTCCTTTAAATCGTCAACATCCTTCTAAGTAATCTCAATTGATTTTTTCTACTCTAGCTTTTGTGACAACTTTTTTAAGCATTGTATCTCACCCTGTAAGTTCGGAATAAATTCCATGGTATCTTGATAAAATTCCTTCTAATAAGTAGGGTCTAGATAATTTGTACATAATACCTCATCTTTTCACATAATATTCTTATTTTTTGGAACTTTCCGTGTGCACATAACCTCGGTGCGTGTAGTGACCAACATAGGCAGCATATAAGGATCAGGAACTACCTTTGGCAGCCACTGATCTTTCACAATGTGGTGTACTGTAACCATTCCCATGCCCTTATCCTCCTTGTACTTCTTTCACAAGTGCTCATAAAAATCTAGGAATTCTTCATAATTGTGGTTCTTTCTGCAAAAGGAGAAAATAATTTTCTAAGGGCATTCACACTTATAGTGATTAGGGGATATGCATGTGTAACATGTTCCATGAGGGAAGTCACTTCATCCACCATCTCAATCTCGGCCTTTTATTCCTCCATTGTAGCCTCTTCCTCTACCTCTACCACCTTCATCAAAGCACCCTTCACTATAATTATGATCATGATGTTCACCTTGTTCCTTATAATTTTTTACAACACTGGTTTAATATCCACAAGTATAGATGACAACATGAATATGATCAATCAACCTGCAATTATCTCTATCATGAGTGATAGAATTATAAATATGAAATCAACACAATACGTTCTTCCTTATCGTGTGTTGTAACAATGGGAACCTACTTGAATCATAATCCAAGTGAAAGATCTCGTAGTCCCATAAATATGGCACACACTAATTTACGATGGAAACTATCCTTTGTATGTCCTTGAGCTTCACAATCTATGCACCAAATACCATTGCACGTATGATGAGATGAATTACCTGACAAATTCTCTAAATTTTTTTCCATATCTTCAATCTAAGCCTCAAACAATTGGCTAACTCTAGTGTCTATGCTCCTAACTGCCTCAGCACGTAGAGCTGCCTCAAGTGCCTCTCGTGCGTCTGTATATGTATTCTGTGGGATAATCCTTCTAGAATTTGTGATCAAACCCCCAATGAACCATTGTGCATGTTGACTCAAGTGGATTTCATAGGAAAAATTTTAGAATAAGGTCTCAAAGCAGCCATCATACTCCCTTACACTTTAATTCATTCCCTGATTGATGTCCTTCAGCACACTGATGCTCTTCTTCTCAAACTCAAGTATATGAAATTATCCTTAGCAAGCATCATGCAGTGTGGTATAGTCTACATAAGTCTAGTTCGGATCCTATTTCCTATACCAACTATGCGCATACCATTGCAAAGTAGTTGCAAACTAGATTTCCTTACACTTTGGAGCTGAAATCTTCTTAGCATGCCATAGTATCTCAAAAATATGCACGTTCTCAGCTCCATCTTCAATTCCTCTGTATTTAGGGAGATAAAGAGTCATCTCAAAATATAATTGTTTGGGTTAGTGTGGACCATTCCCACAAGATCTAGAACCTGTCTTACCTCTTGTGTTTCCTCAACCACCAGATCCACTAGATCCCGTGCCACCAGATCCTCATATCCTCCTCTTGTAGAAGGAAATGGACCAGAGGATGTGTTGCCTTTTTTTCCAATTTTTTTGCTAAAATTAAATCCCACGGTATGCGAATTCTTGCTACTTCTAGACATAATACCAATGTTATGCGCACCCACATTCTGTGATGATGACACGTTAGAAAATATACCTCCAAATAACACAGATGATGATTGTGCTGGCATAGATGAATAGACTACTTGATTAACTCCTAAATTTGATTGTAAATTAACTCTAGTTATCACTACTCTACTTCCCACACTAGTTTTCTTATTAATGGCTTTCATAAAAACTGGAAAACCAAGTGTAAGGGGTAGGTCGTCAGGAGGGATCAAATGTGTGCCTGGAGTCATTTAAGTCTCAATGGGTGTACTTTAATCTGAGGTTGAAGAGGGTTCTTTTCCATGCTTACCCAAATGAGGTACTTCTAGATGCTCTAGCTCCATGTCCTCTACGTGAGCTCCAAATACTTTGCGATCCATCTCTCTCCAGAACACCATTCATTCTACAACTTCACACTACTTCTTCAAATCCATCTTACGTGCCTCATTAAACGTACGCCACATTTATTCTATCTTACTTTCTACCACCATGTCTACCATCTTTCACCACACTTGTTCATGCCCCCACACATGGTGGGGTTTAGATAGCCATAGGACATTCTTCCAAATCTAGAGTTACAATCAAGATCTTAATCACTAAAGGGATAACACGCAGCTAAGATCCTCTTGGTTCACGTAGGAATTGAAACTTGGTAACCTCTAGACAAGAATTATTATAAACTGAGTACTCCAAAACGTATCTATTCAAAAGACCACTCCACTAATGATCTACAACGTGTGTCCAAGTCGAATCATCATCATGCTGTCCAAACAAGTTCTCTAAAATTCCAGTTTCTCTTCAATGCCGATGTTACCAGCCACTCGTACAAATCTATAGGAAAATAGGCAAAAAAATATCATAGAGATCATGATCCAATTTTTTTTCATCAAACATCTGTGCATTAAATTAAATTCAAGTGTTAAATTTGTGAGCATATTCTTCCTCTAAACTCTCTACCCAATCTTCAATATTGGCCAAAGTCAACCGGTATGTCTTCATCATGCAAAATCCTTTAAAAAAATTAAAAAGAGGTTCCAACAACGGAAACAAAATTTAGTCTTATTATTTAACCAACATCCTTAGCCGAATTGGAACATCACTCAAGAAAACATGAGTGATCACCCAAAGCACACAAGTATACGAGGTCCCTCTTTTATGATAACTTTTTCAAGGAGTTAGCATGATCATACAAATATTCCAGATCCATAACAAGTGTTCATGTAGATTACATAATACAAACTAGATTTAGAACATAACCATGTGCAAGAATAACTCATACAAGAATCGAGATCAAATTCACCATGCAAGAACCAATAACAAATATGTAAATAACCATTATGTAGCCACAAAGATCTATTATATTAATTATTGTAAAACACATAAGTCGAATACCTACATAACAATGTCAACATAGGTTACACACGTTCATGAACCAACAACATAACCTTACATAATATTCACTGATGTCTAAACTATGAAATTCAATACATATTTATAGGTAGTGGGGACTTTCCCTTCACTACTCATCCACTCTCCAAAACAGGCTACATGCTAAGAAAAACCATGCTCTGTTACAAGATAATTAGAAAATCATGCAAACTCGTTAATAATAGATTATCTAATAATAACTATAGTTCTAATCCTATTAATATCTCAAATATATGCATGGCGTTTGATCTCCCACTTGTGTGAAATAGATTTTTCATGCTCTACAAGTATTCATATTATTGTGTGCTCTGCACTCCATGTCCATATTTAGCCTCATACTTAAAACAGATAAGTCCCCATTCCAAACTTTCCCTTCTGTGCCCTGTTCTACTATTCTTCCATGCACACCAATGATCCTTGTGTCTGTGCACCCAATCCTTATATGCCATCAGTACTTAGGCTACATTTCAGCAACCCAAAAAAATTCATACTTAAAGGGAAACAAATGTATACACTCAAATTTGGTAATTCACTCTTTGACATTGCTATTTTTGACAATGTATTATTTCTGAGATAAATGTAACCTTCTTATTCCTTCTTAGCAAACTACGAGGTATATTAATTATTATTTTTATCCATGAACGCCAATATTTCTTCAAATTTTGAGAGCATAATTGATAAAATCAATATAAAAACATGAAGTAACAAGCTCTAAACTTTAGATTGCATGTTTTTATTCCCTATTCAAGTTCATATACTTTAGTCAGGATAGTATATCATGTCCTACCTAACATGGTCTTAGACCAACATGTCCTCTAAATTTAATTTCAAATTTATATCCTTTGTTGGGTCTTATAATCCCTTTGGGTTAGAGTTTATTAGATAAATAACCTATAAAACCCTATATAAGTAGGTAAACACTACCTCATTTACTAACCTAGAAATCCTATGGCCCTATATTGATACACTTACTTCTAAGACTTGCAAAATCACGCTTATAGTACATAATGAGGAAATATTTATAGGTATTAAGCTTCTTACTAGGTCAAGAGATCAATATATATATATTCTACAAGAACTCAAACATCCCTTTCCCAAGTATCTTTGAAATATTTAAATCAAATCAAGAATTATCAAAGGTGGTTGTCAAATCTAGTACATTCATTTAGATATCACATGTTATGTGGAGATTGATGTGGAATATGAGGCATCTTCTGGGTGATGATGGCATCG
Source organism: Taxus chinensis (assembly GCA_019776745.2). Taxonomy (NCBI): domain Eukaryota; kingdom Viridiplantae; phylum Streptophyta; class Pinopsida; order Cupressales; family Taxaceae; genus Taxus; species Taxus chinensis. Next base: position 627,507,996 of record CM034151.1, read on the forward strand.
AAAGTTCACGATGGTGCTCATAACCCAAGTAATTTTTGTTTTGTATAATTTCCCACCTATGGATAGGGTTTCATATCATTCTTAGCATATTCATAGAGCCTCATAACATGATTGATAACTAGGGTTTGACACTGACAAATAGTTTGAGGAAATTGAGAACTGAGACGTTATAGACTAGAAATCAAGTAGTTCTAATACTATAATACAGTCAAGAATATAAAAACAATAAAGCATAATCAAGTTCACATTTCTTTGTTCTAGTAGAGCATCCTCACTTAACTTTCCAGAATCATTTTAAATCAACTATGTACACTCATTCCTTTATGTTTTTAAGTTAGTATCGTATTTAACATATCAATTACAAGTATAAAAGCATTATTTTATTTTTTCTAATCAATTTTGGAAGGTAATTGATTATAATAATCATTTGTTGCTAACCCTTACATCCTTTAGTGTAGTATTCTCTAAAATCATTAGGTTTCACATAAGTCTAAATAGGGTGTAAAAACAAAGTATATTAATAAATATAGTTCTTGTAGGGACATAATTATTCAATCCCTACAAGTAAATATTTCTTATAGACCATTCCACAAGAAAAACTAATGAAATCTATAATCAATTACTTTATAATTCACAATTCAAAAGATAAAAAATTTCCTGTCTTTTGATGTTGCTATTATTTACAAGATTGTGTGGATATGAGCTATAGATTTTAATCATGCCTATTGACCTATGAAAAAAACCTTTAAAGAGGTGATCTTGTGAGTATTTAAAAGATTGTGTGGATATGTTATAGGTGGGTTTATATGATATGTGGGTCAGTTGCGTCTAACCCCATCCAACATATTTTCTTTGGTGTTAATTTATCAGTATTGGCTTGTTTTTGCCCTAGATCTTGTTTGGGATGAGCCTATATCTTACATAAGTTCGTAAAATTCATGTTAATTGAGTAAAATTTATTTTCTGTTAATCGTTATTACCTCATAGTTAATTTTTATAGGTAACAATGTAATGTGCTTATATCTTTTCCAACAAACAACCATTAGTAATTTGTTAAAAAGAACAAGTACCATATTCATTAAAAAACTTATAACTAGAAGGTGAGGCATGTGGATTGTAAAGAAGAGGTTGTGGGATTGAGGCTAGATGACAAAGACATTTTTTTTGTAAATTTGCAATGTTGACTACAAACTTACATAATGGATAGATACCCTAATTTGATTTGTATGTTTATAAATACTGTAAATTATAAAATTATATTATTTAATGGTTAGATTTATCAATATATTCTACTCTTATCTTTTTCTAAACCCATGTAGCATGTCATTAAGTGACATTTGACTTCTTCAGACTACATTTTTGCAGAAAAGAAAAAAACAATTTCATTTTAAAATATATATTTTTAAAAAAAATTGTATTAGTGGAATAATATCGTAATCAAAATTTTAATTAATTCAAAGCATTTCCCATGGAAAATATTTGGGTTAGTTTATAATTTGGAAAGGGAAAAATATTATTGGTTCAGGGAAATAGTATTGTTAAGTCATGTTTAATGTGTGTTTCACTTCTTAAACTATTAAGGATGGTTTAAGGGTTGAACTGTGGAGTGACAATAAAACCATACTTTAACTTTATTGTGTGTCTTGTCTTTAGTAAGCCTTATTTTGTAGTGTGTAGGAACTTAGTGAATTTCTTATGTTAGTGTCAATTGAAGACATTTTATATTGTGATTTAATAATTATTTTAATTTGTATTTTGTTGAATCCAAATTTGTATATTTTAATTAAATAGATAATTTCTTAGTCAATACTACTATCTAGTTTACAAAGATTATTGTGTGGTGATATTTTAATGCTGAAAAAAAAGAAGTGTATTGTTTATTATAAAAATGAGATAATACCAATAAATTTTTTTCTTTATCTAGTAATATAATCATGAATTGGTATCGGCTAAAAATGAGTAAAATCAAGTAATGTACATATTTACATAAAAATGAAATGTTTTTGTAGTCACAAAATCTATGCACTTGGGTACATTTCTAGGTCCTAAAAGCATGCTAGCATTTACATGATTCCTATGCAAGAAAACTAGTAATTTTAAACTCCCTTTAGCCTTTTACTTGGTCTTCTACACTTTTATTGGCTTTATACATCTTGCACTCTTTCCAAAATTTACATGTTTTATCTTTCTATGGCATTGTACACTACCACCTAGTCAAGACACTAGCACTAGGTTCTCCTTTCCTCCTGGGATATATTATCCCTATTTATCCTTTTCTTATCCTTTTGGACCCCTTTTGCTTCTTAATTACTTTCCATCACTTTGGGTCGGCCTTTCAGTTGTCAATTACGAAATTCAAACAATGGAATCATATAAATACATAGTTGTGTTTTCACAATAAGGGACAAAGCTCTTTAAGCATTACATACTACCACCTAAGCTTACATTCAAAGGCACACAAACATAAAATGCATCCATATAACACTCATACAAGGGAAAAGGGCTGCATACTTCTCCATACACAACAAAGTAAGGGGAAGTCTATTCAATTCCATCCCCACATACTATACATATTCTACATTCTAGATCTATCCCCTTATCATTTTTGAAACATGCACAAGGGCATCCTAGGGAATCATTTACACACACACACACACACAAAAGGTACGTGGATTCTAAGATGTAGTGTAATGCTCAGTCATAAGATCGCTCTTTGGGTGAATTTTGGGGTCAATATGACTCCCCATTCTGCATTTTTATTTTGATGTTTTATGTTGTTTGTGGGAATGTGCATGTGAAATTAGTTCTTGCAGGTTATAGTTATAGTCATAGAATAGAAAATGAATATAGAGTGATAAACATGGACCAATAACAAATATTATTCAGCACTAATGTATTCATATCCACAACATCTACCTAGACATCAATTCCCAAATCCAGACGCAAGCGCCTGCGCACTCCTAACCTCTTGTGATTGATCATGTCTTGCATAGTTTCATAGTTCAGATTGTCCAAAAATCCTCTACGACACTCTCCTTAGTATATTCTAGTACATCATTTCCCCAGATCACTTACTATTCACTCAGAAATTAGTTGAGTCCTCATATCCTTCCTTCTTGCTTAGGGTTTCATATTACATAAACTTTATTACTCATGCCTTAGTGTATACTATCATTTATATATCATTAGGTACATTCCTTACTTTGCAATAATATTTAATTACTATTTTTATTAAATAATTTGGTGAACCCCACTTGTGATCGGTCATTCGGATCATTGTTTTGCACATTACCTTTTCTTTCATAACACCTATCTTTCCTCAAGTTTCCTTTTCTCAATTACTTCAAAACCACCCACCTTGTAAAGATGTTCTACAAAAAACCCTTGACATTATGTATCTTTATATAAATATGCCTCCTGCATAAGTAAGTGTCATCTTCGATCATCTCTCCAATGACTCTATTAATCCTATTTTCACAACTAATGAATCCCTTTGCAAGTCAGTTCAAGCTTGACATTTTTTATTCTAGGATAAAATTTAGGCTATGGAATCCAAAATTACATCCCTCACAACTGAAATCAAACATCTTAAGGCTAATTCTCAAGCCCTTGTCAGTTCTTCTTTTCCATTTACTTCTAATCCAATGTATACTACATGTGATCATATAATCGAACCCCAAGTCTTACCACTACAACTACCTATCAAGTTTTATCTAAATATTCAGAAACATTATATTCTTCCTAAGCTCCTAAATCAAAAACTGTTCAAAATTCCAAATAGGCATTGCTACCCTCCTTATCAGCATTCCAAATAGATAGGACTCTCATTTTTTAATTATCACAGAATTAATGAACATTATGACAATGAATGTAATTCTTTAAAATGATGAGCTAAGCACCTTGAGAATCAAGGTTTTATTTCATTGGGTAGACAACATTCTGCTAGTTTCTCAACTCCAATTGTTAAACTCCAATGGGATCCCAAATAAAATCCCTTGATGTCTAATGAGCATCATACCATAGTTACTAATGTTCTTCCTCAAGTAGTTCAAGATCCACCTATCCAACTGATTCTAACTAATCAACTACATCTCAAAATTTTGCCTCCATCCCTCCCTCGTATCACATCTTCTATATCGTTACCAATTCAAACTATAACACTACCTCTCAAAATTATTCATTCATCCCCTCATCATATCAAGTTTCCTAAACGGTTACCAATAATAAATAGGAAACTCCTCACTAAGTGAGATAAAAAAATTCTAGATGATCTCTTTAAGCTTATTCCTGCTAACCCAACACTGGTCCTCCTCTTGCTCCTACCTACCATTGTGATTACAATATGCTTTCTTATGACCCATGAAATGTAACTTCTCACCCCATCACATAGATATCCATCTCTCAAACACTTGGGGGCATTGTAATTTCTTCCCACCTTCCATCAAAACTAGTTATCTCTAGCATCTATTACTACACTTCATACTCTGCGCTTCATATCTAATCTTTGTCAACACTCCTACAACTCTAGTACACACATTGTACCATGATTACCCTATGACACACTCTCGTCCTATAGTTCACACTTGATTTTTCAGAGTAGACTAGATCAATAAATCTCACACTTCCAGACTTCACGCTTTGTGATTCATGATATATCTTTCTAGCATCTACGAGCGCAAGCGAATTTTTTTTTCATGATGATGAACTCTTGTTCTATGGTTCATTATTGACTGCCGAGGGGTCATTTATAAATGAACCTCATTTCATACATCTCCTCTAGTAGGAAATGCATCTCCTTCCATCTTCACATCTTGTATACCACAACATCATCCTCATACAACATTTGCATATCTTGGTTGCATTTATTCTTGCTAGTTTATTGTAGACACTGAAAATTAACTTACGCAGTTTTAATACTAAAATTACAATAATTATCCTCTTTCCCATCATTTCCCTCATAATTATCACTTTTCTTATAATTAGCTAACATTCTTGTTCATACTCATTAATTAACAACCTTTCTTTAATTAATTAATTATTTCCTCACTTAGGATGCCGATTAACTACCATTCGTTAATTAATGTCCACTTCTACTTGGGTTAGGTAATTATTATTAATTAATTATGCTCACAACCATAATTCAATAAATTACTATTTATTGGACAAATTCATCTCTCACAATCCTTTGAACCATGCTAATTTTCCTTTAATTAGTTTCTACAAACTTACATCCACCTATTAACTAATCATTTTTTATTAATTAAAACCTCCCCCAAGTCCCATGATTTGCTAATGGAAAATTAAAATCTTCTAAATCAAGATTACTTTTTTTAAAGCAAAATTATTCATTCCTAATCTTGCTTTACCCTTATCCCACATGCACCAATTTACAAATATTTCTCAAATAGGAAGGTTATATAAAGAACCATCCTCCTTCCTTTTAAACACACACCTTATTTTCCCTAGAGTAAACTATAGGAATTTTACTTTGAGCATTCTCTATTTTTGGAAATATCTTCTCCATATTGCATCCATTCACTGAAATTTGAGTATTATGGGAAGATTCAAAAAATTCCTTGTAGCCATTTCTTGGTGAGACTCCATCCTCAATTCTTGAGGTCACCAACATTCTATTTGATTGCTTATGATCTTCATAAGTTCATAGTTTAAATTAGCAATCTAAAGAGTAGAAATGGCTTAGTGTATTAGTTTTATTCATTTCAAGTTTCATACATTTGAAGAAGTTAGTTTCTATAAGCTCTTATGTTATGGTTCTATAGTTGGTTTAACTGTGCTTTGAAGCTACTATGTGTTAAATTTGTTTATTTAGCATTGAAATTTTCTATATGTTCAAATTTTGTACACCCGGTGGGACTTACTCCATTGTCCTTTGCACTTAATTTAATGTTTTTCTAGTTAAGTTTAAGTTTTGGTTACTAACCCTCTTTTTAAATATATTGACACAACTTGTTCTTCTTAACTTTTTTGTTGAGTTTGCACGTGTTGAGTCTTACTTGTAGTTATAAAGGAGGTGAAGTGTTGTCAAAATTGGATCTTGATGAGAAAAATTCAAGCTTTCTCCATGTTTTCATTTTTTGAACTTCATTTTTCTTCTTTTTACATGCTAGTTTTATCATTTTCATGAAAATCTTAAATTTTTAAGCATGAAGGTTAGTGTTTTATAGTGTTGAGTCTTCTATTCACATATTAATGGGATGGGTTACTTTCCAAATGAGATATTTATGAGAAAAATTCAATCTTTTTCCATGTTTTCATTTGTAGAGCTTCATTTTTCATCATTTTGCACACTAGTTTTGTCAATTTGTTGAAAATATTAATTTGTTGATCATGAATGTTAATGTTTGAAGCATTGAGTCTTCTTTGCATATATTAATGATATGGGTTGTTCTCAAAATTTAATCATGGTTGGAAAATTTTGACCTTTTTCCTGATTAAGGGATGTTTGTTTTGACATTTTTGAGTACATATTAAGTGCATACCTGTGAGCATAAAAGCATATGCACAACCCATCTTCATATTATCATAAATTTTTATCCCAAAATTTAAACGAATCTGTTTTTATTGTGTTGAAAAGGTATTAATGTAATGAAATTATAAACTAAGGATTTAGACTTACAAAAAGTGTAGGGTTTTCATTTTTTATAAACTTGTCATTGTTGTTGCATGCTATATTCTCTTGTGCTTTCGAGTGACCTTGAGAATCAGAAATGGCTATGATTATGGATATTTTTCTAACACTTTTAAATTCTTTTATGAATGTTGTTTTTCCATTTGTATGTATTTATATTAAATTTTGTGTATTGTATTCTCTTGTGCCTTTTGGTGATCTTGAGAATCAAAAACAACTTTTCTCTTCTTTTGTAACATCTTACATGTTTTTGAAGCTAACTCTTGTTTGCAAGATATATTGAATCATGTTTTTGCTAAATTTTTTGAATTATTTTAATGAATGTCTTGTGTTCATTTCCTAGGATAGAGTTGTGTATGCTCTTCCTACTTACCTTTTAGGTGATCTTGGGAATCAAAAATGAATCTAGGCCTTTTTCACACTTTCAAACACTTTATTAAAATTGATGGTTAAGGGAATGAACAACAATTTGGTTAAAATTATTTTCTTATGTATTTGAGTTACATGTTTTTCCATTTATAATATAGTTGGGTTACTCGTTGTGTACGCTCTTCTCTTTCATCTTAGGACGATCTTTAGAAGAAAAACAATGTTTTATCCTCTTTCATGATTTTTTGATCGTGTTGAAAACTATTAACCTTTGCATGCAAGACCAAATATAAACTTGTCAAATAATTAGGAGATAAAAGATAAAAAGATAAAAAAACACACCACTATTCAGAACACTGTATTTTCAGGTTTCATTCAAAGCTATAGCTCTTCCCCTTAAAACTGGTAGAATTGCCTTGGCATAAGACGTAAAACCCATAAGGATGCTTCCAAGGACCCCAAATTAGTCCACACAAAGAGGGAACCTTGTGGATGAAACGGGAAGTCCTCCACTTACCTACTTGACTAGTACGCCTTGGAAAGATTAGCGTTAAAATTTTCTTCACGTGACCCCAGTGAAAATTAAATTGAATGCATTTATTGCTCATTTTATCAAAATTTAGGATACTCTTTGGTTTATTCAGTGTGACTTCCTTAGAAAACCGCACTCGTAAAGATAGTTTGTGACACCTAGAGAGTGAACAAAGTAGGAAGCCATTTTGTCTTGGAGCCAACTTGACCGACTCAAAGCCAATCAAGTTTCAAAGAGCTCTTGTGAAATAAGAAATTTTTTAAATTAAAAACCTTGTTATTCAAATAATGGGAGAGTCCATTAAATTCTAAGCCAAGCGTTATTCATCACGAACTTTGCAAAGTCTAACTTTGTCTTAGTTTTTCACTCGCCATGAGATGAGGAGAAACATTTCCAAACTGAAGCCAAGTATTTTTCACCCCTACTTGATCTACTCCTTTTCTATCTTGTTTATAATTTTTATCAAAAGAGAAGAAACATACATGTGTTATTGATTGATTGTATCCACCACATTTGCACCCATTTACATTCATCCTTGCTTGAGACCGGATGGTAAACATCGAAGGTGTGTTGGTACGTCTTCTTATCTTGATATCCATTTGATATGAGACCAACATAAATATTTTCATCGTAATTAGGATTGATTCATCATCGATATTCCCTTGAAGTTTTACATTAATCATATTGCCTTGATACAATTTCGATACTTACGTCTTGTTTCTCGTAAACTTGATCTAAGTGTCTAGATTGTACCGTTATGTTGCTCGCATCTTAACAATTCCTTGATATACTTTGGCCTTGTTTATTTTCAAACATTACCTCAACATTGCAAATTTTTGTTGTTACATTTTTTTCATCATATGAACACTATTTCCGTACTAATATCTTGATTCTCCACAAATTTTGGTTAATGTATATATTATTTAATTTCCCTATCCCAGTGAAATTGATAATCAGGCAGGCTAGCAAATGTGCACTAGACCAAAATAGAGACAACGGGTTGAACGAATGGGGTGTTACAGAGAAGAAAGAGGTAATACATAGAAAAATCAACAAAAAATATGGCAAAAGTGGATAAAAATGTCCTGAGTGGTCTGCGGGATAGTTAGGATGAAAGTAAGTGTGGGTCCCAAAAATATGAAATAGCCACAGCTAGAGAAATGTGGAAAAAGCAGATAAAAATGTCCCGAGCAGTCTGCAAGACAGCTGGGATAAAAGTACCTAAAATGCTAGAAAAGCTGATTTGGTCACATCCAGTTCATTACAGCAAAGGAAAATTAAAATGTATAGGACATCTGGGACATGCAGAGTTGAAATAGCAAAAATGCCCACAAGCGAGTGGTGCAAGGAAGTCGGAAATCAACGACCGACCTTGCCCAGTCAATGGCAAATGCATGAGGACAGAAGAGCCCGATTCAAATGACATAGAGAAAGGAGGCTCACATAGTCCAAGTACCATGGGGACATGAGTTCCCTGAAAACCTATAAAACCTACAACCCAAAGCGAAAGTGGAACGTTCGACCCCCCGAACTTCAAACAGGGACAACTTTTGACTTAAAATTCCAATTTTCAAAAAAATTGAATTTTTGAGAAAGGGCACAACATCCTCTATGCCAAAAAATAAGGATTTATTATTTAAAATGATGGTAGGTGTGTGAAAATAAAGAAACATCTCCAGCTACAAAAAAATTAATAGCTCATTCCTATAAAATGCAAGAAATCTATGGCAAACTCAAAATAGCTGCTCACATGCTTCAATCCATATCTTTTACATTTCTAAACAAAATCATGCAAAATAGGTCTTGTTGGAATCGTGGCTCAAAGGCCGATGCAAAAAAATTGATAAATATAGAATTTGATGGGGATTTGATATAGTTTTTAGGAAAATGGACCACATTCAAAACATTGTTTTAATTGCTAATTAGGAGTGCAATTTAGAGGCATGGTCATCATTTTCTCCAATTGCAAGTTATGGGACAGCATGGGGATCATTTTCCAAGTAACATACCATCAGTACACTTAATTTATTACCTCTTGCAAGTGATTGAAATTCAGATTTTGATATTTCAATCTTCCCTCTTCCAAACTCTATAAATTGGCATGTTGGGATCATTGTAAGGGGGATAGTTTTTAAGTGGAAAAACTCTGTCATTTTGGTTTTGTGAATCCAATGTGATGCAAGCCCTTATAATGGAATCCTTACATGGTGATCTAGGCCTTTACTTTGTGATAGATTAAACTGTGCATATTAATGAAGCAATAGATGCAAGTTTGTGGATGTATCTTCCCTTGCTGTGTTTGTTTGCAATCTTCTTGCCTCTTCAATCTTATTGAAAAAATATTGTGTCTATTTTATGCTCTTATAGGGATTCATTATCATTGTGTGTGTATGAAATATTGTTGTGAATGCAGTTACTAGACTGTGAAGAACTATTATCACCCTCTCGAGTATGTATTTTGTTTCCATTTTTCACACATTGGAAAGATATTCTCACTCCCTCATTTTATGGTGTATCACCACTTAAGTGTAGGCTTTATTTTCATGCACTCTCTCTCCCTAGTCCCTTAAAAAGTTAGATTATGATAAGATAGTTTTTCCTGCATTATAGTATATTTTGGCAGGTAGTTTAGGAGCAAGAACCAGCTTTCTCTGGAGGTCTATCTCAAGTAGCAAGTTGCACAACTTGGATATATCTTCCATGTTACCTAGTCACATCATGAGCTCAAGCACACACACTTGTGTAAATTTAAGGGTGCAGTGATTCGGTGATAACAATTCTGGCGCGTCTAGTGGGACCTAAAGATTTTTTCATTTTAGTCACAAAAAGTTTGATGTGCTCTTGTTGTGAAATTCCATCTTGTAAGAGGCTTTGAAATAACACATATGATGAATCCAAAAGGGTGAAATCCACTAGTTTCAGCAGTTCAAACTTGGAAGATTCATGAGAAGAATCCAAATAAGTTCAAGAACTAGAGAAGAGGGACTATTTTACCATCTACATTTATCCCCAGATAGAGCAAGAAGGGGAAAAAGAGCTCAAATCTCTCTATCTCTACTGAATTGACCTTATCAACACCTCCACCTCTGAATAATAAGGATGGTGCAACCCAGCCCCTATGTCAACTTCACTGGCAGAAACCCACTTACTCTCAATGCACATAATCCAATTTCAGTTATAGCATTGAAAAACATTTCATATTCTACTAGAGATAACCATACAACTCTGATTGACCACATCCAAGACATTGCAAATTTTAGTGCAATTCACTAAATTTCTAAAATGGACGTTGTTGTTAAGTTGTTGGCATCCTCCTTTAAGGGTAAATCTTTGTAATGGTGCAGAAGTCTAATAGCAGGATCTTTCCAGAATTGGGACCATTTGTGCACATCTCTTCACAACAAATTCAGAGAAAAGGAAGATAATTTTTCTCTATTAGAACAACTAGCCTCAATCAAGAGAGCACCAAATGAGCAAATGGTTGATTTCAAATTCAAGTTTCAAAGGACATGGGATAGAATTCTGCTCGCAGTGAGACTAACAGTTGAACATGTCTTTCTATACTTTCTTAAAGATTTGAATTTTGATATGTCCATGATGATTCAATCCACGGGAGGTATAACTCTACCCACACCCTATAACATTGTTATTAGAGCTGAAAATTACTTAATCCAAGCTAGTAAACTTGCACCTAGGTCATCCATTCCTTTCTGTCCACAAATAGGAGCCCCAAGCACTAGTTAAACACCTACATTAGCTCCCATTATTTCTCCAAGAAATCATAGTTTGAGTGAAGCTTCTACCTCATCTTCTATTACCTCAAATGAGCTCTAAGAAGTCATAAAGTAGTTGCAAAACCTAGGTTGAGTTGGTGACACTTAAGAGGTAATAAGTTCAAACTTTCAGATCATATCAGCCTCAAACCCAACCCAATAGGCCTTTATATCAACCTAATAGACCACCTGCTCAAGCTACAAATCAGAACCAAGTCAAACCTTCTACTAATAGGTCATTTCAGCCTTACAATCCTAACATTACGCCCACATCTAGAGCCTTATTACCAGTAAAAAATAACATGGCTCAAGAATATGATTGATGCTTCCCATGTAACCAATAACCAACTGATGTGTTTCCATGGTGCTTCTAATCAAGCTCTTATGGTGAAAATAATTGGTGTGGAACAAGAGACAAGCCAAGAAGGAAATCAGTAGCGGGAATTTACTCAAGAAACACCTCTAAATCAAACCACATTTGTCAATTGGCAGGCTGAATATTTCTGTGGTATAAATCAAGTCCCTTCTCAAAGTGTAACAGCCCATACACGGTCCAAGAAGAGAAATATTGGAGAGGGAAAATCATCCAATTCAAATGATCTACAACCCTCTATTACTCCACAAGGTGTTAGCATTCAAAGTGTAGCTCCCAATGTGAAAGGTCAACCCAAGCCACTATCTAGACCAACTCAAATACATACTGTAACAGCCCATGTGAAAGAAAAAATTTTGGAAGGCAAGGGGAAGAAAAAAGATAGCTCATCTCCATTCAGCATCATTGAGAAGATGAAGAAAACGAACATAAACATCTCAATGTGGGATTCATTAGCTATCCGAGGAAAAAGATACTTATTGCAAGTTGTTATGGTGAATTGGTCGGCATCAAATCAGAAATCCAATCAACAAGAAAATGTTCTTACCAATGTAGCTTAGAAAGGAGGAAATCAAGGTGACCAATAAAAAAAAAATTTAGTCCCCCACCATTCTATATCTCATTGATCATTAGAGATAAGTTGGTGCATAATTGCATGATTGACTTGGGAGAAAGTAGCTCTGTAATGCCAAAACAAATAGCTGATCAGTTGGGTGTTGAGTATGAATTCATTTCCAGAAGTGTGGTGCAATTGGATGGGACAACAATAACAATGGTTGGATTGATCAAATATTTGAGCCTCACATTACATTTTTTTCCTAATGTAACGGTGTTACAAGATGAATCAAGCATATACTTGCCACCATTATTTGCATTGTGTTTGTCCAGAGACTTCACCGCTAAAATTGGAGGCTATTTGTCTGTTGATTGGTCACACATGTTATTCAGAACAAGGTATGGAGCTAAGGCTATAATCAGATCTGAGCCTATTGCAATTTTTCACAAATAACCTCATACATCAAATCTAATCAATGCAAATTGTTTAACATTTTATCAAGAGGATTATCCAAGCAAGTATGAAGTAGATACCAAAGTCGGATGCATTCCAGACTTGACTCTTGATGAATGGGAAAACAAGAATCATGCTTTTGAACCTTATAAGGAAATGGAATAAGTTGAGTTATGATTCTATTATTTGCATGAATATCTAATCAATCTCTCCCTATCATTACCAAGCCAGATCAAAAAGATGATAATGAGGTGTGGTAGTTATTCTTTGATGACTCGAGGAGTAGACAAGGTACATGAAAAGGAGATATGATCATTTCACCACAAGGTACAAAATATTACTTAGCTTTTTGTTTCTAGTTTACTTGCTCAAACAACACAGCCGAATAGGAAGCCTTGATTCACATATTTCATTGGGCAAGAAAGAGAGATATTAAAAACTTGCAAGTGTTCAGAGATAGTGAGCTAATCATGAACCAAGTAAAAGGATGAAATGCTTCTAAGAATTATATGTTGAATTACAAAAATAAGGTATGCAATCTCATTGAAGATTTTGAAGCTTTTAGCATATGTTCCATCCCAAGAAAGATGAATGGAGCAGCAAATAGAATTGCAACAATTGGGGCAGCATTTGACGTTGTAGAAAGTATCAAAAGTGAGAAATATCAGCCTCATATCAAAGTGGTTGTAAGACCAGCTATGTCAGATAACAACACAAATTGGAAAGTCTTCGAGAATGATCACAAAATTGTTAATTTTCTACAAGAAGAAGTTGAGTTCTCTGCTAGAAACAAAGACAAGTTGGAGCAGTAATATGGTGACCAAGTGGTGCAACTGAGAACTACCAAATAACTGAAAGGTCTTGTAGCTTTGGAGTCAATATTCAACCCAAATGATCAGTTCTGGAAGGAAAAGGAAAACATTCACATAAAGGGTGAGGATTCAAAACCCATTTCAGTAGATGAAGGCAAGACATTGCAAATTGGCAAAGTAAATACTTGACAAAAGAAATATTAATTTGTTTAAATTTTTCATTAATTCCCAAATGTCTTCACCTAGAATTATAATGATTTAAGATATTTCAATCCAAAGTTAGCACAACATACTATCGAGCTAGATCCATAATCCAAGCGTATCAGACAGAAGTAGAGATCGGTGAATCCTCACATTTGAACACTAATGAGAAAAGAGTTAAATAAGTTGATTGAGGCTAGCATCGTCTTCCCTATCAAAAATTCAAGTTGGGTTGGAAATTTTGTTCTAGTAAGAAAGAGAAAATGGAGAGATCAGACTGTGTGTAGACTTCTGTGATCTAAATAGAGCTTTTCTCAAACATCATTATCCACTTCCTTTAATGGAAAAAATCCTACAAGTAGTAGTTGGTTCGGAAAGGTTTTCATTACTAGATGGCTACTCATGCTATAATCAAATAATGGTGAAGGAAGAATATTAGTTCAAGACAGCCTTCACTGTGAAATGGGGTACATATGCTTATAAGAAGATGTCATTTGGATTGTCAAATTTCAGAGCAACATTTTAGCGAGCTATAGATACAGTATTTAAAGGACTAATCAACAAAATAGTTCTTGTATATCTATACAATGTCACTGTGTTCTGAAAGAATACGGTAGACCACCTCTTTCACCTAAGTAAATTATTTCAAAGGAGTAAAAGATTCAAAGTGTCTTCGAATCAAAAAAAAGTGTGTATTCTTTGCATGTAAGGGAAAATTTTTGGGTCACATTATTTCAAAGGAAGGATTAACAATTTATCTTGAAAGAGTTGAAGCCATACGAACTCTTCCATTTCCACACCACAAGAAATATCTCCAAAGCTTCTTGGGAAGGATAAACTTTGTCCACATATTTGTGCCTGATTTTGCCACTCTTGTGAAGCCTTTAACAATGATGTTGAAGAAGAAACTTGCATTCAAATGGACAGTAGAAGGAAAGTAGATTTTTGAGGCTATCAAGAATTCATCATCGCAAACCCTAACTCTCATCAACCCAAATTTTTCAAAGGAATTCATGATGTATTCTTTTGAAGGATCAGACACAATCTCAGTTATCTTGATGCAACTAAATAGAGAAGGTTCAGAAAAACTCATTACAATCTTTATTCAAAGCCTCAAAGATTATGAAGTAATGTATTCTTTCATTGAAAAGCATGTCCTTGCTATCATTAGGAGCTTGAAGAAGTTTAGACACCTGGTTTCAAAGAATAAGATTCAACTTCTAGTGTCTGATGTTGGTCTCAAGTATTTTCCCCTAAAAAAGTAGTTGAACGAGAATAGAGTAGTTTGGATCACTCGAGAAATGGAATATGATATTGAAATCAAAGTGACCAAGCTAGTTTTTGTCAAAGGTTTATGTGAGATGCTCACTTCCAAAAAACAATTTGATTCAATAGGTAAAGAAGAGGTTGTCATACTATTGCATAATGATCAAGAAAAACTAGCTAATGATGCACCCATTCTGTGTTGGACTCAATACTTGGTGCATTATCTCAAAACAGGTTTGCACCCTCTAGAATGAAACAAAGCTAAGAGAAGATATTTAGATTGCAATCCATCCCAAATATACTCATTGATGGCATCCTATTCAAGAAGGATGTGAACGAGCTGTTATTAAGGTGTCTCCCAACAAGTCAAGTTGGGAAGATATTACATGAGTCCCATGACAAGGAAGAAGGAGGCCACTTTTCTCCATGAGTAAAAAATCTCAAAATCGTGAAGGCTTTTTACTATTGGCCTACGGTGTTTAGTGATTGCTACTCATGGATCAAGAAATGCAACAAATGTGTATTCTTCACAGGGAAAGAAATGTTAACAGTGTTGGCCCTTTTCCCAATTTTAGTAGATCACCCATTCATGCAATGGTGATTGGACTTCATCGGAGTTATAAATCCAAATTTAAGTCAAGGCCATAAGTGGATACTTGCGGTAAAATACTATTTCACTAAGTGGACTGAAGCAGTGACACTTAGGGAGGAAAATGAATCCAGCATCTTGGATTTCTATAAAGGGATAGTCAAAAGGTTTAGAGTCCTCCTTACTATCATATCAGATAATGCATTGGCATTCCTTGGCACCAAAATCACTGAATGGGCTGTCAAGAATGGTATATACCTCAGCACTTAATCAAACTATTATCCCCAGGGTAATGGCCAAGTAGAGTCCACAAACAAAAACTTGTTGAGAATCATTAGAAGAACCCTTGATGAGAATTAGAGGACCTGGAATACGAAGCTCAAATCAGCTCTATGGGCTAATAGAATCACACCAACGAGTTCTACAAGCAACTCTCCATACAAGCTTGTATACGGGAAGGAAGCAGTGCTACCTATATCACTTGTGTTGTCAGCATTGGAACTCATGAAACAGGTGCAACTAGCTAAATTTGAACCCGTGGAAATAAGGTATGCAGAGCTGATGGAACTAGAGGGAACAAGAGAGAATGCAGTGCATACCATGAAAAAGGATCAAGCATTGATCAAGAGGATCTTTGATAAGAAAGCTAAAGCTAGGACATTCCAAGCAAGAGACTTAGTACTGAAGTGGGATGTTGATCGTGTAAAAATAGGCAAGCATTCCATGTTCGATGCCATATGGATTGGTCCATATATAATCACTTGAATGCAAAGGTAGCAATGCCTTCCAAGTTGTCTAAGTTGGATGGTGAAGAATTTCATATTCCATTCAATGGAATTTACCTCAAACGTTACTACTGGAAGGAAGAATTTCTCACCCTTGTAGATATTAGTCTAGGATTTTCGATTCCTCCAAGTGCTTTTACACATTATTGTTGTTGTTAGAATAGGATTTAATTTCCCTAAGAACATGGTGCACATGTGCTATATTTCTTCTCAGTGTGTGCTCTGTATATAGTTCATCACACTTCAAGAAAGAGAAACTGGTGCAATGGGAAGTTCATAGTTTCTTGCAATAGTTGTAAATTAAAAATTCAAAAAAATGCAAAGAAACTAAAATCAGATGTTGAGGCAACATTCATAGGTACTCATCATTCAAGCCTCATGGATTGTAGTTGCAAGAATGGATGAGGATCCATGGTCTCAGGAAATTTTCTAATGCTCACCAACCTTGACTTCAAGATTTTCTTCTAAAAATGGTGAGAGTGCAATTTGCAAGGACAGCTTCGGAAGCAGGCGGCATCATCTTAAGTATTCTTGGGATTAAATTCCAGAGTTAAAATCAGTTCATAATGATAATATGGACACCATGACCTAAAGGATAGCTTCTAGGTAGCTATTCGTACTCCATTTAGTAGGAAAATGCTGCCCACGAGTCACCAAAGTTGTTATCTAATTTCCCTCTCCCAGTGAAATTTATAATCAGGCAGGCTAGCAAATGCGCACTAGACCAAAACAGAGACAACAGGTTGATCAAATGGGGCATTGTAGAGAAGAAAGAGGAAATACTTAGAAAAATCAACAAAAATGTAGAAAAAATGGATAAAAATATCCTGATTGGTTTGAGAGGTAGTTGGAATGAGATTATGCATGGGCCTCAATGCCATAAAACTGAATTGGTCACAGCCAGTTCATTGTGGTAAAAATGGAAAATTTTGTCTCACGTAGTCCACGGGACATATGGGACAAAAGTACCCAAAATCCTCGAAAATATGAAATAGCCACAGCTAGTGAAGTGTGGAGATGGCAGAAATAATTTTCCTAGATATCTGAGACACTTGAACTTGAAATAGCCAAAATACGCACAGGTGAATTGTGCAGAGAAGTCGACGGTCAACGGCCCACCTGGCCAGGTCAATGGAGGATGCACGAGGGTAACAGAGCCCAAGTTGGGTGACGTAGAGAAAGGAGGCCTGCACAGTCCAAGTACCATGGGGACATGAGTTCCCCAAAAACCTGCAATACCTGCAACCCAAAGGGAAAGTGGAATGCCCGACCCTTGAACTTCAAACAAGCATAACTTTTGACTCACAACTATGATTTTCACAAAATTTCACTTTTCAGAAAGGGTACGACATCCTCTACGCAAGCCTAACTAGATTTATTATTTTTAATGAGGGTAGGTGGGTGAAAATAAAATAAACATCTCAAGCTCCAAAAAAAATGTGCATTCCCGTAAAATGCAAGAAATCCCAGACAAACTCAAAATAGCTGCTCACATTGAGAATGTCATATATTTTGCATTTCTCAATGAAATCATGAAAAATTGGTCTCGTTGGAATTGTGGCGCTGATCCCAATGCAAAAAAAAATTGATAAATATAGAATATTTTTTAGATTTGATATAATATTTTGAGTAAAACGCACCAAGTTCAGAATAATTTTTTAATTGGTAGTTGGAAATGCAATTAAGAGGCATGGTCATCATTTTCTTAAACTTCAGGTTGTGGGATAGCATGGGGATCATTTTGCAAGAAACACAACATCATTAAACTTCATTTATTACCTCTTGCAAGTGGTTAAAAAGAATATTTTGGGATTTCAATCTTCCCTCTTCCAAACTCTATAAATTGGCATACTATGCTCATTGTAAGGGGAGGATAGTTTTTACGTAGCAAAACTCTGCCATTTTGTTTTGATGAAGCTAATGTTCTTCATACCCTTTTATTAGACTCCTTGCATGGTGATTTGGGCCTTTTATTTTTAATAGATTAAATTCTACATATTGATGAAGCAATAGATGCAAGTTTCTAGATGTATCTTCCCTTGTTGTGTTTGTTTGCATTATTATTGCCGCTTCAATATTATCGCAATATATTATGTCTATTTTATGCTCGTGAAGAGATTAATTATCATTGTGTGTGTATGAAATATTGTTGTGAATGTAATTTCTAGACTGTAGAGAACTATTATCACCCTCTCTAGTATGTATTTTTTCTTTCAATTTCACACATTGGAAAGCTATTCTTATTTCCTCCTTTTATGGTATATCACTGCTATAGTGTATGATTTTTTTTCATGCACTCTCTCTCCATGGTCCCTTAGAAAGTTATATTAGGATAAGATAGTTTTTCTTGCATTAGAGTAGATTCTGACAAGTTGTTTAGGAGTAAGAACCGGCTTTCTCTAGACGTCGATCTCAAGTAGCAAGTCTCAAAACTTGGAGCTTGTACGTATGTTACCCAGTCACACCGTGACCTCAAGAAATTTTAACTTCCATGTTTTGGGATTTATGCCATGTTTGTATCTAAACGAGTTATAGTATACTTTGATTGGAAGTCACATAAACCCCTTGTTAATACTTATGATTTGTTAATCATAAACTTTACTTAATTTTTCACTTTGTGTTGATCATCTAACATCGAACTACCATTGAAAAACATTTTCATAGGGATTAGTTCCTTGTTGATTTGTTGGTTTACCGAAATTGCGTAATTGTTCCTTGAGATTATCTATCTTGAAGACTTGTTTTCTTGGACAATCCTTTGTTATATTGATTCATTATTCTTTGACCATTTTTGGATATTATTTTTAGGGTTGATACGCTACTTATTTGTTTCCTAAGTTCATTTTCATCTTTGTACGCATTTTTCAAACATGAGAAAAATAATTTCGTATCAAGAAACTCGTGAATCAAATCGAAGATTGGAAAATTTTCCTTTGTATCCTTGGTATTGTTAAAATTTTGATCAACCATTTTGACATTTACACTTACACAATTTTTTATCTTAAATTGAAATACATTTTGACATTATGTTGATCATCTTACCTCAAACTACCATTGAAAAACATTTTCATATGGATTAGTTCCTTGTTTCTTGATTGGTTTACCAAACTTGCGTGACTGTTCCTTGAGATTATCCATCTTGAAGACTTGTTTTCTAGGATAATCCGTTGATCCATTGATTCATAATTCTTTTACCATTGCTGGATATTATTTTTACGGTTTATACTCTGCTTCTTTGTTGCCTAAATTCATTCTCAACATTTTTCAAACCGTAGAAAAAAAAAATCTATCAAGAAACTCATGAATCAAAGCAAACATTGGAAAATTTTCCTTTTTATCCTTGGTGTTACTAACATTTTGATAAACCATTTTGACATTTACACTTGCAACTTATTGTCTAAACCTTGTTGGATTGCCAAAATAGTTTCATTACAATGTCTATTTTCCTTGGGTTCCCTTTGAAAAATCACACAAGAATATTTATGTTTGCAAAATTTCTAGTTAGTTGTCGCTATACTATTTGAATCAACATGGAACCTCCTTGCATTTGAGGTAGTTCAATCATACAATCTAGGTCTAGGCATTTGGACCCAAAAATGCCAACAATGACTAACTATCACATGATTCCTCACACTTACGACAATAGGGAACATAGGTTTAGGAATTCACATCAAAACATGCCAATCATGACTAAACCTCGATTGGTTCTTCGTGCTAAAGAAAACATTCGGTTACCCCATTCCCCACCTTCATCTCATAGTCGGTGGTATGACTTTGATGCTTCTAATCCATACCATTCTTATTATTCTAATCCATGTAATTCTTCTAATTCTAATCCAAACTATTCTTCTGATTGATGTCAATATTCTAATTATTGTAATCCAAACTATTCTTATGATTCCTCTCAATATTGTGATTATTTTTATCCAAAAGTTATATTTTGGATTCCTCTCAATCTCATGAGCTTCATCCAATTGAATTTCTAAGGAATAACCATTATCCTAAGAAAAATTTCACTCCTCTAATGATTTTTGTTTCCACAAACTCTCCCCATCATTCTCCTAATTTGACTCCTACGTCATGGTTGTCCCTTTCTTTGCAGGACCCCCTTCACCAGTCGCCCCAATGACATCTTCCTCCTTTAAAGATCTATGAGACTCCGAGTTCCTCCAAACATTCTAATTTTACTCTTAAGTCATGGTCCTTCCCTTCTTCGTAGAACCCCTTTTATCAGTCGCCTCAATGACCTCTTCCTCTTTCGAAGATCCGTGTGACTCAAAATTCTTCTAATAAATCATTTAAGTCAATCCCCACATCTCAATCCAATGATTGGATACGTGATCCTCTTTTTCTACCTGCACTATGCCATCTTGTAGGATAACCAATACAAACCCATTCTAAGTCTAAATATTCTTCCACTCGTGAGACATCTAGATCCAATTTTACTTCATCTCTTAGGTCATCATCTTATAAATATTCCACACTAATTAGACCTTTTTCTTCTAATCAACCTACTATCATCAAATATAAACAATCCATATTGATCAATTTTGTTTTAGAATGAAGAAGTGATCAAAGAATTCATGGGGCTACATGATGATATTCCTTCAAAGGATTATGAGCAAGGATTCCATTTTCACCTCAATGTGTACATGTATTATGGGAAGAGGTTGTTCCTTTTTCTAGAAAACATTGGAAGATCCTAAGATCATCAAACTTGATCCTCATCTTGTTCTTACATCTTCACATTAACACCATTACATGGAGAAACCCTTGGGTATTTCAATGATCCCTAACCTCTCTTATCATCACCCCATAATTTTTTACATATAACACTTCCTCAATCACAATCTTACCTTGGGTCACCTCCTCGTATCCCATCATCTTCTCCTATATGTAGGCCACCTCTTAGTAGCCCTTCATCTTCTATTTTTGTCACCTCTGAGTTGCCAATTATCCTCTATTCTTGGGCCACATCCTAGTATCCCCTCATATTTAATCTATGGGAGACCTCCTTCTACTCAATCATATTATATTCTTGGGTGACGTCCGAGTATCTCATCATCTTCCATCTATGGGATACCTCCTTGTAGCCCCTTTTCTTCTATCTCGGGGTAACATCCTAGTAGCTCTTCATCTTCTATCTGTGGCACACCTCTTCGTAAATAATCCTCTTCAATTATTTGACCATCTCCTCTTTGTTCATCATATCAACCTTCTATTAACTACTGGGGAAATATCACCATCATTCCTAACATTCCTATCATCAATGCTAAACATCCAGTTTTTTCTCCTATTTCTTAGGATCAGACAAACCACACATTATCTTATAGGAAAACCAAATGCTTTCTTCATCAAGTTAGGATCAAAATTCCAAGAGCTCAAAAGCTCCCACCAATTTAAACGATCATAAAGTTGAAAATCAATTACAATTCAAGAATGTAAACCAATGCAATTTCTAGGTATGGCGCAAAGTGCATAAACCTATAGATAGGGAACTGAAGATCTCGCATACAAAATCCATTTTTAAATATAAGTCACAATCATTTATCAAATACGATCTCACTACGGTCATCAAGTTTGGAGATAATATCACTTTTAATAAGAAAAAGCTCCTGGTCTCCCTTATTAAAGAAATCACAAACATCGTTTTTGGATCTTATCACGTGAAGTGACTTTTTCGGTCTGAACTTCCCAATCAGTCATCTTCATCGGCTTATCCCTTCATGGTTTTCCCTTCGTAAAATTTTCAAAATCTAAATAAATTTAAAAAATATAAAAAAAGAGAAAACGTTAAAACATTTAAAAAAATAAAAGGTACAAAGATCAATCATTACAATAGGGTTTTGCATACATATGGATGTTTTTTATTCCCTTTCATTCCGTTCCTTTGTAAGTATCCCACCATATTCCTTCCTTCGATGATCTTTTGGTTAGTGTATTTGCGGTCCTTGCACAGAATTTATCTCTATAGTATTCGTTTGACCTCGGTATTTTATCACCTTTGTAAATTAAAGAATGACTGACCTATTAAATATACTATCATTATCTACATCTAATAAAAATTTTGTGAAGAACTGTTAGTGCAGAATCACAACAACCCCGAATGGCCTAGGTGTGAAGTGGGGGATTTGGTGTGATTACATAACATGGGACCATCTCTCAAGTTGTGGGACTTTAAAAAACTTGAGATGGACCTCCGAAGAAAGCCAGTTTTTGCTTCCTAATCTACCTGCCACAAGCTACTCCAGTGCAAGCAGAACCTAATCTATCCTAATATAACCATTCAAAGGGGACACACACATACACACACATGGTGAAAGAGCATACACTAAGCGGTGATACACTAGAAAAGGAAGTGGTTGAATCACAGATCTGACGACCTGAATTGGAGAGAGGTGAGCAAAGGAGAGGGTGGACATGATGCACCACAGACTAGAGATATATTTCACACAGAGCATCACTTCAAAACCCATTAAGCACAGCTCCCAGAACCTACAACAAACATCAGAGTATGCACAGTATACCCTGCAATGATGAGAGGTAAGAAGAGACAACAAAATAAGTCCAAGGATGGAAAGATGCATCACGAAATAGATTTTATTGCTCCAAAATGTTACACAGTACATCATCAGTGGGCAAGAGGCAAGAAAATGCCATTACAGAGCCATGGGAGGAGGCTTAAACTCCGCATTCTACCCTAAGGAAGAAAGAGAGAGGGGGTAGGGTAGAAACAACGACCAACCTTTTGAATATTCCCCTTCATTACAATATGTAGGAAGAATAGGAGAGAGAAGAGGGAAGAATTCAAATCCTGCTTTGACCACCTTGAGATATGCATTGAATCCTACTTCGAAAGCTCAACCACTATTAATCAATGCCCCTCTTAGATCCACCCACAATCTGTCGAGTCTGTCATTCCCTATGTTTCTTTTGCATGTCGAAGAAGGAGAACGGAGGAACAAATAATCAAATCCGAGTAGTTGAAGAAATCGCATTCTGCATTAATGGCCTGGAACTATTTTTCCCATTTTTCACCCACTAAATCCTATTAAGAATGATATTTTATGTTTCCATGGATGTAGAGGGTGGCGATACATTTCCAAAAAGTCTTCTCTCATGTAAATTTGAGTTTCCAGTCAAAAGATATGGTTGTTTGAAGATTCTGAACCGCGGGAGCGCAATATTTAAAGAGTCTGTTCATACAGGGTCCATGTGGTGGCCTTGCGCACCTTGGAAATTTGGCCCCTGACTTTCACTCTTGAAATAGTGCTAGATTGATGCATGGTGGCTCCCACGAGCTCTTTGGGATTCATTGTATTTTTCCTGAGTCCCTTTGCTTGGCGGGCCAAAATTTTGACCCTGGACACGTGGAGGCTTAATGCTTGTTTGGAAACCCACCCCAAATTTTACTCTTGAAACAATGTCATGTTGACACTTGGCTCCTTCCAGTGGCCTACCTCTTCTTTGACTATTCAAACCCCGACTCTGTCCCTTTTTTCACCTGGGACATGCAACGAGCCCACGCTCATTTGGGAACTGCCTCTAGACTTTCCTTTTGAAATCATGCCAATGAGACATGTGGAGGCTTCTGCTAGTTCTCATATACTTAACCAATTTTGGGCCCACTCTCCTTTTGACCTCTATTGACCATTAGCTATGTGGAGGGCTGGCACAAGTTTGAGTCTCCACTCAGGATCCCGCTTTTGAATGTGCGTCGTTCGGACACTTGGCACCTTCCGCTGAGTTGAAGAATTTTCAACGGTTGCTGCAAATTTTGGGGCTCTGGATGCATGGAGGCTTGGCACTTGTTTGAGGACTACCTTTTGGATTTAACCTTTGAAGATGTGCACTGTTTGTACACTTGGCAACTTCCGTTGTCTCCTCCATACTTAGCCAATTTTGGGGCTCATTCTGAGTCATTTACAGAGTTCAAAGACTTCGAGCCTTCACCATTTCTTTTCCTTTGAGCCTCTAGTCCTTTGACACTGTCTTCACTTTCCTGACCCTGCTATTCCATTTTAGAGTCTTCCTACAACCAGTTTGTTGGATTTGAAGTGTGGGTTCGTTAGATGGAGCCATTTCTTGAATTTCTTTCCTGCACGGGATCGTGTTTGATCAATTTTATCGGGGGTAAAAATTGAGATAACAATTGGTGACTCACAGGGGACGTCTACTTGTTAGATGAAGAGACCAATGGCCTTAAAGCATCCATTGGGCATGGAGTCACCATTAATGGCCTGTTACTGACCCTTCTTTCAAAATGGACCCTCGACTACTCTACCTTTGTTGACCTCTGCCTGACCCTGAACCTGCCTCGCGCGTCTGCACTCTAAATTTTCATGAGAAATCTTGAAACAAGGCTTCTGAGAGTAGAAAATTGTTTTGACCCTAGGGCTTTCATCTCTCCCTAAATGGACTGCCTCGAAAGTGAATTTAGTTGCTCTGCATTTGTTTCTTTTGAAATTAGTAGTTGTTACTGGCAACTAAGGATATTTCTGCCATGAATACTAAAGGGCCTGGACTCATGCACCTCTGGAGAAATACGAACAAAACCTATGTATAAAGACAAAAATTATACATGCTTTAAATGAGACATGCAGAGTGTACAAGGCACTTCTTCTACTGAAAGAAAATCTACTCCTACTCCTAAATTAACCAAAGAGAAAGAAGCTAAACAAAGCCTGCTACAGGAAGGGAGAAGTAGCTTCCCTTTCTCAAAAGGGGCAGCCATGCAAATGATTTGACACTGAATATGGCTGCTTGTATGAGTGAAAAGCTGACAATAATCCGGTCCTCCACCCAAATCATCAAGGTATCAACATCAACCAAAAATACCTCCTCAAGTTGATTGGTATTGGATTCCTGGAGGTGCTGATGGTGACCCTTGGTGCTTTGAAACTCATCCTCATGCCTTGAAGTGGGCATGACTAGTTCTAGCTTCTCTCTTGGCTCCAATGAATCCAAGTACCTGATTGGGCATGGTCTGATCCTTTGAATGTGCCCCTCGTTTTGAATTTTAACTCCAAGAATGGAGTTTTCTTGTGGACCCTCTTGGATGAATGGTGTGAGAGAGATGATGACATCCTCTTGACTTTTTTCCTTCCTCCTCCTTTGAAGAACATGGAAGATCATGGTCTTCCAACCTTGGTTTCAGAGAGCCATTATGAAGTGCAGGTTGTTGCACTTGGATGTTCTCCTTTCATGAGCAACAGGCTCATATGCTTCGAAGGTGGGTGATGGAGGAGTAAATGATGTGATCTCCATGGGCTCTTCTCCATCAAATCAATCCTCCAAGTCAGACAAATAGTCTGTCTCCTTGTTGTCCTATTGCATGTGCTCTACCTCCTCCATGGTGTCCTCCTGATCTGCAACTTTCTCACCATGGTCTCCCTCTTCCTCAAACATGAAGTTTGAAATTTCAAACTCCTCTTCAACATTAGAGACTGAAGGGGATGAAGTGGGAGGAAGAACTGAAGGTTCTTCTGTAGCCTGCTCCACACTTGGAGCCCCTGAAACTTTATGGTCCTCCTCCACAGCCAGGATGTACTCCTCTTCTTCTGGATTTGGAGTAGCCCTCTTCTTCTCCTGCTTGTGTTGTAGTTGGAGCTTCCACCACTTGTGGTTTGACTTCAGCCTCCTCCATAGGTTTAACCAACAAGGGAATCTTTGTAAACTCAAATCTAGTAGCCCAAGTCTTCATATTTTCTATCACCTCTTCTCTGTTGGGTTCTTCTACTTGATGCTCTCCTTGGCTATTTTTTGGAGTCTCTTTCCAACATGGACTTGGGAAAGTAGGAGGAGTGGGATTGAAATGGGGTGGAAGATCAGGAGATGGAGAAAATAAATTAACACTTGGGGCAGTAGATGAGGGGTTTGACTCTTGATCATGTTGAACTGATAAAGTTTGAGAAAGAGAAAATGAAGAGCTAGGAGGTGGTGGACTTACCCATTGACAAGGTTATCTTGTGTCCAACTCATAAGCCTCAATATCCTCAATCCAATGTGCAAGTTGAGGCAGCATTTCAACCATGAAGTCAATCTTCTCCTGAGGGTTGTAATGTCTTGGAAAAGGGCCTCCCCATGGACAAGGTGCCCTGTAACCAATCTTGAATGCTTCATCTATGTTGTACCCCTTGATTGCACCATGCTAGCCTCCATTTTTTAAATCTTCTCAACAAACCAGCATTCTCCACATAGTTGTCACCATTGTATGCATCCCTTTGTTCTTGATAAGCTCCATGGCCAAACTAACTTTGACCCTGCTCATATGGGTAAGCATAATGGTCCTGGATCTGATTATAATGCTGATCTTGAGGAGTTGGGAAATGCCTTGGAGGTGGATTGCACTACTGTAGGTGTGAATTCCATGAAGGGAATGAAGTCATGATTGCACAACTTCATGAAATGGAAGAAAAATGGGAGATATGGAAAGAAAAGTGAACCAAGGTGGGTGGAAATAGATGGAAAAGGTATGTAACTTCAGAGATGGGGTTATTGACCAGATGGAGTTCACCAGATGTGCTTTGAATGTGCCTCAAAAGGTTGAACCTTAATAGGAACACACCAACCTACTAAGATGAAGTGGTAAGGTGCTTCAAACCTGTCCCACCGGACGTGCCAAAACTGTTAGCTGTAGAATCACAACACCCCCGAATGGCCTAGGTGTGAAGTGGGGCATTCGGTGTGATTGCACAACATGGGACCATCTCTCAAGCTGTGGGACTTGCAAAACTTGAGATGGACCTCCGGAGAAATCTAGTTCTTGCTTCCTAATCTTCCTGTCACAAGCTACTCCAGTGCAGGCAAGACCCTAATCTATCCTAATCTAACCATTCCAAGGGGACAGAGAGATAGAGAGAGAGAGAGAGGGTGAAAGATCCTACACTAAGTGGTGATACACCATAAAAGGAAGTGGTTGAATCACAAATCTGGTTGCATAAAGTGGAGAGAGGTGAGAAGAGGGGAGGGTGGACAAGATGCACCACAGACAAGAGATAGATTTCACATAGAGCACCACTTCGAAACCCATTAAGCACAACTCCCATAACCTAAAAAAACATCAGAGTATGCACAGTATACCCTGCAATGATGAGAGGTAAGAAGAGACAACAAAATAAGCCAAGGATGGACAGATGCATCACAAAACAGATTTTATTGCTCCAAAATGTTACACGGTACATCATCAGTGGGTAAGAGGCAAAAAAAATCCATTACAGAGCCATGGGAGGAGGCTTAGACTCTGCATTCTACCCTAAGGAAGAAAGAGAGAGGGGGGGACAGGGGAGAAACAATGACCAACCTTTTGAATATGCCCCTTCATTACAATATGTAGGAAGAATAGGAGAGAGAAGAGGGAAGAATTTAAATCCTTGCTTCAACCACCTTGAGATATGCATTGAATCCTGCTTCAAAAGCTTAACCACTATCAATCAATGCCCCTCTCAGATCCACCCACAATCTGTCAAGGCTATGTCATTCCCTATGTCTATTTTACGTGTCGAAGAAGGAGAACGACAGATCAAATCATCAAATCTGGGTAGTTGAAGAAATCAGATTCTGCATTAATGGATTGGAACTATTTTTCCCATTTTCACCCACTAAATCCTATTAAGAATGATATTTTATGTTTCCATGGCATAGAGGGTGTCGAGACATTTCCAAAAAGTCTTCTCCCACCTAAATCTGAGTTTCAGTCAAAAGATATGGTTGTTTGAAGATTCAAACCGTGATGAGCGCAATATTTAAAGAGTCTATTCATACAGGGTCCATGTGGCGGCCTCGCCCACCTTGGAGATTTGGCCCTTTCCTTTCACTCTTGAAATAGACACTAGATTGATGCATGGCAGCTCCCATGAGCTCTTTGGGCTTCTTTGTAATTTTTCCTAAGTCCCTTTGCTTGGCGGGCCAAAAGTCTGACCCTGGACACGTGGAGGCCTGATGCTTGTTTGGAAACCCACCCCAAATTTTACTCTTGAAACAACAACGTGTTGACACTTGGCTCCTTCCACCTGGCCCCTCTACTTTGACTATTCAAACCCCATGACTTTGTCCCTTTTTGGACCTGGGACATGGCAAGCCCGCGATCATTTAGGAACTGCCTCCAAACTTTCCTTTTGAAATTGCACCAATGAGACATGTGGAGGCTTCCACTGGTTCTCTATACTTAACCAATTTTGGGACCCACTCTCTTTTTGACCTCTGTTGACCATTAGCTACGTGGAGGGATTGTGCAAGTTTGAGTCTCTGCTCAGGATCCCGCTTTTGAATGTGCGTCGTTCGGACACTTGGCACCTTCCGCTGAGTCGAAGAATTTTCAACGGCCGGTGTAACTTTTGGGGCTCTGGACACATGGAGGCTTGGCACTTGTTTAAGGAATACCTTTTGGATTTAACCTTTGAAGATGCATCAATTTGGACACTTGGCAGCTTCTGTTGTCTCCTCCATACTTAGCCAATTTTGGGGCTCGTTCTAAGTCATTTGTAGAGTTTGAAGACTTCGAGCCTTCATTTTTTATTTTCCTTTGAGAATCTGGTCCTTTGACATTGTCTTCAGTTTCCCGACCCTGCTACTCCATTTTAAAGTCTGCCTGCAACCTGCTTGTTGGATTTGAAGTGTGGGTTCATTTGATGGAGCCGTTTCTCAAATTCCTTTCCTACATGGGGTTATGTTTGATCAATTTTTCTGAGGGTGAAAATTTAGATAACAAGAACTTTTGGACGTATTATTTTACACTAGATAATGTCATCATCACAATCACTTGCACATCCTTCCATCAAGCTACCAATGGTCCTTAACCCTTTATCAGTGAAATCATGATAGCTGAAATACATTTCAGAAAGCATAAAAATAAATTAAAATAAAAATAAAAAATAGAAAAGTAATATATAACTCTCTCTTGCGGTATTTCCAATATTTCTACTGGGGCTATGGATGCCTAGATGGTAAGAAATGTTGCAATTAGAATCAAATATATCTCTATCGGGGCTATAGACACTTGGCTAGTAGTGGAGCAATGTATGACTCTCCTTCTAGCCTCCATTCACAAATCACATATCAAAATAAATCATTCCTACACATTGGCTAGCGTGTCTTCACTTTTTATCTATAAAATCTTCACTTCAAGAAGTAATTAATTTCCTCGTGCACACGCTGGGTCTCTATGAGAAAACAGGATTAGTATGTTACCAGGTGTTGTTTGGAACTTTTTCAAAAGCTTACTTTAGTTCTTATGTTGACTCACGATTTGTGCCTTTGGCTAACCACCTTTTCATCACAAGTATTCTAGCTACATTTTGCATATCCTTTCATAACATTTTTTGTTCTTTTGTTACGTTCAAAACATGGATGTGTATAAGATTTCCTTTTTACCATGTTTATGGGAACCTTTTTCCCATTTTAATAAAACAATATTCTACTTCTTTTCTATGATATATTTATTGGCCAGTTGGCAGTAGAGGCATGCTTGCTCCTTCCTAACACTTAATATTACCATGATGTGCATTCTTTTTCTTGGGCATGATCCAACATATCTTTTTCTTGTATACTTGTGCATTGTTTTCCGTTGTACATTCTCACTTCTCAAGGGTTAATTTTCACATCTTCACTTTCTTACACATATGTGTGGTGTTTTACCCTTGTACATTCCCATCTATCACTAGGGGCATAAAAGTTTCTTCATTTTCCTGTACATAGCTTAAAAAAACTAGTATAAAACCCTAAAAATTGGTGAAAAAATTAAAAATCCAAAAATAGTGGTAAAACATTCAAAAATCCAAAAACATTGGTAAAATCACACCATAAACTAATACAAAATATTGGTAAAATTATGAAATTATATCAAAATTTGGTAACAAGCATGCACGCAACTAAAGCTTCTATCAAATGCATTGTCCTCAAACAACCAAATTTTTCCTACAAAACATCTTTCTTTAGCCGTCAATTATTCTCGCACACGACTCGCAGATCATCTGGATCTACCTCCATTAAATAAATTTGGTTTGCTTGCTATATCTGTACTCCCTCATACAATGAGTTTATTGGTACTATTTCATAGTGCATAATTTCATTTTCATAAGACCAATGTGTCCTTTGTATATTCCCCTCGCATGTATCATTTCTTGGGGCACCATTTTTAACCCTTGTCTTTAAATCGAACATCGAGAAACTAAAACTTGATAACAAAACCATTGGTATAAAAATCTTGAATACTTTTTGTTTGAGTATGCGTGTTTGTACTTTTTTCCTTGTCAGGTTAGCTTGTTTACTTTCTTGTATTACATTGCATTATGTATGTTTCATGGATTTAAACATTTTTAGCAATGAACAAATGCTAGTAGTATCTCTTTTCATGTTATGGTACACTTTTATTGTATTTTTTTATTTTAATAAGAGTCGATGATGTAGATCATAAAGCAAAATGATGAAACAAAGTTTTCTTTACATCGGCGGGATGAAAGCTATTTCCGTTCTCTTCCACCTTCATTTTTCTTCTTTATCATTTTATTCTATCAAAATTTTATTCAAAAACACCTAGGGAAATAAGGATCACCTTCTATCCCCCCTCTCCCCATTCATTTCTTTTTTCCATTTTAATCATCTTTCTCAATCGTTGATTGACCTCTTTCATCACCTCATCAAGACTTGAGGGGGCATCTTTCATTCTACTAATTTCCTGCAAAAATTTTACTTGTTCGTAATATTCTATTATCTTTGAAGTGGTGTCGCTTATGCCACCCCAAAGAGCGGAAAATTTAGACACCTAAAATCTACTTTTGCATATTTAATACTTAAATTTCACTAATTATACTCTTTCCCATCATTTCCCTAAAAATATCAATTTTCCACTAATTTGCTAACATTCCTCTTTATACTCATTAATTAACAACCTTTCATTAATTAATGTCTACTTCTACTTGGGTTAATTAATTATGCTCACAATTCTAACTCAGAAATTTATCGTTTATTAGATCAAATTCCTCTCTTACAATCCCCCTAATCATGTTACTTTTCCTCTAATTGGCTTCTACAAACTTACATCTACCTATTAATTAATCACCTTTGATTAATGAAAACCTCCCCTAATTCCCATGATTTGCTAATGGAAAATTAAACTCTTCTAAGTCAAGATTACCTTTTCTAAAGCAACATTATCCATTTCTAATCCTATTTTACCCTTATCCCACATACACCAATCTGTAAAGCTTTCTCAAACAAGAAGGTTATATAAAGAACCCTCCTCCTTCCTTCTAAATACACACCTTTTTTTCATAGAGTAAACTATATGTATTTTACTTTGAGTATTATCCATTGTTAGAAATAGCTTCTCCATATTTCATTCATTCACTCAAATTTGAGTAGTATGGGAAGATCTAGAAATGGCGTTGTATCCATTTTTTGGTGAGATTCCATCCTCAATTCTTGAGGTCACCAACATCCCATTCGATTGCTTATGATCTTCATAGGTTCATAGTTTAAATTAGAAATCTAAAGAGTAGAAATGGCTTAGTGTGTTAGTTTGATTCATTTCATGTTTCATGCATTTGAAGAAGTTAGTTTTTATAAACTCTTATATTATGGTTATATAGTAGGTTTGATTGTGCTTAGAAGCTACTAGGTGTTAGCTTTGTTTATTTATCAAGGAAATTTTCTACATGTTTATACTCATACTACGTAAATGTTTCATTTTACTTACTATGCTAGACGAATTTTGATTATGTAATTCTCTTTATCATATACACATGTGCATTCACTTGGTCTCTAGAAGCGAATGTATATATCTTATAGCTCTTTATACGATGCACGGTGATCGACACTAAATCCCTTACCAGTCCCATTGAGGTTCCTAGGGTAATCTACTTTTTCTAGTAAAATACTTTCCTACATCACAGGTTCTAGCGTCGCATTCTTTACTACTTCTCATTACATATACTTTACTTTTCATTGATATATACATGTTTGGACATACTATGTATCTTTCTAACTTGCTAACGGGTTCCTCATGTGTAGGATTTTCCTTGAGGGACTATTTTACAACCATATTTATCTAATAAATTTTTCTTGATATTGTTTGATATTATATGGTATTATTTACAGACTATGCCCTATCTCTTAAGCGGTCATTGTATGTTTTTGACTGCTTCGACCTTGATTGTCTTATGACATTATGAGTGATGCCCCATGTTTAAAACCTAATTTTTTTGGTCTATCTTGTTTCCATACTTGATTATTATATTGGTTTTTTACTACACACTATCTTCTTTTACCTCTAACACTCTTACTACACTACTTTGTTTACATGTGCCTTTGTTTCTACCATGCACATCCCCTACCACTTGCAGGTATCTATTTTAGATAAACATTAGATCCTTTCCTTTGGGATGCATTCTCCTACAATTTTTTGCATGAACCCCAAATGAGGAGGGCACACATTGGGTGAAAAAATCACCCCTACAACATCTTAGAGCTACAGTTTTAGATCATGACAGTATAGAAACAACACATGTCTAAAGACACAGAACAATCCAGAATCAGACTCGGACTTCACACATAGTACAAACACTAGTGTTCAAAATCAAACATTAGCACATGGTCACTCCTTTCATATTCTAGGCATTAATATCATGGGGAGAAGAAATAAACATTTTATTACTACAACATAGTTGAACACAATTTTCATAAAAGTTCTACAGTAGCAGGAACTTGCCACTAGATGCAAAATGTATTCAATCTCCTACAGGCAGTTACAATACGGAACAACACGGAATAAAACATGATGTACCATCTCCAGTGGGTTTCATTTGGGTCATGGAAGGAGAGTAAAACTAGACCTGTCTCCCAAACACTCTTCTCTAGTGTCATGACATCACCCAATAAACTCATATTTGGCGTGAGATCACCCAAAAATACTTGCTTTTGGTGTGAGATCACAAAAAAAAAATCACTCTTGGTGTGAGATTTCCAAAAAAAATCTACCTTCACAGCATTTCAGGACATCTTTATATCATTTACACTCATATACATTAGGTGCATGCTTTCTTTTATTTCTACATTTTAACACTTTTGCATACTTATACACACTTTACTTAGATTTTTCATATACAGGACTTTCACTACTCTCTTTCTCTTCTTCTGTAGGTGCATCCTTAAAACACAACAATAATCAACCTACATCAATAAATAAAATCAAAATAATATGTACAAGTTATGCTCAACACTTCACCACTAGGGTCCACTTCCCTCTTTCCTAGTCTACACGCTTAACTTTGCGATCACTTCACACTTTACTTGTCCAATCGGCATGGTATTCTCCACACTCTCTATAAGATCATAAGTTAGGAATATTTTGACTACTTTATTCTATTGAGTATTCACTCAAATTAAAGTGGGGGTAAAATGTAGTCACAAAATCTATGTACTTGGGTACATTTCTAGGTCCTAAAAAGCATGCTAGCATTTACATGAATCCTAAGCAAGAAGACTAGTAGTTTACAACTCCATTTAGACTTTTACTTGGTATTTTAACACTTTTATCAGCTTTATACATCTTGCACTCTTACTGACATTAACTATTTTATCTTTATATGGCATTAGACAATAACACCCTACTCAGGACACTAGCGACAGATGCTCTTGTCCCTATTTATCATTTCATTATCCTTTTGGACCCCTTTCACTTCTTAATTAATTATTATCACATTTGGTTGGCCTTTTAATTTTAAATTACAAAATTCAAACAAGGAAATAATATAAATACAAAAATCATGTTTTCGAAAAAAAGGATCAAGCATTAAGCATTACATACTACCACCTAAGATTACATTCAAAGGCATAAGAGCATCAAAGGCATCCATTTAGCACTCATACAAGGGACTAGGGATGCATACTTCTACATACACAACATACAAAAGGGAGGTCTATTCTATTCCATCGAAAAATACTATACATCTTATAAATTCTAGATCTAGCCTGCTATCATTTGTGTAACTTGCACAAGGGCATCCTAGGGAATCATTTCGACACACACAAAAAGAACTGCATGAATTCTGAGATGTATTGAACTTCACGGTTATAATTTCACTCTTTGGGCAACCTTCAGGTTCAATCTGACTCCCCATTCTTCATTTTTATTTTTAGGTTTGATGTGTTTTGTGGGTATGTTTAAGTGAACTTCTTTCTTATAGGTTCAGGCACAGTTACAGATCATATAATGAATCGAGACAGACAAAGAGGAAAAAATGGACTCTTTAGGTACTAAAAAATCTAGATCTATAGCATCTACCTAGAAATAAGTGCCTAGATCCAGACGCGAACACATCGGTGCTCCTATCTGGTGTATTTTCATATTTTAGAACCTCCAACGAGCCTCTACAAAACTATCCTAAGTATAGCCTAGTAAATCATCTACGCAAATCACTTCATGTTTGCTTGTAAATAAGCTAAGTATCTTATCCTTCGTTCTTGCCTAGGGTTTCATATTACATATACTTTATTACTTGTGTGTTATTGTATATTATCATTTGTATATCGTTATGTACAATATTTACTTTGCAATCATATTTAATTTTAATTTTATTAAATTAGTTTAATGTATATTCTATAATTTTATAAACTTCGTCATTGTAACTGATGTTATGGCATTTGAAAAGAAACTGTTAAAGTATTTCATCATGTGTATTTTACATTTTTAATGATAATAAAGAAAAATGATTTTAAATTATTATGTAGAAATTTTTTAATTGTTAGAAAATTATTTTTTATATCTCATATATTGTGGGTTTTTGTATAAACTAGGTTGCAGTTATCTTCAGTATGAGCAATCTATATGGATTTTAGGTTCCTAAGTGTCACTATTAGGGCATCGTCACAAATCCACTTAATGATATTCTCTTTTTGTTATGGAATTCATGATGTAACTTGGTGCATAACAACCTAAATGCATATTTGTGTGTACTAGGCATATAAGGATTTTATTTTGAAATATGGAGAGAATTGATTTAAATGAAATTAATTCTTAATCAGAGTACATAGATAGATAAGATAACATCGTAAACATAAAAAATATAACATGCAATGGGAAAATATTACAAGTAATAAGCAAATAAGAGTGAATTAGCTAATAAATTACTTTTTGTCTCAAATTTGGGTTGGAGTGATAGTTGAACATGCTAAATTTGTGTCATGCATGATTCGTATGGAAAATTTTGATATGAAAGTGTATTAAATAATACCAAACAATAATGGACATAAGGTTATTGGGATTTGGGTGGTAGTTTCCTCGTGATAGCTATAGGTCAGGTTATTTTAGGGTCCATAAATGTCACATTCACTTGTCTTTGTGTTACTTCGAATTCACTCTAGGGTTTTATTTTGTCTATTTCTACAGACACACAAAGAATTGCATAGAATCTTACATGTAGTGTAATTATCGATTATAATTTCACTTTTTGTGTAACGTTTAGTTTTAGTCTAACTCCCCATTCTACATTTTTTATTTTTAGGTTTGATATGTTTTTTGGGTATGTGCAAGTGAAAATTGTTCTTATAAGTTCAGATACATTCACAAATTAGACAATGAATTGAGAGCAACAAAGAGGGATCAATAGCAATGCTTATTCCGCACTCAAAAATCTAGATCCGTATCATCTTCCTAGATATCAACATCTACATCTAGACATGAGCGCTTGGGTGATTCTGCCCTCCTATGGATGCTCCTTTCCGGCATACTTTCAAACTTTAGAACCTCCATTAAGCCTTTGTGACACCTCTCCTAAGTATATTCGAGTAAACTCATCTTCCCAAATCACTTCATGTTCACTCGTAAATCAGCTAAGTCCTCTTATCCTTCATTCTGGCTTAGGGTTTTATATTACATATACTTTATTACTTGCATGTTATTATATATTATCAATTGTATATAGTTAGGTACAATATTTACTTAGCAATTTTTTTAATTTTTATTTTATCAAATCAATTTCATGTATATTCTATAATTTTAAAAACTTCACCATTGTATCCAATGTTATGGAATTTGAAAATAAATTGTTAAAGTATTTCATCATGTGTATTTTAAATTTTGATGATTAAAAAGAAACACTATTTTTAATTATTATGTAGAAGTTTTTTAATTGTTAGAAAAGTATTGTCTATCTCATATATTTTGGGTTTTTATACAAACTAGGTTACAAATATCTTCAGTATGAGCAATCTATATGGATTTTTGGGTCCCTGAGTGTCACTATTAGGGCATCATCACAAATCCACTTAATGATATTCTCTTTTTGATATGGCATTAATAATGTGACATGGTGGATAACACCCTAAATGCATATTTGTGTGTATTAGGCATATAAGGAATTTATTTTAAAATATGTAGAGAATTGATTTAACTAAAATTAAATCTTAATCAAAGTATAAACATAAATCACATAACATCAATAACATAAAAAATATAACACGTAATGGGATACAAGTACAAGTAATAAGAAAATAAGAATGAATTAGTTGATAAATTAATTTTTGTATTGAATCTAGGTTGGAGTGATAGTGGAAAAACATGTTCAATTTGTGCCATGCATGTTTCTTATGGAAAATTGTGATATGAAAGTGTACTGGACAGTACAAGATAATAACAACTAGAATATTATTGGGATTTGGGTAGTAGTATCTTGGTGATGGCTATAGGTCAGGTTATTTTAGGGTCCATGAATTTCACATTCACTTGTCTTTGTATTGCTTCAACTTCTCTATAGGGTTTTATTATCGCAACTATACATGAAAAAAAAACCCAAACTACTTGCACAACACTACAAAAAGGAGGGTTGTTTCGAGATAATATTTGAGACAATACTTGGCCAAATTGTCTCAAGTTGAGACAACTAAATTTTTTTGTATTGTCTCAAAGTGTTTATCTCTAATTAATGTCTTCAAAAATTGTCTCTCTAGAGAAAATATGGAATGCTACTTACTTTGTGTCTCTAGAAACAATTTATTTATTTTGTCTCTCTAAAGACACAAAATTATTTTTTTCTCTCTAGAGAAAAATATACAATACAACTTATTTTATCTATTTAAATAAAATTTAAGTTTTATCTCTCTAGAGACAATATTTCTTTAATAAAAGTGACCATTTCTCTACAGGCATCAAGACGTCAATGAATAAAAAATGAAACATAAAATATATCAACAAGATAACGAAAATGAGAATCAATAAATTATGAATGTGTGTTCAATTTTTATATTTGAAGAGGGATTCTTATCTAGGGCCCTCACTTGTATTTTTTCAAAATAATAGATTTTTTAACATATGTATCTTTGTTTACATCTCCTTCGAAGGCAAGATGAATAAAATAGAATAATCGGCCTAGAGAACAATGTGAAAGAGTGGAGATGAAGCCCATGATATTTCATTATGTCATGCCATTTAGCATGTAATCATGATATGACCTTTTCAATCAATTATTTTTCATATAGGGTTGTCCTCTCCTTGTATATACAATTAAATTTGACATTGCAATCGAACCAGTCCATGGTGTTTTAACATAATCTTTCTTGGGGAGTCCATATGATGAGTTTTTTGTAGAGATAAATTTTTCCTCCCCAAAAAGGTATCTCTTCACATTAAAATAAAAAAATTCAAATAAAAAATATTAATAGTGAATGAAAAAATTCAACGAGAGATGAAAAAAAGTAGCTTCAACTATCGTACCAAACCTAAAAAACTTGTAGTGCCCACTTCCCGTGTACACCCTTTTTATACTAATCATGATACTATTGATTAAATTATGGACATGATTATGAACTTTTTTATAGTATGATGTTAGATGTTAGATCATGGATTATTGTTGACTTGATTCAGTTATGATGCATGATGATTATTAGAGACATTTTGGATATTGATGTTGATATATTGTTTAACATGGTTATATTATAGATGTTTCTCAGACATGTGATATTTGGATATTGTGAGTAGACCTAGAAATGAAAATTATTTGATGATGATATAGTTGTTAAGTAAAATTACAAATGATCTTGTTGGTTGCTTGAATGTTGTTGTGATTCATATATCTATATGATTTTAGAATTTTATTTATATTATTTTGGATGTTCTGATATGGCCATGAAGACAAAGGAGGTATTTGTGTTTTGTAGGTTAAAATATAACAAAAAACATAGGGCGATTGGAGACCAACCACATTAGAATTCTACATGAATTCAACAAGGTCACTATGACAACTAGTATTTTTTTTGTGCGTGTTTATGTGTGTTAGGGATTCCCATGGGGGGGATAACATTTAAATGTGACCAAGGGGTTATGTGTTTTTATTTATTTGACCATTTTGTTTAATGTTGCATGTGTTTATTTGTTGATGCATTTTCCCCTTTCTTTATTTATTAAATGTTGTATTAATATTGTGGGTAAGCATGTGGTTAATATTAATTAAATAAAATATGTCCTAAGAAAGTAATTAATAGAGTTGTTGGCCTTGAATCAAAGTGTTGTAAGAGATGTGTAAGTGATGTGTAAGTTAAATTTTGAGTGTGAAACACTCCACCTTCTTGGAAATTCAAAATTGTGCTTGGAGGATGATTTTGGAGGCTTGTGGGATAAGTTAAACTTGTCTCATACCTCTTATATTTAATTACCGACCATACCTATGGTTGAAGACTTGAGATTAGACTTTTATAATGCTTTTTGAGAAGGAAAATTGTAAGTTTTAATTGCACTTTTCTTACATGATTTAATGTCAGTCCTTTGGGGTGTGGGTTAGATTTGAGTGTGTAAGTAAACTGTCATTTTATTCACCCACCTATTTATTATGCATTGGAAAATGAAGTTAACTTTTGGGGTTGGGGTTGAGGAGGGTGTGATGTGGGATTCTACATGGATCCACCTCATCCTCTTCCCTTCCCTCTTATATAAAATTTGAATTCCTTGCCTTGTTTTGGGTTGCTTCATTTTGGAGACTTCATTCTCGGGTGAATTCTTTTGTTGTTTTGGATCTGTTGCTTTGAAGAAGTTTTTGGAAGATTGTGGCATACTTGTGCTTAGCTATTTTGGATTGCTTGAATTGGGATAAATCTTGTTGTTTTAGAACTTGGAACAACTCCATCATGGAGAGGTAGGAGCTTGGCTCTTGAAATGATTTTTGTTTGTTTATGAAAATGTTAATGTGTGAATATTTTGGCATTTTTGTGGGTTGTTGGGTAGATGGCTTAGGAATGGTGTAGGAGATGACTATGGGGTTTATTTTGTGGGAGGCACAAGTGTGTTTTAGGGAGGTATTTAAGGGAGGAGGGAGTTAGGATTTGGTTTTCACCTTACAAAGAAATAGCTTTCATTTCTTTACTCATTATGGGGTACCATAAGAGGTTGGGGAGGTATAAGGAAATGTGAGGAATAAGGGGTACTTGGGGAGGCATAAGTAATGTTAGGGTTTTGATATACTATATTTTGACAATTTGAAATTCAGGTGGTGATACTCATTTCCCTTTTGTGTGCCAGAAGAAGCATCCCCCATAGTCTTTTTCTCCTTTGGCTTGTTGATAAAGCCTCAAAAATGTTTATCATGCTTTAAATGTAGTTGTAAACTACATTTTGTTTGGACTATGTTTTTGTTGTGAAAATGTTGCTTGTGTGTTTGTGGATGCCTGTTTTTTCCATGAGTTGGATCACATCGTTTATTTCTTTATGGTTGGGGCTCGGGGGCCAATGAAGAAGGATGGTTTATCCTGTTCATTGGATGTCTTGGCTGGGTTGAGAGCATTTCCTTTCCCCTACTCCTATTTTGACCAAATTGGAAGATTAAGAAATACGCATGTTATTGTTCTAAAGCTGAGAAAAAGACACTTTGATAGTCCCCTGTGGAATGAAATATTATTGTAGCACTTTCCCACTTTTAATTGGATGATCTGTATATATGGAAATATACTTTGTATTGACAATGAAAGTTGAAGTTCGAAATGTAAAAGAATTATACTCTGTATTCTATTTTTTAGAAAGAATGTGAAAGTATTTGTATATTCTGTTTTGAAATCAAAATGGAAAGGAAGTTGTAAGAGTTTCATTTGAATTAATGTAATTGTTTGCCTTGTTCATATGATATTATTTCCATTGGAAATTTGTGTTTAACATGCAATATGAAATCCTTGTTTGAAAAGTGGAAAAGCGAAACACATGAGGAGAAAATGTATTATTCTGCCTTGTTTATAATATTTGATTTTGGAAAGAATAGAAATAGAATTCTTGTTTTAATATTTGATTGAAAGAAAGAAAACTATTTATGACCAACATGGAATGAATTTAATATTTTATTTCATGGACAAAGAGATAGTTAATTTTTGTTTTATAAATGTATACACTTCTTTCAGTTCACTGTATACTTTGTAATCCTCTTTTATCAAATGTTCAAATACCCCCCAATTAGATAATAGGAAATTGAAATAATCAATTAGACATAGCGAGGACAAAATGATCCCAAACCAAACTAAAAAAACTTAGGAAATGTCTTGAAAATCTTCCAGTCGAGCCAAGGAAAATCTACAGGCATTTTGCTGTAAAAAAAGAAATTTGTAATTTTGAAATGCAGATCAAACCAACAATTTTACACTTGCTATATATCCTAACACTTTTTTAATGGAAACCTCCATGTCTGTTTGACACGTTAAAGGAGAAAGAATGCCAAATTTGAACAAAATTTTATAAGTTAAAATTACCAGTTTGCACTGTAAAATCCTACAGAATGTTTTCATTAAATCGACCCCTTAAAATCTATCAAAATCAAAATTTAATGATTCCTGTGTAAAGAGGACATTGAGAAATTTCCAGAAAGTCCTCGTTTTCCCAAAACCGTGCTCTCTATCAAAATTTACAACCTTATGAAGTTTCTCTTCACTTGGCGTCAAAAAAAAAAATTGGGAAAAATTTCCTTGGCGGGCCCGAATTTTTTCCTTAGAGCTTGGGAAATTTTTTTGGGAAATTTTTCCAGATTTTCCCTATTGCCCCGTCGGCCTGCAGCCAATCAAAGGATACCACGTGGCACCATGATGTGTCAGTGGAGGTGTGGATCCCTTTTTAACTTAGCGCTTCTAGAAAATTTTGTGAAAAGTTTCTAAATTTTCCCCGTCGTCCCGTAACCAATCAAGAGATGCCACGTGGCATCGCGAGGCAATGGAGGAGGAGTGAGCCCCTTTTTGCCTTTTTGCGTTTTAGAAAATTTTGGGAAAATTTTCCAAATTTTCCCCACCGCCCCACTG
Organism: Taxus chinensis; assembly: GCA_019776745.2. NCBI lineage: Eukaryota > Viridiplantae > Streptophyta > Pinopsida > Cupressales > Taxaceae > Taxus > Taxus chinensis. The sequence goes on from CM034151.1 coordinate 627,549,608, forward strand.
GCCATAGCCAATCAGGAGCTGCCACGTGGCATCGCAAGGTGCTAGCGGAGGCACGAGTGAATGTTACCCTTTTTTCCCTTTGGGGTGTTAAACAAATTTTCTCCTCGCCACCCCACTTTCCCCATGTTGGCTTAAGAGACACCATGTGTCCCTCGTGGACTCGCGGGAGCACGAGTGCAAAGGTGGCTTTCTGCCCCTTGGGAAATTTTTCTCCCCGCGTCCTACAGACCTGCCCATGGGGAAATTTTCCTCCTCGTGTCCCGCCAACCCGCCCTTGGGGAAAAATTTCTCCCCTGAGCCCACAGGCTCACTCTTGAGGAAAATTTTCACCCCAAATCCTGTCGGCGCATAACTTGAAACATATCAGGAGTTAGGAGGGTTTCTTTATATCACTGGAAAGGTAAGGAAATTTCCTATCCAATGGGAATGATTTAGGAAAATTTTGAATGCATTAATTTTGGGTGTAAAATCAAGTTGAAGCTTTAAATCCTGTTAGAGAGTGGGTATGGTGAGGAATCACCCTCTTAACCTAATTGAATCTTCTAACCCTAGATTTCAGACCTTGTAACCTCTAATAATTGTTAATTATATAAAAAAATATTCTAGTGGATTAGAATTGATTTGCAACTTGTTAGTGGCAACTGTTGTTTTGTAACCTGGTTGTAGACTCTTTTAAACAAAAAAAATTATTCCATAATTTTTCCTAACTAATCCTAGGTTGTTCTTGAGTCTCAAATGAGTTGTTTTAGCGGGCATCACACTTGGTATCAGAGCAGTGGTTCAAAATCTTGGGCCATTGGGAACACTAGAAAACTTGAGACATGAATCTTAAACCTAGCACACTTTTAAATTTGGAAGACAACTTAGTTTAGAAATTACATATTTTAGTAAACATGGAAACTAAGTAAAACCTAGAATAAGGAACTAACTCTCGTCTTCCTTTGTGCAGGAGGCACAGAAAAGATGAGGAGCCTTTTCACATAGACTAAGGAATACCACCTCTAAAGCATGTCATAGCAACTATCCTACCATAGATCTTGCAGAATCTCCAGGATGTTAATGTTTCTCTATGCGGAGGATCAGTAGGAGAGCATATAGCCAGACACGATAGAGTCACTTCCATTGAGAGTCATGTATCTCCTTGACCCAGCGAGGAGAGCATGGAGGAGAGAATTTCCATGTAGATTCATCCAAAGAAAAGTCACCATAGAGGGGATAGGGTGACCGAGTTTCAGGACATAGAGAGAGGTATTAGAGCCTTAGGCTTAGGGATGAGCATACAGAGAGGCCTAGAGGCCTTCAGACCACAACTTCAGATCACATCAGGGAGATCCTTAAGCTTCGGTCATCACATTATTCTAGTGACATAGGTGGATTTCAGGTAGAGGCCTAGTTAGTGATCTTGAGCAGGTGCTTCAAGCTTTGTCCTTGTTCTAGCAACACAAAAGCTCATGTTGCGATCCATCCACTAAGGGATGGAGCTGGTGTTTGGTGGCGGACAGAGGAGTAGAGGCTCCATGTTGATTATGAGAAAGTTACCTGGGATCTCTTTAAGGAGCATTTCAAGAGCAAATATTTATCACGGAGGTTCAAACAGTAGCGGATAGATGAGTTCCATGACCTCTGACATGCATCTCTTACAGTGGCTAAGTATGAGAGTAGATTTTTGGATCTCTTCAGGTATGTTGATTACATGCAGGATGAGTAGGTACGGATCCACAAGTTCATCTGGGACCTAAATCTAGACATTAGAGGTGCACTGTGGATCCATTGTCCACAGATATTAGCTGAGGCCATGGAGAAGGCCTATATCACAGGGGAGACTCAGGGAAAGACCCAACAGGCTAGAGACCAAGTCCAGAGGCACATATAGTAGATCAAGGGGGTCAGTACCTCTTCCTCATGGTGGACAGGGTTCAGTACAATCATCTTTTAGACCACAGCAGCAGCAACAGCAGTCCCGCCCACCTTATAGACCTCCACAGAGGTTTGATGCACAGAGAGGTCAGAGTATGGGGCCTCCCCCTAGAGGTCCCATCAGGACACAGGGTGCCCGAAGATCTCACTCAACAGGAGCTCACTAGCAAAGACTTCAGTAGACTGTAGCCAAATCATCGGGATCCACACCACAGACCTCTAGAGTACTGGTAGGACCTACTACACAAGGGAGAGGATCAAACAGTTGTTTTGGGTGTGGTGTTACTGGACATTTTTTGAGAGACTTCCCATAGAACCCTAATAACAAGGGTAAGACATAGATATCAAAGCCTATTGTTGGTGATATGGTGCACAGTAATAGGATGTACGCAGTCGTCGAGAACTGTCAGGAAGAGAATCAGAGTATAGTTATTGAGAATACAGGTAAAATTTGAGGCATTCCTACGTCCATTTTGTTTTATTTTGGTTCTTTTATTGCACCATCTTTAGTAGAGCGATGCAGGCTGGGTGGCAGTTACACAGGGTCATAGTTGGGATGTTGGGATGAATTTTGGAGAAAATATCTCTCTAGACTCCTTAGTTAAGGAGGGTATGGTGGATTTGGGACCTTTCACCACTACCTCAGAGCTTCGTATCCTTCTGTTGGGCTCTTGCAGAGTCATCTTGGGCATGGAATGGTTGTCTTCTCACATGGCCAAGATGGATTGTTACAAAAAGATTATATCTTGTGCAGATGATTTGGGAGTTGAGTCAGTGATATCAGGGGTTAGGAGACCCATTTCTATTTGCACCATTTCCGCTATGTAGCTTAAGCGGCGTGTGCGACGGGATTTTCAGATGTATGCTGTTACAGTCAATGATAGATTGCAGGATGGGTCTAGTGGACCATCGCTAGATGATCATCCCATTTTGAGAGAGTTTGTAGATATATTTCCAGGGGAGCTACTGGGGTACCACCCACACGTGAGACTGATTTTCATATAGATCTGGTTCCGGGAGTAGACCCTATCTCATGAGCACCTTACCGGATGACTACCCCTGAGCTCTGTGAGCTCAAGTTATAGCTTGAGGGCCTTCTAGAGAAGGATATAATTCGTCCTAGCATGTCCCCTTGGGGTGCACCAATGATCTTTGTAAAGAAGAAGGACAAATCCTTGCGGTTGTGTATTGATTACCACCAGCTGAACAAGGTAATGATCAAGAATCTTTATCCCCTTCCGTGCATTGATGATTTATTTGATCAGACGAAGGGAGCCACAATTTTCTCTAAGATAGCCTTAAGTCAGGCTATCATCAACTGATGATTTCAAAGCCGAACATTCATAAGACTGCCTTCCCTACGAGATATGGCCACTATGAGTTCATAGTGGTACCTTTTGGCTTAACTAATGCCCCCACAATGTTTATGAATTTGATGAATGAGGTATTTAGGACCTTCTTAGATCCCTTTGTGCTCATATTCCTTGATGACATTTTGATTTACTCATGTATTCGTGAGGAGCATGAGGGGCAATGTACGTACCCAAAATTGTAGGGTACTGCACCGCCGGAACAATGTTACACGTACCCCAATGATGACACAGGTCTCCTCGCAAGGTGTTCGGGATCCAGAAAAGCTCTCCAAATATGCGTTAACATCCCGCATGCCCCACTTGACCCCTACGTGCTTTGCTCTTCCCTTCTCCCCTCTTTTCCTTTCCTTTTCGGTCTTCAGTCACGAAACCACCGCCCCACATGGGCGGCAGTCCTGTACCCGCCACCCTGCTCAGGGTGGCGGTCTTGAACACGTTTTTCCATAATGTTCTTTTTATCGCGAATCACATAAAAATCAAATTTTAATAGCTTTTTTCACCGCCTTTGCTTTTATTTATGATTTTGGTTCCCTATAATAGTGTTTTGGCATTGTTTATGGTTTAAGAGATCAAATTGGTTTTCACCTTTGGGTAAATGGGATTCTATAAATAGCTAGCTTGTGCTCAAGCAAATGGCCCCTCAAATTTGCCTCTGAATTTCTCATTTCAATAGCTTAGCCTTTCAATTTTGCTTAGGATTCATAGTTTCATTTGTTATATGCATGGTTAGTATTGTTTAGCTATCAGAAAGCCACATATTCTCCTTGTGCAAGTGTTGTTATCATTTCATCCAAATCAATTAGAGTAGGATAGTTTGATTTTCAATAGGAAGCCATTAAAGTTGTAGGTTTTTTTCATGAAACATGATAGTTTCATGTTCTAGATGTTTTATGTTGCATGACTCGCAATAAATCCTGCTAGGAATTTCATAAGCCAAGCTCTGTACTCTTGCGCTATCCCTCTCCTACTCGCATTGTATTCAGTTTGCATCCTAAGCTACCTTTGTTCCAATATCTACTTCTGTTGATGCTAGCATTACACACTTTTCTGGATCCACGTGAACACAAAGGAACGAGGAGATCACACTAAAGGGACAAGGTCACACACCATTGGATTCGCCACTGTTCTGTAGAATCCAGGTTCTAGCTTTCAAAGTTCTAGTTAAAAGCATATCAAATAGAGTAGCCAATCATTTCATTTAAGTTAATTTTACTTTCAATATTGCCAGGGAAGCTGTGGGGATCGATAGTTTTTGAGAAACTATGATTCACTCCTCACTTCTGAGGTAGGATCGAGAGTCTTTCAAATAGAGTAGATCAGTTATCAGCTTATTTAGAATAGATCTACAAACTGCACAAAAAAGTAGCTATACTCGGTTGCTTTGTTTGTTTTAACTATGTTATTAGTTTAATTGTCGATTTTAGATGTATTAGATAATTGCTCTTTAAATTTTGTCCAGTAGTTTATCGATAAATATCAAATTTAGGAATATATGTAGATATATCTTGCATAGTTAATTTATTCTGTCATTAGTTAGCTTTATATCATTTCCTTTTGTATGAAAATCACGGGACCTAGGAAGCCCAGAGAATACGTATTCGAGCCAATCTTGCCTCAACCCAATCTTATTACGGCAATAAATGATATAGATCAGAACCTTAGATTCCAAGTCTTCCAAACAATAATAGACTTACAACAGATCAGCTCACAGTTAAGAGGGTTAAATGTAGAAGAGGACCAAGCACACATGTTTTGGTCAAACCAGCCAAATTATAGATTACCCTAGAGAAATATCCACATGACTATAGAAGAGCTTAAAAGAGAGAAAACATTCGGCTGTGATCCTTTGGTCCCACAGCCTGATGCAAGAGACACTCTCACGGACATAGATACTAGTTTAAGAATTCAAGTTGCAAGAACGCCTGTAAGATACTCAGAAAATATTGCACAACTGTTAATTCTAAACATAGAGGCCGAAAAGGCATACGACTATTGGATACTAGGGATTAGGGACTGATTCCACACATGACCATAACAGGTCCATAACAGCCACGAATCTATGGTTGTGACCCAGAAATCCCACAACCCAACGAGTCTATAGGTAAATCAGACATAGATGCTGGCTTACGCACATTAGTATTCAGATCTACTCCACTTCCACCTATCATCATCACATAGTTATCCTTGTTAGACATAATAGCTAAAAAACCTAAGAATTTCTGGACTAGACCAGAGAGTCGACCATAGAATCCACTATATAACCATCATCCATCATATGACCCTTTCTGGAGACATACACGAAACCATCCCAGGTCATTTTCCACGTATCCCACAACCTATAGATTGGATCATGCCATAGCTTGATATTGATTTGAGCCTTCGAACAGTCATCCTTGCCGACCGATCTATCATGCCAGTTCAAGTTAGGAGGGTCTTCTTTGCCTTAGATTCACAGATTCCCTTAGTGCGTGTCGAAGATATAAGATTACCTAACTAGTTTTCCTGTACCCCGTGTATATTCCATACCCACCGGCTATCTCGGCATGACCTCAGGATGTTAGGTGCAAGGAAGAGTTACTTGTAGATTCCCATGCTCGCATGTCACTTTTTCATCATACAAAATTGGTGAACCCGACGTGAAACAAACAACTGCTTCATCACCTCTAACTCATTAGCCTTCACCATCAGCTTCACCAACAAAATTGGTGAGCCTGACATGAACAACACAGTGCTTTCACTATTACCTCTTTCTTCCACCTTCGCTCTTTCTCATTATTCTGCAGGTATTTATATACCCCCCCAAATATGTCGAGATTCGATGCATATGGCAGACCTCTCCTAGGTCTTGAGGCATACTATGCTCAACTGAATAGATAGTAATCACCCTCGCTCTCAGTATGGGGTGAAAACTATTCAACTAACTAGTTTTCACCACAAAATCCATCTCAAAGGACTAGATATAGTTCTTCTTTCCAAACAGAGGATTTGGATCAGTTCGCTCCAATGCAATACCCAGAGCCTTTAGGCTCGAATGCCATGACATTTACAGGAGAATATAGTTCATCCCCTCAGGTATTTCTTAGACCACAAATTAGTAGACAATCAGATCCATCTAGTTCATCTCCATATCTATTTTTAGATGATGAACATTCAGTGCATTATGCCAGGAAAGAACAACACTCTTGGAGTATGTACCCACCTGTAGGAAGTTTACAAACACAACCGAGGTTTCTTCTCAAGAAAATACCTCCATGCCACTACATATAAGAAATTACCTTGGGGAAACTTGGCAGGGCTACAATCAGTTCATAGCGGGGTATCACATGCCTATATAACCTCAGAATATACAACAAATGCCACTAAGGCAAAATACTGTGACTTCACCAAATGAAGTCATTTCAACTCTGAAAGAAAAGGTTAAAGGATTAGAACTTGCTCAAGCAAGTCAAAATTCTCAATTCATGCAGGAAGGAAGTTCCAATCCTCCACACCATCCTAGCCAAGTAGACCTCCTCACAGGAATAGGGACATTGGGCATGCCTCCTCAGTATTCACAACAAGCGCCAACTAGAACCATCGCTTCTAACACCGTTCCAGTACTTCCCGGTCTAGTACAAAATAATCCATTCCTAGACAATACCCCTTCATACTTAAACATGTACTCCAAGTCGCCACAAAGAGATATGTTCTCCTCTCTCGGCATGCTTGCTCAACCACAGGGATTTCCTTATGTCCCGGCAAATGCATATGCTACACCATATCAACAACCCATTCCACCTCCACCCCCTCAGCAGACACCGTCAATGGTCGAAACCTGCGCGATAGGGACTTATTCAGAATATTTGAAAGAGCCCTTGGACTTCACCATACGAAGCATCATGCTTCCAAGACATCTTCCCAATTTTCCCAAATATAAAGGGGAGGGAGATCCGAACGCACATATCAAGGCATATGCCACAACCATTTGAGAATTGCTCCCTTGGGATGGGGTTGTTGCCAAAACATTTCCCAAAACGTTAGAGGGCATCGCCCTCGATTGGTATTACAGAATACCTAAAGCCTCCATCCATTTGTTTAAACAACTCGTTTCTGAGTTCATCAAGGCATTTGACATGAACAAACTATTGAGAACAGGAATCACGGAATTCTTGCATATTAAGCAGGAACACAATGAATCTGTTGCTCGTTTCATTCAAATATGGCGTACAGTCCTCTATTCTTCGGCAAGTGCCCCAAATATGGACCAGATGGAACTATGCGATTTATTCCTTCATTCTCTCAGTAGATAAGTGAAGGAAGAAGTCCAAAAGTTCCCGTTAAGGACTTACGATGAAGTACTTGAGAGCGCTCTCCGAATAGATCAAGCGGCAATAGATAGCGGTTGCAAGACATATGGAGCAAACGGGAGGTTAGTCACCCCCAACTAGAATACTACGACTTATCCTACTACCACAAATGTCAATCAAGGACCTAAACTCCTTAACAAAAATCGCGGCGCAACCACAGATGGAGTAACTGACGAAGCTAAAAGGGAAAATGTTGTAAATACTCCACCACTGATTAGCAGTCAACGAAACAACAATATGACCCCAACAATCAATACAATAGATTTTAATTATCCACAACAACAACAACAACAATGGTAGATCTAGACACAGGGTCCAAATCAAAACCCAACTGAATATCAAAACTAGACCCAAAACCAAAAAAACCTTAATCCTAATAGGCAATGGTTTGATCAGAGTTTTGGACCACAATATGCGCCAAACCAACAACCTAGGAATTATAGTCCCAATTCATATTGTGGTTTCCACAGGATTCAAGGCCATGACACTAGAACGTGCTGTGACTACAATAAGTTCATGAAACATCTGCCAGAAGAACAAAGACAACTTTTCATAGATATGTTCTTAGCAGATCCTACATCATCAACACCAAATACTTTTACAGGGGTAGTCTCCCCTCAAAATGCACCCCTCAAGATCTTTAATGATCCACTCCCAAATCACAATAACAACAGGTTAAATCCGAATGGGACGAACAAAGGTGTAATGACAGAAAACAATGATCATGAAGCCTCGACTTCACTAAATCCACCAGTTGCACCACAATTAGGAAGTCAGCCACGACCTAAGATAGTCGGTTTAGTAGAGTTAGACACCAAACTACCCATAGAAGATGTAACAAGGACACAAGAGTATTCCTCTCAGCCGATTCCAACTTACTCGCTAGAGATAGAAAACATCCAACAAATATTAGTGAAACCCATAGGTGCCTATGATTTGATTAATGACCTAACAAATACCTTCTCTCATATTTCCTTTTTGGATTTATTAAAGAACTCTCCTGCCCACAGGGCTGCTCTTTTAGAAGCATTATGTTTAGGTCATTTAATTAACATCACTCCACCTCCCGAAACACAGGTAAACCATATAGACTTTGATATCCACCCTTCGGGATAGCCGGATAGAGATATCGAGTTTATATTCGAAATAGAGAAAATGCCAACAGACGTTGAGATTGCACGTAGAGGTGATCTAGCCTTATATTTACGAGTCTGGGTTTATAACAATTACGTTCAACGTGCAATGGTTGACGATGGGGCAGCAGTTAACATAGTCCCCTTCTCTTTCCTTCAAAAGCTAGGGTATGGAGAAACAAATTGTTCCACAACTCGGAATACGCTAAGAGGCTATGATAGCCTTAAAGCCACTTTGATTGGAACTATAATACTACCAGTCACCTTAGGACCTAAAACAATCCTGACTGAGTTTTATATTATAGATCGGGAAACTAACTATAATATTCTCCTCGGCCGACCATGGATATAGCGTATGAAGGCAATCCCTTCTACATTATTTCAAGAAGTAAGGTTTTTACACTTAGGAAAGGTATTCATAGCAAAAGGCAATCCGAAACCATTCAATATACACCTAGCAGACCTGAATAAAAGGCCAGGTGTTCACTCTGAGTTCGAACTCCCGACAAACCAACTTAATAAACCAACCAACATAAAACCAGAAGAAAATTTTGTACCTACAACGGAAATAGAAGTTACGAACCCAATCAAGACTATCCCAACCCTCAAGGATGAGGCTAACATTGTCAAAACCGTATCATTAGGAACTACTGCAAAGATTGCCAAGTTGTTAGAATAGGATCTACCAATCTTCCTACCATTTGATTTTGTAGGCATGGGATATACCTTAGGAGTTGGTTCTCTTCCAGCAGAGGATCTCTGCATGGTAGAAGTAACCGAAGCAGAAGGAACTGACGTAGAAAATTTCCCAACATCCATCTTCCTAACTAAATATTGGACTTTCCATTTCAATGGAGCTAGATGTCGTTATGGGGCTGGGGCAGGCGCGATCTTTACTTCTCCCGAGGGAAAGATCTTACCGTTCACCTTTAATATAAATTTTGAGTGTACAAACAACGGCGCTGAGTATGAAGCCCTCCTCCTTGGCCTCATCTTAGCTAAGAGGCTCAGGGTTGATAACATCGGGGTGTTAGGAGACTCTTAATTAGTAGCAAACCAAGTCTCTGAGATGTATGAGACCAGACCTGAGCACTTACAGCTCTACAAAACATCAGTATTAGATTTAAGTAAAGGATTTGACTTCATATCCATTGAGGCAATCCCGCGAGAACAAAATCTTCTCGCAGATTCAATAGCAACCTCAGCTTCACGCTTCACTCCAAACAGAGAGTTAGAAGACACCCGTTTCATGGTATCCCTTCGTACTGAACCATTAGTGAAAAAAATGTCAAACCTTCTCTTAACAAATGTAGCTGAGAACAAATCTACTATCTTAGATCACGTTGATAGTGATAGAGCTAATCTTGATTACTTAAACACCTATGCAACATTACATCTCACCTATCACGTGATAGATTTGTCCTTAATCCCACATTCATCTTCCTATTTCAGAAATCCCATGATAGAGCTTCCCCCACAAAAGGAACTCAACATATACACAGTAGAGAATGGAGACGATATGGAATTACCTCCAGCCCCGCCTGAGTTTGAAGAAGGTAACGCTTCTTTAATCGAAGAAACAATTGATATTAACATTGGAATGGAGGAAGAACCAAAGATCTTGAAACTAGGATCCTCATTAATTCCAAAAGAAATAGAAATACACACTCGAATCCTCAAAGAACAGAAGGATTTTGCATTTAATTATAAAGAAATGACAGGGGTTGCACCACACATTGTGGTACATAACCTCGTCACCAAATCAGATGTAAATCCGATTAAACAAAAATCGAGACCAATGAAACCTAAGGTAACTCTCATGGTGAAGGAAGAGGTAATTAAACTCCTCCAAGTAGGATTCATCAAACCGGTCGATTACTCTCAGTGGGTATCTAATATCGTTCCCATTCACAAAAAGAATGGGAAGATACGTATCTGCATAGACTTCCGAGACATTAACAAGGCATGTCCCAAGGATGACTTCCCGTTACCATCCATAGACATCATCGTTGACGCAACCACCGGATTTGAGCTTTTGTCTCTCATGGATGGATTCTCAGGATATAATCAAATCAGAATATCCAAACAAGACCAAGCCAAAACCATGTTTATAACTCCTTGGGGAACCTATTGCTACGTTGTTATGCCATTCGGTCTCAAGAACGCTAGTGCTACATACCAACGGAAAATGACATACATATTTCACGATCTTATTCACAAAATCATGGAATCCTACGTAGACGACTTGTGCGCCAAGGCCAGGAAGTGTTGTGATCACCTAGAAGTGCTCTGCATCATCCTTTCACATCTAATAGAATACAGAGTTACACTAAATCCAGAAAAATACGTCTTTAGTGTGACAAGAGGGAAGCTCCTAGGTTACATTATATCGTCACGAGGGATCGATGTAGACCCAGCCAAAATCTGGGCTGTTCTCAAAATGATCCCACCTTTGGATGAATCTGGAATCAGGTCATTTCTTGAAAAAATCGGTGCAATCCAAAGATTCATCCCCGATTTAAGATTTTTCATTCATCTAATCAACATTCTACTCAAGAAATATTATAGTATCGATTGGACTGAAGAATGTAACAAAGCTTTCAAAGTTGTTAAGCGTTTCTTGATGTCACCACCCACGATAATGCCACCTAAGCCAGACCACCCTTTAATCTTATACTCACGAGCTACCAATGTCTCGCTAGCCTACATGCTAGCCCAAGAAGATGATGACAAATGAGAACGTACGATCTATTTCATTAGCTGAACATTTCTCGACTATGAAACACGTTATACGCAAGTAGAATGAGAATGCCTTGCCATAGTCTTCGCAACCAAATGCTTAAGACATTACATGCTAAATCAAGAAACAAAATTCATTGTAAAAACAAACCATTTACGAACTTTCCTCACACAAGGGTCCTTGTCTAAAAAGACTAGACACTTTATAACCTTAATGGAAGAATTTGAATTAACTTTTGTTAACCAGAAATCCGTCAAGGGACAAGTCATTGTAGATTGGTTAGCTGATAACCCATTAGACGGAGGCGATCTAGTAGATCTAGACTTTCTCGATGAATGCATATACTATGTCGAAACTAGACCTCCCATCTCTGAATGTCCTTGGTATACTGATATTATTAATTATATCATGGACCATGCTTATCTAGAAGATGTTACACCACAACAAAGAAGGCGGTTATGCATTATCATAGCTAAATACATTATTATAGAATAGGTTCTCTGTCGTAAGGCTTTCGATGGAATGCTCCTAAGGTGTGTTGACACAGAAGAATCCAAAAATATGAATCTCATAGCGGCATATGTGGAGGCCATGCCACCACTCGCAAAATACACCAGATGGGTTATTTCTGGCCCACTCTAGAACATGACGCAGTATATTTTGTACGCGGGTGTCATAAATGCCAAGAATTCTCCCACGAGATTCACATGCTAGCACAAGCTCTACAACCAATCGCTACTCCATGGCCCTTTTCTACGTGGGGCCTAGATTTGATAGGGAAATTCTCTCCCTCATCTACAGACGGCCATAACTTCATAATCACGGCCACCGAGTACTTTACTAAATGAGTAAAGGCTATGCCTCTCACCACTATACCAGGTTCCGTGATCGCCAAGTTCATTTTGAACCAGATCATTTACAGGTATAGTGTCCCGCAAATCATTATCTCAGATAATGGTACTTCCTTTAAGAATGATGAGGTCTGCGAACTATGCAGTAAATTTAAAATAAGTCATCATACAGCCTCCCTGTATTACCCTCAAGCCAACGGGCAGTCTGAAGCAACAAACAAAACATTAAAATCCATTCTTCTCAAAATGATGAAAGAAAACAAAAGAGATTGGCATTTAAAGTTATACCCGACCTTGTGGGCCATCCAAACCTCAATAAGAACACCAACATGAGAAACTCCTTTCTCGCTAGTATTTGGAGTGGAAGTAGTTCTCCAACTGGAGGTTGAAATACCTAGTGTCTGAATTTCATTACAAGGGATTTTAGATGAAGAAGCTTATAGAGAAGCACGTCTCTCCCAACTAGAAAGCCTAGATGAGCCCAGATTAGATGCTGAACAGTGGCATAGAGTTTATGCTGACTGGATGTGCCGACAGTATAACAAAAAGGTCTATAAACAAGATATATATGAAGGAGATCTAGTTCTAAGACTAGATAGCTGGATCGATAAAAAGACCGACGAAGGAAGGAAATTCCGGCCCAAATGGTTGGGCCCATACCAAGTCACGAAGGACTATGGAAATGGAGCATATCTCTTATGTACATTGGAAGGCGAGGAATTTAGTGAAACTTTCAATTCCCTGCACCTTAAAAGATTCTATGCATAAGTGACCAGCACTATTTGTATAATTATATCTACATTGCATCTTCATGTAGTTAGGTTCATTTTGTCCACTTGTTTTGTACAATTTTGTGATCAAGGAACTCATTCTCAAAGCAATTCATTACAACTTCTGATGTTATTGGCATGAACACTCTAAACAGACTTCTTCACTTCCATAGCATCATCAACTATTTCATAATCATTTCATCAGATAAAGATAGATATGAAAAAGTCTTAACGGTAACCATACCAAGGTCTGCATGCTTGTTCTCACCTTTGGTTGCTTCTTAGGATAGGCTTCTTGCCTATGGTCTGTTCTAGAAGCTTCATCGTGTCACATCTATCCCCTATGTATATCTCTTTGGAAATAAAAACACACTGACATTTTGCTCAAATAAACAAGTCAAACATAGATCAAACAGAAAATTTTATTTTTACACATTTTCTTGCCCTACCAACCTTCGGTGATGAGCTTGCATCTCTTACTAGTGACGTAGGGTTGGGAAAGGATGGGAATGCCCTTACTCACCTATACCTTGTCCATGGTGATAAGCCCATGCTTCTTACTAGTAACATGGGGCAAGGTGTAGGGGGTCCTCTGGACAAATAAATGTTGAAGGTCATAAACAAACAATTCAAATGAACTTTTGAAATCTTGAGTCAAAAACAAATGAATCAGACGTCCAAAATTTCAAGAGAATTCAAAACCTTGAAAACCAGATTTTGTCTACCATGTGGCCATCTATGGATCTAAGTCTAGATAAATCGCAAATCAAGTCGCATTATAAACTATGGAGTCACTCGAGTAGAGTAGGTTTTTAGCATCCTAATTTGGTTCCACCAAAGCTTTGTCTATCTCTCATCACAACCATTCGACAAATTTCATAGCTTGTGCCCTTTTCTAGCTTTCAGTGAAGAGCCCTCGCATCTTACTAGTTGCGTGGAGTTAGGAGTGGGGCAAGTTCATTTGCTCATCATACCGATTTATCATCTCATTTTGTCACAACAAATATGAAGTACCGAAAAATTGCTTATAAGAAACTAGAGTTCAAAATCACATTGTGTCTACATTATCATATATCAACATCACGAAATACAAAAAGAAAGTAAACATTTGTATCATTTGTTCTCCATTGCATACATTCTGAAAAGCATATAAACATAACATTATAGTTTACATACGGAAAACAAAGTCATAAATGCCAAGATTCTGATCCAAAAAGAATATATATATAAATATACTCAAGTTTCCTGTACAATGCCATCATGCGCTAAGCATGGTCAAAATGCTCAAAGAGACCGGGAAATACAAAACACATCATATAAATAGTCTAAGAGAGCCAAGTGGCTTCTCAACCCCTATGAGATCCCTCTAAGGGTGCAAGCCCACATCTAGGACTCTGGCTACGCCGGTGCTCTGAGTGCTTGGAGGGCTCATGATCCCAAGGAGCAGATGTGGTCTTGCCATGAGAATGACTCCTCATCAGGCACTTTTTTGTCCTGTACCCTGCCAGCTCGGTACGAAGGGTAGACACCATCCTGGCCACATGCCAGATAGGGGAAAAAATGTCGATATGCCTACTGGCTGCTGAAGGCTCCCTTGCATCTACGGATAGCTCCGCACATGTCTTATCCAAAGGGATCATCAGGGTATCAGTGCATACCCAGCGAATCAGGGCTTGCCACTCATTGGCAGTCTTTGCAAGCAAAGGAAAAAAAAAATTAGAAACAGTCAAAAGATAAAAACAAAACTAACAAGAGTAGAGACAACAACTAAGACAAATCCTAGCTAAAGACAAATATTAAGAGAGGGATGATAACTCACTTAGATCTCCTGGCCTCCAAGAGGGATCCCTAGGGTCAGCACCTGCCACAGATGTCACCGCTGACTGAGGTACTCCTCCCGTGGCTAGAGCAACATAGTGTCCCGCTACGGACTCATCCTCTCTACCAAGGCCCTGAGAGAGAGGCTTCTCTGAAGCTAGGGTCACCCTCTCTGCACTCTGCTCCGCCCTCTCTGCCTGTAAAATATCCTGAGTGTCATGCCACTCAGGATCGCTATCCTCTTCTCCACCCGACTCACTGCCCTCAGCCTCAGTCTCCTCCTTCGTCTCTCCCCCTGTGAACTCCTCAGACTTGGAGTCTATGTCAATGGGGTCGTCGTCGTTGTGGGCAGGACCGGCGGCAATATGAAGTAAAGGTGCTTGAGGAGCACCGGCTCTCCCTCGAGCACGTACTACCCACCTAGCTACAATAGCGACACCAGGAGTAACAATTGTCCAACCCTAGCCTCTAGGACCTCCCCTGGCCTCTCAAACTGATCTGTATACTGGTACCACTAGGGGAAGCATACCCACATAAGGCAGGCCAAACTGCTGAGGCACTCGACCAAAGGAATGTATCTCCACCCTCCCCACTGTGTCCACAAGCTGCCCTGTGGTGGACCAAGAAATCAAAGTAAGATCCTCCTTGCCCCATAACCCTGCCATGGCCTAATAAGGTGTGGCCTCCATGTTATCAATGGTCAAGGAGGTGACTGGCTGCCCTCACGGCTCCGGGATTTGCCACCTCTACACCTCTCCCATAAGGGATGAAATGCTCGTAGACCCAGCTCATAACCAGGGTCGGATGGCTCAATAACTGCCCCTGTAAATGGACCACTTGGTACAAATCATGATAGGTGGTCCCAAGAATGTCAGCTCCCCAGGTGTAAATCTGGACATGTCCCTCAATCTGTGCAATAATGGGGGACTAGTAATAGAGTAAAGTGTCTCCTCCCTTGTCCCCGATCAATCTTGAGGCAAGGATCCCCATAATGGCCTGACGAATCAAGGGGATATGCAGGCTAAGAATAGATCGGACCCTCACCTCCTTCTTCGAACCAGTGGAAATAGCTGCATCTCCCATGTATGAGGCCCACTGTGCTATCTGATCTTGTGAACCTGTTGTCTCAAGAGTGAGCCATCTCTCGATGATCGGAACCCCCAAGATACGGTAAATGTCCTCCAATGTAATGGTCCACTCATCCTAGACCCCTGGTAATCAGAAGGTGTTCCGATTGGCATCCCAATATGAAAATAAGTCACAAATTATGTGACTAGATGGTGCAACATGCAGGACCCGTGATATGCAAAGTATACCAGCCCTCTGAAGAGTGTCCTGCTCATCCTGAGAAAGGGCATCCAATACTGCTGGAAGCCAATCAAACTCTCTCTCTCTCTCGGCTCCATCTGATATACTCCTCTTTCACCTGCATACACCCAAAAACACACAAAACAGAGTAAGTTAGTATCCAAATGACATTAGAAAAATCATGAAAACATATAAGAATGCTAAAAATGCAAAATTAACTTCAAAAAGGTGTTGTTTGTGCATTCTGTGAAGGACCGCCGCCCTGAGCAGGGCGGCGGTTCTATAATCACCGCCTTAAAGGCGGCGGTCTTGTAACCACCGCCCTGAACAGGGCGGCGGTTGTGTAACCGCCATCCTGCTCAGGGTGGCAGTCGTGTCCCAGAAACCCACGCGGGTCATGTGCCCTAAAAAGGCCTAAAAACGTAAAATAAAGACTATTTTGACTAAAACAAAGCCTACCCAGTAGGCGCCCCCTAGATAGACCTATTAAAACTAACATTTTCAAAAATAATCCCCCATGACAAAGTTTTCATCATTTTAACATTTTGGGGATAAAAACGGTAAATCGAGAAAAAATAACCTATGATCTCGTGGGTCGATGTTCCGCTCGTGGAGGCATGATCACAATCTCATCCTAGACGTTTTGACTATACTCTCGTCAGAAACCGTCACCGTGGGTCCCAGAGCTCAAAATCAACCAAATCAATATGCGCAAATGAATAGGAAAATGGGCCCACTTTTACATATATAACAACCTGACTTGTTTTGAATGCCCCTTTTTCGCAGGTTTGGAGCGCCGAAGGAGGTAAGTTCTTATCCCCGCACAAATGGTAAATCTTCATATCATGATATTTTAGTATTTATTCTTCGATCTATTTTGTCTATCTGCACTTGAGTCCTCTTTTCATTTTACAGGTAGCGGGAATTTCGGATGGCGTCATTTTGACACATGGACGTATCAGGTATAACTTCTAACTTCCCATTTCAGGACCGCCATACTTGGACCCACTATTTTACGCCTCTTCATGGTTAAAACGATTATCTGAGGGGGCAATATGTACATACCCAAAATTGTAGGGTACTGCACCCCAGAACAGTGTTACACGTACCCCAATGATGACACAGGTCTCCTCGCAAGGTGTTCGGGATCTGAAAAAATCTCTCCAAATATGCATTAACATCCTGCATGCCCCGTTTGACCCCTACATGTTTTGCTCTTCCCTTCTCCCCTCTTTTCCTTTGCTTTTCGATCTTCAGTGATGAAACCGCCGCCCCACCTGGGCGGCGGTCTCGTGACTGACGCTGAGACAGGGTGACAGTCCTGTAACCGCCACCCTGCTCAGGGCGGCGGTCCTGAACGCGTTTTTCCATAATGTTCTTTTTATCACGACTCGCATAAAAATCAACGTTTACTAGCTTTTTTCACCGCCTTTGCTTGTATTTATGATTCTGGTTCCCTAGAATAGTGTTTTGGCATTGTTTGTGGTTTAAGAGATCAAATTGGTTTTCACCTTTGGGTAAATGGGATTCTATAAATAGTTGGCTTGTGCTCAAGTAAATGGCCCCTCAAATTTGCCTCTGAATTTCTCATTTCAATAGCTTATCCTTTCAATTTTACTTAGGATTCATAGTTTCATTTGTTATATGCATGGTTAGTATTGTTTAGCTGTCAGAAAGCCACATATTATCCATGTGCAAGTGTTGTTATCATTTCATCTAAATCAATTGGAGTAGGATAGTTTGATTTTCAATAGGAAGCCATTAAAGTTGCAGGTTTCGTTCATGAAATAGGATAGTTTCAGGTTCTAGACGTTTTATGTTGCATGACTTGTAATAAATCCCGCTAGAAATTGCATAAGCCAAGCTCTGTACTCTTGCGCTATCCCTCTCCTACTCGAATTATATTCAGTCTGCATCCTAAGCTGCCTTTGTTCCAATATCTACTTCTATTGATGCTAGCATTACACACTTTTCTGGATCCATGTGAGCACAAAGGAATGAGGAGATCACACTGAGGGGACAAGGTCACACACCATTGGATTCACCACTGTTCTGTAGAATCCAGGTTCTAGCTTTCAAAGTTCTAGTTAAAAGCATATCAAATAGAGTAGCCAATCATTTCATTTCAGTTAATTTTACTTTCAATATTGCCAGAGAAGCTGTGGGGATTGATAGTTTCTGAGAAACTATGATTCACTCTTCATTTCTGAGGTAGGATCGAGAGTCCTTCAAATAGAGTAGATCAGTTATCAGCTTATTTAGAATAGATCTACAAACTGCACAGATAAGTAGCTATACTCGGTTGCTTTATTTGTTTTAACTACATTATTAGTTTAATTTTTTATTATAGATGTATTAGATAATTGTTCTTTAAATTTTGTCCAGTAGTTTATCGATAGATATCAAATTTAGGAATATACATAGATATATCTTTCATAGTTAATTTATTTTGTCATTAGTTAGCTTTATATCATTACCTTTTATATGACAATCACGGGACCTAGGGAGCCTAGAGAATACGTATTCGAGCCAATCGTGCCTCAACCCAATCTTATTACGGAAATAACTGATATAGATCAGAACCTTAGAATCCAAGTCTTCCAAAGAACAGTAGACTTACAACAGATCAGCTCACAGTTAAGAGGGTTAAACGTAGAAGATGACCAGGCACACATGTTTTTGTCAAACTAGCCAAATTACAGATCACCCTAGACAAATATCTGCATGACTGTAGAAGGGCTTGAAAGAGAGAAATTTTTTTGCTGTGATCCTTTGGTCCCACAGCCTGACGCAAGAGACACTCTCACGGACATAGATACTAGTTTAAGAATTCAAGTTGTAAGAACGCCTGTAAGATACTCAGAAAATATTGCACAACTGTTAATTTTGAACATAGAGGCCGAAAAGGCATACGACTATTGGATACTAGGGATTAGGGATTGATTCCGCATATGACCATAGTAGGTCCACAATAACCATGAATCTACGGTTGTGACCCAGAAATCCCACAACCCAACGAGTCTACAGGTAAATCAGACATAGATGCTCGCTTACACACATTAGTATTCAGATCTACTCCACTTCCACCTATCATCATCACACAGTTATCCTTGTTAGACATAATAGCTAAAAAACCTAATAATTTCTGGACTAGACCAGAGAGTCGACCATAGAATCCGCTATATAGCCATCATCCATCATATGACCCTTTCTGGAGACATACACGAAATCATCCCAGGTCATTTTCCACGTATCCCACAACCTATAGATCGGATCATGCCAGAGCTCGATATTGATTAGAGCCTTCGAGCATTCATCCTTGCCGACCAATCTATCATGCCAGTTCAGGTTAGGAGAGCCTTCTTTTCCTTAGATTCACAGATTCCCTTAGTGCGTGTCGAAGATATAAGATTACCTAGCTAGTTTGCATGTACCCCGTGTATATTCCATCCCCACCGGCTGTCTCGGCATGACTTTGGGAGGTCAGGTGCGAGGAAGAGTTACTTGTAGATTTCCATGCTCGCATGTCACTTTTCCATCGTATAGGCACCTTCGTCAGGTTCTTCAGTGTCTCCGAGAGCAACAACTTTACATGAACTTAGAGAAGTGTGCATTCTTTCAGACAGAGGTGCGGTATTTGGGTCATATCATTTCTGGGGAAGGTATCACCGTCGATCCTTCCAAGATTAGAGCTATTATGGATTGGCCAACACCCACTACTGTGACTTAAGTGCATCACTTCGTGGGATTAGCAGGTTACTATAGGAGATTTTTTCAGGACTTCTCTCGGATTGCGCACCCTATCACTTACCTTTAGCAGAAAGGGAAGAAGTTTGTTTGGTCGAACAGGTGCGAGCAGGCCTTCAGGACACTAAAGGAATGTCTCGCTACAACACCTATTCTTGTAATGCTGGATCCACAGCGTGATTTTTTCGTTTGCACAGATGCTTCTTTAGCAGCATTTGGAGGTGTGTTGATGCAGGAGGGTAGAGTAGTGGCTTTTGAGTCTCGCAAACTCAAAGATTACGAGCTTAATTATTTGACTCATCATCTTGAGCTTGTGGTAGTTGTACATGCTTTGGTTCGATGGAGACACTTTCTTCTTAGTCAGAGATTCACACTCAGGACAGATCACTTGAGTCTTCGCCACCTCTTCATGCATCCCAATCTCAACGCTCGTCAGTGGCGTTGGATAGAGTTACTTTATGAGTATGATATGGAGATATAACATGTGAAAGGGAATGAGAATGTGGTGTTAGATGCTCTCAGCAGACGAAGACATGTGGATATGGATACTTCAGTGGGCATAGATTTACGGAGTAGGATTCTTTAAAAACTTATTCTTGACGACTTCTACATTGTAGTTCGAGCAGAGATCAAGTCTCAGAGACCCATCGAGGGGAAGTTTGATGGTTTCTCACTAGAGGTAGATGGCCTTCTCAGGAACAGAGGTCAGATTTATGTTCCCAAAGAAAGAGGATTGAGGCAGGACATATTGACAGAGGCACATTGTGCACCCTATTCATTCCATCCTGGGGTGACGAAGATACACGCTACTTTGAGACAGTTGTATCACTGGAGAGGACTTTGCAGAGATGTAGCTCAATTTGTGTCATGTTGTTTAAAATTCTGGAAAGTGAAGGTCGAGCATCAACATCCAGTTGGCCTTCTCTTTCCTCATGCTATACCAGAATGGAAGTGGGACACCATTTCTATGGACTTCATTGTTGGGCTACCGGTGTCGAGATATCACCACGACTCCGTCATGGTCACGGTTGATAAATTGACAAAAGTGGCTCACTTTTCTCCAGTAAAGACCACTTATACGGATAGTACAGTATCACGGTTATATCTTGATGAGATTGTTAGGCTACAAGGGATTCCGTAGAAGATCATCAGTGACCGTGATCCTTTGTATACTTCTCATTTAAGGACTACCATGCAGCACGCCCTTGGGACGAGAATCAACTTCATCATAGCAAATCACCTCGAGATAGATGGATAGACCAAGCGGGTGAATCAAATTTTAGAGGATATACTTAGGATGTATGTGATGGATCGGCAGTCTAGATGGGAGGAGTATCTGTACTTGGTGGAGTTCGCAATCAATAATAGTTTTCAGAGTTCTATAGGCATGGATCGTTTTAAGACTTTGCATGGCAGAGAGTTCAGGACACCTATTAGTTGGGACAGGTTAGAGGATAGGGTTTCTCTTGGACCAAATTTGTTATAAGACATGGAGCAGCAAGTGGTTTTGATCAGACAGAGATTGCAGGAGGTGCAGGATAGGCAGAAGAAGTACGCGGATCAGCATAAAACCAACCGTAGTTTTAATGTGGGCATGAAGGTATTCCTTCATGTCAGGCCACATAAGAGACCCATCCATTATGGAAAAGGTTCTAATCTAGCCCCTAGATTCATTGGTCCTTTTGAGATCTTGGAGCGTATCAGCCCTTTGGTCTACTGTCTAGCATTACCACCTAGCTTGTCTCGTGTACATAATATGTTTCATGTTTCAATTTGTAGAAGATATGTTGCAGATCCTTCTCATGTGTTAGATTGGTTATCATTGCGGGGACAGGATCAGGGGCAGGTGATAGTGGAACTCGTTCGCATCCTAGATCGCAAGATCCTGGGCCTTTGAGGCAGAGAGGTTGATCAAGTTTGGGTGCAGTGGAACATATATGATGAGACTACAGCTACATGGGAGGATGCTACTTTAGTACGAGTTCAATTTCCACATTTTCTCTAGTGACTTTCAGCAGAAAGTCAAGTCTAAGGGTAGGGGGATGTAGTGCCCACTTCCCTTTGACACCCTTTTTTATACTAATCATGATATTGTTGATTATATTATGGACATGATTATGGACTTTATTATAATATGATGTTAGATGTTAGATCATGGATTATTGTTGAATTGATTCAGTTATGATGCATGATGATTATTAGAGACATTTTGGATATTGATGTTGATATACTGTTTAACATGGTTATATTATGGATGTTGTTTAGACATGTGATATTTGGATATTGTGAGTAGACCCAGAAATGGAAATTATTTGATGATGATATAGTTGTTGAGTAAAATTGCAAATGATCTTGTTGGTTGCTTGGATGTTGTTGTGATTCATATATCTAGATGATCTTGGAATTTTATTTATATTATTTTCGATGTTCTGATATGGCCACAAGGCCGAAGGAGGTATTTTTGTTTTATAGGTTAAAATATCACAACAAACATCAGCGGATTGGAGACCAACCACATTCGAAGTCTAGATGAATTAAACAAGGTCACCATGGCAACTAGTATTTGTTTATGCGTGTTTGTGCTTGTTAGGGATTCCCATGGGGGATCACCTTTAAATGTGACCAAGGGGTTATGTTTTTTAATTTATTTGACCCTTTTGTTTAATGTTGCATGTGTTTATTTTTTGATGCATTTTCCCCTTTCTTTATTTATTAAATATTTTATTAATATTGTGGGTAAGCATGTGGTTCATATTAATTAAATAAATTATGTCATAATAAATTAATTAATAGAGTTGTTGGCCTTGAATTAAAGTGTTGTAAGAGATGTGTAAGTGATGTGTAAGTTAACTTTTGAGTGTGAAACACTCCACCTTCTTGGAAATTCAAAATTGTCCTTGGAGGATGATTTTGGAGGCTTGTGGGACAAGTTAAACTTGTCTCATACCTCTTAAATTTAATTACCGACCATACCTATGGTTGAAGAATTAATATTAGACTTTTATAATGCTTTTTGAGAAGGAAAATTGTAAGTGTTAATTGCACTTTTCTTACATGATTTAATTTTAGTCCTTTGGGGTGTGGGTTGGATTTGAGTGTGTAAGTAAACTGTCATTTTATTCACCTACCTATTTGTTATGCATTGGAGAATGAAGTTGACTTTTGGGGTTGGGGTTGAGGAGGTGTGATGTGGGATCCTACATGGATCCACCTCATCCTCTTCCCTTCCCTCTTCTATAAAATTCGAATTCCTTGCCTTGTTTTGGGTTGCTTCATTTTGGAGACTTCATTCTTGGGTGAATTCTTTTGTTGTTTTGGAGTTGTTGCTTTGAAGAAGTTTTTGGAAGATTGTGGCATACTTGTGCTTAGCTATTTTGGATTTCTTGCATTGGGATAAAGCTTGTTGTTTTAGAACTTGGAACAACTCCATCATGGAGAGGTAGGAGTTTGGCTCTTGAAATGATTTTTTTGTTTATGAAAATGTTAATGTGTGAATATTTTGGCATTTTTGTGGGTTGTTGGGTAGATGGCCTAGGAATGGTGTAGGAGATGACTATGGGGTTTATTTTGTGGGAGGCACAAGTTTGTTTTAGGGAGGTATTTAAGGGAGGAGGGAGTTAAGATTTGGATTCCATCTTACAAAGAAATAGTTTGCATTTCTTTACTCGTTATGGGCTGCCTAAGAGGTCGGGGAGGCATAAGAAAATGTGAGGAATAAGGGGTACTTAAAGAGGCTTAACGAATGTCAGGGTTTTGATATATTATATTTTGGAGGTTTTTAATTTAGGTGGTGATACCCATTTCCCATTTTGGAGGCATAAGAAGCATCCCCCATAATTTATTGCTCCTTTGGCTTGTTGATGAAGCCTTAGTAATGTTTTTCATGCTTTAAATGTAGTTGTAAACTACATTCTGTTTCGACTATTTTTTTGTTGTGAAAATGTTGCTTGTGTGTTTGTGGAAGCCTGTTGTTTCCATGATTTGGATCACATCTTTTATTGCATTATGGTTGGGGCTCGAGGGCCAATGAAGAATTATGGCTTCTACTCTTCATTGGATGTCTTAGTTGGGTGGAGAGCGTTGCCTTTCCCCTATTCCTGTTGTGACCAAATTGGAAGAATGAGAAATACACATGCTATTGTTCTCGAGCTGAGAAAAAGATAGTTTGACAGTCCCTTGTGGAATGAAATCTTATTATAGCCCTTTCCCACTTTGAAGTGGATGATCTGTATATTAATTGTAATGGAAAGGTACTTTGTATTGACAATGAAAGAAGAAGTTCAAAATGTAAAAGAGTTATACTCTGCATTCTATTTTTTGGAAAGAATGTGAAAGAATGATATGTATTTTGTATATTGTATTTTGAAATCAAATGGAAAGGAAGTTGTAAGAGTTTCATTTAAATTAATGGAAATGTTTTCCTTATTCATATGATATTATTTCCATTGGAAATCTGTGTTTAACATGCACTATGAAATCCCTGTTTGGAAGTGGAAAAGTGGAACACGTGAGAGAAAATGTATTATTTTTCCTTCTTTATAATATATGGTTTTGGAAAGAATAGAAACTGCATTCTTGTTTTAATATTTTATTAAAATAAAGAAAACTATTTATGACAACCATGGAATGAATTTAATATTTTATTTCATGGACAAAGAGATAGTTAATTTTTGTTTTGTAACACTTCTTTCAATTCACTGTATACTTTGTAAACCTCTTTTATCAAATGTTCAAATACCCCCACAAATAGATAATAGGAAATGAAATAATCAATTGGAATTAATGAGGACAAAATGATCCCAAACCAAACTAAAAACACTTAGGAAATGTCTTGAAAATCTTCTAGTCGAGCTAAGGCAAATTTACAGGCTTTTTGTTGTAAAAAAAAGAAATTTGTAATTTCAAAATGCAGATCAAACCAACAATTTTACACTTGCTATAAATCCTAACACTTTCTTAATGGAAACCTCCATGTCTATTTGACATGTTGAAGGAGAAAGAATGACAAATTTGAACAAAGTTTTATAAGTTAAAATTACATGTTTGCACTATAAAAGCCTGCACAACGTTTTTGTTAAATTGACCCCTTAAACTCTATCAAAATCAAAATTTAATGATTTTTTTCTAAAGAGGACACCGAGATATTTATAGAAAGTCCTCGTTTTCCCAAAACTGAGATCTCTATCAAAATTTATGGCCTTCTGAAGTTTCTCTTCATTTGGCGTCAAAAAAAATTGGGAAAAAATTCCTTGGCGGGCCCACGGGCCCGAATTTGTCCCTTAGAGCTTCAGAAATTTTTTTAAATTTTCTCCGCCGGCCCGCATCTAATCAGAGGCTGTCACATGGCACCACGAGGTGTCAGCAGAGGGGAAAATCCCTTTTGAACTTAGCACTTCCGAAAATTTTTAGGAAAATTTACCAAATTTTCCCCGTAGCCCCGCCAGCCCGTAGCCAAACAAAAGCTGCCACATGACATCGCGAGGTAATGGCGGAGGAGTGGACCCCTTTTTTCCTTTTTGCATTTCAAAAAAATTTGAGAAATTTTTCAAATTTTCCCCACCTGCCACAACCAATCAGGAGCTACCACGTAGCATCGTGAGGTGTCAGCGGAGGCACAGGTGAATGTTACCTTTTTTTTCCCTTCGACGCATTAAACAAATTTTCTCCCTGCCACCCCGCTTTCCCCACGTTGGCTTAAAAGACACCGCGTGTCCCTCGCAGACTCGCAGGAGCGTGGGTGCAAAGGTGTCTTTCCGCCCCTTCAGAAATTTTTCTCCCCACGGCCCGTAGACCCACCCATGGGGAAATTTTCCTCCCCGCAGCCCACCGACCCGCCCTTGGGGAAAAATTTCTTCCCTGGGCCCACAGGCCCGCTCTTGGGGAAAATTTTCACCCCAAGGCCCGCCGGCCCATAAATTGAAAAACATGAGGAGTTAGGAGGACTTCTTTATATCACTGGAAAGGTGAGGAAATTTCCTATCCAATGTGAATGATTTAGGAAAATTTTGAATGCGTTAATTTTGGGTGTAAAATTAAGTTGAATCTTTAAAGCCTGTAAGAGAGTGGGTATGGTGAGGAATTACCCTCTTAACCTAATTGAATCTTCTAACCTTAGATTTTGGACCTTGTAACCTCTAATAATTGTTAATTAAAGAAAGAATATTCTAGTGGATTAGAATTGATCTAAAACTTGTTAGTGGCAACTGTTGTTTTGTACCCTGGTTGTACACTCTTTTAAACAAAAAAAATTATTCTATAATTTTTCCTAACTAATCCTAGGTTGTTCTTGAGTCTTAAGTGGGTTGTTTTAGGGGGCATCACAATTTTTTTTCATTATTTTCATACAAGAGGTACTTATAAGCATTCAATTAGTCTAAATTTTTTTTTTTTACTAAGATCTTCCCTAAACATTGGGATTTATAAATTATCAAAGGCTTATCGTTAAGTTTAATCATCAAAGTGGAATATATAAAACACTATTATAACATAATTCTATCTTGCGATGACTAATTGCAAAAATGTTTTGACAAATAGAAATCACAAAATATAAAAGTTTATAGGACTTCTAATGTTCGAAGAAATACTCAATGTCAATCCTTTATTCACCATATTCCTTAACAAAAATCAAAGAATAAATAAAAATACCAAAATATTATAACAAGTTACAAATTAAAAACCAACCAAAGACTATAATTATCACTTATAAATGCAGAATTTTGGGTGAATGGAGTAGTCGTGAGATAAAATATTAATCCTAAGAATAAGGGAAGGGAAAATATCGATCACCAACTAAAGTGTAGGCATACCTTAATTTATGTTAAATGATGGTTAGTGCTGCATTGAAAAGGGGAGTTAAATAATGGTCAAATCTCATTAAGAGCTGAAAGGTGTACTTTAACTTGGGACAACAACATTTGATTCAATGCATTCGACAAAGAAAAGTTGGTTAATAACATGCATATATCCAAAAACTATTTAAAAATAATTAATAAGAAAAAAATGAATCTTTTCATTATTACGAAGGTCCTTCATAGCCTCACATAGTTCAAGATTAAGAAAAATCAAGGAAGCATTAAGATTTACCCACTTCTTTTTATCTTCATCATGGCTTTCACAAGACCAACATGACATAGCACACCAATGTTATTGGAAATTCTATAGCCAATACGACTTGCAAAATGATACAAAATGGAAAATATTGAGTGTAATATTATTGGGTGTGTGAAGCCCAACCTATTGAATCTATTCCATAAATGTTTAGAAAGAAAACTTACTCATTGGCTAGTACTTAAAATTATATTATATTATTATGTAAGATAAATGGGAACAACTACTTAAAGAATAGATCCCTATTATAAAGTACATCAAGGAATATCCATTAATGGAGGGATATGCAATAACTCTACACCTAAAATATGTCTATGGAAGTATGGATCTCCAAACATGTTCATCTAGGCGAAGTAACCATATATATAATCCAAACAATATTGTTAAAATACTGAAATAAAACCTCCAATTAATAAAATATTAATATTGATGTACCTTGTTTTAGCTTGTGCAATCTTTGTAATACTACTCATTCATTCTCATCATATTTTTTTAAACTATTTTAAGAAAACACGCATAGCAAAAGATGCAACAGTTCTTGTAACCTCTCCAGACGTGGTTTTGTGCTCAGAAAATGGAATGTTGGTTATATTACTTATCTAATTTGAGAAAACAAACTTGATTTAAGATCACCACATCTACATAAATATCAAAAATCATAATGGCATCAACAATTGGTATGGTCCCTTGTAAACCCACCCTGATTAAGTAAAAATTGGAATTATTAAGTCAATATAAACTAGGAACAATAGTAAATAATAGTAAATAAAAATAGTAAACAAATATGGAAAATGACCCAAGAAACTAGGATAATGAAAATAGAAACCCTAATGTGCAACAAGAGTAAGGAAATGAATTAGTTGATCTGGAGACTGATATGGACTTTGTCGTAAAATAAACTAAATATTCTGGAAGCAGGAACAAACATGCAGTTGTCTCAAAAATGGTAGGTCTGAGTTGTTTGGATGGACTAGGGTGCACGGGAGATTATTAGAGTGCCTTTGGGTGCCCAAGTCTAAGTTCTGAGCGCACAGGTCTATGTAGGAGGTCCAGAAACTAAATTTACAGGGTTGGTTGGAAGATTATATGAAGCACTCATTATCTGTCGTGTGTAATTCACTGCTCTATGATGAATGTCGTCAATGATCACTGATGAAAGATAAACTTGCAAAAACTAAAAACAAGCATCAAACCCTAAAATAGAAAAATGTAAATGAAAGGGTTGGACTGTCCTCAGCTACCACAAATGTGGACTTACTAACTGAGAATTGCACTACATCTTAGACCCAATGTAGTTATATCTGCAAGTGTGTGTGCAATCATGCCCTAGGTGCTCTTGTTTTAGTCACCCTTTTAAAAGTAGTGAGAAATAACTATGTGTAGAAAATGTAATAGAATGGTAGACAGAATAGAATAAACTTCCCTCCTATGCAGTGTGATGCAGATGAAATAGCCTTGTGTCTTGTGATGGAGCTAGATGGATGCAAATGGAGCGTTTAATGGATGAAACCTTAGGTGATGATAGTAGTGCTTAATGTTTGATCCCTCACTGTGGTCTCATAACTTTATATTCATATGGTTCTCTTGATTTAATTTCCTAATTAACCCTGAATAGGCCGGCCAAAAGAAATATTAAGTGTTCAAATGGATAGAAAGTTCCCAAAATGTTGTGGAAAACTGGGAAAAGGATTAGGGAGCCCCGACTGAGACCAAGGCACCTATGGGCACCCCAGTACAAGCCTGGGTGCCCTAGTTAAGGCTAAAATGACGCAAAACGACAAAAACATATTGGGCAAGTATGTGCTAAAGGTCGACAATAACAAAAAAAAGCAAAGTAAAATGACCAAAACATGGGGGTTAATTAATACTTTCTTCACTCAAAAACCATATGAATAGTAGTATAAGACTATAACTAAAAAATGTCTAAACTGTGTGATTTTATGACTACACAACCCATATCAAATATTGAGGGGAAATAATAATCTAAAGAAACTTAAGGTGAATACAACTAATAAAATCCTATGTTTGCAACAAAAAACATTGAACTCCTCCCCCAAAGGAGGGGGTATGATTTTTTTTTTCTTGCTATCACATAATTAATACTAATGAACTATGTCTCCAATACTTAATTTTATAATTTTCTCATCTCATATAAGTTTAAACAATAATGTTTCACGATATCAAATCAATTGCAAAGAATAATCATTATCTTTCACTCCTATTTAGGAAAAAAAACTTCAACTAAATTGGTTTGTGTTGTAGAACACTTGCGTTATTGTCTTGAGCTCTTCCAGAGAGTTAAATGAGAAAATACAACCCCATTCAAATTATATAATTTCATACCAAAGTGTTATTGTAGTCTAAAATTATTATTTATTAAAAATCCAACCTACCCAATCCATTTAGAGGAGTTATACAAGTCATATTTCAGTGTTCTACAATGCATTCATGCCTCTTGATGGCTCTAGTTTCAGTTTATGAATAGATTCACTTCAGCGGTCTTTATGAATAAGTTAAATGCTAGCATAAGAATTTATTAGAATGGAAAGAAATAAGATAAAACATAAATTACCTATGTACATATGTCAAGTAAATAACAATTCTTCTACATCACTTAACAAATTCTATGCGTAATAGCAAATTTTTGCAAAAGAAATAATATTTATCAAAAGTTCAAGAATATGCTTTTGAAGACAGGGATGGAGGCCGACCTGATGGAGAGTTTCCCTTGGGAGAGGGTGGAAACACTAAACCAGTCTCTTCACAGAGCATTGACGGTGGCAGGCAAAGAAATCAGGGGAGACCAGGTACGACGGCACTTAAAACTATGCCCCCTCGGTGTCCTTTTAAGACTCTCGTTATTAATTGTTCGGGAAAGAAGGGGAGCCCAAGACATAATGATCTTTCTATGAATGGATTTTGGGTAAAAGATGTTAATGGTGGTGGGTTTGGCAGATTGTGTCTTCGCGGGCTGCAAGAGAAGTTAAATATGAATTCTTCTTTTTCTATGTAGTCATCTTTCAGTGACAGAGATGGGTTGCAGCTGGGAGGTTGTGACAAATATGGTAGTGGGCGTCCTGAACCAGCTGTTTCTAGGTCGTTCCCTTCCTTTTCCGCCGTGGTTTCTAACACTGGCACTGAACACAGGAAGCGGAAGCCTCCGAAACCTACTTCCTTGACCCCTGTTCTCAAGTTTAACGATACCCTTCTTCAAATAGTTCAGGATCTGTAGAAAGACTACTGCAAGTATGATCTCATTTTCCATTTCCACAATTTCTGGCCTAAGCACACTCAGCTCAATGGTTGGATTACAGAGCATTGGGGTTTGAAAACAAAGGGCAAAGTTGATCTTTATCCTTGTTATAAATCCTATTTTATTGTTGTGTTTGAATTTAGCAAAGATAGTAGTATTATTCCTGATTTGTATTGGGTTTTGGGGGATCATGGCCTCATGACCAAACCCTAGTTTCCTTTGTTTGACCCGTCAAAAGACTCCTTCGATGCCCTATCTATCTACTCGTCCACCTTCGTGGTCCTTCATTGCAGCTTTGGAATGAGCTATGTCTTGAAGCTATTGGGAACACTCTAGGGACTTTAGTTAAAATAGATGATGATACTGCAAAATTGTTCCATACTACTTATGTTGGAATCCTAGTGGACCTAGACACCTCTAGTCTAGAGCTCCCAGATAAGATTAACCTTCATATTGGTGATAGTTTATGGACTCGATGTCTTGACTATGAAAGACTCACTTTTGATGTAATCGATGCTTTTCTATTGGTCATTTGATGAAGGATTGTGGACACCCAAAATGCAAAAGGGGGGAGGTCTGGTGGAAGAATTCCCTTCCCTACCACTTCATCATTAATGCCTCTACTCAGCATGAGGATGACTCCACTTCGGAAAAGTGTCCTTCTAAGGTAGATACAACCCATGTGATTAAGGAGACTTCTTCTCGGAAGACCCTTACTAGATCTCATTCATTGCTTATCTCAAAGTACCCTCTTGAGATGGTGAAGGAGAGGTTAAAACCTTCTTCCTCTCCTAAGCCCTTATACAGGCCTATTAATTCCATTGAGGTTTTTATTCCTGGTGGCCCTAATTTGGTTGACGATTTTAACTGAGTGGAGTGGACTTTTGTCCAACACAAGAAGAGAACTTCTTCTAAGTCACCCACAACCCCATCTAAAATGACCCTAAGATTTCATACCACGGGCTGAGAGCCTTTTTTTTGCTCTCTTTCTGCTGATCCCTTGATCCACTCCTGTAAATTTGTTTTCACCGGACAACAAATGTGTTTCCTATCGTTGTTGTATTACTAAACAATGCAATTCTTTTTGTCTCTCTAATTCTCATTGACATATCTAGGTGTTGACCCATTCTTGTTGTGCCTGGTAGGATCTCAGTACAAAAAACCTTTTACCATTAATAAAAAAAGAATACACTTTTGAAAAGGGATAGACCAACCAATGTTATCTATTGAGCTTTACTAAGAGTTCCTTGAATTCTAACAAATAGAAAAGTATCTTGAATAGCAAAGTCTCCGCACGTTGAAAAGAAATGACATGTACTTCAATAATATTTTCCATAAATACTAACGCTTTTAAGGGCATATATCAAAATGACACATAGTAACATATTCAAGAGGTTCCCTTAAAATGTATTCTTATTTATATCTACATGTTAGTTACAACAAATTTCTAGTTTATAAAAAAATATCAAAATGTCATCCTCAAACATTTTGGAAGCTCCGGATTGGAAATAGAAGGTAAAAAACATGGCATCTCCATCTATGCCTAGAGTTCAAGTTAAAGTTCCTTAAAATTAAAGATAATAAAATTCTAAATATAAATTATAAGGTAAATATTAATCAGAATGGAAATTGGACAAATTGGAGGAAATACTAGGCGCTTCGTTCTACTACATAGTGCATATGTCTCTCTCCGTAGAAGAGAGATTTCTTTGAATTATCATGGATGTTAGTAGAGCGTGAAGAATTTGTTTAGCAGATATCTTGTTTAAAATAAATATGTTTGCATTGATGAAAATACCAATGTTCATCAACTAGCATAGATATTTGTAATGTCTCTCTAGAAGAGAACTCATCCTCTTTTGTATAAATGGTCTAATGCGGATTCATAAAAAAAATCGATTTATATACCAAGGAGAATAAAGTCCTCTTGCACACTCAAGGGGTGACACAAAATTTTCCCCTTCCACACTCGAATGTGTCATTATTGATAATGATGTTCATGTGCCCTCTAGTTGATGGTTTTGGGGTGTTCAATTTCACCAATCTCTACTAGCGCCAGCATAAAGTTCACTAAAATATTAAATCAATTTTTAATATTATTATTATAACCTACAAAATAAATGCAAATTAAACTTGCACAAAATACGATAAATTTTATGCACTAAAAAAATTTAACTATGCAAATACAAAAATACACATTTTGGAAATCATTTCAACTACCTTAAATGTTTGAAATAGGTGACACTTTGTTAAATCTTTCACTCTTTCCTCACACTTTGTTAAATCTTTCAATATTTGACAAAAAAAAACCCCAAAGAAATGTGATCTCAAAACTATGATGATTGCATGTTATGCACAAAATATGTTTGTTGTAAAGGCATTTGAAACTGTTTGGAAAATATAATTTTCAAATGTATCGTTAGAATCCATAACCTTTGTTAGCATACAAAAAAGCATAATAAAAAATAAGAAGAGTACATTGAGACAACTTGATAAACCTTTTCACAGAAAATTTTGTGAACCCTTCAACGAGATTTTGGTAGTCCATGTCCAAACTTGCAAGCGGTTCCAAACCAATCAAATGTTATAAATATACAAAACCATAAATTAAACATGATTTCTTCCCAAATGGTACTACAGCTGACATGTTAATGCAACAAGTGAAGCATCGTTAAACACTTTTTTCATAAATGTGTATCAAAGATAATGTACCCAAACCAGTATTTTATAGAAAAATAAAATTCAATATCTTGGGTTAGAAATAAATATTCAACACAACTTCCATGTAAAAAGAAAACTCGAAGGCAAACATGAAGTCCCAAAACCATGAAGTAGACGATACTAGAACACAAGGCAATAGAGAAAGTTATGATCCAAGAATTTAATCCATAACACCAAGCAGACAAACTTTGTTAGTAGTTTTTGTAGCTTTGGAAAATCCTCGCAACCAAATTTTTACCATGTAGCAAATATAGTAACAAAAAATATGAAATCCAAGCCTACCAAATACAAACTAGAAGATCAAGCTAGATTGCCAAAATTTGAGAGAAACTTGAAGTGCCTTTGAGCTTCTATATTATTAGCCTAAGCAACCTCTTGAGGAGAGTTTAAATTACCCAACCGCACATGCATTCCCTTAATGTGGTATTTTATCTCTTATCATGGCATTCCATAATACCACATATCTTCTAGAACTTTTTTCAAACATTAGGCATTCTTTGTGCATGCTTCCATAATTTGTATATATGTCTACGAAGAAACTTGCAACTACATATGACGATAATTTTCTTCCATTATGCTTCAAATAATATCCATGCCCTGATCTAAAGCTTCCATTTTGATAGAGATTGGGAGGATTCTAGCAAAGGTTGTAGAGTCTAGCTTTACACTAATCAATTACATTTTCTTCAAAGTTTCCAAGGCCTGTTAACCAAACCCAATTTGTTCATATCCTAGAATAATTTAAGTCATCTTGTCTAATGCTTTACATACACTTGCTAGATATCCACACACAGTGCGGAATCATTGACTCGGTGTGTGAATTGTTCAACTAAATGCTTAAAAATAATAGAGTTTTATCATCTGCCCATAAAATACATATTCAATGAAGAGTTTCAGGGAAATGTCTAGTTTAGCAAAATTTGTGTATATCATAAGCTAGAATAAGCCACTATAATTGGGGGAATGATTATATCTGATAAATTGAAGCTTTTGGGGAAGATCAACAACAAGAGAAATAGATCATAAATGCAGTGGTCAAGGAAAGTAAAGGTGAATTTGAAGAGAAGCCATGATAAATAGGAAAAAGAAGAAAATGCTCAGAATCACCAATACTAGTGCCTTAGGGACTCACAACACTCCTCTCTAACCCACTCCTCTCTAACCATTATTGAGAACTAATATAAATTGAAGGCTTTCGGTAAATTTAAGGAATTAACACATTTTTGCACACTGTACTTAAAGGAATTTTTATAAATTATCTTTACAAATTGGAAATGTATCATATGAGACAACAATCCTAAACATATCAATTCATTGAGGAAGACATGTCCAAGCATGTCAATAATGGGGGAAAATGTCTCTGCTTGTTCAGCCACCACACCACTCAGAAATATCTTAACAATTATAAATTTACATGTAGCATTTCCACCACAACTTCTTGACCACATGTATGCTCATAGCTACAATAGATGTTGGCATGAGAATCAAATAACAAAATTTAGCAATAATACAAAATACTTCATTTTTGAACTTAACCAAAAAGGTTAGAATTTACAGAGCAAATTACCAACACCTTACCCGAGGTTTCTATATATAATTTTCATTACTTGATGGTGGTCAATGAGAAACTTTAATAGAATT
Organism: Taxus chinensis; assembly: GCA_019776745.2. Taxonomy (NCBI): domain Eukaryota; kingdom Viridiplantae; phylum Streptophyta; class Pinopsida; order Cupressales; family Taxaceae; genus Taxus; species Taxus chinensis. The sequence continues at coordinate 627,584,333 of CM034151.1, forward strand.
TTGCTGCATTAATATACATTCTAAAAGGTCAATCTTGACGAGAAAGCATTAAATGTGTAACTCTAGTGATTAAACCATATACAACATTGGTCGACGTTTTCCCTATGATATGAGGTCAAGCTCTCTCATATACAACACCGTTCGCTCTTGTTGGGCATGTGCATGCCTATGTTGGTCGTGACCAGAGCCACCACGTCACGGGATTTCTCGACCACTTTGAGGGCATTAGAAATGGCATCTAGAGTGGTGGGATTGAACCTACGATCGTCGACCCCCACCAACAAGAGGATGTACACCTAACCCCTTTTCTCCAAACTACACATCATCACTACTTGTACGATCCTGATTATCTTGACAGGGTTTGCAACTGAGATGAAAAACATAAGTCTTGTAACTCAAATTTTCACGTGGATCCGCCGCCATAGGCATTTTATTTGACATTTTACATGTAACCATATTTAAATTCAAACCATATGCTCTGTAGATACTAGATCTTATAAAATCTACTATTAGGAACTTTTAGGTTCATAAATCATGTATAAAATTATTAAATATAAGTTGTGGAGTACATAGCTAAGTCATAGGATCTCTCTTATGGACTCACTATTTTTTATTACATTGATCACTTGGGACAAAATGAAACGACCCAAAAATTCACACACGAACAACACAGTAAAAGACAGGATAATTTTTTTTTGACTTACTTTGACACATAACACGACACAACATGTCGTCACAAAGTTACAACCAACTCTGGGAACCACTTGTTACGGAGATGACCATAAGGTCAGCACAGAAACGTTCACACCCAAAAGGATAATACACTTTACTTTTTTGATAGAAAAACATAGAAGTCCAACCACATGACACTCTCACAACTAGGGCAAGCCACAGTAAGAAATGATTGAAGGTTATTTATTTTGATAAAACACCCTTTAACTCATGACTTATGTTTTCAGAAAGATTCAATATATGATTCGCAAAAATTCATCTTACCAACTGAGTTATTTTCTTATACACTGTAGAGTAGTTCACTTAAAGTCTTCTCCTACTTGTTAAATCTTATTATCTTCCAGAAACTAACCATTATTTTCGCTTAAGCTTGTTTAAGAGTTCACCCAAAAGGGGTAGTGTTCACTAGTTTAGCTAGGGATATCAATTTATAAAAATTTACTTTACAAGGATAGTTTCACCTTTGAGTACTTCAGGAATCTCTTGTTCTCAAGTAAGTCATCTCTACATTAATTTATCTGAATATATATATTTTAGTTAACTTCTATAAGGGTTAACCACTCCATTTAATTTTACTTATATCACATCATTACAAGGTGTCAGAGAGTTTTGACTTAACACTGTATTCTCAAAAACAAGGTTTTACAATACTTATGCCAATGTAATGATTGAATATCATTTCTCGCCAAGGTAAGTTACTAGTCTAACAACAAAAGGGAAAGAACACTTCACCACGTAGTTTTTCCGAACATACCAAGACAAGAGATCTTCTAAACTCCTTGCAAGCAAAGTTACAAAATTTACAACGCATTGAACTTTCTACAAAGAACTTCATAATTTGAACTGATGAAACTTTTACACTCTTTTCCTTTAATCTACTCGCATAATCCATCTGCACAAATATTTACTAGAGTCAGTTCACTAGAACTGAGCATGATAAGATATAAACCTCACCTAATAATTTATGCCATCTAGCATATAAATAAATGAAAGTTTGCAATACTCCTTATCAAATAAATTTCTAACATACATTTAAAACTTAACTGCACATCTCATGATAATACATTTCATACTCATTAATGTTCACTTCCTTAAGATCTGCTTACATAAGAACACAATTCCAAGTGACTAGATATACAACCTTAACCATGCAATCAATCATACTTAAATTACAGTAATAATAATAACGCTCACCTAATACCCTCGACCTACTTCACATATATAAGTATCCAACAATATTATCTTTCAATTAAATAAAAGCACCAACGACATTAAGTTCATATAATAAATACAAGTATCAATCTTATATTATTCATCGATATTACCCAAGTATCAAACCTTCATAGATAATCAATGATATGTAAGTATAATTTGGATATTTATCTCACAATTTTAAGAATATACTTATGTTAACAAATATTCCATCAATCCACAAGTTCATATATTATTAGGTACCCTTTTGGTTGCTTATTCCATGCCTTTATATGTTTCTATTAGTATAAGGGTCCAACCCATTGGAATGAGTTACGATCAACAATATTGTCATATTTTGCTAATATGTCAAAGATACATTTGACTAACTAGGATATGTAAGCGCGGTCCAAGCCACTATAATTACAAGTATCAACATTATCTCAACTCCCAATTGAGATGCAAGTATCGATTTTTAGCTAACATAATAATCATCGTAAATGCTATAAAATATTCCACTCGTTAACCAAGTATTGAAATAACATATTTATCCTTACTGGCTACCTGATAACATAATATACCCTGTTATATAATTCAACCTCCACTTGCATACCCCAATTTATGGGTATTAATTATTGTTCTAAAAAAATGAAGTTAAATAATTTCAGGTGGACTTATATCCTTACTGTCATACATGGTATGCACAGTCCCATTATGGTAGCTGTCACCTTTACTTAAGGCTATGCATGACTCCATTTTAGGGTAGTTATCTTAACTTCCCTATTCATCTGTTTTCCTACCAAAAAGTCTTTCGACAAGCTTCAAGGTCAAAGTATAAGATAAATTTATAATTTCATATTTCAAGCATTTCCTGAATTCATATGCATGAGGACATCACATATCAATCAACTTGAAGAATGTCGACATTCATGAGAGTTCGATGTATCCAATAATACTTTAACCGATTCAAAGATCCAAGTAGTGCCTCAAAATTAAGCCATAGAATTATCCACACAGGATATTGACTTGCGTGCTTAACATATTCGCAAAGGTCATAGAAAACCCATTAACGCATGCTTCAGGAGGGTTCCAATCTAATAATAAGCTCATAGTAATAATAATAGCAGAGGGCCTGGTGAGGGGTTTTCAATAATCCCCAAGGTAAATGATAATTGAATGACTCAGATGGAGCTATCTAGAAAGACCAATAAAACTAGTATGACTCTTCCCAAATAGAAGCCCCAATCCTAATGGGAGTTTATATTATTATAAATCCACAGTAAAATCCAAATACAGTCATATCGGAAATTCCCCCTTTTCAAGCCATGTTCTACATAATATAAACAATACAAGAAAAATTATAAACCTCATTCACGCTCCATAATATTTTCTACAGAAACCATCATTCAAAGGAATAATCAAGGCAAAAAGATAAACCAACATTATAAGATCAGTAGGCAAGAATCGATGTAGAGATTTCTTCTACTCAAATAGTGAATAAGATAAACTGTAAAGGGGGAGAGAGATCAGTTCATGCAATTATGATTTAAAAGTCATTTGAAACCCCATCTCTTTCTGGGCATCTCTTTCAAGAAAGAGTCAATATATGTAAAAGCATGTTATATAATATCCAGAGTCCAAACGCTATTTATTTAGTAAAAAAAAAACACATCAACATTCCAAAAGAAACCCACATCTACAGCATTCGAACAAAATTGCAGAGATTGATTTATCCAAATGCTAAAGGAAATAAATCATTAAGAGAGAGGGTTAGTCTTATCATGCCTGTTTTAAACGCATCCACCAGCAACATATCTAGCAGGGACTGCATAAGCCACACGTCCCACTGATCCACTTCTTGGGGTTTCATCAATACTATGGGTTTGATATAACATGTTTGACTCTGTCGACCTATCTTGAACTGGCTGAAAAAAAAATCTTATTGTTTGTAATAACTTGTCCATCTACCACTGAATGGCAAACAGTACTATTGGAGTCTGCAATTGGAAAAGTTGAATTACGAGCAACCGGAAGACCATTAGATTCCCTACCTTTTGTTTCAACTGCAATTGCAACATCATTTACAGATGGTAAATGAACACCATTAGGAGTAAATGTAGGCAAGGAACCAGGTCTATTATGCACATTAGCTCCTCCAGGCAATCTTTCACCCATATCCTTCAGCTGTGGATCTAAAAGCCCGCTGAAGCCATGGATGGAATAGGTGCAGGCAAGCAAGCAATGGAAAAGTGGCCATTGACGAGGGCGTTGGTATTCACCGCCTCCATTCCTGATCCTGCCTCCTTCACTTCTTCAAGAACCCAAGCACACAAGGATTTCAATCTCCTGAACATTGCCAGACCAAAAGCTGTGGATAATACTCGAACATGCAGTGGAATCCTCCTGCAAAGCCTGACTATAAAGTAATGACCTTCCGCCTTTGCCCTAATCTCACTGCAGGCAGGATCCTCCAAACCCTAGTTGGGTTTTTTTTTTATTATTATCATATGAATAAAGCTTCTCGTAACCACGAAGCCACCGGAATCGAACACACGATGGAGACAGACCCTCATCTACGGGGCAGAGTGGAAGAAATGAAACATCAAGGCAATTTGTGCTTCATGAATATTCTGATATGAAACAGATCCGCCTCTATGAGATACTCTTCCATGAGTTACATCGTAAAACAAGTAAGGTCTCAATAGAGAATCTTAGCAATAAATTTCATCAGGTCTCCTGGTAACACTCTCACTGTCACATAGTCGATTTTGATAAAAAATATCTTGAAGGAGAATCTTGAATTTGAGGATGCATTCGATACTGAACAGATAACAACATAGTTGGACAACCTGCTTGTTGGAAGCACTCAAAAAGGCTTCTGCCATACTGCAACATGCCTACTGCCTGGCCAATTACTGTTGCAGGCTGTTGCTATGGATTCCCGACCAGAACACACCTCGCAGCACCCAAAGAAAGTGGAGGTAACATGCCTACCTCACTAGCTGGTAGTTGTGCGCGGCCAGCAAAAGAAAACAGTGCTCCTTCTTCCCCCAAAACGCATCAGGAACAACATAAAACCATGTCTAGGATCTGCGCACCAGCATAAGGCATGAGGAGGTTTCATTGCGGCCAGGGAAGACAAAAAAAAAAGACGCGCCCAGGAGGAACCATGAAGAAAAATGCCTTGACAGACAAGATTTTGATGGCCTCTCAACCACTCCACACGCAGTCCAACAAAAGGAAATCTCACGCGGTCAGAGAAGGATAATGCAGGTAGTCAACAAGAAACGTAGAAGATTTGCAAATCAGGATTAATAAATGAAGTGCGGCCACCAGCAAGGAGTCCAACACGTCTAGTAAAAGGAGTTAATGAAGTGGCAGGTGGCCATCAAAGTTACCCCCATAATTTCCAATAAAAAGTTTAATCACCTCCACAATGGATATTTCATAGAAATGATTTAGCGTATTCCTTGCAAATCAATTTTTTTGTTGTATTTATAATTTTCGTGTTCCTTGTAAATTCCATATCATGTTTCATTTATTCCATGTTGAAAAGGACGATGAATCTACACCCTGTACTGTATGGGAACATACAAAATTTTTATGCACACTGTTCATGTATGTATTATGCAGACTAAATTTGATGGTTGACCCTTTCTGAAATGATTTTATGATGGTTATTCAACCAACATCTCCCTTCATAGTACTATATTTTTAATGTTCGAATTTGAGAGTTTTTTCATGTTTAGGTGTATCTATTGTGCTACAATAAATTACCCCCCTTTAAACCTAACATCCATTAGCTTTCCAATGTTGAACTTTATAGATATCCTTATCTTAAATGAGGCGTAATATTAAGACACAAATACAATTATAACAATGAAAGATACAATCATATGCTGGGAACCTAAGATTCAATAGATTCCAATAGAACTCTTTTTAACAAACGACATTAAGCATTCCATAGATCGAAGGCACGACAGACGAAAGAAGAAGAAAGGATGCTAAAAAAATAACTTCACAAACAGGGTAAAAGTCACCTAACGATAGAAAAGGGAGCTCAATTCAGCATTCAATGACATGCAATAGGACAAGGACGTAACAGCGAAAGTCGATGTCGAACAGGGCATTACACAAGAAAAATGAATTATAAGATCTTGTATCCGCAAGCTTGTTTCTTGTTTGTAAATTAATCAATTTATGAGGGTTATTTTAATATCTAAACTTGAATGTACTTGTGTTTCATTTGATCGAAAAACTTTGTATCTATATGTTTTTAATATAGAATTGTACCAACATATTGGGAATATTACTAGCAATCGTACGTGAAATGTATGACGGAATCACTAAAGGGGATATTCTAAAGCATTCATATTAGAAGGAGAGAAACATTGGGAGAGGAAGAGGGTGTGAAGATGAAGTGGTTAGATGGTGTAAAAGTGCAGGGGACAACAAAAATAGAAAGTAAAAACTTGATGTGAAACTCAAAAGTCAAACAACATGACACTATATATTAAAATCCAAAGGAGAGCAGGGTTGTTGATCAAGATGATGTGGAAACAATTTATAGGTATTTATGTGAATGTAAGGAGTGGTAGAAAATTATTGTTGAAGTGAAAATGAGTTTGTAGTTTTATCCGTAGAACTTAGAGACATGAAGATGGTAGAGTGCAAGTAGCATCCATAGGAACTGACTTCATGTGAAGTTCTCCCCATCGACGATTGTGGATAGCATTGATATTCAACAATCACCGATAAAAAGTGATAGGTGTGGGTTGCTGTGGATTTTGAGTTGGACAAGGGAAATTAATCACGTACATGGGTCACACCTTTTCCATGGATGATATTATTCCTCCCCAAAAAATATGTGGTATATGAGCTCAACTATATATTAGATATTTGACATGACTATTTCAATCTCACTTGTATTACTTACATGTGTGCAATTGGAGCTTTAGATTTGAATTTTCCTTTATGTGGACTTCTAACACCTGGAATTCCAATTATGAGAAATGAAACATAAAAAATACATACATATTTTCACCATCCCATGCAGTTTGACGCACACATTTTCCTTTATTTTGTATTATTATAATGGAAATAGGAGCGACTATGCATAAATTTTTAGTGATCAGATTCCTTAAATGGTCAATAACTATATCTATAAATCTAGGATCAAATCCTCTATCTTCTATCACGACTGCAATCTTGAATGTAGTCTTGCATTTTGTAGTGGATATGTTAAGAGGGTAATGAACTATACTTTGATTCGTACATGTTATGGTTTGATTGTAAAGATTAATATGCCCTATATGGTCTATAGTATCTACGCTGCCATCACAATTGTTGATGGGGAGAGCTTCTCATGAAGTCACTTCCTCTAAATGCTACTTGCACTCCACTTCTTCATGTCTCTAAATGATACAAATAAATGGGCCACACCTTTTCTATGGATGAGATTATTCCTCGCTAAGAAATATGCGGTATATGAGCTAAACTATATATTAGAGATTTCACATGGACTATTTCAATCTCACTTGTATTAAACTTACATGAGTGCAATTGGTGCTTTAAATGTGAATTTTCAGTTATGTGGACTTTTAACACTTAGCATTCCAATTATGATAGATGAAACAAAAATTACATACATATTTCACCATCCCATGCAATTTGATACACACATTTTCCATTTTTTGTATTATTATAATGGAAACTGGAGCAACAATGCACCAATTTCTAGTGATCAGATTCCTTCAATGGCCAATAACTATATCTATAAATTTATCATCAAACCCTCTATCATATATCACGATTGCAATCTTGCATGTACTCTCACGTTTTGTAGTGGACATGATACAAGGTAATGAAGTAAATTCATATTTCACCAAAGCGCTGTCAGCGATGTTCGTGATTTACATTTTTTTTGGAGGTCGAATCAGTGTTACCTGGTAGCATACGCATGCTACAAGCCTCCAGACGAAAGAAAACTCAACACACAGAGACTTCTGAGTATGTGATAAGGAAGAGCAATCCGACGATGGAATCACTCTGTTTCTAGGTTAACGTGCACATAGAATCCGGCCTGAGACAACAGAACTACTCCCCCAATTCATTCTTTCAGCAACCTGTGGTCTCTAGCATGAGCGAAGGCTGGCTAGAAAGCAGGAGGGCTTTGCGTCAAATCTACGCAGGCTTTTTGAATAGACCGAGATTCAACCCTATGACGTCAATATACTGATCATAAACGTTTATCTCTTTTCTCCACTGTCGTCGTTGTCTTCCTGGATTATGAATCATTTTGACCTATGGGAAGACTTTAGGGCGTACAATATTTCTGGAATGGGGTGTAACATCGAGGTTAGTACTCTGGGGTAGGCGAGGAATCTACTCAAATTTCATGTAAATTCTTATGCCGTGATTGTGAGTACAGAGAATTTGACGATGAATCGGTATGAGGGGAATGATAAGTTCACGATGATATCGAATTGTTTGTTTCGCGTTGGGGGTTCGAGTCTACTGTTGTCCAACAAGGCCAAGGATAAAGGCAGGGCGAAGATGGAGTTTATTAGGCTGTTAAGGACTCATTTGGGTTGTAATGATCAGGCTTACAAAAATATAGTGCAGAGGGAAGATGACGAGGATGTCATGGGGGTGTCCCTCAGTAGTTGTTTGATTGAAGCGACGGGTATTTCACTGAAAAACTGACGACTAAGGTTCTGCTCATTTCTGAACAAATCTATTTTGTCTACAACATATTTTACATTAGGGTTCTCAAATCTTCTGTAAAACCCTACGTTCCCAGTTTTAGGTAGGTGTTGTCAGTAAATGGTACATGCATAATTAATAATTACAATAAAGATTAATTTTATTCCTCAGTGAAATTTAAAAATCTGTCATGATGCCAATGTTTTTCTTGTATTAAATTTGGAAAATCTCAAATATGTCATGAGGCCATTGTTTGTTCCGTAGTAGATTTGAGAAATATGTCATGAGGCCACTGTTTCTCCTGTGGTATATTTAGGAAACGTGTCATGACACCACTATTTTCCTGTAGTAAATTTGGGAAATATGTCATGAGGCCACTTTTGTGATAAAGATTTCATGAATAGCTAACAATTATGATAAAGATTCTTCTTATCTTTGTTGTAAATTTGGAAATCTACCATGAGGCCACTTTTATTTCTATAAACTTGAAAAAGTTGTCCTGAGGCCACCTGCTGCACATGAAACTATAGTCCCCTCCATAATTAGGAAAAATAGAAAATAGGTACTTTGCTTAATGTGTTGTGTTGGTTTTCCTATCTTAGATTGGTGCTTCGTGAGGGGTAACATTGTTTGGTCATATTCAGTGATAATGGAAAAGTAGGCTTAAGAGTACCGATTCCCTTATTAACTCAGAAAGTAGGTTGTAATGTTAAAATTACTCTGGTTGATGCATTAGTTTCCTTTTCTTAGGTTGGATCTTATCTAGTAGGTAGTAATGTCAAAGTATTGTGCTAGATTTGTAGTGTTGGTTGGTGCTTTGTGGGAGCTAACATTGTTTGGTCATATTCAGTCATAATGGAATAGTAGGCTTTAGAGTGCAGGTTCCCTTATTGACTCAGCAAGTAGGTTGTAATGCAAAAGTACTCTCGTTGATGTGTTAGTTTTCTTTTGCTGGGTTGGTGCATCTCTAGAGATAACATTGTGATGCCTTATTCAATGATAAGGAAAAAGTAGTCTTTGGAGTACAAGTTTCTTTATTGATTCACATGTAAGAGCTTAAACAACTAGTGGTGTGGTGTTTCCTGGATGTTTACTATTTTTTTGGTGTTTGTGAGTGTTAAAAATGAGTACATTGGATGGCATTCCATGTATAATACATATGCGTTCATTGTTTATGCAAGGTCGACTCAAAGGGGGCATGGCTCGAACCTATGGCAGTGGATGTATACTATTTCATTGTCAAACTTTTAAGCCCTGGTTAAAGTTTTAGCATTGTTTGGAGTTTCTTAAGTAGAAAAACTTGCAATTGTTTTTGGGTTGGTGTGTTAGCACTCCAACTCCTCTCTCTGGTCCTAAGTCTATTGGACTCCCACATTGTTAATTGAGAAGTAGGATTTGGAGATGCTTACTCTATTAAAGTCCTTCCATTGTTGGTCATTTTAGTGTCAATTGACAAGTAGGCTTTTGGGTAGTATCAATGTCAATCAAGAAGCAAGTTTTTCAAGTAGGCTTTGGGATAGTAATTTGGTTTGGGCGTTATGCTTTGTAATTTTGTTTATGAGAAGGAATTTTGATCCTCTTAATCTTCCTATTGTTCATCCATTTTTGCTGCGGAAAATGAGATGTAATGGCTGCAGGGTCCTACATAAGGCTTGCACCAATAATTGCATTCTTCACCAATGTTTGCAGTTGATTAAGAATCTGCAATCCCAAGCTTTATTTTCACTGATTTCACGGATTCTCCAAATTTTAAGATAAGAATACCATAACATTAAATGTTGATACAGTGACCTATTATTTTCTTTTGTCTGAAGTGGGTTTGATTATGGGTCGATTCTGTCATTTATTCTTTTTTGTTATTCTTCGTTAAAAAGGTTTATGTGATAGTTTACATGTGTTTTTTCAAACTTTTCTTATGCATCCATCTTTGTTGTTACCACCAAGAGCAGGGCATCTAAAGGATTTTGGAAAAATGTTTGGTTTTATTGATTTCCATGTCGCATTTCCTTTTAAAGTGGGTCTCATAATTGATAGTTTGTGATATTGAAAAATAGTCTTTATTTTTTACATATTGAATATCATAGGATTGTTTTTTATTAAATAGTTTTAGTTTTTTTTATCTATTTCCTTTCAACTTTGTCAAACCGTGTTAAAGGGATATCATATCCGGCCTTGTCTTGTTGCTGTAATGCCCACTTCCCTACAACACTTAGTTGATTATCAGTTTGAGTTATGCAGACTTTAGATATGGACATGGCTTATATTTATGTTGATTAGCATGATGTTTTGTGACTAGATACATTTGGATTATGGTTGGATTTTGTTTTCAGTATGATCTACACTGACTCATGGATAGACTATTGGATACTGATATTATTTTTATATGGATGTATTGCATGTGTTCTAAAATTGGATTTATTCGCCATGTTGAATAGAATGTAGTTGTTGAATTTACATTACTATGATTTTGGATAATGATGAAATGCATAATTAAGTTGTGAATTAGACCTAGAAATAATGATTGCTTGAATTACGTATAGATGTTAATAAATTTCATACATATGATTATTTTGGATATTTTGACATGGCCGCAAGGCCGAAGAGGGTATTTTGCATTTTGCAGGAAACACAGCATGATCACAACCATGAGGGGGATTGGGGACCAAACACAACAGAATGTCGGGTGGTTACAACATTTGGTCGTCAAGGCAACTTGTAAATTGTATTGTGCTAACTTTGTCCTTTTATGTGTTGAGAAAATTTCCATGAGGGGGAAATTTTCCTATGTGACCAAGGGGGTAAGAATGTTATCTACTTGTTTTAGCTTGCTTTAGTAGGTGATTTCTTTTGTAATGTCTTTTTGTTAAATTACTTTTGTTAAGTATGTTTAAGATTTAATTAACATCTTGCTTTAAATTTTAAGTTTTGGAGGGAAGTCAAGTGGGTGTAATAAATTTTGTTTGTTGGCTCCTTGAGCCTTGTGTGTCCTCTTGTATTGAATGCTTGGTTTTGAGTGTTGACCACTCCATGTTCTTAGAATCTCGAATTTGAGATTGAGGGCAAGTTTGGGGGACTTGTGGGACAAGTTAAACTTGTCCCACACTTCCCAAAACCCCTTACCAACCATATCTATGGGTTGGGAATCCAAAAAGGGGGTTATTTATTGTTTTGGGGAGGGAAATATGACTTTGGAGTGCATATTCCTCATTTTGCATTTAATTGTGCCTTAAGGCACATGGGAAAGGGTTGAATGTGGAAGAGGGTTGTCATTCAACCCAACCACCCATTTATGGTGTTTTGGGATTTGAGTTGACCTTGGGAGATGGTTTGAGGATGTGTGATGTGGCATCCTACATGGAGCCACATCACCCTCACCCTTACCTTTGATCTATTTATTGAAACTTCCTCTCTTGTTGAGGGGGTTTTTTTGGAGCTTTGTTTTTGTGTTGTGGAAGAGTTCTCCTTTGTGATTTTTGAGAGAGAAGAATTGGGAGAAAGAGATAAAGAGAGTTTTAGACTTGCATGCTTGGATTGATTTGGGAAGGAGCTTGGACAAGTTTCTTGGTTTAGGATTCTCCAATGGAGAGGTAGGGAACCCTCTCCTTTGTTTTTTGCTTTCATATTATTATTGCTTCTATGCTAAAATTGTAAAAAAAAAAAAAATGCATGTTTACTTTGGTGTATTGTGAAAAATGGTTTGAATGCTTATTGTGTAGTATAGGAGAGGTCTATGGGAATACTCATGAGGGAGGCAAAAGAGTAGATTAGGATATTGTGGAGGGAGTTTGAGAGGGATGCCCATCTTGAGTAGGAATGTTTACATTCTACCTTGTCTTTGAGGGAGCCATAAGAGGAGGGAGGCATAAGAGTATGGGAGGAAAAAGGGGTACTTGAGGGAGGCATAAGAGTCATAGGGGCTTGTGTTTTATCGTGGAGGGTTTTGGATGGGCATCTCATCTCATTTGGGAGGCATAAGGAAAATATTCCCATAGTTCCTTCTCTTGTTGGCTTGGATGCAAGCCTTGTTGTGTAATGTTTGATGTTATTGTGTGTCTCTTTGTTCTTCTATTTTTAGCTTGAATGTTGTGAAGAACTTGTATTGTGGAAGCATGTATTGTTTCCCTTGAGTTGGAGACCACCCTTTCATTGTGTTGTGTTTGGGGCTCGGGGGTCAATGGAGGAGATTGCTTCTCTTCTCCATTGAGATTTGGTTGGGAGGAGAGTGTTGCCTCTCCCCCTATTTTGGTTGTGATTGAACTACCTGGAACTTGGAGCATGGATGAAGAACACCATGGAGCTTGTGAAGACTTTTTCCATTTCCTTACATATATTATTTTGTTGTGAAACTTGCAAGTGAAAGAAAGTTGTATCATCGTGTTTTCATTCCAAAAATAAGGGACATTTTAATCTATAGTTGCTCCAAGAGACACATGATTGAATGCAAATTTTACTTGAAAAGTGTTACATGATTGTAAATATGTTCCACATGAAGTAAAAGGTGTTGTAACAAAATATTGGAAGAAAGTGTATTGAAATGTTAGTTTTCTCACTCAAAATTTATTGGAAATGTTGTTGATTTCTTATGGAATACTGTGAAGAAATTTCAAAAGGAAATATATTAAGATTTTGTTTGGATACTTGAAAGTAATGTGTAGTAAAGATTGAAAAAAAAAAATAGTGCATTACTCTTTCTTGTATACTTATTGGAAAGGCTTAAGTTTTTAATGATTTGTAATGCCAATAAAACCTTTTCAAGCTCTAGTTCCTTCATGTTTTATTCATCCATGAATTCATTGTAAAATCCATTGCAAATAAACAAGAAAATGAAATCAAACCTCTTAGAATACCCTGCTATATCCATTGAATTGTGTGGAAGGAGATAGTAATACAAATTTCTAAACTTATCAAGTTCAACGCCTAATACCCATTAATGTCTAGGAAAAGTATTAATAGGTTTGAATATCTTTCTTAATCTAAGTAATACTAAAACTAATGAATCTAGTAATAATAAATTTTTATAATATTAAGGAACTAATAATCATTATTTTGTTATATATCCACTCTAACACACTATCTCTAGCACATATGCAATAAACCACCATCCAATTTTATTAAGGCCAATGAATTACATATTTAAAACTACGTAGTCTCCATACTTGTAGAAAACACAACATATTGCGCCCCTGTATACTCTGTCATGGAACAGATCCACCTCTACGTGTAACTCTCCCACTGTGTCTTGAGTGATATTGATAGGATCAGCTTGAAGGCAAACTCGTTGCACTCCTAGGATGTATTTGATACTGGAAAGATAACGAACTGGCTGGACAGATTGCTGACTTTAGTGCCTGCTCTGTCCCTTAATCGATTGTCGTTATAAACTTTCTTCCGGTGGTAAAGAAACCCCACTTACCTGTTCTAATATGCGCATTTAACTGAGCAATTCAATCCAAACAATCCCATCGACTGGGAAAAGTAACAGTAGGAGGCTTTAACAAAAAAAAAAGATACGTGAAGGAGTATAAATGCTAATATGCAAAAAATGATGATGCGTTTCAGTAGATATGCCTGATAGACAACTTAATGCACAAAGCGCTGACTGTCACAGCGAATATTTAAATTGTTGCAATGCTTACAAAGAATTCGAACGTTTTTTTATAGATTAGGACACTGCGAGTGGTCTTAGCTTTACAAATACCAAGCTATATGGCAGACCTCGCAACTGCCCAAACAAATGTGAAGTTAACCTCAAAATCAAGACCAGTCAATCACCCTTAAATCGTTGTCTAAAAGAATAATTGTATATATATATATATATATATAAAAAGAATGATACGTTTGAGCAGATATGCCTGATAGACAATGTGATACACAAAGTGCTGACTGTCACAGCGAATGTTTAGATTGTTGCAGTGCTTGCAAAACGACCTGCTCACTGTTTCGCCTCCTCCCCCTGACTGTCCACGCGCCCAGGTCTATTTTGGTTGCTTCCATGTACCATGCGCGGCCAGAGGCGGGGAGGACAGAGAAAAACACATGCCTAGTTTACCTGTAACTTGCTTAGAAAACTCCTCTTTCTCTTTTCCACGCGGCCAGGGAGGCTATACAGTATATCCATGTGCTAAATGACGCGTTTCAATGTTGTAGGCGGCTGGTTGACTGTGGGGATGTAAATTTTCAATGTCTAATTGATTAATTGTTGATGCGCCGGTTGGAAGAAAATCTCCATGGCCGCCAGGTGTTGAATGGGCCACCCACCGTCCAACCATAAGCATTTAAGCAAAGTTTGAAAAGTTTTCCCCGCCTTGCCTCTTACTTCTTTGCCTCAGAAATTTCAAATTTAATTGAAGCGCTACATAAAACGATAGAGGTGATGGGAAGTAAAGCTTTCTTGTAATAATTGCACTAGATATACGTATGGTAGTATGTAGATCTAGCATATTAAAAATATACAAGGCAATAAAATAAATCAATGTCAAGTGCATACCGAAATGAGT
Organism: Taxus chinensis; assembly: GCA_019776745.2. Classification (NCBI taxonomy): domain Eukaryota; kingdom Viridiplantae; phylum Streptophyta; class Pinopsida; order Cupressales; family Taxaceae; genus Taxus; species Taxus chinensis. The sequence continues at coordinate 627,599,458 of CM034151.1, forward strand.
ATTTCCCTGTATAAATGTGTATATATATATACATATATATATGTATACATATATATATATATATATATATACACGTATGTATGTATAAATATCTATATATATAAATCTGGATTTACATATTTTGTAATGTATTGAATCAGGAGATAACGCGATATAATAATAATAATAATAATAATAATAATAATAATAATAATAAATAAATAAATAAATAAAAATTGAGTGGACAGTGTTTTTCACCTCGAAATAAAATATATCTTATTCTAGGGTTAACCTCCAGAAATAAAGCTCACCGAACTTAATTGATCAGCTCGCTAGGAGCGGTTTGACTTTGACCCTGATTGGTGGTGCACGTATAAGCTTTACTCATCGAGCCAGGTGGAAGCAACTCGTAGGTTAATAGTTCGCCATACAATAACAAAAAAAAAAAAAAGTTTGTCGCATTTTCGGGTCACTTATTTGTTGCGGCGTCGTCTTTGTCGATGTCGTCGTTGCGTCGGCGTTCATTTTTTTTTGGCTTTACATTTTTGGTATCAGAGCCAGGGGTTCGAAGCTGGGACCCTTGGGCACACGCAGAAAACGTGAAACAGGAACCTTTAAACTAGTTCAGAGCTGATTTTTTTAAAATTATAAAAGCCTAATGTTGATAATTATTGCAAACAACAAATTTAGAAAATTGACACAAGACCTAGTACAGATGAACTAACTCTCGCCTTGATCTGTGCAGGAGGCGCGGATTGGGCGAGGGGTCTCTTCACATAGACCTAGACATACCACCGCCAGAGCAGGCCGTAGCAGCCCTTCTGCCTCAGATTTTGCAGACACTTCAGGATGTTAATGCCGCTATACGCGGAGAGCCCTTGGGAGGACGACTTGCTAGGCATAGTTTGGAGCCATCAGTAGATGCCCAGGCATCCCCTCGACACAGCGAGGAGCACAGAGCAGAGAATTTCCGTGTAGAGTCAGCTAGGGCAGAGTCGCCTATAGAGAGGACATGGGGACAGGAATTCAGGACATAGGGACAGGTCTCGGAGCCCTAGACAGAGGGAGGAGCATACAGAGAGACCTAGGATTCGTCATACATCAGCTGCAGACCATATCAGGGAGATCCTGAAGCTGCGACCATCTCAGTATTCAGGAGATATAGGCGGTTTCCAGGCAGAGGCCTGGTTGGTGAGCTTGAGTGGATGCTTCAAGCTCTGTCCTTGTAGTAGCAACACGAAAGCTCGTGTTGCGATCCATCTTCTGAAGGATGGAGCAGGAGTCTGGTGGAGGACCGAGGAGCAGAAGCTCCATGTCGACTCAGAGACGATTACCTGGGAGTTGTTTGAGGAGCGGTTCAGGAGCAGGTATTTACCCAGGAGGTTTATTCAGCAGCGGATAGATGAGTTTCATGACCTCCGTCAGGGATCGATGACAGTAGCTGAGTATGAGAGTCGATTTCTGGACCTACTTCAGTATGTCGATTATATGCAGGATGAGCAGGTACGGATTCACAGGTTCATCCGGGGCCTGAACTTGGATTTAGCTGGCGCAGTACGCATTCACTGCCCACAGACGTTAGCAGAGGCCGTGGAGAAGGCCTATATTGCAGAGGAGACACGGGGGAAGACACAGCAGGCCAGAGATAGAGTTCGGAGCCGTATCCAGCAGATGCAGGATAGTAGGTCGAAGGGGTCAGTTCCTCCTCCACGGGGTGGACAGAGTTCAGGGCAGGCTTCATTTAGGCCACCACAGCAGCAGCAGCAGCAGCAGACCCGCCCACCTTACCGACCTCCTCAGAGATTCGATGCACAGAGAGGACGTAGTATGGGGCCTCCTCCTAGGGGTCCCATCAGGACACAGGGTGCACCGAGAGCTCAGTCGGTCGGAGCTCGTCAGCAGAGACCTCAGCAGTCCATAGCCGGATCGTCAGGATCGGCATCTCAGTCATCTAGAGTACCAGCTGGAGCCGCTTCCCACTGGAGAGGATCAGGCGGCTGTTATGGTTGCGGAGTCGTTGGGCATATTTGGAGAGATTGCCCACTTAACCCTACCAAGGGTAAGACACAGAGCTCAGAGCCTACTGTTGGAGATATGGCACGGAGTCATCGGATCTACGCAGCGGTCGAGAACCGCCAGGCTGAGCATCAAAGTACTGTGATTGAGACGACAGGTAGTATTGGTGGTATTTCCACCTCTATATTATTTGATTCTGGTTCCTCTGATTCTTTCATTGCACCATCTTTGGTGGAGCGTTGTAGGCTGGTGGCAGTTAGGCAGGGCCGTAGTTGGGACGTTGAGATGGCTTCTGGAGCCAAGATTTCTGTAGACTCCTTAGTCAAGGAGTGTGTAGTGGATTTGGGACCCTTCACCACTACATCTGACCTTCGGATCCTTCCATTAGGATCTTATGGCGTCATTTTGGGTATGGACTGGTTGTCTGCTCACAGAGCTAGAGTGGACTGTTACCATAAGACTATTGCTTGCATAGATGATCTTGGAGTAGAGTCAGTGATATCAGGGGTTAAGAGACCCGTTTCTATTCGCACCATCTCCGCTATGCAGCTTAAGCGGTGTGTGCGACGGGGTTGCCAGTTGTATGCTGTTACAGTTAGTGACAGATCAGAGGATGAGTCAGGGGGACCTTCCCTCGATGATCATCCCATCTTATCAGAGTTTGCCGATGTGTTTCCAGGGGAGCTACAAGGATTACCTCCCCCACGTGAGATCGACTTCCATATAGATCTAGTTCCAGGCGCAGAGCCTATCTCACGAGCACCCTATCGGATGACTACACCTGAGTTATGTGAGCTCAAGTTGCAGCTTGAGGGCCTTCTGGAGAAAAGCCTAATTCGTCCTAGTGTATCCCCTTGGGGCGCACCAGTTATCTTCGTGAAGAAGAAGGATGGATCTCTTCGGTTGTGCATTGACTACCGTCAGCTGAATAAGGTAACGATCAAGAATCGTTACCCCCTTCCACGCATTGATGATTTATTTGATCAGATGAAGGGGGCTACCATTTTCTCCAAGATAGATCTTAAGTCAGGGTACCATCAGCTCAGGATTGCGGAGACAGATATTCACAAGACAGCTTTCCGCACGAGATATGGCCACTACGAGTTCACAGTAGTACCTTTCGGCTTGACGAATGCCCCCGCAGTGTTTATGAGTTTGATGAATGGGGTATTCAGGACCTTCCTTGATCGCTTCGTGCTCATTTTTCTTGATGACATTCTGATTTACTCACGCACACGTGAGGAGCACGAGGAGCACCTTCGCCAGGTTCTTCAGTGTCTTCGCGAGCAGCGCCTTTACGGGAACTTGGAGAAGTGTGCGTTCTTTCAGACTGAGGTGCAGTATTTGGGCCACGTTATTTCTGGGGAAGGTATCGCAGTCGATCCTTCCAAGATTCGAGCCATCATGGATTGGCCAGCACCCACTAGTGTGACCGAGGTGCGTAGTTTCATGGGATTAGCAGGATACTACAGGAGGTTTGTTCAGGACTTCTCTCGGATTGCGCACCCCATCACTTCTCTTCAGCGGAAAGGGAAGAAGTTTGTATGGACAGATAAATGTGAGCAGGCCTTCAGTACACTGAAGGAGTGCCTTACGAGAGCACCTATCCTTGCAGTGCCGGATCCTCATGGAGAGTTTTTCGTATGCACAGATGCTTCCTTGGCAGGAATTGGAGGAGTGCTAATGCAGGAGGGTAGAGTAGTTGCCTTTGAGTCTCGCAAACTCAAAGATTATGAGCTCAATTATCCGACCCATGACCTTGAGCTTGCAGCAGTAGTACATGCCTTAGTACGAGTGGAGACATTTTCTTCTTGGCCGGAGATTTACACTCAGGACAGATCACTTGAGTCTTCGCCACCTCTTCACACAGCCCAATCTCAATGCTCGTCAGCGGCGTTGGATGGAGCTACTTTGTGAGTATGACATGGAGATAGAGCATGTGAAGGGAAAGGAGAACGTGGTGGCAGATGCCTTGAGTAGACGGAGACATGTGGCTATGGCCACCTCAGTGGGCACAGATTTGCGGAGTAGGATCTTGCAGCAGCTTCCTCAGGATAGTTTCTACCTTGCAGCCAGAGCAGAGATTGAGTCTCAGAGACCCCTTGAGGGGAGATTTGATGGATTTTCTTTAGAGGCAGATGGTCTTCTCAGACACAGAGGGTCGGATTTATGTTCCTAGAGATGGAGGCTTGAGACATGATATTTTGACAGAGGCTCATCGTGCACCGTATTCAGCCCATCCCGGGGTGAAGAAGATGCACGCCACCTTGAGACAGCTGTACTTTTGGAGAGGACTTCGGAGAGACATAGCTTCATTTGTATCCCGCTGTTTAGAGTGCCAGAGGGTGAAGGCCGAGCATCAGCATCCAGCTGGCCTTCTCTATCCTCACGCCATACCAGAGTGGAAGTGGGACACCATTTCTATGGATTTCATTGTTGGGTTGCCGACGTCGAGATACCACCACGACGCCATCATGGTCACGGTGGATAAATTGACGAAGGTAGCTCACTTTTCTCCAGTGAAGACTACCTACACGGCTAGTGCAGTAGCACGAGTATATCTTGATGAGATTGTCAGACTACATGGGATTCCGCGGAAGATCATTTGCGACCGCGACCCTTTGTACACCTCCCATTTCTGGACCACCATGCAGTATGCCCTCGGGACGAGGATTAATTTCAGTACAGCTTATCACCCTGAGACAGATGGACAGACAGAGAGGGTGAATCAGATTCTGGAGGACATGCTCAGGATGTACGTGATGGATCATCAGTCGAGATGGGAGGAGTATCTGTATTTGGTGGAGTTTGCTTACAATAATAGTTTTCAGAGTTCTATAGGCATGGCTCCTTTTCAGGCATTATATGGTAGAGAGTGCAGGACACCTCTTAGCTGGGACAGGATTGAGGACAGGGTTTCCCTTGGGCCAGCATTATTACAGGATATGGAGCAGCAGGTTACCTTGATTAGACAGAGATTGCAGGAGGCTCAGGATAGACAGAAGAAGTATGCAGACCAACATAGGACAGATCGCAGTTTTGAGGTAGGCACGAAGGTGTTTCTTCGTGTCAGGCCACATAAGAGCCCTATCCGTTATGGAAAAGGTTCTAAGCTTGCTCCTAGGTTTGTGGGACCCTTTGAGATCTTGGAGCGCCTCGGCCCCTTAGCCTATCGTCTAGCACTGCCACCTAGCTTATCGCGCGTCCATGATGTATTTCACGTTTCTGTGCTTAGGAGATATGTTTCTGATCCTTCTCATGTGCTAGATTGGACTGCATTGCAGGTGCAGGATCAGGGGCAGGTGATGGTGGAGCCCGTGCGCATTTTAGATCGCAGGACCCTGGGCCTTCGCGGCAGAGAGATTGATCAGGTTCGGGTCCAATGGGACAGATACGATGAGACTGCTGCTACTTGGGAGGATGCTACATCATTGCGAGCTCAGTTTCCACACTTATTTCAGTGACTTCCAGGAGGAAGTCTAGTCTAAGGGGAGGGGGATGTAATGCCCACTTCCCTACGACACTTAGTTGATTATCATTTTGAGTTATGCAGACTTTAGATATGGACATGGCTTATACTTATGTTGATTAGCATGATGTTTTGTGACTAGATGCATTTGGATTATGGTTGGATTTTGTTTTCAGTATGATCTACACTGACTCATGGACAGACTATTGGATACTGATATTATTTTTATATGGATGTATTGCATGTGTTCTAACATTGGATTTATTCGCCATGTTGAATAGAATGTAGTTGTTGAATTTACATTACTATGATTTTGGATAATGATGAAATGCATAATTAAGTTGTGAATTAGACCTAGAAATAATGATTGCTTGAATTACGTATAGATGTTAATAAATTTCATGCATATGATTATTTTGGATATTTTGACATGGCCGCAAGGCCGAAGAGGGTATTTTGCATTTTGCAGGAAACACAGCATGATCACAACCATGAGGGGGATTGGGGACCAAACACAACAGAATGTCGGGTGGTTACAACATTGGTCGTCAAGGCAACTTGTAAATTGTATTGTGTTAACTTTGTTCTTGTATGTGTTGAGAAAATTTCCATGAGGGGGAAATTTTCCTAATGTGACCATGGGGGTAAGAATTTTATTTACTTGTTTTAGCTTACTTTAGTAGGTGATTTCTTTTGTAATGTCTTTTTGTTATTACTTTTGTTAAGTATGTTTAGATTAATTAATATCTTGCTTTAAATTTTAAGTTTTGGAGGGAAGTCAAGTGGGTGTAATAAATTTTGTTTGTTGGCTCCTTGAGCCTTGTGTGTCCTCTTGTATTGAATGCTTGGTTTTGAGTGTTGACCACTCCATGTCTCTTAGAATCTCGAATTTGAGATTGAGGGCAATTTTGGGGGACTTGTGGGACAAGTTAAACTTGTCCCACACTTCCCAAAACCCCTTACCAACCATATCTATGGGTTGGGAATCCAAAAAGGGGGTTATTTATTGTTTTGGGAAGGGAAATATGACTTTGGAGTGCATTTTCCTCATTTTGCATTTAATTGTGCCTTAAGGCACATGGGAAAGGGTTGAATGTGGAAGAGGGTTGTCATTCAACCCAACCACCCATTTATGGTGTTTTGGGATTTGAGTTGACCTTGGGAGATGGTTTGAGGATGTGTGATGTGGCATCCTACATGGAGCCACATCACCCTCACCCTTACCTTTGATCTATTTATTGAAACTTCCTCTCTTGTTGAGGGGGTTGGAGCTTTGTTTTTGTGTTGTTGAAGAGTTCTCCTTTGTGATTTTTGAGAGAGAAGAATTGGGAGAAAGAGATAAAGAGAGTTTTTGACTTGCATGCTTGGATTGATTTGGGAAGGAGCTTGGACAAGTTTCTTGGTTTAGGCTTCTCCAATGGAGAGGTAGGGAACCCTCTCCTTTGTTTTTTGCTTTCATATTATTATTGCTTCTATGCTAAAATTGTAAAAAAAAAAAAAATGCATGTTTACTTTGGTGTATTGTGAAAAATGGTTTGAATGCTTATTGTGTAGTATAGGAGAGGTCTATGGGAATACTCATGAGGGAGGCAAAAGAGTAGATTAGGATATTGTGGAGGGAGTTTGAGAGGGATGCCCATCTTGGGTAGGAATGTTTACATTCTACCTTGTCTTTGAGGGAGCCATAAGAGGAGGGAGGCATAAGAGTATGGGAGGAAAAAGGGGTACTTGAGGGAGGCATAAGAGTCATAGGGGCTTGTGTTTTATTGTGGAGGGTTTTGGATGGGCATCTCATCTCATTTGGGAGGCATAAGGAAAATATTCCCATAGTTCCTTCTCTTGTTGGCTTGGATGCAAGCCTTGTTGTGTAATGTTTGATGTTATTGTGTGTCTCTTTGTTCTTCTATTTTAGCTTGAATGTTGTGAAGAACTTGTATTGTGGAAGCATGTATTGTTGCCTTGAGTTGGAGACCACCCTTTCATTGTGTTGTGTTTGGGGCTCGGGGGTCAATGGAGGAGATTGCTTCTCTTCTCCATTGAGATTTGGTTGGGAGGAGAGTGTTGCCTCTCCCCCTATTTTGGTTGTGATTGAACTACCTGGAACTTGGAGCATGGATGAAGAACACATGGAGCTTGTGAAGACTTTTTCCATTTCCTTACATATATTATTTTGTTGTGAAACTTGCAAGTGAAAGAAAGTTGTATCATGTGTTTTCATTCCAAAAATAAGGGACATTGTAATCTATAGTTGCTCCAAGAGACACATGATTGAATGCAAATTTTACTTGAAAAGTGTTACATGATTGTAAATATGTTCCACATGAAGTAAAAGGTGTTGTAACAAAATATTGGAAGGAAAGTGTATTGAAATGTTAGTTTTCTCACTCAAAATTTATTGGAAATGTTGTTGATTTCTTGTGGAATACTGTGAAGAAATTTCAAAAGGAAATATATTAAGATTTTGTTTGGATACTTGAAAGTAATGTGTAGTAAAGATTGAAAAAAAAAATAGTGCATTACTCTTTCTTGTATACTTGTTGGAAAGGCTTAAGTTTTTAATGATTTGTAATGCCAATAAAACCTTTTCAAGCTCTAGTTCCTTCATGTTTTATTCATCCATGAATTCATTGTAAAATCCATTGCAAATAAACAAGAAAATGAAATCAAACCTCTTAGAATACCCCTGCTATATCCATTGAATTGTGTGGAAGGAGATTAGTAATACAAATTTCTAAACTTATCAAGTTCAACGCCTAATACCCATTAATGTCTAGGAAAAGTATTAATAGGTTTGAATATCTTTCTTAATCTAAGTAATATTAAAACTAATGAATCTAGTAATAATAAATTTTTATAATATTAAGGAACTAATAATCATTATTTTGTTATATATCCACTCTAACACACTATCTCTAGCACATATGCAATAAACCACCATCCAATTTTATTAAGGCCAATGAATTACATATTTAAAACTACGTAGTCTCCATACTTGTAGAAAACAAGCATATTGCGCCCCTGTATACTCTGTCATGGAACAGATCCACCTCTACGTGTAACTCTCCCACTGTGTCTTGAGTGATATTGATAGGATCAGCTTGAAGGCGAACTCGTTGCGCTCCTAGGATGTATTTGATACTGGACAGATAACGAACTGGTTGGACAGATTGCTGACTTTAGTGCCTGCTCTGTCCCTTAATCGATTGTCGTTATAAACTTTCAAGTTATCATGGTAAAGAAACCCCAGTTACCTGTTCTAATATGCGCATTTAACTGAGCAATTCAATCCAAACAATCCCATCGACTGGGAAAAGTAACAGTTGAGGCTTTAACAAAAAAAAAAGATACGTGAAGGAGTATAAATGCTAATATGCAAAAAATGATGATACGTTTCAGTAGATATGCCTTAGAAAACTTAATGCACAAAGCCCTGACTGTCACAGCGAATATTTAAATTGTTGCAATGGTTACAAAGAATTCGAACGTTTTTTTATACATTAGGACACTGCGAGTGGTCTTAGCTTTACAAATACCAAGCTATATGGCAGACCTCGCAACTGCCCAAAAAAATGTGAGTTAACTGTTGCCTCAAAATCAAGACCAGTCAATCACCCTTGCCCTCGTTGTCTAAAAGAATAACTGTCGATGCATATGATATAAAAAGAATGATACGTTTCAGCAGATATGCCTGATAGACAATGTGATACACAAAGTGCTGACTGTCACAACGAATGTTTAGATTGTTGCAGTGCATTGCAAAACGACCTGCTCACTGTTTCACCTCCTCCCCCTGACTGTCCACATGCCCAGGTCTATTTTGGTTCCTTCCATGTACCATGTGCGGCCAGAGGCGCGGGAGGACAGAAAAAAACACGCCTAGTTTGCGCCTGTAACTTGCTTAGAAAACTCCTCTTTCTCTTTTCCACGCTGGCCAGGGAGGCTATACAGTATATCCATGTGCTAAATAACGCGTTTCAATGTTGTAGGTGGCTGGTTGATTGTGCAAATGTAAATTTTCAATGTCTAATTGATTAATTGTGAAAGATGCGGCCGCTTGCTTTCTTGCACGGAAGAAAATTCCATGGTGGACAGGTGTTGAATGGGCCACCCACCGTCCAACCATAAGCATTTAAGCAAAGTTGAAAAGTTTTCCCCAAGTTGCCTCTTACTTCTTTGCAAAAAGGAAATTTCAAATTTAATTGAAGCGCTACATAAAATCAATAGCAGGTGATGGGAAGTAAAGCTTTCCTTGTAATAATTGCACTAGATATACGTATGGTAGTATGTTATCTAGCATATTAAAAATATACAATGCAATAAAATAAATCAATGTATCAAGTGCATACCGAATATGAGTATATTCCCTGTATATAATGTGTATAATATATACATATATATATATAATGTATACATATATATATATATATATATATATATATATATACAATTACATATAATGTAACGTATTATGTATCGAAATATCGTATATATATAAAATGATACATATATTTGTAATGTATTGAATCAGGAGATAACGCGATATAATTAAAATGTATTATAATAATGATAATAATAAATGAATAAATAAATAAATAAGAATAAAGAAATCGAAGTGGACAGTGAATTCGACCTCGAAATAAATTATATCTTACTCTCGGTTAACTTTCCAGATTCCTATCAACAGCTCACCAGACATTAACAAATCAACTCGCTAGGACGACCCTCCTTTTCTGATTGGTGAAACGTCGAATGAGATAAGCTTCTTATCTCATTCCAGGTGGAAGCATTACTCGTAGGTTAATAGTTCGAGCCATACAATAACAAAAAAAAAAAAAAAAAAAGTTTGTCGCATTTTCGGGTCACTTGTTTGTTGTGGCGTCGTCTTTGTCGATGTCGTCGTTGTGTCGGCGTCAATCGTTTTTTGGCGTTACATTTTTGGTATCAGAGCCAGGGGTTCGAAGCTGGGACCCTTGGGCACACGCTGAAAACGCAGAACAGGAACACTTTAACTTAGTACAGAACATTATTCTTTTAAAATATGAAAGCCATATTGTTGATAATTATAGTAAACAACAAATTTTGAAAATTGAGCACAAGACCTAGTACAGTGAACTAACTCTCGCCTTGATCTGTGCAGGAGGCGCGGATTGGGCGAGGGGTCTCTTCACATAGACCTAGACATACCACCGCCAGAGCAGGCCGTAGCAGCCCTTCTGCCTCAGATTTTGCAGACACTTCAGGATGTCAATGCCGCTATACGCGGAGAGCCCTTGGGAGGACGACTTGCTAGGCATAGTTTGGAGCCATCAGTAGATGCCCAGGCATCCCCTCGACACAGCGAGGAGCACAGAGCAGAGAATTTCCGTGCAGAGTCGGCTAGGGCAGAGTCGCCACAGAGAGGACATGGGGACAGGATTTCAGGACATAGGGACAGGTCTCAGAGCCCTAGACAGAGGGAGGAGCATACAGAGAGACCTAGGATTCGTCTACATCAGCTGCAGACCATATCAGGGAGATCCTGAAGCTGCGACCATCTCAGTATTCAGGAGATATAGGCGGTTTCCAGGCAGAGGCCTGGTTGGTGAGCTTGAGCGGATGCTTCAAGCTCTGTCCTTGTAGTAGCAACACGAAAGCTCGTGTTGCGATCCACCTTCTGAAGGATGGAGCAGGAGTCTGGTGGAGGACCGAGGAGCAGAAGCTCCATGTCGACTCAGAGACGATTACCTGGGAGCTGTTTGAGGAGCGGTTCAGGAGCAGGTATTTACCCAGGAGGTTTATTCAGCAGCGGATAGATGAGTTTCATGACCTCCGTCAGGGATCGATGACAGTAGCTGAGTATGAGAGTCGATTTCTGGACCTACTTCAGTACGTCGACTATATGCAGGATGAGCAGGTACGGATTCACAGGTTCATCCGGGGCCTGAACTTGGATTTAGCTGGCGCAGTGCGCATTCACTGCCCACAGACGTTAGCAGAGGCCGTGGAGAAGGCCTATATTGCAGAGGAGACACGGGGGAAGACACAGCAGGCTAGAGATAGAGTTCGGAGCCGTATCCAGCAGATGCAGGATAGTAGGTCGAAGGGGTCAGTTCCTCCTCCACGGGGTGGACAGAGTTCAGGGCAGGCTTCATTTAGGCCACCACAGCAGCAGCAGCAGCAGCAGACCCGCCCACCTTACCGACCTCCTCAGAGATTCGATGCACAGAGAGGACGTAGTATGGGGCCTCCTCCTAGGGGTCCCATCAGGACACAGGGTGCACCGAGAGCTCAGTCAGTCGGAGCTCGTCAGCAGAGACCTCAGCAGTCCATAGCCGGATCGTCAGGATCGGCATCTCAGTCATCTAGAGTACCAGCTGGAGCCGCTTCCCACTGGAGAGGATCAGGCGGCTGTTATGGTTGCGGAGTCGTTGGGCATATTTGGAGAGATTGCCCACTTAACCCTACCAAGGGTAAGACACAGAGCTCAGAGCCTACTGTTGGAGATATGGCACGGAGTCATCGGATCTACGCAGCGGTCGAGAACCGCCAGGCTGAGCATCAGAGTACTGTGATTGAGACGACAGGTAGTATTGGTGGTATTTCCACCTCTATATTATTTGATTCTGGTTCCTCTGATTCTTTCATTGCACCATCTTTGGTAGAGCGTTGTAGGCTGGTGGCAGTTAGGCAGGGCCGTAGTTGGGACGTTGAGATGGCTTCTGGAGCCAAGATTTCTGTAGACTCCTTAGTCAAGGAGTGTGTAGTGGATTTGGGACCCTTCACCACTACTTCTGATCTTCGGATCCTTCCATTAGGATCTTATGGCATCATTTTAGGCATGGATTGGTTGTCCGCTCACAGAGCTAGAGTGGACTGTTACCACAAGACTATTGCTTGCATAGATGATCTTGGAGTAGAGTCAGTGATATCAGGAGTTAGGAGACCCGTTTCTATTCGCACCATCTCCGCTATGCAGCTTAAGCGGTGTGTGCGACGGGGTTGCCAGTTGTATGCTGTTACAGTTAGTGACAGATCAGAGGATGAGTCAGGGGGACCTTCCCTCGATGATCATCCCATCTTATCGGAGTTTGCCGATGTGTTTCCAGGGGAGCTACCAGGATTACCTCCCCCACGTGAGATCGACTTCCATATAGATCTAGTTCCAGGCGCAGAGCCTATCTCACGAGCACCCTATCGGATGACTACACCTGAGTTATGTGAGCTCAAGTTGCAGCTTGAGGGCCTTCTGGAGAAAGGCCTAATTCATCCTAGTGTATCCCCTTGGGGTGCACCAGTTATCTTCGTAAAGAAGAAGGATGGATCTCTTCGGTTGTGCATTGACTACCGTCAGCTGAATAAAGTAACGATCAAGAATCGTTACCCCCTTCCACGCATTGACGATTTGTTTGATCAGATGAAGGGGGCTACCATTTTCTCCAAGATAGATCTTAAGTCAGGATACCATCAGCTCAGGATTGCGGAGACAGATATTCACAAGACAGCTTTCCGCACGAGATATGGCCACTACGAGTTCACAGTAGTACCTTTCGGTTTGACGAATGCCCCCGCAGTGTTTATGAGTTTGATGAATGGGGTATTCAGGACCTTCCTTGATCGCTTCGTGCTCATCTTCCTTGATGACATTCTGATTTACTCACGCACACGTGAGGAGCACGAGGAGCACCTTCGCCAGGTTCTTCAGTGTCTTCGCGAGCAGCGCCTTTACGGGAACTTGGAGAAGTGTGCGTTCTTTCAGACTGAGGTGCAGTATTTGGGCCACGTTATTTCTGGGGAAGGTATCGCAGTCGATCCTTCCAAGATTCGAGCCATCATGGATTGGCCAGCACCCACTAGTGTGACCGAGGTGCGTAGTTTCATGGGATTAGCAGGATACTACAGGAGGTTTGTTCAGGACTTCTCTCGGATTGCGCACCCCATCACTTCTCTTCAGCGGAAAGGGAAGAAGTTTGTATGGACAGATAAATGTGAGCAGGCCTTCAGTACACTGAAGGAGTGCCTTACGAGAGCACCTATCCTTGCAGTGCCGGATCCTCATGGAGAGTTTTTCGTATGCACAGATGCTTCCTTGGCAGGAATTGGAGGAGTGCTAATGCAGGAGGGTAGAGTAGTTGCCTTTGAGTCTCGCAAACTCAAAGATTATGAGCTCAATTATCCGACCCATGACCTTGAGCTTGCAGCAGTAGTACATGCCTTAGTGCGATGGAGACATTTTCTTCTTGGCCGGAGATTTACACTCAGGACTGATCACTTGAGTCTTCGCCACCTCTTCACGCAGCCCAATCTCAACGCTCGTCAGCGGCGTTGGATGGAGTTACTTTGTGAGTATGACATGGAGATAGAGCATGTGAAGGGAAAGGAGAACGTGGTGGCAGATGCCTTGAGTAGACGGAGACATGTGGCTATGGCCACCTCAGTGGGCACAGATTTGCGGAGTAGGATCTTGCAGCAGCTTCCTCAGGATAGTTTCTACCTTGCAGCCAGAGCAGAGATTGAGTCTCAGAGACCCCTTGAGGGGAGATTTGATGGATTTTCTTTAGAGGCAGATGGTCTTCTCAGACACAGAGGGCGGATTTATGTTCCTAGAGATGGAGGCTTGAGGCATGACATTTTGACAGAGGCTCATCGTGCACCGTATTCAGCCCATCCCGGGGTGAAGAAGATGCACGCCACCTTGAGACAGCTGTACTTTTGGAGAGGACTTCGGAGAGACATAGCTTCATTTGTATCCCGCTGTTTAGAGTGCCAGAGGGTGAAGGCCGAGCATCAGCATCCAGCTGGCCTTCTCTATCCTCATGCCATACCAGAGTGGAAGTGGGACACCATCTCTATGGATTTTATTGTTGGGTTGCCGACATCAAGATACCACCACGACGCCATCATGGTCACGGTGGATAAATTGACGAAGGTAGCTCACTTTTCTCCAGTGAAGACTACCTACACAGGCTAGTGCAGTGGCACGAGTTTACCTTGATGAGATTGTCAGACTACATGGGATTCCGCGGAAGATCATTTGCGACCGCGACCCTTTGTACACCTCCCATTTTTGGACCACCATGCAGTATGCCCTCGGGACGAGGATTAATTTTAGTACAGCTTATCACCCTGAGACAGATGGACAGACAGAGAGGGTGAATCAGATTTTGGAGGACATGCTCAGGATGTACGTGATGGATCATCAGTCGAGATGGGAGGAGTATCTGTATTTGGTGGAGTTTGCCTACAATAATAGTTTTCAGAGTTCTATAGGCATGGCTCCTTTTCAGGCATTATATGGTAGAGAGTGCAGGACACCTCTTAGCTGGGACAGGATTGAGGACAGGGTTTCTCTTGGGCCAGCATTATTACAGGACATGGAGCAGCAGGTTACCTTGATTAGACAGAGATTGCAGGAGGCCCAGGATAGACAGAAGAAGTATGCAGACCAACATAGGACAGATCACAGTTTTGAGGTAGGCACGAAGGTGTTTCTTCGTGTCAGGCCACATAAGAGCCCTATCCGTTATGGAAAAGGTTCTAAGCTTGCTCCTAGGTTTGTGGGACCCTTTGAGATCTTGGAGCGCCTCGGCCCCCTTAGCCTATCGTCTAGCACTGCCACCTAGCTTATCGCGCGTCCATGATGTATTTCACGTTTCTGTGCTTAGGAGATATGTTTCTGATCCTTCTCATGTGCTAGATTGGACTGCATTGCAGGTGCAGGATCAGGGGCAGGTGATGGTGGAGCCCGTGCGCATTTTAGATCGCAGGACCCTGGGCCTTCGCGGCAGAGAGATTGATCAGGTTCGAGTCCAATGGGACAGATACGATGAGACTGCTGCTACTTGGGAGGATGCTACATCATTGCGAGCTCAGTTTCCACACTTATTTCAGTGACTTCCAGGAGGAAGTCTAGTCTAAGGGGAGGGGGATGTAATGCCCACTTCCCTACGACACTTAGTTGATTATCCGTTTTGAGTTATGCAGACTTTAGATATGGACATGGCTTATACTTATGTTGATTAGCATGATGTTTTGTGACTAGATGCATTTGGATTATGGTTGGATTTTGTTTTCAGTATGATCTACACTGACTCATGGACAGACTATTGGATACTGATATTATTTTTATATGGATATATTGCATGTGTTCTAACATTGGATTTCTTCGCCATGTTGAATAGAATGTAGTTGTTGAATTTACATTACTATGATTTTGGATAATGATGAAATGCATAATTAAGTTGTGATTTAGACCTAGAATAATGGATAATTGAATTACGTATAGATGTTAATAAATTTCATGCATATGATTATTTTGGATATTTTGACATGGCCGCAAGGCCGAAGAGGGTATTTTGCATTTTTTGCAGGAAACACAGCATGATCACAACCATGAGGGGGATTGGGGACCAAACACAACAGAATGTCGGGGTGGTTACAACATTGGTCGTCAAGGCAACTTGTAAACTGTATTGTGTTAGCTTGTTCTTGTATGTGTTGAGAAAATTTCCATGAGGGGGAAATTTTTCCTAATGTGACCATGGGGGTTGAGAATTTTATTTAATTGTTTTATTTACTTTAGTAGGTGATTTCTTTTGTGATGTCTTTCTTTTATTACTTTTGTTAAGTGTGTTTAGATTAATGTAATATCTTGTTTTAGTTTTTAAGCTTTGGCGGAAAGTCAAGTGGGTGTAATAAATTTTGATTGTTGGCTCCTTGAGCCTTGTGTGTCCTCTTGTATTGAATGCTTGGTTTTTGAGTGTTGACCACTCCATGCTCTTAGAATCTCGAATTTGAGTTTGAGGGCAATTTATAGGGGACTTGTGGGACAAGTTAAACTTGTCCCACAACTTCCCAAAACCACCTTACCAACCATATCTATGGGTTGGGAAGCCCAAAAAATGGATTATTTATTGTTTTGGGAAGTGAATTATGACTTTGGAGTGCACTTTTTCTTCATCTTGCATTTATTTGTGCCTTAAGGCACATGGGAAAGGGATGGTTGTGGAAGAGGAGTTGTCATTCAACCCAACCACCCATTTATGGTGTTTTGGGATTTCGTGTTGACCTTGGGAGGTGGTTTGAGGATGTGTGATGTGGCATCCTACATGGAGCCACATCACCCTCACCCTTACCTTTGATCTATTTATTGAAACTTCCTCTCTTGTTGAGGGGGTTAGAGCTTTGTTTTTGTGTTGTTGAAGAGTTCTCTTTTGTGATTTTGAGAGAGAAGAATTGGGAGAAAGAGATAAGAGAGTTTTTGGACTTGCATGCTTGGATTGATTTGGGAAGGAGCTTGGACAAGTTCTTGGTTTAGGCTACTCCAATGGAGAGGTAGGGAACCCTCTCCTTTGTTTTTGCTTTCATATTATTATTGCTTCTATGCTAAAATTGTGAAAAAATGCATGTTTACTTGGGTGTATTGTGAAAGATGGATTGAATGCTTTTTGTGTAGTATAGGAGAGGTCTATGGGAATACACATGAGGGAGGCAAAAGAGTAGATTAGGATATTGTGGAGGGAGTTTGAGAGGGATGCCCATCTTGGGTAGGAATGTTTACATTATACCTTGTCTTTGAGGGAGCCATAAGAGGAGGGAGGCATAAGAGTATGGGAGGACAAAGGGTCTTGATTCATAGAACTCCTTTTTTGTCTCTTGAGCTTATTTCTCTATTTCTAAATTGAGATCTTATTTTATGTCTTCCATGGTTGATTGAAAAATGGATTTTGAATGCATGCTCCATGGAACTCAAGGATTGACTGAGTCTATACTCATGCAAAATAAGAGAGGCATGAGGCTCGTCAATTAAGAAATGAGATAGATTTTTTGTTTCTTTAATAGCAACTACATAAATTCAAACTTGTTTGGAACATGTTTTATTATTGTTTTTATACACTACTACAAGGAAGGGTCATTTGAGACAATAATTAGAGACAAAAGCATGCTTTTGTCTCTAAATATAGTTTTTTCTCTAAAAGCTCTAAAAAGCTCCCTTGTTTTAATTTATTTTTTATAATTTATTTATCTTTTTAATTACTATCTCCCTGTTATCCAAACATAGCCCTAATCTCATGGAAAGCCATTGCCGCTTGTATGCCTCCCAGGTTGAATGAAAATTGGGTTTCTATGGATGCAGGTGTGGTGATTTGAGTCTCTGCTTGGATCATCCCAGAGTCATGTTCCCTGCTTCACTATCGCATTCTATTCTTCGACATACAAATGAAACAGGAGAAACGATTCAGAAACTGGGCCATACATTTCTGCCACTGCAAAGGCATCGCCCCACTGAGATCTCAAACCGGACAACATTCTCTTCATGAATGATTCTTCCTTTCCTAAACGCATCAAGCTCGTCGAATTTGGCCAGGCTCATTCTACATTGTCTTTTTCTGTTTTTGTAGTCAAACCGGGGAACTGGCACATCGCCATTATAATATCTCTTGTTTCTAAGGATTCGATTCCAGTAAAGCTACTTTAAACCCTTTCTTTCCTCCCTAAATTTGACCTTTGAATGAGAGAAAAACCCCTTAGCCGTAGGTTTGGAACAGCTAACCTAAAACTGGCAGATGCTTAGGGGATGCATTCCACACTCTCTTTTTTTTCAATTTTGTAATCCGTCTTTTATTCTCTTTTCTGATAATGTTGGGGGAATTTCTGTGTTTAGGGGAAAGGATGAGAGGGATAGTGGGTACCCCCTATTACGTTGCTCCTGAGGTTTTGCAAGGAAAAGAGTATGAAGAGAAAGTGCATGTGTGGAGTGGAGTGGAGGGATCATTCTGTACATACACTGCAGCAAATATTTTTTTACCTTTTAAAACCATACAAAAAGCTGACTTACACAATTCCCTAGACATGGAGGAGGCTACAAAGGTTTTGGATCTCTTGCTAGTTCCTACTCTATTTCGACACCTAAAAGGGTACCTATAGACATTGTGTGAGAGGCTCACCTAAACATGACAAATTTTTTACCGCATATGGGAGAGACTCACCTAAACATGTGAAAAAATGGTACTCTTCTTGTGGGTATAATGTTATTGTGGTAATAGTTTCAATCTGTGCTCTAGACAGGGCTGCATTGAAAACACACATTTAGGGAGGCCGATTCTCCATTGTTTTCCTTCCTAGGCAAAACAGACTCCAATCTTGACCTGAGTTGAGATAACACATCCTTGATACCATTCTTGGAAGTAACGATGTCAGACAAAGCCAGTATCTAAAATGTTGGATGACAAATCCCCAACAAGTTAAATCTATCTTTTTCAAATATTAATCACTATAATAGAGGTTTGGATAAATTATTTTCAGTTGTAATTTCGGAAATGTTTAAATTAACCAATGGATATCAAATAGGTTATCAGTCTCTATGTGCACAACCAAATACCATGTCATACTATATGCTTATAAGGATAAAATTATAGCCAACACATTAAAAAAAAAGTGTGACCCATGAAATATGAAAATGGAAATATTAATGATTATATGGTACAGTTGGGCCATTTTTAAAAAATAGGTTATCATTACTATTCCCTTTGTCACATTGAATCACATGATCCTCCTCATCCCCTCATTTCTACTTCTCTATCTTTATTTAAATCGCAGATATTCTGCATTTTCTATACAACATTTTCTGCAGCAGAGATTGTAAATACTCATACTCTGCAACAATGTTTTTACTACCTTGCCTTTCTTTTGTCTTGTTTTGTGCAGGCTTATTTACTACACGGTTTTCAGCAGCTACTTTTAGTAAATATGTGGAAGTTTCCATAGACTATTTAGATGCACTGGATAAGGCCATTCTATTTTCAAGGACAACACTCTAAAAAAACTTCCTTCCAATCAATGAGTTGAATGGAGAGGAGATTATGCCCTTTCAGATGGCACCCTTCAAAATATATTCTCCAAAATGCACATGATTACAAAATTCTACTTTTATAAGTTTATGAATGTTGTGCTTCCTTTTAACAAGTAATTTCTTCAACTGGTAAAGTTGTTGTCTTATATAAATGATACCATCAATTCCTGTTTATAAAGCATGTACTGATAGTGAGTGGTGTGAGTTTTTATTGTATTTAGTTAGAAAAAGAGCATACAACTCTAGAGAGAGAAGCACAAATTGAGTGGAAGTTTGGAACCTGTGCAGGAAAAAAATTGAGCTGAGATGTGTACTGTGTTGTGAGATCATGTTGCAAGTTGATTTGAGCAGTGGTTACTATGACGCAAGAGACAATGTCAAATTTGTATGGCCCATGTCCTTCACAGTCACCATGCTTTCCTGGGAAATCGTTCACTATACACCCTAATTATCTCAAGAAAATCAACTGGACAACTTGAAAGAAGAAATTCATTGGGGAATAGATTTTATAATCAATGCTCATACAAGTCCTACCACCCTTTGGACTCAGGTTTTGTACTATCTCTAATTGCAACCACATATTCAAACATCACTATTAATTGTATTCTTTTTTTTGGCTTAATTGAAAAGTGAATTCTATATATTACGCATGTTTGCATATCATTGTAATTTTAGAAAAATTCTTCAAATTTTAACTTTATAGCCACAAAATTGAACATAGTGTAATGAAACAAGAAACAATCACATTCACAATTATTATGTCTAAGCTCTTTTTCAATAATGGGCTTCAATTAATTATTTTAGTGGGATTTTTACACCTACTTAACGCTAATTTGCTGTGGGTGACTATGAGCGTAGATGTTTAGATCCATTTTTATAAATTTTATGATTAAAATTTACAATGACTAGGTGGGTGATGGGAACAATGATCATGGGTGTTGGGAGCGAGCAGAGGCTTGGATATGCTTCGTACATTATATGGGATCAGCTCATCTTCTCCTGGATCGAAAGTGGTTAGTTGCAGATGCTTTGCAGCTCTATCATCTGCATCCATTGTCTGGAGAAAGAATGACCCATCCTATGCAACAGAGTTAGTTACTTATCATTCTGAATCTGTCAGTATAGAATTTAATATGTTGTTTCAACATAATTTATGTCCAAATGTTAAAGATTTTTTTATGCTATAAGAGCCATGTCTTATAACTATTGCAGCTCTTCAACTTTGCCATGAATATCGCGGATCATATACAGCTTCTTGCCCATTCTATTGCTCCTACTCAGGGTACAATGTATGTATCAGTGTATATATAATTAATGTTGTGCAAATCAAATGAATAAGAAAGCTATGAAAGTTAATGTAATTACATGTATACGATGAGCAGGATGAATTGTTGTGGGTGGCAGCATGGCTGTACAAAGCAACACACAATCAATCCTATTTAAATTTTGTTGTGGAGAACCAAGGATGGAGTGGAATAGTCTCTGAATTCAGCTGGGACAACAAATTTGCAGGTGCCCAAATACTCTTGGCATAGGTAATCAATACAAATACATAATTATATACATTTACTCATTCCATTACCCTCTTCTGGATTAATCTTATCATATAACAAATGAGTTTATGTAACAGAGTATTTATCAGGTGAGGAATCCTTGCAGAAGTACAAAAACCGACGCAGATTCGTTCATATGATTTAAGAATTATGTTTCTTCTATGTTTAAGAATTGGATATGAGTCCATATCATTTGGCATTTTGAATAAAGAATTGTTGTTTAAAGATTTGGCAAGATGGTTTATTAATTTTTGTGGGTGTATATCAGGTGATGGCTACATTTGGATGAAGTTGAGGTGATTTGCTAAAGTTGAGGTGAGTGTAAATATGAAAAGTATCTTCTAAATAAATGTCTTGAATCTGAAAAATACCTTTCCGCCCTTTTAAATAAATGTCTTAAATCTGAAAAAATGTCATGGAAAGGGTGCCCTTACAGCCACCTCATAGTATCTCAATAGGCATTATCATCCTCCATAATTATTCAAGTAGAGGGAGATGTGAAAGCATTTTTGTGTATTGTATACATTATGAACTGAGATTGAGGAAGCATATAGAAATCTTTAAGGTCTGTCCATTACATCCACTTCCCAAATCTCTACAAGTCATGAAATATTTTAATTCCTTTCTCAAAACCAAATCAGGGAAGAGTAGCCTCTTGTTAAGGCAAGGATCCTTTCCTTGACAAGATCCTTGCCTTGACAAGAGGCTGCTCTTCCCTCCTTTGGTTTGAGAAGGGAACTAAAATATTACATGACTTGTAGATATTTGGGAAGTGGATGGAATGGATAGACCTTAAAGCTTTCTATAACCTTCCTCAATCTCAGTTCAGACTGTATACAATGCTCAGAAATGCCTTAACAGCTCCCACTACTAGACTAAACTGGAACTATACCTTCCATATCCCTGACTAAGACTTCCATAATACGTGACCCTCTCTACAGAAACATCTAAGAATTGCAGGCGAGAAAGATTACCAATCTGCCAGAGAATTCTACCACCCAATCCTGCCAAACATAAGTTTGATATGATCAGCAAATATTGTTTCCTGTGGGTCCAATTGATCAACTCGTATTGTAATTGGGTTATCATAACTTAAATCCTTTTGTGTCTCATATTAATTTATAGAGGTTCCATAATTATTCCAATGGTAATTGTCCTCCTTAGAATCCCAAGATGTTAAGAATTCTCACTTGTGTCTTGGAATGTTGACAAAGATGACATGTAATGCCCCACTTCCGTACGACACTTAGTAGATTATCATTTTGAGTTAAGCAGACTTTGGATATGGACATGATTTATACTTATGTTGATTAGCATGATGTTTTGTGACTAGATGCATTTGGATTATGATTGGATCTTGTTTTCAGTATGATCCACACTGACTCATGGATAGACTATTGGATACCGATATTATTTTATATGGATATATTGCATGTGTTCTAACATTGGATTTCTTCGCCATGATGAGTAGAATGTAGTTGTTGAATTTACATTACTATAATTGTGGATAATGATGAAATGCATAATTAAGTTGTGATTTAGACCTAGAAATGATGATTGATTGAATTACGTATAGATGTTAATAAATTTCATGCATATGGTTATTTTGGATATTTTGACATGGCCGCAAGGCCGAAGGAGGTATTTTACATTTTGCAGGAAACACAGCATGATCACAACCATGAGGGGGATTGGGAACCAAACACAACAGGATGTCGGGTGGTTACAACATTTGGTCGTCAAGGCAACTAGTAAATTGTATTGTATTACCTTTATTCTTGTATTTGTTAAGAAAATTTCCATGAGGGGGAAATTTTCTAATGTGACCAAAGGGGTAAGAATTTTATTACTTGTTTTAACTTGCTTTAGTAGGTGATTTCTTTTG
Source organism: Taxus chinensis (assembly GCA_019776745.2). Taxonomy (NCBI): domain Eukaryota; kingdom Viridiplantae; phylum Streptophyta; class Pinopsida; order Cupressales; family Taxaceae; genus Taxus; species Taxus chinensis. The sequence goes on from CM034151.1 coordinate 627,622,188, forward strand.
TGATGTCATTTTGTTAAATTACTTTTGTTAAGTATGTTTAGATTAATTTAACACCTTGTTTTAATTTTTAAGTTTTGGAAGGAAGTCTTGTGGATGTAATTAATTTTGATGGTTGGCTCCTTGAGTCTTGTGTGTCCTCTTGTATTGAATGTTTGGTTTTGAGTGTTGACCACTCCATGTTCTTTGAATCTCGAATTTGAGATTGAGGGCAATTTTGGGGGACTTGTGGGACAAGTTAAACTTGTCCCACACTTCCCAAAACCCCTTACCAACCATATCTATGGGTTGGGAATCCAAAAAGGGGATTATTTATTGTTTTGGGAAGGGAAATGTGACTTTGGAGTGCACTTGTCTTCTTTTGCATTTAATTGTGCCTTAGCACACATGGGGAAGGGATGGATGTGGAAGAGAGTTGTCATTCAACCCAACCACCCATTTATGGTGTTTTGGGATTTGAGTTAACTAAAGGGAGGTGGTCTTGAGGATGTGTGATGTGGCATCCTACAAGGAGCCACATCACCCTCACTCTTCCTCTTGTCTATTTATGGAAATTTCCTCTCTTGTTGAGGGGGTTGGAGTTTTGTTTTTGTTTGGTTGAAAAAAAACTTTCCCCCCCGATTTGATCTTAACCATTTAATTTCAAATTTCAAAATGTGTGTATAATCGTATAGTTTGGTTGTGTCTAAATTTGTAATATATCTATATATATATATATATATTAATTATAATGTATTAAATTTCGAAATAACGTAATATAACCGAATGATAAAGAAAGTATATATATATATATATATATGTATGTATGTATGTATATTATAATGTATTAAATTTTGGAATAACGTAGTATAACCGAATAATAAAGTAAGAATAAAAAAAATCGAAGTGGTTGATGTAATCAATTCAAATAAATTATATCATCCTCTTGGGTTACCTTCCAGATATATTGTTGTCACGATTCTTCCAGACAGTGGACAGATTAACTCGCTTGATGACCCTACCCATATCTGTGGAACGTCGAATGAGATAGATTCAAATATCTCTTGCCTCGAAGCATCATCGCGGCCGTGGTGGGTTTCAAGCCTGTTTTCGAACTCGCCCGACGTAATTAATACTCGCCGAGTTGTGGGGTGTAGCTTGGTCTGTAATAAAGCCCACCGAATTTATTTGTTCAGCTCGCTAGGAGTGGTTTGACTTTAAACTTTGATTGGTGGTACACGTATGAGCTAAACTTATCGAGCCATGTAGAAACAACTCGAAGTTAAATACCCTTTAAAAAAAAAAAAATTGTTGCATTTAAGGGACGTTTGGATGCTTTGCGGCGCCATCGTCTCCGTCGTTGTCGTGAGCATGGCGTCGTCTCTTTGAGCGGCGTTACATTTTTGGTATCAGAGCCAGGGATTCAAAGCTGGGACCCTTGGGCACACGCAGAAAACGTGAAACCGGAACACTTAACTTAGTGCAGAACATTATTCCTTAAAATATAAAACCATAATGTTGATAATTATAGTAAACAGCAAATTTTGAAAACTAGCACAAGACCTAGAATGATGAACTAACTCTTGCCTTGATCTATGCAGGGGGCGCGGATTGGGTGAGGGGTCTCTTCACATAGACCTAGACATACCACCGCCAGAGCAGGCCATAGCAGCCCTTCTGCCTCAGATTTTGTAGACACTCTAGGATGTCAATGCCACTATACGCGGAGAGCCCTTGGGAGGATGACTTGCTAGACATAGTTTGGAGCCATCAGTAGATGCCCAGGCATCCCCTCGACACATCGAGGAGCACAGAGTAGAGAATTTCCATGCAGAGTCGACTAGGGCAGGGTCACCATAGAGAGGACATGGCGACAGGATTTCAGGACATAGGGATAGGTCTCGGAGCCCTAGACAGAGGGAGGAGCATTCAGATAGACCTAGGATTCATCATACTTCGGCTGCAGATCATATCAGGGAGATCTTGAAGCTGCGACCCTCTCACTATTCAGGTGATACAGGTGGTTTTCAGGCAGAGGCCTAGTTGGTGAGCTTGAGTGGATGCTTCAAGCTCTGTCCTTGTAGTAGCAACATGAAAGCTCGTGTTACGATCCATCTTCTGAAGGATGGAGCAGGAGTCTAGTGGAGGACCGAGGAGCAGAAGCTCCATGTCGACTCAGAGATGATTACCTCGGAGCTGTTTGAGGAGCGGTTCAGGAGCAGGTATTTACCCAGGAGGTTTATTTAGCAGGGGATAGATGAGTTTCATGACCTCTGTCAGGGATTGATGACAGTAGCTGAGTATGAGAGTCGATTTCTGGACCTACTTCAGTACGTCGACTATATGCAGGATGAGCAGGTACGGATTCACAGGTTCATCTGGGGCCTGAACTTGGATTTAGCTGGTGCAGTGCGCATTCACTGCCCACAGATGTTAGCAGAGGCCGTGGACAAGGCCTATATTTCAGAGGAGACACGGGGGAAGACACAGCAGGCTAGAGACAGAGTTCGGAGCCGTATCCAGCAGATGCAGGATAGTAGGATGAAGGGTTCAGTTCCTCCTCCATGGGGTGGACAGAGTTCAGGGAAAGCTTCTTTTAGGCCACCACAGTAGTAGCAGAAGCAACAGACCTGCCCACCTTACCAACCTCCTCAGAGATTTGATGCACAGAGAGGACGTAGTATGGGGCCTCCTCCTAGGGGTCCCATCAGGACACAGGGTGCACCGAGAGCTCAGTCATTTGGAGCTCATCAGTAGAGACCTCAGCAGTCCATAGCCGGATCATTAGGATCTGTATCTCAGTCATCTAGAGTACCAGCTGGAGCTGCTTCCCACTGGAGAGGACCAGGCAGCTGTTATGGTTGCAGAGTTGTTGGACATATTTGGAGAGATTATCCACATAACCCTACAAAGGGTAAGACACAGAGCTCAGAGCCTACTGTTGGAGATATGGCACGGAGTCATCAGATCTACGCAGTGGTCGAGAACCACCAGGCTGAACATCAGAGTACTGTGATTGAGACGACAGGTAGCGTTGGTGGTATATCCACCTCTATATTATTTGATTCTGGTTCCTCTGATTCTTTTATTGCACCATCCTTAGTTGAGCGTTGTAGGCTGGTGGTAGTTAGGCAGGGCCGAAGTTGGGATGTGGAGATGGCTACTGGAGCCAAGATTTCTGTAGACTCCTTAGTCAAGGAGTGTCTAGTGGATTTGGGACCCTTCACCACTACTTCTGATCTCCGGATCCTTCCATTAGGATCTTATGGCATCATTTTAGGCATGGATTGGTTGTCTGCCCACAGAGCTAGAGTGGATTATTACCATAAGACTATTGCTTGCATTGATGATCTTGGGGCAGAGTTAGTGATATCAGGGGTTAAGAGACCCGTTTCTATTCGCACCATCTCCGTTATGCAGCTTAAGCAGTGTGTGTGACGGGGTTGCCGGTTGTATGCTGTTACAGTTAGTGAAAGATCAGAGGATGAGTCAGGGGGACCTTCCCTCGATGATCATCCCATCTTATCAGAGTTCACTGATGTGTTTCTAGGGGAGCTACCGGGATTACCTCCCCCACGTGAGATTGAATTCCATATAGATCTAGTTCCGGGTGTAGAGCCTATCTCACGAGCACCTTATCGGATGACCACTCCTGAGTTATGTGAGCTCAAGTTGCAGCTTGAGGGCCTTCTGGAGAAAGGTCTAATCCATCCTAGTGTATCCCCTTGAGGTGCACCAGTGATTTTCGTAAAGAAGAAGGATGGATCTCTTCGGTTGTGCATTGATTACCGTCAGCTAAATAAAGTAACGATCAAGAATCGTTACCCCCTTCCACGCATTGATGATTTATTTGATCAGATGAAGGGGGCTACCATTTTCTCCAAGATAGATCCTAAGTTAGGGTACCATCAGCTCAGGATTGCGGAGACAGATATTCACAAGATAGCTTTCTGCACGAGATATGGCCACTACGAGTTCACAGTGGTACCATTCGGTTTGACGAATGCCCCCGCAGTGTTTATGCATTTGATGAATGGGGTATTCAGGACCTTCCTTGATCGCTTCGTGCTTATCTTCCTTGATGAAATTCTGATTTACTCACGCACACGTGAGGAGCACGAGGAGCACCTTCGCTAGGTTCTTCAGTGTCTTCGCGAGCAACGCCTTTACGGGAACTTGGAGAAGTGTGCGTTCTTTCAACCTGAGGTGCAGTATTTGGGCCATATCATTTCAGGGGAAGGTATCGCAGTTGATACTTCCAAGATTCAAGCCATCATGGATTGGCCAGCACCCACTAGTGTGACCGAGGTGCGTAGTTTCATGGGTCTAACAGGGTACTACAGGAGGTTTGTTCAGGATTTTTCCCGGATTGCGCACCCCATCACTTCTCTTCAGCGGAAAGGGAAGAAGTTTTTATGGTCAGATAGATGTGAGCAGGCCTTCAGTACACTTAAGGAATGCCTTACAAGAGCACCTATCCTTGCAGTGCCAAATCCTCATGGAGAGTTTTTCGTTTGCACAGATGCTTCCTTGGCAGGACTTGGAGGAGTGTTAATGCAGTAGGGTAGAGTAGTTACCTTTGAGTCTCGCAAACTCAAAGATTATGAGCTCAATTATCCGACCCATGACCTTGAGCTTGCAGCAGTAGTATATGCCTTAGTGCAATGGAGACATTTTCTTCTCGGCCGGAGATTTACACTCAGGACTGATCACTTGAGTCTTCGTCACCTCTTCACACAGCCCAATCTCAACGCTCGTCAGCGGCATTGGATGGAGTTACTTTGTGAGTATGACATGGAGATAGAGCATGTGAAGGGAAAGGAGAACATGATGGCAGATGCCTTGAGTAGACGGAGACATGTGGCTATGGCCACCTCAGTGGGCACAGATTTGCGGAGTAGGATCTTGCAGCAGCTTCCTCAAGATAGTTTTTACCTTACAGCCAGAGCAGAGATTGAGTCTCAGAGACCTCTTGAGGGGAGATTTGATGGGTTTTCATTAGAGGCAGATGGCCTTCTCAGACACAGAGGCCAGATATATGTTCCTAGGGATGGAGGCTTGAGACATTGACATTTTGACATAGGCTCATCGTGCACCTTACTCAGCCCATCCCGGGGTGAAGAAGATGCACGCCACCTTGAGACAATTGTACTTTCGGAGAGGACTTCGGAGAGACATAGCCTCATTTGTATCCCGCTGTTTAGAGTGCCAGAGGGTGAAGGCCGAGCATCAGCATCCAGCTGGCCTTCTCTATCCTCATGCCATACCGGAATGGAAGTGGGACACCGTTTCTATGGATTTCATTGTTGGGTTTCCGACGTCGAGATACCACCGCGACGCCATCATGGTCACAGTGGATAAATTAATGAAGGTAGCTCATTCTTCCCCAGTGAAGACCACCTATACAGCAAGTGCTATGGCAGGAGTATATCTTGATGAGATTGTCAGACTACATGGGATTCCGCAGAAGATCAATTGCGACCGCGACCCCTTGTACACCTCCCATTTCTGGACCACCATGCAGTATGCCCTCGGGACGAGGATTAATTTCAGCACAGCTTATCACCCTGAGACAGATGGGCAGATAGAGAGGGTGAATCAGATTTTGGAGGATATGCTCAGGATGTATGTGATGGATCATCAGTCGAGATGGGAGGAGTATTTGTATTTGGTAGAGTTCACTTATAATAATAGCTTCCAGAGTTCTATAGGCATGGCTCCTTTTCAGGCATTATATGGTAGAGAGTGCAGGACACCTCTTAGCTGGGATAGGATTGAGGACAGGGTTTCTCTTGGGCCAGCATTATTACAGGATATGGAGCAGCAGGTTACCCTGATCAGGCAGAGATTACAGGAGGCGCAGGATAGACAGAAGAAGTATGCAGACCAACATAGGACAGATCACAGTTTTGAGGTAGGCACGAAGGTGTTTCTTCATGTCAGACCGCATAAGAGCCCTATCCATTATGGAAAAGGTTCTAAGCTTGCTCCTAGGTTTGTGGGTCCCTTTGAGATCTTGGAGTGCCTCGGCCCCTTAGCCTATCGTCTAGCACTGCCACCTAGCTTATCACGTGTCCATGATGTATTTCACGTTTCTGTGCTTAGGAGATATGTTTCTGATCCTTCTCATGTGCTAGATTGGACTGCATTACAGGTGCAGGATCAAGGGTAGGTGATGGTGGAGCCCGTGCACATTTTAGATCGCAGGACCCTGGGCCTTCGCGGCAGAGAGATTGAGCAGGTTCGGGTCCAATGGGACAGGTATGATGAGACTGCAGCTACTTGGGAGGGTGCTACATCATTGCGAGCTCAGATTCCACACTTATTTCAGTGACTTCCAGGAGGAAGTCTAGTCTAAGGGGAGGGGGATGTAATGCCCACTTCCCTATGACACTTAGTAGATTATCATTTTGAGTTAAGCAGACTTTGGATATGGACATGATTTATACTTATGTTGATTAGCATGATGTTTTGTGACTAGATGCATTTGGATTATGATTGGATCTTGTTTTCAGTATGATCCACACTGACTCATGGATAGACTATTGGGTACCGATATTATTTTATATGGATATATTGCATGTGTTCTAACATTGGATTTCTTCGCCATGATGAGTAGAATGTAGTTGTTGAATTTACATTACTATAATTGTGGATAATGATGAAATGCATAATTAAGTTGTGATTTAGACCTAGAAATGATGATTGATTGAATTACGTATAGATGTTAATAAATTTCATGCATATGGTTATTTTGGATATTTTGACATGGCCGCAAGGCCGAAGGAGGTATTTTGCATTTTGCAGGAAACACAACATGATCACAACCATGAGGGGGATTGGAAACCAAACACAACAGGATGTTGGGTGGTTACAACATTTGGTCGTCAAGGCAACTAGTAAATTGTATTGTATTACCTTTATTCTTGTATGTGTTAAGAAAATTTGCATGAGGGGCAAATTTTCTAATGTGACCAAAGGGGTAAGAATTTTATTACTTGTTTTAACTTGCTTTAGTAGGTGATTTCTTTTGTGATGTCATTTTGTTAAATTACTTTTGTAAGTATGTTTAGACTAATTTAACACCTTGTTTTAATTTTTAAGTTTTGGAAGGAAGTCTAGTGGATGTAATTAATTTTGATGGTTGGCTCCTTGAGTCTTATGTGTCCTCTTGTATTGAATGTTTGGTTTTGAGTTTTGACCACTCCATGTTCTTTGAATCTCGAATTTGAGATTGAGGGCAATTTTAGGGGACTTGTGGGACAAGTTAAACTTGTTCCACACTTCCCAAAACCCCTTACCAACCATATCTATAGGTTGGGAATCCAAAAATGGGATTATTTATTGTTTTGGGAAGGGAAATGTGACTTTGGAGTGCACTTTTCTTCATTTGCATTTAATTGTGCCTTAGGACACATGGGGAAGGGATAGATGTGGAAGAGAGTTGTCATTCAACCCAACCACACATTTATGGTGTTTTGGGATTTGAGTTGACTAAAGGGAGGTGGTTTTGAGGATGTGTGATGTGCAATCCTACAAGGAGCCACATCACCCTCACTCTTCCTCTTGTCTACTTAAGGAAATTTCCTCTCTTGTTGAGGGGGTTGGAGTTTTGTTTTTGTTTGGTTGAAAAAAAACTTTCCCCCCCGATTTGATCTTAACCATTTAATTTCAAATTTCAAAATGTGTGTATAATCGTATAGTTTGGTTGTGTTTAAATTTGTTAATATATATATATATATATATATATATATATATATATATATATATATATATATATATATATATATATGTATGTATGTATATTATAATGTATTAAATTTTGTAATAACGTAATATAACCGAATAATAAAGTAAGAATACAAAAAATTGAAGTGGTTGATGTAATCAATTCAAATAAATTATATCATCCTCTTGGGTTACCTTCCAGATATATTGTTATCACGATTCTTCCAGACAGTAGATAGATTAACTCGGATGACGACCCTACCCATCTCTGTGGAACGTCGAATGAGATAGATTCAAATATCTCTTACCTCGAAGCATCATCGTGGCTGTGGTGGTTTTCAAGCCTGTTTTCGAACTCACCTGATGTAATTAATACTCGCCGAGTTGTGGGGTGTAGCTTGGTCTGCAATAAAGCCCACCGAATTTATTTGATCAGCTCGCTAGGAGTGGTTTGACTTTCAACTTTGATTGGTGGTACACGTATGAGCTAAACTTATCGAGCCATGTAGAAACAACTCGAAGTTAAATACCCTTATATAAAAAAAAAAATGTCGCATTCTCGGGATGTTTGGATGCTTTTCGGCGCCATCGTCGCCGTCGTCTCTTTGAGCGGCGTTACAGATTCTAATTCCCAAGCCTATCAATGACCTACCCATGTACAACGGTGAAGAATCATGTATCTGAATAGCAACAGTCAAATCAAAAGAATGGCATTTGTTCTTTTTATATGTTAAGTTATTGCAGAAGGTTAGAGACTAAACTTAGAAACATACAAGTCATATTTCTATGATTATTAGTCATCTTAATCATTTCATAAATAATGCATTATTTCATTAATGGAAGAACTATTTGCCTTTGCAAAAGATATGGCGATCCACCCTAGAATGTTTGGTATTGGGGCTACTCTTAGTGCTTGCACATGTATGTAAAACTCTATGAGAATTATTATTAGATCCACACTTCATAGAAAATTCTTGTTACCATATCTAATATTTTAAGATATCAATTAATTTAACTTTACCCACTTTTATTTTTCTTACTCTGTCACATTTTACACATCCTGGGTAAATTATGTGTCTGATAACTTTCTCCCCACATGAAATCGAGACCCAAGTTTTTGCCAACTTTTTATTTTCTATCAGAAAAAAATTATCTTAAATTTTCATATGATTTGGCTGATTATTTTTCACTTTATGATGATTTTACTTACTAAAATATGTTTTTATTTTGAGTTGTCTCAAAAGTGCAGGTTGGTAATTTGTTCATAACTTTCTCTATACATACCCAATCGACCTCATAATAGACTCTTTGGATTTTTATTTCCAAGGTTCTCTTACTATCCGAATTTTATATCTTTATGATACTTCCGTAAAAAGTTATGCACGCTGTCCTAAAACTGGGTTTGCACAATTTCCACAGTTGAGACTGAGTTTTGCTTATAAAATGCAAAATTTGAAATTTTTCAGTAACTTAAAAACATTTTTATATACTCATTATTGAGATTTAAATTCCTAGGAAGTTTGATGCAATGCCTCTTCACCAATCATTGCCAACTCTCTTGAGTTCTTATCCCTTTACACCTAAATACTGTATTTCAAATCCTCCAGAACTGTCATGCCTAGTTCAATAGTGTGAAAGCCCTAAGGACCTGATTTACCTTCTAAATGCTTGAGGGAGTAAAAAAATATGATGATTTCCTGATTTGGTGATTAAGTCATCATATTCATAAGATATAACATTTTTACAAAACCCTTGACCAGTTTCCATGGAGCCCGAGACGGATGATTTCATTCAATTTCTTGAATTTGATGTTTAAGTCTCGAGTAAGCTCAATAACCTATGGATTGTATAGAGAGAGAGATAGAAAGATATAGAGAGAGAGAAAGAGAAAAGACAAGAGAGTAGTAGAGAGAGAGAGGAGGGAGAGAGATAGGATCAGAGATAGTAAAGAGACAGAGAGAGAACAGAGATAGAGAGAAAGAGATATAGTAGTATATATATATAGATGATGAGAGAAGAGATAGATAGAGATATATACAGATACATATACATATATATACATATTGATATATAGATATATATAGAGAGAAATAGGATATAAATATACATAGACATTATATAGAGATATATATATAATATTATTACATATAACATATACATATACATATATATTTTATATAGTTATTATCTTATATATATATAAAATTATATATATTAGTATATAGATGTATATGTATATGTATATATATGTATAGCTAAATGGATATATATATATATATGTATATAATTGTATATATATGTAATGTATATGTATATATATATATGTATATGTATATGTATATATATGTATATACATATATTGATATATATGTTTCATATGTATATGTATATTATATATATTATATATCTATAATACTATATATATATGTATAGGTATATGTATTGTATATGTATATGTATATGGAATGTGGGTGTGTGTATATATATTATGATATATAGATATATAGATAGATGTATGTATGTATGTTATATTGTATGTATGTCTTTTAAAACAATCATATATGCATGGAAAGATTCTTCTATTTCTTATACATAGTGAAAATGTTGCACAGTGCAGCCAACTAGGGAGAAGGATAATGATAGATTGAACATTTGAATTTGAATATGCATTCAATTATTGTAAAATTCCTTCATACCTTCATTAAATTATTATAAAATATGTTCATACCTTCATACTCAAGAGGTAGTGGTGACTTCCTTTGTAAACGTGCTCCTAGGATTTAGGCTTTGGACTGTATCTTTCTTCCTCTTTCTAAAGTGTCATGGATGATTCACAAAATAACCGTGGGAGAACCAAAATTCCTTTTGAATCTTGCAAGGGACTCACTTACCATTAAATATAATGATATTGACATAGAGAATGACAACAATGGGAAAACTGTTTTGGCATTTCTCTGAACATAATTTAGATGTGAAATGAGAATACGAAGAAAGGTCATCGGTAGTGTTGTCTAGTTCTATGTAGTATTTTCCACCACTGCGGGCTTTGTTGCTACTGCTATGAAATTAGAGCTCTTATGTCACTACCACAGTTTTCCAACTCCTCACTAGTTTGGTTCCTTAGTGGCTCTTCTATAGACTTGGCTGCAACATCATCGGCCTACATGGTGAAAGAACAATAATTATTGGCTTGTTCAACAAAATATGAATCTCATAAAAGGCTTATACCTACTTTCTAATTGTGATTTTTGAGTACCAATGACACAAGGTTTGCATTTCAATGGAAGTTGAGGATAGATGAAGGCTTGCATTGGACCCTGTGCTATGAAACAAAGTTCAAGTCATAACTGGTTTTCACATTTGATTACCAGGAAGGCTTAATGACATTTGAATTAAAGTAGTTAACACAAATAACACATACTTCAAAAACTGTGGAGTATTGTGACACACGTAGAGCTTCTTTTTGCCTATACGCTTAGAAGTTAGAGGAAAATATTAATTGGAATATAATATTTGTGTCAATCAACTAGAAGAAAGTATGCTTAAAGTGGACATGAGCTAAGTGCAATAATATTACATTTGAAAAAAGTTGGCAAACAAAATTTTCTTTTGGTTTTGATTTTGCTTCTGCGATAACATAAATTGTTTGCTTGATTATTAGGAGATGATCAAATGGATGTTTATTATGTTTAACATAAAAGTGAGATTTTTGTATTGTATTAGATGTTTTGTGTGTGCATCAATTTAGAGGCAGATATGAAAGGATTTATGAGCAGGATATGCCAATACATAATTACAATTATAAAGAGATAGATGCTAATGCTGTGAAGTTTTCATGCCTTACATATGTGCATAAAGTTTTATGTCTCTAATAGCTTTCTCCCTCTTGGCCTTGTAGTATGTTTACAAGATCAACCCATGAAACATTTGTGCAAAAGCTTTACCAAACCTTTAAGAATAATAAATGTTTCAGCAAACCAAAACTTCCACATACTGACTTCACTATTTGTCACTATGCTGGTGATGTGAGAAACTACTTCGATTTACTTGTTATTTGTAATCCCTCTATTCTTAGCAGCAGTGCCTTTTGTATCATGGGAATTCTGATTTTTGTCTTATGCATCTGGCAGGTTACATATCAAACTGATCTGTTCCTTGACAAGAACAAGATTATGTTGTTGTAGAGCATCAAGGTCTATTAACTTCTTCAAAATGTTCCTTTGTTGCAAGTCTCTTTCCTACTTTACGTGAGGAATCTTCTAAGTAAGAAAATTATGTCTTCTAAACCATTGCTTCTTTTAATCTCTACAATTGTTTTCCTCTAACTACTATCATATTGTTAATGTTTAAATATTCACTTTCTGGAAATTATGATAGGTACTGATACATGCTTCTAATATTTTGCTATCATGAATACTATTCAAAAGGTTTGTGGTATTATTAAATCCTTTAAAATTCTGTGTAGCAAAAACTGCAATCTCTCCTGGAAACATTGAGCTCAACAGAGCCTCACTACATAAGATGTCTGAAACCGAACAGTGTTCCAAAGCCAGGTATTTTTGAGAATTACAATGTTTTACAACAACTACGTTGCGGGGTAAGCAGCCTTTGGCCTAAGATTATTACATTTTGAATTCAAGTTTTATGATGACTTGTATGAAATTTCTTGGTTTAGCCAAAAGGTTAACATACAGAAACATAGAATCACGATTAGAATGTGTGGCTCATCCACATTGCAAGGTGTCATGGAAGCAATAAGGATTAGCTGTGTTGGATACCCCACAAGGTGAACATTTGATGAATTTCTTGACCGTTTTGGTATTCTCACCCCTGAAGCATTGGATGTGAAGCAAGTCTTCAAAGTCTTTGACACCATTTTCATAGAATAGCTTGGAAATAATCTTTCTTTTTCAACAAGGGAAAAAAAAAATTTAATGGAATGTGCTAAATGTTTTCAAAAGAATAAAAAATATTGTTAAACAGAGTGTTGTACACTCTGGTCGAGGATATGTGCACTATAAATTTATTTAGAAGTATTATAGAGAAGAATGCATCTCTATATAAAAATTGTTTCTATAGATTTGAATAAACATGCTATAAAAGAGGATGCAAAACTATTTTCACATTTTGTGGCTGCATTGGAGAAGAAGACCAACAAAAAATCTCGTTCTATCATGTGATTCTAACTCTGTCAATTGATTTCTTTTTAATATTAAAATGTACGTTATGGCTTTGTTAAATAAATTTTGGTTTTAGTTTTACACAGTGTATATTAGAAAACGAGGATACACTACTCAATTGTTTTGTTTCTTTTTTATATTTATTATTTTGCCAAGATTGCATTGGGGTTCTATTCACAAAACTCTTTCTTTATTCGAGGAATGATTTGTGTTATCTTTCTCTATTTCGGAGAGATGTAGCGAAATCGAGAGCATTCACTAGTGCACCACTAGAATGAAGTTCAGCATTTTTCGTTCTACATTCCACCACAATTTTCGACTTCCCCTAAATCCACACCCACTTCCACCTCCATAAGTACCACCACCACTGTAGTTTCATCAATCAATCCCTTTTTTACCATAGGAATTATGAGCGGTGCTCTGCTTTTTACACAGTGTATGCGGGAAAGCGAGGATACACTACTCAATTCTTTATTTTCTTTTTTATATTTATTATTTTTGACAAGATTGCATTGGGGTTATGTTCACAAAAACTCTTTCTTTATTAGAGGAATTACTTGTGTAATCTTTCTCTATTTTGGAGAGACATAGCGAAATTGAGAGCGTTCACTGCGCCACTAGAATGAAGTTCAACATTTATGTTCTTCATCCCTCCATAACTTTGACTTCCCCTAAATCTACACCCGCTTCCACCTCCACAAGCACTGCCACCACTGTAGCAGCATCGTCAGTCAATCCCTTTTTTTACCATAGGAATTATGAAAGGTGGTATGCTTTTTATCTTCTTCGTATCAATCTGTCTCCCTTGGCTAATCAAGGAATAGTTTTAACTCCCTTGTTTATATTTTGTAAAAAGAGGGTTCTCATTCAGTAACACATTCTTCTTGTCTTTTTTGTTGTCAACATTATGTATAAGCATCGATATGTTGTTGTGAATTACAATTCTTTAGAATGCATTTATAAACAGTGATTGTAGCACCATAACCAATTAGTATATTTCTCATTTATATTGGCTCTCATTATGTCATCATACATTCACATTTTAATTGTAGATATAATTACATATAAATGATAAGTATATATATGCTTATTGGGTTTGTGTTTTTTTTTTAAATGCTCATGGAAGGGTTCTCTACAGCACATTAAGCATGCATATATAATACACCTATGATGTTATTTTTTTTTACAAGAATTTTTCCTCAAATAAAATTAAGGGAGCAATTATGATAGAGCTGGGATATATTATAAATTTAGAGATACTGTGAGTTTAGTTATACTACATTTGGCCTCAAAGTCAGAACTAACATATGTACCATGTATTGTGTTTGCGGTAGTGTGTAAAACATGTCGCGGTATATAGTTGTGCTAGAACATGTCCCAAGTTTTTTTTGACGTCATTTGGGGTTGACATTGGTTGGGGATTTAACTGAAATTTAAGAACTAGTTTTTGAGAATGTTTTCTATAGCAGGGATTAAATGCCATGATATAAGTTGTTCCTACCATTATATAAGAGGAAATTGTTTCTATAAAGCAAGGATTTAAGGCCACTATTATAATTATCCATACTGTTAAATAAGAATATTATGTCACTCTGGAAGTATTTTCGTTAAGTAACTTATATGTTTACATTTGTTTGTTAAAAAGAGCTACATTGCATTTTGTGGTTGTTATTCGATTCTGTAACACTGATAATTGGGTGCTTTTAAAATTTGTTTCTTAAAACATGCATGACATTTTATTTCCCCTGTGTGGACTGAGAATAATTAGAAATTCATGTAGGGTTAATGAAACACATCTTTTGGTGTAGTCAAGATTAGAGAGAACTAAATAAAATCCTACCATAAGCATGCAAAAACTCTTACATAGGATTGTTCAAAACTAATTAGGACAAAAATTCAACCAAGATCAAATACTCATGAGAAATACAAGTGCATTAAAGGTCTTTCCTAGAGCCTATCAATGAATAAATAAAAATTAAAACATTGTTAAGAGTCCCCATACTTGTTAGACAATATCAAGACTAAATTTTGGCATTTTGTCGAGCAATTATCTAATTTTCTTGAATAGATTAAAACAACATTCACAATATGATACAAGCGATTCAAAAGGAACTTCACCTTTGCACTTATAATACATAGATCTCTTTATGCCCAAAGAATGTGTTTTCTAATGAAAGGTGGGCGTGTATTCAAAAACTTACTTTCATATCATTTTTCAGTTTATGCTCATACCCTTGTATTTTTAGAGATAATCTAAAATCTTGGTGTTGTTTTGTTATGGAAGATACAATGTTACATTTGGTAGATTGTAAAAAGTTGATTTTCTATATATATATTGTAACGACCCAAAAATTCACAACACGAACAACACAGGATAAATTTTTTTTTTTTACTTGCTTGACACATAACATGACACAAATTGTCATCACCAAGGTTACAACTAACTCTGGGAACCACTTATTAAGAGGATGACCACAAGGTTAACACGGAAATGTTCACACCCAAAAGGATAATACACTTTTCTTATTTGACAGAACAACATAGAAGTCCAACCACATGACACTCTGACAGCTAGGGAAAACCACAATAAGAATTGATTGGAGGTTATTTATTTTGATAAAACACCCTTTTACTCATGACTTATGTTTTCAGAGAGATTCAATATATGTTTCACACAAATTCATCTTACCAACTGAGTTATTTTCTTATACACAGTAGAGTAGTTCACTTAAAGTCTTCTCCTTCATGAAAATTAATTGTTTAATTCCATTATTTAATAAAGGAGATAATTTAATACCACAGGGGCCATCTATCCATACTTACATCACTCAAATTCGCTCAAAACCTTGTTACCACATGGATTCGTGTTCAACATAAATTAAGAAGGAAATTACAAAGCACCTTGGACAGAAGTTAAGAGAAGGAGGTCAAGTTGAATTCCTCCTTAAGACGTCATTAGTTATTACCAAGATTTAATTAGAGCTTGAGGTTTTATCCATAATTATTAACGATTTTACTTAGGCTTCCCTGAAAGAGCTTTACAAAAGGAGATTATTTTACTTTCCAAAAAGGTTGAATGATAAAATTGAGTGGTTTCTAAATTTTCTTCTCCTACTTGCTAAATCTTATTATCTTCCAGATACTAACCATTGTTTTCCCTTATGCTTGTTTAAGAGTTCACCCAAAAGGGGTAGTGTTCACTAGTTTTAGCTAGGGATATCAAATTATAAAATTTTACTTTACAAAGATAGTTTCACCTTTGATTACTTCATGAATCTCTTGTTCTCAAGTAAGTCATTTCTACATTATTTTATCTGAATATATATATTTTAGTTAACTTTTATAAGGGTCAAACCACTCCATTTAATTTTACTTATATCACATCATTACAAGGTGTCAGAGATTTTTGACTTAACACTTTATTCTCAAAATCAAGGTTTTACAATACTTATGCCAATGTAATGATTGAATATCATTTCTCACCAAGGTAAGATTCTAGTCTAACAACAAGAAGGACAAGACAACTTCATCACGTAGTTTCCCAAACATTCCAAGGTAAGAGATCTTTAAAAACTCTTTTGCAAGCAATGTTACAAAATTTACAACACATTGAACATTTTGTTTTTTACAAGGAACTTCATAAATTGAACTGATGAAACTTTTACACTCTTTTCTTTAATCGACTCGCATAATCCATCTACACAAATATTAACTAGAGTCAGTTCGCTAGAACTGAGCATGATAAGATATAAACCAAACCTAATAATTTATGCCATCTAGCATTTAAATAAATGAAATTTTGCAATACTCCCTATCAATTAATTTATAACATACATTCAAAAATTAACTGCACATCTCATGATAATACATTTCATACTCATTAATGTTCACTTCCTTTAGATATGCTTACATAAGAACACAATTCCAAGTGACTAGATATACAACCTTAACCATGCAATTAATCATACTTAAATTACAGTAATAATAATATCGCTCACTCTTATACCTTCAATCTACTTCTCCCACATATGTATCCAATAATATTATCTTTTAATTAAATAACAGCACCAACGACGTTAAGTTTTATAATAAATACAAGTATCAATCTTATATTATTCATCGATATTACTCAAGCATCAAACCTTCATAGATAATCAATGATTATATGTAAGTATAATTTTGATATTTACCTCAAAATTTTAAGAATATACTTATGTTAACAAATATTCCGCCAATCCATGAGTTCATATATTATTTAGGTATCCTTTTGGTTGCTTATTACCATGTCTTTATATGTTTCTATTAGTATAAGAGTCCAAATCATTGGAATGAGTTACGATCAACAATATTGTCATATTTTTGCTAATATTTCAAAGATAGATTTGACTAACTAAGATATGTAAGCGTGGTCCAAGCCACTATAAATACAAGTATCAACATTATCTCATCTCCCAATTGAGATGTAAGTATCAATTTTTAGCTAACATAATAATCATCGTAAATGCCAAAAAATATTCCACTCGTTAACCAAGTATTGAGATAACATATTTATCCTTATTGGTTACCTGATAACATAATATATATAATGTTATATAACTCAACCTCCACTTGCATACCCCAATATATGGGTATTAATTATTGTTCTATATAATGAAGTTAAAAATTTCAGATCAACTTCTACTCGTATTGTCATACATGGTATGTAAAGTACCATTATGGAAGTTGTCACCTTTATTTAAGGTTGTGCATGAATCCATTTTAGGGTAGTTCTCATAACTTCCCTATTCGTCTGTTTTCCTACCAAAAATCATTTCAACAAGCTTATAAGTCAAAGTATAGGATAAATTTATAATTTCATATTTCAAGCATTGCCTAAATTCATATGCCTGAGGGCCATCACATGTCAATCAAACTTGAAGAATGTACACATTCATGAGAGTTTGATGTATCAAATATTACTTCAACTGATTTGAAAATCAAATTAGTTCCTCAACTTAGGCCATATAATTATCCACACAAGCTAACGTCTTGAGTGCTTACCGTATTCAAAAAGATCACAAAATACAAACCCCATCAACACATGCTTCAGGAGCGTTCCCATCTAGAAAAAAATAAGCTCATAGTACTAATAATAATAACAGAGGGCTTGGTGATGGGTTTACAATAATCCCCAAGGTAAATGGTAATCAAAAGAGTCAGATGGTATGTAGAAAGACCAGTAAAACCAGTACGACTCTCCCCAAATAGAAGCCCCCAATTCTAATGGGGGGGGTTTATATCATTATCAAACCACATTAAAAGACAAACATAGTCTTCCAAGAAAATTCCCATTTTCAAGCCATGTTCTACATAATAAAAAACAATACAAGGAATATTCTAAATCTCATTCACACACCACAATATTTTCTACAGAAACCACTGTTCACACGAATAATCATGGAAAAAAGATAAACCAACTCTATAAGATCGATAAGCGAGAATCACTAGAGAGATTTCTTCTTGTAAAATAGTAATTAAGATAAACTGGAAAAGGGAGAGAGATCAGCTCATGCAATTATGATTAAATGTCATTTGAAACCCATCTCTTTCTGGGCATCTCTTTCAAGAAAGAGTCATATATATGTAAATATATTATATAATATCAAGGGTCCAAACGTTATTTACTTAGTAAAAAAAATAACGCATCAGCAATTCCAAAAGAAACTCACATATCAGAATTCAAACCAGAGTCCTAAAGGAATAAAAAGGGTTAGGGCTTATTATTTCCCAAGACCAGGACACTTAGGGTGCAAAAAACCCAAAGGGTTAATTCACATCAACATTCCAGTTGGGCTGCCCAAGACATCGATCCCACCCACATGGCTACAGGCAGAGTTCACGGCAAACAAAGGAGAAAATTGCTAACATCCTCCCAACGCGTGTCATTGAATCCAACAGTTTACCCAACATACTCCGTGGCCAAGGGAATAAATCATTAAATTTTGTTTTGAGAGTGGAGGCAGGAAGTTAGTCTTATCATTCCCAAAGAGATCCTTAACGTGCTCACGGGCAAGACTATCCTTGCTGGAAATTCATCAGGAAACAACAGGTCAACAAATGACAATTTTGTGTTAACAGGTCAAACTGATCACGGACGGCTAGAAGTAAATGGCATTGGCAAGTTCATGGTAACAGGAAAGAGGGGGGGTGCAACGCAGCAAATTGTGCTTCATGAATATTCTGATATGAAACAGATCCACCTCTATGAGATTCTCTTCCATGAGTTACATCGTAAAACAAGTAAGGTCTCAATAGAGAATCTTTGTAATAAATTTCATCAGGTCTCCTGGTAACACTCTTACTGTCACTTAATCGATTTTGATAAAAATATCTTGAAGGAGAATCCCGAATTTGAGGATGCATTCGATACTGAACAGATAACAACATAGTTGGACAACCTGCTTGTTGGAAGCGCTCAAAAAGGCTTCTACTATACTGCAACATGCCTGCTGCCTAGCTAAACTGTTGCAGGCCATTGCTGTGGATCCCCGACAAGAACACACCTTGTAGCACCCAATGAAAGTGGAGGTAACATGCCTACTTCACTAGCTTGTAGCTTCATCTATAACCACCATATCAAATGCATGGAAGAGGGAGAATAAAGTAAACCATGGAAAGAGCAGGTCATAAAACTGTAGAGCAACATCCACCTGTGCGCGGCCAGCAAAAGAAAACAGTGGTTTCTTCCCCCAAAACGTATCAGGAACCAACAGAAAACCATGTCCATACGACCACACAAAAGAAGTATTCCTTCACCACACAAACTCACGCGGCCAGGGCAGAATACAACAGGCAGACCACGAAGGACAACAGATTTGCAAATCAAAAAAAATTTAATAAATGGAGCATGTAGCGGCCACCAACAAGGAAGGTTGAACACGCCAAGAAGGATGCATTAAAATACCATAACTATTAGTAGTTCGGTGGTTTGGGAGGAGTCTACCGCCATTTACTTGCAACAAGACAGGCGAATGGACCTGGTCGGCCAAGGTGGCAGGTGCAGGGTGGGTGAAAGAAGTTTAAAAAGTTTTAAAAATTGGGCAGTCTTCACCATGACATGGCACCCCCCTCGAGCTCCTCCTTTTTCAAATATGCGTGATAAACAAAATCTCTACTAACTAAGGTAAGCTCACAAAGCATACGCAAGAAGATTATATTAATACAAATGTAAAATGAGTTACAAGATTACCTAAACAGTTCTCATAAGCTAAAAGGTATAATCACAATTTTTATATGATTACTATTCAACCCGAGGAAAAATTAAATCACGTACACACGAGCAAGCTAGGGGAAGTAAGAATCGAATTCTCCAGTTACCCACAATGATTAAATAACTTGCAAACATGGCCTTAGCGACCAAGCGAAGAAAACTAGAGGTTGACATTCAAAAGAAAACATGAAGCAAGGAACGACCATGGCACCAAGACGGGGTAATTCCTTCCTCAGCGCGGAACGAGGTTCATTCAACAAAGCGACCAACCAAACAATAAAATCGCTTAAACGATAATTAATAATAAAGTTTGATAACAATCGACAATAAAAAAATAATGAGTTATCGTCGATCGATAATTAAAATAATAATATTGTTAATATTATTATTATTATTATTATTATTACCACTTAAAATAATTATTAATCATATTAACAAAGACGTATATACCAGCTCGACAATAATGTAAAACAATAATACTACAAAATGGAGGCCAATCGATAATTAAATTAAAACAACATTGTTATCATTATATACTATAAATATAAATAGTTTCTACTCACATCAATAATGACCAATGATCCAGCTTAACCATGTGACAACAAGATCCTCCTTAAATAGGTTAACGCACAGGACATTACACAGTCCACACACAGAGGGTTGTCAATAACGACTCAAGTCAGTAAGAAGGAGAGGGAAGGTGCTAAAACATTACTGATACATGGCCCAAGACAATGGAATTACACACAGCCGTTCGATGCTTAGCAAATACGGGGCCATTGTGATAAGAATCGGGGTAACCATCGAAATGGGGCATCACACCCATCAAATTGAGGTATTTGTGATTTTTCCTAGTGAAAAATGAAATGAAACCTAAGGGCTTTGATACCAAATGATGGATAATTGTAAAGAATAATAAAGGAAATAAGAAATTAAAACTTTCTTATATTAAATTTAATAAATCTGGAGATTGACCTCTTTACAACATAATTTTCATAGCTTCATTGCACTTCTTCTTGGATCCAAAATGAGAAAACCTACTAGCAATTTAGAGTTCATCCGTGATGATGTGCCCACTTGCAAATACAACTACATGCATTAATTAAAAAATCCAATATAATAAATGCACCCAGATTTACATTGGGATCATACTATTACAAAAATTACGAATCAAAGGAAGATTAGACAATTGGAGTTTTGTGCAATAAATAATAGTATTTGGGATTACATTTTCTAATAACCTAGGTATACACTTTCCCATCTTCCTTGATGATGAACTCTTTCTTTTCATCGTTGGCCTCACTATTTCCCCTTTACTTGGTCTTACATCACTTTCGTATGTTCTTTGGGATTATTTCTTCGATTGCTACACCTTCACCCTACATATATTTTTGAAATATGGTTGGCAATTTGATATAAATTACTCCTTATGGAGACATAAAATTTTAAAAAAACATTTTATATGTGACATTACTCTTCTTTTTGGTAATGTAGAGGGATTATCAAATACCCAATCATCTGGAGCATCTAAGAGAGAATCTCTAATAACAAAGAAAGTTTCACTAATCAACCATTGGAACAACATACAAATTCCACGCTCCACATGTTGTAGGAAAACTAGGAATCGAATGCATGACCTAAGTTACCAAAAACAATGTCCAAGAGAAAGTGAGCCTGAATGCCCGAGAACTTAATTGTGGCCTTACTTTTTGGATATCCAGAAACTTCTAACGGATATTTTTTTTATAGAATTTAAGGTGACATATCCTGTACAACCACATGGAAAATATATTTTGGTGAATATTATAATTAAAATAATTCATACTAGCAATCGTGCGCAGGACCGTGTAATGTGGACGCTGAAAGGGATCAGGGGGGGATAAATGTTTGGAGAATGGAAAGAGGGGGGGGAGAAGAATGGATGATCACAAATACATAATACAATTCATGAAGAAAATAAATTAGAAATCGATGAGAATAGAGTATATGTTAAAAAACTAAAAGAATTTGTCTATGCAAGTAATCACATATATATACTATCTAAAGCATGAAACTACCAGTACAAGTGAGCTTGTAATTACATCATAAAAAATATATGTTTCGGGGAGAAGGGGGAATGATGGAGTGGATCGCCCACTACTAGAACTAGGATAATATTTATCCACATTGTTATTCACAAAAATATCATTTTGTAGAAAATTTGTGAATTGTCAACATTAAATGAATAGCTTCTATAAATAAAACATAGACTTTCCATAATTTCATAAAAATCATATTTTAGTTTTTGAAAGATCCACATTATTGAAATTTCATTGTGGAAAAATCACATTTTCTTTTTTTTTGAAATATTACAACTTTAATACCTATAGACTTATTGTTACTAATTTATAAAGCCATACTACTTCATATTAAAAAAAAAATACACAATAAATATATATAATAGGATATAACATATTTTTGAAATTTGTAATATTTTTTATTTTAATTTAAATATAGAAGAATCAACACTAAAAAGACTCATGTAAATAGAAATTCATAGTACGTGTAATATTTATTTAAGCTATTTCAATAATAATTAACACTATAATAAAAAAAACATAAGTAAAATGAAAAATATAGCAACAATAATAAATTATAATAATATAAAAAATTGCATGATTAATTTAGAAAATAATCTATCAATAGTGGAAATTTCACATTAACAAACATTGTTATTTATTCAGGTAAGAATAATAATCCTAACCGTCTCACCAAAATTTATCAGTGGATGCTTCATCCAAAACAGTCCCGAAATAGAAAGGAGATCACATAATAATCATTGACTACCGTAAATCATGCCCTATAATAATTAAGCCCCAAAATTCTCCTTCATAATTAATTGGGGTGTTTCTAAGTGTAGATATTTATTTAAATGATCCCCGGGTAGAATCTCTGTGGCATTTACAATAATAGTGGAGAAAGAGTTACTCCATGAAATATTTTTACCCTGCGCTTGTCGCTATGTGAAGGGCCATTTGCCCAAACAAATCGTGTGTGCTGAATATAATTTTTCAGGGCTTCTTTCTTCAATTCCTAACAGCAGAAGCCCAACTATTTCTTCATTACCAATAGTTGTTGCATCATGCTAACAAAATATTCTCTCCATTCTAAGGAACTCCAACAAACTCCAAACTACGTCAACATTATTGGAGTCCACTGGAAAGTGTAAAAGATTTTCCCTGTTTCGATTCTTATCACCCAGTTTCATCTCACAATCTTTGATAAATAATTTGCAGAAGTCGATGTGCCGAGTCCCCATGGAACGATGTAAGATGAATGCTAGTATTATTTCGTAGTTGAATAATGAATGTGGAAATGGAATGTTATAATGAAACCGATTACCCTAAAGATCACGCACATTTGCAGTCAATAATAAAAGTAAGTTTTTGACTTTGACATACTAAATTTAGCTGTGGCGTCATTGGTGGGTGGCAAGAGTTGTTTGGAGGAGGTCAAAGGTTCGATTTTGCTCTCCCACCATCACAAACGTGCGTGATGGATAGGGCCAGCCATAATGAACATGTTTAACTCTGATGAATATTATATTTATTTTCTTTTCATGTGAGTGCATTTTTTTATGAGTAATAATGAAATATTTTCATATTGGATTCAGGATCTCTTTCATAGTTTCTTTGTCATGATTTACTATTATTTAAATGTGAAAGGATGAAAAATTTAAAAATCATATTTCTCATTTTTATTTTATTTATTATTTATATATACACGTACAGTTTTTTGGAGTTCCAAATCATATGTATAATCTTACATATTGGAGTTTGAAATTACATCTGTTATATATTTTTAATTTAAACTTTATGTAACATCATAATTTTGAATTCAAAAGTCTCGAATTAAATTATTTGGCCCAGATTCAATAGAGATCAACAATGTCACCTTATTTGGATATTTAAATATAAACAATTTTACCACTCCATTTTAATTCATTGAAACGGTTTATTGAGTTTACATGAATCTAGTTCTCACGGATGTAATTATTCATGTGCAAGAATTATATTTTATAAAATAATTAAATATCAAAAGTTGTTTATAAGAAAATTTTAGAATTAATACAATAATTTCCATTTATAGTTTCATATGTGAAAATGAAGAGTTCATCCTGAACACCATTTTTTAATATTTTATATTATAATGAGTTTATTAACAAAATTAATTTTAATAAAAGGAATTATTTTTTATATTAATTATAGTATTGGAAAATAATAGGACAAAATTAATAAAAATTCAAATAATATAAAATATGTTTCAAAAATGATAACATTTTAATATAATTTTAGGTTTGGCTGTAGAGTTTTTAAAAAAAATATACACTTTAATTCTATAAGCTCTATAACTATATTGCATGGAATGTAGAGATATTCTCTTAATTTTAAGCTTTAAATAATATTATGATAAATTATTAAATAACAAAAATATAATTATGCCAAAGGCGTTCCCCCTATGGTAAAGGACTTCCGGATGTTTCTCTGACTAAGTTAAATTTGACGGCCGTTTCGACGTTTTTTAAAGCAATTACATTTGATGGCCGTTTTGATTGTTACGACGGCTTGTTTGACGTTTTCATTTTTTGCGGCTACTTTTACCAGTTTTGATTTTTTGTTTTTGCATGCTGGATGCAGGTTCAAAATTGGTTTGACGTTTTCGTTTTTTGTGGATTTCGTCAGACTAACCCAAACCCAAATAAATCAAAATGGAACTCAGATTTCGTTTCCAGGGGAAATATTTTAACAAAAATCTTCGGACCCTCAAAAATATGCCAATCAGTTGGTGCATGCAAATGTGATAGGTTTAGTTCTTAATGTTTTCAATTGCATGGCATTGATGTTTTAAAACAACTTAAAATATATATCTTCCAAATGTTTTATCGCCTTCGCTTTTGTTTCATAATTAACGAAACAATATTTTAAATTAAAATAGCTAGAGATCTCCCATTTCTAAAGAATTCATAACTGATTGTTTAGCTTTCATCCCAGACTCTCGACGAATTTATTCTCTTTCGTGGAAGTTGTATTGCGATTTAATTTTCTCGTATACGGTGAAGAAATATTCATGTCGTGAGTGGTAAAATAATTAAATTTAAAAACAATCTATTTTTATTACATTTGCTATTTATAAAAGCAAGATATTTTAGAACTACCCAATAAAAGAAATTGTCGTATTTTTTTTAGCAAGTTCAATAGAATTTCTTCGTTGAATATAGTGTTGCAAATCATGTTCAGTGTAGAGTTAGAAAACAACAGTAGTACCTATTTCTCAATCAATTGATCATTATATTAGTGAGAGGGCCATCTCATATTACCGACCATGCTAATTATGCCGAAGGCATTCCCCCATGGGAAAGGCCTTAGCGGACGTTTCTGATATTTTGTAAAATTTGACGGCCGTTTTGACGTTTTGGACGTTTTCAATTTTTCGGGTTATTTTTTACAGTTGTTTTTTGCATGTAATGTTTTTTTGCGGAAGATTAAATATTTCATCGTTTTTCCTAATATTAATCGACATTCGTAGGTTTTATAAAGGGAAAACATGAACCTGCAACGAAATATGAGATTGAGAATAAAAATCCAATCTTTGTTTTACAATAAATGGCAACACAGAATGGCAATGGCGGTTTCAACAATCGAAATAATTTTTTTCGCTTTGCTGCTGCTTTTGCTTTCCATGAAAGCATGCAAACAGATCAGAGGTCTTGACAATTTTTTGGACATTTTTTCACGCAATTAATTTTTTTTTTAGTTTTGTTGCTCGATTAGATTGAACTGGTGGTGTTGGAGACGACAGTAGCATTGACAACGTCTTCATGATTTGAACCCTTTTCATGGAGACCGAAGAGGGGTGGGGAAAAATCCCCGTACAGACCACCCAACATCTTGATGATTTGAACCCTTTTCAAATCTTTTCTCTAGATTGTGTTGTTGCATTTATTTTTATAGTTTTCCCTGATTTTAGCGGTCGAATCCATCTATTTTTATTTTCTCTTTGCTTTGAACTGCTTAGTCAGAAGGTTGCAGGTTTCAAATTTTTATATGATGCAAGATTTGTTCAAAACAGTTGATATTTTTTTCACCCATGATTCTTTTTATTCTTTTTATATGAGATTTTGGTGACTTTTATTGATGAAACCCCTCTTTCCTTTAACAACCCATATTTTTTTCTTATTAATTCAGTCCACTCAGAATCCTTAAAACTTTCATATAGGTTTTTCCTAAGTGTTCTCCATATATTGTTTTCAGGGTAGAAATGGTGAATCATCTGAACAGGAAGGAAGCAGCTAACATTGAAGCAGAGTATTCCTATGGCGATTTCTTGGCATGTTCAAAAATATTTCACCTGGTAAGTCTTTTCTTTTAAAATGTGTGTTAGGGTTTTGGTTATTTTTTAGGGTTTCATGGCATGGTTTATACAGCTCAGAGAAAAAACTTGTAGATATTCATCTTGCAGTGGTTCCATGGGTGCCATCTCAATTTACCATGTGTGTGCAGGAGTTGTCATCATGAATTTCAACACCTGGATTCTTGCATAGAAGAAAAAAGAACCAAGATAGAGTACTTGTAGTTGTGTCCCTTCCAACAATCATGAAATTCAACAATATATCTCGTAAATACTTGTCATATAACTTTTTTGGCTCCTTTTCACTTAAACCAATGAAGCGAGACAATATATCTGGTTTTCCCTGTAAACAGTTTTAAAGCCAGTGAAGTGAAAAGCAGCATGGTTATAAGTAATGATGAAAAGGGCTAACTTATTATTTATGCAGAGTTCTCAATAACCATTATGGTTGATGTGAGTATTTCCTTACGTTGTTGTTTTGAGAAGAAATCTTTTGCCTTCTACTTTGAATGATCTTGTAGACAAAATCATCCATAGTTTTGATGCTCTCCTTCATGATGGCCTCCAACCCAATATTGAAATATATTTATTCATGCATCATGTACTGCCACCAACAAAACACCAACCAAACAACTGATGCACAACTAACACAATAAACCCAAATTAAATACATATAACATCAACTATAAAATAAATTAACTATCGAAAACGGTATCAAATATAGTCATGTACAAATTTTTAACAAGTTTGAAATGTAGAAACAAGCTTAAAATTAAGTAGCCCATCTATATTTCTACACTTACGAAATCAATCACACCCCTTATCAACAACAACTACAAAAGTAATAACTATCCCTCTAAATCAAATAATATATACCATTCGGTGTTCACATTGCATTGTACACATGAGATTGCTAGTTTATAAATAAGTTATATTTAAACTTTGTATCAATTCTTATATATATAAAACACAATTTATAAATAAAATTGTTATATTGTGGAAATATCACAATTATTTTTGTTGTATCAATTCTAAAATATTTGAATTGTGGTTATTTTCACAATACTCCAGTTGTAGTTATTACCATAGTTTAGTACTGTGGGAATTTCCACAATTTAATGTTTCCACAAAATAATTGTAGGTGGACTCCACAAATTTGGATTCACAATTTGGTCATTAGGATCCACATATATTTTGTGAAACTATTGTGGATAAAAGGTCCATTATCTTGTAGTGACCTTATATTAGAGAGGGGAGATATGTAGATAAGTCAAATGAGACTTGTCTTCCTTTCTTTTTAAGAGATGATGGGAGAGGAACATTTTGTAGTAACATTCAAAGGTAAAATTTTGAAGAGATGATGGGAGGGAGAAATTTTTTGAAAACAAATGTGGAGCTATAAGGAAAGGAGAAATGCCATGTTTTTCAATTTACGAGTCTGTACATTGGACAAGTGTTCTCCAGTCTTCAAGTAGGGGGATTCCATCTCTGATATTAAGAAGATGGCGACGAAAAGAAATGTGGCCCTGATTTGAACCTTGCTGCAAGAATATTGTTCCGAGCATGATGCATGTAGTGAACCTAAACCCAATGTTTCTTTCGGATGAGTGGATAACATAGAGTGGAACATCCTTGATAGGTGGAAATCGGCCAAGGTAGCCAAAGAGAATAATGGATCTGTTGCTAAATATGAAAGAATCGATGTGTGAAAAAGCATCACAAATTCGATAGCAAATTTTGGTAATGAGTTTTGGACTAATGAAGCTCATCTCTTTAGTGATAATGTATTGAACATGATCAAGGGATTGTTGAAGAGAAGAGAGTGATTGACTATCGAGCGGCTTGATATCCTTTACTAGAATACACAAGGACGCATGCATAGTAGATGTTGAAATGTTGAATGAGGCTATCCATGGTGGAGCAAGAAGTAATAGGGGAGATGGTTGATGTGGGCTTGCAGAATAAACTATAGAGAAAATATTTTTTATGAGTCGGGAGAGTGTACATTTCAATAGTTTCTCGGTTGGGTGACACCATTAACAACAAACAAACACTTTTTACCACAATTATTCTACAAAATTTCCACAATTTGGCATTTTGTAGAATAATTATAACATCTCTATGATAATCTAGTTATTTATTTTTAGTCATTGTAGATTTTCTATAGTATATTTAAATTGTTAATAATTTGTAGAAAATTCAGATTTTAAAACATTCATCATAGATGTTCCACATTTTTTAGAAAATAATATTAGAATTTATTATAAATATTATCCACCATACATATACTTGTGACATATTTTATGAAGATTGATATTAAATTATAATAGTTTTCAAATGCCATATTACACAGTGTAATTTTTAAAAATATTTAAGAAGACGTGTGTGTATGTGTGTGTGTCAATGTACAACAAACAAGTTCGTTTTACCATAATTATTCTACAAAATTTCTACATTTTGAAATAATTGAAGAATATTTCTAATTCAATTTTTTATTTTGAGGTATTGTGGATGTTCCACAATTAACATAAATGTTGAAAAATTGTAGGTAATTCACATGTCTAACCCTTTATAATTGAAAATTCACATTCTCTCTCTCTCTCTCTCTCTCTCTCTCTCTCTGTATATAAAGAAAATGGTATAATAATTGAAACTATACATTAAATAACACATAAATCACAATTCAATTTTTTTTTTCAATATTTCAAAAATATTTTTTGTAAATTATTTATGTTAATGACATATCTGAAAATCCAATAAATATTTAATTTATAACTCTAAAACAACTTCAATATTTTAAAAATCACATTGCAAATCAAATGCTATATTTTCAAGCACATATGTTAATTTTAAATTTAAAATGTATAAAACTTTAATTTATTACCACTTTATGCCATGTCTAACCTTCACGTCTTTATATTTTCTACCGCATGCAAAATGATAATTTAAGTTGTGACCAAATGTCATTCACCACTTGTCAAAAATTCACCCTCACGCACCCTTTGCATGTTTTTAACTGTTCAATCAATATTTGACACCTTGTACAAAATATCTGTAAGGATTCCCAAATCTTTTGTGATCATAGCGATTCGATTCAATATTTTAATGAGGTGACTTGCATGTTGACCATTTGTTAAAACCATTAAAAGAGATATTTAAGCGTATATTAGCTTGGAGAGATGGATCATCATTATCATCTTATACAACGGCTTTGTAGGGGTTGCCATGGAAAAAGTGAGGAGGAATTCCTTAGCGCAGCTGTAGATGGTTTTTGTCAGAAGAGTAGAAACTAATGGCGGAAGAAAAAGTAGAAGAAGAAGACTGCTTTCAAAAAAATTCTAATGTCGATGCCAAAAGGATCTACTGTCATTTCTTCCACTGTCAAAATTTCGTGATGTACATTTTCTTTGAGTAGAGCGGTCATAGAGCTGACAACAAACTTGCATGTTTTTCCGAGAGGCGTTTTTGAGTTCTAAAAAATTTTACGTAATTCTTTTTATAGCTGCTCATTCCTATTATTTCTTTATCCTGCATTCCAAACTTGTGTGCCTCTATTTTTATGTGTCTTTTCACAATTATTATGGTTTCTTATTTATAAATTTGTTTGAGCTAAAATTAGCTCTATCGCCTAAATCTATGTGACTCTTTTTAATTCAAGACTTTCTAATTTTAAAAGCTAATTAGCTGGAGTTAACTATTCTTAAATTTCATGCATTCTTTTTTCATTTAAACAACTTTATCCGTTAATCGTTGTGATCATTTTTATCTATATAAAATGCTTTTGATTTATTTATCACATGCAGAGATGCGACATGGATGCCAGGCAAAGAAATGGGATTTTGAAATTTAGGTCTACTAAATTCCTATGTAGTCGCAGTTATTCCATTATGCATATGAGTAGCACAAGTGCCACGAATTGTTAGCCACGCTTGTGTGAGTTGTAAGTTCTACGAGTTGGGTGTTCTATCTTGGTCGGTGTGAGTTCCTCCTTCACAACGATTTGTGCTACAATCTCATCTCAGCTAACTCAGTATTGGCTCGTTGAACAAATAGTTGAGACCCAAACCTTTATTCCCAATAGTTTGGAAATAACACAACATGTACCATGTGTTTGTACGCAGGGATTTCTATAAACTTTCACATATCATATTTGATTTGCTCATGAATCATTTTTCCTCACCCACCGAAAGAAGTGCAGGTGATTGAAAAAGATCGTAAATATTGTGCGGGGGGGAGGAAGAAACCAAGAATTCCAATGCCATTAGAGAATGTATAAAATCCATATTTTGTACAGGCGAATCTCAATCTCCGTCGGAAGAAAGGATGTTCACAAAGCTGATATAAACAATAAAGTACAAAAATCCGCATCAACTCATCTACGAAAATCTAAACATTAGATGGGTGTTGGTTTGAATCTAGTAGCAGAACTAAAACACTGCGAGCAATGAAGAATGTAGTTTTTGTTTATAAATTAGCATTTTCCCTCTATTTTTCATTTTATAATTTTTATTCTTTAATAAATTAAAATAAATTTTGTTTCAATACAATATGGTATTTCTTATATATAATTTATATACATTTAATTATTTCAAAATAAAAAATAAATACTAATTTTATAACTAGCAATCACATGTACACAATGCAATGTGAACGCCGAACGGTATATGTTATTTGATTTTAGAGGGATAGTTATTAGTTTTGTAGTTGATGTTGATAAAGGGCGTGATTGGTTTTGTAAGTGTAGGAATATAGATGAAGCATTACATTTAAAGGTTCTATCTCTACATTTGAAATTTATTACAAATTCGTACATATACATTTGTAAATCTTATATCATGAGTGGTAGCGTTTTGGAGACTATTTTATTTGAACTAAACATGAATACATGAAAATTTCCGTACATTTGCAGATTTTATATCATGAGTGGTAGTCTTTTGTGGCCAAGTATTTTGGCACTAAACATGAATACATTTATACATTTGATACTGCTTTGGATACAAGAAGTTTGAGTAAGGTAGTAGTGGAGGTGCTATCAAAGTAGAGTCTAGTATTTACGATGGGTTGATTTTGTTGAGCGATATTAGTCTTGAATGCTTTGGTTATTGGGAAGTCTATATGGAGTAGCCATGTGGATATGCAAAAGAGAGCAGAAAGCATCTAATGTGCTGCCTCAAAGAGGTGTTGTATAGATTGAAGTGTGCTCCCATAACCTAGTATGCTATGATTGATGACTATTTCTTGTAGAATGGTTTTCAAAAGTCTTCAAAAAATTCAAATCTCTTCTTTTTTAAAATTTATGTTAAAAAATAATGATAAATAATAGGCCTTGTCGAGGCCAAATGCGAGACTAGCGGGTCTTGACACGAGACTTGCTAAGTTTGCCAAATTTTCCCCAAGCATTTGCACAATGTTTCATAAAGTTTGTGGATGCGAAATTGAGGGCATGTATTTCTGGATGCCTAGATAATTTCTTCCTTGAGTTTTAATTCAAGGAAGAACAGAGCAACAATAACCACTTTTTCAGCTCACAACCCAAGGAAATACATTCATAAAAACTTGATCAAATTTAAAGCCAGATGTAATACACCACAATGGTTGTTCACATATTGAATATTGCTCCTGAAAATGAAGCATCCTCGCAATCAGAATCTTGTAGATCATGGTGGCTCTCAGGAAGCAGTGGGGACTTGGTGTCACTCTTTTCAGGTGCTGCAAGAGTGTCTGAAGACATCAATTATGTTGTGATGGATGTCGGTGCCCTATTCTAAAGCTCCCATCTTGGCACATGTTGGGAAGATGTTGACAAAGGTTGTGGAGTATGGATTTATAGTTGACAATTGTATTTACTTAAAATCTTTAACAACCTTTTCAAAAATCCCATTTTGTACATATCCTGCAATCATCGCATTCCATGAGACCACATCTCTTTGACACATTTTGTCGAACACTTCATGTGCATCATGTATGCTTCCACATTTTGCATACATATCTATTAGGGCATTTGCAACTAAAATATTTGACAGAAAACCAGTTTTCATTATGCTTTGATGGACGTCCATAGCTTGTTCTCCAAATCCTATTTTAGCACAGACAAGGAGGATGTTGACAACCCAAGGAAATACATTCATTAAAAAATGATCAAATTTAAAGCCAAATGTAATACACCACAATGGTTGTTCACAAATTGAATACTTCTCCTGAAAATGAAGCATCCTTGCAATCAGAATCTTGTAGATCATGGTGGCTCTCAGGAAGTAGTGAGGACTTGTTGTCACTCTTTTCAGATGTTGCAAGAGTGTCTGCAGTCATCAATTATGTTGTGATGGATGTCCACACCCTGTTCTAAACCTCCCATTTTAACACAGGCTGGGAGGATGCTGACAAAGGTTGTGGAGTATGGAGTTATAGTTGACAATTGCATTTACTTAAAATCTTCAACATACGTTGGATAACTGATATTTCTTAGGTGTCTATCCTATCTCTTTATCTGCTTCTTCTATTATTCCATTATTCTCTCCTTCTGTTGTGGATCCTCTCCATTCATTTAGGGGAGTCCAGTACAATTTCTTTCCTATAAATATTGTACGTGAGCTTTGTGTTAAATAGAATAATATGAGATATACAATCTCTATTCTTTCTCCTTCATTCTCTGTCTCTCAGTTTGGTATCAGAGCTATCAGAGCCTCTGACCTGTGTGCGTGGTGATTGGCTGAAGAAGCTCCTGCCTGTGCGTAGCCTGTGTGGAGCAACAGGTGGTCCGAGCAGACCCAAGGAGGAGTGCATCATGCCGGCGTATACGTGGGCCACTGGCAGTCGAGCCTTTTGCCATTGAGCAGGAAAAAAATACCCTGCGCGCAATCGACAGTGTGTGAAGCCTGTCGTTGATGAGAAGAAGAGGAGAGAACATCGTGGAAGACAGGAGAAAACGTGGAAGTTCATGTGAGCAATATCGATTTCTGCCTGTTGCGTGTGAGGAGTCTTCAACAAAGAGGAGAGACTGTTTCTTTTTCTGCCTGTGCATTGGAAAGAAGTCTTCATTTTTTCTGCCTCTGCCTATGCGTGGAAGAGTGTGGTTAGGGTCGTTGGTCCGTAACATGTGTAGGAACAGCGCCACGTCCTCCTCCTTGTTTTTGAATTGCACAGGCTCGGCCTCGGGAGCTGCTAGCGGATAATCAAGCTTGTTGTTGCGTGGAAAGGAAGAATTCTGGTCCTTGTGTATAAGTTTTGAGTCCTATTTTTTTTTTATCATTTTTCTACGCTGAGAGAAAAAAATTCTTCATACATGCGTGGAGAAATATTGGAATCTTCTATTGCGTAACTGATTTACTGCGAAGTGAAGGAAGGCAGCACGTGGGTAGAGAGAAGACTATCTACGTGGAAAGAAAAACGTGGAGGTCTCGCCGGGAGAGAGAACTTATTTCTGTGCACGGAGACCTTCAACCTATGTAGTGCTGTCGAGGTAGTTTTGAGTCTACAACAGTTTCTTCAACACTACGTCGAATGTTGAGTGTAGACAACTCGATTGAGAGCGTCAATAACACGGTCGCCACAGCTGAAAGCCACAATATCAACTCGCCAGCCAGAGAACACCGTGGAGAAGCTCCTGAGAGCTCCGGGTTCTACTTTGCTTTGCTGAACGAGCTTCGAAATTTTGGCAATCTTGCATTCGACAAACTAGTTCGAGAAGGACTCCTTGAATACTTTCTTTTCGACGTCAGCTGCCAAGCAAAGCGAGTACGGGAAGAATTAGAAGCCGGATACGACGCTGATTGTGACGACGAAGAAGAACGCCCTACAAAGCGTCGCCGTCTCACAGCACGCGAATATCGCGAGCATCTACGAGCCAGTAATTCTCGACAGTGAGTCCAAATTGTAATAACTTTTCAAATAAATAAATATTTTTTTTATTACAATGTCTGCTCCGAAGTTACTTCTGTCTGACGCTCAGTTGCTCAAAGGGCCTAATTTTGTGGCCTGGAAGACAAAAATGAAGACAATCCTTCAGTTTGAAGGATTATGGGGAATTGTCACAGGGTCTGTGCCTGCTCCCACAGCCCCCGATGAACTAATAAAATATGACATGGCTAGTGCTAAAGCCTTGATGCTGATAATGCTCAGTATCAGTGATGATGTGCAACCGCATGTTCGGAATGCGGAGAAACCCAAAGAGGCCTGGGACAAGTTGGCAACCATTTATGAAGCCAAAAATCAGACAAAGATTCTTCATCTTCAGTCGAAGCTGCACACCCTCTCTATGGGGTCTGACGAGAAAGTGGAGGAATTCTTGCGTCGCGTGGCTGAGCTGAGATCGGAGTTATTAGCCCTCGGTGAAACGGTGGACGATAAACTTCTCGTCCCAATCACCTTGAGAGCACTCCCTTCTCAATTTCGAGTGTTTGTTACAACACTGAATGTGTCTAAACAAACAGTGACATTCGAAGAGCTTGTGAATTTGCTGCAGCAGGAAGAGGCTATCACTTCATCGCATGAGGAGTCTCAGGACAAAGCCTTGTTCTCAAAGCCTAATCGTGGCCAGAAGAATCGGAAAGGTCCCCCAGAGAAGCCAAATCCAGCGCAACCCAAACAGAAAGATCAAAAGTCAAAGAGATGGTGTCACATTTGCAGAACCAATACTCACGACACTGATCACTGCTGGCACAACAGCTTGAAACAAGGGCCTTCAAGCCATACAAGCACATCCGGGCGTGAAGATTTTCAAAAGTCCAAACGACGTCCCCGCTGGAGAAAGCAAAAAGGACATCTTGCAGCCCAACAAGAAGATGATGACTCTGATGAGGAGACATCAGAAGGAGCCCATTGTAGTAAGAATCTTGTACTCGTCTCTCAAACTTCTCAGCCCACAAAGAAAGTCTGGTTGATAGACTCTGGTGCAAGCAAGCATATGTCAGGTGACAAGAAGCTGTTTGATTCACTACACGAAGAGCCAACTGGAGATCGAGTTCGGATAGCGGATGACAAAGAGTACATTGCAGAAGGAATAGGGAATGTGACCATTCCTCTGGGGCCACGAAAATGTACACTTACAAAGGTACTATATGTTCCTGGCTTGACTAGCAACCTTTTGTCAGTTACTCAGCTCTTGAATCATCACCTTAAGGTTGAATTTCTTGTTCAAAATGGCATTAAATCATGCTTAATCTCCCGACAAGGTACGGTTCTTGCTAAAGCTTTTGTAAAAGATAAGTTATTTGCTTTAGATACTGTTTCATCTTCTGCAGTAGCTTTATCTGCTTCAACAATAGAATCAACTGCCTTATGGCATTTTAGATATGGACACTTGTCGGTCGGTTCATTGCACCAGATGAGTTCAAAAGCAATGGTCCGTGGACTACCCAAATTGTCCAGTTCCTTGCCTATTTGCCCTGGCTGTCTTGCAGGAAAACAACATAGAGATCCGTTTCAAGCGAGCACCTTCCATGCCAAGAAGTGTCTGGAGGTAGTTCATACCGATCTGAATGGCCCATTGCCTGCTTCATTTTCAGGATACAAATACTTCCAGTTGTTCGTGGATGACCACTCTCGCAAGATGTGGGTATATTTCCTAAAGCAGAAAAGTGAGGCTCTTCAACACTTTCAGAACTTCTATCATCGTGTTGTCAAAGAGTCTGGACAACCACTTCTTCTACTCCGCTCAGATCGAGGGGGGGAATTCACATCAAAGAAGTTCTTGGCCTTCCTAAACCATCACGGCATTAAGCAGCACCTGACTGCTCCCTACACGCCCCAGCAAAATGGCATTGTTGAGCGTCGCAATCGCACAGTGATGGAGATGGCTCGCTGCATGCTATCAACTGCAAAGCTAGGAGAACGCTATTGGGCTGAAGCAGTACAAACGGCTGTATATCTTC
This sequence comes from Taxus chinensis, assembly GCA_019776745.2. Lineage (NCBI taxonomy): Eukaryota > Viridiplantae > Streptophyta > Pinopsida > Cupressales > Taxaceae > Taxus > Taxus chinensis. The sequence goes on from CM034151.1 coordinate 627,658,577, forward strand.
TCAACAGGGCACCAACAAAGATTCTACTGAACAAGATGCCAGAAGAGGTATGGAGTGGTAAAAAACCATCAATTTCTCATTTGCGAGTATTTGGTTGCACAGCATACATGCATGTCCCAGCTCAGAAGAGAAAGAAGGTAGAGCCAAAAACACTCCCGTGTATCCTTCTTGGCTACAGTACTACCTCGAAGGCATATCATCTCATGGATCCTGAGACAAAGAAAATATACGAGAGTCGGGATGTGGTTTGTGACGAGTCATCCTTTGACTCAATAGTATCAACAGAAGATCCACTTCCAAACACATCTCACCGATTAGTCTCTGAATCAGATGATGAGCCGGAGGAGACTACTCAGAGAAAAGAAATGCTGCCAGGAGAACTATTTGTTGACCTTGGAGAACTACAGAATGTGACTCCACATCAATCCTCACGGCAACGACACAGTTCTTCTCAAAAGCAGTCAAGTTCTCGTCCGAAGTGGGTACAAAGCACTATCAAGGACTCACATTTGCAACAACTCCCAGATACATCATCCGGAGTCAAAACAAGGAGTCAAACAAGAAATGAGGTAAACTTTGCACTCATGAGTTCACTGATGAATAGCTCCGAGCCAGATAATGTTCGTGAAGCACTCAGTCAAACTCAGTGGAAGGAAGCTATGGAAACAGAATATGACTCGCTCATGAAAAATCAGACATGGGAACTTGTCGATCTGCCTACAGGAAAGAAACCCATAGGCTGCAAATGGGTTTTCAAGACAAAATATAAGGTAGATGGATCCATCGACAAACATAAAGCACGACTTGTAGCCAAAGGATATGCTCAGAAAGAAGGCATCGACTATGAAGAAACCTTTGCACCCACTGCGAAGATGAAGACCATCAGAGTAGTTTGCGCACTTGCAGCACAGAAAGGATGGAGACTTCAGCAGATGGACGTCAAGAGTGCTTTCCTAAATGGTGATCTGAAAGAAGAAGTATACATGACCCAACCTGAAGGATTTGTTGATGAAAATCAGCCTAAAAAGGTATGTCGTCTCATCAAATCTCTTTACGGACTGAAACAAGCTCCCAGGGCATGGTATATCAAGATCAACGATCACCTTTTGCAGCATGGGTTCACTCGTAGCCCCTCAGATTCAAATTTGTATATAAAGAAGGTAGGCAAAGAAATTGTCATTCTGGTTGTTTATGTAGATGATCTTGTGATCACTGGTAGTTCAGAAGATCAGGTTGATATTGTAAAGAATGATCTCAAAAGAACCTTCGACATGACAGATTTGGGGCTACTACATTACTGTCTTGGCTTGGAAATATGGCAAAAGGAGCATCACATTTTTGTCTCCCAGACAAAGTACGCCAAGACACTCCTGGAAAAGTATAGAATGTCTGACTGTAAACCTATATCCACTCCCATGGAAAAAGGCTTGCAACTTTCAAGATTCCAGGACTCACCTCAAGTAGATGCTACTCTCTACAGGAAATTTGTTGGAGGGCTCATCTATTTGACATACACCAGACCAGATCTCTGCTATGCTGTCAGCTATCTTTCCAGGTTCATGCAGGAGCCAAAGAAATGTCACTGGAATGCAGCAAAGCATGTTTTGAGATATGTCTGAGGAACAACTAATTATGGTCTGGAATATAAAAAGAATGATCAATTCTTCTTACAGGGATATGTCGACTCGGACCACGCTGGATCTGTTGATGATAGGAAGTCAACTACAGGATACATATTTCATCTCGGATCTGGACCTATCTCGTGGATAAGCAAGAAGCAGAATGTTGTTTCTATCTCATCCACAGAGGCAGAATATCACGCCGCACGAGGAGCTGTGTGCGAAGTGATATGGATACGTCGCATTATGGATGACCTGGGAATTCCTGAAAAACAGTCACCTATTCTCTATTGCGACAATCAGAGTGTGTTGAAGCTCGTGCAGAATCCAGTCTTTCATGAACGAACAAAGCATATTGAAATTGACTGCCATTTCATTCGAGAGCACGTCTTGAACCATCAAATTCAGCTCCAGTACTGTCCTACTGAAGCACAAGTTGCTGACATTCTCACTAAATCCCTTGGAAAAGTGAAATTTGAATCTTTCAGAGGTCACATTTGCAAGAATAATGTAATAAGGGGGGGAATGTTAGCATACGTTGGATAACTGATATTTTTTAGGTGTCTATCCTATCTCTTTATCTGCTCCTTCTAGTTATTCCATTATTCTCTCCTTCTGTTGTGTAACCTCTCCATTCATTTAGGGGAGTCCAGTACAATTTCTTTCCTATAAATACTGTACGTGAGCTTTATGTTAAATAGAATAATATGAGATATACAATCTCTATTCTTTCTCCTTCATTGCCTGTATACTTCCATATTTTGCATACATATCTACCAGGGAACTCACAACTGCAACATCTGACAAAAATCCCTTCTCCACTATACGTTTGTTAATATCTATACCCTATTTCAAATCAACTATTTTGGCACAGGCATGGAGTATGCCAGAAAAGGTGAACTGATCAAGTTCAAACCTTGTTGGTTACATTTGGTGAAATAGTGTCAATGCTTGGTGAGGATGCTCGTGTCTTGTGTAAAATGCAATTATGATATTCCATGAGATGAGGTCTCGTCTAGTCATTTGGTAAAACACTTGGCAAAAACCTACTAAACTTCCACACTTTTCATACATGAGTATAACGGTATTTCATAATAGTTTATTTGTGGCAAAGTTAAATTCCCTTTGATTGCTATACGAGTGAATTTTCTTACCATCTGAAAGGGTTTTCTTGGAAATATAGGTAAACAAAATGTGTAACACCTCTTTCAACAGATCACCTCTACATAGTATTGTTAGACTGAGATTGAGATCCGAAGCAGATGGTATTGGAAATGTGCATTGTTTGTCAGTCTACTTCTACCACAATGACACTGTCATCATTTTCATACTCAAAATTAGTTTTATTAGTGTTTATTAATTATTTTTGTGAATTGCAAAGAGCCAAAGAAGTGGATGTTGACAAAGAGATGCAACGAACGATCCCTATTGTAGGAAAAAGAGATCTACTGGGGATGTGATACAATTTGATCAAATAGTAAATCAAAATCTAGTTGCTGAAGAAATGGCAAGAACAAAGCCTTGTTATGCTACAAGAGTGTTTAAAGTCATCATTGAAATCCTCTAGCAGCACTTGATAACAAATGTTTCTTCAGATCCTTTAATTCTAGGGAGCAGACACACTCACCAGTCTCTACAAATCCTTAAGCTTTTTATAGCACACGCCCACTATGACTCTCTCGAGCCTGTAAAATCCCATCCCACGAAAAATTCAATCCCTTTGACTATTGGCAGCAGTAATGTCAAACCCATCTTCCCACAAAAAATCCTTCACATTGAAAAACTTGATACAGTAATTATAAAAATGATAGAACTCACTCTACGGAGTTCTGAGGCTCCCAAACAATGGCACCGGGGAAAACATTATCAAGCCCTTTTTGCACCGGTGAATACCATCTACATATCAAATATTTTCTTAAATAAGTCTATTTACACCTTACACTCACAATACACAAAAAATCCATGTTGGTTGACTTGGTGCGCCATGAAACTACTACATGCAAAAATAGGGAACAATAACTTTTTCATGCGAACAATTTCCACTCCACGTTTAAACATTGCTAATATCATGTTTCTGGTGAGAGGAATTCCTAACAATAACAAGTCTTTCCATGCAGGTCCTATGTTAGACTTCTGCTACGTCTAAACAAGACATAAACTTCTTGCGCCGAGAAAGATATGTGAACAACTAAATGCCAAAATAGGTCTACAATGTGTTGTGTCATATTTTGGAGAAACAACCAAATCTTTTTACATGCCTGCATTACGATTCTACTATGTCATATTTGAGCCACGTCCTCCTTTATCAAGGATTGTTGTTTTCTTGCAAATGTTTATTTTAATTAAATATGCCAACACCATTGATGCTGTTATCATAAAAAATAGGTAAAATCCCGTCAAATTTAATCATTTTGAAAAAATGTCCAAACGACATTCAAGACGTCAAATTTAGCATCGCTGCAGAAACATCCGGAGGTCCTCTACCATAGGGGGAATGCCTTCGGCATAATAATTAGATATTGTGTGTTATATTAATGTAAATTACCTTAAGTTACAAAAATAACTAAAAGGAATCTAAAATTTAAAATAGATTAATTGTAATATTTCTACAATTTGTTTATATGATATTTTACAAATAAATATTGTGGCAATCAAATTGTAGCTTCCACGTACAAGTTTGTTGTGGTAAATTCAAGTATGGAAAAAAATGTTGAAAGTGCCACGAATATCATAGTAAGGAGGTTTATCAACATTAAAATTTGTGGAATATTTACAAAGAAGAAATATTGAAGAAATCTACAGTCTTTGAGAAATTGTGGAAAATTGATAAAAACATAAATTGTAAATAAATTACAAACATGAAGAAATTGTGGAGGATATATAATTTAAAAAATGTAGATCAACTATAAATTCTAAAAATCGTGGGTTATCCATGATGTCTAAAAGTCTAAAAGAACTACAAAAGCCTAAAAAATAGTGGATTAACTACAACTCCAATGCCACAATTTATATTTTTGTAATGCACCTTAACCACAAAATTATAGTTGCAAAATTGTAGTTAAAAGCCTAAATTTTTGTAGTGAAAGGTTCTTATTTATTATGATCCGTAGAGGTCATTTCCTCTAGAAAGAAGACCCTTTTATTTCTTAGAAATGATGCTCTACATGGATATTCATCTAAATTCATTTCTACTCCTTTTATCGAGATGAATTATCAAAGAAATTACTATCATTGGTTTCAAGGAATCTGCGTCGAGTGCAAGGCATTAATCTTTCCGCTCTCTATAATGGAAATTAGAAGATCATTGAGTCATTGAAAATTCAAGGATGGTTCTTGATGCACTATCACACCCACCTATATAGTTCTATATGTATTTTGTATTTTTACCCAATATTGCAATCCATAATAAAAATTATATATTTCAAATGATCACAAGTGTGCTAAAAATTTAAGATAAGTTACTTTGACATTATTTTAACGTTTTAACAAGAATTATATATATTGTTTTGCATTCATTCATATTTATGTTTAACGTGTGTTCCAAGGAACATAAGCTCAATCTTTGAGTCTTTAAAAATTGTAGGCCCAAATAATCTGGGTATGATCACCTAATGTTCACATAAAACCAAATTCTTCTCGCAACATAATAACTCCGGACTAAAAAGATGATAAAAATAATTAAGAACGAAATTCAATGCATAGGAGCTGCCCTTAGTGCTACAAAACGATATAACAACAAGCTTGATTGAACAATAAAATCTATGTTTTGCTATTTGAAAACTTTGATGCCATTAAATAAAAAATATACCATAGCTTTATTACAAGATAAAATTAAATTGGTAATTGTGCTTTGACATATTTTCTGTGTCTTTGTTGGCCGGTATAGTTTTGATAAAAAAAAATTTGAATTTATATCCCAAATTTAAAGTTTGCACTAAGCCGCCCTACGGTATTTGGCCTCCTTGGTCATTTCTTGCTCTGCTTCTGTTATGTTCTTATAGATTAGATTGGATTACTTTCATGCATATTTTTTACTTCTAAACATCAAGTTCTTCAATTTTTTTGGTTTTTTTTATTAGGATAGATGGTGGATAACAATATCTCATTTGGCATTTTGCGCTTCTACTAGATTATAGATTGTAGTCATTTGTGTGCATGCTAAATATAATACTTTGGTTTGCTTTATTATATGAGTTGAAATTTTGGTATAAATTTATCCTACTGGTTTTTTATTTCTTGAGATCCTATAAAATAAATTTGATATTTTTTTCCTTGTTCTAGATGGATGGAGAATTAACTGCTTCTTTTGTATATTTTGACATATTTTTGATGCAGAAGATAATTCTAAAAAATATTTTTTTCCCAAGCCTGTGTAGTTACTGCCTTAATTTCATATGTCTATAAGTCTAGAAGATGAGATAGTACATCTTCCAAGAAATATTCATAAAAATGGGTTAACGAAATATGTGCACATATTTCTTTGTTGCCTATGTCCGTTAGTTGCTACCTTGATATATATTAATGCAAGAAACCCAATTAGAGGTTTCATTATGACAAACATTTTACGTGATGAATGCACATGAGAACATATTTCATAAAATGATGATTTCTCTTTTCACAAACAACAATTAATTTTGAGTTTGAAATTGCTTATGATAACTAAAATATTCAAATTCCTTAATCTTGGAAAGGTTACTTACTTTATATTTAACGTTTAATTTTGATTGGCAGTTTAAAATAATCATTTCAGTTCAAATTAAAAATACTAATTAATTCTTAAAATATAATATAATATCTTTTGTAGAAACAAAAATCTATTTAGTTGCATCTATAGCTCTAAAATCATATCTCCACCACATAACTTTGAGATAAGATCGTTCAGCCTAACCAGCATTCACTTCTATGTGACTCTAGAGTCACTTCCTAGTAACAATAAGGCCCCTCATCTTCTCAGAACAAGAAACTAAGGATATTAACCCGATGGCCTTAATCACAGAGCTAAGGTTTATCCTTCTTGTTCTTTTTCTCCTCGTGATTAAGCCGTCTAATTCCAGACTAAGCTTCCCCTTGAAAACTTAGACTCGCCACAATTTAATACTCACCTTACAATGGAGAATACATTTTCCATTTATTTGAATGCTTCCTGTAAGCGTTGTTGTGGTTAGATTAAAACTTTGTGCATTAAAAATTTTCAACGAACTACTCATCACATTCAATTGTGTTTCTTCAAGGGTAAAGGTAAAGTAGGGAAGGCTAAACCCCTTTATTTTCTACAAATTTTGCAAATCATTTGTAAGATGTGGTAATTAGTAACATGGTCGTGATACATTTAAATGGAAGATCCTATCCCTCAAATATGTTAGTAGAGGGACAGGAAAAAATTCGAACCTGCAACCTCTTGGAATCAATGCCACATGCCCTGCCAGTGCACCACAAATCTGTTTTTAAAATTTTTTGACCGCAATCGTATATTTTCACTCTTCGCAAATGTTCGTGAGAATTAGGCAAAACACATTTACACATCGAATGCTACCTCTATATCCATACTCAAGTAAAGTGTAAACTGACGGGAAGAATATACTTATTCTCATGTTTCTTCATCTTATGGTGCTTTCTGTAAATGATCTTTACAAAATCAAATGGATTGGAGGGCCAATTGCCTTGAGATCAAAGCTATCACAATTGCAGAAGCCACAATCAGAATATAACTCTTGAAGCTATCAATAATTTTGTAAAAAAAAATTATTTAGACTCTACAATTATAATTTTCATAAATACAATAGAGAATAAATGATGCATCATGAAGTGTGGCTGTGAATCATTTTGTAGCTTAAGAATTGGTTCGTCACTCTAGTGGATCACACCTACACATCAAAGAAAACACATTATTCAATTGCACTCAATTCACTCTGAAGCAATATGAGGTCATAAATATACTCTTCTGCATTCACTACACCACAAAAAAATTGTGGTGTTAATGGAAAGCTTGATTGTAATATCAAAGACGAAGAAAGGTCATGACGGTGATCATCCACATCTGGGATTCATTGGTTTGTATGGTGAGCTACATGTGTAGGTTGAATTGATCCATGGGAATTACTTGACTGTATCCACCTCCTGTAGCTACTCCTTTTATTTAAAAATTTTGACGGAGGCATGTCACAAACTGCACCTGAAAAATTAATTTTTTGTTTTACACACAGATAGACGAATTAAAGGATATATTTATTAATTTAAGGCAATGACTATCTAGGGGTTTAAAGCGCAACAAATTCTCTATAATTTGATCATACAACTTACATATATATTAATTCAATTGCAATTTAATACGCTTGATGGTGACTTCCCTTTAACAAACCCCATGAGTAATAGCATCCCGTGAAGGCTTCTTCTCATTCCTAATATGACTTAGAAAATGTAGTAGGTATCAATACAAATTTACAAAGGAGCCAATTTGCAAAGCACCAGATTCTTGTTAAGAGCTCTCAGAGATTGGAAAGATGCCATTACATGATGATTGGCATTTAAAATAGCTTCTGTAAGATTTTAGGGTTTTTCACTTCCATCATGACTCATGGTGGTTGAACTTGCCGATCCAAGAAAAGGGCTATTGAATTTGCAATCAATTAAATTTTTATTATTGTACGATACTAACTATTAACATTACCCTATAAGTTCTGATGGCATGTACTCTAGTGCTCAGATTTGGGTTTGAATATTGTAGGTAGGGATAATTGTAAGACTGAGGCAGACTATTGTAGTTGGTCATGTTTCGGGCACCACTTCTCAAAAAATGAAATTGGGTTAAAAGGATTGAAAGACCATTCAAACATTTTAGGTACCTTTTTATCCAAATATGCACCTAGTGCTTGACAGAGGCCAACAATTGTAGTGGATTTTTCTTCCCCAAGAGGAGTAGGAGTAATTCCTCCAACTACCACATATAATCCATCAGGAAAATCCTCTGGCTCCTTCACGAGACAGACCCAAAACCTATATGCAATCACCTCAAAAGGATCAATCCATATAAAGAGACATTTTATTCACATAGAATCTAAAACACGTGAATCAAGAGAAAATGAAGAAAAACGGGGGAGATAAAATAGTATAACTTTATTAATAGATTAAAGTATATAAACAGTTTTGAATACGCTGCAAGGATTGATTGATTAATGGAGGAGTAAGATGTTGTATATATAGAGTGTTAGAGAAGTCTAGAAGTGCCCGTGGATGTTCTGGAAAAGAGTGGAGTTGAAAGGGGGAAAAATATGGAAAATATGTTTCTAGAATGGGACTGTTTGTGGCACATTTAGATGATTTTTCTAGAATGAGACAGCCTTTCAGTGGCATTGTTAAATGAAATAAATAAACTTTATTTCACCACCCCTCTGTAATTTTTAATTAGGTATGATTTTCACAAGATTTAAATATGGGTCTCGACAACTTGGCCTTGTTAGGTACCCATTTACAAAGCATATTATATAACATAAGGTTTCATATGCACTCTTCAAGAGGAACATCCACTAGATGTAACATGTCTCGAAATTTCAAAAGACTTCCTATAGACAAAGCTGTAGTAAATATATTTGCAATTTTTTCTTCAGTTCCACAAAATTTTAGCTCCACCACATTTCCATCTATTAAGTCACGAACAAAGTGATGATGCACTTTAATATGTTTAGATCTAGCATGGTAGATATGATTTTTCGCTAGCTTGATAGTGCTTTGATTGCCACAACATATAGTAGTTGGTTGATCTTGTGGTAGATGTAGTGCCCACTTCCCTTCAACACCTTTTTGATGATTGATTTCGATACTATCGACTGGACTTATGGATATATTATAGTTTATTTGATTTAGCATGTTAGTAGATATTAGAGATATTGAACTGTTGTTGATTCGATTCGTATATGATGCATGTGGACCATTAGAGACATTTGATTTTGAATTTGATATACTGTTGACATGGTTATTTATATATATTTCTGACATGTGATATAATTAGTCATATTGAGTAGACCTTTGATAATCATATTAATGTGGTGATCATTTTGACATGGATGAAATGTGGAATAAAAATATTTCTAGAAATTGTAAGTGATATCGTAATTGCATAGATAATATTAATTCGTATACAGATGATTTTAGATTTATATGGCATATTTTGGCATGGATGTTTTAATGCGACCACGAGGCCGAAGGAGGTATTCTCTATTTTACAGGTATATTTTATTCACAACAACATCGAGGGGATTAGATACCATCCACATTGGAATTCGAGATGAATTTAACTAGGGCCACCATGGCAACATGTAATTGTGTGTGTGTTAGAATTATTTGGTTAGGGAAAAAATGTCACCAAGGGGTCATGTGCTGTTTTGTTTTAATTTCTTTTTTTATTAATGTTAGTATGTGTTCTTTAAGTGATGTAATTTACTTGTTTTAATTATTTAGATTGTGATGTGTGTATTTTACCCCTTTATTATTCATGGGTTAATATAGTGTCTTAATTAAGCTAAATTAAATTTTTCCTAAACTAATTAAACATGTGACGAAAAAGGAGTTCATCTATTAGACTTGATTTACTCTTGGATTTTGTGTTGAGTGTTGTATGCTTGAATATTGAGTGTAGTACACTCTACCCTTCATGAGAAACTCGAATTTTGCCTTAGAGGCCAAATTTGGAAGCGTGTGGGACAATTTAAACTTGTCCCACACCTCTTAAATGCCTATGCCAACCCTACCTATGGGTTGAGGTGTCAAAATTAGGCCCTATTAGATGTTTTGGGAAGATAACAAAAGGTGAAATGTTTATTGCACTTTATTTCAAATATTTAATTTTGTCCTTGGGGGAGTGGGCATAGATGGAGTGTGTAAGTTTATTATCATTCTTTCAACTAATTATTAATTGTGCATTGGAATATGAGGTTGACCAAGGTGATATGGAGTGGAGAGGAAATGAGGCGGCATCATACGTGGAACCACATTGCAGTGCCCGCTTTCCGTCGACACCTTGTGATATTGATCCTAATACTGCTAACTATATTATGGACATTGTTATAGTTTAATTTAACATGATGTTAGATGTTAGATCATAGTTTATTATGGAATTTGATTCATATATGGTGCAACATGATTATTAGACACATTTTAGATATTGATGTTGATATATTGTTTGACATGGTTATATTATAGATGTAGTTCAGACTTGTGATATTTGGATATTTTGAGTAGACCTAGAAAATGAGAATTGAATTAAATTTGATGATAAAATAGTTGTGGACAAAATTGTAAGAGATATTTTTGATTGTCTTGATGATTGTTGTGATTCACATATATGTCTATGATCTTGAAATTATATTAATACTTATTGAGATGTTCTAATATGGTCACGAGGCCGAAGGAGGTATTTGTATTTTGTAGGTTTAAAATATCACAACAAACATGGAGATATTGGAGACCAACCACTTTGGAATTCTAGATGAATTCAACAAGGTCACCATGACAACTGTATTGTTTGTGTGTTTGATTTTGCTAGGGATTCCCATGGGGGGGATCACCCTTAAATGTGACCAAGGGGTTGCATGTATTTTATTTTATTTGGTCCCTTTGTATATGACCCCCTTTCATTATTAGTATATGGTGTGTAATAATGTGAGTAATCTTGTTGTTAAGTAAATTAATTAAAATATGTCATAAGAAAGTAATTAATAGAGTTGTTGGCCTTGAATTAAAAGTGTTGTAAGAAATGTGTAAGGGGTATGTAAAGTTGATTTTGGAGTAAGAAACACTCCATCTTTATTGGAAATTCAAAATTATCCTTGGAGCCTGATTTTGGAGGCTTGTGGGACAAGTTAAACTTGTGCCATACCTCTTAAATTTGTTTACCAACCATACCTATGGTTGGAGAGTTGAATTTAGACTTTCATTATGCATTTTTTTAGTCAAGCTGAATGTTTTAATTACACTTCTTACTTGAAATTAATTTCAGTCATTTGGGGTATGGGCTTGATTTGAGTGTGTAAGTAAAACCATCATATTATTAACCTACTTATTTATTGTGTCTTGGAGATTGAAGTTGACTTGTAATTTGGAGTTGGGGATGTGTGATGTGGCATACTACATAGATCCACCTCATCCTCCTCTCTTCCCCCTTCTATATATTCAAATTCATTTTATTGTTTTGGGGTTACACTCTTTTGGTTGCTTCATTTTTGCATACTTCATTTGGAGTGAATTCTTTTGTTGTTTTGAGCTCTTGCTTTTGGAGAAGATTGGAGACTGTTGCATGCTTGTAGATTATTGATATTGGATTGTGTTTTGCATTGGAAAGCTTGCTTTTTTGGAACCTTGGAATAAAACTCCATTATGGAGAGGTAGGACCTTGGCTCTTGAAATGATCTCATTTCATTTATCTTATGCACTTAGGAATGGTTGAATGTTTGAATGTGTTGTTTTATTGTTGGTTGGTTGGGTAGACTACCTATGGATGGTGTAGGAGAAGACTCTGGGGTATTTTTCGAAGGCATGAGTGTTTTGGGGAGGTATAAGTGTGAAGGGATTTGATATTTGGGTTCCACCTTACAAAGAAATAACTTGCATTTCTATACTCAATATGGGGTGCCATAAGAGGTTGGGGAGGCATAAGGGAATGTGAGGAATAAGGGGTACTTGGGGGAGGCATAAGGGCATGTTAGGGTTTTGATAAACTATGTTTTTGGTGGTTTGAAATCAGATGGTGATACCCATTTCCCCTTTGTGAGGCATAAGTAGCATCCCCCATAGTTCTTGCTCCTTTGGCTTGCATGAGGAATCCTGAGTGTTGTTTATTGTCTTTTATATGTGGTTGTAAACTACATTTTTATTCTAGATTGTGTTTTAAATGTGAAATAGCATGTGTGTTGTGGAAGCATATTGTTGCCATGAGTTGAAACACATTTCTTATTACATTGTGGTTGGGGCTCGGGGGCCAATGAATAAGGATGGATTCTCCTTTTCATTGGATGTCTTGATTGGGTGGAGAGTGTTTCCTCTCTCTTGCATTTGTTGTGATCAAACTGAAAAATGGAGGATCTTTATGTTGTTGTATTGGAGCAAAGGAAAAAGACAAATTTGATAGTCCTTGTTGAGATTATTTCTTATTGTAACCTTTTTCCCACTTCAAGTGGATGACTTGTAATATTATTTGTATTGGATAGTTATTATGTTTTGGAAATGAAATCCTATGTTTAAATGAGAAAGACATATGCACTGAAGTCTAAACTGTGTAAACAGATGTGAAAGTGCATTTGAATGAAAGGAAAAAAGAAAGAGTGGTAATTTGTGAAGTTGTATTTGATAAATATAAATAGAAGTTGTATTCTTTTCCATAAATGGATTTATTGCTGTGTAAAATCTGTGTTGAAATATGTTGAGGAATTTTTGTTTGAAAGAAAGAAATACTTATGAAGAAGATATATTACTCTATTTTTTTTAAATGCATGATTTGAAATATAGAAGCTTCATTCTTGTTTTTACGTTTTGATTGAAGGAAAGATAACTAGTTAAAACTAGCATGAAATGAAATAAACGTTTGTATAGTATGGCAAAAGAAATAGATTAATCTCTGGTTCTGAAATGTATAAACTTCATTTTTATTTCACTGTAAACTTTTCAAATGTTTATCAAAAGATACATAACAACCCTGTAAAACTGTGGAAAACAATTGAAACACTAATATAATCTAGGAAATATCAAAACAAGCCCAAAAAAACTAAAATACTTATGAAAATTTTATAGAACCTTTAAAATCGGGTTTAGACCAAAACTCATACTTTTGTTGTATACAAATTGGTAATTTTGGAATTTCTAATCAATAAAACCCTTCCAAGTAAAATCATCCTAAAATATCAATGTAATTAGTGATTAAATAAATCCCTAAGGAGATTTTAGCTAGGTATGGATTTATTACACTTATAGCCTTATAATGTGGAATTAGTAATTGTTGTAATGGGAAAAGTTATTAGTTGAATGTAATTTTTTTTTGACTTTGGTTGTAACACTTTAACAAAAATAAAAATAAAAATTATTCCATAATTTTCCTAACTAAACCTAGGTTGTTCTTGGTTCTCAAGTGGGTTGTTTTGAGGGCGTTAAACACATCATCCTCGTCTCTCCTTTTTCTATTTATTGAAATCATTTTTATTTTTTGGTGGTTACTTGATTATTTTTGTGCTCTTGTATTTTGGAGAGTTGGAGGATTTTTGAGAGAGGTTTTGGATTGTTGGAGTTTGTGGATGCTTGTTTGGTTTTTGGAAGAGCTTGGAATTTCATTCTTGGAACAAGCTCTACTATGGAGAGATAGGAGTTTCACCTTAATTTAAATTATGCTTTTATTTTTTGTTTTTATGTTTGTGTTGAGTATTTTTTTCCTTTGGAATGTTTGTTGGGTATGGGTAGATTGCCTAAGTTTGAAGTAGGAGGAGACTATGCGGAGTTTTATTGTAGGGAGGTATAAGAGTTTTCTTTCTTGTGGAGGGAGTTTGGGTTGGGTGCCCCATCTTGTATGGAGAATTATTTCTTTTCTTCTTGTTCCTTGTTATGAGGGAGGCATAAGAGTTTATAGAGGTATAAGGGGTACTTGAGGGAGGCATAAGATTTTGTAGGCTATTTGAGACATATATTGGAGGCTTAAAGGTGGGAACCCATTCCCATTGGGAGGCATAAGTGGCCTCCCCTTAGGTCTTGCTATTTTGGATTTCTTTTTAAGCCTTGTTATATTGTTGTTTTGTTAATTCTTCTTACTTGTGCTGTTGTTGTGTTGAATGTGGATGGAATGGATTGTAAAACTATTTTTTTCAAGTATTGTGGAAGCTTTTATTTTCCATGTATTGAAATCATCTTCCATTGTAATGTGGTCGGGGATCGTGTGCCAATGGAGAGGATGGATTTTCCTCTCCATTGGATATCTTGGTTGGGTGGAGAGTGTTGCCTCTCCCCCTATTTTGTTGTCAATCAAACAAATCTTGGAGGAGCTATCTTGATGGAGTTGTGAAGCTTGGAGATTTTTTGGATACCTTGTGAAACTTTTCTTATGTTATTCCCACTTAGATTGGAAGAACGTGTAATAATGTATTCTATTCTTTGATTTATATTTTTTACGATTTCCCACATCAAGTGGAGAAAATTGTATTGATCTTGTGAAGAAACAAATTGCATTTCCTTGTGGCTATGGAAGTGTATTATAAATTGAAAAGAAAGAAGAAAGATTTGTATTGTAGAGTTAGTTTGAGAATTTGAATAGAAAGTATACTTTCATTGTGTAGTTATTGTATGGTAAATGTGAGAGAAGGAAATGTAGAAGTTGTTAGAAGTTGAACTTGCTTACATAGTAAACTTGAATGGAAAAATAAAGTTATTTTAGCTATTTTGAATGTATGTACAATGTAGTGAAATGAAAGAGAGAACAAGTTTGAATATATTGTATTTAGAAGTGTTGGATTTTTATTTTATATAGCAAGAAAACGAAAATGTAAAGTAATAAAGTTAAATACCTTGCTTTGAAATGGAAAGAACTTAAGTTTTAGTGATCTCTTACTAAATAAATCATCTCTTAAAACCCAATTTGTAATTGTCCTTTTACTTGGTTAATGAAGAAGGTAAATTTCTAAGGTTAGCTTGTAACTCTCAAAGAAGAAAAATATATACTTAAGTACATGATAATACATTAATTATTGTTATGTTATTAACATTAATATATTTAATTTGTACCTTTATATATATATAGTACATATATAAATAAATGAAAAGTTATTAAATGTAAGAATTTATAAGAAAACAAAAAAGGGGCAAATTAAAAAGTGCGGCCTGCACTTATTTTAGCAAATGGGAGAAAAGCGGGTTGGGGGAGGGTCAATAAACCCAACCCCACCCCATTAATAAATAATATGGGGGGGTGGGATAGGTGACCCTCCCCCCCAACCCAACATATTTTCTCTAAACTTGTTGCCCAATCTAGAACCCGCGTTGTTCTCCTTCCATGGCCTGTACATTTTGATTGCAACCGAACCTTTTGGTTTTCCTTTTACAAATGTGTGTGTGTGTGTGTGTGTGTGTGTGTGTGTGTGTGTGTGTGTGTGTGTATGTATAAATATAAATTTTCATATACCCAAATGGTTATATAAATCAAATATAGTTATTTCTATAAAATAGAAAAAGAAAACAAAAAATACCCACAAGCCCATTTGGGAAAATACAAGGAAAAAAACCTAAATAAAATGGAAAAATACATTTTTAAACCCTAATGTGGGTATCAACAAATAGCAAAATAATGGATCTTTGGAATCCTCTTCCAAAATCTTGAGGTGGTCTCTAATGGAATCTCTCCCCTTCCTTCTCCATTAGCCTGCAACACAAAATAAAAGCATGAGACAAATGAAATGAGAAAGGAGACTTCATAAGGATGTTTTAGGGTTGGGTACCCTTTTTCCACATCAAGGGCCCAAATTGAATCCATCCAAGGGATGAGATTCATCCCTACAAAAATTAGGTGGAGAAGGGGTGAGTACGAAATTACCCTTTAATTTAAATATCTTAATTTTAAAACATGACTTGACTTTTAAGGGGTTACTTTTGGGGTAGGGAAGTGTTCATTATCCCAAACCCAACTTTTAACATGGTACCTTGCTAGTTGTTTCAACCTTATAGAAATTAAATAACCTTGGTATTTAATTTCATTGACCACTTTTACCCTTAACACCCATGGGGGAATTATTCAACTTAGTAGGATTTAATTTATTATTTAAATAAACCTTAGGCAGATCAAACTTGCTTAGTCAAAACAATGTGCCAATGCATACTTTAGATTTTAGATATAGTGTTATCATGGAATACTATTTTTTTGTATTTGTGTCATCGCCTTAGACACATTAATGTGGCAGCTATCATTTTTTAAAACTTTTGTGGGCACTCTTTTTTAAAAAATTATTCCATAATTTTTTCCTACTAAACCTAGGTTGTTCTTTAGTCCTCGTGTGAGCATTTTAGTAGGTGTTACAGTAGATGAACTTCCTTGAGCAACGTTCTTAGCCACATAGCTTCTTGAGACAGCTTGGAGGAACTAATATAATCTACTTCTATAGATGATAGTGACATTGTAGCTTGCTTCTTACTGCTCCATGATATTGGACCTAAACCTAGATGAAAAACATATCCAGAAGTTGATTTTCTATCATCTATGTTTCTGGATAATATGAATCTATATCTAGCCCACTATATTAGGTTCTTCTCCATGCTCATTTTCAATTCCAAGTTGATATGTACCTCTGATGTAATTCAATATTATTTTTCCTTCTTTCTAATGGTCAACATGAAGATTTTCCATGTACCTAGAAACAATGCTAACTGCATATGCAATATCTGGTCTAGTGATAGTGAGGTACAAGAGATTACCAACAAGTTGTCTATACAATGTTCCATCTACTTCCTTTAAATTAGAGTTAGCACTTTTTAATCCAACTTCACATGGTGTACTAGCTGGCTTGCATTCAAGCATTCTGAATTTTCTTAATATATCAAGAGAATATTTGGTTTGAGAAATGAAGATCCTTCCTTCTTCTTTCCATACTTGCATACCCAAGAAGTAGTGCATTAGCCCTAAATCACTTATTTCAAAGGCCTTTTTGAGTTGTTCCTTAGTATCTACAATGTATTGCACATGATCTCCTATGATGATTAAATCATCAACATACAAAACAACAACAAAAAATTTACCATCATTATATTTTACATACATATTTGGATCTAATCTACTTCTTTTGAATCTTGTTTCTAGAAAATACTCATTTATTTTGGAGTACCATGCCCTTGGAGCTTATTTAAGACCATATATTGAGTTTTTCAATCTACAAACTAGATGTTCTTCTCCAGGTTTAACAAACCCTGGTGGTTGTTGCATGTAAATTTCTTCCTCTAAATCACCATGTAAAAAAGCACTCTTAACATCCATCTGATAAATTTTCCATCCATATTTTGCAGCTAAAGAAAGTATTGTACGAATGGAAGTCATTTTAGCAACTAGAACAAAATTTTCAGTATAATCAATATCTTCTTTTTGTGGAAAACCCTTGGGCCACTAACTTTGCTTTGTGCTTCTCCAAAGCTCCATCGGATCTGAATTTTGCCTTGTATGTCAATTTGCAGCCAACCAAATTCTTTCCTTGCAGAAGGGTTGATAATTTCCAAGTGTTATTTTTTATTAAATAGTTGTACTCATCTTGCATAGCTTCTTTCCATTCAAATTTTCGTTTTTCTTCTTCATTTGTGTTCGGATCATCAACCTGCATCACTCTAGTCATAAGAGCATAGTTAGCAATAAGATTCTTAGGACCTTTTTGGTAGATATCTTGAATGCTTCTTGTTTTTCCTATACTTTCATTGTCACTTTCACTTTATGCTTCAATTTGAATTCCTTCTTCTCCTACAGAAGATGTTACACCTTCATTTGAATCAATAGTATCAATAGTTTTATCTTCTTCAATCAAGATTGGAAGAGAAGATGTATTAGTGGAATCTTTTCTATTATCAATGATGTCTTCATCAAACAATACATTTCTTCTAATGTGTATTTCTACACTCTTAGGATTGTATAACCTGTATGCTTTTGACTCCTCACTATACCCAATCATTATGCACTTCTCACTTTTCTTATCTAACTTTCTCATTTTTTTATCAGGAACATGGGCCTATGCAATACTTTTGAAGACTGGGAAGTGAGAGATAGTGGGATTTCTACCACTCCAAGGCCTCTTATGGAGTTATATTTATAATGGCCTTAGTGGGGATCCTATTGAGAATAGATATAGTTATATTTATTACTTCAGCCCAAAATTTGACTTCTATGTTTCTATAATGTAACATACGTCTAGCCATTTCCATCATAGTTCTATTATTTCTTTCTGCAACCCCATTTTGTTGAGGTGTGTATGAAACAGTAGATTCTTTCTTTATACCATTTTGTTTTCAAACCTTTAGGAAGGATTGATTTATATACTTTGTACCCCTATCTTTCCTTACTATTCTTAGTGACCTTCCACTTTGTTTTTTTGACAAAACCTTTAACTCTTTGAATCTATCAAACACTTCAATGTTACTTTTTAGAAAATATACCCATATTCTTCTATTGTAATCATCTATAAAAGTGAGTTCATACCTTGATCTTTAAAGTGAAGGTGTTTTAAATGGACCCATGACATCGCTATGAACTAGATGCAAGGGAAATTTTTCTCTTCATGACTTTCCTTGTGGGAAGATTTCAACATATTACTTTCCCATAGCACATCCTTCACAAATACCATGTCTTTGAGAGATTTTGGGAAGCCCATAAACCATGTCCCATTTCTCCATAACCCTAATACTTTGATAACTGATGTTCCCCAATCACTCGTGTGATAACCTATTCATGTCAATATGATTTACAATAACACACATATTCTTATCTTCACACTTGGAGGTGAACTCTTGAAATTTATATAGTCCATTTTCAACTTTACCAATTGTAGTGACTTTTTGTTTATCATTCACATCTTTGATCAGACATTTATCATTGTAGAAATCTACCTTATATCCTTGATTTTCAATTTGGAATACTGAAAGAAGATTTGTATTTAAGTCTAGAACTAATTTTACATTCTTGAATACACCATTGTCAACTTTAACATTTCCTATCCCCTTAACTTCTATAACACTATTATTTCCCAAAAATATTTTCTCTTTATTTTTATTATTGGTTATAGAATAAAATTGTTCTTGATGATGAGGCATATGTTGTGTTGCACCAAAATCATTGACCCAATCATATTTTTTAGAACTGTTTTCCTTAAGAGCCATACATAGAGCATTGTTGTTTGATTTATAATTTCTTGAAAACTTGCTTATTTTCCTTTTTGTACCATTTCTCTTTTGTGTATCATTGATCCTTTTATAAGATTGATTAGCTTTGTGACCTATCTTACCATAATAGTTACATTTCCACTTTGGCCTATTTCTATAATCATCATGATGTTTAAATGAATTATACCTGTTATCATGCTTCTAGTTCCTCTCTCTTGGCTTATGTTGATTGTCTTGAAACATCTTGTAGTTATATTTTCCATTTTCATGAATGCTCAAGAATGATCATTGCAAGTCTCCCTTTCCTTTATTTGATGTTTTTCTTCATGCACTAACTTAGCACATAGTTCTTAGGATTTGATGCTTATTAATTTATCAGTTATATCTAGGCCTCTTATGAAAGATTGATAAGATGCAGGAAGAATTTATAATATTATTTGCACAAAATCATTATCATTTATACTCTTTCCAAAAGAGTCAAGTTCATTCTTCTTTTATTTTATTTTTGTTAGGTGAGGCACTAACTCTTGTGTATCTGACAATTTCATGTTATATAATTTTGTAGTAAGAGTTAGAATCCATACATCCCCTGGATTCTCATATGTGCTCTTTAAGGTAGCCCATACGTTGAATTTGTTTCTCTCATCACGTACTTTTGGAAATAATTCATTTGAAAGAGTGAGATTTATCCATGCCACTGCCATTTTGTCTCTTTCATCCCAATTTTCTTAATATTTTCTGGGATTTGTAGGCCTTTTTTCCACACCAATAACAAGCTCATAACAATTCGTCAGGTTTAAGACATTTCCATATGAGATACCAAATCATAATAATTATTCCCATTTAATTTATTTTCTTGAAAAGGAGTACTATTAGACTCCATTGTGAATAAATCCTCTTACAAATTGAAATAAAAACAGTTATCTGCATCACACCAAAAAAATATGATTTCAAGTAAATTTGCAATCCCCTTTTCAAGATATTTTAAAAATACTTCAAAAAGTTTTTTCACTCAATATTCTACTTATACACTTTTAATTTTCTCCCCAAACAAAAACTTATTCTTCCCTGCCAAAACAATGAGAAGAAATCAAGTACAATTTGGGAATTCTTCCCTTCAATTTTTTACTGTTCACTTACAAATTTGCTGCAGATTTGTGGTAGAAGACAAAAAAAATGCCCAGTAGAGGCCTAAGATAGACATGTATATTTGTAATGTATTAGTGGCTCCTTAGCCCCTTGGCTCTTCAACACCTTCTTGAGAAGAATCTCTGCTCTGATGCCATGAAGGAAAATAAGGGAGATAAAATAGCATAACTTTATTAATGGATTAAAATATACAAACAAATTTGAATGAGATGCATGGATTGATTAATTAATGGAGGAGTTTGATGTTGTATATCTAGAGTGTTGGAGAATTCTAGAAGTGCCCGTGGATATTTTGGAAAAAACTAGAGTTGAGTGGGGGAAAAATATGGAAAAATATATTTCTAGAATGGGACTGTTGGTGCCACAGTTAGATGATTTCTTTGAATGAGACAGCTTGTCGGTGGCACTATTGGATGAAATGAATAAACATTATTTCAACAGAAAATCAATCTTGGCCATTTATTTTCCACATAGTTCGTCATAATGAGGTTCAAGTATGAGATGTTGAGAAATGGAAGATATGTGTAGGGGTTCCACAGAGTTGGTGATGTCAATATTAGAAGGCACATGACTCACAACCTGTAACTTTATCTTTGTCATTAATTTATTCTTGGATTCAAGGGCCAATGCTTTGAATAGGTATTACACGTCGCTTTCTCTCAACTATGTTTTGATCTAAACAGGGGAAGCACATGCGGGATCTCCGTCGGCGGCAACAGGAATTGCGGGTTCCTCTCATCAACAGATGCAGAGGGCATTGGCGGAGGGTAAGTGGATTCAAGTCTTTTCTAGTCGTTTGAAGGTGGTAGCAGAAGGCTGAGCGAGAATGAAGTGGTGACACATTGTTCTGAATTTCTTTAACTCCGTCACTGACCCAACCTTTGTCATCCTACAATGGGTGATGGCCCGTCCTGTAATAAATGAAAATTGTCAAGCCAAACTGTATCGGGAGATTGTGGGCTCCATTGGATTTCAATGTATTCCTTCTTCAAAATCATCACCATTGAATATCTAACACTTGCCAAATTTAGCTGGCCTACTTTCACTTAGTAATGCCTTTCGACGTAATTATTTTTGGTTTATCTTTCATAATATACAATTAATTAAGCTCAATCCATTCTAATTATATCTTGATATTCAAATATGATTATCTATATTAATTTGCCTTTAGCTTTTAATATTAAAATTTTTGCTGAAAGAAAATTAAGGGCTAGGCCTATCTCTCACGCAAGTTTGCACAAAGGCAAAAAGTATTTTCCGTCACATTGCCATTAGTTTTGTCGCGTAGTAGTTATTTTTGGTGGAATAGGTAACAATGTATTACGTTATTACCTATATAGGTAACAACATAATACGTTGTTACCTATTCCGTCAAATTTTTGTTTGCATTTTTATAAAAACAATAGGTGTCATAGTATTTCATACGTGAGTGCGCAGTAGGATGATGAGGCACGGATAATAGGGCACGGGGGTCGCGGGTTTGAGGCCGGCTGGTTGCAAGGATAGACGCCTTGGTCAAAGTTTTGCGCAGGTTCGCGTTGACTACGAACCTACGTGATGGATAGGCTGATCGAAAATTAAGGGGGATAAAATCAAACTTAATCAAATTATACATATACATATACACATAAATAATCATTGATTTTACATCGATATCGACATCTTTGACTTGTGTTAGAATGGAGATTACATATTGTTGCTCTGTACACTTGTTGAGTAAGTGTATATTATATCAAAGTGTTTCTTTGGTTAATATCAGGTATGTAGAGGGACTTGTATCATGGTGAATAGTTTAACAGGGCATCATTCTCACCATTGGACTTCAACCCTTACCGATAACAAATTATATTTTGAGATTCAGACAAAATAATTATTATAAATTTTGCTAAAAAATAATCTAAGAAACGGTAAATAGATTCAATACAATATACATTAATTATATTCTAAGAATCTAATATAATAATAGGCATTGCGCTATTCCTGCAAATAAACTGTTCATGGGTTAAACCTTTTATAAACACTCAGTGTAGGTACAATTTCAGCTGAAGGTAAACAGCCCGTGGGTTAAAATAAATTTATATTTATTACATATTAAAATTTAAATAAAACAATTCGGATTAGTTTGGCTTTAATTTTTGGTATGTGTAAGTTTTGTTGAAGTAAACCGTCCTCAATTTATCCTGGTTATGTTTTGAGATTTAAATAAAATAATGTGTATTAGTTTGGCCTTAGATTTTAGTACATGCAATTTCAAATGTGGGTTAAATTTAATTTTTTCTTAATTATTACTCTGGCTTTTAATATCTACCATACTCGTTTCCTAGTTTGTTGATATATATGTCATCTTATTTAATGAATAAACTGAACGACCAATACCTAACCCATTGCAAATAATTATCTGGCCCACATTCATACACAAAAAAAAGTGAATAAATATCTGGCTAAAGTTCGTAACAATTAAGCTCAGCTGAAACATGGCAATTGATCAGCCAGAATTGGTATTAGATCGGTCTGTCGATCTGAGAGGAAAGCCTGCTGTAAGAGGAAAGACTGGAGGGCGGAGAGCCTGCTCTCTCATCATTGGTATTATTTTTTCCCCCTTCACATTGTTTTAAAATATGTCTCGATGTTTCTTTCGAAGTTTGACACTTCTGATTTGATACACAGGCTACGAATTTGTAGAAAGGTTGGCTTTTGCGGGCATTTGGGCAAATTTAGTGGTATATCTGACCAACAAGCTGCATGAAGGTACTGTGTCTTCCGCGAGGAATGTTACAAACTGGATCGGCACTTTATCCCTTACACCTTTACTTGGAGCATACATTGCAGATACATATTTGGGGCGCTTCAGAACATTCGCAGTCTTTTCATGTATCTATATTCTGGTAATTATTAGATTGTGATTATGGCGTTGGAAAACTGGATTTGGTTTTCTGATATTGCTTTTGGTGCAGGGGATGGGGATCATGACGCTAGCAGTTTCGTTGAAATCTTTGAGACCGCCAGACTGCCCATCAAATGAAGGCTGCGAAAAGGCTTCGTCTCTGCAGATTGGGATTTTCTACTCGGCTCTTTATCTTCTGGCTTTGGGCGCAGGAGGAACCAGACCGAATGTCACCACTTTCGGTGCAGATCAGTTCGATGATATTCATCCCAAGGAAAAGTTGCAGAAGAATTCGTTTTTCAATTGGTGGATTTTTGTGTTTTTTCGGTGGAAGTTTGTTTGGTCAAACATTTATTGTGTATGTGGAAGACCATATTAGTTGGGCAATGGCCTCTGCAATTATCACTGCAGGACTGATAATCTCATATGTTGTGTTCATGATTGGAACTCCATTTTATAGATATAAATCTCTCTCCGGCAGCCCACTGCAGCGAACGGGAAAAGTGATTCGAAGGATGATTCAAAACTGGAAAGTGCAGCTTCCTGCAGATCCATCTTGCCTTCATGAAGTGGATTCAAAGGAATACCTTGCTCAGGGCCGATATACCATCGCGCACACACAACTTCTCAGGTTGGAAATAACATTCTTTCACTCGATAAATTAGTCTACCCATCACATATGTTTGTAAGGTAGAATGAACAACTAATCAATGGGTTGTTTAGTATTAGACTACATGATGTGATCTTATCTTGTGTAATGGTTTGAAATTTTGAGTTGTATAATCTATTTTTCAATAACAGGTTTATGGACAAAGCAGCAGTAGAAAATGGCACAAGCGCAGATCCTTGCACTGTGACAGATGTGGAGGAAACAAAGCTAATGATAAGAATCCTTCCAATTTGGGTGACTTCTATTTTTCCGAGCACGTTATTAACACAATCCGGTACACTTTTCGTGAAGCAGGCAACTACTCTGGATAGACAAATGGGTCCCAATTTTCAAATTCCGGCAGCAAGTATCGGAGCTTTTCTTCAAATATCACTTCTATTGTCGCTAATAATTTATGATCGACTCTTGGTGCGTATTTGCCGAAGATTCACAGGAAATCCACGAGGCATAACGATACTACAGAGAATGGGAATTGGTATGATACTGTACAGTATTGCCATGGTGGCGGCTATGATAACAGAAATGAAAAAGATAGATGTTATTAAAAGCCACGGGCTTGACGATAACAGCAATGCAATTGTGCCTCGCACTATCTTTACACTGCTTCCTCAGTTTATACTAATGGGAATGGCAGAAGCCTTTGTAGAAGTAGGGAGAACGGAATTCTTTTATGATCAAGCTCCCGAGAGTATGCGCAGTTTGGGAACTGCGTTGGCATTGGCCTCCATTGGAGTTGGGGCGTTCCTCAACAGTGTTCTCCTCACTGGTGTAAGCGACATTACAGGGCGACACGGCCATAAAAGCTGGATATTAGATAATGTGAATGCGTCACGGTTTGATTATTATTTTGGGTTTCTAGGTCTTCTTAATTTTTTGAATTATATCTTTTTCTTGATTATCTCTCGCACGTACACATACAAAAGAGAAACAAGTGAATCTTTGGGAAAACTTTCCAGCACAGCAATGGAAACCATGAGCATCAACAGCCAGAAGGCTGATATTTAGACGTTGTTTACGTCTGTTCAATTAAACATTTTTGCGTATTTTACAGGTAGCCTTCTAAATATTTTGGAGTTTGAAGAAATTGTATCATTCTGGTCACATATAATGTATAATTTCAATATCGATATAAATAACAATTTCCCTGTTGGAGCGCATCAAGTTTTTGACATGGTCTTGTGATTAATATACAATTGCATATAGTGTGAAGCAATTAATTAGATACATAATTTTTAACGTCTATGAGCTCAAGAGAAGTTTATGTTGCAGCAAATTTTTTCATTTTTGTTTTATGAATTTCTGCCAATCTGCTGTGTAAATTGATAGTGAAATCTTCCAAATTCTCCAACTTTTTCTTAGTGAGTATACTGTGTAACGAGATTGTCATTAAAACGCTTGCATAATTGGCATGGTCATTAAAACGCTAAGTCTCACGTATGTTCGCATACAAAAAGAAATTACGACGAGCTTCCCTTGTATACTTGCATTTCTGAATTTTCAAAAAATTCTATTTTATTTTGAGTCAACGGAGGACATTGCAACTTGCAATAGCATATATTTTCTTGAAACATGTAATACACTAGTCGTATATAGTTTGTATATATATCCACGAGTTGCATGTGAGGTTCGAATTGAACTTGTCTCGGAATCGAGTTGGGTCATCTGCTTGAGCTGGTTTTCTCTACTAAAATAATATATGGCCACCAACATTATTGGTTATCAGTGTAATATAAAACGCACCTACCTGCTTCTAGATATGATGCTCATATGCTATGCAACTTAAATTTATATGCCGTTGGAAACTATAGCTCTGACTTTGTACTAACAAAGTGATTACTAATTGCATTTTCCCAACAATTTATAGTATTTAATTAAATAAATAATATATTTATAATATTCAAATTATTTTCTTGAGATAAAGTATAAATGGGTTGGTAAGTGTGTTTGTTGTGTCCAACCCTACTCAAGTTTAAATTTTAGTGAACACTAATTTATTAATGTTGGTTTGTTTTTGTCCGGGATCTAATTTATAATTATGGGTTTTGAAATAGTTATGTTATTGATTATGTTTTGAGGGTTATATTTATTAATATATTCTAACATATCAATAAGTGACATTTGACTTGTTTCGACTATAATTTTGCATAAATAAACCATTTCATTTTTTAAAAAATATATTTTTCAATAATTCTAGTATTGGTGGAATAATATCATATTCTCTTTTCAATTAATTGAAAACATGTTCTATGGAAAATATTTGGAATGGTCTAATATAGTTTTGGCAAGGGAAAAATATTATTGGTTATGGAAGTACCATTATTGAGTGTTTAATGCTTGTTGTAGTTCTCAAAGTTTTAAGAATGTTTTAATAATAAACATATGGATTGAACTTTATTTTGTGTCATGTCTTTAGTAATTCTTTATTTCTTAGTGTGTGGGTAGTCATCATATGATTTTTTCTACATTAGTGTCAATCAATTTGTTACCTTCAGCTACTAATATGAAACATGAATCAGTATTAGCTAGAAAAGAGTAAAATCAAGTAATGTACACATGTACATAAAAATAAAGTGTTTCATGTATCTTCTCTAACTCTTAGAAACTTCTTTATTGTGGTTAATCTTGTGGCATTTGAAAAGAAAATGTTGTGTATTTCATCTTGTGTAGTTTATATTTGTTACGATAAAAAAAGACCTTCAATATATCACTAGGTTTAATTATTATGTGGAGTTTTCTTGATTTTTTCTTGTTTTATCTAATAAATTGTGGGGTTTGGTACAAACTATGTTGCCAAGATCTTCAATGGGACCAATCTATACAAATTTCACGTCCTTGAGCATCACTAGTAAGGT
Organism: Taxus chinensis; assembly: GCA_019776745.2. Taxonomy (NCBI): domain Eukaryota; kingdom Viridiplantae; phylum Streptophyta; class Pinopsida; order Cupressales; family Taxaceae; genus Taxus; species Taxus chinensis. The sequence goes on from CM034151.1 coordinate 627,685,619, forward strand.
TAAGTAGCATATCCACCTTATGAAATTGTCTTTTTAATTTAAGATTTAAGATGTGACCTAGTGGACAACATCCTAAATGCATATTTATGTGTACTAAGCATATGAGGAAGTTATTTTAAAATATGTAGATAATCAAGAGAGAAATATATGAGAATCATAATAGTCAATATTTATTTATTTATCTATGCATCCTATACATTACATACTCTAAAGAAAGATATATGGCTATCTATGTTCTACAGTAAATAATATCTACAAATATATGTCACATTATCATGAAGGTGGGAATAATCTTTATATAAATTGAACCATTTTGGGACTTTGTATGTGACTCCTCACCTTCCAATTATTATGTGGTTTTTTTAACAATGTTCTCACATAATGACAACCCTTAGTAGTGTCATGTGGCATGGTATATAGTTTTGATGACTATTTTAAGTGACATCAAAGATGAAGGGGAATTAATAAAGCCTAGATTAGATAATGTTGTTAGGTAAAAAAATATTAAACAATTATGGTTTTCTAGGTTTTCTTAATTTCTTGAATGACATTTTCTTCTTAAATATATCTTATGTGTTTACATGTACAAAATAGAAACAAGTGAAGCTCAGAAAAATGTTTGGCAAATGCAACTCAATATAGTCATGATTTATGTGCATTTATATGAATGAGTATTTTACATATATCATAGGTGGGCTTTTAAAATATTTTTGAATTTTAACAAGTCAATAATCCATGTCTTATATTGTTGAGAACATAGTTGACCATATTAATATTATCACCTACAGCTTTGGGGGAACAAGGGATTCAATGATAGAATTTTTGTGTAGAAAATATGGCATTACCTACCAATTGTTTGATAATATGTATCCAAGAAATTTAGTCTCACAGAATGCTATGATTATAGGTATGCTTACAATGGATGTGCCACTGAGGCCTTAGAATGTTTTCATGAAATTCAACAAATATGCATGAAGTGAAAGCTGTGAGTTTGTTTTCCACTTGTGTTACAATATCATCTCTACAAGAGGGAAAGAATGTTCACGAATATATCATTCAAAATAAATTTGAGTCTAGTCCTTTTATGGAAACCACTCTTATAGATAAGCATCAAAATTGTGGGAATATATGGTATGCACAAGGATTGTTTGTAACAATTAAAAATAATATTCCATAGTGGAATGTAATGCTTGTTGCATATGCATGGAATGGTCAAACAAAGGAATCCCTAAATATGTTTCAGAAAATGTAACTAGAAGGTCTAATACCTGATCGAGTGTAATGTCCCCTTTTCCTGCACCAAAGGCCTAAGGGCCAGGTCGAGTCCAAGTCGTGGTCAAACCTAAGGAGCTATGGACACTGTGAGCTATGGAGGGGGCCACATGGTTCTAATAGTCTAATGCTACGTTGAGGGTCACGTTTGGACCATGGCGATTTAAAGGGGAAAATTAACTTAAGTTACTTTATTTTATTGGCCCCTCCATGGAATGAAATGCGCCTAGGGTCTGTTGGGGCTCTTTTGCCTCGAGGAAGTATATAAGAAGCTGGGGGGAGAAAGTAAAGGAAACTTTATTGTCACATACATTTTAGCCTCTTTCACATGTAGCTGTTGTTGCACATCTACGGCTTGTGGAGTTGAATCCCATAGCGACCCTAGCTTCGGTGGTGAGAGACTCATCCCTAGCTAGCACGACATTCTTCGGTAATTAAAGATCTACCCTAGTCTGTCATTTTTGGAGTCGCTTTCAGGGTTGTGTCACAGAGATAACAACAAAGGGTTCAGAGGAAGGGTTTGAGGATTTTTGGGGGCATTTGGGAAAGATAACAAAAGGATTTTGGATCAGATTCACAGTATCAATTTGGGCAGGGCGTGGCAGCTCGTTGAAGGCATATTCATCAATTTCTGACCCCTTTTCCCATGCAAAGTGACTTTCAACCTTATTTGGAGGGTTTTCCAGTTGGTCCCCTTTTGATCTAAAGGTTTAAACATCATTTCCTATACATGTTAATGTTATTTCCAAAGATCCTTAGTTTTTGCTCTTGTATTTGGGGAGTTACAAACCTTTGAAGTTTTCCAGCTATCTAGGGCACGCTATGCTTTTTCTTGAAACATTTTGATTTGTGTAAAATTCCAAAAATAGTTTTATTATGTCCTCTATAATAATATCAAGCTCTGTTTAAATTTTCAAGTAATTTGAGTGGATATTTTGGGAGATATTGATTTTATTTAGTTCGATGTCCTTACTCCAAAAATATGCATAAATCAGTATTTTATTTCAATGTAAATTTTCAATATTTGGTGCATTTTAAGTGGTATCCCATAAGGGATATTACAGTGGTATTAGAGATGTTGTTCCTCTACCCTGTGTGGTTTAAATATGGTAGTTTGGAAAGATCTCAATGTGGGTTTTATGAAGGAAATGTTCACCAACATGGTGAGACAACACAAAGCCACTAACCTTTATTTGAGTCGGCTCACTCAGAATTTGAATCAAAGAAAATCTTGGGACAATAAAGAAAAAGGTGAGAACAATAATAAAGGGCACCCAATAGAGGTGATTGATGAGGATTCTTTTTGGAGGAAATACCAATCTTTGACTAAGTGTTTCAGAGATAATATGTCATTTCCAAATAATTGCATGATGAATATTGGTAGAAAGCCCAAGCAAGATCATCATATACCGGTACCTGAATTACAAACAAACTCATTTGTAGAAGAATATTCTAGACAAAAGGGTATGATTTCCATTGAGCAAAATAATTGCATTAGTGAAACTTGGCTTGTTAGAGAAATTATTCTAGCTCAGGAGAATAAATTTGTTTATGCAAGCAAAGAGGATGTAATGGAAACTCTTAAAAAGTGTGAGGAATGGAAAAGTAGAGATAAAGTTGTTTGGTTGATAGTGACTCAAGCAAGACAACACTTATAAGAGTTCAAGGAAATGGAGAGGGAAATTGATGCAATAAAGTCCACACCCATGAAAAAAGACTCTATGGAGTAGCTGGCACACAAGGAGGAGCCTCACATGGACACTTGTGTAAAATTGCAGCCTACTGTAATTTCAAAACTAGCAACTTTTGATCAGCTTTCAAATACTTTCAACAGGAACTCAGGAAACAATGTTGGGGGCAACTCAACATATGTCTATCTTGAACACACGAAGCACATTGATGGCCTTGAAAGGTATGAAGGGAACACTAATGTGTCTTATCTATTGTTTCCTATTCCAATTTATTTCCATCATGAGATGCATGGTATGGTAGATGATGAAGTCTTCATCATGGAGTTTGTTGGACCATTGCTCCAACTATGTGTATATGATAATCTTGTGGATGATATATGGTGGCAAGTTTTAGCTCACTTAACAGATACAAGGGCTCATGGGCATTATAAGGTATGGGATCCTGGTAATATGTGGCAATTATCCAAAACTATCAATTCTGATTTTGAAAACTTTGTGACTGATTTCATAAGCAAAAGAAGGAATTCAAATGTGTCTTTTAGAATTACAAGTTTTGGCAAGCATGATTTCTTCATTGGAGACGCCGGTGCAAGAAGGGAGAGTACCGCTCAAGGTCCTAATGTTGGTTCTATGATTGCTAAAAAGGGTAAGAGAATATTTTTTAATCATCTTTAGCCTGCTAGACTGTGTATAACAGAAGTCGTAATGAGAAAAGAAAATAGCAATATGGGACAACAGGGTCAAAGATGTGAGAGTGGACATTTAGGGAAGCGGCCTCCCCATTCTTCTGTCAGGCCTTTGGGGCTTCATGAACATTATTTCTTGAAGGATCCAGAAGTTTCACTGGTACAACAACTAGTAGATATTTTGGATGAGGAGTCTTGTTGGGAGAGGAACTAGATCTTGAGTGAGGGATTTCATAAAAACATGCCATTATAGGAATATTGTAAAATGAAGATTGGCAGTAGACCCAAGAGAGATCATTAGAAATAGGTACTAGAGTTACAGAGAAGATTGGGACAGATCTCCATTCCACAATTTGATGGTTCTAAGAAGTTTATTGCACTGTCTTGGGTCTAGAAGTTGAAGACATACTCCGACTTGAATCCTATGAGTGAGGAAGATGCAATTAAGTTTACAAGCTTGCATCTTGAGGGAGACGCTCATGATTGGTGGCATCATGGGTTGATTACACAGGGACACATACACATTACTACTTATGAAGAGTTCATGTAGAGGTTGGTGAGCAGATTTGATAAGAGGTACCCTGATAGGTATTTTAGGGAGTGGACTCATTGGAGACAAACCAGCCCCTTGGATCAGTACATCGCAAATTTTTCAGAGATTATCAGTCATGGTACCTGATGTCATAGAGATGAGGGTGATTTTTCTGTTCATAGCAGGTTTGACAGATGCTTTCGCTAGGTTTGTGAAGGTATTTGAACCTTCTTCTTTGCATGAGGTTGTTAGGAAAGATCGGGACTTGGAGTTATCCACTCCAAAGCTGAGGGCTCCACCTCGCGTTCAGCAAAGGGAACCTCCATCTGGATCAGAAGAATGTCAGTAGAGGGAGCCTCCACTGAGGTAGGAGGTGGTTAAAAATCCAATCATTTCCCGTGAAGACATAGATGAGTTGAGGTGAAAGAAACTATGTTTCAATTTCCACACACCTTGGAATCCAAGACATGATTGCAGAGGTAGAGGGAAGGCGCAATTCATTGAAGTATTTAAGGAGAGAAATGATGATAGAGGTGAGGAGTTAAAGACTTGCGAGGTGGATGATAGAGATGGGGTTGCGTTGGATAGTACTGATGTGGGACAGGAGGAGGAAGATTTTCCTCAGGAGATTATAGCCACATTTTCTAGTACTTTGATATACAAGGCATTTAGGATTAGAGGAGTTATGCAGGGTTAGCGAGTTGGGGTACTCATTGATAATGGGGCAACCCACAATTGTATTGATGCCTCATTGTTTGAGAGGTAAGGATTACAAACAGATGATTTTGAGGGCCTCAACAAGGTTGTAGCCAATGGAGAGTCTATGAGGTGCACATGTCGGGTTCCCCAAGTAAGAATCACGATGGGTAACTGTACAGTTACCAATTATCTCCACATCGTTGGTATGGGAGTGACCAACATAGTGTTGGGAGTACAGTGGCTTCACTCTCTTGGTGAGTTTTAGACTAACTTTCAGATGATGGAGCTAAAGTTTAAATTGGAGGGCAGGAATGTGATTTTGAGGGGATTATCTACCAGAGCACCTAGGGTGGTTACAGCTGAGGGGATGGAGAGGACGTTTCGGCATGGTGAGGAGTTTTATTATTGCGGATCGATGCTGAGTAGGATGGATGTTGATGTGACCAGCAATGTTGCACATGAGACAATTACAAAGATTGGGGTTACAGATTTAGATCCTCTGAGTTTATCATTATATTTGTTATCTAAGGGGTCGATAGACTGGAGATATTATAAGCTTGTTGAGTACCCCAAGAACTGACACACTTGTGAGATTCTAGATGGTCACATAGCGGATGATACCTATAAATTGGAGGATGAGATGTTATTCTATCATGATAGATTATACCTTGGGTGAGACTCAGGGTTGAGGATGGAGATATTGCGACATGTGCATTGTTCTTTCGTGACCGGACACTTGAGCTTTGATGAGACCTACATGCTCATATCAGAGAGGTTCAGATGGCATGGGTTGAGGGAGGATATCCCCAACTTCATACAGGGATGTACTGTTTTTCGTTATAACAAATCAGAGCTTATAGGTTCATCATTTTCTGAGTCAACAAGGGATAGCACTCCTATGTATTTTACTACTTCTAGGCACGGTGGGAATTTCACCCATGTGCTATTCAGTGAAAGGATGGAGTCGAATCAGTTACCTGGTCTTTCAATAGGTTATCACTCATCACAGGAGATGAACTATGTGGAGTTGACATTGTTGGTTGACCATGTACTCGAATCTTGGGATTTTTCCCCCATGGGAAACATCGAGATACATTATGAGGAGTTGTACTCTCACACCAATGTGGGTCATGTGGGAGAGGTTGCACACTTTGTGCATATACATGTTATTTCACAAGTTGATCTAGGGAATTCTACAGGATTCAAAGTGGACTTTCATACCCATGAGTTGATTGGAGAGGTAGCGAGTGATCACATGATGACATTCTTGCATTGACAGGGATTGGATAGATTGGAAATTTCGGCGTGGGTACCAGTGGAGAGTCATTTTGGGTATCATTCTACTTCATGAACACCATTTCTCTTGATACAATATGGAGATCATGATGACTGCATGGGGTTTTTTGGTTACTTTGGATCACACCGATCCTTGGTTGATGGCAGGGTGGGGTGGAGAAACTTACGATGCGGTATTTAGCTTCTACAGTAGGACAGGATAATGCATGGGGTCAAGCATTTCTCGGGAAGGGAGGACTGTAATGTCTCCTTTTCCTGCGCCAAAGGCCTAAGGGCCAGGTTGATTCCAAGTCATGGTCAAACCCAAGGAGCTGTGAATGCTAGGAGCTATGGAGGGGGCCACGTGGTTCTAATAGTCTATTGTTGCGTTGAGGGTCACTTTTGGACCATGGCGACTTAAAGGGGAAAAGTAACTTAAGTTACTTTATTTTACTGGCCCCACCATAGAATGAAATGTGTCTAGGGTCTGTTTGGGCTCTTTTGCCTCGAGGAAGTATATAAGAAGCTTGGGGAGAAAGGAAAGGAAAAAAATTTGTCGCATACATTTTATCCTCTTTCAAGTGCAGCTATTGTTGCACATCTACAACTTGTGGATTCAAATCCCATAGGGACCCTAGCTTCGATGGGGAGAGACCCTTTCCTAGCTAGTAGAGAATTCTTCAGTAGTGAGAGATCTACCCTAGTTTATTATTTTTGGATCCGCTTTCAGGGTTGTGTCATAGAGATAACAACAGAGGGTTCAGAGGAAGGGTTTGAAAATTTTTTGGGGGAATTTGGGGAAGATAACAAAGGGATTTCAAATCAGATTCACGAAAGCCCATTTGAGCAAGGCATGGCAGCTCGTTGAAGGCATCTTCATCAATTTTTGACCCCCTTTTTCCCAACTAGTTGACTTGCAACCTTATTTAGAGGGTTTTCCAGTTGGTCCTCTTCTGATATAAAGGTTGTAACATCATTTCCTATACCTGTTAATGTTATTTCCAAAGACCCTTAATTTTTGCTCTTGTATTTGGGGAGTTACGAACCTCTGAAGTTTTCCAGCTGTCTAGGGCACGCTTTGCTTTTTCTGGCAGCATTTTAATTTGTGTAAAATTCCAAAAATGGTTTTATTATGTCTTCTATAATAATATCAACCTCTCTTTAAATGTTCAAGTAATTCAAGTGGATATTTTGGGAGATATTGATTTTATTTAGTTCGTTGTCCTTACTATAAAAATCTGCATAAATCAGTATTTTATTTGGATGTAAATTTTCAATATTTGGTGCATTTTTAAGTGGTATCCCATAAGGGATATAACATCGAGCAACCATTTTGACTATTTTCTTAACATTTCCTAACTTAATATCTTTATATCAAGGAAAGGAAATTCTTAGCTTGTATGATGAGCTAAGATCGATACATGTGGTTGACGAATAATTTGAAAACATGAAGCACAAGGATCATAGGGGATGACGTGAACATCAACTAAGGTGTACTTTGTTAGTGTGATAGGTCTCATGGAGAGCCAAAATCAACCATAACATGCATGTAAGGATTAGAAAAGTGTCACGAGAATTTGATTAAATCCTCATAGATCTGAATGAAGGACAGTGTGTAAACAAAGGGTGGTTTTAATTACCCTCGGCACCTGTAATCATGAATTCTCAATTAAGAGAAGGGGAGTTACATTCCCATAATGGGAAGTATCTCCCATATGATGCACGAATGCACTAACGCATAAGGAATCTAATGATGACCCTGAATGAAATATAGACCTATGACCTCACCTAAGTGAGATAACCTGACACGTAGCATGGAAAATGAATAACACAAACACCCCCATTCAACATAACTTATGATGAGGTAGCAAGTTAGATATGAGATATGTGTTCCGACACTAAATCCGGATGAGGTATCCATGAACAACAATAATATAAAGTAATGGAGGAAAAACTGGTGGGAAAATCATACACCATAAGAGATGAAAAACACTCTCTAATATATTTAAGTTTCCACAAGTGGGTCTCGGAAATTGAGGAGCTTGATAAGGTATCCATGTACAAAAGTGAAATCTCTCGGGAAGAAGAAAAGGAGAGATGAAGAAGGAGACATGAGGAACACAAAAATTCCATGGACGGATCTAAAACTTTTCAACTCTAGGAAGTCGCCAAGAAGAGTCTCGATGACATAGTCCTCTAACTCTGGAATGAAGAACATCTATCCACACCAAACAGTGTGTTTTCCCATAGGAAGGACATAAATAGAGTACTTTAATTTCTCCCACTCCATGAAGTAAGATGAAAGAAGCAGTACAAAAGGACTCTTAATCTGGTCCATGGAAGTGTGACATAGGTCTAACAAAGAAGTTCCAAAAAACTAAAGGTGATGCCACGAGCATAGAAATGTTAGAGTAAATGGGAGGAAAATCCACCAAAAGGATGCCTGAGTGATCTGAAGGCAATACGACAACCCCCATAACAAAAAGAGGATCCACAAGAAAGGGTGGAATAATAAAGATCTCCAAAAAAGTGGAAGTGATAAGAAACCGAGAAGAGGGAACTCCCAACATACGAAGATGAAGAAATCCTATAAAACACCTATAGAAGGATGAGGAACTTGTACTGCATCACAAGTAGGCATAATGAAAAGACAACCAAGTTCTCGCAGATACTCATCCTAATGAGGGGGCTCGAAAAATATAAGAGTGATGTCGGACATGTTTGAATAATCAATGAAGGAAGAGGAGTGGAAAGGGCCTCACACACTAGAAGTGGAAAGGAGAACTGTGCACTGACTATTTGAGGCTGAGAAGGATCCTACCTGATATTTGATTAGAAGTGGGGAGTGATGACGGTACTCTATAATAGTGAGAGGAGGAGAGGATTCCTTTGTCACACAATCGTCATCAAAACTAGAAGCACAATCCTCCTCATTAGAAGTAGAATCAAGCGAGTCTATGTCAGTGGAACTGTTATCACATGAAGAAGAGGAGACAATTGTATCAATAACAACAATAAATACATTTTGTGAAGGGTCTCCAAACACGGACTGAAATATGCCTCTAGATGGTTTGGGGAGGATCTGAGTCTACCATTTGAATGAAAATAGATCTTGTGACATGTAAAATTGATGTGACCAATTAAATGGTTTCATGTGTCTAGAAATTCCTCAAGATAATGATGATCAGTGGGTGCAAGAACTGGACCATGTAGAAAGTGTAAAATACCCTCCTACGAAAACTATTGTTCCATAGAAGCATGTCATGATGTGTAGTTATCTCTCCCAAGAATAAGTGGTGGAGGATGTAAAGTGATCTTTCAATGCTCATGTCTGGAAAGAGAATCATCCATGATGATGAAGCAAGAAGCAAGAATTGTAAGGTGCATAAGAAGAAGGGTGCAAGATTGCAAGACTTCACACTTAGCCAATAATACATGTGAAATTAATACGACACCTAAGAAACAGTGATAACCCCTTGTTTGCGACACTTTATGAGGTAGTGCATGATTATAATAGGTTGTGTTCATGTAACTTCAGACATTTGACCACTCACCTTGTAGTAGGTGATGAGTCACACAAGAGATGAGGCCATAATGAGTCCTAGTCAGAATTATAGGAACGACACAAAATCAAGCACAAAAGGAGGAAAGCAACACAAGGTTACAAACACTGCTCAGTATGAGATAAAGGGTTATCACATCCCAAAAATAGAAGTTTATCTTGATACAAGGTTGTGGTAGATGCGGCTCACTAGCCGCAGATGAAGAGGAGAACTATAATGAAATGGGCTAGAATAAGTGGTTTGGAAAGCCCAATAACCTTATAGAAGGAGCCCAGAAAAAACACCCCCCTTATTACAATGCTGAATTTTTATTTATTTCCCATTTAAATTGCTTGAAATTTTTTTAGAAAAAGGATTAAAAAAATGAAAAAAAATCATTAAGGGCTCAGAAGGGAGTCTTTGGGAGCTTAGAGGGTGATCATTTTAGTAACATATCAGTGATCTGTATGATGAGCTGAGGACTAGATAGATGGGCAGAGGTGTAGAACTCACTAGGTGAGTCAAGAGACCAAATTGGTGAGTTATGAAAAGGTGATTTGGGTAGGAGTCACAGTAAAGAGGTTTAGCTCATCTGTTCATCTGGAGTGTTGAGTTAGGGAGCTCACCTAAAAGTTGAAGGAAAAACTATAAGGGTGATTCGTGGAGTTATAACATGGGATGCAACGAGTTGGATTGAATATCTCATGTACTGATTTGGGGTCGGTGCAATAGTCTTCAGAGTGAGGGTGTTTCCACGTTGATTTGTGCGGTTTTGATGAGTTGTGAGGAGAAGGGAGCATGGTCTAAGTAATAGGTCTGACTACAAAGTAGAATGTCTTAGATGTGTCAGAATAACTGATGATCCCAACAAGATGCTCAGGAATCAGAGGTGAGAGATGAAAACCATAACTTGATGTTGGGTCAAGTAGAACAAGGCCAAATGAACAGTTCCAAAGCCTGAGTCAGAGATACATTGAACGAATCGGATCACACAGACTAAGTAAGGTAGGGAACATGACAAACATGAGCACAGGGAGATCATAAATCAGGGGCTAAGCCAAATGATGATAAAGGAACTTCTAACTAAATTCTAAGGTGAATGCAGGGAGCTAAGATCTGAGCTTGCAGAATAGAGGCATGAGCCAACAAAGTAGTACAATTGTTAAGGATGGTGTGGAGGGAGAAAAAACTAGCGTATGTGCCAAATGACTTATAGAAAAAGCAGATCTGAGCTTATAAGGGAAAATTGAGATCAATGCAACTAGTGTAGGGTCACCGAAAGTGAATCACGAGTGGGAAGGATACACTCGAACAGTCGAAGACTTCCATGCAAAAACCTGATGCAATGTAAGATGGAGAGAAGGTAGCAAACACTAACTGAATAGTCTATTACCTGGAGCAAAACCCAATGCAGATTGATTCAAGGTCAAGATAAGAAAAGGAAAATCAAGTTGGAGTGATGTAGAGGTAAGTTGGGGGAGCCAACTCAGTTCCCAACTTGGTGAGTTGGGGCCGAGTTAGGCCTGAAAAATATTTTACAACCCTCAAGAAAACTCAAAACAAACACCTCCTTAACCTTGAAAATAACAACGTGAAACTTGAAAACACCCAAAAACCTCTAGAACACACATACAAAGATGAAAACCCTACAAAATTATGAACAACCACGAATGATATTGAAAATTCTGGAATCAATTCAAGTAGAGAACGGATGTAATATCGATTACGACAGACATAAAAGAAACCTAAAAAACACGAACAGAATGAAAGAGAAAAATGATATACGACGAGTAAAATGAATCCCACAACATGTGCTCTAATACCATGATAAATAATATGAAAATGTGAAGTATGAGGATCATGCAGGATGACGTGAACATCGACTGATTTACACTCCGGAAGTGTGGCGAAGTCTCTTGGAGAGAAAGTATCAACAATAACATGCATGAAAGGATTATAAAAGGGTCACAAGAATCTCATTAACTCCTCATAAATTAGAATTAAGGAAGGTGTACAAATATAGGGTGTTGTGTAATCCCTAGTTTCTTGGAATCATGTCATCTCAAGTGGAGAAGGGGAGTTGTATTCCCGGAATGGGAAGTAAATCCCATATGATGCATTAATGCACTGACACGTAGGTAATCTAATGATGACCATAAATGACCCCTAGACCTATGACCTCGCCTAAGTGAAATGACCTTCCACATGGCATGGAAAATGACTCACACCAACAATGGTTTTCCGAATTTTTATCCTATAATATAACCGGGGAAAATAATAACTGAGATCAAATAAACACCTACACAAAATATGTAGATATGAAATATGCCAAATAAGTGTAATGTGTCTTGTATAACCTTAATATATATAAACATTCTCAAGGCTTAATATAAACTAAAGAGAGGTATTCTACTAGGATTCAAATGATAGATAGGCGGAGAAAGCCAAAGGTCATAAAATAAATAACATAAAGTAATAGTCTAAATAAAACACAAATTTAAGCTAGTATAAAGTAATAAATGATCTACCGTACAGATAAGAATAAACTTAAGATAAAGGAAAAATATGGGATAGAAATACTTACATGTGGTGTGACCAATGATGTATTGATGCTTCCTATTTAGACAATAGCACTGAGAGAGAATTGTTTTGGGTAGAGAAGGGGAAGCACATGAAGAAAACATTTAGTCATAGCTCATTATGATGACATAAATACAAAAGGGAAATCTCCAAGACCAAAAATCCAATAAGTGGGTGAAAAAGTATCAATGTTTCTATGTGATTTGATAATGTCATAATGAAATGACAAAACATGAAATGTGTATATATGTAGATAGTTAAGATATGACCAAAGGGATTGTCAGTGATAAAAATCAAGAAGCTCAATAGTATCAATTGTGGTCGTTCCTATCATATTGTGGGGAAACCTTAAGGCTAAATGTAAATAATTGGGGAATGGAGGAAAGAGACATGAAAAAGGTTCAAGATGACTCAAAGTAATGAGAAAAAATACAAATGAGTGAAAAACAAGTGTGAGACAAGTTTACATAATGATGTTACCATATGAATAAGGAATAAAACAAATAAAGGTGGGGTAACTATTGCTTAAAGTAAACCATAGTGATATATCTCCAATGTGTTGTTGGTCTAGCCCTTGTGACTAATTTTGATCACCCACAATCCTATTTAAACACCTTAAGGAACCCATTTTATGAGGATAAATTCATCAACAACACATGCACAACATTAAAGGTTACAAATATTTTAAAATGAGGTGTATACATATGCCCCCACCAAAGATCATTGTGTGTGATGCTAGTGAAACGTGATATGGTCTTCATAAAAAGAAAATTCAATGCCTGATATAAAAATTAGATGCTAATTTAGAAAATTAAATAAACATACCTCATACCATGGGGGATTCACATTCTTAACATTATCCTGTCACGTCTGTTCATAAAGGGGATTTATGAACTATAAACATTTTATCCAAAATAATGACATATAATAGAGGGGTCAAGGGGATTTAATATCTAATTTTTAGAAAAATAAAAGGGGTATGGTATATACGATGGGGAGCATAGGAGTAGGAGGAGAAGAATGAGGAGGAATAAACATGTGAAGTGGAGGATACCTTTATTATAAATTTAATAATCCTCGTATGTGTTTTTCTTGACATTGAATATTTTCCTTGGAATTTTCACCTCTCCTGGAATCTTTCCCACGTGGCCTCTATCAACACACTCATTCACCATATAGTTTTTAAAAAATTAACCTTTGACCTATGTGCCATACTTTTGGGCCACCAATTAATGAAATGTTTTATTAATTAAGGAACTTGTGCACTATAAACCTTCCAAACTATTTGGTTTTTGTGTTTTCTTTCAACTGATCTCTAACAAGTGGAGAGAATCAGTGTAACCAATCACTATTGAAATTTCCAAACTCTAACTCCTTAGGTAACTGATGTCTAGCACATGCTTGAATTATTTTATCATTGTGCAATGAAAGGTTTTGAAACCTTAGGATCCATAAATATCTTCTCCACTGAATTTAAACACATTTATTTCATTGGTGAAACTTTTGTTTTCGTTGTTTTAGATTTAGATTTCCATAAATCCTTAGGTTCATCGATCATGGTTACTTTTCATCCATTGGTGCCATCACATTTCTATATACCTTAAAGACTCTGGTCTTTCTAAATCTTGCCTTACCAATATGTGACATCTGGACATAAAACAGTTTACTAGCTAACTCTAGGGTTTTAATCTTTTGGTCTCAACCTCTCCAAAATGACCCAATGGAAGATATGTATTTCACTGGTACTCTAAAACTCTTTCACAATTTTCAAAATTTTATCTCTCACCTAATATTTCCCGTAATGTTGATGGTTGCCACTTGTCATGATTGATGAAACATCAACCTACCATATATTTTGATCACTATGTTAAATCTAACGTGTTTGATTCAAGTAGAAAATAAAGTGTTGGTTGTTAAGTGGGAAGATTAAATTCATTTTTCCTCTATAAACTAGAAATATTCTAGGTTTTTCTCTTGTTTCACCTTTCACACATGTTTAACACATTTGACACGATAGAGGTATAAATAATGTGTGTTATAAAAATGTCACACAAAAACAAGTATATGCAATATCTAGTAATATAAGGGGTATTTTTATAATAGGAGTGGTGTATTGAAGGGTATTAATAATATAATATTGAGAATTATAACTTGAAATAGGATTATTTTTTTAGTATGATATACCAAACATCTATATAGTCAATACCTCATGCCTCATAATTACCTTTTGGTGTTGCTAATATTTCTTGCATGGTGAGTGTAATGGGCTACTTGTAACCCTAAAGAGACAAGACAGAAGATAAATACTAGAAGACAATTATTAAAATACGATATAAATCAGCTAACTAGGATTTCATGGGAAGGATGGAGTTGATTAATATAATTTGGGAAGAGGGGGTCATTTGATGTCGATGGTGGGTGTAGATTATGAATCATATTGTGTGGCACCTAGATCGGATAGTTAGGGTATAAAGGAAACCACATATGATTTTAGTGCCTTGATATAGGTGGGAACTAGTAGTGGTACATCCCATCCATCAGGATATGATGATGTTGATAATGATGTGGTGTTCGGAGGTTGAAAAAATGTAGAAGTTTGTGGTAGAGTGGCCTAGTTAACCAGGTGATCGTCAAAGGTTTCAGGTTGATGCATATGAATCGCTAATGATTGGAGCATTATGATTGCAAAGTGGGAATAAGAAAATTGGAATTATCTAATTGATATCACACACCATGATATTTTGGATCACGTGTTAGATGTGAAAAACACCTCAAACATAGAAGATCCAATATAAACAGTATTTGGTATCACTATGAGTTCATTTATGCTCACACAAGAGGTAAATCATGAATTTTAGATGTACCATACTACCTAGGAGGCCATGGTGGGAAAAGATACGAGGTCATTAATGTAGGTCCTCCTCCAAGAATAGTCAACACTATCCTAAGAATAGGTAGTGAAGCTAGAAAATATTTAGGAAATAACTAACCACTAGGTAACATATGCATAAAAAATTTCAAAGTTAGATATAATATTAGCAAGAGAAGAGGGAGAGTTTATTAGACCTTAATTTAGATCCACATCATTAGTTTGTTCTTTATGGGATATGATTAAGAAACCATCAACTCATATCATTAGTTGGCCTCTATTTGAGAGAGGGGATTCTTGAGGCATGGGGATGCATTTTGTATTATGATGTAGAGATTTTATATTATGTCATTACATATATGGTTTGTTATATATAATATATATATATATATATATATATATATATATCATTGTTGATGATTTCACATTTTGTTAATTTTGATTTTGATGTATGATTACTTCTATGATTTCATATTTTTTAGATTTTTATAAATGTATGAACAGTTCTCGGTAAGAAAAATGAAATAAGAAAATATGTAGAATGATGATAATATCATAGATGATATGAGTTGAATTTTAAGAAACATGAGATTAAGACAATGGGAACCAATGAGACATAAAATCCAAGTCATGAGAGAAAACCCTAGGGGGTTAATAGATAGGTTACCAAAGTATCCAAGTTTAGAGAAAATTTCTGTAGAGATCAATGTGGGAAGGATAAAACAAGGAAGGATAGAAAGAGAGATTATCAAAATATCCAAGTTAGGATAAAATGGTTGTAGATTCCCAAGTGGGAAGAATAAATCTAAGGACAGAAGAAATATTACCAAATTATTCATATTAGGGGAACATAAACATATAGATCCAAGCAAGAAGGATAAGCCTGATCATGTAGGATAACTGAGAGATATGAGACAATTTAACTAAATAAAATATGACACGTCAAATATTAACATGTGTAAGTTATAAGTAATTTGAGATTGGGTATCAATTATGAGATATTATCAGTTATCCTAGTGGGTGGTAATGCCATTATAGAATTCATATAGTGAAATAAATAGAGAATCAACAATATTTTTATAGATCCATGTGAGTACTTCATTACGAGTGTCATCAATTGAGGAACAGTGGGATTATGAGTAGGTCAACAACTATAAAATGTCATATAATGAGGTTTACATGATAGAGAAGAATGGTACCCTGTATTAGGTGCATGAGGAGAGGGTTATCAAACTTGACGTTTATGATGGATAACCTAAAAAAAATCACGAGTGTGAGGGAAAATCCATGATGAGAAACATATGGTGGTGGAGAAGAAGAGAGTCATGTAGTTTTCCTTTATTGATCCCACCTAGCCTCCGCTTCAAGTTTCCTCATATTTCTTTGATAAGATCTAAATTTTTAAACATCGTGACTTATAACCTTGTGTCATATGTAGTATGGTTCAACCATAGGTGGGTTGGGAGCCATAGTGGAAGGAAGAGATAGATTTTGTTTATCATAAGGTAATTATGTAACACCATTAAAAGTAGGAATAGGTGAAGATGACTTGGGAGGTGTGATGGGAGAAGAGTTATTAAAAGGATCAGGTTGTGGCTCTAGCACCGAGTCACTAATCAGAGGGTTGTAATCCATCAGATTGTCATCCTTAGGGTAAATTTCAAAAAATCTTATGTAGGGAAAAACTAATAGTGTTAATGTTATGGTTAGAATTAAATTTAAGTCATTGTTAATATCGAATAATATCATCATTATTTTCCTTGGCATAATGTCCTAAGAAAGGGTAATGTAGGGTATAATCATCATCATACTCATTTGTGTTCATGTCAGTAACACATGAATCAATTATAGTATTAGGATTAATAAGATACATTATAATAGGGCTCTGTTGGACCCTAAATATTGGTGAATTACCAAGAGGTGTGCATGTGCAGGATCAATAAATATAAGAGAGCTCAAGTAAAAGTGTGCAAGAAAAAGGGTTTAAGAAGGGTTTAAGTGAAACCAGGGAACGCGTGGGAGGAAAAAAAGGGTGTAAAGAAATTATCCATATTTGGCATCATGGAGTCACTTAAGGAAAAACGTGAGGACCCGATTTGGCATGATAAGTGGATAAGGATCCATCCTGGAACCTTGGAGGCCAAGAAAGGATATTCCATGCAGAGTGTATTCCAAAAGGCATCATTACAGTTATTGGAAGGTTTTGCAAAGAGGATAAGAATTCACCAATGGAGGACCAAATTTACACTTGGCATGTGATCTGCTCAGGAGATAAGTCACGATGGTCGACATTGATCCTATTTAAAGAAGTTATTAAGATATGAACAAGAGAGAGAGGCAGGAGAAGGGAAAAGGGGAGAAAGAAGAAGTTATTATGAAGGTGCTAGAAGGTATGAGAGTGCTGAGAGAAGGAAGGTAACAAGGTGTTGCATAAATGTTAGGAAATGCTAAGGGTTGGAAGCTCATGATGCTAGGTCTTAGAGTTCTTGATACTAGAGGGCTATAAGAGATAACATTAAGCATAAGTATGGGTACTGGGGTTTGTAACAAGGGTTATAATGGGGAAAGCATAGTTAGGATCTCTGATCATATTAGTTTGCAGGGGTTGGATCTTTTTCATTTAATGTATATGGTTTGAGATGACCCTTTTGAATGTAGTATGGCCACCAGATACTCTTTTTATATCAATATATGTGGATATATTTTGTACATATTTTTTATAGGTATAATCCCTCATGTTATTTGGTTTGTCATAACTTAGATTTGGTTTCTTGTTCTTCATACAATTTTTATTTATCTTTTTTGACGCATTGAAGTGTAGATCTATTAGTTATATCTTCTGTCTTTTTGAGTAGATGCATGTACTTATGTTTTGTCAAATAATCCTCCATTAATGGAAGAAATCTCCTACAAAGGTCACATAAAGGAGGGGCTCAGTGCCCATGTGCGCCTCGGGTGAGCACCCAATGTATGCTAGGTGATAGGGCTGACACACTTGGGGTTAGAAAGAAGTATTGAGGGTAAAATAATGAATACATCTTGGTTCTATTGTCAGAACCTCTTTTAAAGCTATTATGAGTTAAATGTATATTGACAGAGAACTTGACCTTAGACAGAATCGATACCTGGCTTAAAAGCACAAAGGATGATTTTTCTCAGAGGTTTAGAACTAGATCTGAGTTTGAAGCACGAAAATGGGTGGAGGATAACCTTTATCATGAAATATTTGAGAAATTATTCTATTGTTTCCCAATAGAGTTATATGAATGTCTATAAGCATATGCATCAAGGAATAATTTGGTACTATAGACCTCATGTTTGGACCCAAGAGGAATATCAGTGGTTTCATGATTTCGATTTGACATGGACTCGTGTTGTTGATCACATGTGGAGTAGAGTGTTGACTAGATATACCCTGAAATACGTTATTTCTATGTATTATTTCTCGGAGATTGTTGAGTCTGAATTATTGAGGGAGCCTAGAGGATTGTTCTTATGTGTTATTCCACTACTATCAAGATCCTGGTCATTACTTAGAGTTTGGAATCCTTTCCCATGGCTGAATAAACTCATGTTAGGCACACGGCGCGGAAGCTGACATGGTAGAAGGATGACAGACCTTACAAAAAAATGGAGGGAGGGGAGAGGCAGCTCAAGTATAATGAAGCTTTGGAGAGGGAGTTGGCAAGACAACGTGAAGGTATAGGAGTGATGGATTTTTGGAGGCAGGATTTGCAGGAAGGATTTGAGGGTTCATGCGGAGGACGTGGAACCTGAGCAGTCTGAGGTACCCTATCTTGGAAAGCACAGAAGAAAAACACCCTCAGCTTTTGGAGAGAACTCGTCATATGAATAAAGCAAAAGAGCCCTAGGTTCTCATCTTAACCACAAGGCAACTAGACCCTTGTGCTTAGTTTTATAGTTACTGAGATAATTTTGATAATCCAGTTGGTATCGGTGTTCGTAGTTGAGTGACACCTAGGAGATATAATTTTCCATCTGGTACATCTATGGCTACACAATCATTTCCTGTGTTTAGGGGTATTTTTTCTGGCACAACATTTGGGCAAGGTGTGGGATCACAAGGTTTGAGTATCGTGTCTGGGAGCAGCATGAGAAACACATTTGGGATTGGTTCAGTATCACAGACTATTGACATGTAACTTAGCCCGATGGTGGGTTCGTAGGGCATAACTGTGTTAGGCCCCTTACCTACGATAGGAGGGGGATCTGGAGGATTTGGCGCTAGTGGATCTAGTGGATTTGAAAATGGAGGTAACATCAGAGGGAATCAAGGTTCTGGATCTAGCAAACAATGTCCACAACACCATCAACATGTGTTTTTATGATATTTCATTCCACTTACCTGATTACAAGAGTGTTAAGGATGTGGCGGAACATGTAAAAAAGTGTGAGTTACTATGGTTTGCAAAGGGAATCACTTCCCTGAAGTGGAAGGAAAATTATTTTACAACCACGTTGCAATGATGAGTGTATAGCTGGTATAGGAAGTATGACCCACACCAGATAGTGGTTGATTACATTGTGTTGTGTAATGCCTTTTTAGCGGAGTTCCACATACTTGAGTTTGAACATAAAAGAATCAATGCATTGAAGGAGAATCAGTAAGGAATGGCGGAGAGTGTGTAGGAGTATGACACATGTTTCAAAACTCTTCGATAAAATTTATCTTATGACATTCACGCTTTGCAGCATGCTCAGTGGTTTTTTGAAGGACTAATCACACCATTCATGAGGGCAATTTCATATAATAATTTCAAAAATCCATGTGAGGCGTTGGAGCCTGCCTTGCGTGTTAGGGCAATATGAAGCGTTGATACAGGAGTTAGTCCATTCCTAGAAGCCCAAATTTCAACAATGGTAAAGCAACTAGAGAAATTATCTACAAATTTGACTCATGAGACTCGTAGCAGGTTATGGAGTTTGGATTGTGGGGTAGAAGAGAATACAAAGGAAATTTTTCCTTGGAGATCGATATGCACAATGATGGTAGACTGTGATATTTTCCATGGAGATCATGATGCAATTAGGTGTCTACTACTTCAGTGCACGATACATAAGAATGTGTCTCGCTATTGCAAAATTTGCACTTCTACTACTCATGAAACCAAGGATTGTACAATGATTTACCAAATACATGATGTCATTGATACTGGTGTGCACGAGACTAGTATTGCTTGTAGTTTCAAGGATGAGGGTTGTCATTATGAAGGGCACACAGATGGAGGGGATTGTGGAAGATGCTTTTATGGAGGATTTAGAAGTCTTGGCAACCACGGAGGTGGAAGAAGTGATTTACCACATGGAACTTGTTACAACTGTGGCTCTACGGAACACTATAAGCATGAATTCCCCTATCTGCTATAGTGATCTTGGTGTAGGAAAAAACACAAGTATTAAGAATGCCCAAAATTGTTTAAACACATGAGATAGAAGCAGCGGAAGGATAAGGGCATTGGGATGGTGAGTGTAAAGTATGTTGATCAAAATTAGATGCCAATAATAACGCATGAGTCATATTTATAACCTGTATTGGTGACGACGTGAGCTGAGGCTACACACACTCGATACATACAAAAGAAGAGGCCACTAATCACAAGAGAGTAAGAGGTACATGGGAAGTATTCAGACCCTACGCATCAGAAGGAAGTCAATCAAGAGATCATGGATGTAATCACAAGTCTCCAAGGGTAAATTCAATGTCTAAAAGAGAAATCCACGAAGTTGGAGAAGAAGAAGAGTGTTGAGGTCCCTCATCTTGATATAGATGATGTCAGAGAAGTGTGTAAGATGATACTCGAAGAGAATATCATTCCTCTGTTATAAGAATGGTTGAGATATTAAGTACTTAACACTAGAGGAGAGTGTGAGAGGAAGGTTTTACATGATAATCTACCTCCCCACAGCCTTAACTATGATAAGGAGATTACCTTGAATGCAGTTATTGAACGGTGACTAATAAGTAATATTCTGATTGACACAAGCGCAAAACTTAATGTTCTCACCATTGACGCATGATATCAAATGGAAAGGCCCCCATTATAGCCATCTTCAAATGTGTTATATATGGCTAATAATACAAAGTCAATGCCCATTGGTGTTTTAAATGATGTTGATATCACTATCCAAGGGGTGAAATTCACTGAAGACTTCGAAGTCTTGGCGTTTCTTGAGGCAGAAAAATTTCCAACGTTACTTGGGCACCCCTGGTGCTATAAAAAAATGATGAATTGTGTTTAAATAAGGGGTATATATGTTTTGAAAACAATGAGGAATGTGTTAGAATTCATTTGACTGATGGGAATTTGGAACTCTATACTAAGCCCTTGGGAAAAGAAGATCTGGACAGAATCTATGTTTGCACTATCACAGACCCTATTGTTGTGAAACCAAAAAAATAAGGCGTTATTCAGTGGGAAGATGCTCAATCTATAAGTGATACAACTAGTGTGACATGTGGCAATTAGGTGCACGGGACATGAGTTAGTTGAAAGGAAACTAAGAGGCTCTGTGGGGAGAGTAACAAAGGTGCTTGGGAGGAAAGTAGTTGTCAGGGTACACTGAGGGAGCCAACCCTGATGTTTTCTTGTGAGCAATGGAGACCCAGTGGAGATGTGAGATCGAATGGAAAAGGATGTTTAGCTATACTTTCCTTGGGACCACAGCACGTTGGTGGGTGACCATTCACGATAACCTTATAGAGTGGTGTAAGGTTATAATTGCATTCTCTATTAGGTTTCTCTGAATAAATACACCTACTGCTATAGAAGACTATCATGGGAAGGAACCCACCTCATTTCACGTCTAGGCATGTGAGAAATCCTAGATGAAGGGTGCGGAAGAATTGCCTCCATCTTTATGGATGCATGAGATTTACTCCACCATACAGGTTACGTGCACACATGGTACATTCACTCAGAATTGTTCCATCTGACTGGAAATTGGTAGGAGTTGATGGCTGATATCCTTTAATATTTTGAGTATCAGAGTACTAAACCATTGGATAATGAGGTGCTACGGGTTTTTAAGAACCTAACTATGGGAGATAGTGCCATGGCGGAGGACAGAGTCTTGAACTTATTGGGTGAACTTATCTTGGGAGCACATATTGATGAGGAAGAATCAAAGGAGGTACAACTTGAGCACACATGCATGGAAAAAGAGAAAGGAAATCTATTCTATGTGATAGATGGTGAAGAGGTGGAAAACTTGGATGTTAACCATACTATGGGCACATGCAAGGTTATGGATAGTGCTGATGAGGAAGGGAGTGCCTACCATGAAATCCTGAAATCCAAGAAGGTTAATATTGGTTCAGAGGCGGAACCTAAGGAGGATAATATAGGAGATTACTGGACATAAAAGGAGGTTTTAAATATCATTGATCTATTGTGTGAATTTTTGGATTTGTCTCTATACAAGTACCATGAGCTTAAAATATTTCACCACTCCTTCAGATAAATGAAGATCAAGTTAAAGGAAGGTGTGCGCCCAATTCGGAAGAGACCTTATCGAATGAATCTGAATCTGCACGTCAAAGTCATGGATGATATTGATAAGATGATCACATCAAGCATCATTGATGTTTTTAAGGAATCAGAGTGGATAATTTTGATGGTCATCAGCATTAAGAAGGATGAAAAGATAAGGATTTGCATTGATTATAGGTATTTGAATGCGGTATGTCATTGACCCTTTTCCAATCCCCTTCACTGTGGATATTTTGGAAGGAGTAGTCAGGTGTGAGATATATTCTTTCACAGATGGATTCTCAGGATATCATCAAGTTATAATTGCAAAGAAGGATCAAGAAAAGACAACCTTCACCACTGAATGGGGAAGTTTTGCGTATATTGTCATGCCTTTTGGGCTGAAGAATGCATGTGTTGTGTTTTCACGCATTGTGGTTCAAGCTTTTCAGGACTTCATCCATAAATTTCTACAAGTCTACATGGATGACTGAACTGTATATGTCTTAGTGATGGACCATTATGAAAATATGAGGCTAATGTTTGAGAGGTGTCAGAAATTGAGTATATCCCTCAACATTAAGAAAAAAAAATTCACTACTCCATTTGGCACCCTGTTGGGACATATCATATGTAAGGAAGGCTTGCTGGTGGATCCTACCAAAGTTTCCATTACTGTGGGATTGGGGGAGCCTACCAGCCAAATCATGGTGTGTGTATTCCTTGGGCATATGGGGTATTACCAAAAATTTATTTATGGGTTTTCCAAGATCACCACGCTGTTAGAAAAGTTGCTGAAGCAAAAAAGTATATTTCATTGTGGAGAGGTGCAGCAAATAACATTTGACAAATTAAAGAATAGGATTATCACCGTGCCCATATTACGCTTTCCATCTTGGGATAAGCCATTCCATGTACATGTTGATGCCTCAGGTATTATGATTGGAGAAATCTTAGCACAACCTGGAGAGGGAATTGTTGACCACCCCTTTTGATTTTCTAGTAGGAAGCTGACCCCAACAAAATATAATTATACTACCATGGAGCGCGAGGCATTATCGATGATCTATGCATCACGCAAATTCCGGAATTATTTGCTAGTGATGCCTTTTATATTTTACATGAACCACATGGCATTAAATTACTTGGTGAATAAGCCCATCTTCCAAGGGCGCATAAGTAGGTGGGTCCTTTTGTTCCAGGAGTTTGATTTTATTTTTTGTTGTAAAACCGGGTAAGAGTAATTTGGGGCTTGACCATATATCAAGGATTGACTCAGGAGAGGACACACAAAGTATTGAGGATATAATTTTAGATGCACAATTGTTCAGATTGCAGTGTGCTCCCTCTAATTTGGAAGATATTGTGGTGTTTCTAAAAATAGGTGTGGTGCCAGAAAGAATGAAGAATTTGGAAAGGAATAAATTAGCCATATGTGTCACATCCTACATGTTAATTAGTAGAGACTTATACAAGTTAGGTCGCGATGAGGTTTTGCACCGGTGTGTGTTAGAGCATGAGCGCACTACAATCATGGAGGAAACACATGGTGGAATTACATGAGGTCACTATGTAGGGAATGCAACCACGTGCAAGATCCTTATAGAAGGATTTTGGTGGAAAATCATTTACAAAGATTGTATTGAGTATTGCAAGGCCTGTGACCACTTCCAACGCCTTGGTAAACTAAGGAAAAGATATGAAATTCCATTCATACCATTTGCAAAATTGACTTTGTAGGCCCTATTTCTCTAGTTGCACGAAGGACAAGTTTGTGCTATATCATTACATGCATAAATTACCTTACAAGGTGGGCAGAAGTGGCACCTACAAGGGATTACACAGTGGAAACATCAGCTAGGTTCTTGTGGGAAAATATAATCAACAAATATGGATGCCCACTGAGCTTAACAAGTGATAGGGGTACTCATTTTTAAAATGAGATAGCTAGAATGTTTTTGGCAGAATTCATGGTGGCCCATCATGAGACTACCCCTTATCACCCACAAGATAATAGGACTATTGAGGAGTTTAACAAAATTATGAATCACACGTTAACCAAGATTTTTGATGTAGGATGAAAGGATTGGGATGACAAAGTTTATGTTGTCTTATGGTCATATCAGACCACTTATAAGTTAATGAAAAAGGCCACACCTTTTCAATTGGTGTTTGGCGCGTAAGTTGTGTTATTTGTTGAATTCATGTTGGCATCTTTATGTATAGCATGCGCTAGAAGGTCACATGATGAGCAAGCACTTGAGGAGCGGATTGATAAGTTGATGCAGTTGGATGAGAGGTGAGCTATTGCTCACCGAAGTCAGAAAATAGAAAAATCTAGGAAAAGGCATCGCACAATAGACACATCAAGAACAAGTAGTTTGAGGTTGGGCAGATGGTTCTCTTGTATTATTCCAAGTTTCTACGCCATCCTGAGAAATTCAAAGTCCATTGTTTGGGCCCGTACATTGTATCCTATATACTTGATTCAAGCACTTTCTAGTTACAAGAGCTGGATGGAACACGGTTTCAAGTAAATTTCAATGGGAGTAGGTTGAAGCCCTACTATAAATAAGTCTTCTTTGTGTTTGTAAATAAGTCAGTATTACCAGTCAGCCTAGGATTTTCTTTTATGGAATTTCCTTTCTTTGTGTTTCCATTTCTTGTTGTTTTGTTTTTTGTGTGTTTGTGCACTGGTAGCCACTTATTATTTTCAAAAAAAATCTATGCGCGAAGGACCATGTATCCATTTTTTGTAGGGTGGAGTGATGTGATAAGTGTCAAAAGCTATGGTGGTTGATGGCCCAGGTTGAAAAATAAAAAACATGTGGATTGGAAGATCATGTGTAGAAGTGGTAAACATAAGGGAAGGATGGTGTATAAAAGATTTATAGAAACCACGTACAAGAATGAAAAGTGCAGGAACAACATGAGGTAGGAAATGTCAAGAACCAGGATTAAGACCTAGAGGAAAAATGCCTTCGACACTATACGCGTGCACATAAAGATATGTGATGAGTAATGAATTTTTGTGAACCTTAAGGTTGTCGAATTTTTTCATGTAGGATTGGGCGTGGAGGAAAAGAACTGAAGGTTGGCATTGGAAAAAGTTGCCTTTACTCCAAAATAACGTTGGTAGGTGGCATGGAATTTATCAGAGAGAAGAGTAAAATTTATAAATAGAAGATCGGGGGTACATTATTTTCTACCTTACATTTTTAGTTATCAAATATCTCTCACGAACTAGGGCATCCTTGCAAAGAAGGTATGAGAAAAATTGTGACAATTTACGTGCATAACTAGTTTGATCAACGAATCAGGGTGGAAAGGAGTACACGGGCATAAGAAAAAAAGGTTGTGTGGAAGGATCCCGCCGGTGTTATGAATTCTTGTGGTAAAAGGGATTTTCAGGTTAGGGTTGCATAGCTAGGGTAGGTTTGAAGGTATTTTCGCAAAGGAGTGGAGATACAAAGTTGGGTAGAGCAAGGAATAGGAGAGAGGAAGAATTTTTAAGGACCCGATGATGGAATGACACCACGGAAAATAGAAAATGTTTCACCAACTAAGGGCAAGGGAAAGGGAAAACAAGTCATTTCTACTAGTTTCAATGAAGAATGGTAAAAATAAATCTAGTACCTGAATGACGTATTACTTTGTAAGGAATGGGTGTCTCATGGTAGAAAAATGGTCATAAGTGATTATAACCATCGAATGAGCACCACATATAATGAGATGACCGTAGAAATGGTTCACCCTATAGAGAAGAGGACACCATATGGAATACCTATCTATGACAACGAAGTGAAGGTGAAAATGGAGAAGGCTGGGTTGTTGCAACTCTACGAGTTGCCTCATTTCGGTCTGCTTGAGTGATTATACCAGTGGTTCATGCCACGTCTGTATGAAGACCACTTCATTTTCACAGGTTGGAGGATGCGCATAACTCCCCAACTAATTTCTAAGTTCACCGGCCTTATCTACGAAGGAGAATCATTGGACAATGATTTGGGAGACAAGGAAGCCATTAAGAAGACTATTGAGGCTTATGATTACAAGAAGGGTTCACGCTACTTTGACATTTCTGTAATTACCAACTCAATGATGAGGATGGCCACATGCTTGGTCACAAAACCGAATGGGAAAAAGATATGGACACAGATCAACAAGGATCTCTTAAATGTATGCCACAAGATTTCTAAGGGGACTATATATAAGATCTCATATTTTATTACAAAGGAGATTATAAATGTCACATGCGATGGAAAGAAGATCATGTTTGGTAATCCCTCCTCACCATTGTCTTTTTAGAGATTGGAGTACCCAATGGGCCGAATAAATATGAGAACCCATCCCCTACCAAGAGGTTTAAATAGTATACTTGTGACACCATGACAGACGCTCATAAGGTGTGCCTAGATAAGTGGTATAAGTGGATACATGAATCATTCGGGGTTGTATAGAGAATAACCTATCAGTTTCCTTCACTAGTACAAAGAGAAGTTGAGTTCTCTATATACTAGAATTGTTGTATCAACAGATTTACTTGGATAGACAGCAGAAATATTCCTTGGTGTAAGTTGCCTTTCTCCTTCACGGTGCAGTGCTTCTAGGCTGGGTTCAATTGATTCAAGGAGGTGAGGAAAATCAGGTTTGATCTAAGTGTAGTTTTTCAAGAGTGTTGTGAGTTGCACATGAAGTTAATATACCCAAAGAAGCGCACCTATGTGGAGAAGTATGTCTCCCATGATGTGCACATGTTAAAACTAGTAACCTTGCCTATTGCAGGGAGGATAGTAGTGAGGGCGTATTTGAGCCTAAGGCCTAAGTATGAAAAATGAGCTTATATTGAAGATTATGTCTCCATTCCTAAAATCCCCACTGTGAGGAAAAAGGTTGTGCCTAGGAAAATATAAAGAGGAGAGGCTCCTGAGAAAAATTCACCGAGCGCGTAGAAAGTACAAATAGTTGGGGCACAGGATTCGAGCACGGGCACAAGTACTTATGTCTACCGAAAGAGGACTCCCATTAGAAAAGAGTTGCCACATAAGGAAGAGTCACTAGTAAAGGAAGATTATCCCAAGAAAGAAGAAAGAGAGAAGTCCCCTAAATTAGACTCACCAGAAAGGAAGAAGAAAAGGGTGACAAAAGGGTCAGACTCAGGAGAAACATAAAGCATGGAGGCTGAAAAGGGCGATGAAGAAGATGAAGAGCATGGTGAGGATCATATTTATCCCATGTACAATGTACATGAGTCAAAGGACGTAGGAAATTATGAAAGGGACGAAAATGAGGAAGGAACTCATGACAAAGGGGGGATTCAAGAAGTCAACAAGAAAGATCATAAGAACCTGACCACGAACAAGGTGAAAATGGATAGCACTATAGAGATCGAGGTGACATGTATTATCTAATAGTTAGTGGAGCACGAAGTAGAGTGAAGCACCGAATAAGTGTTGAAGGAGAGAACAAGTTTAGGAAAGGAGTATGGGAGCATGGACGAAGACCTTAACTTAGCAGTAAGCTTCCCTATGGCAGTGCACACAGGTGGATAGGGCACAGTAGCAATGAAGGAACATGAGATGACTTGTCTTAATGATCCAATCAAGGTATTACGTGCACTTCCAAAGTACCCTGCCCACAAACCAACTCCTCTCTTAGTCTTATTTCGATGAAGAGGGTTTGGACACGTGCACAAGGAAAATTTAATCCTAGGATTTCGATTCCCACATTGATGAACCTTATTTCAAGGTAAATTGGGATGCATTGATGAAGATACTAGATACCAAAGGATTAAACCATCTTGTAAATTCCTAGCAATTTTCATATGAGAAAGTTTGCAACATGCTCAACAAAGTATCGGTGGATGTGGAAGTAAGAATCTTTAGCAAAATTGATAGAATAAGGGTCTTGGAGGGAGAGCTTGAGAAAACAAATGGGGAGATCGTTGAGCGGGACAAGGAGATAAAACAAAAGGAATTTATCAATGTGTGATTAAGGTGTGAGCTAAGGAATGAAATGGCAAAGTTACGCGAAGTCCATAAGAAGATAGAGTCCATTTCAGATGTCATTATCTTGAAAGACCTAGACCTGGCCTCACCTAACCAGAAATATGAGTCAACCATGCATTTCTTGGAAGACTTGACCTACATCCTCACAATGGAAATGCGACCACTCACATTGGAGTCAGTAGAGTAGGTTATGTCATGTCATAAGGAGGAGGAAAATTTTAATATTGGGGAGATAATGAATCGGTACTCTGAGCTCCTTACCACAATAAAGACCATCGTTAAGATGGCCAAAGCTGTGTATGATAATTTTGCCGACAGAGATAGGGTCACAAACATATTGGTTATTACACATGAGGCAGGTCTGAAAGAATTTCAAGATAAGAACAAATGAAATAGGGCAGAGCATGATAAGATCCTAGCCGAAGTTGAGAATAAGTTGGAAGAAATCAAAACCTTGTGGGGTTCAGTTAAGAATAGGCTAAAGGAACTATACCCCTAGGTCACTCACATGATGGATGTGCTAGGCGATCTTAGAAAGTAGTTGGAAAGCATTGTAGATACACTAAAAGCTAATAGAGATGAACTAAGTTTTGATGAACTAAGTTTTGATGAAGTAAGCACATTGGTGGGTGAGATAATTCAGAAAGCGCATGGAAAAGTGGATGTCTGGGAGAAGATTGAGGCATCTGTAAAGAAGGATTTCCCACTCCTCATGTAGCAGTAGCATATTCTTCAATTCATCCATTATTTAGTTATTTCAATTCCACTATTCTTTATTCATTGAAGAATAAGAATGTTCATGAGGATGGAGAACATGCGTAGGGTGGGGTGATGTTGGACACTAAATATTGGTTAAGTACTAAGAGGTGTGCACGCATGATCAGTAAATAGAAGGCTTCTCAGGGAAAAGAACACATGAAAAAATTGTTTAAGAAGGGTTTAAGTGAAACCAGGGCACACGCGGGACGCAGAACAAGGGTGTAAAGGACTTAGCCATATTTGGTAACATAGAGTCAATTGAGAAAAAATGTGAGGACCCGACTAGGCATAAAAAGTGGATAAGGCTCCATCCTGGAATCTTGGAGGCCAAGAAAAGGATATTCCATGTAGGTAATATTCCCAGAGGCATCATTACAGTTAGTGGAATATTTTGCAAAGAGGATAAGAATTTACCAATGGAGGACCAAATTTACACTTAGTACACGATATGCTCAGGAGAGAAGTCATGGTGGTGGATGTTGATCCTATTTAAAGTTCTTTAGATAGTAATAAGAGAGAGAGAGAGAGAGATGATAAATTAAAAGGGTAGAAGGAATAAGGTAGTGTGAAGGCGCTAGAAGGTACAAGAGTGCTGAGAGAAGGAAGGTAACGAGGTACTGTAGAAATGTTAGGAAATGCTCATGGTTGGGAGCTAATGATGTTAGGGCTTAGATTTATTGATACTAGAGGGTTATAAGAGATATAATTAAGCATAATTATGGGTATTGGGGTCTTTAACAATGGTTATAATGGGGAAAGCATAGTTAGGATCTCTAATCATATTAGTTTGTAGGGGTTGGATCTTTTTTGTTTGATGTATATGGTTCGAGATGACCCTTTTGAATTTAGTATGGCTACTAGAGACTCTTTTTAAATCAATATACGTGGATCTATTTTGTACATATTGTTTATGGGTATAAACCCTCATGTTATTTGGCTTGCCATAACTCAAATATGGTTTTTTTGCTTCATACAATGTTTATTTAGTATTTTTGATGCATTGATGTGTAGATTTGTTAGCTATATCTTCTTCCATTTTTAGTAGATGCATGTACTTCTGTTTCTACAAATAATCCTCCATCAATAGCGGAAATCTCTTAAAAATCTCACATAAAGGAGGGGCTTGATGCCCATAAGCACCTCAGGTGAGCGCACAACGTATGTTGGGTGATAGTGTAGAGCGGTTAGGGTTAGAAATAAGTATTGAGGGTTAAATAATGACTATAGGCTCTGAGTGTGAGTAAGAGTGGTAGGAAGTATATCGACAAAAATTTTGTGAGATTGAGGTCACAATGTTGGAAGTAACTAGGAGATAATAGCATCATGAAGGTTAAAAGTGTTAATATTAAGATTGAATTAATCAAGCTCATCATCATCTATGTCTAGAAGGATGGGTGGATTATGTCCCGCAACCTTTGAATGACCACTATAAATATGAAGGGAATCCACATGATAGTTAAAGTGTTGATATTTTCTAAATGAAATAAGAGGAAGGCCCTCAAGTGTGGTAATTTTAAATGTCCCAAATTATTGGAATAGCTCAAATTTCCAAGGATTAGTATCACATTTTACTTTATATATGGCTCTTAAGTGTTTCAACTTAAAGAATTATTAAGATAATGACATGACTATGCTCATGTAGTTGGTCCATGATTGACCTATGAAGATGTTATAAGACAAGGGAAGGTTAAATATCATTACTTTGACATGGAAAATGCAAGGAGGTACATTAACAAGTAACCAAATACAACTAGTATGGGTATTTGTAAAGAGTCATAACCTTAACACATGTTCTAAGTCTAATTAATATTGTTAATGGAATAACCAAGTGTCTTAATGAAATCGAGGGAAGCTACATAAGTACCAAAATCTTTTTTGATGAGGGTTCTCTTGACCATAGTGTGAAAAAAGTGAATGTAAATGAAAGGGGAAGATCATTTATAAATATAAACTCATTGGGGATCATGTAATCAAGAGGAAAGAGAATGAAAGATGAATTATCAATATAAATATCAGTTTGGATGGATAGATCTTCACATTGGAATAGAATAATTTCTTCTAAACCATTCATAAGGTAGGATCATGCCCCAAATTAAGTGTCGGTCAAAGAAAATGGATAAGTACTAGCCATGCCTGAAGACTGCGTGTGGGAGTATGCACACAATGTCAAAAAGTAGAAATAGTTAGAATGAGTGAAGGTATGTACATAATAGGGAAATAGGTTAATACACAGGAATCATGCACATGCAAGACATTAAGGACTTGGCCAATTTTAGAAAATTGGATAAGAATAGGAAAGAAAGAAGATGGCATGGTGTACAAATGAAGGTTAAAATAGGAAAAATCACACCCAGACAAAGAATAGGATGAGCATGAAAACATTTATTTATAGGATTAAAGAAGATAAAGTTGAGCTATTTATATCTCAATCTATTGTTAAGGTATATTTGAAAAAGCATGCAATCTCTTAACACACATTATTTTAAAAGGTGCACATAAATGGTGAAGGAAAAGTACCCACTATGTATAAATAGGCATAGATTCATTGTATTTAATAACCTTTTGTTGATACACCATTGATGGGATTTCTAGATGAGCATCTTTAGTATGTAATCCTTTTTTAATGTATGCATGGTCCAGTGCAAGGATGTAACTACACTATAAATATATTAAGTGTATATGTTATGTAATCAATAATGTTTTACAATGGATTATTTTGTTTTGACATCAAGGAATATTGTGTCTGAGAATGGAATTATGGGAATTCAATTGTTGTTGGTAATTCTTTATGTAGATTAATTTTCTTTATTATATGTGTTGGCAAATTTTTATGTTATATTTCATTTTATTGCATGAATGTGATTTAACAAATATTGAAATTTGTAAAACCCTAATTGTAGAATCACAACGAATGATAAACAATAAGTATAGATATGACCTAAGTAATAAGCTCGATAAAATTGAAACCCTAGGTTTAAGAGAAGGAATAAGAGACTTAGCTGATTCCACAACAATCTCGAAGATGCACTGAGCTAGAAGATTCATTAAACAAGAGGAGGGAATATCGCAACCGAACCTAGAAAATTGCAGAACTGTCAGAAATGTCAGGACTAGGGTACCTTAACTGGGTCAAGGGTTATGGGTGTCGTAGACTGCTTCTGAGCACCCACAACTATGAAAAACCTCAAAAACTTATTTTTTCTATGTCGCAATATTTTTTCCAACCATCATTATTGATCACCTGTGTGTCACACTATGTGTAGAGAATTCACCTGTAACCTTTAAAGAGAAATATCACATGTAAAAACCCAAAACACATCAAATACCAAAAATAAAAAGATGCAAATGGGGAATTGGACTGACCTCGTTGGTCACTCAACATAGTGAACTTACGATCAAGTGTTGCACTAGATATCAGACTCCATGTAGTTATGTGTGCATGTGTGAAGAACCATTCCCTAGGTGGCTCTTGTGCAAGATGCACTTGAATAGTGAACAATATCTAGATGTAGCAATGTAAGTAGATGTGTGGATGTCAAAATGAACTTCCCCTCCCGTGCATGTATGTAAAATTTATAGACCATTATCCCTTTAGTGAAGTTAGATGGATGCTTTTAGGCTCTTGAAATTCCTTTGGATGAAAACTTAGGTGATAGTTATAGATGCTTAGAGATTTTTCCTTTATTATGGTCACATAAATTTGTATTTATATTATTCCCTTGTTTGAATTTCATAATTGACAAGTTCTAAAATGCTGACCCATAAGAAAAAAAGATGCCTAAAAGAGGAAAATTTCCCAAAAGTGTAGAGTAAGATACAAAGATGTTAGATATTCCCAGAGGGGACAATGATTCTTTGGCGTTGATATCCAAGATAGGTGGTGGTGTCCAGAGCGAAGAAATATGGAACAATGAAAGTTAGACTAGGAAGTGAGATGTACAAGACCACATAGAAAGTAAGAGATAAATTAAAGAGGCCAAAAACAAATGTCAATTCCTAGTTTTATCACTTAGGAATAATTTGAATAGTGGTACGTGATTGGGGCCTAGAAATGTACCCAAAGTGTGTGATTTAGCATCTACATTTTCCCCCACTTTATGTTATTGAGTGAATACTCGATAGCATAAATTAGATAAGAGATGTGTACAAGAGACAAGAAAAAGTGTGGAGTGATAAAATGAAGTGTAGAAGCTAAGTTAGGAAAGAAGAAGTGATCCTAGGGGTAAAAAGTGTAATGAGTTAGACCATGTTGTGTTGGTAAATGTTGTGATTTTTTTTTGCTGAAGGGGTTCTTCTTGTTGCATATTATGGAAAAATCTACAAAAGAAGAGTGAAAGAGCATTCAAATTCATGTACATGTGAAAATTTTGATCCAAGTACGTAAAAAGTATGTGAACCCATTTTAAAATGTAAAAAGGAACATGTGCACCTAATATGTGATGAGAGAAAAGGACAGAAATTTGAAAGTGTCCTTGAAACATTGTATAAGAATGAGTTTTTTAGGATATCTCACACCAAGTGTGATTTTTTTGGGCGATATCACGCCATGAAAAAAAAGTGTTGGGGAGAAAGGTATAGTGTTATTCTCTAACCCTGATTACTTCCTGACAATTTATACACCACTACAGATGGTGTGATCCTACTTTGTCCAAGTTTGATCCATATCAACCTAGTTTTATCCAACACAAATAGAAAAAATGGAGATAACATGCATGTTGATTACTAGAGGACTATGCTTGCATTGAGAAAAATTCTCTATAGACTATTGTGAACCATGTTGATCCGAGAAAAATTGTGTAACAAACCCCTGGTCATAGGCACCCAAGAAGGGTCAAGAGCTCTCAGTGTAGTCACAAAATCACACACTTACTACTACTATTATACCACAAAGTATATTATTTTTTGTATGGATGCCATGTAAGAAAAGTATATACTAATGGCTCGTCCCATAGTCCTATCATTAGTTTAGTTAGTCATTGTCATCAAGTTTCTTGCACAGTCATCAGTTATTCACATAGTTCTTGTTGTCTTTCATTGAGTCTCATCTATCGTTATTTACTCATTCATCGTCTCTAGTATTTAACTAGGGTGCCTTAAAAGGGATTGGGGTGATTTTTGGTGCCTCATTCCTTATTTTTAGGTGTCATGGTGTTGGTTGCACTTGTTTCCCATTTAAAGTTTCGATGTCAGTCTTTGTAAATTTCCCTCTCATTCCCCTAGGTACTAGTTGGCATGTCGATTCATTAGTGTCAATATTTAAGTAGGATATCCATGTATAAACACATCATATACACTATCTTAATGATGGACTGTGTCTAATAAGGGATAGCTATCTACTTAAGGAAAGGGACTACATTTTGGCACTATTCTACATCACACACTATATAGAAAGGGTTGTATTCATTCCATTTCATTCACCATTTGCATCTTACATCTAGTTATTTCATGTTACTTTGGTGTCATTGGCACTAGGGAACCATAGGCACATGATTGCACACACAAGCACATAGAACTACATCGGGTCTGAGATGTAGTGCAGTGCTCAATCATAAGAACATCCATTTCGGAACTGAGGACAATCTAACCCATTCATTTATATCTTTATTTTTTAGGGTTTGATTCTTTTTTGTGGGGTTTTGTAGGAGATCATTCATTGAATATATACATCAACATTAGCAATGTTAATGCGACATACACACAACAAAGACTGAGTTATTACAAAGACCTAGAAACCAACTTAGACTCAAGTTCTAAGTTGTTCTATAGAACAGGGCACCCATACTACACACCAGAGTGCCCAAATGCACCCTAATCCTCCCACAGGCACCCCATTCTAGCCAAATATTCATCTCCTCTAACTTCCTGAGGTGTGTTTTCATATTTTTTCTATCTATACATCATCCAATACAAATCCATATTATTACGAGGTAAGTTCATTTAAAGTTAGTAATTTTTCCCTCATATTTCAATTATTTCATTTTATTTAAGATATCAAATAAAATTAGTTAGCATTTATATTTCATTGTTGTTCTATTTGGATTAACTTCTAAAATTCTTAATTTTAGTTAATCACCTATGTGTTAGTGTTTGTGTCTGGGTGTTGGCCTCTATGTTAGGATGAGGACCCAAGTCAGATTACGATCCCTTTATGTAACTATAGACTATTTTGTTCTTGTACTATGATGGTCTAAACTGTGAATTGTGGATTATTGAATGGGGTGACCGATTCACCCAATGTATGTCTCCCCTTGTTTTGGGTGAATGCGATGTCTCTAGGAGGATGTAACCCAAAGGAGAGGACTAAACACTGACCTAAAACTTTATTCCTTCAAGGGGAGGAATTTTCATGGTATAAACCAAAGCATATGCAAACAAAGTGGATAAAAGCATGTGTTAGTGTAATTAAAAAAAAACATATAGAAAACTTTTAAATTGTAAGCTAGTAAGAAATAAGAAAATTTAGATTGCGAAAAGTGGGTTTCAAACTTGGGAAACCACTCAAAATGTAGTAAAAAATTAAAGGTGGAAGTGGTAAAAAGAATACAATGTGCAAACAAGACAGGGAAAATCCCACAAATAATGGCAAACCATAGCAAGCAAAGTAACCAACCATGGTGGAAAATAGTTCATGCAAGAAAAATGTTGCACATGAAGCACTCGTTATCATGTTAGAAAGATAAAAAAAATATGTCAAAACATGTACAATCCAATATAGATTAGTGTGTTATGAATAATATAAAGTAGTACAAAATTACACAATAACACCTATAGTGTGTACGAAAGTAGATGCATGAGGAGCTAATGTGGGACTAGTAAGAGGTAAAGTGCCAAGGATTCGTGCTACATGTAAGGATCTGGAGAAAGTATACATTCACAGATATAAGGTAAGTGAACGTGCATGTGTGTTTAGAAAATATAATGATATATGAAATATGTGGCTAGAATGTGAAACAACATGTACATGTAAGAATAAGTAAGAAAGAGTAAATGCAACCAAGATATGCAATATGTAGTGAGTGAATGAGATGGGATGTAGAGTGAAACATGAGAGAAGCATGCCCCTGGAGTGAATGTGCAAGACTATGAGAGGAGGTTCGTTTATATTATACCCCTTAATAATCAAGAATGAACCATAGAACAAGAGTGTGTCATGGGGAAATGGTTTGAATATGCACACCAGAAACATATGATCATGAAGCATTAAGCGTAGAGAGTGTGAGTGAGGTATGTTTCATTTCAGATTTATGCCCTCAACAATCGAGTATGAACCGTGGAACTAGAGTGCATCATCAAGTAATGAGTGTAACATGTAGATGTAGATTCCATACAGATAAATCATGAATTTATATAGCATGAAGTGTGTATGTTGTGTAATAGTAGATGTCAGAAATAATATGTCGTAAATGGAGAGAGTGTGAAATGTGTAGTGTGATGGAAGGTTCATGAATGTAGTGTGGTCTCAATAGTTAAGTGTTCCCTCAACAGTTATGTCTGAACCATAACACAAGATTTCATCATAGGTTAATGACGATACAAGTTTATCAAGATGTGCTAGATGTCTATGAAATGCTAGATCTGAAGAATAAAATAACATAGTAGAAATGTAAAAAACCTAACAGTGTTAGAAGGGGGAGAGTAATCATGATTCCCCCAAGTGTATTATGTGTAGAAGAATCAAGTAAAATCGTCTAAAAGATCATCATTTTCATGGTCAAATTCAAATGGCTATGCGTCAAAGACTTGGTAAGATATGGTATGAGGTTTATCATATAAGGAGCCACTGCAACATAAGTTGTACATTCCCATTGTGTATTATTCATAAGTGAAAGGTGTTGGTGGACATCCATATGGATACCAGTAAGTGAATTTTTTTGACTATTCGAGAAATGATTAATTTATAATAGAACATGGCCAAAGGGCATTGGAAATGTGATATCAATATGGTTATAGTATAGAGTATCACCAATGTAGTCAATCCAAGATTTTCCAAGAGTAAGTGGATAAGTTCAAGAAGTGTGTGCAACAAAAACTAATAGATGGAAGACACAAAATCCATAAGTAGCATTAATGCAGACATATCCATTATATAGATTAGGAGAACAAGAAGAAGGGATGAGATCCTATAGGGTGAATCCAAGTCATCATATGTGAAAACAGTTTCAGGACAAGTGGGATAGAATGGAATGTGATGCCAATAAGTTTTATTCATGAAAATATTGCTTGTGAAATGAGGAAGTGCAAATGTGGACTCATCATGAGAAGATGAGATAGGTGGTATGAATTCCAATGTATGGACATACCCCCAATAAAGTACCATAGCATTAGTAGAAGGGGGTTACTTGAATTGATATTCACGAGGGCCAATATCAACAAAATTATCATTAAAGTATGAATCATCAATCTCGATAGGAGTAAAATTAAGATTTCACATATTTTCATCAGTAAGCTCAACGGTATCAACCTCATCATCAGAATCATCAGTGTTGGTGTTATCATGCTAGCGATCTATGTCAAGGATATTAGTAGGAGGTGAGCTAGATGTAGGAGTAAGAGGAGTCTCAGTGAGTGTAGTGGTGATGGGTATGGGAGTAGATGAGGAAGGTTAAATGATATCAATTGTGTGGGTGGAAATGGACAACATGCTTTGCAATAATAAAAGAATCTTGTGAAGCACTATACTTACCAATATCATATGTATCAATGTGGCTATATGGAATATGATGTGATGGAGGAATAAGCATAGCAGTAGAAAGGTCTATGTGGCAGAACTTGAATTGATCACGGTCGGCAACAATGGTAAGTTAATATCTAGCACGTAATAATTTAACACATCAATGGATAGTAGATGGGACATCATGTATTATGCGAATCCAAGGTTTACACATCAAGAGATTAAAGTGAAATGAGGCATCGATAATGAATAATACCGTAGGAACAATATTAGGCCTGAATTGTATAGGTAATGTGATAGTGTTGATGCATGTGTGAGTAGTGGAATCATAACCACAAATGAGAGTGGAATTTTAAGAAATGATATTATTAGTAATGAAATTTTTCTTTAAAATAGAGTGAGCACATAGATTAATGGTGGATCCATTCTCAATGAGTACGTGTTTGATACAAGTTGTTCCAATGATAATGGTGATAAGAAAAGGCACACAAGGATTATAAATAGCAGATGGTGATATATCCTCATCATTAAATGATATAGCATGTCATAAATATTTGAGCGGCTAAATAATATGTGTGACAAACACCAAATAATTATTGTTTTTAATGTGAATATACCAAAGGGTGACCTGTAATGTATGACGAAAATAATGCGCATTGCGTAATAAGTCATAAAGTGATATTTTTGCTAGCATATTATTAAGATTCTCGATGATATCCTAACCCTTAGAAGTAGGAGTGGGATCCATATAAGTGATAGGTGGTGGTATACAAAAGGGAAGAGTTGTATGAGGATGAGTGTGGTGAGTAGTGACTACAATATTAGTTAGATCAGTCGTAGGTGTAATAAATAAAGGAGGATGTTGAGTACAAACTTGCATAAAATCAACAATAGCTATTTGGGGTGAAAGAAGGATATGATGATTTATACATTACTTAAGGAGAAGAGAAATTTAGATACATACTCAGAAGGTAGGCTTTAAAAGGTCAGGTTCATCAAATGATTTAACAAAAATTAAAATTTGTAAAACCATTATTTCATAGTCACAACACAATGATAAACAATAAAGTACATATCTGACCTAAGAAATAAGCTAGATAAAATTGAAAACCTTTTTGCAAGAGAGGGAATAATAGAATTAGCTAATTTCACAATAATCTCAAAGATGTGTTAAGATGGAAAATTGATGAAAAGGTAGGAGAGACTGTCATAACCAGACCTAGAAAAATTAAAAAACTATCAGAAATATCAAGATTGGGGCACCGAGACTAGGTCAGGGGCTCCTAGGCACTATAGACAACTTCTGAGTGCCCATGACTGCGAAAAATCATAGAAACTAATTTTTTTGTGTCATAATATATTCGCCAATCTTCTCTTTTGATCACCTATGTATCACTCTATGTCCACGAAATTTTCCTGTAACCTATAAAGACAAAGATTACCTGCATAAATTGAAAACAAATCAAATCCTAAAAAGAAAGAGATGCAAGTTAGGAGTCAGACTAACCCCAGAGGTCAAATGGCAGAGTGAAATTACGACCAAGAACTACACCACATCTCAGACTCCATTCATTTTTATGTGCATGTGTGAAGAATCGTTCCCTAGGTGGCTCTTGTGCAAGATGCACTTTAATAGTGAGAAATCTAGATGTAGGAATGTAAGTAGATGTGTGTATGTCAAAATGAACTTCCCCTCTTGTGCATGTATGTTGAAAATGAAGACCATTGTCCCTTGAGTGAAGCTATATTGATGCTTTTATGCTCTTAAAATTCCTTTGGATGTAACCTTAGGTGATAGTAATAGATTCTTAGAGCTTGGTCCTTCATTATGGTCAAATAGCTTTGAATTTATCTCCTGTTTGAATTTCATAATTTCCAACTAAAAGGCCTACTCATAAGAAAACAAGATTCCAAAAAGATGAAAGAGGCCCAAAAGAGGTGAGTAAGATACAAATAGGTTGAGGGCACCAAGAGGGGACAAGGGCACCTAGGTATTGACGTCTTGACTAGACGCTAATGTCCAGAGCCAATAAATATGGAGAAATGAAATTCAAACTAAGAAGTTAGGTGTGCAAGACCACAAAGAAAGCAAAGAGGCCAAAAAAATGTCAATTTTTTTTTCTTATGAATCATATGAATAGTGGTATGTGATGAGGACCTAAAAATATACCTAAAGTGCATGATTTATCATCTAAAGAATGGTTATGAATATGCATGTCTAACATCTTGATAAGAAAACAAAGGAGGAACTTGATAGCTACGCCCACTTCTAGTGAGCATTCAAGCCATTCCTGGATGAAGTGTCGGCACACCTAGCTAGGAATTGGTTAAATAAAGAATCCATTTTGGTTCTTTTTCCAATACCTATTTTATATCTCCTTATCAGGATATTACATGCACATGGTGTTCCAATTTTCCTTATATAATATTGAGCTATGGGTAAATGATGGCTAAGGCATGTTTTCTCATAGGTATAGAACTAGACATGACTTTAATGCGCAGAAGTGGGTGGAGGAAAACCTCTATGAGAGCTTGTATGAGAATTTTTTAACCTTCTTTTGAGTAGAATTGTGTCAGTTGTTGGCAACTTATGTGGATAACAGAGGTGTCTAGATATGAAGAAAGTATGGATCCAATATAACTATAAAGGACTCTCTGATTTGGATGTTCCATGGACTATAGTTATAGATTATTGGTGGGAAGGTGAACTGCATAATTATACCTTGGAGTATGCTAATTTGACATACTCATGCCCAGAGGAAGTAGAGTTATGGTTTTTTCCATGATCCAAGAGAATGATATTTGCACTCAACACTATTAGCTATCAAGTTCTCAATGATAACAAATATAGAAATTTGTTAAAACCTAAGATATTGCAGAGTCAGATATGAATAAATAACAATAAAGTGTAGATATAACACAAGAAATAATTAAATGTAAATTAAAACCCTAAGTGCAAGATATGGAATGAGATACTTAGCTGATTTTTCACTTGATTCCAAGGTATGTTGAGATAGAAAACCTATGAAATTGGAGGGAAGAATGCCATAACTAAGCCTAGAAAACTAGACCATGGCGCCTGAACTAGTTCAGGGGTATCTAGGCACTGAAGACTATTTCTGGGCACCCATGACTATGAAAGACCTTAGAAATTTATTTTTACCGTGTCACACTAATGTCTCTAACCTTCACTTCTTGTCACCTATATGTCGTTGGTTGATCACATAATTCACGTGTAACCTTAAAAGATAGATAACCTGCAAAACCTTAAAACATTTCGAATCCTAAAAAGAAAAAGATGAAAATTGGGAGTCAAATTGACCCTGATGGTCACCTGACAGAGTTATCTTACAACCAAGTGTTGCACTACATTTTAGACAAAATTTAGTTCTTGTGTGTATGTGTGCAATAATCGTGCCCTAGATGGGTCTTGTGCAAAATGCACTTGATAGCGAGCAATAGTAAATATAAAATTGTAGAAAGATGTGTGGATGGAAAAATGGTATTCACATATAATATGTGTATGCATTAAAATGTAGTCTCTTATCCCTTGAGTGATTTCTAGATGGATACTTTGATGCTCTTGAAATTTCTTTGGATGCAAGCTTAGGTGATAGTAATAGATGTTTAGAGCTTGGTAATTTATTATGGTCACATAAATTTATATTTATATGATTCCCTTGGTTCAATTTCAAAATTTACAACAAGAAGGACAACCCATAAGAAAATAAGATTCTCAAAAGATAAAATATGCCCAAAAGGAGTGAGTAAAGTAAAAAAAGTTTGGGGCTGGAAACTGGTGTCCAAACTCATAAAAGATAAAATTAGTACAATAAAAAATGGGATGTAGGGTATAAGAGGCCATAAATAAGACATGAGACACATACAAAAATCCAAATATAACTATCAATTGCTAGTTTTATCACTTAGGAATCATATGAATATTAATATGTGATTAGGACCTACGAATATATGAAAAGTGCATGATTTAGTGTCTACATTTCCCCCCACTTTATGTTATTGAGTGAATACTCGATAACATAAAGTAGATAAGATATGCGTACATGATGACCATGTAGATCAATGGAGATAGAGTTCCAAGGAGACAAGAAAAAACATCAAGTGCTAAAAATGAAGTGTGGAATCTAAGCTAGTAAAGAGGAAGTGTTAATAGGGGTTAAAAGTGTAATGTGTGTACCGCGTTGTACCTACTATTGTTTTCATGATTTTGTTATACTTAAGACTCTAATTCTTATAAGGAAGGACATGTAGGTTGTAAAAAAGAAGATAAGAAGAGTATTCAAAGTCGTGTATATGAAAAATTCCATCCAAGTATTTAAAAATTAACATTTGCACCTGATCCTTGACAAGTGAAAAGATTAAAAAGTTCCTTGAAAATGTTGTAGAAGAACATGTTTTTTGGGAGATATCTCGCAAAGAACAAGCTTTTTGGCTGAACTCTTGCCAAGTGTGTGTTTTTTGAGGTATCTCACACCAAGCACGAATTTATTGGGCAATCTCACGCCATGACAGAATAAGTGTTTGGGAGAAAGGTATAATGTTGATATCCATCCATGAATGCTTCCCGAAGTTTATAAACCACTACATATGGTGTGATCCTAATTTGTTCAAGTTTGATCTAGTTCGATCCATGTAGAAAAATAAGATAGAATGCTTTCTTATTGTTGGAGGACTATTCTTGTACCATGAAAATTTTCTTTGTTAAATTCTATAAATTATTCCAATATGAGAAAGTAATTGTAACTTAACCCTTTGCATAGGTTCCTAGGAAAGGTCAGGATCTCCGAGGAGCTCATGTCTATATCTAGGCACTAGCATCTGTGATTTTCTTAGGACCCAAGTCATATTTTGATCCCTTTCTATAATTGTACATTGTTATGTTCCTCTATTATGTAGGTTTGAACTGTGATTTTCTATCGTTGAATGGGGTGACTATTTCACCCAATGTATGTCCCCCTCATTTAGGGTGCATGCAATGTCACTAGGAGGATGCGGCCAAAAGGAGAGGACCTAGAACTAGTCTAAAAATGATGCCTTGTAAGGGGAGGGGAATGTGCATGGTAGAAACCAAGGTACATGAAAACAATGTGGCTAAAAACACGTGTTAGTGCAATCAAGATAAATATACATATAGAAGAAAATGTATAATATATCAACAAAGAAGACAATGTAGACCACAAAAAATGGGTTCCAAACATATGATATCACTTAGAATGTAAGAATAAAATCACGGTTGAAGCGGATACAAGCATACAAACAATGAAAAAGAAAGAGATAGGGCATATCCCACAAATAATGAGATATAAAGAAGACAAGAGAAAGCAAAGTGGCAGAGAGACATTGTGGCAAATAGTCCTACAAATAAAATGTTGCACATGAAGAACCTGGTAGCATGTTAGAAAGATAAAAATTATTTCAAGACATGTATGTATTGATAGAGTAGTGTGCTAGTAATAATAGGAAGTATTATAAAATGAAACAATAGCACCTGTAATGTATACGATATTATGGCCCTAGGAGCCTTAGCAATACTGGTAAGAGGTACAGTGCCAAGAATCCATGTTGCACGTAAGGATATTTAGAAAGCATGCATTCGTGCAACTAAATAACAATTGAATGTGCATGTGTATAAAGAAAATATAATGACATACGAAGTATCTATCTGACATGTGAAATGGAGTGTACATGTAATGAGTATAAACAAGAAATAGTATGTATAACCAAGATATGTAGTATGTTTTGAGTGTGAATGGAATGGAATTCAAATTTAATGATAGGAGAAATGTCCCCCCAAAGTGAAT
This sequence comes from Taxus chinensis, assembly GCA_019776745.2. Lineage (NCBI taxonomy): Eukaryota > Viridiplantae > Streptophyta > Pinopsida > Cupressales > Taxaceae > Taxus > Taxus chinensis. The sequence continues at coordinate 627,729,515 of CM034151.1, forward strand.
GTGTATGATTATGAGATGAGGTTCATTTATAAAATACCCATTGACAATCAAGAATGAACCATAAAACAAGAGTGTGTCATCAATAAGTTGTTTTATCATGTATGCTAGAGAGATAGATCAATGAAGCATAGAGAATAGATTTTAGAAGAGGTTTGTATGATGTGTGAATATATACTATGATAAATATATATCATGAAGTGTGTAGCATCAAATTTGTGAGGTTCATTTCATATTTATACCCTCATCAGTCGAGTGTAAACTGTGGAACTAGAGTGCATCACAAGGTATTGACAATACAAGTTGTGTAAGATGAATGAAAAGGACTAGATGTGAAGAATGGAATGTAATAGTAGAAATGTGAGAAAATTGATAATGCTAATAGGGGGGAAGAGTAAGCATGATTCCCCCCAAGTTTATGATGTGAAGAAGAATCAAGTAACATCGTCTAAGATATCATCATTGTCATGATCGAAGAAAATTGGAGATGCGTCAGAGACTTGGTAAGAAATAGTGTTTGGTTGATCATATAAGGAGTCATTGTGGCATAAATTTAATATTCCCATTGGGTATTATTCATCAGTGATAGGTGGTAGTGAGAAACCATGTGCTTACCAGCAAGTGATATTTTGTGAATAACCGAGAAATGAAAAATTACAAATATAATCAAAACTAAAAGGCATAAGGAATGAAATGTCAATATGCTCAGGATCCAGAGTATCGCCAATGTAGTCAAGCTAATATTGTTCAAGCATAAGTGGAAAAGGGAAAGGAGTTTGCGCAACAAAGACAAATAGATGGAAAATGTGGATACCATATGAAGTAGAAGTAATGTGAACATATCCATGATATAAATGAGAATAATGAGATGGAGGTAGGATATCATCAAGTGTGAATCCAATCTAAGCTAAGCCATCATATCTACATAAATTATCATAACAAGTGGGATTGAATGGAATCTTTGGCCAATAAGAATTATTCAAGAAAAGAGTGCATGTGAAAGGAGGAAGTGGTGATGCAATTTCCTCAGGAGATGAAGAGGAAGGTGGTATGATGTCCAATGTATGGAGAGATACCCGATAAAGTACCATAACATTAGTATTAGGAGAGGATAATTATTATATTGATGGGATGGTTTCCAATGATTAAATAGTTTCTTCGAGTGGAGGAAAGTGGTAAGAATAGTATACGGATTGTGGATCATCAACGGGATGCATAACAGTAGTAAACGAAGGAGTAGGTAACGCAGTGGTTTGATCTAGTTAGAAATATTTGAATGGGTTTAGATCAATGATGACTGTGTATTCAAATACTTCATGTAATAATTTAACACACCATTAAACTGTAGAAGGCATTGCCTTCATAGCGTAAATTCATGGCCTAAAAAGTAAGAAATTATATTCAACTAGGAAATTGATAAGAAAAAATACAACCAGGATAGATTTTGGCCCAACTATGAGTGACAAGGTGATAGTAACCTATGGACGGACATGTAGAATAATCGTACACATAGAGAGAAATAAATTTTGGGTGAATGAAGGCAAAAGAAAGACCGATGTTCCTGAACGAGTGATAGAGTACAAAGATTTATCTTAAATCCATTATCAATTATAGTTCCCTTGATACCCATGTTATGAATGCAAGTCATTATATATAGAGGAGGATTAGTTTCATAAACAGAAATATAAACAACTATATCAGGTGAAAAAGTGAGGTTTTGAGAAAATACATCTACGAATGTTAGATATATTATGCCTAGATGATTAGTAGAAGGAATGTAAGTATTAGCCAAGAGAGATGATTTTAGCTCCACAATCAGGATTGGCTAGCAAAAAATCATGAATGGAAATATCCATGATGAGAGGATCCTAGGAAAAATTAAATAAGTGATGAAATGAGGACCCAAGAACGTGTGAATGATATGGGTTCATTAATTTATTCAACCAATATAGACTTTTTTAAAACCCTAAGATATTGCAAAGTCACATATGAATAAATAACACTCAAGTGCATCTCTGACACAAGCAATAAGAAAAAGTAAATGGAAACTCTAAGTGCAAGGGAGGGAATGAGAGACTTATCTGATTTTGCACATGATCCCATGGTATGCTAAGATGGAAAAATGATTAAATAGGAGGGCATATTGTCGTAATAGAATTCAAAAAAGTGTGTAACTACTGGGAAAAGATGAACCATGGTGCCTGGACTGGGTCAAAGGATCCTAGGCACTGGAGACTAATTTTAGGCACCCACGACTACGAAAGACCTCAAAAACTGATTTTTACTAAGTCACACTAATGTCACTAACCTTATTTGGTTTTTTGTTCTATGGTGTTGGTTGATCAATGAATTTAGATGTAACCTGCAAAGAGAGAGATAACCTAAAAAACTTGAAACTGCATCAAATCCTAAAAGGATAAATATGAAAATGGGGAGTCAGACTAACCATGGTGGTCACCCGACTCAGTGAGCTTAAAACAAATCGATGTAGTACATTTCACACTCCATGTAGCTCTTGTGTGTGTGTGTGCAATAATTGTGCCCTAGGTGGATCTTGCACAATATGCAGTTAATAGTGATCAATAGCTAGATGTAGAATGTAGATAGATGTGTGGGTAGAAAAATGAACTCCCCCTCCTATGTGTGTATGTAGAAAAATGTAATACCTTGTCCATTGAGTGATTACTAGATGGATGTTTTGATGCTCTTGAAATGCCTTTGGATACAACCTTAGGTGATAATAATAGATGATTAGAGCTTTGTCCTTTATTATGGTCATATAGCTTTATATTTATATGATTTCCCTAGTTTAATTTCACAATTGAAAACTCGAAGGCCAACCCATAAGAAAATAATATGCTCAAAAGATAAAAGATTCCAAAAAGAAGCTGTTATCCAAAATTCACCCCAAGGTAATTTTGATAACATGCATCAAATTCTTTAGTCCCAAGCAATTATATTGATTCAGGGTGAAAGGTCATGTTTCTAGGGTCCCCTCATATTTTTCTAACTCCCCTGTCCCCCCAAGAAGAGAGCAAGTTCTGAGAAAATGTGAAAAAATTACAAAAAAACAAGCTCGGGCCAGAAAAAATTGTGAAAAATGGTTAAGTCCTAGTCCTCGCAATAGTCAGGGACATGAGGGACATCTGGACGCGAACCGGCCGAAAGGCTGCTAGGCGGTTCTGCGCAGCATTTGGGACATTTGGAACAAAGGGACGCGCGGGACGCAGAAATCCGAACTGGCCGAAAAAGTTGAAAAAAATTGACTAACTGTTGAAACAGGCAGTCTGGGACATCTGGGCAGCAAGTACGCGAACCAGCCGGATCAGCCGAAATGAGAAATTTCAGTCAGGGACGCGCGGGACAAAAGTACGCGAACCGGCCGAACCGGGCGAATCGGAAAAATTTGTCCCGAACGGTCCGAAAGCGAATGGGACATCTGGGCCGCGAGTACGCGAACCGGCCGGTTCGGCCAAAACAGGGAACTTCAGCAATGAGAAAATGGGACAAAGGGACGCGTGGGACGTGAAAAGCCGAAGCGGCCGAAGGCAGAGAAGAAAAGTCAACGTTTGACCCGTGGAACTTCAAACGGCCATAACTTTTGACTCCGAGCTCCGATTTTCATAAAATTGGACTTTCTGGAACGAGCACGACGTCCTCTATGCCACAAAAAATGGATTTATTTTTTTTAATGAGGGTAGATATATTTAAATAAGATAAATATATTCGGCTCCAGTCAGTTAATGCTCATTCCCGTAAAATGACAGAAAGCGCCTGTTAGGCCCAAAATAGCTACCCGCACTCAGAAGGCCATAACTTTTGCATTTCTCAACAAAATCACACAAAATTGGTACCGTTGGAATCGTGGTTCCGAGCCCGATTCACAGCAATCAAGAAATTCTAGATTTGATCAGAAATTGATTGAGTTTTTTTACAAAACGTGGCCAGGTTCAGAACAGTGTTTTATTTGGTAGTTGGGAGTGCAATTAAGAGGCATGGTCATCCTTCTTTCTCTGTTGCAGCACATGGGATAGTATGGGGAGCCTTTTGCAAGCAATATACAATCATTTCACTCAATTTAATGCCTCTTACAGGTGGTTGAAGGACAGATTTCGGGATTTCCATTTTCCCTTCTCTTTTCCTTCTTATTTTTTTATAAATTGGAGTGTTGGGCTCATTGTAAAGAGAGAGTTTTTGGGTAGCAAAGCTCTGCTAAAATTTCTTTTTGAAGCCAATGTGTTGCAGGCCCTTGTAGTGGACTCCTTGCATGGTGATCCAGGCCCTTATCTTGTAATAGACTGAACTGTGCATACCAGGAAGCAATAAAATACAAGTTTGTGGATGTATCTTTCCCTGCTGTGTTTTCTTGCATTCTTCTTGCCCCTTTTATATTTCTACAAGAATATTGTGTCTATTTTTATGTTCTTGCAGGAATTCATTATCATTGTGTGTGCTTGGAATATTGCTGTGAATGCATTTTGCTAGATTATGGAGAACTGTCATCACCTCTTCTAGTGTGCACTTTGCCTCTGTATTTCACACATTTGGAGACTACTCTCACATCCTCCTTTTCTGGTGTATCACCGCTTTAGTGTAGGCTTTCATTTTATGCACTCTCTTTCCCTGGTCCCTTGGAAATTTAGATTAGAACAGTTAGCTTATCCTGCATTAGAGTAGATTGTGGCAGGTAGTTTAGGAGCAAGAACCAGCTTTCTCTGGAGGTCTATCTCAAGTAGCAAGTCCCACAACTTGGAGATAGTACCCATGTTATCCAATCACACCGTGAGCTCAAGTATATCTCCAGGGGTGCTGTGATTCGGCGATAACAGAAGCAAGTAAAGTAAAGAGAGCTCTTGCCTCCAAGAAGGACGAGGGTGGTTGGGCACTAGTGCCCTATCTACGCGCTGGTGTCTAGAGTCATAAAAATAAATGCAGTAATGTAATGACTGGATTATAGGGTGTAAGAGGCTAGAAAGAATACATGAAACACAGACAAAATTCCAAATATAGTTTTCAATTGCTATTTTTTTCACTTAGGAATCATATGAATGGTAGTATGTGATTAGGACCTAGGAATGTACCCAAAATTTTTGATTAAGTGTCTACAAGAGGCAATATGACTATCAAGCACTCTCTGATTTAGACACGCCTTGGACTAGAGCTGTAGATTTTTGGTGGGAAGGTTTTTTGCACATCTATACCTTAGAGTATGTAAATTTGACATACTTGTTCCTAGAGGAAGAAGAGATCTTGTTTTTATGTGAGCCAAGGGGATCATATTTGTGTTCAACACCATTATCTATCAAGATATTTATGATTGAGCTCAGAATGGAGAACTTACTCATCGTAGGATAAAACCTTAGTTCCCGTGCTAGTAGGAAATAGGTGCGGGGAGGATGGAATTGGTTCATATTAAAGAAAGAGGGAGAATAAATATGAATTAGATATAGTGATATGTGATAGAGGGAAGTTATGAAGGTGTTGAGATTGAGGGGAATGATATCTTGAGGTAGTGATGAGAATCCTGTAGGAGGCGAGGGACCATAGGATCATGTCTTTCCAGTATCCAAGAAACATAGCAATGAGACCCCTTCGACATCATATGAGAGTGAGTCTGCAGAGAAAATTAGAACCACGGGTCTCTGTGAGCCATCCTGACCACCTAACCCTTGTATAAGATTCTTGAAATTCAGAATTTGTTATAGAAGATCACCATGGTAAAGGTGAATAGGAAGGTAATAAAGTATAACCACATTGGGTAGGAGATACATGTAGGAATATATTTGTGTCATCTTAGGAGGCATGATAGATTAAGGACACACACATGGCAGTGCAACACATGCTTGTGTTTGGATGCAGTTTAATAGGTACCCATTTGGTAAGCACATCATCACGAAAAATAAGTAACACACTATCTATTGGAATTATTATTGTTGGTGGAGCTATAGAACTTATGATTGGTGTACAGTTTATCACTATGACAAAGACACGAGGTAATTATTCAACAGGACCCCAGGACTTGGAAGGAGGATCAGCTTGTTTAGGTCAGCCACTCTGTAGAGGTATTCCTAGTAGACGATCAAGTTCACGATCTTGCCTCACTCTAAGATAAGGGCCACACTAGCCATTGCAACAAACTAAGCAACCAAATAATCAGACACCTCAATTTTTATTTGAGATGTCTCTTCATTTACTAGATTACAGATTTGTGTAATATTCCACTGAACATGTGCATATGTGTGAGTTATTTTTGAGAGCTAAGCGAATAACATCTCTTGATAAAAAGAATTGTTAGTTTGCGATCAAAATTGAAGGGTACATGTACAGTTAATACAAAAAATGTGTTGTTCATTAGACTGCAATTGATTAGGATACATTTTGCATCACCTTTTTATTTGAGTTTCATATCACTGAGTTTGACCAGAAGAGCATTAGTGCACTAAAGTATATTAGGAAATGGTTTTGTGAGAGTATTAGGGAATATGATGTGTGATTTAATACTTTATTGTTTAAACTCTCCTATGATATACATTAGATCTAGCATGCCCATTGGTTTTTAGGAGGCTTGTTGGACCCTTTCTAAAGAGAATTATCACATGAGACATTTACTAATATGTGTAATTCCTTGGAAGTGACACTACACATAGAATAAATTGGAAGTGTTGATACAGGGGTAAGTCCATTCTTCGAACCCCAGATAACAACAATGGCCTCCCATCTAGAGAAGATTTTTGCTAATTCATCTCATGATATGCATAGTAGACTATGGTGAACTAATTGTGAGGTTGAAGGACACAAAGTATAGATTCTTGCATATGAATGTGTGCGCATTGTTGAAATCTTGTAAAATTATCTATAGGAATCATGATGTTTACAATTGTCCAATTTTATAGTACACAAAATAGAAGAATGTATCCATGTATTGAAAAAATTGTGGTGCACATACTTAAGACACAGTCGAATGTCATTTGATTGATCATATTCATGATAAATGTTAGATAGAGTTGTATAAGACCACAATGTCAAGCATCTTGTAAGAACAAGAAGGATAGAAGATTGTAGGACACAACAACGGTAATGGAGGTTTTAGAGGGGGGTTCAGAAGCAGAGGTTGTGGTGGTCATGGAAGATTCGCATGAGGGACATGGTATACATATGGATTGCCTTATTAATATCACCACGTGTGTCCTAAGAATTAGGTCTGCGTGAACTGTGGAAATGAACACAAGGTTGAGAATTGTCCAGATATCTATGCCCATATGTGTAAGAATAATAAGAAGGAAAAATGTGTGGCTATGATTAAGGTCGACTACACAAAGCATGAGTAATGGGAACCTATGAATATGGTTAATCTTGAACTTAAACCATTTTTAATCACTATGCACGTGAGTAGGGTAGGGTAAGAATTCTTATCAGACAAGAAGAGTAGGTACATGAAAAGTATCTCTATGCATCCTAGTAGAAGGAAGATTATCAGGAGACCATGGGTGTCACCAGGGAGCTGCAAGGAGAGATATAATGTTTGAAAGAGCATGTACACGAGAGGGAACACACAAAGGGTATGGATCTTCTCCAAAAGGATATTGATGATCTTAAAAAATTGTGTAGAATGTTGAGGAAAGAGAACATCATTCCTTTGTTGGGAGAGTGGTTGCGATAAAATGTATCGTACGCAAGGGTTTAACTATAGCACCAGATTTTTCATTCAAATTTACCACCACACAAACATGAATATGACAAAGAAATGAAGTTTAATGTAATGATAAATGGTTGGTTTGTTAGTAATATTCTTATTGATACATGCACAAAAATCAATGTTCTCACCTTGGATTCTTGAAACCAAATGGGAAGGTCACTGTACGCACCCAAAATTGCACGTACTACATTGTTAGGAAAGCGGTTACAAGAATACCCAATGATGATTCAAAATCATTTTGAGAAGGTTTTCAAGCTTTAAAACCCATTCGCAGTGTATATTTGTAGCCTAGATGGTCTTACTCAACTTTTCCATGTGTTTTTCCAGCTCCCTGCCTCTTTCTACGCTTGTTTTGGCCTTCAGTGTCAGGACCACCGCCCTACCTAGGTGGCAGTTCGCAAACTGCCACCCAGGTAGGGTGGAAGTCCTGAAACTGCCACCCTACATAGGGCAGCAGTCCTGCCTGCTTTTTTGAGATTCTTCACGTGTGTTTTAAACATGGGATGGTTCACTTAAATTTTCTTTTTGCATGCATTTGTGAGCCGAATTGGTTAAAAATAGCTTTGTTTGTTTGGTTCTCCTTGATCCTATTTTAAATAAGATTTAATTAGTTGGAACTACCTCTTCTTGCCTTGTGCATGAAGTAACCTCCTATCCTTCATTCCTATATATTCAATTATTGTATTCAAGAAAAAGGACCTAAGAATTTCATGTATCTTGCATTATATTGTTGCTACGATCTTGCTAGGAATTACATAGCCAATCTCTGTTCTCTTGTGGTATCTCTCTTCTACCTGCATTGCATATGTACTGTCATCAAGCTGCCATTGTTCAAGCATCATCCTCCTACTATTTTTATTGCATTCCCAATCTCTTGGACTCACATGAACACTCAGAGAAAGAAAGGACAAACTGAGGGGACAAATTACTACACAGCTAGATTTACCTTTGCACTGTGAGTTCTAGGTTGGTTTTGTTGTTTGATTTCCTTCATTCTTATAATTTATCATTGTTACATCATATCAAATAGATTAGAAATTAATTTCCTTTCATTTGCAAGTAATTATTTATTTTCCAAGAGGTTTTAAATCTTTCATAGCAATCCCCGGTGACGGATCCTCTTCTTCACATCCCTGTGGATATGAAGGAGATAATATATGTAGGAGGTTGTCTACATATCATAGATTGTTTGGAAAAGATCTTGTTTTAAGTTATTTTAGTTTCAATACACTCAGCACAGGTGAATAACCACACCAGGTTATTTTTCTTGTTTATTTTTAGTGTAGAAGTAGATTTGATTATTTAGAATAGAAGAAAATTGTTGTTTGTGGTTGTAATATTTCAGTATTTGTGATTTGTTTAGATTAGATTCCTTTCAGCAGTAGCATAGATTGGTAATTAAATTTAGTTTACATGGACACTTCAAACTAGTTTAGCACTTAGATCCAATTTAGGTAAACAAACCATAGGGAATTTACGTTACCCGTTCATAGCCTCTAAATATCCCCTTTGTCAACTTGGCTACCAGGAGATCACACTACCATATCTTAGTCATTGATCCTCCTATAGTTAACCACACACATTCAACATCGGCTGCTCTAGAACAACCTCGGGGGGTCGAGTTCTGTTGAATATCACGTGTTCATTTTCATCCATAAAAAATTGGTGAACCTGATGTGAAGGATTAATTCCTTCTTGTCTCCTTTTCTTTCATTGCTATTATCTCACCTCTCCATTTCTTCCCCTATTTTGGTAGGTATGTTATAATCTCTAAAATATGTCTAGAAGAGAGATTGGTGGACCATTTGGATCTGATAGATGTTACACCAATGTGCAACCACAATAGTGCCCTTCTCTTTCGACATGGGGTGACAATTACACAAGCAACGTCTAAATCTCCCCTAGTTACACTTCAATCCCCATTAGCAATGTAATGATTGAGGAGGTTGATCACCCGTTAGATATGCAATACATTCAACCTAATGCAAACCACATGGTTATCACAAATGGAACATGTTCTTACCATAGATTCTTTTCAAGACCTCACATTTCCATACAATCAATAAAGGATGACCTACTTGGATGAATAACTAATCCTCTTTGTCAAATAAATGAGTCTTTGGATAGAATTAAGATTACAACCTCTAATATTTCAAGTGCCTATCCTAAGATTATTACTTCTTAGGAAGACAAGAATTATAACATTGAAAAATTCATAACAGGGTATCATGAGCCTGCTCATACAAACCCTATGCCACAGGCACCCCAAAAAAGGACTCAATCCTCTCCCAATGATCTCATTTCTACTTTAGTAGGGAGGATTAGAGAACTAGAAAGTGCCTAGACTTCACAACCAACACATTCAGTAGGGAAGAACATAGGGTATCCAGTTTACAGCAAAGGATACATCCCTTCTAATGAATAACCAATGCAATATCATGTACAACAAAGTTATCGGGTTCATTCAAATCTAGGTGATCTTCTCACTGGATTAGGCACACTAGGGATGGGAACTCATCCTTCTCAATCTTATCCTATGCAAGGGATTTCCGAAAGTGCGTTCTTCAATGCCACCACAACAGGGAATGCGACGTTCCCTATTTTTACACTTGCTAGTCCATATTCTGGTACTATCCCACCTTACATGCATATGTATTCAAAAACTCCCCAGATGGACCCATTACCGTTCTTTCTCCCTACATGTCATATCAAGGGACCCCATATGTTCCCGTTAATGCTTATAATGCATCTTATCCAACTCCTCCTCCACCTCCTCATCAAGGATCTTCAGTGGTGGAATCTTACGCAATGGGTACATACGTTGAGTACTTAAAGGAGCCACTTGAATTCACCATACATGGTGTCATGCTTCCGCACCCATTGTCGTATATTCCAAAATTTAAGGGATAAGGAGACCCAAATGCTCATATCAAGGCCTACGCTACTGCTATCAGGGAATTAATTCCTTGGGATGTTGTAGTGGCTAATATATTTCCAAGGACTCTCAAAGGATTCGCATTGGATTGGTATTACTGTATTCCGAAAGCTTCTATACATTCCTTCAAACAACTTCTTTTCAAGTTCATCAAATCATTTGACATGAACAAGTTATAGCGTATAGGGATTAGGGAGTTCCTGCATATTAGACAGGAGCAAAATGAATCTGTCACCCATTTCATCCAAAGATGGTGCCAATTTCTCTATTCCTCTGGGAGTGCACCCAACATGGATTGGATGGAACTTTTTGATCTTTTCCTTCACTCGCTTAATCAAGAGACTAAGGAAGAGGTCCAAAATTTTCTTTTCCATAGTTATGAGGAAGTATTGGAAGGAACGCTTTGGATTTATCAAGCCTCTATAGACAGTGGGCATAAGATCTATGGTCCCAATGGGAAACTAATATCCCTAAATCAAAGTAATGCAAATTATCAAAACAACGGTGCCAACAACAAAGGACCTAAAGGTGTTTATCACAATCATGGTGCTACCACAAATAATTCTATTGATCAAGCCAATAATTTTGTTATTCCAAACAACGGTGAAACTAACAATAACAACAGATCGGGAAATCAAAGAGGCCATAACACTGTGTTTTCTGTCAACACGGTTGATGTAAATCATCTTCCACAAAAAAAATCAAACCTAAGGCCTAAACCAGTATCAAAACTCTAGCCAAGGGGCAACAAATCATGGTTATAACAATCAATTTCAAAACTATAACCGAGGTTATAATCAACAACCAATAAATTTCAAAACTACAACCAAGATTATAATCAACAACAACAAGATGCTTATTAAAGGCCAAGAGATTATGACCCTAACCTATATTGTGGTTTCCATAAGGTTCAAGGTCATGATGACAGAACCTTCCGCGATTGCAACAAATTTCTGTAAATACTTCCTCAAAACCAAAGGCAACTCTTTATGGACATATTCCTAGCAAATCCTAAAACAAACTCGCAATCTAATTATACAGGACTCGTAGCTCCTCAGAACGCTAATGTGATCATATTTCGAGATCCACTCCCTACACATCCTGATAATTTCAAGGTGAATTCAAAAAACACAAACAAAGGAATTCTTATAGGAAACAATGACCACGAATCCTCAACTTCCAATAACTCTCGGGTCGCTCCTAACCTTAGTTAAAATGATAACACAAAAATCTTGGGATTAGTTGAGCTAGAGGTTGAGCGTGAAATTAATGCAACAACCCATAAAAAGGAGTATGTTTCAAATCCCCTACCTAATATTTCCCTCCCACATGATGACATTCCTACAATCACAAAACCAGTAGGATCCTATGATTTAATATCGAATTTGAACAAGACCTGTTCTCACATTTTATTCATAGATTTGTTGAAGAATTCACTTGCGCATCGCTCTACTTTTCTCAATGCACTAGGTATTTGTCATCTAATCCATGTTACACCACCTCCTAGCACTCAAATAAATCATATTGACTTTGACATACATCCTTCAGGACATAATGATAGGGATATTGGGTTTTTTTTCGATATAGACAAGATGTCATCCGAAGTTGAAATTGCCTGAAGAGGTGATCATGCCTTATTATTACAAGTTTGGGAAGTGACATCCAAAAACCAGCACAACAACCTTGGGAAAGGACCTAAGGATTGGATTTTATGCCTCTAAGAAACCAATGTCTAGACAAATAAAACATTGGCAAGAAAATTGGACTTGTGTGCAACATACAAAAGATTAAGAGAGGTGTGGACATTGTTTGAATTAAATTAGAACAACATGATTTCAAACCCCAATATTTTTCGTCAAATATGTTATTGGTAACATTGTAAGAAACCATAGAGGCATACAAAATTTGAGAGAACCAAATTCAATCCCATGATATCATCGGTATCTACTCTTCATTGCTTAAAATTCTCCAAAACTTACAATTCAAATACACGATGGACCGATTCTTGTTAGATGTCGAAGAATTTCCATGCCAAGATTGAAGAAGGATATGATATAGATGACGAACATGAGATCAAAATCCCTCTGGAGAATCCATAGTGTACCACACAAGCATACCGATCTCACCTCTTCATCTGCATTTTTTAAAAATAAAATCACATATTGTTGCAGAGGTACAAATAAATCCAGACAACTTCCTCACCACAGGAAGGAGAAAGGACACATCGTGACTTAAAAAGATGATGAATCTAAACAAGATTATTATGATGATTATTTGGGGGTACATTTGTAGAAATAATATAGTAAGGGGGAATGTTATCATTAAACTAATGTGTACCAAGGTAGAGGAGAAAAACCTTGTGGAGTGGAAAAGTAAGAAGATATAAGACAAGATCTCCCAAATAAAAAAAAGGTAGAGGATTTCCTAGGGGTAGAGAATATGCTGGAGGTAGAAGATGGGAGGCTCCACGAATACCATTTGTGTGCTACAAATGTGGTGAAGAGGGGCATAGAGCATTTGAATTCCCACATTATTATACACATGAAAAAAGGAAAGAAGACCCTCCAAGAGAAAATCTTGTTGAACATAAACAAGAAGAAGACAATCAGGACCTAGAAATTCCACCGGATGTGGGAGAAATTTTGATGATCAAAAGGATGATGATTGCTCCAAGAAAGGAGATCAAAGGGGATGGATGAATACGTACAAATATTTTTAGAACAATATGTACTTTATAAGTAAAGGTATGTAATGTTATTATTGATGGTAGTAGTTGTGAGAACATGGTTTCAAATGATATGGTTGAGAAACTAGGCCTGCATTATGAGAATAATCCTAAACCTTACCGTATTGCATGGTTTAAGAAGGGCAATAAAGTTACTATTGATAAGAGGTGTTTGATAACTTTTTATATTGGGAAAAGTTATAAGAATTAGATTTGGTGTGATTTTATTCCTATGGATGCATGTGTCATATGCTACTAGGTAGACCATGGAAATTTAATAGAAAATTTATTCATGACAGGGGGAAGTATACGTATCCTTTTTGGAAGGATGGCACAAAAATAGTTTTATTATCTCTTAAGGAATAGGGAAAGGGTGAAAATATGTTTTCTACAAAATAATTTGTGAAAGAGGCAAAGGAAACTGAGTTTTTTATGTGTGGTCGCAAATAAGGATGAACTAATAGAATTAATAGAAGAATTAATAGAATAATTTGCTGATATTATTCTTGATGAGCTACCAGACAGGTTACCCCCTAAAAGAGATAACCAACACCATATTGATTTGATCCCAGGGTCTTCACTCCCAAATCAAGTGGCTTAGAGGATGATCCTGACATTGCATACAGAGTAAAATAAGAAAGTGACAGAGTTTGTGATAAAGGGTGCAGTAAGGGAGAGCATGAGTCTGTGTGCAAGTCCAACTTTATTAACTCTAAAGAAAGATGTAACATGGAGAATGTGCATGGATAGAAGAGAAATCAATAAAATTACAATCAAGTATAGGTTCCCAATACCTTTCCTTGATGATATGATGGATGTGCTTGTTAGATCTAAATATTTCACCAAGATTGATCTTAGAAGTGGTTACCATCAGATTTGGATCAGAGAAGGATTTGAGTGGAAAACACCATTCAAGACAGGGGATGCCCATTATATGAGTAGTTGGTGATGCCATTTGGGTTATCTAATGTTCCTAGCACTTTTATGAGGTTGATGAACATTGTGTTGAGGGAGTACAATGGTAATTTTGTTGTGGTTTATTTTGATGATATCTTGATTTTTCAGTAAAGCTAAAGAAGAACATTTGAGGCATCTAAGGGTGATATTTGAAGTGTTAAAGAAAGATAAACTCTATGAAAATTTGAAGAATTTCATGTTTATGCAAGAGAGTTTCATATTTTTGGGTTTTATTATTTTAGTAGATGGAGTACATATGGACTTAGAAAAGATAAAGGCAATTATTGAATGGCCTACTCTACGTAGTATAATAGAGGTGCAAATCTTTCAGGGTTTAGAAACATTTTACAAAAAAAATAATTACAAAATTTAGCAATATTGTAGCACCTATAACAAATTACACAAATAGAAGGGAGTTTTTGTGGACAAAGGCAGCTAAGGATAGATTTCAATTCGTGAAGAAGAAGGTGAAAGAAGCACCTATTTTGGCACTACCATATTTTGATAAAGTGTTCGAGGTTGATTTTGATGCCTCACATATGGGTATTGGTGCTATCCTAAGTCAATGAGGGAAGCCAATAGATTTATTTAGTGATAAATCGAATGAGGTAAGAAATAAGTACTCTACTTATGATGTGGAATTTTATGCAATTGTACAAGCACTGAGGTATTGGAGGCATAACTTAGTGCCTAAGGAGTTTTTATTATTTACAAACCACATAGCCCTGAAGTATGTGACTATAAAAAATAAGTTGAATAGTAGGCATGAAAAGTGGGTACCATTTTTGTAGGGTTATATTTTTTCTCTAAATCATAAATCAGGAAAACATAACCAAGTTGCAGATGCATTGAGTAGGTGTGTGACTCTATTTACAACTATGGAGAATGAGGTGGTTGGTTTTGAAGCAATAAAGGATTTGGAATTTTTTTATTCTGATTTTAAGGATATTGTTGAAAGGTTAAGTATACCATTGTCATGTGATGCAGGAGATTTCTAGGATGAGTACCTTTTGCAGGATGGATATTTATTTAAGGGATGACAACTATGTATTCCATTTGGGAATATGAGAGATAATATAGTGAAAGAGTTGCATACCGGAGGATTTTCTGAGCGCTTTGGTAAGGATAAGATGATAGCCTTGGTAATAGAGAAATACTATTGGCCAAATTTGAAAAGAGATGTGGTAAGATATGTGGAGAGGTGTCGAATTTACCAGTTCTTGAAAGGTCGTGCACAGAATACAAGGTTGTATATGTCATTTCCTGTTCCCAAAAGGCCATGGAAATATTTGAGTATTGATTTTTTTTTGGGATTAGCAAAACACGATGTAATGACTCAATTTTTGTGGTTTTTGATAGGTTTTCTAAGATGGTTCATTTTATTACCTGTAAGAAAACTAGTGATGTGACAAGAGTAGAAAATTTGTTTTTCAGAGAAGTTGTCCGCTTGTATGGTGTTCTGAAAACCATTACTTCAGATAGGGACACAAGGTTCTTAAGTCATTTCTACAGGGCGTTATGGAAGAATTTGGGAACGAAACTACAGTTCAACAATTCCTATCATCCTTAGACTGATGGGAAAACAAAGGTGGTAAATAGGAGTTTGGGAAACCTACTAAGGTTCATATTTGGGGAAAATCCAAAACAATGGGACTTAGCATTACCATAATCTGAGTTTACTTATCATAGCTCCATAAATATATACATAGGAAAGTTTCCATTTTATATTGTGTATGGGATTGATCCAAAAGAGGTGTTAGATTTGGTGTGTAACTACCAATGGATGGTAGAGTCGGTGATGATGTAGGATCATTTTCCGAACATATACAATAGTTGCGGGAAGAAGTGTGGAAGAAGTTGCAAACTAGTAATGATCAGTATAAGGAAATAGCAGATGTGCATAGAAGGAGGAAAGTGTTTATAGTGGGTGAGTTGGTTGTGGTATACCTTCGAAGGGAAATGTTTCCAAAAGGAACCTATAAAAGATGAAGTACAAAAATATTGGTCCCTGGAAAATCATGAAGAAGATAAATGATAATGCTTATGAGGTAGAATTGGCTGTTGGAGGAATGACAAAAATCTGGAGGGAATTCGTGAGCATCAGCACTTTGCACTCAACCATGGAATGATGCAGTTTCAAGATCCAAGTAAGAACTCACCCATGGGAAAAAATGTGCATGCATTAAGGGAAAAAAGGCTCAAATGCCATACTCTATTCCATTCCACCATGTAATCCTCAAGATGAAAGGGTGTACATAGAGTAGAGGGGTGTGTAAATCCCCCAAAAATGTAGCCATCAAGAGGTGGGAGTTACATTCCCAGAATATCCAGTCAAATGTAACTCCTATGACATTCTATGACAAGTGTAAGGCCATAATGACACCCTAGGACACCTAAGCATGTTCAATCACCTATGTGGAGGAATCCCATGTACATAAAATATGTGCATGGTAAATATCCTACACTAACACCCCCACTGAAGCATAGCTTAGGTGGACACATAGATGAAAACAAGGAGAAGTGGGTCCCAGCAACAAGCTTGATGAGGTACCCATGAACAAGAAGCTCTCAAAAAGTGGAGTAAAAGGAGAAAACCCATTGGGAAAAAATCCCCCCCAAAAGAGAGACAAGCCCACTCTCTAATCTAAGAAAGATGCCAAAGATGGGTCCAGGCCATAGACAAGCCTATAAAGGTACCCATGTACAAGGAGGCAATCTCTCAAAAAGAAGAAGAAGAGAGAAGATGAGGGAGACAAGAGGAATGTAGAAGATGCCATGGACGGATATGAACTCTGTAGCTCTAGGAGGTCTCCCAAAACAATGTCGATGACGAGATCCTCTACCTCTGGACTGAAGAAGAGCCATCTGCACCGAGCTGTGTGCCTGCCCTTAGGAAGGACAAAAATTATGTGCTGAAAGTCTTCCCAATCCGTGAAGGAAACCAAAAGCAGCAACACGAATAACTTTGAGTCTGGTCCACGAAGGTGTGACATAGGTATAGCAAATGAGCACCAAGGAACCAAAGGTAATGCCACGTGCATAGAACTATCGAAGTGTGAAGGATGAACACCTGTAGAAGGGATGTCTAACTGATGTGAAGGAAAGAAAACATCCCCCACAACAGAAAAATGGATCCACAAGCAAGGGTGGATTAATGAAGGTCTCTTGAAAAGGGGAAGTGGTAAGAGTCCCAGAAGGGGCACTCCCAACAACGGAGATGATGGAATCCTCTTAAATACCTATAGATGGATGAGAAACCTATAGTACATCAAAATTGTACTATGTGAAAAGATGACTAAGGTCAGGAAGATACTCATCCCAATGAGGGGGCTCAATAAATAGAAGAGTGATGTCAGATAGGTATGAGTCATCTAATGAAGGTAGAGGAGTGAAAGGGGCCTCACACACTAAATTTGGAAAAGAGGTGGGTGTGATGACTATATGAGACTGTATAGGAGACTACTTAATAGTTGATGAGATGTGGGATGTGATAACACTCTCTGGAATAGTGAGATAAGGAGGAGACAAGTCCTCTGGAGTACTCTCTACATCATAACTGGAGCAAGTCTGTGTCAGTGGAACTGCCATCACATGAAGAACAAGAAGATACATCAGGATCAATAGCAACAACAATGGTGGCAGTATGTGAAGGGTCTCCATAGAGGGATTGAAGAATGCTCCAGACACGGTGGGGTGGATCTGAGTCTGCCACGTGAAACCAGAGAGATCTAGAGACATGCATCATCGAGTGACTGAAAACATGGTTGCAAGTTTCAAGAAATTCCTCTAGATGACGATGATCAGTGGGTGGAGGAGTTGGCCGAAGTAAGAAGGGTGAAAGACCCTCGTCAAAGAAGTAATGTTCCATGGAAGCACACCAAGCTGAATAGTTCCCTCTCCCAATAAAAAGTGGTGGAGGCTGTAAAGTGATCCTACAATGCTCAAGTCTTGAAAGAGCACTATCCATGATGCAGAATCAAAGGTGCAAGGTGCACAACAAGCAAGACGTCATACTTGGCCGATAATGCGTTTGCGTGTGAAAACCCAAGAGTACTAGTGAACTCCCCAGAATGTGGCACTTTATAAAGTAGTGCATTTATAAAAAATAATAATTTCATCACATAATGTGTGAAAAATAATGCAACTTTGACTAAAGAAGCACTCAAAATTGAGAAGCAATTCAAAAGTTATAGCAGAAATACGATTCCTGCAACTAATGGAAAATGCCAAGAAGCACTGCAAATGGATTAAAAAAGTGTCAGAAATGGGTGCAAATGGTATCGTGTGGGTACTCGTTGGAAATGGCATAAAATTTTAAGTAGGGTTTGTTTCTCTTGCGAGGGGGGATTAGCCTCCTACCAACCCCGGACCTCGCCCTCTGTCTTCGACACACGAATGAAGGACATAGTTAACAAGCAAAATGAAGCCTTAAAATTATTACAATTCCATAGGTGAATTTTTTGCCTTAAAGCATTAAAAAATAGGGATTTTTTTTACCGCCAAACAATTCTAAAAGGGATTGGATGGGGGGCCCACGTTGCCAAGCCATGTTGGTGATAGTGGTGAAAAAAACCATCCAAGACTATAGGGGTGTAATAGTTCACTGTACAACCAAACCAACCGGGATTCAATGCCACGTTGAGGAAAGATTGGTGCCACGTGTTGGAGGATGGCCCATGTGCTAGGTGAAACTATTCATGGAAAGATGTCAGCGCATTGTTGAAATGGTTATGGTGAAGGAACGGTCAGAGTTGTTGAGTACGAACAAGGGCATGACGTGGAGAGAACACAGTCGAGCTCCTGAAACAGTGAGAGGGAGTTGCAGAGTAGTAACACTCAATGTGGAGACGGATTTCGAGGTTCAAATGTTGCACAGTTCGAGCAAAGCCCAACACAATGGTTGAACCAGATAAGCAAGGGTGGACACCAACCAGGGTGAACAAGGATCCAAAGCAAAGACACGGTGGGTAAAAAATGTCCACACACAGGTAGACCCAAGCCAACAGTTGGTGAGTTTTCTGGAGAGGCCAACACCAGATCAATCACGTGTAACTTAGTGCAAAACATCCACAAATGTGTAAAACCTGAGTCAATCAGGGATAGCTGGCCAAAAAACAAGCCCAATGTCAACGCAGATGCTAGGAGGTCAGGCAGCAGATTTAGCAAGGTCTCAGGCTCGTGAAATACAGAGAAGCTTGGAATACCAACCTTTGCAAAGCTAAAACTATGAAAATCAAACACCAACAAATGCAACACGAGCAGGAAGGTGGCGTAGAACCTCGAGTAGCGAACTAGGAAGATCTAGGGCACAGACACACACATATCAGCCTGATCACGTAGGGTCGAGCCGGGATAAGAGTTTGTAGAGTTGAGCTTGAGCAGGGGTGTGAGTCTGAGGATCCAAGGCAGATGCATGGGCACGGAGAGCTGCACCGAACGATCAAAGACCAATAACCACTAAAATCAAAACCACAAACAAGCCACCATCACACATGTTCGAGCCAAAAATAGATTCCGAGCCAAGGTAAAAACCAAGAATGAGAGCCAAATGACCAAACCACCATGTCAAACCAAGAAGGAGTTGAACGATCCAAGTTGGATGGATGGAGTGCATGTGGGAACTATGCATGAGTTGGTGAATGCAATGACTGAGAAATAAAATCAAGGCAGTAAAGAAGAAATCACAATCTCAGCAACTGATGGTGTAAATCAACCAAATACCCTTTAAAAATGCAAGTACAGCACATGCAAAGGAGAGCTTGCATAAGAAACTATGAGATGGAGAGTAGTAAGCAACTATTGCGAGCAGCACAATGATGAAGATCTGGAGGGAATTTGTGAGCATCAACATGTTGCACTCAACCGCGGAATGATGCAGTTTCAAGATCCAAGCAAGAACTCACCCATGGGAGAAAATGTGCATGCATTAAGAGAAAAAACGCTCAAATGCCATACTCTATTCCATTCCACCATGTAATACTCAAGATGAAAGGGTGTACATATAGTAGTGGGGTGTGTAACTCCCCCACAAATGTAGCCATCAAGAGGTGGGAGTTACATTCCCGGAATAGCCGGTCAAATGTAACTCCTATAACACTCTATGACATGCATGTAAGGCCATGATGACACCCTAGGACACCTAATCATGGTGAATCACCTATGTGGAGGAATCACATGTACATAAAATATGTGCATGGTGGATATCCTACACCAACATTGGCAAGAAATTTTGATATATCTCTAGTGTTTAATGTTTCAGACTTATATTCTTTTCATGGGGATAGTGAAGAAGGATATTTTGTTGAAGAAGCAGTAGATTGGAGGCAGTAGGTTCTAGTGAAAAAGAAAGAAGTGGATCATATTTTGGACAAAAAATAGTGACCACGCGACATGGACAATCTAGAAAATATTTGGTACATTAGAAAGGATTGGCATGAGAGTACAACACATGGGTTATAGAGTGGGAGATGAAGCAAGATAAAGATAAATGGGATAAATTTGAAGAAGACAACTTGCAGGAGTTGTGATTTTTTCAAGCAGGGAAGAATGATTCACTACTTTTAACAGGAACTTGAAAAGGTCATAACTTGTGCTCCAGGTGTCCGTTTGAGTCATTTTTTTGAAAACCACTTATTTCAATGATACAAACACACCATTCAATCTGCCTTGCTGATTAGAGCACATTTCAACACATTTTTGGGCCCTAAATCTGCCATCTAAAGGTTGAAAATTAGGATCTAAGTTGTAATTTGGTTTTTTCCTATTTTAGGGCATTATTAAATTTTAGTCTCTTGAATGCATAGTCGGTTAGAACTTTATAAATTTCTCTAATTTAGGCATGTAGAATATGCGTGGAAATTTTTGTACCCGTATGAATAAGAATGCGAAATTACTCAGAATAGTAAGTTCTAGTAAACTACTAAAGTAGTAAATTCTGCCACATAGAGTAGATTCAGTCAAAGCTAGTTAGATTACTAAAGTAGTAAATTCTGCCACGTAGAGTAGATTCAGTCAAATCTAGTTAGATTTTTCTTGGCAACTCGTGTTGGGAGTTGTTTTTTTATTTATGAAGCATTGTAATTCATGATTCAATAATGAAGAAGAAGATTTATTTTCTTTGATTTCAAGATATTTGCAGTGTATTTATGTTGTGTTAAAGTTGGCTACAGTACCAAGACTGCAACACCAAAGGTCGAGGTATGAACCCTATGCAATTTAATGTGAGATCAATCAAGTGGTCATGGAGCTACATTCATCTAAGGAAAAATACATGGGTAATAAACGTCGCTAGTCTAATTGAATATTGTTATAAGAGTAGGTTGATTTTGTTCCACTCTACGACTTGATTTGATAGGAATAGGATGTACTAGGAGCCCTCCTCACCATTTCGGGGTTGGATCACACCATTAATCCTTATATGTTATTTAGCTTACTGATACATATTATACATGGAGGCACTTGTATGCCCCATTTTTTGTATTTTTTATCTTTGGGCCCACACTTTCCCTCTTAGTGTGGATGTGATGATATTATCATACCCAAAAAATTGATTGCATACATTTTTTCTTGCGTGCATACATGTGTGTGTGCCTGTATTAGTGGTTTTTGTCACATGGTGTTATAAGACTTTATTTTATGTTTTTTTGTTTTCTTTTATTTCTTATGAAAATATATGATCTAATGGATGGTAGGATGGACATGACTAATTGTTTCAGTAGGTTTCTGACAAAATGTACCATATTGTAATGGATGATATGATATGTATGAAAAATTTTAGAAAAGGAGAAGATAACTAAAAATTCAGAATTATCACCACAATTTAAGAGTCTTGGCAATTTGTGCAGCACCAATAGACCTCAATCCTAAATAATACAATGACTTTAAAAATTCACTCAAATATTTTTGAACCACTTTTTTATTCTTACAACCATTTATATACACACTAACACTAGTATCACTTGTGACATTTGAACCACAGTAGTGTGATAAAAGACCAAGATATGGTTATATGTCAATGACCTATGAAACTGCATTTTCACCATCCATTTTTATGACATGTGTCAAATGCAGGAACTTTCAATCTCAATCGTAAATATGTTTATATTAATAATTTCCAAATAAAAATTCTATCAATGTTTTGGATTGTATTATAATATATGGTTATAATCAAATAGAATTACATGATGATTCATCCACTCAAATCCAAAATGTGGATTTATAAAAAAAATTAGTGTTTATCTAAAAAAAAATCATTTCGTAATGAGTAAAATGTTCGTATATTAATTTAATACATGCAGGTCACTATGTACTTAGCAAGAACATCACGATCAATCACACAAATTTATTTGGTAATCTAGACAAGGTTTTTGATCTTAAGTTTTTATGAAGAAAAAATCAGGTTATTTACATCTTCATAAATACCTCAAGCTTGAGGCCTGATTTGTTCATCTTAAGAAATTTTTGGGAGTGAAAGAAGATAGTTTCAAAAGGGGATAGTTCTAGATTTCATCTATTCTTTCCTTCATTAAAATACATATCAAAGGGGTTTTAGTGTATTTTATTTTCCATACAATATTTAATGATTTTAAGATGTATTTTTAATATTATTTGTAATTTTATATGTGGATAATTCACACATCGGTACACTATTAATAGAAAAGAGTATTAATCAAGTTATTAACTTGATTTAATTTGGTATTATTAATATTTTATAATAATTTATTTTTAGGCTAAGTAATCTCCAAATTCTAACTTTGTGATTAGTTTTTCTACATAATATCATCGAGATAGTGTGTGGTTATGATTGTAAAATGTTGGGTGATAATGTCAAGTGGGATCTACCAGTGCAGTACGTCCCAATATTATTAAACTTTTTCTAATCAAATTGTATTGTGAAGGTCTTTCACATTTAAGAGTGAAGTAGCCTGACTGATTCACCCACCCACATTGATGTAGGTGATCCCTCTCGGGATTGACTATCTAAAATGTATACATTTGTGTAGACTAACAAAAAGACTGAGATCTAAATATAAGATACAGTCAATGATAATCGTATCAACTGATCAAGAGAGATAGCTCTGCAGACATTGTAAAATAATGAGGAGTAAAGTGGAAGTTCTGGGTTAAAACTCATGTGAATTCTTAATATAGACAGTGCTTTACTAGTGGACTTTTGTCCTTCGAGTTTCACCACTTAAATATGGTGTTATATGTCTCTTGTTCTTTCTTTTATTTTATTTCATCACTTACTCATTAAACTTTGATACCATGTTAGATTTAGTAGGGGAAATATGATCGATAGATTACATATCCACCATTAAAATGTTGAAGACTATAGATTATGATATACAGTCGATTAGACATAGGAATAGCTTAATATAGATAGTGAATAACAGAGGAACAAATTATAGCATATGGAGAGTTCGATTAAAATCATTTTTAATGGCTAGAAAACTCTGAGATCTTGTGACTAGTATAGAAAAATTTCCCACAGGGAGAAAATCTACCCGTGAAAACATTAGCTCCTTCTCTCAAAAATCTCAGGAAGCTCTATAAATCCTATTGCAAAGCATTAAATATGAATTGTTGATGCACATAGGCCACATGGACTCACTTGTAGATGTATGGAAGTAATTAGAAACCATGCATGAAGGAAATAGGTTGTCTAAGATCATTAAACTAGTTTTAGAGCTTTCTACAACACTCATGAAGGGGGATGAGAAAATTGTCAATTATTTAGCTAAAATTAAGAACATTAAAGCTCAATTAGATGGTTGTAACTGTAAACTATTTCAAGATAAGTTTTTATATTTCATTATACAGATCAATATACAGGAAAATTTCAGAAATTTTATCTCCATTCTTAACTCTAAGTATCATAATGAGAATGATCTTCCTGATTTTGACACTCTGTCTCCTTTGTCAATTCAAGAAGAGTGTATTATGGAAAATTTTGATTCCAAAGAGAATTCTACTTAGGCACTTCTCACTCTAGAATAAAAAATTAAACCTTCTAGATTCAGAAATCAAATACCATCTCTTAAACCCCCTTGTAAAGGTAAGAAAGAAAGAAATTTAAGAGTAAGTATTGATGGTAGATGCCATAACTATGGAAAATTTGGCCATAATAAAGAGGATTGTAAATCCAAAAAGAATTCAAATTTCAAAAATAGGAAATGGAATAAATCAGATCAAAATCAAGATGAAATTGATGAGAACAATCATAGAGCTAATGTAATAACTCTATGAACTATGTAAAAAGTATAACT
This sequence comes from Taxus chinensis, assembly GCA_019776745.2. NCBI lineage: Eukaryota > Viridiplantae > Streptophyta > Pinopsida > Cupressales > Taxaceae > Taxus > Taxus chinensis. The sequence goes on from CM034151.1 coordinate 627,754,093, forward strand.
ATAACTGAAAACATGTACAAAATGTTTTTTTTAGATTTTTCTTCAGTGTTTTCCAGTATTTTAGCATATATGACATGTCTAGACTTCAAAAGGGTGCTTAGATGGTCATTTTCTCGAAGCAAAATTCACATCAATCCACGAGTGTGTCCATTGTTTAACGGATGATGTTTTCGGTGAATGTTTGGTTATTCTTTAATAATTTGATTATTTGTTCAAATGTGTTATCTATAAAGTCTTAT